>JARGYO010005626.1:154294030-155702780 GCA_029206835.1 Rana muscosa | reverse complement strand
TATATATATATATACACACACATACAAAAATATATATATATATATAATATATATTTAGTGTGTGTATATGTATGTATGTATGTATGTATGTATGTATGTATGTATGTATGTATGTATGTATGTATATATATATATATATATATATATATATATATATATATATATATATATATATATATATATATATATATATATATATATATATATATATACACACACACACACACACACACACACACACACACCACACACACACATACACACACACACAAATATATTTATGTGTACACACACACACACACACACACTCTCTCTCTCTGAGGCTTGCAAGTGGTTTACCAGGATTATGGTTGAAGATATCACCCATAACCCCGGTATTCATTTTTGCAGCTGCTGGAACGCTTTCAGAAGCGGCGGGAAAAATCGATTCGGAAACGCCGCAACACGGGTGTTTTTAACCCCTCCTTCGGCCGCTAGTGGGGGTTAAAAGCGCCCCGCTAGCAGCTGAAATGAGCGCCACTTTACCGCTAACGCATGTGTGAAAAGGGGTCTATTAAAAGGGATGTTTACATTTCTTGCAATAGGAATAAAAGTGATATTTTTTTTTTTTAAAAAGGGACAATATAAAAAAAAATTTAAAACGCCCCCATCCCTCCGTGCTCATGTGCAGCAGCGAACGCATAAGTAAGTCGGGCACGCATACGTTAACGGCATTCATTTTGTGAGGTACCGCCATGAACGTTGGAGTGAGAGGAATAATTCTAGTGCTTACCCTCCTCTGTAACTCTAAGGTAACCTGTAAAGACGTTTAAAGCGTGGACTATGGAGATTTTTAAGTACTGTAGTTTGTCGCAATTCCATGAGGGTGCGCAACTTTAAAGCGTGACAGGTTAGATATCTATTTAGTTGGCGCAACTTCATTGCTGGGGTAAATGTTGCGTTTTTTTTTTTAAAGAGTGTTAAAAAAATTAAAAGTATGCAAAACTGCTTCACAAATACCGTGTGACAAAAAAAAAAAAAAAAAAAAACCACACTAATCGCCATTGTATTCCCTAGGGTCTCTTAAAATATTGTATTTATTGGCGTAGAACGCTCACTTTTTTACCCTGAAATTAGAGGGTAAACTGTGCCTGCGTGTTATACGAAGGGGGCTGTGGAAAGTTTTTTTTACTGAAACTTCCCTCTTAAAGTGCGTGTTATACGCCGATAAATACGGTAAATAAAGAAAAATGTTCACCAATGTGAACGGGCAATGCTTTGTAGCAAGAAGTATCCTGCCAAACATGACCCATTCAACTGAATGGGTACTGTCACTGCCCATATTTATTGAATTATTTCTAACCAGTCAGGCTCTCATTACACAGTACACAGGATTTAGTGCTCATGTGAGTGCGCACATTAGGCCAAGCAAAGCCTTGCATAACATTTCCAGTGGGCGGTTGTTCATTAAGGGCCCATTCACAAAAGATCAGTTGGATGCATTTTTTACTGCATTCCAACTGCATAGACAGTCCAAAACTCAGGTTATCCAATGGGCATAGTTCACACTATCAAAGTGCAATGGAGAGAAGAAGAAGGAAAAAAAATGCTGCATTTTCCAACCCCACAAAAACGATCGCAAACACACAGCAACCCATAAAAGCCTGAAGAATGGAAAGGAGGAAGTGACCTCACAGGGCAAATGTGGATGGATAAAACACAAATCAAAATGGTTTTAAAAAGCGTATGAAATCAAATCAATGCATGTACATGAAAAGAAAAAAATAAATAAAAAATAGCCATATAGCCAATAGCTGTGAATGGGCCCTAAAGATCTCCTGAACACCATTGGCAGCCCACAGCACTGAGAATTCCCAACACCGACGTCCCAATGTGATCTACAATCCATGCAAAACTCAAAACAAAAAAACTTTTGGATGAAGCTGGACTAGAAGTGGACCCCAGGCAGTAAAACTGTCACTAAAAAGTGGAGTTCCACCCAAAAATGGAACTTCCGCTTTTCGGAACCCTCCCCCCTCCGGCGTCTCATTTGGCACCTTTCAGGGGGGAGGAGGGAGCAGATACCTGTGTAATCCAGGTATTTGCTCCCACTTCTGGGCATAGATCACCGCGGTGACCTACGCCACGTCCGGCGCCCATTCCGTCCCCCCCCGCTGTCTTCTGGGAGACACAGGTCCCAGAAGACAGCAGAGACCAGTGGGATCGCGCATGCGCAGTAGGGAACCAGGAAGTGAAGCCGCAAGGCTTCCCTTACTGAAGATGACGGCAGCAGCAGCACCCGAGAGCAAAATCGGCTTCGGGACCCGACATCGCGGGCGCCCAGGACAGGTGAGTGTCTATATATTAAAAGTCAGCAGCTGCAGTACTTGTAGCTGCTGACTTTTATTTTATTTTTTTTCGGGGGAACTCTGCTTTAAATACATGAAACAATAGCCACAAATGATAGAAATCCACTCTGTGTGCACCAAAGGCCTTTGCAAACCCAGTTATTACTTTGTAAAAGTAGCAGTGACATCATCTCTGTGCTGTACTTTGCTTATGCAGAGAGCAGAGCCGTGGGAGGGGCCCAGAAGGCTCCACCCACCACAGGCTGCCTGCAGAAAACTACAGGAGGGGGTGGAGACAAGACCAGTCACCCTGTACAAGGAGAGACAGCAGAGCTGTGGGAGGGGCCTAGCAGACTCCACCCACTACAGGCTGCCTGCAGAAAACTATAGAAGGGGGTGGAGACAAGACCAGTCATCCTGCACAAGGAGAAAGAGCAGCAGTGAGCGGTCTTTATTACAGGAAGGGAAAGTCTCGCAGTGGATTACTGCACAGATCTGGAAGAAATACACAAAGCTCACCAAGATTCCGGGAAGAATACACACGATGAATGGATTTAGACAATATTTGCTCAGTTCAGCTTTAAACACACACACACACACACACACACACACACCACACTACTTGCTCCCCTGTTGCATCAAGCTGGACCTGACCGTTCACTTCCTGGCCTCACCATTTCTGCAGAACTTCCCATCTATTCCTGGAAATGCCACGGCCTGCACACCACAACCGGCTCAGACCTGACGGATCGCATGAGAGATTCTGCACACATCTCTAACCTCCGCTGAGTCACCAGATCAGAGAAAACCTCCAACTGCCAAGTGAAACCCGCGGCAGATCAATGAACACACAGCGCAGCGCTGGAACCAACTTGTTTATTATCTCTGGCTGACGTCAGTGGCAGAGTCAGAGCGTTGGATGGGCTCAGCGTCAGGCGGTGGCATCACACGCATCGGCTGCTCCCATATCCCCGCACTGGGCTTCCTGTTACCAGGCAACAAGAAACTATCCCAACTTTCCAAACTCATCAGGTCTTTTTTTTTCTGACTAATGCCGCGTACACACGACTGTTTTTAAGGTCATAAAAAAAAAAAAGACGTTTTTCTCGACGCGATTCTTTGCAAGCCTGCCTTGCCTACACACCATCATGAAAAAAAATGCTCGAGTAAAGCGCGGTGACGTACGAAATGTACGACGGCACTATAAAAGGGGAAGTTTCATTCGGATGGCGCCACCCTTTGGGCTGCTTTTGTTGATCCTCGTGTTAGTAAAGTTTGGTGAGAGACGATTCGCACTTTTCAGCCTCGTGCTCTTCAGTCCGTTACAGCGTGACGAATGTGCTAACTCCATTCAGAACGCTAGTTTTACCAGAACGAGCGCTCCCCTCTCATCACTTGCTTCTGAGCATGCGCGTTTTTTTTTACGTCGTTAAAGCCTACACACGGCCGTTTTTCATGACGTGAAAAACTACGAGAAAAATTAGAGCATGTTCCAAATTTTTAATGCCCATTTTTCACGTTGTGAAAAAGGCTCTGGAGCCCACACACGATCGTTTTTAATGAGCAAATAAAAAAAATGGCATTTTTCGCGTCATGAAAAACGGTCGTGTGTACGCGGCATTACAGTTCAGTGACACAGGATCCAGGCGCTGCGGAATGCAATCTAGCGGCAGAAGATCTGAGCGCAGTGCAAGGTTTTAGGGCCCACTGACATCTCCGCATTGCGTTTACCGCACACACGTCAATCCACATGTTTGAATAAGCTGTGCAACGCCCATTCACACAGGCGAATCAGCCCGTTCAGTGTGCAACCAACATGGCTTCTCTTCCAAAAAGCGATCTGCAGTTGATTATTTTTCAGAGGGAGTTTGAAACATTTGGCGACTAGGACTCTCTAAATTCTGCACTACCACGCCACACCTGGGTGCACCAAACAGGTCCCATTCAGTGGCAGTACTGCCTGAAATATGATGTGGCTGTGCATGGTTCCCAGCGGTACCTGTATTTTGGCTCATTCACATGTGCAGGTAAACAGTTACTCCTCTGAAAAGAAAATCTGTGGCAGCTCACTTTTCAGGAGGCATTGGCTACGACTATTCAAATGCCGCACCAGAACTGTGTGCACTGAATAGGTGGCATTTGGTGGCAGTACCGCCAGAAATGAGTAGGGGTCTGGGCGCTGTTCTGAGTGGTACCTGCACTTGCTTTTCAGAGGAGCACCTTTGTTAGCTGCATGCATGAATGAGCCCAAACGCAGGTACCACTCGGAAACCGCACACCCCCCACCAGGTATTTCAGGCGGTAATGCCAAACATCACCTATTCAGTGCACACGGTTGCAGCACAGTGGCGCTGCATTGCGAGGGTCCTAGTCGCCGCCTGTCAAATGCCCCCTAAAAAGTGATCCGCTGCCGATTGCTTTCCAGAGGAGTGGCTTTGCTAGCGGCATGTGTAAAGGAGCCAAATCTACGGTGGATCACTTTTCAGAGGAGGGCACTCAAAAAAACGCAGCACCAGTACACTGAATCGGTTGCATTCAACAGCAGTACCATATGCCAAATACAACATATACGTTTTGCTGCAGCCACCAAGCAAAGCATCACTGACATGGCATGGGTACAGATATAGGCAGCTCCATTGCTTTGTTTTGGTGGGCAGTAAAACTGTAGCTGAACCACCTGCATTTACTACTCGTGTGAATGAGCCCTTTAGGGCCGCACATGTTCAGGGACTAACGCATTTAATGCATGCGGCCCCAAACAGCATATTCCTGCGTGGCATAGACTGACCGGTAGCGGCTTATGTGTTACACCTGTACCAACCAGGAGCCCAAAAATTCCGGCATATACACTGCATGAGCCAAACCACCCGTGTGCACAGCTCACAAAGACGCATTGAGCAATTCTGGCAGTACTGCCATGCGGGCGTGATGGCACGTAGCACTGGGGTGCCTTTACAACAAATGACAATGCAGCATGCCGACATTTATTGCGGTAACATGCATTTTACTGCAGCGCAACAACGTGAATCTGGCTAAATCATGACTGAAGAATACACCAGAAAATCTTCCATTGATTTTTTGGAACGGGAAGGAGCCTTTTCCTGGCCACGGGCCAAACCAACCGTCACACTCCGAGAGAGCAAACGTGTCCGCACTGCACCGGGGGAAATAAAGGGCACCGGTCATGGAGCCGCGGTCAGAAGCCGACAGTCTCCGTTTCCTGAGCAGCGCGCCAATTTCACCGACAACAGAACTCAGCCTGGAGGTTCAAAGGGTCTCTGACAGTCTTCTGTGACACAGCTGACATATACATACACATACACATTATATATACACACACACACACACACACACATATACATATACCGTATTTATCGGCGTATAACACGCACTTTTTTCCCCTTAAAATCAGGGGAAAATCGTGGGTGCGTGTTATACGCCGATACCCACTGATCCCGGCGATCTCCGCTGACTGAGCGGAGCGCAGCGATCGCCGCCGAGATACACATAGCCGAGTGTACTCGGCTATACTCGGCTTTTCTCGGCTCCGCTCACAGTCACGCCCAGTCCCGCCATTGGACCTGTGATATGTCCATCACAGGGCGGGACTGGGCGTGACTGTGAGCGGAGCCGAGAAAAGCCGAGTATAGCCGAGTACACTCGGCTATGTGTATCTCGGCGGCGGCTCCGCCCAGTCCCTGCGTCTCTGCGGCGTTCGCCCCGCTCCGCCTAGTCTCTGCAGCGATCTCGGCGGCGCCAATTTTGAAAACTGGGGCAAAGCTGCACTTAGCAAAGGCTGCACTGGACACTGGGCAAAGCTACACTGGGCAAAGGCTGCACTGGACAAAGCTGCACTGGACACTGGGCAAAGGCTGCACTGGGCAAAGGCTGCACTGGACACTGAGCAAAGGCTGCAACGGACACTGCTGACAAGGCTGCATTTAAATGTAAGTTTTTTTGTTTTTTTCCTTAAACTTCCCTCCTAAAAGTTTTTTTCCCTAAAATTCCCTCCTAAACTTGGGGTGCGTGTTATACGCCGATAAATACGGTACATACATTACACACATATATATATATATATATATATTACACACACACACACACACACACACACACACACACACACGGGAGCCCAACATGATATCATAACGAGAACCAACTTCTGTAACCAGATACCAAAACACAGGGTCCTACAGTGAGGGGGGAAAAGGTATTTGATCCCCTGCTGATTTTGAACATTTGCCCACTGACAAAAAAATAATCAGTCTATAATTTCATTGGTAGGTTTATTTCAACAGTGAGAGACAGAATACCAAAAAAATCCGCAAAACGCATTTCAAAAAAATAAATAAAATTGATTTGCATTTTAATGAGTGAAATAAGTATTTGACCCCTTCACAAAACAGGACTTGGCGGCAAAACCCTTGTTGGCAATCACAGAGGTCAGAAATTTCTTGTATGCACACATCTCAAGAGGTATTTTGTCCCACTCTTTGCAGATCCTTGAGGCTGATGTTTGGTAACTTGAACCTTCGGCTCCCTCCACATATTTTCTATGGGATTAAGGTCTGGAGACTGGCTAGGCCACTCCAGAACCTTAATGTGCTTCTTCTTGAGCCACTCTTTTGTTGCCTTGGCTGTGTGTTTGGGGTCATTGTCATGCTGGAATACTCATCCATGACCCATATTTAATGCCCTGGCTGAGGGAAGGAGGCTCTCACCCAAGATTTGGCAGTACATGACCCCGTCCATCGTCCCTTTAATGCAGTGAAGTTGCCCTGTCCCCTTAGCTGAAAAACACCCCCAAAGCATAATGTTTCCACCTCCATGTTGGACGGTGGGGATGGTGTTCTTGGGGTCATAGGCAGCATTCCTCCTCCTCCAAACACAGCGAGTTGAGTTGATGCCAAAGAGCTGGATTTTGGTCTCATCTGACCACAACACTTTCACCCAGTTCTCCTCTGAATCATTCAGATGTTCATTAGCAAACTTCAGAAGGACCTGTACATGTGATTTCTTGAGCAGGGGGACCTTGCGGGCGCTGCAGGATTTCAGTCCCTCACGGCGTTGTGTGTTACCAATTGTTTTCTTGGTGACGATGGTCCCATCTGCCTGGAGATCATTGACAAGATTCTCCCGTGTAGTTCTGGGCTGATTCCTCACCATTCTCATGATCATTGAAACTCCACGAGGTGAGATCTTGCATGGAGTTACAGACTGAGGGAGATTGACAGTTATTTTGTGTTTCTTCCATTTGTGAATAATCACACCAACTGTTGTCACCCTCTCACCAAGCTTCTTGGCGATGGTCTTGTAGCCCATTCCAGCCTTGTGTAGGTTTACAATATTATCCCTGACACCCTTGGCCCGCTCTTTGGTCTTGGCCATGATGAAGAAATTGGAATGTGATTGATTGCTTCTGTGGAAAGGTGTCTTTTATACAAGTAACAAGCTGAGATTAGGAGCACTCCCTCTAAGAGAGAGTACTCCTAATCTTAGGTAGTTACCTGTATAGAAGACACCTGGGAGACAGAAATCTTGCTGATTGATAGGGGATCAAATACTTATTTCACTCATTAAAATGCAAATCAATTTATACCTTTTGAAATGCATTTTTCTGGATATTTTTTGTTGTTATTCTGTCTCTCACTGTTAAAATAAACCGACCATTAAAATTAGATTTTTGGCACTTTTTAATTAATCGGCATCGGCCGATAGTGCTGAAAAAAAAAAGCCGATTTAAAAAACTTCAGCGCAACGTGCAAATGACTTCTTTCATAGAAGTCAATGCAAGTTCCCTGAAGTTTCCCGTGGAGGTGGAGCGATGTGTCTCTGGGTAGCCTGCCAAGTGAGAGAAAAGATACAATGTTTCTTCTTATCAGTGAACTGAACTTGTGTAGAAGAAGTTCTCAGTTTAACCATTTAAAGACAAAATCTTTTCTGACACTTGTAGCTTACAAGTAAAAAAAAAACTTTATTTTCTGCTAGAAAATATCACTTGGAACCCCCAAACATTACATTTTTTTTTTTTAAGCAGAGACCCTAGGGAATAAAATGGCGGTTGTTGCAATATTTTATGTCACACGGTATTTGCGCAGCGGTCTTTCAAACGCAATTTTTTGGTAAAAAATACACTTTAATGAATTTTAAATAAAACTAAACAGTAAAGTTAGCCATTATTTATTTATTTTTTTCGTCTAAAAATTTTGATTACCTGTTTTTGTGCCTGCTTCCTGATTCCCTTACTGAAGATGGCGGCGGCAGCACCCGAGAGCCGAGGGAGAGATCGGCTTTGTGTGCCGACATCGCGGGCGACCAGGACAGGTAAGTGTCCATATAATTAAAAGTCAGCAGCTGCAGTATTTGTAGCTGCTGACTTTTAAAATGTATTTATTTTTCCGGCGGAACTCTGCTTTTACACTGGAGTGGGTAGGCGTTGACGGTAAAACGCCGCTAGTTTTAGCGGCGCTTTACCATCATTTTAGCGGCGCTATTCGGCTGCTAGCGGGGCGCTTATAACCCAGCTAGTGGCCGATGAAGAGGTTAAATGCACCCGTGTAGCGCCGCTGCAGAAGCGCTTCGGCAGCAGTGCCCATTCATTTCAATGGGCAGGAGTGGTGGAGGAGCGGTATACACCGCTCCAAAGATGCTGCTTGCAGGACTTTTTTTTTACGTCCTGTCAGCGCACCGCCTCAGTGTGAGACTGCAGGGGAGCTGTTTTGCAGCCACTTTTACAGGTGCTATTTTTAGCCCAAAAGTGCCTGAAAAACACCCCAGTGTGAAAGGGGTCCAACTGTTAGATTTTATGAGATGAAGGGAAAAAAAAAAAAAAAAAATCGGCCTAACATATGGGCCCAAAAAAAAATAAAATATCGGCATCATATATCGGCCATCGGCCACCACGATTTCTAAATATCGGCCAGAGAAAAACCCATATCGGTCGACCTCTAATTAAAATTATAGATTGATAATTTCTTTGTTAGTGGGCAAACGTACAAGATCAGCGAAATGGAAGAGACACATGGTGGAAAGGAGGAAGTGCTGCTTACCCCCGAAAAATGTAATATGGGAAAACAAGGATTTATGGTAAAAGGTTTTATTGTATAAAAGTAGATTAGAATCATGAACAGTTGAGATATGAGCTCTGGTATAAAATCTTGTACAATATACACACGCAGGAATGCAAGCATAAAAATTGTCATGCAACTAGACATTAAACATGTACAGGCATGGCTTCACCCTCGGGCAGAGCGGCCATAGCTGACACCGTTCCCTTTTTTTACAAAGGCGCAATCCAATCCAAAGGGGAAATTAAAGCTGAACTCCGGGTGTAGCAGATTTTTATTGAAAAGTATTCCTTAACCACTTGCCTGCCGAACACCCCCCCCCCCCGCAATTTTCAGCTTCAGCGCTGTCACACTTTGAATGACAATTGCGTGGTAATTGACTTGAACCAGAGTTTTCATTAAAAAGTAGTTACAGAGGATCCCAGATTGGCCTCCCAACCCGGTGGCGTCCAGAGAGAATGGGCCGCAAGGAGGAGCGTCACATACAGCCGAGTCACAGGTATATGGAGAGAAAGTCCACAGGACGGCTGGCATTGGGGGGGTGATACCAGCACCTAGGGCAGAGTATTGAATATATAATAATAAAAAATTGCTTAGAAATAAAATTTTAATATTTCAATGTATTTTAGTAAGCGAGTGGACAGCAAAAATGCCAGAGATATGTTATAATCCCCCCCCCCCCCCCCAATGTGGACTTTCTCTCCATATACCTGTGACTCCTTGTAGGCCGCATGTGACGCTCCTCCTCACGGCCCATTCTCTCTGGACACCACAAGGTTGGGAGGCCCATCTGGGATCCTCTGGAACTACATTTTAATGAAAACTCTAGTTCAAGTCATTCATGCCCATACACAGTAAACTGGTAACTATGCAATTTATTTACACATAATGTATGTTTTCTATAGTAATTTGTAGGAGCAAAGTTTTTCTTATTTATGCATTTTGGTACAGCAGCATCAAAAACCTCTGAAGAAGACCCCCCTACAAGTGGTTGAAACGCGTCAGGATTGTCCTATGCCTGTACATGTTTATGCTTGCATTCCTGCGTGTGTATATTGTACAAGATTTTATACCAGAGCTCATATCTCAACTGTTCATGATTCTAATTTACTTTTATACAATAAAACCTTTTACCATACACCTTGCTATTTTTTTTTTAATTCAGCTGCCTAAAAACCCCACTGGGGGATTTTCCCATATTACGTACAAAATCAGCAGGGGACTTCCCCAACCCCCCCCCCCCTGTAGTTACTGAATCTGGAGCAAACAATGCGTCGTGACCCCCAGCAACTGATCAGGCGTTATCTGTTCTCTACAACATTGGTTCTCAGCCCTGTCAAGTACCCCCAACAGGCCACGTTTGCGGGTTTTCCTTTATCTTGCACAGCTGCTTTAAATCAGAGTCAATGGCTTGGTATTTTGGTCATTTTTTGAGAAATTCCCAAAACATGGCCTGTAGGGAGTACTTGAGGACAGGGTAGAGAATGACTGCTCTACAGAACCTGGAATGTATCTTGTTCTATGGGTGACACCACCACTTGTCTTCTACAGGTCATGAATATAGCCAAAGTCCAGAGGGGTTGGACTAGAGGTGGGCAACTTACTTGATACAGTGTGACCACTGACATCACCAAAAGGGCCACAAACAATAATATATATCCAGAGAGTGAAAGCAGAGACTGCGCTCAAAACCATACTACTACTACTACTACCATAGTCCTGGGATCTGAACTCCAGGCCAACTTCAATTTATATAGCAATTAGTAACTTATTAATACAATGAAAATGTAAGAATTTATTAAAAACGTCTTCCACTCCCGAGGTGCAATGTTAGATCTGGGAGCAGGCATCGAGTCCATACACACTCGATACATACAGGACACAGCGGCCATCAAAGTGGGAAAAAAAGCCATAATAAGAGGAATGCTGGGATTCCCGGCAGATCCGGCAAACAAAAGCCACCAGGAAACACTTGAGGACACCCCCCCCCCCCCCCTGGCTTTGAAGTCAAGTAATCAGGTGGAGCAGAACAGCAAATCACAAGTGAACTTCCCATAAACTAGTTTATCTGACACTCCAAACTCATTCATTCCTCCACCAAGAAAATCCACCAAACATGTTTAACCCCCGGCATTCCCGGCCGCGCTCAAACAGGTTGAAGAAAAGAGGGGGGGACAAAAGAACTGCAAGTGGGCTGGATGAAAAGAGCGTCAGCTTGTGTTTTCAGGAAGCCTCGGCTTGTTTGAATGTCATTCATGAGATTAGTGGAGGGGAGGATGTGGGGAGCGAGGATCAGGAAAACTCAGGGAGCGGAAAAACGCGGGGAGCATAAATCAGATGCCACCTAAAAAAAACTTTTCCCTACAGACCTCATCCACCATAGATGGGGCGAGATACACCCGAGACTTCAGGCTCATTTCACATAGCATAAGGATAGGATTTATTTGTTTGGCCAAGTGACCGATATTTTTACATTTCTAATGCCGCGTACACACGATCGTGATTCACGGCGGTGAAAACACCGCCGTGAATCACGACAGGAAAAACGAGGGAACGGCTTGTTCCCCCCACACACGGCCGTTTTTCCCGTAATTTTTTCTCTTGACGAGAAAAACGACCGTGTGTAGGCTCCGCGGCAGTGTTTCCCTATGGGAAAACTGCTGCGGAAAAAAAATTACAGGAATCACGACGAGAAAAATTAGAGCATGTTCTAATTTTTCTCGTCGCGATTAATGACGTTTTTCTCGTCCAAAGGAAAAAAATGTAATTTTTCCCGACGGGAAAAGTGATCATGTGTACGCGGCATAAGGGTTCTTTTAGACAGGTGGTAATGCTAACTGCCCCCAAAAACGCATATGCCTTTTTACCACGTTTTATGCATTTTCTGGTTGCCGGACCCCCTAGGCATGCACCTGTAAAAACATGAACATGCAACTCAAAAAACGCACCAGAAACACAAGCACTGGTCTCCGGTACGTTTTCTATTCATTTCAATGGGAAGGTGTGTTTTTGATGTGCTTTTTAAACAAGCGCCAAAAATGCAGCATGCAGGACTGTTAAACACGCACCGTATTGGTGTGATGAGGTCCATAGGATTTAAAGTAGAACTATAGGTACATATATTTTTTTTTTTTTTATAATATTAGTGTAAGGGAAGCTTATAACCCCTTTGATAATTTTATTTTTGTCATCTGTGTCCCATTCGGGAGATTTCCCTTCACTTCCTGTCTCATAACCAAACTGATGTTAACCCCTTCCCTGCCAGTGTATTTTTTTTTTTAGCACTGATCACTGGATTTGTGTCACTGGTCCCCAAAAGTTTTAGATTTGTCTGCCGCAATCCTGCTATAAGTCGCTGATTGCCACCATTACTAGTGAAAAAAAATAAGTAGCAGAATACAAATTGGCCTAAATTGATAAAGAAATTAGATTATTTTTAATTGGATATATTTTATTACAGAAAGTAAAAAATCTCCCCCCCCCCCCACAATTTTTTTTTTGTTTATAGCGCAAAAAAAAAAACAGGAGGTGATCAAATACCACCAAAATAAAGCTCAATTTGTAGGGGGGGGGGGGGGGGAGTACACTTTTTATTTTGGTACAGCATTGCATGACCGCGCAATCGTCAGTTAAAGAAACGCAGTGCCGTATCACAGTAAATGGCCTGGTCAAGAAGGGGGGGGGGTAAAACCTCCTGGGGCTGAAGAGGTTAAAATCACCAAAAAATGCATCAAAAATTGACCAGTATGGAATGGCCCTCATTAATCGCAATGGGCAAGTTTGACAGGTGAATCTGGTGCAACTACGTGCATGGTAACCAATCAGCTTCTAACTTTAACTTGTTCATTTAAGCTTTGACAATAAAACCTGGAATCTGATTGGTTTATATGCAGAGCTGCACCAGATTTTACACTCTCCAGTTTTAGTAAATCAGCCCCATAGTGAGTTAGCTTTGTGAACAGAGTCTGTTGTGATCGTTTCAGGGCCCCTTCACACTACAGGAAGGCAATGGTGCTGACTGCACTTTTTAAAAAAAAAAAAAAATTTTAAGAACTTTATTGAAATGTCTCAAAGGCTTTTTTTGTTTTTAATTCTGACAGAGTGGAGAGACATTAGAGCACCTGTCAGGTTTTTATTGCTGCCTGTGTCCCTGTTATGGAGATTCACCCTCTTTGGGTTGTTCCTAGAACAGAAATAAAGGAAAATCTTCCAATGGGGTCCCTAGTTCTGGGATTGCCTCTCACTTCCTGTTCTGGCTATGTGACAGGAAGTGAAAGAGAATCTCCATAATCAGACACAAACAGTGTGGTGCGATGATTGTGGCGCACCATGCTACACTGGGGATAAAAATCTTATGTGCTCATCATGAGATGACAATTAACACAACGCTCAGGTGTCACCGGGCCCCTGGAGCATTATAGGATTCCCCATCTTGTCGTATTTTGGGAATTGCGCATTTCTGCCCCATGTACTTTATAGAGCTTCAAGTGAATGGGCCCCATAGAGGAGAATGGGATTCTACATCTTGAGTGTTGCCACACTTCAGGAATTATGTGACAGGAAGTGAAGGCGTGACGGCGGTGGTGCTATTAATTGATGAACCATGCCGTTTGGTGCGGTGCGTTTTTGGAAGAGGGTCAGGGCCGTCCTTTCTTGCACATGGGGTAACCCACTGAAGTGAGCCGGATGCCCTACATGCGACTCCCTGGAACACATATGAGCTAGGGACGCACCTGTATGGTGTCAACATAACCAGGGCCAGTTCACACCAAGAATCGCACAACGCGCTGTGCGGTTTGAGACCAATGGTACTTTAAAAACCGCACTGCAATTGGATCACGTGATACTTCTGTACCATGTGATCCATTGCAGGCAAATGCACAGTGTTTACAACCTAGATTTGGGGCGTCGTTAACATCCACACCCGCTGCAGATCGCAACTGCAGTGTGTTTTGAACACAGGTTTCCCACACTACATTCTGGTGTAAATGGGTACTTAGACAATAAACCGTTGGTGCCGAGCACATGCAAATATGCGGTCGCCTCTCGGTGGTCGCACTTTGGCGCCAAGCGGCTGCATATTTGCATGCTTGAGCACCATAGGAGCTGTGCCGAGAACACGCGTCCTGTGCGCTCCGGCAGCTGCTTGCCGCTGGCTAAGGGGTTAAATTGGTTGTAAACCTCAACCAGGAAAAATGAATGAAGCATATCCCTCTATAGCGTGTACTTGTCTCAATCCAGAGCACCAAGACCCCCTTTGCACTGGGGCCGCGCCGCGTTAGCAGTAAAGCGGCGCTTTTCGGCCAATAGCGGAACACTTTTTACCCCCGCTAGCGGCCGAACAAAGGGTTAAAAGTGCCCATGTTGCAGTGCTTTCGCAGCCCTGCCCGTTTATTTCAATGGGTGGGGTGGTTTGGGAGCGGTGTATAAACGGCTCCCAAACCGCCCCAAAGATGTTGCTTGCAGGACTTTTTATCCCATCCTGCAAGCGCACCGCCCTAGTGTGAAAGCACTCTGACTTTCACGCCGCTATTTTTAGCGCTAAAGAGCCTTCAGTGTAAAAGGGGTCTAAGGCCCCTTTCACACTTGTGTGACCTGAAAGTTGCACGATTTTTGCAAAGACTTGGGATGCAATTTTGTTGCGACTTGAAGCAATGCCTGTGTAATCTTGAGGTCTATGGACCTCAAGCCGCATCAAAGTCGGACCAAAGTAGTGCAGGGACAACTTTGAAGTTGCACAGATTTGGGGGGGGGGGGTGTCTCTTCCCTCCAATCGGCTCTGCTCACTGACCTCTGCAGAGTGTAATTTTCATCTCCCCCGCTCCGTTTTCTGACAGCTGAGACAAGCTTTATAAATTCTGGATTTTGAAAGGATGTAGAGAAGACTGCAGATAAACAGGTACAATTTGTTTCATCTCTGGCTTTACAACCACTTTAAGGCTGGGATCACACTTGTGCTTTTGAATGAGTTTTTTTTTATGTGGTTTTTATGTGTTTTCCCATTGAAGTCTATAATCCTGATATCACAAATTGACGCTACAAATAAAATAAAAAACCTACTACTTCCAAGACACACATGCGAGAAATGCCCAGGTGTAATCACACCACAAGGAGACAAGTAATCCTTTTGTTGTGTATAGTCACACATAACATGACACAGGTGTGAATGGAGACTAAAGAATCCCCGAGTCACGTGACCACGGCTCCGATCACACTCACATGATAATAAGCTGAGCTCTCCCGAGCAGCCAGCTGTCACTATGAGGTGCAGCAAGGGGTGGAGCAATAAGCGTGTAAGCACATCACACCATGGACCTTTTTTTCCCCCCCTCTTCCAACTTTATTAAAAATGTAATTTCATTAATTTCTATGCATGGTGGCTCAGCAGCAGTGCCTAGAAATGGACATTACACGGGGCAGTTCTACAAGCAGCATTCACATTCATTCTTCCACACTGCACTGCAGCGTGCGCAATCGTTTCCTGCGTGCCCTCGCGGTGACCCCGATACATTTTTTGAAGCGCTCCCAGTAAAGTCTATAAGGCCAGAAATGCACAAAAAGAAGCATCTGCGCCCTTTTCTTTTGGATTTAAGAGCCCTTTCACACCAAGCCGCCCGAGCGTTGGCGGTAAAATGCCGCTATTTTTAGCGGCGCGTTTCGGCCGCTAGCGGGACGCTTTTAACCCCCGCTAGCGGCCAAAAAAGGGTTAAAACCATCCGCAATGCACCGCTACAGCGGCGTTTTGCCGGCGGTGCTGCCCATTGATTTCAATGGGCAGGAGCGCATTAGGAGCGGTGACTTCACCGCTCCAAAGAAGCTGCTGGCAGGACTTTTTCTGACGCCCTGCCAGCGCACCGCTCCAGTGTGAAAGCCCTCGGGCTTTCACACTGGAGTGAATGGAGCAGCTGTTTTAGGGCAGTTTGCAGGCGCTATTTTTAACACTATAGCGCCTGCAAAATGCCCCCAGTGTGAAAGGGGTCTTAGCCCACCTTCACACTGAAGGCGAGTTTGAAATTGTGCGATTTCCAACCCACATTTCAGTGCGCATTTGAGGGGGGGGGGGGTTTGACAGACATCTGTGCAGGTTCATGCACAAATATCTATTGAAATCGCCCCCGAAGTCGCTAAAAGTAGTGCCAGAACAACTTTTGGAACTGTGACTTGACATGTCAAGCCGTGCCGATGTAAAGTAGAACTAAAAAGGCAAAACTTCCCCCAATCCCCCCTCCATTTTGGATTTAAAGCCCCATACACACTATTAGATTTTATGCAGATTTTTGTCTTCAAAGTTACCAAAACCATCTAATAGGAGGTCAAACCTTAAAAGGGGTTGTAAAGGTTTGTTTTTAATTTTCTAAATAGGTTCCTTTAAGCTCGTGCATTGTTGGTTCACTTACCTTTTCCTTCTAAAATGTTTTTTTTCTTTGTCTGAATTTCTCACTTCCTGTTTCTCCTCAGTAAACTTCACACCATCATCCGAGCCGTGTTCAGTCAGCCAGAACAGCTTACTGAGGAGGAACAGGAAGTGAGAAATTCAGACAAAGTAAACAAAGAAAAAATAAATTTAGAAGGGAAATAGAAGGAAAAGGTAAGTGAACCAACAATGCACTAGCTTAAAAGGAACCTATTTAGAAAATAAAAAACGAACCTTTACAACCCCTTTAAGAGTCAATTTGTATGCAATCAGGCAGGCCCTTCCACTACATGGTTTTGGTAAATCTGAATTTAAAAATCTGCAGAAAATCTAATGGTGTGTATACCCCATAAGAGAGGGTTATAACCCCTGTCAGATTTGTTTTCACCATCTGTGTCCCATTGGGGAAATTTCCCTTCACTTCCTGTCCCATAGCCAAACAGGAAGTGAGGAAATCCCTGAAAATTAATGGAATCTCTTGGTCACCAGAACTAGTGTCCCCATTGGAGGATTTCCCCTTTTCTGGGGACAACTCCAAATTTGGAATTTTCCTTTACTTTCACTTTCAATGATAATGGTAAACAGGACAAATAGAGGGCGAATCTCCTTAATGGGGCACAGAGAGCAATAAAGACTGACAGGGGTTCTAATCCATCTGCATTCTATCCAATACTAAAAAAACTAAGTTTTGCCCTCAGTATTACTTTAACCACTTCCGTTCCGGAAGGAAGTGGTTAGGGTCAGATTTGCGGCGGACAAATCTGACCCTAAGTGACACCAATACAGTGATCAGTGCTATAAAAATTCACTGATCACTGTATAAATGACATTGGCAGGGAAGGGGTTAACACTAGGGGTGATCAAGGGGTTAAGCGTGTCCTAGGGAGGTGTTTCCAACTATATGGGGGACGGACTGAGTGGGGGAGGAGGAGGAGAGATCATTGTTCCTGATCACTAGGAACAGCTGATCTCTCTCTCTCCTCCCCCGTCAGAACGGGGATCCACCTTGTTTACACAAAGCAGATCCCCATTTTGCCTATCTTTTACTATGATTTCAGATGGCTGGGGGACATAGAGTCTGCCTGACCCGTGGGCAAACCCCTGCGGGACGCGCGCCCTGAAAAGCTGGAGCATTGACCGCCATACATGTATGGCGATTCGCGCAGGGGAGTCAACCTGCCGCAGTATAACTGCAGCGGCTGGTCGGGAGCAGGTTAGCCACTTGCCGAACGCGCTATAGCCAAGTGCCGGCCACAGCGCGGCCGGCCAGTTCTGGGAGGCTGTGATAGGACGTCCTCCCGTGATCGGGCGCGCGGGTGATGCACACTGTGTTCGCTGCGTCCTCCGGACACTGCTGATTACTGATTGGAGTAAACAACCAATCAGCAGCTCCTTACCATGTGATCAGCTGTGTCCAATCACAGACGATCACGGATGTAAACACAAGCCCGTTATCGTCATCTCCTTTCCTTACCCCGACAGGGCAAGAAGAGGAGCGCCGATGACCGGCTTGTGTGAAAGGGACATTGGCACAGATTATCAGTGCAGTCCCAACAGTGCCCACCAGTGCCGCCCACCAGTGCCACCCACCATCAGTTGTGCCAACCATCAGTTGTGCCCACCAGAAAAATGACATTGTTATAAAATTTTGCAAATATGATTTTTTTTTATTTTTTCAACATTTTCAGTCTTTAATTTATTTAGCAAAAAAAAAAAAAAGGCTCTATTTGCGTGCAACTGTCAAAGCGTGACAGCGCTGAAAGCTGAAAATTGGCCTGGGCAGGAAGGGGGTAAAAGTGCCCAGTAGGCAAGTGGTTAAACCCTGGTGGGCGTGGCAAAATGTGTCAGTGGGTGTGGCCTATAGTCAAAGACTTGTAGGCTGAAGCAGATTTGATTTCTACACCGGGTCAAATCGCATGACGAGTCGCAGCCTATTGCCGGCAATCTTACTGTTCAAATCGGTGCGACGCCAACTTTCCGCATCAATTGGAAAAAGTCTTTCCTGTGCTATTTTTGGCGATTTCGGGTGCGACTCGCAGACATCGGCTTTCAGATAAAAAGTTGTACGATTTCAAAGCCGCAATCAATGTGAACGAGGGCTTGAAGCAGATTGGCTACCATGCAGTTTTAGTAAATCAGCCCCATAAGCATCCCCACCCCCTACTGCCACAAATCGATCAACTTCGGTCAATCAAACCTGTCACTAGAGAGAAGATCTTGGGTGGACTCCTCTCCACTCAAAACTTGTTTTGTCAAATTGTATATCGATTGTTCAATTTTATTTTAACGGGTATGGCCAAAAATCTTTTCTTTTTTTTTTTTCCGCTACACTGATCGACTTGTGTTGATTGAACCCAACACTGTCTGCTGCTTGTCCAATCGTTCCGTTTTATCACACTGTGTATGGCCACCATATAGTGATGGCTTTCTATTCACAAGGGTGCAGAAAATATTGACATTGATCGACCCCACACAATGGTTTTTTTGTCACAATTGATCAGGGGCTACGACTCATTCAGATTTATCCCGCCATGTATGGCCACCATATAGCGACCAATCTATAGGTACAAGGGGCAAAAGAAAATGCCCATCGATTGACCCCGTACAATTCATTTTTTCCTGACAATATTGACAACTCAAACCAACCCATTACCATCGATCGCTTATTGCTTGACCAATGTCTGATCAGACCATTATTCAGTTTTATCCCCCGATCGGTCGATCCTGTATTTCTCTCCCTTGGCACACCTGATCACCCGAGTCTATTCATCTCATTGCTCAGGAGATCTGATGGCTTTCGCTCCGATTGGTTGTCCCGTGTATGGCCATCATATACAGACTGATCGACATGTACAAAGTGTGAAAACCCGCCACCAGTCAGGCCCAGGAGATCGATTTTTCTGCCACAACCAGCTGGCTTATGTTGACGGACCCAGTTGCAAGTTGCTGCTCATCGCTGGAACGTCTGATCGTTTTGTAGACATCGATTATTCTGTCTTTTTTTTCCCCTCGCCATGTGCAGACCCCCCCCCCCTCGTAGATTGGCGATGTACGGTTGATTTTGTTTTCCGCCACATCTGATTGACTTGTGTTGATTGAACCCGTCACACATCACTCACCCATCTCATTTGTTCTGTCTTGTTGATCTGATCGTTTAATTGTAAGAACATTGTACAGTCGTATTGCGCTGTGTATGGCCGAGATCCAACTATATCTGCAAAGGTGCATAAAACACCACTGATCCACCCACAATCCTCTTATTATTTTTCTGCCACAGCCGATCGACTTTGGTCAATCGAAACCGTCACACATCACCGGCCCGGATCATTCTTGTCTCACTTGACTGATTGTTTACTTGCATTGCTCTGTGTATGATCCCCACATGGCGATCGATCTGTACAGGAGGAAGCTATCTGGGCTCTGGGGGGTGCTCTACTATCTAAATGCAGATCTGGGGTGCTCCCTCAATGCTGACCCTGGGACGGGGGGGGTGCTCCCTCCATGCAGATCTAGTTGGGGGGGTGCTCCCTCCATGCAGATCTAGTTGGGGGGGTGCTCCCTCCATGCAGATCTAGTTGGGGGGGTGCTCCCTCCATGCAGATCTAGTTGGGGGGGTGCTCCCTCCATGCAGATCTAGTTGGGGGGGGCTCCCTCCATGCAGATCTAGTTGGGGGGGGGGGTGCTCCCTCCATGCAGATCTAGTTGGGGGGGGTGCTCCCTCCATGCAGATCTAGTTGGGGGGGGTGCTCCCTCCATGCAGATCTAGTTGGGGGGTGCTCCCTCCATGCAGATCTAGTTGGGGGGGGGTGCTCCCTCCATGCAGATCTAGTTGGGGGGGGTGCTCCCTCCATGCAGATCTAGTTGGGGGGGGTGCTCCCTCCATGCAGATCTAGTTGGGGGGGGGGGGTGCTCCCTCCATGCAGATCTAGTTGGGGGGGTGCTCCCTCCATGCAGATCTAGTTGGGGGGGGTGCTCCCTCCATGCAGATCTAGTTGGGGGGTGCTCCCTCCATGCAGATCTAGTTGGGGGGGGTGCTCCCTCCATGCAGATCTAGTTGGGGGGGTGCTCCCTCCATGCAGATCTAGTTGGGGGGTGCTCCCTCCATGCAGATCTAGTTGGGGGGGTGCTCCCTCCATGCAGATCTAGTTGGGGGGGTGCTCCCTCCATGCAGATCTAGTTGGGGGGGTGCTCCCTCCATGCAGATCTAGTTGGGGGGTGCTCCCTCCATGCAGATCTAGTTGGGGGGGTGCTCCCTCCATGCAGATCTAGTTGGGGGGGTGCTCCCTCCATGCAGATCTAGTTGGGGGGGTGCTCCCTCCATGCAGATCTAGTTGGGGGGGGTGCTCCCTCCATGCAGATCTAGTTGGGGGAGAGGTACTCCCTCCATGCAGATCTAGTTGGGGGAGAGGTACTCCCTCCATGCAGATCTAGTTGGGGGAGAGGTACTCCCTCCATGCAGATCTAGTTGGGGGAGAGGTACTCCCTCCATGCAGATCTAGTTGGGGGAGAGGTGCTCCCTCCATGCAGATCTAGTTGGGGGAGAGGTACTCCCTCCATGCAGATCTAGTTGGGGGAGAGGTGCTCCCTCCATGCAGATCTAGTTGGGGGAGAGGTACTCCCTCCATGCAGATCTAGTTGGGGGAGAGGTACTCCCTCCATGCAGATCTAGTTGGGGGAGAGGTACTCCCTCCATGCAGATCTAGTTGGGGGAGAGGTACTCCCTCCATGCAGATCTAGTTGGGGGAGAGGTACTCCCTCCATGCAGATCTAGTTGGGGGAGAGGTACTCCCTCCATGCAGATCTAGTTGGGGGAGAGGTACTCCCTCCATGCAGATCTAGTTGGGGGAGAGGTACTCCCTCCATGCAGATCTAGTTGGGGGAGAGGTACTCCCTCCATGCAGATCTAGTTGGGGGGAGGGGGTGTTGCACTTTCACCCTCCATGCAGGTCCCGGTAGATCGGAGACAGACGGGATCGGAGGGTGTCGGTGGGGCGGTCGGCAGGCGGTGGGATCGCTCGGTGGGCCCGTCTCCCTCTCCCTCCTATACATGGACCGCCCTGTGTCGGTCGCCATATTTTCTGTTATGTCGACATCGGGAACGTCGATGCGCTCACCCCTCCCCTCCCCCTCCGGGGCTCATCCGCCCCCAACTTACACCCGATCGGGTGACAATCCCCCCCACACCCCGCTGTGACCTCCCCCCGTACTATGACCCGATAAAGTTGGTGATGTGAGTTATGTTGGGGGGGGAGGGGGTGTGATCTCCGGGATGGGGGAGGGGGTGTGTGATCTCCGGTGCCCCCCTCCCCCCCCGGTAGAAGTTCTCTCACCTGCGGCTGTACGGAGATCGGACACCCGGTACACAATCCTCCCTTCTCCTCCCCGGCCATCGGGAGACACAAATCCTCCGACCATCAGCGGGGAATCTACGCCAAGAGCCACATGATCTGCACGTCATCCGCCCGATTTGCATACGATCCCTCCCGCAACTCCGCGCGATCTCCGCTCCGATCTTCCGCAAAGTTGCGCACTGAGATCTCCCCGGAGCGCCCATTGTCAGGGGGGGAGGGGCGAGGGGCGGGGCCTACCGAGCAATTCACCCGATCACCCCCCCCCCCTTCTGTTCTACCGGAGGAGGGGGAGGGGGGAGAAGAAAGTTCAGACCAGCAGGGTGTCACCGGGGAGGAGAGGAGAGACAACTGTTGATCCCGACCACGTGTGTGAGGGGGGGACACCAAAGAGGGGATCTGTGGGGGGGGGGGGGCAGAGTATACAGAATAATAGTAAAGACATGGCAGAGGAAAACAGTTTGGGGGGGGGGGTGTAAAGAGGATTGGTAAAGACATGGCAGTGAGAAACACTTTGCTGGGAGTGGGGTGTATACAGAATACTAGTAAAGACATGGCAGGGGAGATCAGAGTGCTGGGGGGGGGGGGGTAAAGGTGTGGCTATTTATGATAGTAAAGACATGGCAGAGGAAAACAGTATGGGGGGGGGTATAAAGAGGATTGGTAAAGTCTTGGCAGAGGGAAACACTTTGCTGGGGGGTGTAGAGAATACAGAATACTAGTAAAGAGATAGCAGAGGTGTGGAAAAGTATAAAGAGGGCTGGTAAAGACATGGCAGGGGATGCAGTGTGCTGGGGGGTAATAGATAAGGCCAGTAAAGACATGGCAGAGGAGAACTATACGGGGGGGGGGGTATAAAGAGGATTGGTAAAGTCATGGCAGTGAGGAACACTTTGCTGGGAGTGGGGTGTATACAGAATACTAGTAAAGACATGGCAGGGGAGATCAGAGTGCTGGAGGGGAGGAAGAGTAAAGGTGTGGCTAGTAAAGACATGACAGGGGGATCAGAGTATGGAAAGGGTCAGTAAAGACATGGCAGGGGGATCAGAGTATGGAAAGGGTCAGTAAAGACATGACAGGGGGATCAGAGTACAGAAGGGGCCAGTAAAGACATTGCAGGGGGATCAGAGTGCTGGAGGGGAGGAAGAGTAAAGGTGTGGCTAGTAAAGACATGGCAGGGGGATCAGAGTGCTGGAGGGGCCAGTAAAGACATGGCAGGGCTATCAGAGTGCTGGAGGGGAGGACGAGTAAAGGTGTGGCTAGTAAAGACATGGCAGGGGGATCAGAGTGCTGGAGGGGCCAGTAAAGACATGGCAGGGGGATCAGAGTATGGAAAGGGCCAGTAAAGACATGGCAGGGGGATCAGAATACAGAAGGGGCCAGTAAAGACATGACAGGGGGATCAGAGTATGGAAAGGGTCAGTAAAGACATGACAGGGGGATCAGAGTATGGAAAGGGCCAGTAAAGACATGACAGGGGGATCAGAGTATGGAAAGGGTCAGTAAAGACATGACAGGGGGATCAGAGTATGGAAAGGGCCAGTAAAGACATGACAGGGGGATCAGAGTATGGAAAGGGTCAGTAAAGACATGGAAGGGGGATCAGAGTATGGAAAGGGTCAGTAAAGACATGACAGGGGGATCAGAGTATGGAAAGGGTCAGTAAAGACATGGCAGGGGGATCAGAGTATGGAAAGGGTCAGTAAAGACATGACAGGGGGATCAGAGTATGGAAAGGGTCAGTAAAGACATGACAGGGGGATCAGAGTATGGAAAGGGTCAGTAAAGACATGACAGGGGGATCAGAGTATGGAAAGGGTCAGTAAAGACATGGCAGGGGGATCAGAGTATGGAAAGGGTCAGTAAAGACATGACAGGGGGATCAGAGTATGGAAAGGGTCAGTAAAGACATGACAGGGGGATCAGAGTATGGAAAGGGTCAGTAAAGACATGACAGGGGGATCAGAGTATGGAAAGGGTCAGTAAAGACATGACAGGGGGATCAGAGTGCTGGAGGGGAGGACGAGTAAAGGTGTGGCTAGTAAAGACATGACAGGGGAACACAATATACAGGGGGAGTATAGAGAGGACTGGTAAAGACATGACAGAGGGAATCAGTGTAGGGGGAGGTAGAATTTAGAGAGTGATAGGACATGGCAGAGAGGTCAGGGTGAGAGGCAGACAGGACCTGTAAAAACATGGCAGAGGGGATGAAAGTGCTGGGATATAACGAAGACTAGTAAAGGCACTGCAGAGGGAGTCGGGGTTGCGGGGAAAAGGCAGATTATGGAGAGGGCCAGTAAAAGCACGGCAGAGTTGTTCCAGCTTTACTGATGATCCCCCCCACAGAGGACACTCCTTGTTATAGGGTGACAACCACCTCCCAGTGATACTCCCATGGTGTCACTAGCGCCCCCTGGTGGAGGCTCCATGCTGGCACACATTGCACGGCTCCCCCCTGATGTGACATAGTAACTCCTCCCCCATGTCTGTACCAGGTTGGTCCCACCCCTCAGACTAGCCATACATGGTCAGATTTTCCGTGTTCCGGCCCTCATCCACCCCACACAGCACAGATGGAGGATCTCCCCTGCCGGATATTGTATGCAGACACGGCTCCTGCGTGTACCTGAACCTCCGAGCAATGCTCACATCTGATTGGATGCAGTTGCTGTTCAGCTGAAAACATTCCACCCTACACCTTCCAACGTTTGTCAGGATGGAGCCACCCACAGCTCCAATCTCCACCTAGAAAACCCTTGTTGGGTTTTTACTGCTATCCGGGACCCCATTAGAGAGATTTACCCTCACTTCCTGTCCTGATGACAACTGTTTTGCCAGACAGGAAGTGCGGGGGAAAACTGCAGCATGGTCAGGGGTCAGAAGTAAATGCCTGTCAGGGGTTCTAGTCTTCCTCTAAAGAGAAGTGACTCTAGTGCCTCCATCATACAGGGAGTCTGGCCAGATCTTCTGAACGCCTTCTATCCTGGCAGGAGAAAAGCTGCATTCTTCAAACTCGTTTAGACTTGTCCAGCGTTTGGGCGTTCATTCATTCCATTGGATAGTATGTTAGCCACACCCCCTAACTGTCCCTGAGTTCAAGGGACTGTCCCTGATTTGTCCCTCTTTCCTCCTCACGTGTCCCTCAGTTTGGTCTGATCTCTATAGTTGTATATAAAATGCACTTTTTATCTATCAGAAAGTGTCTCCCAGCGCTAAACTTTTCATCCGATGTCTAAATTGCTGCATTTGTAAATTCCAAAAGCCAGTATAAAGGAATAATAGTGGTAAAAAAAGTCACTTGTGAATTTACCCAATCATTTTTTATTTTTTTTGTATAATTTCCTTTTTCCCCTTTCCCTGCCAGAGCCATGTTTGTGTTTTCTTGTACATATGTTTAAAAAAATAATTTTAGGCCTGAAGAATATGAGACACCCCCGAACATTATATATTTTCTGGAAGCAGACACCCTGGAGCACATGTGTCAAAGACAAGGCCCCCTGGGCCGAATGCGGCCCTCCAGGCTATTTCATCTGGCCCTCCCACCCAGAGGTGGAATTGAGATGTGAACAGCCTGTGAAAGAGAGCTGATTCCTGCATACTATGCATAGCGCACCCCTAAACCCTGGACTCTGTACATAGCAAACCCCTAAACACTGCAGTCTGTACATAGAAAACCCCTAAACTCTTGCACTCTGTACATAGCAAACCCCTAATCCCTGCACTCTGTACATAGCCAACCCCTAAACCCTGCAATCCATACATAGCAAACCCCTAATCCCTGCATTCTGTACATATCACACCCCCAAACCCTGCACTCTGTACATAGCAAACCCTTAAACCCTGCACTCTGTACATAGCAACCCCCTAAACCCTGCATTCTGTACATAGCCAACCCCTAAACCCTGCACTCTGTACATAGCCAACCCCTAAACCCTGCACTCTGTACATAGCCAACCCCTAAACCCTGCACTCTGTACATAGCAACCCCCTAAACACTGCATTCTGTACATAGCCAACCCCTAAACCCTGCACTCTGTACATAGCCAACCCCTAAACCCTGCACTTTGTACATAGCAACCTCCTAAACCCTGCACTCTGTACATAGCAAACCCCTAATCCCTGCATTCTGTACATATCACACCCCTAAACCCTGCACTCTGTACATAGCAAACCCCTAAACCCTGCACTCTGTACATAGCACGCTCCTGAACTTTCCACTTTGTACAATGCAAGGTCCATAAAGACATGGATGAGTGAGTTTGGGGTGGAGGAACTTGACTGGTCTGCACAGAGTCCTGACGTCAACCCGACAGAACACCTTTTGGGATGAATTAGAGCGGAGACCTTCTCGTCCAACATCAGTGCCTGATCTCACAAATGTGCTTCTGGAATAATGGTCAAACATTCCCGTAGACACACTCCTAAACCTTTTGGACAGCCTTTCCAGAACAGTTGAAGCTGTTATAGCTCCAAAGGGTGGGCCAACTCAACATTGAACCCTACGGACTAAGACTGGGATGCCATTAAAGTTCATGTGTGTGTAAAGGCAGGTGTTCCAATACTTTTGACAATATAGTGTATTTGTTCTTAGGTTTATATATACGCTTTAGGTCTGATCCTCCCAGTCTACCTTATCATCAGCAGTGTTATGACCTAGTGAAGTAAATTGGCGCAGTGATGACCTATCACAGCTCTGCACGCTGGTGTCTCTTGATGTCACAGATCATGTGATTCTTCATTTCTTCCTGATCAGACAATGACGTCTTGGCTGTGTACACATTCTGCATTGTCACCCAGGAGTCATAATTCAGCCCGCCGTGCTGGTGCAGAGGATACAAAGACAGCCAGATCCCATCGCCATGTGTGAGAACCGCCGCCTTGTTACATATGCGCAATTCATCCCGCCATTTGTGTCTGTGGCATTTAAAGTGCATTTATAAGAACAAAACAAACCGTCATTAGCAAAACGGCACTTTGCACAGAAGAGTTGGAGCTAAACTCCATGCAAATGATTAAAGTAGAACTATAGGCAATTTTTTTTTGTTCATTTTGGATACAGTAAGGGAGGGTTATAACCCGTCAATTTTTTATTTTTTTGCCATTTGTGTCCTATTGCGGAGATTTCCCTTCACTTCCTGTCCCATCGCTAAAAACAGGAAGTGAGAGGATATCCCTGCAAATTAAGGGACTTCTTTGGGAACCCCCAGGTCACCAGAACTAGTGTCCCCATTGGAAGATTTCCCCTTTTCTGGGGACAACCCAATTTGGGATTTTCCTTTCATTTCACTTTCAATAATAACGGTAAACAGGACAAATAGAGAGGGGGAATCTCCTTAATGGAGACACAGACAGCAATAAAACCTGGCCAGCGTTCTAATCCATCTCCACGGTCATGCAGTGGGTTTCCATCTGACCGCCCCATAGAGGAGAGCTCACTCTCCTCTATGATGCCCACTCTCCTCTATGGGGCCCACTCTCCTCTATGGGACCCACTCTCCTCTATGGGGCCCACTCTCCTCTATGGGGCCCACTCTCCTCTTTGGAGCCCACTCTCCTCTCTGGAGCCCATCCTCCTCTATGGGGCCCACTCTCCTCTATGGAGCCCACTCTCCTCTATGGAGCCCACTCTCCTCTATGGGGCCTGTTCTCTTCTATGGAGCCCGCTCTCCTCTATGGAGCCCGCCCTCCTCTATGGAGCCCACCCTCCTCTATGGAGCCCGCTATCCTCTATGGAGCCCACCCTCCTCTATGGAGCCCGCTCTCCTCTATGGGGCCCGTTCTCCTCTATGGAGCCCGCTCTCCTCTATGGAGCCTGCTTTCCTCTATGGAGCCCACTCTCCTCTATGGAGCCGGCTTTCCTCTATGGAGCCCACTCTCCTCTATGGGGCCCGTTCTCCTCTATGGGGCCCACTCTCCTCTATGGGGCCTGTTCTCCTCTATGGAGCCCGTTCTCCTTTATGGAGCCCGTCCTCCTCTATGGAGCCCACTCTCCTCTATGGAGCCTGTCCTCCTCTATAGAGCCCACTCTCCTCTATGGAGCCCACTCTCCTCTATGGAGCCCGTTCTCCTCTATGGAGCCCGCCCTCCTCTATGGAGCCCGCCCTCCTCTATGGAGCCCGCTCTCCTCTATGGAGCCCACTCTCCTCTATGGGGCCTGTTCTCCTCTATGGAGCCCGCCCTCCTCTATGGAGCCCGTCCTCCTCTATGGAGCCCATTCTCCTCTATGGGGCCCATTCTCCTCTACGGGGCCCATTCTCCTCTATGGGGCCCATTCTCCCCTATGGAGCCCACTCTCCTCTATGGAGCCCACTCTCCTCTATGGAGCCCATTCTCCTCTATGGGGTGGTCAGATGGAAACGCACTGTATGTCTGTTTCCATCCGATTGTCATCCAATCCAACCCACTAGAGAGGTGGCGAATGTATCGCCATACGTCTGTTTTCAATGGATTTTGACGATCGGATACCCGGTGGGTGACAGCTGACATCCACCGCCCCATAGAGCACAATAGGTGGCCTGAAAAACAGACAGGCCGACCCAATCAGTCCACTGGTGTAAAAGGGGTCTCATTAAACAAGCTGAGGTTAGAAGCTGATTGGTTACCAGATTATGTGTGCACCAGTTTTAGTAAATCCCCCCCAATGACATATTCGTTGTGAACAAGCAAGCTATCGCTTGTGGAACGCGTCTACCATTGCCTGTATCTGTCTGACCCTGTTGACAATAAAGATGACATCAAGATAAGTTGGAGTTCCAGTGTGCGACCAATTTCTTGTTTTATTCGACATACACTGTGTGCTGTAGTCTGTCACAAGAATTAACACAACAGATTTTTTCCCCTGACCTATAACATAGTGTTATTACCTCTTGATCCACTTCCTTTAATAATGTGACAACCTTGTTCATTCCACAGTTAAATCATTGAAACGGTGTCACCGTGTGAAGAGGGTCGTTTTTAGAACTTTAGGGAAACACCAAACACATTAGGGGGAGATTTACTATGACTGGAGAGTGCAAAATCTGGTGCAGCTGTGTATAGTAACCAATCAGCTTCCAGGTTTTAGCCCATGTTCACATCGGGCTGTTTTGACATGCGATTTGACATGTCAAATCGCTGCCTATTGCCGGCAACGTCCAAATCGGTGCTACGCAGACTTTGCGGCACCGCACCGATTCCCAAAAGTAGTTCCTGCATTACTTTTGGCGACTTGGGGGGCGATTTGTATAGACATCGGTGCATGAACCCTCACAGATGTCTGTCATATCACCCCTGAAGTCGGAATGAAATGCAGTTTTTAAAATCGTGCGAGTTCTACTGAGCTCACATGATTTCAAACCGGCCCTCAGTGTGAACGAGGCTAAGCCCCCGTTCACATCTGGCCGATTTGACATGCGATTTAACATGTCAAATCGGAGCCTATTGCCAGCAATGGCAATCGGTGCAACGCCGACTTTGCGGTGCTGCACCAATTTTTAAAAGTAGTTCCTGCACTACTTTTGGCGACTTCAGGGGCGATTTTAATAGACTATCTATGCATGAACCCGCACAGATGTCTTTCAAATCGCCCCCCGAACTCGCACTGAAATGCGGGTTTGAAGTCATGCGAACTTACGATTTCAAACCCGCCTTCAGTGTGAACGTGGGCTCAGTTTTTCATTGGTAGTGGAGGTAAAAAAAAAACTGATGAAAAACGTATGAATACTTCATCCGTTTTGACGTGACTGAACTGATTAAATAAACGGTCTGCATGTGTGAAAGGGGCCTTAAAAAAAGGATATGTAAAGGTTTGTTTAACCGCTTGCTTCCCGCAGGACGACTATAAACGTCCTGTCTAGCTACCATAACCCCGGTATCCTCTTCCAGAGATGGTGGTTCTCTTTCAGATAAAAGTGGTCTCTGCGGTGGATTCGCCGCAAGATCACTTTTATCGGTGGCGGGAGAGGGCCCCCCCCTCCCGCCGCGCTCCGGTGCCCTCCGCCGCTTACCGTAGCCATCGGTAACGGCGGAGGCGATACAGACCTGTCCCTAGCCTGACATGGAGACGAGTGAGGGGAAGATGGCCCCCGCCCGTCTCCAAGTCATTGCAGGGTGGAGACGACGTCAAAACGTCACTTCCGCCCATAGCTCTTAAAGGGACATTTTATTATTATTATTTTTTTCAAATTACAAAATTTTTTTTTTTCTTTTGCATTGCATTTTAGTGTAAATATTTTTGACCCCAGATCTCATATTTAGGAGGACCTGTCATGCTTTTTTCTATTACAAGGCATGTTTACATTCCTTGTAATAGGTATAAAAAGTGACACCATTTTTTTTTTGAAAGAACAGTGAAAAAAGAAAAAGTAAAATAAATAAGAACATTTTTTTCTTTTTTTTTTTAAACGCGCCCTGTCCCGACGAGCTTGTGTGCAGAAGCGAACGCATACGTGAGTAGCGCCCGCATATGAAAACGGTGTTTAAACCACACGTGAGGTATCGCCGCAATCGGTGGAGCGAGAGCAATAATTTTAGCCCTAGATCTCCTCTGTAACTCAAAACATGCAACCTGTAGAATTTTTTAAACGTCGCCTATAGAGATTTTAAAGGGTAAAAGTTTGTCGCCATTCCACTAGCGGGCGTAATTTTGAAGTATGACATGTTGGGTATCAATTTACTCGGCATAACATTATCTTTCACAATATAACAAAATTGGGCTAACTTTACTGTTGTCTTATTTTTTTATTAAAAAAAGTGTATTTTTTCCCCAAAAAAGTGAGCTTGTAAGACCGCTGCGCAAATACGGTGTGACAGAAAGTATTGCAACAACCGCCATTTTATTCTCTAGGGTGTTAGGAAAAAAAAAATATATATATATATATATATATATAGTGTTTGGGGGTTCCAAGTAATTTTCTAGCAAAAAAAAAACAGTTTTTAACTTGTAAACACCAAATCTCAGAAATAAGCTTGGTCGGTAATGTAGTGGTTAAAAAAAACTCCTGTGTATTGCTGCTGTGTCTATTGACACAGACAGCAGGACTTGGCCCCGCCCCTGGCTCCCGCATCATTGGATTTGATTGACAGCAGCGGGAGCCAATGGCTTCGCTGCTACCAATCTATCCAATCAGGACGTGAGACAGTGGCTGGAGCTGCTGTGCTCGTCCCCGTCGCTGGAAAGACCGGGTTCAGGTAAGTAAAAGGGGGGATCTGGGGTGCTGCATCACAGGAGGTTTTTTCACCATAATGCATAGAATTCATTAAGGTGAAAAACCTTGAGGGTTTACAACCCCTTTAAGACCCCTTTCACAGTGAGGCCGTTTTCAGGCATTTTAGTGCTAGAAATAGCGCCTGTAAAGCGCCTGAAAACTGCCTCCCATTCATTGCAATGGGCGCTTTCACACCCGGAGCAATGCGCTTGCGGGACGTTATAAAAAGTCCTGCAAGCAGCATCTTCAGGGCGATTTTGGGAGCGCTGTATACAGCACTCCCAAAACGGCTCTGCCCATTGCAATGAATGGGAAGCGCTTCTGAATCACCTGAAAAGCGATTCAGAAGCGCCGCAACACGGGTGTTTTTAACCCCTTTTTTGGGGGTAAAAGCGCCCCGCTAGTGACCGAAAAGCACCATTTGAACAGCGGTAAAGCGCCACTAAAACGAGCGGTGCTTTATCGCTAACGCACCGGCAGCCCCAGTGTGAAAGGGGTCTAATTGAACAAGCTGAAGTTAGAAGCTGATTGGCCACCATGCAAAGCTGCACCAGATTCTGAGTGCTCCAGTTTTAGTAAATCAATCCCATTGTGTATGTATAATCAAAACTATTCATTTGTTTTGAATCCATTAGGGAAGATTAAAACTCTTATTTGGTTATTTTTATTAAATTTTTGTCCAACCAGTGAAATATTCCTTCACTTCCTGCCTTGGAAGTGCAACAGGAAATAAGAGAGAAGAATTCCCATCTTAGACTTGGGGGTGTATTTATAAAAAAAAAATGGCATCGTCCATCAAAACTGCATGTCATTTTTTTTTCTCGAGTGAATGGAGCAAAATCAAATGTTCTCATGCCGCGTACACACGATCGTTTTTCCCGTCGGGAAAAATGACATTTTTTTTTCGCCGAGAAAAACGATCGTCTGTGGGCTTTATGCCGTTTTTCTCGTTGAGAAAAACGGCAGGAAAAACGACGAGAAAAATTAGAACATGTTCTAAATTTTCTCATCGTTTTTTCCATAATTTTTTTCCGCGGCAGTTTTCCCATAGGGAGACACTGCCGCGGAGCCCACAGACGGTCGTTTTTCTCGTTAAAGAAAAAAATGACGGGAAAAACGGTCGTGTGTGGGGGAACATGCCGTTCCCTCGTTTCTCATTTTTTTTCATGCCGTGATTCACGGCAGTGTTTTCACCGCCGTGAATCACGATCGTGTGTACGCGGCATTAGGCTTTATTCTCTGCAGAGCGCTTGTTATTCATTGAAGAAAAAGGTTTTGAATGGAGAAACTACTGCATTTTTGCCATTAGATGGCGCTAAGTATCATAAGATATAAGTATGCTCCTCAGCTCCATCTAGTGGCCATAATGTGGTATTTTCCCCATCCACACTGTTTTTCTTTTTTTCATTGAATAACGTTCAGTCTGTAGGGAATTTTGCCCCAGGGGGGGCTTAGTGTATGCAGTGAATTACACGTAGCCACTACACCGAATCTGCAGATCTGTATAGATGATGCAGTCACTGAAATATGATACAGCAAGCATGTAAAATTTGAACCTATAAATGACCTTAATGCCCCATAAACACAAATCGTACGAAAAATCCCGCTTTCAAAGCGAACATACGATAATTTGACTGTAAGACCCCTCTTTCACACGGAGCCGCCCATAGCGTCGGCGGTAAAACGCCTGCTATTTTTACCGCCGCCGCTAGCGGGGCGCATTTAACCTCCGCTAGAGGCCGAAAAAGGGTTAAAACCGCCCGCAATGCGGGTGGTATAGCCACGCAGTCCCATTGATTTCAATGGGGAGGAGCGGTAAACACACCGCTCCTTCACCGCTCCAAAGATGCGGCTAGCAGGACTTTTTTTACCGTCCTGCTAGTGCAACGCTCCCGTGTGAAAGCCCTCGCCCTCGGGCTTTCACACGGGAGACAATGGAGCAGCTGTTTGAGGGCGAATTGCAGGCGCTATTTTTAACGCTATTGCGCCTGCAATACGCCCTCAGTGTGAAAGGGGTCTTAGTACGCAGCTTTCGAGAGACGATCTCAAATAATCCGATTGGACAAGCACAATTTTTTTTCTTGTACAATACCAGATCGTACGATTTTTGTTTAATCGGTGCAGCTGTTGTCTGAAAATACAATACAAATACACTACAACATCACTTCTGATTTTTTATTCTGTCGTACCAAAACTTTTGTTAGAAACCTTTTTTTACTTTTGATATGAGACTAGCATGCAAAAAAAAATAATCAAAATGTACGATCATTCGTCCGATAATTTCATCGTGTGTACGGGGCTTAAGAGAAAAATTGCAATGATGATTTAGGCTGCTTTCACACTGAGGGCGCTTTGCAGGCACTATTGCGCTAAAAATAGCGCCTGCAACGTGTCCTGAAAGAGCCGCTCCTTTCTCTCCAGTGGGAAAACCCGAGGGCGAGGGCTTTCACACTGGAGCGGTGTGCAGGTAGGATGGTAAAAAAAGTCCTGCTAGCCGCATATTTGCAGCGGTGTAGACACCGCTCCTAGAGCGCCCCTGCCCATTTAAATCAATGGGCAGCACGGCTGTAGGCTTTGCGGGCGGTTTTAACCCTTTTCCGCCGCTAGCGGATGTTAAAAGCGCCCCACTAGGGGTCAAAAATCGCGGCAAAAACGACGGTAAAGCGCCCCTAAAAATAGCGGCACTTTACCGCCAACACCCGTGACGCCCCAGTGTGAAAGTACCCTTATGCCCTGTACACACGATCGGTTTTACCGATGAAAACAGTCCGATGGACTTTTTTCATCGGACAAACCGATCGTGTATGGGCCCCATCTGTCTTTTTTTCATCGGTGAGAAAAAATAGAACATGTTTTAGATTTTTCCGATGGATCAAAAACCGATAGCAAATTCCGATCGTCTATGTGGAACTCCATCGGAGAAAAAACCCACGCATGCTCAGAATCAAGTCGACGCATGCTCAGAAGCATTGAACTTAATTTTTCTTGGCTCGCCGGAGTGTTTTACGTCACCGCGTTTGGGACGGTCGGATTTTTGACTGATGGTGTGTAGGCAAGACTGATGGAGGTCAGCTTCATCGGAAATCCGATCGTGTGTACAGGGCTTTAGAATACAAGAATTCTACTGTACTTCCCCTTTAAATTGGGCCGGCTAGCATTGGAGGGGGTCATTTTCTGTAAATCACGCTGATGGCAGGTCTGAGCTGTAGAGGCCACAGAGCTGATTACTGGGAAGGTCTCTTTTGGATGAATCATCAGCCGGTGGTGGTGGTGGGGGTTGTGGTGATGGTGATGGTGGGGGTGGTGGTGGGGGTTGTGGTGATGGTGATGGTGGGGGTGGTGGTGATGGTGGGGGTGGGGGTGATGGTGGTGGTGATGGTGGGGGTGGTGGTGGGGGTTGTGGTGATGGTGATGGTGGGGGTGGTGGTGGGGGTTGTGGTGATGGTGATGGTGGTGGTGATGGGGGTGGTGGTGGGGGTTGTGGTGATGGTGGTGGGGGTGGTGGTGATGGTGGTGGTGATGGTGGGGGTGGTGGTGGGGGTTGTGGTGATGGTGGTGGTGATGGTGGGGGTGGTGGTGGGGGTTGTGGTGATGGTGGTGGGGGTGGTGGTGATGGTGGTGGTGATGGTGGGGGTGGTGGTGGGGGTTGTGGTGATGGTGATGGTGGGGGTGGTGGTGGGGGTTGTGGTGATGGTGATGGTGGGGGAGGTGGTGGGGGTGGTGGTGATGGTGGGGATGGGGGTGATGGTGGTGGTGATGGTGGGGGTGATGGTGGGGGTTGTGGTGATGGTGATGGTGGGGGTGGTGGTGGGGGTTGTGGTGATGGTGGTGGTGATGGTGGGGGTGGTGGTGGGGGTTGTGGTGATGGTGGTGGGGGTGGTGGTGATGGTGGTGGTGATGGTGGGGGTGGTGGTGGGGGTTGTGGTGATGGTGATGGTGGGGGTGGTGGTGGGGGTTGTGGTGATGGTGATGGTGGGGGTGGTGGTGGGGGTGGTGGTGATGGTGGGGGTGGTGGTGATGGTGGTGGTGATGGTGGGGGTGATGGTGGGGGTTGTGGTGATGGTGATGGTGGGGGTGGTGGTGGGGGTGGTGGTGATGGTGGTGGGGGTGGTGGTGATGGTGATGGTGGTGGTGATGGGGGTGGTGGTGGGGGTGGTGGTGATGGTGGTGGTGATAGTGGGGGTGGTGGTGGGGGTTGTGGTGATGGTGGTGGTGATGGTGGGGGTGGTGGTGGGGGTTGTGGTGATGGTGGTGGGGGTGGTGGTGATGGTGATGGTGGGGGTGGTGGTGGGGGTTGTGGTGATGGTGATGGTGGTGGTGATGGTGGTGGTGATGGTGGGGGTGGTGGTGGTGATGGTGGGGGTGGTGGTGGGGGTTGTGGTGATGGTGATGGTGGTGGTGATGGTGGGGGTGGTGGTGGGGGTTGTGGTGATGGTGGTGATGGGGGTGGGGGTGGTGATGGTGATGGTGGGGGTGATGGTGATGGGGGCGGATTAAGGAACTATGCCTAATTGAGATTTTGCTCACTTGATTTAAAAGGAAAAATAAAAAAATAGCTTTTATTACTTACAGGTTACACGGTGCTTCATTTTTCTACTCCCTTCCCCTGTAGCGCCGCTATTAAATTATAAGTAAATATCATTTCTAAAATCTCATAGAAGCTTTAATATGTTAATATCACTTCAAAAGCAATTTTCAATATTTTTAAAGCTACGGCGCTCAATAAAGTATATTTAAGCCTTGGTTCACACTATAACTCGCATGTGAGTCACACGGGAACCGCACCGCGATTTAGTGCAATGTGATTTGAGCACATTCATTTGGGGCACTATTCCTCCTGCTGGCACCAGTGCTGGGACACTCTTCGTACCACTGACACCAACGATGGGGCACTATTCCTCCTGCTGACACCAACGATGGGGCACTATTACTCCTGCTGACACCAACTATGGGGCACTATTCCTCCTGCTGACACCAGTGATTGGACACTCTTCCTAACACCAATGATGGGGCACTATTCCTCCTGCTGACACCAGTGCTGGGACACTCTTCGTACCACTGACACCAATGATGGGGCACTATTCCTCCTGCTGACACCAGTGATGGGACACTCTTCCTACCACTGACACCAACGATGGGGCACTATTCCTCCTGCTGGCACCAGTGATGGGACACTCTTTCTACTACTGACACCAACGATGGGGCACTATTCCTCCTGCTGACATCAGTGATGGGACACTCTTCCTAACACCAATGATGGGGCACTATTCCTTCTGCTGACACCAGTGCTGGGACAATCTTCATACCACTGACACCAACGATGGGGCACTATTCCTCCTGCTGACACCAGTGATAGGACACTCTTCCTAACACCAACAATGGGGCACTAGTCCTCCTGCTGACACCAGTGATGGGACACTCTTCCTACCACTGACACCAACGATGGGGCACTATTCCTCCCACTATTATGACTGAGGACATTGTTATCTCCCACGGACACCAACAGCCCCCTAAAGTTTAAAGGACAGTAAAATTGCCCTTTTTATATAGAAGTTGGAGATTCCTCCTTTAGATTGTCGGCTCTCATGAGCCGGGACCTCGTCTTGAGTTGTATTGTAACTTCTGCCTCTCTTTATTTTCTTGGCGCTATATAAATCCTGTATAATAATAATCCAATGATATATGAATAATCTGGGTGTGGAGGAAACCTAATGAGGGGATCTTGGATTTTCGTGCAAAGTCCACTTTAGATAACCTTTCTCCACCTGCAGACGGAGGCGGGAGGCAGCCCCCCCCCCCTGACCCAGACTCCCCCCCACCGCGTGTCTCTTCTGCTGGCGTCAGTGCTTTTAACCCAACTAGCGTGAAACAGCTTTTCAAACTGGTCATCTGAATCGCAGCCTTGCGTGGGGGGAGGGGGGCAGGGTTGCATTCAAAACACGCAGCCCTACCCCTTATGAATCAACCCTTGCAGATTCAAATTCTGCTCGATGGGCAGTGGCTCCGATAAACTGCACACGTCTACTAGTGAATATTCTGTAGTATATTATTGATGCTTTCGCTGATTAGAGTTGAGCCACAGAAGACATAGGCGTCCCGAAGAGGTCTTCAGCTTTCCCGTCTGTTTGCCAGAGTGTGCCTGCGGGTTAGACGGGGGCTCTTCGCCAAAATTTGGGGCTACATGTTATACAATTTTCCTTTAGGCTGGGTCCACACTGTCGCGAATTGGATGTGAGTTTCCCCCGCATCCAATTTACATGACATACAAGTGTGACCGGCACTCAATGGAGCCGGTTCACACAGGTCCGGGCGCGGCCGCGGTCCAAAAGGGTCCTGTGCGTCTTTGGGTTCCGTTCAGGTACGAATTCAGGCAAAAATTTAGACCTGATTCGCACCTGAACCGGTAAACAGAAAGGCATCGGGACCCCATGCTGGGAACCGTGGCCGGACATATGTGAACCCGGCCTAATGCCGCGTACACACGATTGGAAATTCCGACAGCAAAAGACCGATGTGAGCTTTTCATCGGAAATTCCGACCTTGTGTATGCTCCATCAGACTTTTGCTGGCGGAATTTCCGCCAGCTAAAGATTGAGAGCAGGTTCTCTATTTTTTGCGACGGAAAAAAATCCGATCGGAAATTCCCATCGTCTGTAGCAATTCAGACTCGCAGTCTCCGCTGTAATTCACCCCAAAGGTGTTTTATCGGGTTGAGGTCAGGACTCTGTGCAGGCCAGTCAAGTTTCTCCAACCCAAACTCACTAATCCATGTCTTTATGGACCTTGCTTTGTGCACTGGTGCGCAGTCATGTTGGAACAGGAAGGGGCCATCCCCAAACTGTTCCCACAAAGTTGGGAGCATGAAATTGTCCAAAATGTCTTGGTATGTCTTGTCTTAACTGGAACTAAGGGGCCAAGCCCAATCCCTGAAAAACAACCCCACATCATAATCCCCCTTCCACCAAAATGACTGGACCACTGCACAAAGCAAAGACATGGATGAGTGAGTTTGGGGTGGAGGAACTTGACTGACCTGCACAGAGTCCTGACCTCAATCTGATAGAACACCTTTGGGATGAATCAGAGTGGAGACTGCGAGCCAGGCCTTCTCTTCCAATATTAGCGCCTGACCTCACAAATGCACTTCTGGAAGATTGGTCAAACATTCCCATAGACACACTGCTAAACCTTGTGGACGGCCTTCCCAGAAGAGTTAGAGTATTTTTTTTTTTTTTTAAACAAACCTTTACAATCATTTTAAAGTTAGGGAAAACCCAACATTCTAAGTTATCACTAGAACTTGAGCACAGGGTAAATCATTCAACAGGGACACTTGTTGCCCGTCTTATACAGGATTTCTCTTCTCTTCCTCTTGTGTCTATGGGGCAGGAAAATAGGGCAAACCTCCCCAGGGAAAAAAAAAACTACAGGCAGTTTTGCCCATTCCCTAAAATTCATCAAAACTAAAAAAAAACAACATGTTTTTACCTTAGATATGATATTAAAGGCTTTTTTTTTTTTTTAACCACTTTAGCCTTGGAAAGATTTACCCCCTTAAAGACCAGGCCATTTTTTGCGATACTGCACCGCGTTACTTTAACTGACAATTGCGCGGTCATGCGACGTTGTAGCCAAACAAAATTGACGTCCTTTTTGCCCCACAAATAGAGCTTTCTTTTGGCGGAATTTGATCACCTCTGCGGTTTTTATTTTTTGTGCTATAAACAAAAGAAGAGCGACAATTTTGTTAAAAAAAAACAATATATTTTTTTACTTTCTACTATAATACATATCCAAAAAAGATATATAAATAAACAAATGTATTCACCAGTTTAGGCCAATATTCTTCTACATATTTTTGGTAAAACAAATCTGAATAAGCGTATATTGTTTGCGCAAAAGTTATAGCGTCTACAAACTATGGCATAGATTTATGGATTTTTTTTTATTTTTTATAGTTTTTACTGGTAATGGTGGCGATCTGCGATTTTTAGCGGGACTGCAACGTTGCGGCGGACAAATCTAACCCATATGCCGCGTACACACGATCGGACATTCCGACAACAAAACCGTGGTTTTTTTTTTTCCGACGGATTTTCGCTCAAACTTGCCTTGCATACATACGGTCACACAAATGTTGTCAGAAATTCCGATCGCCAAGAACGCCGTGACTTACAACGCTACAACGAGCCGGGAAAAATGAAGTTCAATGATTCCGAGCATGCGTAGGATTTTTGTGCGTCGAAATTGGATACACACGGTCGGAATTTCCGACAAGAACTTTTGTTGTCGGAAAAATTGAGAACCAGCTCTCAATCATTTGTTGTCGGAAATTCCAACAGCAAATGTCCGATGGAGCCTACACACGGTCGGAATATCCGACCAAAAGCTCACATCGAACATTTGTTGTCGGAAATTCCGATCGTGTGTGTATAGGCTACTTTCACACTGAAAGCGCCGGGCAAGGGGAAATCTTCCAATGGGGTCACTAGTTCTGGTGACAATATGGGATTCCCTTATTTGAAAGGATTTTCTTTCACTTCCTGTTTTGGCAATGGGACAGGAAGTGAAGGGGAATCTACTCCCAAAAAAAAAAGAACAGACAGAGGTTATAACCCTCCCTTACTGTATTCAAGATGGAAAATAAGTTTGCCTTTACAGTACTTCCATTTTAACCACTAGAGGTCCGCGCTATAGCCGAACGACGGGTACAGGGCGGACCTAGAATGCCGGGAGGATGTCAATTGACGTCCGCCCTTTTCCTCGTTCCTGGCGTGCGCTCCCGAGCGCGCATCGGGGAACCTCCGTGCCCGCCGCGTCACGTGGGTGCCGATGCGCATGCCTGGCGGCTGCGATGTCCGCCAGGTACCCCCGATCGGCATTTACAGAGCCAGGGACATGGATCTCTGTGTGTAAACACAGAGATCCACGTCCTGTCATGGAGAGGATACCGATGGTGTGTCCCTTGTACATAGGGACAAGCATCAGTCACCTCCCCCAGTCAGTCCCCTCCCCCCACAGTAAGAATCACTCCCTTAGGTACACTTAACCCCTTCAGCGCCCCCTCCTGGTTAACCCCTTTACTGCCAGTGTAATTTTTACAGTAACCAGTGCATTTTTTATAGCACTGATCGCTGTATAAATGACAATGGTCCCAAAATGGTGTCAAAAGTGTCCGATGTGTCCGCCATAATGTTGCAGTCACAATAAAAATCGCAGATCGCCGCCATTACTAGTAAAAAAAAAAAATATTAATAAAAATGCTATAAAACTATGCCCTATTTTGTAGACGCTATAACTTTTGCGCAAACCAATCAATAAACGCTTATTGCGATTTTTTTTACCAAAAATATGTAGAAGAATACGTATCGGCCTAAACTGAGGAAAAAAATATATATTTTTTTAAAAAATGGGGATATTTATTATAGCAAAAAGTAAAAAATATTGTGTTTTTTTCAAAATTGTCGCTCTTTTTTTGTGTATAGCGCAAAAAATAAAAACCGCAAAGATGATCAAATACCACCAAAAGAAAGCTCTATTTGTGGGGAAAAAAAGACGTCAATTTTGTTTGGGAGCCACGTCGCACGACCGCGCAATTGTCATTCAAAGCGTGACAGTGCTGAAAGCTGAAAATTGGCCTGGGCAGGAAGGGGGTTTAAGTGACCAGTAAGCAAGTGGTTAAGTATTCATTCTGCAAATAGGGCTAAAATTGTCTCGGGTGTCACGCGGCATTCCTGAGAGTTCCCAGGGATGGATTTTGTACAGGATAAAAATAAATGTAGCATTTTACTTTACTATACATACATAAAGGCGTGATAGAGGATCTCACAATTTCCTAGAGAGCTCCAGATCTATCTGTCGTATGAAAGCACATGTAATCAGATATGTTTTCCTGCAATGGGCTGCCACAGGGCCATGAGTATAAATATGAAGTTCTGGATGGCGGTTAGGCGGGACTGCAGTGTAAGTTAGTAACATGCTATTTGTTGGTTCATGTCTGTGAAATCTGGTTGTATCAGCTGAAATAGTTTCCACTGGAGAGTTCCTGCATACATACGTCATTCCCAGACACGGCTCATTGTACCTCCGCCACAAGACGACTCCATCTTTCCTCCTCTGAAAGTCGCACACAGGTCGTCTTCTTATATCATTCAGAAAAAAAGAATAGACAAAAATACACAAAAGAACTCCAAGCACAACACAACGTTCCCCAATGAATATGGAAACTGTCAAACTATTTACTCAAGTCAGTGGCGTAGCGTGGGTTGTCAGCGCCCGGGGCAAGGCAAGTCATTTGCGCCCCCTAACCTGCGGACTTTTAGCTCTCCCCGAGTCCTGTCCTTTCCTACAATAGTATTGACCTACCTGATTCCTACACTGACCACTACACTAACCTACCTGATTCCTACACTGACCACTACACTAACCTACCTGATTCCTACACTGACCACTATACTGACCACTATACTACACTGACCACTACACTAACCTACCTGATTCCTACACTGACCACTATACTGACCACTATACTACACTGACCACTACACTAACCTACCTGATTCCTACACTGACCACTACACTAACCTACCTGATTCCTACACTGACCACTATACTGACCACTATACTACACTGACCACTACACTAACCTACCTGATTCCTACACTGACCACTACACTAACCTACCTGATTCCTACACTGACCACTATACTGACCACTATACTACACTGACCACTACACTACAATGACCACTATACTACACTGACCACTACACTACAATGACCACTATACTACACTGACCACTACACTAACCTACCTGATTTCTATACTGACCACTACACTAACCTACCTGATTCCTACACTGACCACTACACTAACCAGCCTGATTCCTACACTGACCACTACACTAACCTACCTGATTCCTACACTGACCACTACACTAACCTACCTGATTCCTACACTGACCACTACACTAACCAGCCTGATTCCTACACTGACCACTACACTAACCTACCTGATTCCTACACTGACCACTACACTAACCTACCTGATTCCTACACTGACCACTACACTAACCTACCTGATTCCTACACTGACCACTACACTAACCTACCTGATTCCTACACTGACCACTACACTAACCAGCCTGATTCCTACACTGACCACTACACTAACCTACCTGATTCCTACACTGACCACTACACTAACCTACCTGATTCCTACACTGACCACTACACTAACCTACCTGATTCCTACACTGACCACTACACTAACCAGCCTGATTCCTACACTGACCACTACACTAACCTACCTGATTCCTACACTGACCACTACACTAACCTACCTGATTCCTACACTGACCACTACACTAACCTACCTGATTCCTATACTGACCACTACACTAACCTACCTGATTCCTATACTGACCACTACACTAACCTACCTGATTCCTACACTGACCACTATACTGACCTACCTGATTCCTATACTGACCACTACACTAACCTACCTGATTCCTACACTGACCACTACACTAACCAGCCTGATTCCTACACTGACCACTACACTAACCTACCTGATTCCTACACTGACCACTACACTAACCTACCTGATTCCTACACTGACCACTACACTAACCAGCCTGATTCCTACACTGACCACTACACTAACCTACCTGATTCCTACACTGACCACTACACTAACCTACCTGATTCCTACACTGACCACTACACTAACCTACCTGATTCCTATACTGACCACTACACTAACCTACCTGATTCCTACACTGACCACTACACTAACCTACCTGATTCCTACACTGACCACTACACTAACCTACCTGATTCCTACACTGACCACTACACTAACCTACCTGATTCCTACACTGACCACTACACTAACCTACCTGATTCCTACACTGACCACTACACTAACCAGCCTGATTCCTACACTGACCACTACACTAACCTACCTGATTCCTACACTGACCACTACACTAACCTACCTGATTCCTACACTGACCACTACACTAACCTACCTGATTCCTATACTGACCACTACACTAACCTACCTGATTCCTATACTGACCACTACACTAACCTACCTGATTCCTACACTGACCACTATACTGACCTACCTGATTCCTATACTGACCACTACACTAACCTACCTGATTCCTACACTGACCACTATACTGACCATTACACTATCCTACCTGATTCCTACACTGACCACTACACTACACTGACCACTACACTATACTACACTACACTACATGACTCTAGCTGCTCTGCTACACTCTCTGTCTCTCTCTGGCTGGCTGCTCCCTCTCCTCAGACACACCCCCATTTCACAGCACACAGGAACAGAGCTGAGGCTGTCAATCTGCTGGAGGTCCCTCCCCTGTGAACTTTTTTCTCTTGGAGTCAGGAAAACTTGTCAGAAGTGATTCATGCTGATAGCAAAGGAACGAAGCATCAGAGAGAAATGACACTCAGTGCTCTTGATTCAAAAACACTAGAGAGGGATATGCGTTGTTTCTATATTATGTCTGAAGTTTACAACCACTTTAAAGCATTTGTTAAAGTGGATGTAAACCCTCTCCTATACCCAGTGAAGTGAACAGCCTCAGATGACACACAGAGATGAAACAAATCTCCCTACATAAGTTTTACATGTACAGGAGCTCACAAAAGTTAGTACACCCCTCACATTTTTGTAAATATTTTATTATATATTTTCATGTGATAACACTGAAGAAATGACACTTTGCTACAATGTAAAGTAGTGAGTGTACAGCTTGTATAACAGTGTAAATTTGCTGTCCCCTCAAAATAACTCAACACACAGCCATTAATGTCTAAGCCGCTGGCAACAAAAGTGAGTACACCCCTAAGTGAAAATGTCCAAATTGGGCCCAAAGTGTCAATATTTTGTGTGACCACCATAATTTTCCAGCACTGCCTTCACCCTCCTGGGCATGGAGTTCACCAGAGCTTCACAGGTTACCACTGGAGTCCTCTTCCACTCCTCCATGACGACATCACAGAGCTGGTGGATGTTAGAGACCTTGCGCTCCTCCACCTTCCGTTTGAGGATGCCCCACAGATGCTCAATAGGGTTTAGGTCTGGAGACATACTTGGCCAGTCGATCACCTTTACTCTCGGTGGCAGTGGTCGTCTTGGAGGTGAGTTTGGGGTCGTTATCATGTTGGAATACTGCCCTGCGGCCCAGTCTCTGAAGAGAGGGGATCATGCTCTGCTTCAGTATGTCACAGTACATGTTGGCATTCATGGTTCCCTCAATGATCTGTAGCTCCCCAGTGCCGGCAGCACTCATGCAGCCCCAGACCATGACACTCCCACCACCATGCTTCACTGTAGGCAAGACACACTTGTCTTTGTACTCCTCACCTGGTTGCCACCACACATGCTTGACACCATCTGAACCAAATAAGTTTATCTTGGTCTCATCAGACCATAGAATGCATGAAGGTAAAACACCTTTAGCCTTTAGAACAAATTTAGCTTTGGTCCTGTTGCCCCAATGGAAACTTCAAATAACACCCTTCATTCCAGTCAATTAAAAAAATAATAGTCCATTAAAACTTGAAATAATAAAAAAGGAGCAGCTTTTGCTGCAATACATATCTTCAAGCTGGTGGTGTCCATCGCAGTATTTATTTTACGCCATAAGATATCCTCAGTCTTCAAGGTTAAATGATGGTTGGTATCATTGAACCCACTTCCTCTGAGCCCAAGCTGTCATGTAGCCTTTCCAAACCTGTCACTAAACAGTGAAGAAGAAGCAGCACAGTGATGAGTTCATCTTTTTGTTACTCTGATTTCTTCTCCTAGCAGCATGCTCCTTGTCAGAACATAAACGTATTGGCTCCTTGTGCTTCTTCTTTCCCATTCTGAACTCTGCTGTACAGGTACTGCAGGAGGCTGATACCAGGTTATTTTCAGGTACTTACACAGCTTGCATTTAAACGATAAATTAATAAATACGGGACTGCATTAATTTGTGCCGCTTTAGAACTCAGCTAAAATATATATATGTAGCACCCTGCTCCCAATGACTGGGCGCTATGTTAAATTTAGTGGGTGTCTGAGCCAAAAGTTGGGCTCAGACTTAAATGATTATGATAAATTCGCCTCTGTTCCGGCTTTGGCTGTGTTGGAAGACTTCCCACTGTTTGCCTGTAGGTGGCGTTACCACCCCGGGCCAATGTGGAAGACTGACAGGTCAGAGTGCATTGGGTGCCTTTCCCCGGGAACAGTTCAGTGGGAGTGGTCTACCCGCTGAGCATGCTGGGGAAGGGTACTTAAGGGGCAGACGCCATTGTTCTGGGTCCTTCCTCCCCTTGTAGCCCTCCTGGCGCGAGGGGTGTGTTGTGTGATTTCGGCCTCGGGACCATGTTGGTCCGAAGCTGCAACTCTACCAGGTAGGCCCCGTTATGCTGACTGGGGCCTACACTTTGAAGGTGATCCTGTGCTGTCCGTCCTGCGGGAGGAAGCCACTCAATGGAGGAAACCAGGGGAGGACCTGTCCTGGAGATAACCGAGCAGAAGGCTGGTGTCTTGAGGAAGGCCTGGTGATTCTATTAGAGGATGCACCGTAGCTAAAGTTCACCTTACAGTCTGCCGGGTCGGCTTAAAGGCTCTTTGACTGTTTGGCTGGAAGATCGGGCGTTAAGTCCTGTGGCAGAGGATCCCGGACTATCCATTCAATTTTGTTCACAACCGGTCTGTGGCAGAGACTGGTCCTGATCGTTGTCCGTGCATCATTCCAGCTGCTAGGCCAGATGAGAGGGGCCTATCCGGGTGAGCAATACCTACTCGAGGAAGAGTGGTGAATGACTTTATAGTTGAGAAGTTTCTTCCCAGTGATCTGTACTGTGTACCTGAACCTACCCCTTTCCCCTTCATCCTTCTACTATTCTTCACAAGTTTTAAGCAAAATAAAATAAAACCTAACAACATTAGGTTTTACATCTTGTGTGGACATTGAAGTTTCTATAGACTTTTCTCCCCTTGACAACAAATACTGAAGTACCGTGCAAGGCCCAAATCTAAACCAGCAGCTCCTACGGGGGTGTGCTACATATATATATATATATATATATATATATATATATATATACATATATATACAGTTATTGTTGCAAGCAGTTTTGTAAATGAATGCCCAACTCCACCTCAAACTTTTTTTTCTAATTTTTGAGTAGAATGCGGAAGGGTCAGAACCTCTGATAAGTCTGTAGCACCCTCTACCGTAGGTAGGTGCTAGAATAGGGTTTTTCTAGGGAACTGTGAGCGCAGGTAAATTTAGGCAGGCCTATGCTTCAGGCTAAGCCTGCTTGTTTTGATCTGGGGGCAGGGAGTGGTTAGTGTAGCAGTGGGTGTGACCACCTGTGCTCTAGTTCTGAGGTGCCTCCCCTGCTTACAGGGAGATTGTTCTGGAAGAGGGCCAGGGCCAAGACTGGAGTGGCAGGCAGCTCATGTGAGGAGCCCTAACCAATCCCCATCAGGTATTGGCAGGGGGCAGGCCAACCCATATAAGCTGAGGTCACATGCCACTGTGGAGGAGTTGTCGGCCGGGAGAAATGGAGAATGGAGTACTAGGCAGTAGCAGGAGGCCATCCCCATCTGAAGGGGGGGGGGGTGCGCCGAATGCAGAGGAGCATGGGAGAGCTGTGAGGAAGCTTCATCATTACACGGTCATGGGTGAAGTCCTCATCTTTACACGGTCATAGATGAGGAGTTCCTGGAGCAGAGGGGCTGGAGAGAGGCTGTCAGAACGTATGTCTAGATAAAGTTCTCCATCATGGACTCGGGGCAGGAGAAGGTTGGTGAGTGTACAACAGTGGAGTGCTGGGTGCGGAGGCGTGCCAGGAAGTCTGGGAGGGAACTTCATCCTTACACGGTCATGGGTGAAGTCCTCATCTTTACACGGTCACAGAGACTGTGGGGAAGTGCGTCAAATCGATGCGGCCTGAGGGCACAGGATTTGCAAGTCGGGCTAGCTGGGATCAGTTGTCCACCAATCAGTACAAGCTGTTAAATCACTATGCCTTCGGGGAGGGGCACTGCAGGCCTCTGGCCTAGTGACCATGCAGCAAACATAGCCAGCAAGTTGGGATTATTCAGAGTGATTCCTTTTTGTCACTATGGAGATGATGGGATGGGATCTAATAGCTTTACAGTGATATAGTAGTTGTGCAGTGGAAGATTTGTGCAGGAGGAGAGAAGTCCTGGGAGCAACAATCTGCAGGAGTTAGTGCAGAGGAAGAGGAGCAATAGTGTGCATGGTGATATGCAGGGGAAGAGACTGCAAATGTTAGAAGTACATCAGTTTTTCAAGGCTAAACCAATTCATCCAGGGATGCCCCCTATCGCCGCTGCTGTTCGCGTTGGCGATAGAACCTCTGGCGGCGCAGATAAGATCCAGTAGGGAGGTTGTGGGACTGATGATTGGGGGTCTGGAGGAGAAGGTGTCTCTTTACACTGATGACATATTAATTTACTTGTCGGATCCTCAATCGTCTCTCCCAGCCCTGCTGGAAATCATTCGAAGGTTTGGTCACTTCTCTGGGTTCCAGGTCAACTGGGACAAATCTCTTCTATTCATGATAGACCAGGCAACATCGATAGCGCTACCTCCCTCTTGTCCGCTACAAATAGTCAGCTCCTTCCGATACTTGGGGGTTATGATACAACATCCAATCTCCTCCTATATTAAAATTAACCTAGATCCTCTTATCGGAAGACTGAGAACCACATAAAAGCGGAGTTCCACCCAAAAATTGAACTTCCGCTTTTCAGAACCCTCCCCCCCTCCGGTGACACATTTGGCACCTTTCAGGGGGGAGGGGGGTGCAGATACCTATATAAAACAGGTATTTGCACCACTTCCGGGTATTGACACACTGTTCCCAGGAGAGAGCGGGGACCACTGACGGCACTCCGCTCTACTCGCGCATGCGCAGTGGGGAACCTTCCTGATTCCCTCACCGAGGATGGCGGCAGCAGCATCTGAGGACCGAGCGATTGCTCAGCCTCGTCTGCCGACATCGCGGGCACGCTGGACAGGTAAGTGTCCATTTTTTAAAAGTCAGCAGCTGCAGTATTTGTAGCTTCTGGCTTTTACATTTTTTTTTGGGGTGGACCTCCTCTTTAAAGACGTGGACCAATCTCCCTCTGACATTACTAGGTAGGATAAACATTTTTAAATATGATCTTTTTACCACGATTTTTGTATATCCTGAGTAATTCACCAGTGTATGTCACTAAGGTCAAATTTGAGGAAATAGATTCAATCCTTACCACTTTCATTTGGAGGGGGGGAGCAGTTAGGATTGCTAAAAATACCCTACAGTTGCCAGTAGTGGAGGGCGGGCTGGTCTTACCCTGTCTTCAGACCTATTATATCGCCTCGCAGTTGGCCCATGCGCCCTGGTGGTTTTATCCTGAAGCCAACAATGCGGCCACTACCCTGGAGGCAGCTATACTTACCTCCTAGGAGTCCCTTCAAAACCTGATTCACTGCATGTCCCTTAGAGGGGAGAGGGTACAACAATCCTAGCGATGACCCTACGGATTTTTAGGCTCACTAAAATGCTGTCTTCCAATGAACGCAACATATACTCGCCAAATACTCCACTATGGGGGAATCCAAAAATTTACAAGAATTCTCCCGCAGAACTGATGAGGGATTCTGGTCTAAACAGGGGGGGGGGGGGGGTGAAAAAAATTATGCATTTATTTCCAGACAACATGTTCCGCCCTTTTGAGGACTTTCGTCGAGAATATAATCTACCCCGTATGGCCTACTGCCTATATTTGTAGATACGCCACACTGCGGCAACGCAGTTTGGCCTTCGTAACATAGTTGTTCAACTTTCTCCGCTAGAACGATTACTGACTGACTCTTCTCACACCAAACTAGTTTCTACATATTATAGGATCCTCTTACATTCTACAACTCATAGGCTCAGCAGTACGGCCATTAAATGGAGAGCTGACATCCCTGAATTGACGGAGGACATCTGGTAGGAAGTTTTTCCCCTCCAGGTTCCCTTTGTCATTTCTTCCCGTGACAAGGTGATACAGACAAAACTGCTATACAGATCATACTTTACACTATGTTTACTGTACAAATTAAACAGATTACCCTCTGCATTGTGCTCCCGATGCGGCATGGCTGATGGCACATTCTTTCATCTGATGTGGGAGTGCTCTCCGATTAGGAAGTTCTGGTCGGAGGTCACGGCCTTTATCAGCTCCCTAACTCAGATACCCAATATCTGTAATCCTCGTCTACAGTGTTTACTGGGATATATTGATGATGTAGGTATATCTAAAAATGTACAAACCTTTATGCGCATAGTATTGTTTTATGCTAAGAAATTGGTAACCTTCCATTGGAAGTCTCACTCCTCGCCCACTATAGCCTTTTGGCTCACTACCATTAATCATGCTATACCGTTATACAAGTTGACGTATGAAGCCAGAGGATGCCCAAAAGAATTCTGAAAGATCTGGGGCTCTTGGGTCAGCTCCGAAAGTACCATACCACCTGCTCCTTGATGGATTGAATGAAGCCCCTGATCATTGAATGGTTACAATTAACCACGTAACGACCGCTCACGGCATATATATGTCGGCAGAATGACACGTACAGGCACAATCACGTACCTGTACGTCCTCTTTAACTGCCTGCCGTGTGGTCCCGCGGACTCGATCGCCCGTGGGGATCCCCGCGATCGTCTCACGGAGGGATGGAGCGGGGAGATGTTAGTGTAAACACAACATCTCCCCGCTCGCCTACCGACACTGTCACTGATCTCCGCTCTGTGTAATCAGAGCGGAGATCGGTGACGTGTCACTCGTAGCCACGCCCCCACACACTAGTAATCACGCCCCTAGGCACACTTAACCCCTTCAGCGGCCCTAGTGGTTAACCCCTTCACTGCCAGTGTCATTTTTACAGTAACCAGTGCATTTTTATTGCACTGATCGCTGTAAAAATGACAATGGTCCCAAAAATGTGTCAAAAGTGTCCGATGTGTCCGCCATAATGTCGCAGTCACAAAAAAAAAATCGCTGATCGCCGCTATTACTACTAAAAAAATAAATGATAAAAATGCCATAAAACTACCCCCTATTTTGTAAACGCTATAACTTTCGCGCAAACCAATCAATGAATGCCGATTGCGATTTTTTTTACCAAAAATATGTAGAAGAATACGTATCAGCCTAAACTGAGGAAAAAAAAAAGTTTTTTTTTATATATTTTTTGGGGATATTTATAATAGCAAAAAGTTAAAAATATTGCATTTTTTTTTAAATTGTCGCTCTATTTTTGTTTATAGCACAAAAAATAAAAACCACAGAGGTGAGCAAATACCACCAAAAGAAAGCTCTATTTGTGGGAAAAAAATGACGTCAATTTTATTTGGGAGCCACGTCGCACGACCGCGCAATTGTCAGTTAAAGCGACGCAGTGCCGAATCGCAAAAAGGGGCCTGGTCTTTATGCTGCATATTGGTCCGGGGCTTAAGTGGTTAAGCAAAATAGACATTTGACTTTTGGGTTGCTCTGTATCCATAAATGTATACCAGTTTACCATATTTTGTAATGGGATGAGTGATGTTCGCTCCGTTTACATGTTTGTTTTCTTTGTTGTTTGTTGTGTACTGAAAATAAATAATAAAATTTACCCTTTAAAAAAAAAAAAAAACAATTCATCAATGTTCACTAAATATGATGGCAAAGCAACATGTTCTATGGGCATCCCATATCCCCTTTCCCCCAAACAAGTTATATCCCCCAATAAACAAAAACAAAACAACGCAAATGACTGTTCATTGTCCCCGAGGTGATAGATGGAGGTCTGGCAGCAGGGTGATATGGTGGATGTTAGTTACTAGTAGCAACCAAGCGCTACAAGTCTTAAAAACGTTGATGTGGATAAATACTAAAGTCCAGTGGATGAACATATGTTGGGTCCATTAGTTGGACCTGGGTTGCTCCACTCCTGGAGGAATTGGTTGTAAGTGGTATAGGAGCACCACCTACAAAAAGTCATGTCAACCAGCAGGCACAGGAACAGACCAAGGAGCTACTATTACCCAAAAGTTTGCTCTAGAGCCTAAACGGCTATTTGCTTGGACCAGTTCTGAAAGCCCTGAAGAAGGGGGTTCTCTAATCTACCAAAATGTGATGGATATATTTTCTATGGCTATTAGCTTTAGTAAAAGGATTTAGGAATTACTATTTAGTCTCGTGACTCATTAAATGAAGTGCTCCTCGCTGACCACACACCAGAGATTTTATAGCTGTCTGTGTCTTCCTGTCCAGTGACACGCATTGCCCACATGTCTTAATGCCACAGGCAGAGGCGGCTCTCTAATTAGGCAAATTAGGCGGTCGCCTTAGGCCTCGCACTGACAGGGGCCTCGCGGCCGCCTAATTTGCCTGCCGTGTGTGGGAGTGGGAGAATATCCCCCGGTTAGTGTCCCCAAGCTGGCGGTGTGAGCGAGCAAGCCCGTAAAGGGTCAGTATAAAGCGCTGCACTGCTACATTAACATAGCCGCGCTGACCTGAAGCATATTCCTCCAGCGCACTGCAGAAAACAGTGAGTGTGGCTTAATTATGCTACTTATTGGGCATGGCTTTTTAGTCTGATTAGAAATTTTTGTCAGATTTTTATTTTTGTTCACCTTTTTATAATTTTTTATATTATTATTATTTTGTTATGTTTTTGTGAGAGTTTTTTGATTTCTTTGATGAGATATAAGGGGTCTAAACAAACCCATTAAGTCTCACTTTCGAGACAGAGAAAGAGACTGAGGAAACTTTCCCCAGTCCCTTTCTCTGTAGCCTTAGCTGCACTGCAGATGAAGGAACAGGAGACAGAGGCTCCTGTTTATTCATAAGCCAAAGCATAGTAAACACAGTTTACTATGCTTCCGATATGAATGACCACAGTGAGTGATCAGTCAGTATCACTCACTGTGTTCATTTAGAAAAGGAAGGGGCTGGTAAATTACCTATTTACCGGCCCTTTTCCCGGGCCTTCATCCTGAAGATCCCCTACAGCAGTCAGCGGGAGAGAAGAGGAGGGAAGTCAGCAGCGCTGTGGGGGGCACACAGTTAATTTTTATCACTTGAATTATTTTTCCCATTATGGGCGTGAGTGGGGTCTCATGTCTAAGTTTTGCCTAAGGCCTCACAAAGCCTAGAGCCGCCTCTGGTCACAGGGATAGGAATAGAGGAGAAGTTATCCCAATCAACAAGGGCTTCCACCTAATATCATAGTAGGATGCTGCCTGCTTTCACTATATGAGTAAGGGGAATTGTAGTTGGGGACTAAGGTTACCCAGAGACCAGGGGCGGATCCAGAGTCTTTTCTCGGGAGGGGCACTGCCAAAAAAATTTTTTTTGTGGGAAATTTATTGGGGAAATGGTTGGTGTCGGCGCTTCAATCATCCCGGCACCATGGTTGTTATGGTGTCAGGATGATTGAAGCGCATTATTTCTATTATTACATTGTAATATGAAATTAAATAGTTCAATGCAGAATCAGTGGGAGCCCCGAGTGTGTCACTTGCCACCGTCGCCTGCAATTAGTGGGAGCCCCGAGTGTGTCACTTGCCACCGTCGCCTGCAATTAGTGGGAGCCCTGAGCGTGTCACTTGCCACACGTTGTGGATTGTCACTTGCCACGTCACCTGCCACATCTTGTGGATTGTCACTTGCCACACCTTGTGGATTGTCACTTCTCACATCACCTGCCACACCTTGCTGATTGTCACTTGCCTGCCACCAGATGCAGATTGTCATTTGCCACGTCACCTGACACAATTTGCGGATTGTCACTTGCCACGTCGCCTGCCACATCTTGCGGATTGTCACTAACTTGCCTGCTAAGGTGTAGTTTTGCTTGTCTCTTGCTGTGTCCCAGACTCCGAGAGTCAGGCAGCAGAGAGATAATGTAATCTCTCTGCTGCCTGCACAGTGAGGGCAGAAGTCACTGCAGGAATGCAGGGCAGGCACGGGCGGTGAGAGATGATCTCATCTCTCTGCTCCCCCGCTCCCGGCTAGCTGATTGGCCAGCTGCCACACTGAGCCTGCTCTCTCACTCTCACCTGCGCTGCCAACACACTGAGCAGCACGGTCTGCCCACGAACCGCGCCGCCCCCCGACAACAAACCGCGCCGCAAGCGCAGCCGCCCACTTTCTTACCCATCTGTGGAGCCGCACGCTATTGCACCTGCCCACAGAGCGGCCTGACGTGACTCACTGACGTCACTCGTTGCTAGACGCCAAGCGGCCCAGGCGTTAGCAGCGAGTGCAGGGAAGAGGCTCCACCCACCTCCTCCTCCGCTCCTGGTATCGTGTCAGTGCGCCACGTAACTACATTGGACGAGTCTCTCTCTCAGCGCTGCTGATCGGCTGATGTGAGAAACTGAGAGAGAGACTCAGAGAGGCAGCGGCAGCCGCAGAACAGGTACTGTATATACTTGAGTATAAGCCGACCCGAATATAAGCCGAGGCACCTAATTTTACCCCAAAAAACTGGGAAAACTTATTGACTCGAGTATAAACCTAGGGTGTCCTAGGCTTATACTTGCCTCACTTTGCCTCACTGTGCCCATGCCTCACTGTGCCCATGACTAGACTGATGTTTAACATGGAAGTCTATGGAAGGAGTGCCCGGCTTTGAAAAATCGGTTCTCCCAGACACCAAACTTTTCAAACTTATAGAGGAGACATGGGGCTACATGTGTGCCAAGTTTGGGGTCCAGAGGACCTACGACCGGCCGGTACCGGGTCCGCAAAATCACTGGAAAAATGACCGTTTAACATTGGAGTCTATGGAAGGGGTGCCCGGGTTTAAAAAATCAGTGCTCCACGGCCGTAAGTCCCCCAGACACCAAACTTTGCACACTTGTAGAGAAGACATGGGGCTATATGTGTTCCAAGTTTGGGGTCCAGGGGACCTACGACCGGCCGGTACCGGGTCCGCAAAATCACTGGAGAAATTACCGTTTAACATTGGAGTCTATGGAAGGGGTGCCCGGATTTAAAAAATCAGTGCTCCCCGGCCGTAGGTCCCCCAGACACCAAACTTTGCACACTTGTAGAAGAGACATTGGGCTACATGTGTGCCAAGTTTGGGGTCCAGGGGTCCTACGGCCGGCCGGTACCAGGTCCCCAAAGTTCGGGAGATCAGGCGCAAAAAAAAAAAACAGAGCAAGCAAGTGAGTGTGACAGATGGTCTCGGGGGGGGGGGGGGCAATTGCCCTGTTGCCCCCCCCCCTGGATCCGCCACTGCCAGAGACATAGGATGGTGGTCTGAAGATACTTCTGCCACACTATTTTACTACAGAGAAATTGCGGCATCAATATAAGGTAAAACTTTTTTTTCTGGGGAACAGTAGTGACTTGCTGAGGGCCTACAGACTTGTAAACCCACAAGAATCCTCATTGGCCGGATTAGGTGACAAGCATCTTTAATCTACGATTATCCCAAGTTATGGACCAACTCCAAGAAATAACTACTGTTAATGGACTACCACAGGCAGTTTGTGTATCATATACTTGTAGCGCTACTCCCTAGAGGTCCGCTGAATTTTTGGGTCCCCCAATTCTTGCACAGCCAGGCAACACGCATTTTCCAACTTTCGATTAGAGACAGTAAAAAGCCCATGGGCTTGTTTTTGTTGTTTATTAGGAGGAAAACAACTTGGATACGGAGTAGATATTATGGGATGCCCAATTTGACTCAAAAGAACAACTTGAGGACAGCTTCCTTCACTATGTACACCTCAAAAATGGGAAATCCTCAACTGCATTCCCTCTGGAACAGCAACAGTCTTACTGGAATTGGCAATGGAAATTTTTCTTGTAAGAGCGCTGTGTGCCCTTAGTGGAATTTGGCAAAGTACCAAACTTGCAGAAGTTTGATGTCCCCTCTCTTTAAAATACCAGCCCACCTGGCTGCTTGGTAAAGTGTCCAAGAACAAGGGATTGGGTTTCGTTTGTTTTCACTGTCCCAGAAAAGCTTGCTGGATATTGCATCTGGCAGCTTTCTCCCCTTTTGGCCCTGGGGGTGTAGAGGTTTTCACACTGTCCCTGGAATCCTGCTGCTTTTGAGAGGATTACTGTTCAGGACTCCTTCTGTCCAGGTCCTCCCATGCTAGCCAGAGTGTCCCTTAGAAGAGACTGTAGGGTAGTGGAGATACTTCTGTTCTTCTTCCTTTGTTCCTCAGCTCCCAGCCTAGAGGCAGAGCCCCCTCAGCCCCAGGGTACCCTCCCAGGCTCCACGACATAGCTTCAACCATTCAACTGTAGCGGGGTCTTCAAAGTTAGTGGGATACACCTGGGGGTAGAGAGACCCAGGTGTGTAATTATGTCAGGGATTAGACCCCTTTTTGTTATTCGTGGAGGATTGGGTGGTGCAATATTCTCCTTGGCCTGTGGGTGGCGGGGTACCTACAGGCTCGAGGTAGAATCACTACCACAGTGCTACCCTTTTTGTCCCTTCCTGGAGATGGTACGGCTGGGGCGGGGAACCCGCCGTGGTGTCGATGGGAGGAGATAAAAGGAGGAGACGCCCTCGCCACGAGGTCTTTTGGGGGGATCATCTCTTCACCTACCCAGGCGCCCTCGGCCTGGGTGCGGGCGGTTCAAGGTTCCGGCCTGGGCACCCTAGGCCTGGCCGGAATGAAGCTGGAGTTGGAGTCCATCCCAGGCACCTTCAGCCTGGGGTGAGGTACTTTGTAGAAGGCCTGGGACCTGGTGACTTCGACCGGGTCCCGCGAGGGTGAAGTGATTCCAGGGTGCCCCTTGCGAGGGGACCCGCATCTGAGGTGAGGAGGCTGGGGAGGTCACCCGTCTGAAGACTCCGGAGCAGCGTCAACCCGGTGACGGACGGGCCTCCGGTAACTCCCTTGGAGGGTCATCTTCCCCTGATAGGGGCCGCAGCGCAGCGAAGTTGTTCTAATCAAGACTCCTGCAACCCCTGGTCATAGCACAGGGGGTGTAGGGACTACAATCTGGATAGTGCCTCGGCCTGCTCATCCCACCGTATCCTGCCATATATTGTTTGATGTGGAGCTACGAAATAAAACGAACAGTTGGACTGTGATCGGTGTATGGACTCTGTTGATGGGAGCAAAGGGAGATTCCAGCATAGCAGGGCTAAGTTCCGCAACCCAATGCACATTTGGCCCGAGGAAGATATTGATACTGGCCTTCACCTCACCCACAGCCATGGGGAGGACATGGGCCGTAGCGCGCCTCACTCTCGAAACCCAGGTACCCCTAGACAAGAGCTTTCGGACAACCGATAAACATGTGAAGGGGGTGAGGCCGCTACACGTGGGGGCTCGTGAGTCCGGGATGAAATGTGTATTGATCCTAAGGGTTGGAACGGCTGTGTCTGGACTTTGCTGCCCGGAGGAGGTCCGAGCAGGTCGGCCATGTGATTGGCCAAAGTGCATCCCTGCTCGGAGTTGTGGACATGACCCTAAGTCGGGAAAGGCCCACGCGGAGGAGCGTAAAAAGGGAGAGGTCCAGCCGTGTGAAGTACTACATGTGGGGACTGTTAATGCACTGCGCCACGAGGCACCCCATGACTGCGCAATTCGTGGGAGGAGACTGAAGGAAGCCCGCGAAAACGTGCAAGTCGTGGGAGGAGTCTGGCCACGTGTGGAGATACACGTGGAGACTCCGGCGCGAGGTGAGCGCGTGATGGAACAGCAGGTGGTCGGGATGGCCTCAAGCTCCCCGTGGATGCCGGTACCTTACCCCACGAAAATGACTGCATTTGCTGCGCCCATTACAGACACGGGGATAAGGCTCAGGCCCCGAGGACAGTTGGCTCTGTATTTATGCAGAGACACGGAGGCCCTCGGTGTGATCTGTCCCGGATGCTCGGGACTGGTGGTCCAACTGAAGCCGTTCGGGCGATGTGAAGCGTGCAAAGAATTTCTTTTTGAGGTCGAATCATCCACAGTAAGGCCCCGGGCCCTTCGCCTCAACTGCATCACAGGAACCGCCACTCCGGAGGGAGAGATCCAGGCCTTTGCGGAGGTCCTCGTGCGCGCTGACCAGGGCGATGGGACTGCTCAATCAAAGACTGAGAGAGGAAAATCCGAGGACGCTGCTTCGGTCACTACAGACTCCCTGCTCCCACCTCCGAAGAGGAAAGTCGGCCTGGTACAGGCATCCTATGGTCGTGGTCGAGCTTCACCCCGCCGCTTGCCTGGCCTAGATGGCGCCGGTAGAGAAGAGAGTCCCGGACATCCCAGTTCTTCAGAAGGTCCAGGTGAGCCAGGGGCTGGGACTGTGGTGTTGGTTGGAGGTGTCAGGGGTCCACAGTCGGTGGAGCCCGCAAGGGAGGGTAGCCTTCCGTCTACTAGAGACTACCTTCCCGCTGAGATGTATGACACCTCCGACCTAGAGTCATTGTCAGACTGTGGGGATGATGGAGAGATAGACGAACTGTTTCACCGGAAGGGCTGGGACAGACGCCCACTACCTGTGCTGAGTAAACCGCAGGATTCCCCCATGTCCATAGAAGACAGTACGCTCCGGGTGAAGGCCCCGGAGTTCCCGAGGAAATCTAGTCCTCCGATCAACTTTCCTCATTCAACTACATCACCCGCTCTGATGGTGGGGATGCAGCGTGCTTCGTTGCGGGCACCAAAGACAAAGCAACCCGAGATGGTGAAGGTACCTCGGCACCCGGAGGCCATCGTGCAGCCAGGAGAAGGTGAGCGAGATGTGATGCCGCCTCTAGCCAGGTTGCAGAGACTTTTCTCCCAGAGAGTCGCCCGTGAATATGGGTGGGAGTACCCCTACTTGCCTCGGGACTTATTGTATGAAGTCGAGGTCCTGCGACCAAGGTGGTATGACGAGTTTGTATGGGAAAAGCTTAAAGTACCCCATGCCAGGCGATACCTGTCATGTTCGCCGCCTGTGTCTAAAAAGTTCAAGGACTGCAGAGCTGATTGGAGACTTGGGCGCCATATTCATGCCGATAAGGTGCTCATCTGCAGGAAAGAAGGAGAGGATGTCGAGTATTCGGTGGAAGTGTTTGACGGGCACCTGAAGCCCCTGTTTCTGCCGGATCCAAGGTTCTACTTATAGGAGAAGTGAGCTCCTATCTTGTTGCTGTTGAAACTTTCTGGAAGAGACATTCCCAGACGCCTAGAACTGTGCCCTACTTTTGTTTTGATTTGGGCTTTTCTTTTACTCACTGGAGACTTGGGAGCTGTTGTTTTTTTTTCTCCCTTTTCTTCATGTGTCAAAGGCAGAGACTTTTGGGGTAGAGTCAGAGTAGGAAAGCAGGAAGAATGAAGATCTCACCAGGTGGCAGTGTTGTGCAACGGTTGTTTGAAATGTTACACATGCATTACTTACTTATCGGAGTGAGTGGGTCTCTCGGCTGACGGACCCACTCATGCCAAGTTAACATAGAGTGTTAGGATGTGTTTTTTTTTTGTTTCCCTTCTGCAGGAGATTCGTCGGTCAAGACTACTGAGTATGGGGTGGTTCTTAGACAGTGACGGGAGGGATTGTATATGTGTACATGACAGATGTTTTATACAAAAGTTTTAATGTTTTATAGTTCCCTTTCCCTGGAGCAGGTCTTGGCACACACAGTATCCAAAATTTGAGGGATAGCCTCTGGGGCCCACTTCATGTCACCACTCCTTGGGAGACATGGGTGTGCACCTGACGCTGGGGACCAGCGTCAAATCACAAGGGGGAGTGTGTAGCGGGGTCTTCAAAGTTAGTGGGATACACCTGGGGGTAGAGAGACCCAGGTGTGTAATTATGTCAGGGATTAGACCCCTTTTTGTTATTCGTGGAGGATTGGGTGGTGCAATATTCTCCTTGGCCTGTGGGTGGCGGGGTACCTACAGGCTCGAGGTAGAATCACTACCACAGTGCTACCCTTTTTGTCCCTTCCTGGAGATGGTACGGCTGGGGCGGGGAACCCGCCGTGGTGTCGATGGGAGAAGATAAAAGGGGGAGACGCCCTCGCCACGAGGTCTTTTGGGGGGATCATCTCTTCACGTACCCAGGCGCCCTCGGCCTGGGTGCGGGCGGTTCAAGGTTCCGGCCTGGGCACCCTAGGCCTGGCCGGAATGAAGCTGGAGTTGGAGTCCATCCCAGGCACCTTCAGCCTGGGGTGAGGTACTTTGTAGAAGGCCTGGGACCTGGTGACTTCGACCGGGTCCCGCGAGGGTGAAGTGATTCCAGGGTGCCCCTTGCGAGGGGACCCGCATCTGAGGTGAGGAGGCTGGGGAGGTCACCCGTCTGAAGACTCCGGAGCAGCGTCAACCCGGTGACGGACGGGCCTCCGGTAACTCCCTTGGAGGGTCATCTTCCCCTGATAGGGGCCGCAGCGCAGCGAAGTTGTTCTAATCAAGACTCCTGCAACCCCTGGTCATAGCACAGGGGGTGTAGGGACTACAATCCGGATAGTGCCTCGGCCTGCTCATCCCACCGTATCCTGCCATATATTGTTTGTTGTGGAGCTACGAAATAAAACTAACAGTTGGACTGTGATCGGTGTATGGACTCTGTTGATGGGAGCAAAGGGAGATTCCAGCATAGCAGGGCTAAGTTCCGCAACCCAATGCACATTTGGCTCGAGGAAGATATTGATACTGGCCTTCACCTCACCCACAGCCATGGGGAGGACATGGGCCGTAGCGCACCTCACTCTCGAAACCCAGGTACCCCTAGACAAGAGCTTTCGGACAACCGATAAACATGTGAAGGGGTGAGGCCGCTACACAACCATACCTCCCAACCCGCACGGATTCTGCGGGTTTTTCCCGCCGGGACACCACTTTCCCGCGGTCCCGCGATAAACAGTGAATTCCCGCACAGCAGGAGACCAGGAGGCAGAGGAAGGAGGAGGTAAGACTTGATGTCCCGCGGCGGCACCCCCCCGCTCAACAACTTAGATGAGATGTCAGGGAAGATTTAAATGACTGTCCCGCGGCACCCCAACCCCCCCTCCCGCTCAACAACTTCAATGGGAGGGGAAAAAATGTGAATGAATGTCCCGCAGTGAACATTTGAAAAGTTGGGAGGTATGGCTTCAACACTCTATCTTCCACGAGACTACATGTTGGCCAGGCTCCACAATATTTATGGGCAGACCCACCCACTCTGCCAGTCCTCCTGCTTGGGGATTGGCCCGATTCCCATAAATATACAGATCATAGCCTCATTGCCTCCACCCACTAGCTTCTAGAAACTTCCAGCAGCTTCTAGAACCAGGGGGAAGTACCAGAAGCCTGACCTGTAGAGCCCTCCAGCCTGACCTACAGTAAGCCTGACCTATTTCAACACTCACACAGGTACTGTGAATCAAGATAAATCTTCCTCACGCTAGACTGTACACTAGGGTGTGCTACTGTACATACTGTGTAAGTATGGTAAGTGTTCTGTATAGCAGCAACACTGCAAAATATAAAAAATACACCATCAACAGCCAAATGCCCTCAAAAAGACCATTTATTGTACAACATAGGTGTCAGCACATGATAGGATAAATCACAGCTCCATTATTCAAACAGTCATATATTTCTGTAGACTGGTCTGCAGCACCATCAGAGGGGCAGCCGCATGGACAGCAATGTTGCAGTTACCCACACACACAGAAAGGGAGAGCCAGACACAATGAGCTGGAGGGGAGCCTGTCCACCTTCCTTGGACATCAGAGGACATTGATTGGCTGGTGTGCAGCCTGGGAGGAAGGAGGACTGCTGGGAACCCCTTGGGACTATGGGAATTGTAGCCCCCAAGAGACATCTTTCTATTAAGACAAGGATGAGATGGAATTACAATTCCCAGAAGAACATGGATCTGGAGTAGGAAGAAAAAGAAAGGAGAATTCTGGGGCTCGGTTCAGTCGCATAGAGAGAGGACAGTGATAGGGGACCATCCAAGTGGGCTGCTGTGTTGGAGATAGAGAGAGAGAGAGAGGCTCTGCTGTCACATTTACACAGAGGTCCGTAGTTAGTGTGGTGCGGTGGTAATAATTCACACAAAATAACTTGTATTTAAGTATGGAACTAGAACTGCCCAATGGGTTAGGGTGACCAGACATCCCCGGTTTCAGGGGACAGTCCCCGGATTGAGGACACTGTCCCCGAACCAACTCTGTCCCCGGATAGGATTTGAACAGGGGCTGGGGCAATTTCATAGACAGTCAGTGCAGAATTAAAAAAAAAAATTCTGAATTACACCCCCCCACTCCGCCGCGCCTACTAGCTTAGGGGGGTGTATTTTTTCCCATTATCTGTACCCCTTTCTGATGATCATGTGCTGGTCGGAGCGGAGGCAATATTTCTTCAGTTTCGGGTGCTCCGCTTGCATGTTTTTCTGCCTTGGCTCAAGTCCCGGCCAGCCGCCTGCCTGCTTATCTCCTTGCCTTCCCTGGTTGAGTGATCTTCCTCCGCTCTCCACCCAGTAGTAGCCGGGGCCCGGAGAGTAAGACTTGACAGGCTGTGAGGCGGGCAGCGGCGACGGGCAGAGAGTCGCTGAATACCGCCATTACTAGTAAAAAAAATTAAAATATGTCCCCGGGTTTCATTTTAAAAATCTGGTCACCTTACAATGTGTGCACTCACAGTTTTTAGCGAAGTGAATGGAGCAATGCTCAGCCAGAAAGACAGCACCTGTAAAGAGGCCAGAATGCGGCCTGGCTGTCTCGTGCCCAATCAAGAAGATGTACAGAGGTGTCGCAGACCCTACGATTTCCCTCATTGTCAGGAACCTTTCCCTACCGCTAACACTGTCCCTAACGGGCGGGGTATCTTTCCCTACACTGCCCACACGCAAGATGCGTGCCAAATTCAGCAGCCAGGGCCTTAAATAGGCTCTGCCTGACCCAAAATGGCTACCAGAGTCACATGGGGTGGCAGCATCCAATAGGATAGCTTCCCCAGTGACCCAGGAAACCATAGAGGAACCCTACAACAAAAGTGCCGCTGTGGAGAGCGCCACCTGCAGTGGAGAATGTAGACTGCAGCAGCCTACAGGTCAGAGCTGTGAGTGATCATCACTGCCAAGTCGCGAGTCACTGCTGACATCACCGGTTCCATAAGGAATCGTCATTTTCAGGCCGTGAGTTGCGGCCAACGTCACCAGTTCTGGACAGAGAGCTGGAGAAGGTGTAATCACAGATCGATTAGCCACAACTTTCTGCCCACTTCTCAAATGGACAGTGTCAGCTATTTTAGGGATACAGTTTGGGTACTAATTATGGGATCTACTCAAATCTGAGCACTCCAATGATTACCAATACACTAACTAGTGGGAGGGGTTTGGAGTGACTAATGTCCTTGGTTAGGACCTCCCTGGTTTTAGGGTTGAGGAGCAAAAAACATTTGGTCCTTCAACTATTCATGGTGTTATACAAAATGATGTTGTTATTCACTGGTATTGCTGTTATTTCATTTTTTTTTTTTTAGCCTGTAATACTTTCCCAAATAAATCCTCCTTATTTAGCCTTGGTGTGTCAGAGGGTTTGGCTTGCTGGGAAGGTTACCGACATCCAGACTTCTTTGGCGGTAAGCACTACATTTCACTAGTTCATCCAGGTGTAAAGCCTATAGCAATAGAATGATTGTTAACATCTTCTAGTATTGATGCTCCCATATCAAGTGGCTCCAGATGGTCCTAGGAGAGCGAGAGTCCTCCAAGTAACATAGTTACAAGTTGGTGAGGTTGAAAAAAGACACAAGTCCATCAAGTCCAACCTGTGTGTGTGCTTTATGTTTATATTACATTGTATATCCCTGTATGTTGTGGTATTCTAAAAAAAGCACAATCATGCCTCGTACACATGGCCGAGATTCTCGTCGAAAAAAACATTTTTCGATGAGATTCTTGGACAAGAAACTTGTCCTGGCCGAGTGTACACACGCTCCTTTCAAAGAACCCGCGGTTCTTTGAATGGAGCGAACGGGGGTGACGTCATCGAATACGACGAGCATGCGCTCGTCACATTCGATGCCGTCGCCGCCATCTTTGTTCACCCTACCTATGCCTAGGAAGCTACCGCGCATGCGTCAAAGTCATTTCGAGCATGCGCGGGCTTCCCGGCGAACAGGTAAGTGTACACACACACAATTTTCTCGTCGAGAAACAGGCTGACGAGAATCTCAACGAGAAAATAGAGAGCAGGTTCTCTATTTTCTCGTTGAGATTCTTGTCGCTTTTCTTGACGAGAAACCATACACACGAACAAATTTCTCGGCAAGAAATCTCTGCGAGCAAGTTTCTTGCTGGTTTTTGCCGAGAAACTCGTTCGTGTGTACGAGGCTTCTAAGTGGAGTTCCACACAAAAAGTGAACCTCCGCTTTTTGGAACCCGCCCCCCCTCCGGTGTCACATTTGGCACCTTTCAGGGGGGAGGAGGGTGCAGATACCTGTATAATACAGGTATTTGCACCCATTTCCGGGCAGAGACTCCCACGGGAGTCACGCCCTTTCCAGTCACCCCCCGATGTCTTCTGGGAAACACACAGGTCCCAGGAGACAGCGGGGACCTGTGAGGACGCACTGCGCTACTTGCGCATGCGCAGTAAGGGAACCGGGCAGTGAAGCCGTAAGGCTTCACTTCCTGATTCCCTCACCAAGGATGGCTGCGGGGTCAGCCGAGAGACGAGCGATTGTTCGGCTTCGGCTGCCGTCATCTCGGGCACCCTGGACAGGTAAGTGTCCATTTATTAAAAGTCAGCAGCTGCAGTATTTGTAGCTGCTGGTTTTTAATATTTATTTATTTTCGTGGGACCTCCACTTTAAAACTTCCAAGGCCACAATTCTGCTGATAACTTTCATGGACTTTGTTTCAAAGGTTATGTAGCGGGGTCTCCGTTGAGGGCCCATGGACTGAGTCACATAGTCTCCGGGGAGTTGTTCCATTACCTTAGACCTTGTTGGATTACAAATATTGTTCTTGTATGTGCACCACCGATCATCTGGCATGCAAAGATTCCTTCTCTAGAGACTTAGTTTTAGCTAAGTCAGGCCTGACTGGGAGTTGATAGTACTGTTGGGCGTAGGGTGACCAGACATCCCCGGATTCCGGGGACAGTCCCCGGATTGAGGACACTGTCCCCGGACCAAGTATGTCCCCGGTTTTGTCCCCGGATTGGATTTGAACAGGGCCTGGGGCAATTTCAAAGACAGTCAGTGCCGCTCCTACTAGCTTAGGGGGGTGTATTTTTTTCCATTATCTGTGCCCCTTTCTGATGATCATGTGCTGGTCGGGGTGGAGGGAATATTTCCTCAGTTTGGGGCGCATGCCCATTCAGCTCCGCTTGCATGTTCTTCTGCCTTGGCTCAAGTCCTGGCCAGTCACCTGCCTGCTTATCTCCTTGCCTACCCTGGCGGAGTGATCTTCCCCCACTCCCCACCCAGTAGTAGGTGGGGCCGGAGAGTGAGACTTGACAGGCTTTGAGGCGGGCGGCTGTGGCGACGGGCAGAGAGTCGCTGATTGCCGCCATTACTTATAAAAAAAATATGTCCCCGGAATTCATTTTAAAAATCTGGTCACCTTAGTTGGGCGCCATATTGCTAACGGGGACCCAAGCTATATGTTAGTGTGTGTTAGAACTAAGTGCCCATTATCATTAACTACTGTTAGTATTAATGCAGGGCTCCGCATGCGTGTGTTATATGTAATATTAATTGTTCACCCCCTTTTATCTACAAGTAAACCTTTTACCTTTTCTCAAATCTGGTGTTGGAGTCCCTATATATATATTTTATCACTTGAAGAAAGGTATTGTGGGATTGTGTGTAAACTGCTATAGAGTTATATAGAAATACCACCCCTAGACTAGCTGTGCCAGAGAAGGGCTGAGTAGATTGCCGGGGGTTGGCTGTGCTGTGTACAGGGCCCAAAAGCAAACCAGCGGCTCCCTTTGTTTGGGGGTATCGCTACAGTTACATTTAGAGCCCTCTAGGCCCTAAGGCCCCTTTCACACGGGCGGACCGTATGTCCGTTTTTCACCCATCCGTTTTCGGAAGAAAAACGGACATACATGTATCCCTATGGGATAGCGGATGTCAGCGGATGAACATCCGCTGACACCCGATCTCTCCCGTGTCCGCTATGCTCCGTTTTTCAGGATAGAAAAATTTACATTTTTCTATCCGTCTGCGGAGCGGATCGGATGAACACGGACAGACGGTCCGTGTTCATCCGATCCCCCGTAGGGGAGAGCGGAGATCTGACAGGGCAGATCATGACTGATCCGTCCCGTGTGAAAGGGGCCTAATAGTTCTCATACCAGGTATTTGTAAATAGTGGTGTAGTGGTTAGCACTTTCACCTAGCAGCAAAAGGGTCACTGGTTCGAATCCCGACCACGACACCATCTGCCTGGAGTTTGCATGTTCTCCCTGTGTCTGCGTGGGTTTCCTCCGGGTACTCCGGTTTCCTCCCACACTGCAAAGACATGCTGGTAGGTTAATTGGAACTTGTCCAAATTGGCCCAGTATATATGTGTGTACGACTGTGTGTCCCAAGTGCATCGAGATCCTACGGGGTAAAATGACCGCACCAGCCAAGCAGACACTGGCTGTAAAAAGCGCCTAGAGGCGATTCAGTTCGCATGTGAGCGCTATACAAGTCACTCATTCATTCATTCATTCATTAATTTTTTCATGGGGGAAAAATAATACACTCAGTGCCATAAAAAGCAGCATTACTGTTTTCGTATCACCATTTGGGGCCTCGAAAGTGTTAGACCAAGAAACATTTATTATTATTATTATACAGGATTTATATAGCACCAATGGTTTGCGCAGTGCTTTACAAAAGAAAGGGAGACAGTGCAGTTACAATCCAATCCAATACAGGAGGAATCAGAGGGCACTGGATCTTAGAGCTTACAATCTAAAAGGGAGGGTCAAATGATACAAATGGTAATAACTGTGGGGGGTGAGTTGATGGGGATAGTGGAAATATAGTTGTTAGGTGGAGGCAGGATAGGCTTCTCTGAAGAGAAGGGTTTTCAGGGATCACCTAAAAGTGGACAGGAGTAGGAGACAGTTGGAAAGATTATAGTAGGGAGTTCCAGAGGATGGGAGAGACTTTGAATAAGTCCTGGAGACGAGCATGGGAGGAGGTGACAAGGGAGCTAGAGAGCAGGAGGTCTTGGGAGGAGTGAAGAGAACAATTTGGTTGGTATTATGAGACTAGGTTAGTGATCTAGCTGAGGGCAGAGTTGTGGATGGCTTTGTTGTTAGTATTTTGAATTTGTTGGGTAAGTGGAAGCCAATGAAGGGATTGGCAGAGAGGGGAAAAGTAAAGGAGAACTCTGAGGATTTAAGGGGGAATGCCAGGAACTCTGATGTGAGGGAGGGGGGACTCTGGTGACCACAGACCTTGGCCCTCAAGCTGTGGTGAAACTACAAGTCCCATGAGACATTGAAGGACCATGACAATCACAATCACATAGTGGGATTTGTAGCTTCACCACAGCTGGAGGGCCGAGGTTGCCTACCCCTGCACTAAGGTATGGGGGGTTACTGATATAACGGGGAACCTTTATATTGGTGTCCTCCCTTACCTTAGTGTATTCACCCCCCCCCTTACATCATTGACCCCCCCCACAGACACAGACTGTGTGGCCTGGCTGGAGCTGACTAACCGTTATTGCCAGTTGCTGTGCGCAGGGCACCGAGGGCAGGCTTTGATCCTCTTCTCTTTCTCCTCCTTAGAGTCCCTCTCGGGCCGTGGCGCTGCTCCCGCTCCCCCTGCCCTCCTTGCCTTCAGACTTGCTCTGCGTTCGCATTCCGAAAAAGACGCCAAGTGCCATGACATCACTGTGCTCGCCCTGAGCCTGCACAAGCCTGCCATGATCCTGGGCACCATTTGCCCAGCTTCAGAACTGCACAATTCTGAAGCCATATTTTTTATGGGCAGCAGATGCCCTTAACGGACATTTACGGACAGTTTGTAAACTGGCCGATTCTTACAAACTGTCCGTAAATTTACTGGCAGTTGCCAACCCTGGAGGGGTCCTTCCTCTTTGGGACCATTTGACACACCCTCGTGCACTTTTATGTGTTTACATGCTCAGTTTTTGGTACAGTTTGGTATTTTGTTCTTGCGCTCTGTACCGCAGACTCGAAAAAAAACCTTCAGCGTTAACACTTTCTTTTAACCCTGACCATAATAAATATAAAAAATTTACTGATCCCACAGACTGGTGTACACTACCCAATGAGGGAAGGTCCATGGCTGTTGTCCTGGCGTACCCCATGCCCCCACTTCACTTGCTGTCATCCACACCACCCATTCTTACATTGTGTATCCAGAACAAGTTACCTCCTTGCCCCTCGCTGTACAGGTTCCCGGGATTATAACTAAAACAGATGTTCCTTTTATGTTCCTCGTTCTGTTATTTGAGGAATAAAGCACCAGCAGAAGTGTTAACTGAGCCGACACAACAGATGGAAAGGCTGGAAGTGAAACGAGGGTGAACTATTTTTAATGTTCTTATTGTACAAGGGTGACCTGGATGGCGTATCGTTAATCACCAGGCACAGCGGCACCATCCCGTCTCTCTCCCGCCGCAGTATGTGAAAAAGATACTAATTATAATTTATGTGAACGTTTTTCGGTGACTCTAGAACAGGGGTACTGAATTAAAATTCACGGGGGTCCGGTCGGAAAAATTTTGTTCCAGCGGAGGTCCGAATGCCATATTGGTGCTATGACTCCACATGATGTCCTCCACTTCACAGCGCCTCCCACCACCACACACATGCACACACCATTACGATCCACACACATCACAATTTGTGCTTTTTTTCCTTTCAACTTTATTGAAATGTCAAAATACATTTAATTCATTTTTATGCACCACAGCTCAGTTGCGGTGCATAGAAACAGTATGCATTTTGCACCACACTGCTCAGTACGCAGGGGCGCTGTTTCTGTGTGAACAGGACACATAGAAAACAATTGTTTTCTATTGCCCTTGCAGAGACGTGTTTTGCTAGTGCAGAAATTAGACCTCCTTTTACATTAGTGTCTTCAGTCCCCCACTTCACATCACAGCCCCCCCTTTACATCAGTGTCCTCAGCCCCCACTTACGTCACATCTCCCCTGCCTCATCACAAACCCCCCATCACAGACTGACCGCCCAAATCACAGACTGACCCCCCATCACAGACCTCTCATCACAGACTGACCCCCCATCACAGACCTCTCATCACAGACTGACCCCCCATCACAGACCCCTCATCACAGACTGACCCCCCATTACAGACTGGCCCCCCATCACAGACCCCTTATTACAGACTGACCCCCCATCACAGACCCCTCATCACAGACTGACCCCCCCATCACAGACCCCTCATCACAGACTGACCCCCCCCATCACAGACCCCTCATCACAGACTGACCCCCCATCACAGACCCCTCATCACAGACTGACCCCCCATCACAGACCCCTCATCACAGACTGACCCCCCCCATCACAGACCCCTCATCACAGACTGACCCCCCATCACAGACCCCTCATCACAGACTGACCCCCCCCATCACAGACCCCTCATCACAGACTGACCCCCCATCACAGACCCCTCATCACAGACTGACCCCCCCCATCACAGACCCCTCATCACAGACTGACCCCCCATCACAGACCCCTCATCACAGACTGACCCCCCATCACAGACTGACCCCCCCATCACAGTCCCCTCATCACAGACTGACCCCCCCCATCACAGACCCCTCATCACAGACTGACCCCCCCATCACAGACCCCTCATCACAGACTGACCCCCCATCACAGACCCCTCATCACAGACTGACCCCCCATCACAGACCCCTCATCACAGACTGACCCCCCCCATCACAGACCCCTCATCACAGACTGACCCCCCATCACAGACCCCTTATTACAGACTGACCCCCCATCACAGTCCCCTCATCACAGACTGACCCCCCATCACAGACCCCTCATCACAGACTGACCCCCCATCACAGACCCCTCATCACAGACTGACCCCCCATCACAGACCCCTTATTACAGACTGACCCCCCCATCACAGTCCCCTCATCACAGACTGACCCCCCATCACAGACCCCTCATCACAGACTGACCCCCCCCATCACAGACCCCTCATCACAGACTGACCCTCCCATCACAGACCCCTCATCACAGACTGACCCTCCCATCACAGACCCCTCATCACAGACTGACCCCCCATCACAGACCTCTCTCGATATCAAAAAACACTGTCCTTTACAGCACAGCACAGCACTTCTCCCCTCCCCACAAAACCCTACCTTTTTCACACAGGACATGAAGCGTGGGCGCTCTGGACCATGGGCGGGACTTTTCACGTTAAAAGTGAGTGATTTATTGCTGGGACCGCCCCGCTGCCTAGCAACCAATCACCCACTTTTTAACTTAAAAGTCCCGCCCTTTGTCCAGAGCGGCCGCGCCTCATGTTTTGTGTGATTTTAGACAGGCAGTGTGGGGAGGGGCAGTGCAGAGATATTAGAGAAGGCACGGACCCGCCGCGCCTGCCATGCTGTGTATATAGCAGCATCGGCAGCGGCAGGCGGGCGAGCCAGGTGAGCCGGCGACAGGGAGAGGACGCTACTTGGCGAGGCTGCGGTCCGGACAGAATGGCCACTGGGGCCGGATCCGGCCCGCGGTCCGCCATTTAGTGACGCCCGCTCTAGAATAAGGTGACCAGATATTTTTTTTTTTTTAACCAATAAAAAGGTGACCAGATTTTTAAAATGAAATCCGGGGACCTTTTTTTTTTTTTACTAGTAATGGCGGCAATCAGCGACTCATAGTGGGACTGCAATATTGCGGTGGACAAATCGGACACCAAATGACACTTTGACACTTTGTGGGAACCAGTGACACTAATACAGTGATCAGTGCTAAAAATATGCACTGTCACTGTACTAATGACACTGGCTGGGAAGGGGATAACATCTAGGGCAAGCAAAGGGTTAAATGTGTGCCTAACAAGTGTTTTATTACAATAGGGGAGGTTGCTTTTACTAAAGGAAGGCACAGATCCCTGTACCTGCTTTGCAGGAACACAGGATCAATATCTTCCATACTGACAGAACGGCGAACTGCCTGGTTTACATAGGCAGACTACCGTTCTGCTCATGTACATAACGATCAGCGGTTACCGGTGGTCATGGAGTCGGCCGGACCCACTGATTGGCTCCGATACCCATAAATGCAGGATCATGTACATAAGTGATCCTGCGCAGCGCGACCGCCCTGTAGCTGTAAATCTGTTTTGGGGCGGTCGGCAACTGGATTAGATCATCAGCATTATGATAACTCACAGACAACAGAAACTCTATCACATACCTCCCAAAATTTTGAGATGGGAATGAGGGACACCTACTAGCAAATGTATGTAGGCATAAGACACGCCCCCTGCCAAACCCCCTTAAAGGAGAAATAACCCCCCAAAAAAGCTTAAAGTGGATGTAAACCCACTGTCAGGTATTTTAAATCATTGACATAAGTTCAATCTATAAGGCTATACATGCATCCTGCATGTATCCTTATATATGAAAACTCACCCCCTCAGCAGCCAGGACCCCCGCAATATCGGCAAATTTGTGGGCGTTTTTTTCTTCGGTACTCGGTGGGTGGAGTCATGACTTCAGAGGACTCCTCCGCCCACCACTACACTGCCCTGGCCAGCCAGCATTGCGAGGATGAGCCTCGCGCCTGGTGACACTGCCGTGCATGTGCAGGAGTGACGGAGCGCATTCTGTGAAGAAGCAAAGCACGCTCACGGCCCTCTGTCACTTCTGCACAGTGCACACATGTGAATGTCCAGTGACAGTCGGGGATGATCGGTGCGGGGGACAGCTGTGAACACGGATCCCCCATGCATGGCTTTTCATCAACCGCTTCTCCTTCTCTCCCTCCCGCGGCTTTCACCTGAAAAGCCATGCATGGGGGATGGTGTTCACAGCTGTTCCTGCTGCACCGATCATTCCCGACTGTCCTCCATGTCTGCCTCCCCCCGCGCCCCGCTTCTTCTTCTCTGGCCCCTCCTCATCCGCCCGCTGTGTCTGTCCCCCTCCACCACCCCCTCGTCCCCCGCAGCCGCCGGATTCCCTCTCCTCTCCCGCGGGCTGCGAGGGGGAGGGGGTAATCTGTCAGGATGGAGAGCGGAGAAAGGAGCCAATTATCGGCCGGTTTCTTTTCTGAATGGGACACAGAGCGTTCGTTACCGATCACTCTGTGTCCTGTGATAACTGAGCAGAGTAACCTGTGTGTTACTCTGCTTCAGTTTATGAATCACCAAAGCCCCCAACAGGGCTGATAAAAAAAAACAAAGGAGAGGAGGGGAGGGGGATGTGAATTGTGAACTTTTTACACAGGATGTGCCTGTACAGGCTAGTGCACAAGATATGTAAATAACCTGTCACTCACAGCAAGGGGGAGGATTTGACAAAAGTTTTCTCCTGTTTGTCAAGATTTATCTCACTGAACAATAAAAGAGTATTGCTCAGAGCTGGATTAACTCTGTTTGGCAAGACTGTGCACAGATGATAGGAAATCTTATACACTACATTGTGACATCAATTTTATTTTATTTTTTTCAGGTTTACATCCACTTTAATTAAAGCCACAAGTGCTTTTTTTTTTACCACTCCTATTCTTTTATATTGGCTTTTAAAATTTACAAATGCAGCAATTTAGAAATTGAATGAAAGGTTTAGCACTGGGAATCACTTTTTGAAAGATAAAAAGTGCATTTTATATACAACTATATAGACCAAAATGAGGGACAAATGAGGAGGAAAGAGGGACAGAGGGACATTGCTCCAAATCAGGGACAGTTCCTCGAAATCAGGGACAGTTGGGAGCTATGTTATCATGGCTCTTGCTGGCTCTGTCACAGTGTGTCACATATTATGGCTGCTGGGTGCTGATTTTTATAACCTATGACCAATAAGTGCCTGCTGTCTGTGAGTTATGATACCATCCATTATTCCAGAGAGACAAAGTGCAATGTAGTCTATTCACAGACACCCCCAAAGCACACCTGTGTTGAAGCCTTGAGGGCACTGGCAGCCCCACCATCAGATCCGCTTCCCCTCTGTTCCTGCTGCTGGAGGCCGTCAGCTGAGCTCAGCTGCCTCTCTCTGCCAGTTTCCGCTACCCGCCTCACAGCCTCTCAAGCCTTACTCTCTGGGCCCCAGCTACAACTGGGTGGGGAGCGGAGGAAGATCACTCTGCCAGGGAAGGCAAGGAGATAAGCAGGCAGGCGGCTGGCCGGGATTTGAGCCAAGACAGAAGAACATGCGAGCGGAGCTGAATGGGCATGCACCCGAAACTGAAGAAATATTCCCTCCGCTCCGACCAGCACATCATCATCAGAAAGGGGCACAGATAATGGAAAAAATACACCCACTTAAGCTAGTAGGAGCTGCAGAGCGGGGGGGGGGGGGGTGTAATTCAGATTTTTTATTTGAAATTGCCCCAGCTCCTGTTGAAATCCAATCCGGGGACAAAACCGGGGACAGACTTGGTCCGGGGACAGTGTCCTCAATCTGGGGACTGTCCCTGGAAACCGGGGACATCTGGTCACCCTACTCTAGAAACTATTTTTGCGGTCTACTTCCTAGCAACGCTTACAGGATCAGTAGCCGATCTCAAATCGATGTTCACCGATATGACCCCAGTAAACAGAATTAGGAGTGGTTGTTGGGAGTCGCTGTCATTTGCTTATCATTGGTCATGTAGGGGGCCCCAAGTCACAAAGCCTAATTTGCAGCCATGTGACTTTCATTTTTTGATCTCATACAGCACAGCTGAAAATACATGTCACTTTTTTTTAAATAGCAGTACAGTGAAAGCTTTTTTTGGCTTTACTTCTCTTGAGGTTCACGGGAATACATTTACTTTTGTTCTCCTGTGACCCAGAGTCCCCGGGGCTGCCTGATTGACAAATGGCTCCACCTTTAAGCACGCAGCTGAAAGCCTGAGCGAGCCGATCGGTGCCTGCCCCCTCCCCAGCCTGCTGCTTCAGAAGCAGACCGAAAACTGAACGATCGGCGGCACTTTAGTGGTCATGTGATCGATCAGTTTTCAGTCTTAGAGCCAGCGTGGGACAGCTGCAGCATGGAGGTGAGTATATATGTAGGGTTGTTACTTTGATAATCCATAAGTATCCTTATCCTTTTGTTTTAGTTTTATGAATTGAAGGCCGATTCCATAAACATGTTATACTTACCTGCCTGCTTTGTGCAGTTGGTTTTGCACAAAGTAGCCCAGATCCTCCTCTTCTCGGGTCCCACACTGGCGCTCCTGACCCCTCCCTCCTACCGAGTGCCCCAGAGCAAGCAGCCTGTGGCTCGGCCCTGCCCCCTCTCTCTTCTCTATGGCTCACTGACTTTGATTGACAGCAGTGGGAGCCAATGGCGCCCATTGATGTCTCAGCCAATGAGGAGGGAGAGTCACGGACAGCCGAGGCTCTCGTGTAACAAGAGATGGGCTCAGGTACGTATTAGGGGGGCTAAGTGGGGAGCTGCACAAAGCTTTTTTTTATCTTAAAGTGATTGTAAAGTCTCAGTTTAAAAAAAAAAAAATAACAAACATGTTATACTTACCTCTGCTGTGCAGTTGGTTTTGCACAGGGCAGCCCGGATCCTCCTCTTCTCGGGTCCCTCTCGTGTGGTCCTGGTCCCTCCCTCCTGTCGAATGCCGACACAGTAAACAGCTTGCTATGGGGGCTCCCAAGCCAAGTCACAGCTCCGTGTGTCCATTCAGACATGAAGCCCCGCTCCCTCTCTCTTCTGATTGATTAACTGACTTTGATTGACAGCCGCAGGAGCCAATGGCGCCACTGCTGTATCTCAGCCAATCAGGAGAAGAGTCCCGGATGGCTAAGGCACTCCTGGACATCGCTGGAGAGAGATAGGCTCAGGTAAGTAATTAAGGGGTGCTGGGGAGGCTGTTACACACAGAAGGTTTTTTATCTTAATGCATAGAATGCATTAAGATAAAAAACCTTCTGCCTTTAGAACCCCTCTGTAAGTTAACACCTATTCAGGGCCAGATTTAGACCTTGGGGGGCCCGGGGCACTTTAGGTTCTGGGGCTCCCCTTATAGTTTACATGCTCAATGACAGTCATACACTTTTAAAATGCATGACACAAAGCAGTGGCGGCCACTCATAAGGGGCGCAGGGGCGCCGACTATCTAATCCATGCGCCCGGCCCCTAATTTCCATGCCGGACACATGGATTTCAATAGGGTTTTTTTTTTTTACAAGCACATGAATAGAGCCTGCGGCTCTAATTTGCTCTAAAAAAGGGTGGACTCGGGTGCAGAGCACTGCGCCCTGAGCCAACCCACTTGTGTGACATTAGCGAGTTAGTCTTCCTGCTTCTCCTCCCGGCCAATCAGGAAGCGAGTCCTAAGACCCAAATCCTAAGACCCAATTGGCCGGGGAGGAGAAGTGACCGCCTGGACTTGGGAGTTGATGCAGTGGGGAAGCCACGACCTGGACGGGGTAAGTGCGGGGCTGGCGGGTGACAGGAGAGCGAACCGATTGAGCACCAGCCACCACTAACACAGTATATATATATATATATATATATATATATATATATGTAGCGCCTGCCCCTCTTCTCTCTCCGTGCGGCTCGCACTGTCTCTTGTCTAGGGGTATCTGGTAGGGTGGAGAGAGAGAGAGCGGGTGGGCTACGCCTAGCCTCCACCACGTGTAGAATACCGGTGGTATCAGCAATGTCTCATTTACCTTCGGGTCTGTGTTGTGCACCCGGATCCTCCCTCCAAGAGTCACCATGAACTTCGTCCGCCAGGAATTGAGCCTCACACCATTAAAGTCCAACACTCCTTTATTAGAACACACCATACAGGGACTCCCTTGATAGATAGAACAGAAAAGGAGGTGTGAGTGTGAATAGGCCCAGACACAAATTCGGTCCTCCACTCTCCTCCTGGAGAGTGGGATATGGTCTCCGCACAAGGTAAAGGGGATCCTTCTGGACGGTCTCCGACAAGAGACTCACCCGTCACCGGCAGTCTGCTGCACCGGGTCTTCGAGTGAGGAGCTCTCCCCGGTCCATTGCGTCTTACTCAGATTCAGGCCTCCATCCCGAAGTGCCTTAGGACCCTTCCCTCGCGGAACTCAGTGTCGGGCACTGAGCTCCGGACCTTCTTGCAAGTACCTCATCCCAGGGCTGAAAGTGCCTGGGGTGGAACACGATCTCCGGTGGTCCTCTAGGCCGAGGCCTCCTAGAGGACGGGCACGAACCCACGTCTGCAAGCTGAAGGTGCTTGGGACGAAGACCCCGTGACCAAGATGGCCGGCCCCTTTATCTCCTCTCCCAGCAAGCCCGGCGGGTTCCCCCCCCACCATACCGCCGCCGAGAGAGGACAAAAAGGACCTCGGCACACAGTGATATTCATCCCCCCCGGCCACGGTGACAGCGTCACCTAGTGAACCCCAAGGAACATAGCACTGAGGTCACAGCTAAATTCAAAAAATGCACCCGGGAAAGTAAGTACCCGCTACACTCTCCCCCCTGTCTTTTGACACTGGACCCCAGTGTCTGGAGTGAATCATGCCCTCAACGGCTGACACAATCCAATCCAGAAACCAACTAACAATTTAAAAAACAAAAAAATGTTCAGGAAGCTATCCTAACAGCGAAGTTTGTGTCTGAGCCCCTGCAACAAAAGTGGAGTGAAAGACAACATTTAAAACATAAAATCACATTCCAACATTATACTTTTCCCTCCCATCCTAACTAAGAACCACCCCAGGTTCCATAATCTTGACGGGACGCTCTCCTGCAGAGGGAAGAGAAAAGAAACAATAAAACCCTGACACATGTGTATGTGTGAGAGAAAAAGAAACTCCTCCAAAGAGAAATATCTTTTCCTCCAGTGTGAGTGTGTACAATGTGTAACGTTGCACAAGACTGCCACCTGGTGACAGCCTCGCGGTAACTGCACCCGTTGAACCATCTTTTCTTTTCTTGCTGCTTGATTCCGGGCCCTATCTACCCCAAAGTCTGCAACTTCTCACCGGAGAGGAAAGAACAACAACTGGAACAGTTCTTCCTTGGAATGACACAAGCACCCCTCTTGCGGGGCAAACACTGATGATAGCACCAACAAGAAAGTAAAACAGCAAAGTTCAGGGGGTGCAAGGTCCTTTTGAAACAAAGCAAACAAATGGAGTCTCTTTCTCCTCAGAGGTAGAAGCGGGGATGCGGCAGGACAAGAGGCTTCAAATGCCGGTCCATGGTCTCCAAATGGTACTCCACATCTTCCCCTTATTTGCGTTGGATCAACACTTTATCTGCATGGATGTGTCTTCCCAACATCCACTCTGCCTTACAGTCTTTGAACCGCTGAGATGTCTTGGGAGAGCATGTCAAATACCTGCGGGCGTGTGGGACCTTAAGGTGGGTCCACACAAAGTCATTATACCAGCGCTCTCGGTACACCTCCACCTCGTAGAGCAACTCCTTGGAGAGGTACGGATATTCCCACCCGTAGTCAGCAGCGACTTTCTGGCAGAAGAGTCTCTGAAGCCTTGACAGCGGAGGCATTGTGGCTCTGTCCCCTTCGCCGGGCAAAACTATAGAGTCCGGGTGGCGAGGGGCCTTGACCACTTCTGGTTGGGGCATAGGTGCCCGTAGTATCAACTTCTGTTCCCCAGTACCTGATGCAGGTGGCACCGGAGATGCAGATGTGGGCTGGGGACAGGACCCTTGTTCAGGCGCTGGAGCCTCCACCCGGGGTGTACTCTCCCCCGTGGACATGGGTGAATCTCGAGGCCTTCGGAACGAAGCTAGCGGCACTTTGTCCCAGCCCTTTTCTGCAAACAGTTCGTCAATGGCTGTGTCATCTCCCACATCAGAGAGCGACTCCAGATCCGAAGTATCACACTCCTCCGCGGGTATGTAGCCCGTTGTAGAGACAGAGCTAACACCTCCCGCGGACATACTGGGCCATGCCTTCCCGGCATCTCCGCCCATACACCAAGTCTCTTTGCCGGGCTTACCTCGGCCTTTACTTGAAGCGGGACGTCCGGAACACTCGTCAACAGATCCGTCTAGGTCTGGCGTAAGCTGGCGAGAGGGTCCGCCACCACCGCTGGTCGGGGCCACCACGCTGGTTCTCTTCTTCGGTGGCGGACGCTGTGAGACAGTGGTGACGAGTCAGCATCCTCGGATTTCTCCCGTTGATTTTTAACGACCTCCTCCGCGGTCGCTGCAATGTGCGCTGGGATGGCTTTTACAGCAGTAATTCCTCCTCTGCGAGTAGTGTTACCTAAAGCCCGGCCTGGGTAGATGGTTCTCGGCCTGTCTACTGCCGGATCCACCTCGAACAGGAACTCCCCACAGGCCTCACATTGTCCGAAGGGCTTCAGGTGGCACACCAGTCCCGAGCACCCGGGACAAATTACACCCAGGGCCTCTACGTCCATGCACGAGTACAGGGCGAATCGACCCCTTGGCTTCAGCCGGATCTCGGTATCCGTTATCGGAGCAGCAGCAGTCATCGTGGTAGTAGCAGGGTGAACTGGAATCCATGAGGTATTTCCAAACATGGTGACTTGTTGCTGGTCCATCGCACACTGCACGAGTTTTCGCGCCAATGTCCCACGTGTAGCCCTCTCACGTATTGGACTCCTCCCCTTTGCTCCAGTTCGCGGGCTTTCTTCACTTTCTTTGGTTGAGCCACGCCAACGAACTAAGTGGCGGGGGTTGTGTCTGTTGGCGCAGTGCAATTAGAAGCCCCCACGTGTAGTACCTCACACGGCTGGGCCTCCCCCCGTTCACCGCTCTTCCTGCGTGGGCCTTTCCCTTGTCTAGGGTCAATTCCACGACTTTGAGCAGGGCTGCACTTTGGCCTATTCAGTTAACTCATCCAGCAGACTTGTTCCATACTGTGATGCACAACACAATCCCGGACGAGCCCCCACGTGTAGCGCCTGCCCCTCTTCTCTCTCTGTGCGGCTCGCACTGTCTCTTGTCTAGGGGTATCTGGTAGGGTGGAGAGAGAGAGAGCGGGTGGGCTACGCCTAGCCTCCACCACGTGTAGAATACCGGTGGTATCAGCAATGTCTCATTTACCTTCGGGTCTGTGTTGTGCACCCGGATCCTCCCTCCAAGAGTCACCATGAACTTCGTCCGCCAGGAATTGAGCCTCACACCATTAAAGTCCAACACTCCTTTATTAGAACACACCATACAGGGGCTCCCTTGATAGATAGAACAGAAAAGGAGGTGTGAGTGTGAATAGGCCCAGACACAAATTCGGTCCTCCACTCTCCTCCTGGAGAGTGGGATATGGTCTCCGCACAAGGTAAAGGGGATCCTTCTGGACAGTCTCCGACAAGAGACTCACCCGTCACCGGCAGTCTGCTGCACCGGGTCTTCGAGTGAGGAGCTTTCCCCGGTCCATTGCGTCTTACTCAGATTCAGGCCTCCATCCCGAAGTGCCTTAGGACCCTTCCCTCGCGGAACTCAGTGTCGGGCACTGAGCTCCGGACCTTCTTGCAAGTACCTCATCCCAGGGCTGAAGGTGCCTGGGGTGGAACACGATCTCTGGTGGTCCTCTAGGCCGAGGCCTCCTAGAGGACGGGCACGAACCCACGTCCGCAAGCTGAAGGTGCTTGGGACGAAGACCCCGTGACCAAGATGGCCGGCCCCTTTATCTCCTCTTCCAGCAAGCCTGGCGGGTTCCCCCCCCACCATACCGCCGCCGAGAGAGGACAAAAAGGACCTCGGCACACAGTGATATTCATCCCCCCCGGCCACGGTGACAGCGTCACCTAGTGAACCGCAAGGAACATAGCACTGAGGTCACAGCTAAATTAAAAAAATGCACCCAGGAAAGTAAGTACCCGCTACACTTATATATATATATATATATATATATATATATATGTAGCGGGTATTTGAATTTAGGGGAAGCATCTGGGTGGTAGTGTAACCCAGATGCACTGATTGTTAGGGAATCTGGGACCATTTTATGGTTCTTGGAGGACTCTGGTGGTGTGATGTTCCCTGCGGCCTGCAGGAGGTGCTGTTGCCCTGGGCCGGAGTTGATCCCTCACCACAAGACTGCATCTCTTTTTGTCCTTTCCTGGCGCTTGTACGGCGGGGCGGGGAACCTGCTGTGACACAAATAGAGAGGAGATAAAAGGGGCAGACGCCCTGAACACGGGGGTTCAGAGTCGGAGGACACCGCCGCGCCCAGGCACCTTCAGCCTGGGTGCTGGCGTTCCGGAGTCCCTGGCCCAGGTGCCCTTGACCTGGCCGGAGCGGGTGATTGAGTCCATCCCAGGCACCTTTAGCCCTGGGGTGAGGTACTACTGAGGAGGCCTGGGACCCAGTACCTTCGACTGGGTTCCGCGAGGGTGGAGGAGCCCGAGGGGCCCTAAGGTATTGGGCGCCCGAATCTGAGATGAGGAGGCCGGGGAGTGTAACCCTTCCGAACAGCCCGGTGCAGCATTTCCGGTGACGTCGGGGCCTCCGGTAACTCTCTCGGAAGGATGTCTTCCCTCTGACAGGGGCCGCAGCCACAAGAAGGTAACTCCTGTTTCATGTTCATTAGAGTTGCTGGTAGAGACTCAGAAAAGGAAAGAAGTACATTCACAGCCACTGTGCGTTATAACCATTGGTGATATCTCAATGGTTTAGATTGATTAAGGATTGTGCCTTGACCCACTCCCCACAAATACTGAACTGTTCTTTGGTCACAACCTGTCTGTGCTGAGTGACGATTTATTTGCTGCTAAGGAATTAATGAGTTGGACCTTTTCAGTGGTGTGGAACTCCGGTTACTGGGAGCAAGGGGGGGGGTCATATCAAGGAAAGACTTGACCCTGGGTTATACACACGACCCGATGGTAAAAATACATTCGGGCCCTCACCTCTATCCAGAAGAGGACATGGGCCGTGGTGGATCTCATCCCTCCTCCCAGGTTCCCCTAGACAAGAAAGCAAGCTGAGAAGAAGAAAGGGTGAGAGGGGTGGGCCCCGCTATACGTGGGGGCTCGCCTGGGATGTGTGTTATACCGTCTGTATTTGAACTTTGCTGCCCGGAGAAGTTCCGAGTAGGTCGGCCATATTGGCCAACGCGCCACGAGGCACACCATAGCTGCGCAATTCGTGGGCGGGGAGAAGAGAAAACCCGCGAACAAATGCAGAGTATGGGAGGAGTCTGGCCACGTGGAAGGACACACGTGGAGATTCCGGCGCGAGTTGGGCAGTGCGCAATGGAGCAGCAGACAGTCAGGATGACCTCAAATACTCTGTGGATTTCTGTTCCTTCTACAGTGGAGATGACTTCCTTTGCTGCTCCGATTATGGACACAGGAATAAGGCTAAGGCCCCGAGGACGTTTGGCTCTGTACACATGCAGAGACATAGAGGCCCTCGGTGTGATCTGTCCCGGCTGTTCGGGACTGGTGGTCCACTTGAAGCCGTTCGGGCGATGTGAGGCTTGCAAGAAATTCCTTGTTGAGGTGGAGCCATCCACAGAAAGGCCTCGCGCCTATCACATCAACTACCTCACAGGTACTGCCACTCCGGAGGGAGAGATATCGATGCCTATGCGGGCATTCCTGTGCGCACTGACCAGGGCGAAGTGACAGCCCCAGCGGAGATTAAGAGAGAGAAATCCGAGGATGCTGCCTCGGTCACCACAAGCTCCCTGCTCCCACCACCGAAGAGGAAAGTTGGCCTGGTGATGGCATCCTATGGTCGTGGAAGAGCTTCGCCCCGTGCTTGCCTGGCCTGGATGAATCCGGAGGGAAGAGCCCTGGACTTCCCTGTTCTACAAAAGGTCCAGGTGAGCCAGGGGTTGGGACTGTGTGTGTGGTTGGAGGTGTCGGCAGCCAACAGTCGGTGGGAGCCGTTCAGAGGAGTGATTCCGTGTCCACTGGGAATTACTTGCCAGCGGAGTTCTATGACACCTCCGATGCTGGTGATGACGGGGAGATAGATGAGATCTTCCACAAGAAGGGATGGGACAAGATGCCGCTACCCTCGTCCCGTGCAACAAGGGACCCACCCATGTCCATTGGGGATAGTACACCCCGGGTGGAGGCCTCGGAGCCTAGGGAGGAATCTGGTCCCCTGCCTACCCTTCCACTTCCTGAATTAACAGATGTTTTACCTGCTCCTGTTGTGGGAGTGCAACGTGCATCACTGCGGGCTCCTAAGCCCAAATCTACCGAGGTAGTGAAAGTACCTCGTCACCCTGAATCCATCGTTCTGCCTGGAGAGGGAGACCGTGCCACAATGCCACCTTTGTCAAGGCTGCAGCGTCTCTTTTGCCAGAAGGTTGCCTGTGAATATGGGTGCGAATACCCGTATTTACCCCAAGAATTGCTCTATGAGGTGGAAGTTTTTCGGCAGCGGTGGTACAGTGATTTCGTCTGGACAAAGCTTAAGGTACCTCATGCACGCCGATACCTCTCGTGTTCCCCTACAGTTACCAGAAAATTCAAGGACTGTAAGGCGGAGTGGATGTTGGGAAGGCACATCCATGCTGACAGGGTGATTATCTGTTGGAAGGATGGAGAGAACATTGAGTATAATGTGGAGGCCTTTGACAAGCATTTGAAGCCTTTGTTCCTGCCGCACCCAAAGTTCTACTTATAGGAGGAAAAGACTCCTTTACATTTCTTTTATTGCTGAAATACAGGGACTGTGCTCTAACCTTTTTTTTTGGGATGTTTTACTCTTTGGAGAGATGGGAGCTGTTATTGTCGTTGTTCTCCCTCCTTCTCCTCCCATCAAGGAAAATAAATCAGTGACTTTGGAGCATAGCTAGTATAGGGTCACAGCACAGAGAAGTAAAAGTTCATCTGGATCTGACAAGTGCCTTTACCGTGGCATTGCCGCCAGGTGGCGGTGTTGCGCAACGATTGTTTGTTTTACACTCTGCACTATACTTATTGGAGCGAATGGGTTTACGGATAGACCCATTCCTTCCAAGAAAACACATACATTATGTTAGGATGTGTGTTTCTTTGTTTTTCTTCTTTTCTTCCCCTCTGCAGGAGATTCATCTATCAAGGCTGCTGAGAATGGGGTGGTTCTTAGATAGCAGAAAGGGGGGGGGGGGAATGTTAATGTGCAAAATATTTAAGTAAAAAAAAAAAAGCAGGTCCATTGTTTGTATTCTTGTTTTTCCTTTCCCATTCTAGGTCCTGGCACAATCCATGGCTAAGTTTGTAGGGCTTGGTTCTACGTGTAGTTTGGTCTCTGGGTTGAATTCATGTTACCACTCTTTGGGAGACATGAGTTTGCACCAGACACTGGGGACCAGTGTCAAATCACCAGGGGGAGAGTGTAGCGGGTATTTGAATTTAGGGGAAGCATCTGGGTGGTAGTGTAACCCAGATGCACTGATTGTTAGGGAATCTGGGACCATTTTATGGTTCTTGGAGGACTCTGGTGGTGTGAGGTTACCTGCGGCCTGCAGGAGGCGCTGTTGCCCTGGGCCGGAGTTAAACCCTCACCACAAGACTGCATCTCTTTTTGTCCTTTCCTGGCGCTTGTACGGTGGGGCGGGAAACCTGCTTTGACGCAAAGGGAGAGGAGATAAAAGGGGCGGACGCCCTGAACATGGGGGTTCAGAGTCGGAGGACAGGGCCGTGACCAGGCACCTTCAGCCTGGGTGCTGGCATTCCAGAGTTCGGGGCCCAGGTGCCCTTGACCTGGCCGGAGCGGGTGATGGAGTCCATCCCAGGCACCTTTAGCCCTGCGGTGAGGTACTACTGAGGAGGCCTGGGACCCAGTACCTTCGACTGGGTTCCGCGAGGGTGGAGGAGTCCGAGGGGCCCTAAGGTGTTGGGCGCCCGAATCTGAGATGAGGAGGCCGGGGAGTGTAACCCTTCCGAACAGCCCGGTGCAGCATTGCCGGTGACGGCGGGGCCTCCGGTAACTCTCTCGGAAGGATGTCTTCCCTCTGACAGGGGCCGCAGCCACAAGAAGGTAACTCCTGTTTCATGTTCATTAGAGTTGCTGGTAGAGACTCAGAAAAGGAAAAAAGTACATTCACAGCCACTGTGCGTTATAACCATTGGTGATATCTCAATGGTTTAGATTGATTAAGGATTGTGCCTTGACCTACTCCCCACCAATACTGAACTGTTCTTTGGTCACAACCTGTCTGTGCTGAGTGACAATTTATTTGCTGCTAAGGAATAAATAAGAGTTGGACCTTTTCAGTGGTGTGGAACTCCGGTTACTGGGAGCAAAGAGGGGGTCATATCAAGGAAAGACTTGACCCTGGGTTATACACACAACCCGATGGTAAAAATACATTCGGGCCTTCACCTCTATCAAGAAGAGGACATGGGCCGTGGTGGATCTCATCCCTCCTCCCAGGTTCCCCTAGACAAGACAGCAAGCCGAGAAGAAGAAAGGGTGAGAGGGGTGGGCCCCGCTACATATATATATATATATATATATATATATATATATATTTATATATATATATATATATTTTTTTTTTTTTGGTTTAACCTTGATCAAACTTGAAACACAAAAAACACCACCACTACCTATCCACTGCGGTAACCCCTAACACCAGGGCGGGTTGGTGGGAAGTTGCCACTTCTCCTGACTCCTTGGAATGTGAAAGAACTACCTGACCGCAAAGTCTCTCTCATCTGAACCCTGCCCCTTCAACCTCTGCCTCCAATCAGGTAAGGGCTACACCCACACCGACCTAGCTGACAGTTTCCTGACCCTGTTCCTCTCTTAGTCATGCAGCCCTTCTGTCAATTTTCTCCTCCAGGTCTCACTTTGTAGCCCAGTACACACCACTAGTTTCTCTTTGTTCAACCCAGCGGGTTGAATGAAATAAAACTCACAGCTTCAGATCGGAGCCGCTGTACTAACAATCTGATGTTAGTACAGCGATCTCCTGCTGAGCTATTGTGTTCTGACAGGAGGACAGCCGCTCCCCCCCCCACTAGAACACTCTGGTCAACGCTCTCTGCCATTGGCTGAGAGTGCTGATTGGAAGCCTGTCGGCTGCCGCCTTCTGTCGGACCGACTACCATACACACGGGCCGAATGTCAGACGGTTTTTATTGAACCAGCCGGTGTCGCCCATGTGTACTAAGCTTAACTGTTGTGAGAGTTACCTGCAGATAATGTGATAACATTTTGGGGTTCTTGGAGACTACTTTGGGGATAAAAACGGTGGGCTAAATTGCTGGGTTCACCTACTCTGGACAAATTAGGACTCATTTAAAATCTATGCCACTTGTTGATTATATTCCTTACAGTCGAATCATTGATTTATAAATTCTTTGCGATCTGTAAATCACTTGGCAGACTCATTGGCATCCCCAGCCTTCTTTCTGAGGACCTTATCCACTTCCATACAGGGCACTTATACACCTTCCTGCCCAGACCAATTTTCAGCCTTCAGCGCTGTCGCACTTTGAATGACAATTGCGCTGTCATGCTACACTGTACCCAAATTTTTTTTTAGAATTTTTTCCCCACAAATAGAGCTTTCTTTTGGTGGTATTTGATCACCTCTGCGATTTCATTTTCTGCTAAACAAATTAAAAAATACCAAAAATGTGGAAAAAAATATGTTTTTTTTTGTTTCATTTACAAATCTTTGTAAATAAGTATGTTTTCTCCTTCACTGATGGGCACTGATTGGGCTGCACTGACAGGCACTGATAAGACGGCACTGATGGGCACCGATGAGGTGGCACTGATGATGGGCACTAATATGCAGCACTGATGGGCACTGATAGGTGGCACTGATATGTGGCACAGATGGGCACTGATAGGCGGCATGGATGGGCACTGATCGGTGGCACCGATGGGCACTGATCGGCGGCATGGATGGGCACTGATTGGCGGCACGGATGGGCACTGGTAGGCAGCACGGATGGCATGGATGGGCACTGATAGGTGGCACTGATGTACTGTAATGTATTGTTCTGATGGATGCCAATCAGTGCCGAACAATAATGCCTGCCAATCAGTGATGCCCATTGTGGGCACTGATTGGCATCCATTTGTGGGCACTGATTGGCATCCATTGTGGGCACTTTTTGGCATCCCTGGTGGTCTAGGGTGGCATACCTGGTTGGTGACATCCCTGGTGGTCCTAGTGGCGTCCCTGCTGGTCCAGTGTGGGCATCCTCGGGGGGGGGGGGCTGCGCTGATAATCGATCAGCACAGATCCCCCCTCTCAGAGGAGCAGCCGATCAGCTCTCCTCTACTCGCGTCTGACAGTACGCGAGTGAGGAAAAGCCGATCACCGGCTCTTCGTGTTTACATCGTGATCAGCCGTGATTGGACACGGCTGATCACGTGGTAAAGAGTCTCCGTCAGAGACTCTTTACCTAGATCAGTGTTATGGGGTGTCAGACTGACACCCCGCAACAACGATCGCCGTGATGCGCGCCCCCGGGGGCGTGCAGTGGCTCAATATCCTGATCACGTCCGGTCAGGATATTGAAACCACTTTGCCACCGTCATTTTGTAATAGGGCGGGCGGCAAGTGGTTAAAGAGCTCTAATAATCCTGGCATAATGACACCACACACGTCAATAGCAATACTAGTCAGGGCCTTCTTTAAAGCGGAGTTCCACCCAAAAGTGGAACTTCCGCTTTAAGCACTCCTCACCCCCTTACATGACACATTTGGCATGTAATTTTTTTGGGGGGGGAGTGGGGGCTTCGGTAGGAATGGGACTTCCTCTCCCACTTCCTCCTTCCACCCAGGGACCGCCTCTGCGACTCCTCCTCTCGCCTTAGGCGGCCCCTCCCTCTAGGCGATCACCTGGGACACGTGACAGGTCCCAGGAGATCGCCTGTCCACTCAGGTAGCGCAGCGCCGCTCGCGCATGCGCAGTGCGTGCCCGGCCGTGAAGCCAAAAGCTGTCACGGCCGGGTGCCCACAGAGTGAATAGAGGGGGGGGGGGGCGGTGAAGAAGGGGGGAGAGGAGCGACGCTCCGGGCGGCCGCATCGCTGGACTGTGGAGCAGGTAAGTGTCTGTTTATTAAAAGTCAGCAGCTACACTTTTTGTAGCTGCTGACTTTATTAAACCTAAAAAAAAGGCTGGAATTCCCCCTTAATATTGATTGGACCCTGGGAAAAAAAATTCTTGGGGCCCCCCAAATTTCACTCTCCACCTGCCCTGCGACATACAATAAATAGCATCTAGACTCAAAATCAGTTTACTGTATCAGATCAGGCAGCGATTGCGATTGGTTGCAAATGGTTACAGCATATCATTACCACTTACTGACTGGTTGCTAGAGTTTACAGCACACCTTACGGCTCACTGATTAGTTGCTAGAGGTTACAGCACACATTACCGATTAGTTGCAGCACATGATTTCTGCTTGTTGATTGGTTGCTAGAGATTATTGTACAGTAATACTGCTCAACTGATTGGTTGCTAGAGGTTAAAGCACATCATCTTCTTACTGTCGGCACACCATGGACTGGGGAGGTGAGCGGACCCATCAATAGACAGAAAACTCCTAGGGATCCAGCAGCATTCAGTATAGGTGATAGTGGATATGACCTTTAGGGGGGCATGATATTCATATGAATGCCGCCTATATTTACATATCAATTCCACCGGATGCCACTATTTACATATGAATGCTGTCACTATCTACATATTAATGCCGGTTATTTACATGTAAACACAGGGTCTGCAGGTGAGTATTCCCTACACAACAATAGGGCAGAGCTGGGCAGCATTAGTAACAGAACTTCCCACTGAGATATCGGGACACAGCACAGGACTAAAACTTCAAGGGATAAGGGAATTCCAACTAGGATAGTTGGCAAGTATGTGGCAGCTTCTTTGGGCCCCACAACAATGACAGGGCCCAGGACAGCTGCCCCTTCTGCCCTGCCTTAAAGACGGCCCTGATAACCAGTGCAACAACAGTGTTCCTGTTTTCCAATCCACCTTGGTATCAGTACCTATAATACATGCTAAAACCCACAGAGGGAGAAAAAGGGGCAGGAGGGACCTTTGCGATACCCAAAAGATATAAAGAGTATATATAACGTTAGAATAAAATACAATGTTTATTAGAATAGCATTACAAAAAACACCAGACCCAAGATATCTGAGGTTTAATAAGACGGATTCCATCTGCATACTCCCTAAGGGCTTCTTCACACATGCAGGTAAAGAAGTGTAAAAATAGACAGTCAAGGTCTAGTTTACTTCCCCCTACTACTCCCCTAAGGTGGTGCCTAACCTGTAACTGAGCATCACAAACTGAAAACTCTATTTAAAACATTTTTAATATTCAAAGCAAACTCTCCCATCCATCCATAGATGCTTTATTTTGTTGAGAAATCACTTTGAAAACATCCCCCTAGCATTTCTAGTCGTGGCCATCTTGATTAGGGGCAGTTGATTCATGCATCATTTACCTCCTGAAATCCATCTGCTCTTAGTCCGCTTTCACACTGAGGCAGTTTTCAGGCGTTTTAGCGCTAGAAATAGCGCCTGTAAAGTGCCTGAAAACTGCCCTCCCATTCTCTGTAATGAGTGCTTTCACACCCGGGCGGTGTGCTTGTGGGACGTTCGGAACAATCCTGCAAGCAGCATCTTTGTAAATGAATGGGCAGCCATTCGAAGAGCCTGAAAATCGGCTCAGAAGCACTGCAACACGTGAGTTTTTAACCCCTTCTATGGGGCTAAAAGCGACCCACTAGCGCCCAAGAAGCGGTGGAAAAGTGTAGCTTAAACAGCAGTAAAGCAAACGCGGCAGCGGCCCCAGTGTGAAAAGGGTCTTTCTCCAGGCATGCAGGCAGTAGGGTGTGATTAGCTGAAAAAGCCCCTCCCCCTTCCAAATGAAAGAAAAAAAATGCCCATAAAGACAATGGGATGTATGATATCATTTTGGCCTAGGCCAGAAACCAGGAAGCAACAGAAAGTAGTAGTAAATCCCGTGCACGTTTAGGATTAATTGATCTTAAAGCGGATGTAGCGGGTGGTCACTTTATGGTATTCATAAGAGACTATATTCCATCAAGTGAGTCCGGATCTCCTCTGGTTTCCTATTGGGTAATATGCTGACTATTGCTTGACTATGAGAAGGGAAGTGCATGGGGGGATTTGTGGTACTGGGAGAGTTGGACTCCAATGGCAAGTGTACTACACAGACTACCATACCCACAGTGCAACGGAACATCCATCGTGCATTGCCCGGGGCAAGGTCTGCTGGGGATGGACTATTTAAGGGGAGGAGGAGCAACGCGCGGGTCTCTTTGGACAGCCCAGCAACTTGGAGCCTGTTGGGGCCTATCGTGTTGGTTTAGGCCGGAGAGTCCGGGCCTACCGAGCTGGAGAAAGCTGCTGGTCGGAGAGGGAGAGAGACCTCATCCAGAGAGCCTGCTGACATCTTGGAGTTCCCAAGGGGTCTATACACCTTCACCTTCCCCATCGGTTGTCCGGAAGATCGGAGACTACGGGTGACCGGGAGATCGTGGGCTGGAGCCTAGCAGCGGGATCGGATAAGCGGATTGGTCTGGAAGGGGGAGAGAGCACTTGCTCAGGATTCTTAACTGTTTGCTAGGCCGGGAACCCTTGGCATAGGACTCACCGCCATCACAGCAGTGTGTTGCGCAGTTAGAGTTGGCGACTAATTGCTTGTGACTTCAGGCCCTAAACTATAGAAGGATCATAGCTAACGGTGGATACCCCATTGGATTACAAATATAAAGTGCACCAACGTTGCTAGCGAAGATCCCTTCCATCGGAGTAACTGTGTGTGTGTGAAGTAGTCAGGCCTGACTGTAATTTACGGAGACATTGTTTGGGCGCCATACTGCCCACGAGGGGGAAGCTTGCGAGCGTAGTTCTATTAAGGACATTTTAGAGTGTATAAGATTGGTATATCTAGATATTGGTTACATTGTGCATAACTTTGACTTTGCAGGGCCCTGCATATGTAAATGCCCGTCTGTTAACCTAACCTCTTTTATATCTAGTAAAGATATATTATGTGTAGCGGTTATTTGACTTATGTGAGGACTCTGGTGGTGTGAGGTTCCTTGGGTGGCGCTGTCGCCTTGGGCCGAAGTTGAACTCACACTGCAAACCGTGCCTTTTTGTCCTCCCCTGGAGCTGGTACAGCGGGGCGGGGAACCCGCTGTGACGCAAAGGGAGAGGTCATAAAAGGGGCGGACGCCCTGACCTTAGGGAGAGAGTCGGAGGACGCGGCCGCACCCAGGCACCTTCAGCTTGGGTGCTGGCGTTCCGGTGTTCCAGGCCTAGGTGCCCTTGGCCTAGCTGGAGCGGGGATGGAGTCCATCTCAGGCACCTTTAGCCTGGGGTGAGGTACTATGGCGGATGCCTGGAGCTCAGTACCTTCAACTGAGTTCCGCGAGGGTGGAGGAATCCGAGGGGGCCCTAACTCCTTGGGTGCCCGTGTCTGAGTTCGTGAGGACTGGTGCGCAGTAACTTCTCCGAAGAGTCCGGCGCAGCATCGCTGGTGACGGAGAGGCCTCCATTTCTCCCTTGGACGGATTTCTTCCTCTGACAGGGGCAAAGTGAGCGAAGGTAATTCACGTTCTATATTACCTAGTCAGTGGCAGTGACTATTCCCCACTGGTGACACCACAGTGGGCAACAGCAAGAAGGGAAAGGATTGTTCCTCGATCTGTCCCCCATGTTTCCAAAGGAGAAAGATTGTTTTATTGCTTGTCGAGAAGAATAAAACTGAGTTGTACCTATTCACTGTGTGGAACTTGGGTTACTAAGCAAAGGAGTCAGGGACGAAGGACTGGACCTGTGTCACGTACCTGACGATGACGAGCCCGGTTTAGCAGAGGGAGGCCTCCCTTACGGCTCCCACCAGCGGCTCCTGGTAGTGAAACAGGAGGCACGGAGGTAGAAGGGGTACGAGTGCCTGGCAGGATCAACACAGAGCAAGTAGCTGGGTGGTCCGGGCTGGATCCGGGTACACCGTGGTGAGGCGAGTTGACAGGAACCAGGAAGCCAGGCAGCACAGCAGGTTGACAGGAACCAGGAAGCCAGGAAGCACAGCAGGTTGACAGGAACCAGGAAGCCAGGAAGCACAGCAGGTTCTGGAACCAGGAAGCCAGGAAGCACAGCAGGTTGACAGGAACCAGGAAGCCAGGAAGCACAGCAGGTTCTGGAACCAGGAAGCCAGGAAGCACAGCAGGTTGACAGGAACCAGGAAGCCAGGAAGCACAGCAGGTTCTGGAACCAGGAAGCCAGGAAGCACAGCAGGTTCTGGAACAGCTGAACGGACCGGACCGGAGCCTGGGTCAGGCAGGGTAGTCGGACAAGCCGGGTCAGATACACTGGCAGACAGCGAGGTACAAAAGGACAAAGCAGAGCGGTGGTCAGAAACAAGCCAGAGATCAGGTGCAGGCGGATAACAGGAAGGTCACAGGAAAGCCGGGTCAGATGCAGATGGGTTTCTCAGATCGGGTTACACAGGTACTACGCTGTAGAGCAGACAGCAGGGACTGTCTGTAAATGGCAGGTTTAAATAGTCTCTCTGGCGCCACCCGCTGGACGCACGCGCAAACGGAGACCAGGAAGTCTGGGGCGCCTGTTTCTGGCAGGATCTCCATGACATTGCCCCCCCCAAGGGGCAGCCTCCGGATGCCAATCGGGTACATCTTTCGGGGTGAGATCTTCTGAAGGCCTGTATCAGATTCCTGGCATGAATGTTCTCCTCCGGTTCCCAAGAGTTCTCTTCGGGTCCATAACCCTTCCATTTAATTAAGAATTGGTTCCGGTTACCTCTTCTCCTCACGTCCAGAATAGCCTCTACTTCGAATTCCTGCTCCCCGTCTATGATGACGGGATCAGGGCGAGCCGGAGTCCGGCCTGGGAATGGGTTGGAGACTGATGGTTTCAACAGGGAAACATGAAAGACAGGGTGGACTCTAAGGGAGTCGGGGAGCTCCAGCTCGTAGGCCACTTCGTTAATCTTCCTCTTGACAGGAAATGGCCCTAAGAACTTGGGGCCCAACTTCCTGGAAGGGCACTCCAACCTTAGGTTAATGGTAGAGAGCCATACTTGGTCGCCGGGTACCAGCACTAATTCACCCCGCCTTCTCCTGTCGTAGACCATCTTGTTATACTCCTGAGTCTTCGCCATGGTTTCGCGTAAAAGCTGATTGTTTGATGAGAAGAAGTTCACCCTTTCCTGAACTGCAGGCACCGAACACTCCGGGAGGGAGTTGGTCAGGAATGCAGGGTGAAAACCATAGTTCGCGAAGAATGGGGTCTGGTTAGTTGCGGAGTGGATGGAGTTATTATAGGCAAACTCAGCCAACGGGAGCAGGGAGAGCCAGTCATTCTGAGCAAAAGAGGAGAAACAACGCAGGTATTGCTCGAGGGTCTGATTAGTCCTCTCCGTCTGTCCATTGGTCTGAGGGTGATAAGCCGAAGAAAACGATAGTTCTATCCCTAGGGTCTTGCAGAGGGATCTCCAGAACCGGGAGGTAAATTGTACCCCCCGATCAGAGACAATATTGGCAGGCACCCCGTGGAGCCTGACGACCTCTTTGATGAATATTTGTGCCGTTTCCGGGGCTGAGGGGGTCCCCTTCATAGGGACAAAATGTGCCATTTTGGACAGACGGTCCACTATCACAAAGATAGTGGTATGGTTTTCCGCTGGAGGCAGTTCAACTATAAAGTCGATGGAAAGCATCTTCCAAGGCCTGTCCGGAACAGGTAAAGGCTTCAGTAGTCCCCTGGCCTTGGATCTGGAACCCTTGTTTCGGGTACAAGTAATACAGGACTCCACGAACTTCCTGCAATCCTCGCGTAATCGGGGCCACCAGAAGGTACGTTGTACCAAATCAGTGGTCTTGGCAACACCAAAGTGCCCGGCAAGGGCATGATCGTGGCAGAGCTCTAACACGGTTATTCTTAGTTACTCTGGTACGAATATCCTGTTCTGGTGCCATAGTAGCCCATCCTTAGCCTGCAAGTCCAGCTCAGAGGAGGGTTCCTGTCCAGTGGTGGCTTGTCTGATCCGAGTAAGTAAATCTTCCTGAAGAAGAAGAAAATTTCCAGGGGCGAGGATGGTATCGGGCAAGGGGGTTTCCTTTGATCCATGAAACATTCGGGACAAGGCGTCAGGTTTAGTGTTCTTGGCACCAGGGCGATAAGTGACATGAAAGGAAAACCGGGAAAAGAACAGCGCCCATCTGGCTTGTCGTGGTTTTAATCTTTTTGCCGCTTTCAGGTACTCCAGATTCTTATGGTCGGTGAATATTAGAATCGGGTGAGCAGCTCCTTCAAGTAAGTATCGCCATTCTTCCAAGGCAGACTTGATCGCCAGTAGTTCCCGGTCCCCTACATCATAGTTTCTCTCCGCCGCAGATAGTTTGCGAGAAAAGAAGGCTACTGGGTGAAGCAAAGCCCTGGTTCCTTGTCTCTGTGACAGTATTGCTCCTACCGCGACTTCAGAGGCATCTACCTCAAGTACAAATGGCAGTGAGGAATCTGGGTGTTTCAAAATAGAAGCAGAGGTGAAGAGACCCTTCAGGACTTCGAAGGCCTTCTGGGCCGCTGGGGACCAGTGGAAGCGGGTTCCCCGCTTGGTTAACTGGGTGATGGGTGCAATGATTGCGGAGAACCCCCGGATGAATTTACGATAAAAATTTGCGAACCCAACGAACCGTTGGATTCCCTTTTTATCCATTGGCACTGGCCAGTCCAGGATTGCGGCAATCTTCTGTGGATCCATCCTGATGCCTTCACCGGAGATGATTAACCCCAGGAATGCTATGCTCTCTTGCTCAAACTCACATTTCTCAGCCTTCGCATATAGGCTATGCTGGCGAAGCCGATCCAACACACTTCTGACGTGCCTGCGATGAGAGTCAAGGGAGGAAGAAAGGATTAGTATGTCATCCAAGTAGACAATAACAAAAAGGTCTAGAAAGTCCCGAAGTACATCATTAATAAAGTACTGGAAGGTGGCAGGTGCGTTACACAACCCGAAGGGCATCACTAAGTACTCAAAATGTCCAAACCGGGAGCGGAAGGCAGTCTTCCATTCATCACCCTCCTTGATTCGGACCAGATTGGAAGCTCCACGGAGGTCAAGTTTAGTAAAAATGGTGGCAGCTCCCAATCTTTGGAATAACTCTGGTACCAGGGGAAGCGGGTAGCGCTTCTTAATGGTGACCTTATTTAGTTCACGGTAATCCATACAGGGTCGGTGGGTATGGTCCTTTTTTTCCATGAAGAAGATGCCTGCGCCTGCTGGCGACGTAGAGGGGCGAATGAACCGCTTTTGTAGGTTCTCGTCGATATAGTTCTTTAGTGCCCCCTGTTCTACCTCCGTTAATGGGAAGATCCTACCGAATGGAATAGCTGCTCCGGGTAGCAGGTCGATGGGGCAATCATAGGCCCGATGGGGTGGTAGTGTCTCTGCCCCCTGTCTGCTGAACACATCAAGGAAGTCCAGGTAGGCATCAGGGATGATCTGACGTGTACCAGCATCAGTGTCGGTACACAGTAGAGCGGCCGGCCCAGCGAGCTTGTGTGAGCCGCAGGACTGTTGGCAGTAGGAGGAAGGAAAGGTAACTACCCCCGTGACCCAGTTGATGGTGGGGTTGTGGGCTTGCAACCAGGGCATACCGAGAATCATAGGGAACAGTGGAGAAGAAATAATGTCCAGACGTAGGTACTCTCGGTGAACCCCGGTAGTGGTAAGGATGGTGACAGGTAAAGGGACCGTTTCTTGGACCACGGGTCCCGACTTGATAACGGACCCGTCAGCCAGGTGAACACATAATTCATGAGTCTTGGTAAGGAGAGGGATCAGCTGTGTGCGGGCAAAAGTTGAGTCCATAAAGCAACTACAAGCCCCAGAGTCAATGATAGCGGACACTTGCAGAGTCCTTCCTGGGAGCTGTAGGGAGATAGAAAGGGCAAGGTGAGATGAAGGCTTGGCCTGAGGGTTGGCTAAACCAGACGATACTGAGAAACACTTACGGGCTTTCAGGGGACAACTTCTAACGAAATGTCCGGGTTCCCCACAATACAGGCACAGGTTATGCGCTCGCCGGCGCTGGCGTTCCTCCGGAGTGAGGGAGGGACGAAGGACTCCAAGCTGCATGGGTTCAGGTGCATCGTGTGAGGGGGTCAGGGGTGCGACAGGAGCTGGGTGCAGGTGACTGGGGACCCGAGGAAGCATCCAGGTCGGACGGGAGAAGCCTGTGGCCCTCTCAGCCCTCCGTTCCCTCAAATGTCGGTCAATCTGAATAGTTAACTCGATCAACAGATTCAGAGTCTCTGGTATTCCAACCCTAGCCAGTTCGTCCTTCAGGGGGTCTGAAAGACCTATGCGGAACTGGTGACGGAGGGCGGCGTCATTCCACCTGGTATCTGCGCTCCAGAGCCTAAATTCAGCTACATAGTCCTCTGCCTCTCTGCGTTACTGCTGAAGGGTCCGCAAAGCGTTTTCTGCGGTAACTGAAAGCTGAGGGTCCTCATACAGTTGGGCCAAGGCATCGAAGAAAACTGTAAGGCTGTCCAAGGCCACGTCCTTATGTTCCAGCAGGCGGTGGGCCCAGTTCTGGGGGTCTCCAGAGAGCAAAGAGATCACAAAGCCCACCTTGGTGGCTTTCAAGGAGAAGGTGCGGGGCTGTAAGGCAAAGTACAACTCACAGGAGTTACGGAAGGCTCTGAACTTGCTCCGGTCCCCGGAGAACCTTTCAGGTGTAGGGACCCTGGGTTCAGGAGGGAGCATGACCACTGTGGGTGTGGACCCTGTACCGGCAGAGGACGTAGAGGCAAGTGGACCCCCTTGGCCTTCAGAAGGGTTGGTGAGGGCCCGCACTTGTCCTTCCAGGTGGGTGTAGCCTTGCTGGAGGCTTTTGACTGCTTCAGTCAACCCCGCCAGGTGCCGACATAGTTCCTCCATAGGTGAGGCTCCCTGCTCGGGCTCAGACATGGCTGTCTGCTGCTGTCACGTACCTGACGGTGACGAGCCCGGTTTAGCAGAGGGAGGCCTCCCTTACGGCTCCCACCAGCGGCCCCTGGTAGTGAAACAGGAGGCACGGAGGTAGAAGGGGTACGAGTGCCTGGCAGGATCAACACAGAGCAAGTGGCTGGGTGGTCCGGGCTGGATCCGGGTACACCGAGGTGAGGCGAGTTGACAGGAACCAGGAAGCCAGGCAGCACAGCAGGTTGACAGGAAACAGGAAGCCAGGAAGCACAGCAGGTTGACAGGAACCAGGAAGCCAGGAAGCACAGCAGGTTCTGGAACCAGGAAGCCAGGAAGCACTGCAGGTTGACAGGAACCAGGAAGCCAGGAAGCACAGCAGGTTCTGGAACCAGGAAGCCAGGAAGCACAGCAGGTTGACAGGAACCAGGAAGCCAGGAAGCACAGCAGGTTCTGGAACCAGGAAGCCAGGAAGTACAGCAGGTTGACAGGAACCAGGAAGCCAGGAAGCACAGCAGGTTCTGGAACCAGGAAGCCAGGAAGCACAGCAGGTTCTGGAACAGCTGAACGGACCGGACCGGAGCCTGGGTCAGGCAGGGTAGTCGGACAAGCCGGGTCGGATACACTGGCAGACAGCGAGGTACAAAAGGACAAAGCAGAGCGGTGGTCAGAAACAAGCCAGAGATCAGGTGCAGGCGGATAACAGGAAGGTCACAGGAAAGCCGGGTCAGATGCAGATGGGTTTCTCAGATCGGGTTACACAGATACTAGGCTGTAGAGCAGACAGCAGGGACTGTGTGTAAATGGCAGGTTTAAATAGTCTCTCTGGCGCCACCCGCTGGACGCACGCGCGAACGGAGACCAGGAAGTCCGGGGCGCCTGTTTCTGGCAGGATCTCTATGACAACCTGACTCTAGGACACCTACACCAAAGGCCAATCTTCTGGCCTTCACCTCTTAGTTACGGGAGGACATGGGCCGTGGTGTGTATCATCTCTCTCCCAGGTACCCCTAGACAACAGCCATATAACCGATAAAGCAAGGAAGAGGGGTGAGGCTGCTACACGTGGGGGCATCGTATCCGGGATATGTGTATGATGTCTGAATTTGAACTTTGCTGCCCGGAGGAGTTCCAAGTAGGTCGGCCATATTGGCCAACGCGCCACGAGGCAACCCACAACTGCGTAGTTCGTGGGCGGGGCAAGGGAAAAGCCTGCGAACAAGTGCAGAAGGTGGGAGGAGTCTGGCCACGTGGACGTACACACGTGGAGATTCCGGCGCGGGTGGGTCAGTGCGCAATGGAGCAGCAAAGAGAGAGGATGACTTCAAGTGCTCCGTGGATTTCCGTTCCTTCCTTTGCGGATATGTCTTCTCTAGCTGCTCCGATTATGGATACGGGGATAAGACTAAGGCCCCGGGGGCGATTGGCTCTCTTTACCTGTAGAGACATGGAAGCCCTCGGTGTGATCTGTCCCGGCTGTTCGGGACTGGTGGTCCAGCTGAAGCCGTTTGGGCGCTGTGAGGTCTGCAAAGAATTCCTCTTCGAGGTGGAACCATCCACAGAAAAGCCTCGGGCTTTTCACCTCAACTACCTCACAGGGACTGCCACTCCGGAGGGAGAGATCGATGCTGGTGCGTTCCCCGTGCGCACTGATCCGGGCGAAGTGACTGCCCAAACAGAGGTGAAAAGAGAAAAATCCGAGGATGCTGCCTCGGTCACCAGCAGCTCCATGCTCCGACCGCCGAAGAGAAAAGTCGGCCTAGTGATGGCCTTGTGTGGTCGTGGAAGAACTTCGCCCCACTGCTTGCCTGGCCTGGATGGCTCCGGTAGGAAAAGTCCTGGACATCCCTGTTCTTCGAAAGGCCCAGGTGAGCCAGGGGTTGGGACTGTCTGTGTGGTTGAAAGTGGCGGTAGTCCACAGTCGGTAGAGGCCGTCAAGGGGGATAGTTCCATGACTGGGAATTATCTGCCCGCTGAGTGCTACGACACCTCTGACCTGGATTCATTGTCTGACAATGGCGATGATGGGGAGATAGACGAAATCTTCCACCAGAAGGGATGGGACAGAATGAAGTTACCCTTGGCCCGTGTTACAAGGGACCCACCTATGTCTACTGGGGATAGTACACCCCGGGTGGAGGCCCCGGTGCCTAGGGAAGAAGCTGGTCCTCTGTCTGAAGTTCCCTTTCTTGATTCAACATCCATTTTACCTGTTCCTGTTGCGGGAGTGCAACGTCAATCACTGCGGGCTCCTAGGCCCAGGTCTACTGAGGTGGTGAATGCACCTCGTCATCCAGAAGCGATTGTTCCACCTGGAGAAGGAGACCGAGCTACTATGCCACCTTTGTCAAGGCTGCAGCGTCTCTTTGGCCAGAAGGTTGCTCAGGAATATGGGTGGGAATACCCGTATCTGCCTCGGGAACTGCTCTATGAGGTGGAGGTCTTTCGGCAAAGATGGTATGATGCCTTTGTGTGGGACAAACTGAAAGTACAGCAAGCACGGTGGTACCTTTCCTGTTCACCAACGGTCACCAAGAAGTTTCAGGACTGTAAAGCTAAATGGATGCTGGGAAGACACATTCATGCGAACAAAGTGGTGATCTGTCGCAAGGAAGGAAAGAGTGTTGAGTACCATGTGGAGGCTTTTGATGATCGTTTGAAGCCTATCTCATTGCCTCATCCAAGGTTTTACCTGTAAGAGAAGAAGAGAGGGAAAAAGACTCTTGTGTGCTTTCTTTTCTGTTCCTGGCTGAACTTTCCAGAAGTGCCTTTTCCAGAACACAGAGACTGTGCCCTAGTTTTTTTTTGTATTTGGGCAATTCTACTCGTTGGAGATATGGGAGCTGTTTTTTGTTTGTTCTCCCTCCTTCTCCTGGCACTCAAAAGAAATCAGTGACTTTGGGTTTTAGATAGTGTAGGGTCACAGAGAAAATGTTCGAGAGGAAAGTTCATCTGGAAGTAATGAGTGTCTTGACTGCGACACTGTCACCATGTGGCAGTGTTGCGCAACGATTGTTTTTTTTTTTTGACATTATGCAGCACTTATTGGAGTGAATGGGTTTCTTCTAGGATAGACTCATTCATTCCAAGCAAACACACATGTTGATAGGATGTATGTTTCTTTCTTTCCCTCTGCAGGAGACTCGTCTGTCAAGACTACTGAGAATGGGTGGTCTTTAGATAGTCAGCGGGAGGGAAGAATGTAAATGTGTGAGATATTTCAAGTGTTTTATTGGAACGTTTTATAGTTATATTGTTTTAAGTTTTCCCTTTCCCATTCAGGTCGTGGCACAATTCAGGGTTAAATTGTGTAGTTTGGTTTCTGGGCTGAACTCATGTCACCACCCTTGTGGGGTATGGGTTTGTACCAGACACTGGGGACCAGTGTCAAATCACCAGGGGGAGAGTGTAGCGGGTATTTGAATTATGTGAGGACTCTGGTGGGGTGAGGTTCCTTGGGGTCCCTGGGTGGCGCTGTCGCCTTGGGCCGAAGTTGAACTCACACTGCAAACCGTGCCTTTTTGTCCTCCCCTGGAGCTGGTACAGCGGGGCGGGGAACCCGCTGTGACGCAAAGGGAGAGGTCATAAAAGGGTCGGAGGACGCGGCCGCACCCAGGCACCTTCAGCTTGGGTGCTGGTGTTCCGGTGTTCCAGGCCTAGGTGCCCTTGGCCTAGCTGGAGCGGGGATGGAGTCCATCTCAGGCACCTTTAGCCTGGGGTGAGGTACTATGGCGGATACCTGGAGCTCAGTACCTTCAACTGAGTTCCGCGAGGGTGGAGGAATCCGAGGGGGCCCTAACTCCTTGGGTGCCCGTGTCTGAGTTCGTGAGGACTGGTGCGCAGTAACTTCTCCGAAGAGTCCGGCGCAGCATCGCTGGTGATGGAGAGGCCTCCATTTCTCCCTTGGACGGATTTCTTCCTCTGACAGGAGCAAAGTGAGTGAAGGTAATTCACGTTCTATATTACCTAGTCAGTGGCAGTGACTATTCCCCACTGGTGACACCACAGTGGGCAGCAGCAAGAAGGGAAAGGATTGTGCCTCGATCTGTACCCCATGTTTCCAAAGGAGAAAGATTGTTTTATTGCTTGGCGAGAAGAATAAAACTGAGTTGTACCTATTCACTGTGTGGAACTTGGGTTACTAAGCAAAGGAGTCAGGGACGAAGGACTGGACCTGACTCTATGACACCTACACCAAAGCCCAATCTTCTGGCCTTCACCTCTTAGTTACGGGAGGACATGGGCCGTGGTGTGTATCATCTCTCTCCCAGGTACCCCTAGACAACAGCCATATAACCGATAAAGCAAGGGAGAGGGGTGAGGCCGCTACATATGGTTAAGCAAACACGTTGTGTGCAGTGTTAACTGTTCCGGGGAGAGAGGCGGCCAGCACAGGTACTCTAGTTCTGAACAGTAAATGTATACTGCATTGTGGTTTTCATTACTCGTATGTTGCAAAATCTCATTTGTTTAACCGCTGTGCCAGTGGAGGGTCAGAGCGAGTTTATTGGGGGTTGACAGCAGTAAGGTACAGGCCCAAATTAATACCAGCAGCTCTCTTAACTGGGGGTAGTGCTACACGGAGTTCCACCCAAAAGTGGAACTTCCACTTATCTGATTCCTCCTCCAGTGCCACATTTGGCACCTTTCGGGGGCGGGGGGGAGTGGATACCTTTTTGTTTTTACAGGTACCCTGTCCCCACTTCTGTGAGACCATTCACTGCTCTACTGACACCCTCCACTGCTTTTTTTTTTTTTAACAGAGAGTTTTTATTAGACAAATCAGCATTACAATACAACCAGTAAATAGCACATCCTCCAGTGCAGAGCAAACAAACAGGATAATGCGTCACATCCGGGGGATCACACCCCTCTCATTCGTTGCTAAATGCAAATAATCAACAAACATTGGCCCAACCCCGGTCGTGCATAAAACGACTCTAGTTCACCCCTCCCCGGCCACACAACAACCCTGAGTAGCAGTAAAGTCCAGGGACCAAGAGGGGTAGGGGGGGGAGGCCACCCCCAACAAACAGCCCAGTCAGTCACACCCAGGGGGAGGTTCCAAGTCAGAGCGAGTGGTCTGCCATGAAGACCAAATTTTGTCGAACTTCGCGGGGCACTGTCTACTCTCATAAGTCAATTTATATAGAGAAAGTACTGAGTCGACTGAGCGCTGCCAGGCGGCGCATGTGGGGGGGGGTCCTCAGATTTCCACTTGAGCAGGATTTCCCTCCTAGCATAAAATAGTGAGAAGGTCAGGCAGAGTTTACAATATCTATCCCCTTCCATGTCCTCCATATGATTCAGCAGTAGGATCTTGGGGTCAGTCGGCACGTTTAAGCCAGTCACGTCCGTCAGTCTGGAAGCCACATCTACCCAATAGGGCTGGAGTTTCGGACACGACCAGACCATGTGCCAAAACGTACCTATCTCCTGCCTGCATCTCTGACAATTAGGATCTCGCTGCGGGTAAATACGTGCCAGCCTCTGCGGGGTGTAGTAGGCTCTGTGGAGAAATTTAAATTGTATAAACCTATCCTTTGCAGCTATCATAACAGGGATATAAGATGCGAGGCAATCCCTCCACTCCTCCTCGTCCAGTGACGGAATATCAGCCCTCCATTCCTCCCACGGCTTAGTAAGCTTGGCATCATACTGTACTGTGAGGTACAGGTAGAGGAAGAGAGGGGGCGGTCCATGAGGGCGGAGGATAAGAGTCGCTCAATAGAGTCTGACTCCAGGGTTATAGGCTCTGGGAATTGGGCCCCAAAAGCATGTCTCAGCTGCCAGTACCTAAATTGGAAAGAGACCGGCAGGAGATACGCCTGCCTGAGTTCTTGGAAAGGCATAATCGTACCCGCTTTCACTATATGTTTCAGAGTAACGATTCCCTTTTTCGCCCACAGGGATGGATCTGGGATACTATTCATGTGAGGCAGCATAGGGTTAGCCCACAAGGGCATATGCGGGGATACCAAGTTGGGTCGCCGGTACATTAGTCGAGCCTCCTGCCAGACCTTAACTGTGGTCCGCATGAGGGTCGTCATACAGGGGCTGGCCCTGAGGCCACGAAACGGTAGATTGCTCAAGGCCGCATAAGAGCCCACAATAGCCGCCTCAAGTGTGACCGCCGGATTTTGTCTAGGCTGGGAGAACCACCATCTCACCGTAACCAGGACAGCTGCCTAGTAGTAAAGCAAAAAATTAGGGAGCGCCAGTCCACCTCCGGACAAAGACAAATACAAGGTCTTCCTCGCCACCCGGGGGGGTCTCCCAGCCCAGACAAAAGAGATCAGCAGGCTGTCCAACCTCCGGAAGAAAGACCTAGGGATATACGAGGGGGTATTGCGAAAGAAGTACAGGAATTTCAGAAGAAAGACCATCTTCAAAAGGTTGACTCTACCCACTGGCGTCAGAGGGAGGGACCGCCACACCGCGCACTTGGTCACTAGTTGGGTCATGAGTGGTTGTATGTTTTTGCCAACGTAGTCACCAATCTTGCCGCTAATCTTGATGCCCAGGTATGTAAACTCGTCCACCCACCTGAGCCGCGTTCGTGTCATGGGACGCGGGGCCGAGGGACATAGGGGAAACAAGACCGATTTGTCCCAGTTGATGCGAATACCGGAGTAGCCCCCAAATTGATCAATCAGATCTAAAGCCACCTGCAGGGATGAAGAGGCGTCCGCCAGGTATAGCAGGGCATCATCCGCATACAGAGACAGCTTTTCTTCAATTGGGCCTATTTTCAATCCCCGGACCCTCGTCTCAGCTCTCAACAGGATGGCCAGTGGTTCCATAGCAAGGGCAAATAAACCCGGGGAGAGGGGGCACCCCTGTCTCGTGCCGCGACCCAAGGGGAAGACGTCTGATAGGCAGCCGTTGGTCCGAATTCTAGCAGATGGGGAGCTATATAACATGCGTACCCATTTCAGGAAGCCTGGCCCAAACCCGAAGCTGTCGAGCACCTCCCAGAGGTAGCCCCACTCTACAGAGTCGAAGGCCTTCTCTGCGTCAAGTGAGGCCACCACTCCCGTCGACCCCTCATCAGCCCCATCAATGTGGGTGAGGAGGCGTCTAATGTTAATATCCGTTCCCCTACCCGGCATAAAGCCTGTTTGATCCGAGTGTACCAGGGCAGTAATGACAGAGTTCAGTCTTGTTGCCAAGATCTTGGCCAGGATCTTCGCATCAACATTCAGCAATGAGATAGGGCGATACGAGGAACAGAGGGAAGGGTCCTTCCCCGGCTTCGGGATCACCACTATGACCGCCTCACCCATGGAAACAGGGAGCTCTCCCTGCTGCGCGGACACCGCAAATAGGGAATGTAGTCTGGGCACTAGTTCGTCAGCATAGTGTTTGTAGAACTCTACAGGAATTCCATCAGGCCTGGGCGTCTTGCCAGATTGCATAGATTTAAGGGCCCGCTGGATCTCCTGCACCGTGACAGGGGCGTCGAGTCGCTCACGGTAGGTCGCCGTAAGGACCGGAATGTCAATGTCTCCCAAATACTTCACCAGGTCCTCATCACCATAATCCACCCTTGAGCCATAGAGTGCACGATAGAAGTCGGCAAAGCACTGATTAATACCCCCGGGAGAGCTTACCCGCTCCCCCGTGGGGCCCGTAATATGGGAGACACTGACCCCCCCTCCCGCTCCCTGGAAAGCCAAGCCAGCATCCTACCCGACCTCTCCCCCTGTTCAAAAAACCTATGGGACTGAGCGAGTAGCTTTTTTTGGGTAAGTGAGGTACGGATACCAAGGACCTCCCCCGTCAGGAGCTGCAGGTGGGCATAGTGTTGGGGGTCACGGGTCCTAATAAAGGTCTCTTCTGCACTGGCAGCCTCCCTTTCCGCCCTCACTAAGTCTGCGCTGCGTTCCCTACGAACTCTGGCAATAATGGTCTGGTAGTGTCCTCTCGTGGAGGCTTTAAAGGCATCCCATACAGTCCCGGTCCCCGCCGTGCCCTCATTGTCCGCCCAATAACCGGTCAATTCAGTTTGGAACTGGTCATCCACAGAGGTGTCTGAGATCCAAAACCTGGACAGTCTCCACAGGCGAACAGGATGGCCCCTAGAGGAATCCAGCGCCAAAAGAAATGGTGCGTGATCTGAGATCCCCCTAGGCAGGATCCGCACATCCGTAACCCTTTGCAGGACCGGTCTGCTCGCATATACCAGATCTATGCGGGAGAACGTCCTGTGGGAGGCCGAGTGGCAGGTGTAGGCCAAGTGCCGAGGATGTTTCCACCTCCACACGTCCGTCAGTCCATAGACATCAGCCCAGTCAGCCAACCCAGAGTAGTGTCGACCTCCAGGCGTCAGGCGATCCATATCTGGATCGGGGACCAAGTTAAAATCCCCCAAAAACACAGTATTATCAGAGGTGAACTCGGCCACCCTGCTCGTTATGTGGTTCAGCAGCAACAGGGAGGCTGGCGGGGGAAGATATAGACCCACTATGGTCCAGGTCAGCGAATGAATCACGGCATGAATTATGACGTATCTACCATCAGGATCGAGAATCAGGTCTAGGAGCCGGAATGGGAGGGACTTTAACACAAGTATACTGACCCCTCTAGAAAAGCTAGAATAGGTAGAGTGATAGTGGTGGCCCACCCATGGCTTTTTAAGTGAGAGAATTCTACTCCCCATGAGGTGCGTTTCCTGTAGGACACAAATATGCGGGTTATAAGACTTAATAAATTGGAACACCAGGGAGCGTTTGGTCGGGGAATTCAACCCCCTGGTGTTCCACGATAGGATATTAACTGCTGACATGGACCGTCAGATTGATAGGGGGGATAGGATGACACCGCATGACTCCCGGACCTGACCCCCAGACCCAGGATGTACACATCTGGAAACAGAGCAATGCCGAAGTATCAACGTTTTGAATGTAAAGCAAAAACATAATGAAAACAAAAACAACAAAAAGAAAAAAACAGATCAGAACAAGAAAAATAGCCCCAGTAGGGCAACAATCCCCACCCCCCACCCCACCCAACCCCCTAAAACTGAGGAGGGTATCCATCCCAAACAATAACAGCTCGCCGGCTGCAAAGGGGGTTCCGTGCAAGAGGCAAGCTCAGCCCCCCGGATAAATTCTGGGGGGGCCGAGCAACTGTCTGAGCGACTCTCTAAGTGCGAGACTTCCGCTGGTAATGCAACAAGCTGTAAGGGACAGGGGTTCAGGAGGATGGAAGCGGACAGGAACGCGTCCCAGCAGTACAGTCGATCCAGTGACAAGGGAGTAAACGTGGTATGGTCCCCAGTGTCACACGGGGGGATAAAAAGACCCAAAAAAAGGGGAAAAAGGAGTGTTCTCCTGACCACGTCAGGGGCGCTAACTTGGGTTCCCACATCAGCGGGGGCCAGCCGTCACCATCGGAGCTGCACACACCAAGGGGATTAGCCGGACACAACAGGTGCAACAACAGGTGTGAGAGCTCCGTCCAGGGGGCTAGTCCGCTGGCCTCACCGATATAGGCAAATTCAAAACAAGGGTGGTATCAAATAGAACATACCATGCGTCCAATCAGCGGGCCCGCGGCAGCGACTCCAACGAGACAGACACCTCCCTGGGATTAGTGAAGAAGCGGGTCGACTCCCCGTCCTGTACTCTCAGACGGGCCGGGAAAAGGATGCTGTAACGGATGTTGCGCGCCCTCAGAGTCGCCTTGACCTGGTCAAACGACTTCCTGAGCTTCTGTGTTTCTACCGAATAATCGGGGAAGACCATCGGCTTGACGTTCTGGAATCGTAGGTCGCCCACGAGCCTGGAGGCACGGAGAACTTCGTCCCGATCCCGGAAGTTGAGCAGGCGGAGGATGAAGGTTCGCGGCGGGGTTCCAGGAGGTCCCGGCTTAAGAGGAATGCGGTGCGCCCTTTCCACCACATATTGGGGTGACATGCGAGCCTCGGGGAGGAGGGTACGCAGCATACCCTCTATAAAGCCTATAGGGTCACTCCCCTCTACCCCCTCGGGTAGACCGACAATGCGGAGGTTGTTGCGCAGGTTTCTGTTTTCGGCGTCCTCGGCTCTATATTCAAGGGCTTTGACTTTGGTTTGGAGAGTGCGGAGCGCTGCGCCCTGTTCTGCGACCACATCTTCAGTGTTACTAACTCTCTGCTCGGTCTCCGCCATCCTGGTCCTAAGCTTGTCCATGTCCTGGCGGATAAGGCCTACGTCCATCTGGACGGCCTCTATTTTTGTGGTTAAGGTGGACTGGCATGTGGCAATGGCCGCCATGACTTCCGCCAGCCAGGGCGGTCGGGCTTCAGCCGAGTCCATGGGGCCTATCTGTGAGGCCTTGTGGGAGCTCCGGGTGGTACGGCTTTGCACCGGGAGATCAGTGGGCCTTGGAGGGGGGTCCGGTAACGGTTGAAAAGTTAGTTTTCTGCCCCCTTTGTTGGACCTTGCACCCGAGCTCCGGCACCGCATTCAGGGTGTGCACCCTCCACTGCTTTACTGACACCCTCCACTGCTCTACTGACAAAGTCCACTGCTCAACTGACACCGTCCTCTGCTCAACTGACACCCTCCACTGCTTTACTGACACTGTTACTGCTCAACTGACACCATCCACTGGTCTATTGACACCGTCCACTGCCCTACTGACACTGTCTACACACTGTCCACTGCCCTACTGACACCGTCCACTGCCTTACGGACACCGTCCACTGCCCTTCTGACACTGTCCACTGCCCTACTGACACTGTCCACTACCCTACTGACACCGTCCACTGCCATGCGCGGTAGCTTACAAGGGTAGTGTAAGGTGTAGCAAGATGGCGGCGACGGCATCGAATGTGACGAGCGCATGCGTCAATGACGTCATCGCTTTCTTGCCATTCAAAAGAACGGCGGTTCTTTTGAATGTGCCGTGTGTACGCTTGGCGAGCAAGGAAAGCTTGCCAGGAATCCCATCAGGAAAACCAAAGTTTTTTTCCTGACGGGATTCCTGGCCGTGTGTACCAGGCTTAAAGCGGAGGTTAACACAAAAGTGAACCTCCGCTTTTCGGAACCCTTCCCCCCTCCGTTGTCACATTTGGCACCTTTCAGGGAGGAGGGGGTGCAGATACCTGTATAAAACAGGTATTTGCACCACTTCTGGGAGCAGACTCCCGCGGGAGTCCCGCCCCTTCACGTCACCCCCCCCCGTTGTGTTCTGGGAAACAAACACTCGGCTCCCAGAACACAACGGGGACCAGTGAGGACGGCGCAGCGCGACTCGCACATGGGCTGTAGGGAACCGGGCAGTGAAGCCGCAATGCTTCACTTCCCGATTCCCTCACCGAGGATGGCCGCGGGGGAAGCCGAGAGCCGAGCGGTAGCTCGGCTTCGGCTGCTGATGTCGCAGGCGACCTGGACAGGTAAGTGTCCTTTTTTTAAAAGTCAGCAGCTGCAGTATTTGTAGCTGCTGGCTTTTAAAAAAAAAAAAATTCCGGTGAACCTCCGCTTTAAATGTTTACAATTGTTTGAAAACCTCAACAGTTTCCATTGGGTGTACTTAAAGGGGTTGTAAAGGTTCGTGTTTTTTCACTTTAATGCATCCTATGCATTAGGGTGAAAAAACACCTGGCAATCACCGGCCCCCCAGTCCCCCCATTTTACTTACCTGAGCCCATTCACCTGCTCGGCGTGTCCCCGCCGTCCTCCTCTCCACGCAGTCCCGGCTTTGATTGGATAGATTGATAGCAGCGCAGCCATTGGCTCCCGCTGCTGTCAATCAAATCCAATGACGCGGTTCCGGGTTCTGGAAACAGATTCGGGAGCGGCAAGAGCCGCCAAGGGACCCCAGAAGAGGATGTTTGGGACCACTTTGTACAAAACGAGCTACACAGTGGAGGTAAGTATAACATGTTTGTTGTTTAAAAAATAAAAAAAGGGAACCTTTAGTATCACTTGAATTTTTCACATGACGTATTCTGGTGACTGACGGAGCTGGACCCAGGAACCCACATGCCTAAATCACTAACCACCTTCTCATATACAGTGCCTTGAAATACCCCTTGAAATTTTCCACATTTTGTCATGTTACAACCAAAATGTAAATAAATTTTATTGAGATTTTATGTGATAGACCAACACAAAATGGCACATAATTGTAAATTGGAAATAAAATTATTTTTATTTTTATTTTTACAAATAAATATGTGAAAAGTGTGGGGGGCATTTGTATTCAGCCCCCCTGAGTCAATACTCTGTAGAACCTCCTTTCGCTGCAATTACAGCTGCAAGTCTTTTTGGGGATGTCTCTACTAGCTTTGCACATCTAGAGAGCGACATTTTTGCCAATTGTTTGCAAAATAGCTCCAGCTCTGTCAGATTGGATGGAGAGCGTCTGTGAACAGCAATTTTCAAGCCTTTCCACAGATTCTCAATTGGATTTAGGTCTGGACTTTGACTGGGCCATTCTAACACATGAATATGCTTTGATCTAAACCAGTGGTTCTCAACCTCAGTCCTCAAGTACCCCGAACAGGCCATGTTTTGGGAATTTCTCTTAGTTAAAATAGCTGTTGAAAATACCAAGCCATTGACTCAGATTTAAAGCACTTGTGCAAGATAAAGGAAAACCTGCAAACATGGCCTGTTAGGGGTACTTGAGGACTGAGGTTGAGAAACACTGATCTAAACCATACCACTGTAGCTCTGGCTATATGTTTAGGGTCGTTGTCCTGCTGGAAGGTGAACCTCCGCCCCAGTCTCAAGTCTTTTGCAGACTCTAAAGCCCTGTACACACGATCGGATTTCCTATGGATTTTAAACTGATGGATTTTTCCCATCGGAAATCCGATGAAGCTGACTTCCATCAGTCTTACCTACACACCATCAGTCCAAAAAACGATCGCCCCAAACGCCGTGACGTAAAACACTCCGACGAGCCAAGAAAAATGAAGTTCTTTGCTTCTGAGCATGCGTCGACTTTATTCTGAGCATGCGTGGGTTTTTTATCCAATGGAGTTCCCCACAGACGATAGTAATTTGCTATTGTTTTTTTTTCCATCGGATAAATTTAAAACATGTTCTATATTTTAACACCGATGGAAAAAAGACCGATGGGGCCCATACACGATCGGTTTGTCCAATGAAAAAAGTTAATCGGACAGTTTTCATTGGTAAAACCGATCGTGTGTACAGGGCTTTACAGGTTTCCCATCAACTGTGACCAGCTTCCCTGTCCCTGCTGAAGAAAAGCATCCCAACAACATGATGCTGCCGCCACCATGTTTCACGGTGGGGATGGTGTGTTCCGGGTGATGTGCAGTGTTAGTTTTCTGCCACACATAGCGTTTTGCTTTTAGGCCAAAAAGTTTTATATTGGTCTCATCTGACCAGAGCACCTTCTTCCACATGTTTGCTGTGTCCCCCACATGGCTTCTCACTAATTGCAAACAGGACTTCTTATGGCTTTCTTTCAACAATGGCTTTCTTCTTGTCACTCTTCCATAAAAGACAGATTTGTGGAGTGCACAACTAATAGTAGTCCTGTGGACAGATTCTCCCACCTGAGCTTTGGATCTCTGCAGCTCCTCCAGAGTTACCATGGACCTCTTGGCTGCTTCTCTGGTTAATGCTCTCCTTGCCTGTCAGTTTAGGTGGACGGCCATGTCTTGGTAGGTTTGCAGTTGTGCCATACTCTTTCCATTTTCAGGTGAGGGACTGAACAGTGCTCTGTGAAATTTTCAAAGCTTGGGATATTTTTTTATAACCTAACCCTGCTTTAAACTTCTCCACAACTTTATCCCTGACCTGTCTGGTGTGTTCCTTGGCCTTCATGATGCTGTTTGTTCACTAAGGTTCTCTAACAAACCTCTGAGGGCTTCACAGAACAGCTGTATTTATACTGAGATTAGATTACACACAAGTGGAGTCTCTTTACAAATTAGGTGACTTCTGGAGGCAACTGGTTCCAATAGATTTTAGTTAGAGATATCAGAGTAAAGGGGGCTGAATAAAAATACACGCCACACTTTTCACATATTTATTTGTAAAACATTTTGAAAACCATTTATCATTTTCCTTCCACTTCCACAATTATGTGCCACTTTGTGTTGGTCTATCACATAAAATCCCGATAAAATACATTTATGTTTTTGGTTGTAACATGACACAATGTGGAAAATTTCAAGGGGTATGAATACTTTTTCAAGGCACTGTATCTTACAGATTCCATTAGCACAGCAGTCTCTGCTCCTTTTTTCTCAAAGTCATACATAATCTATCTGTATTCTATGTTGTGGATAATCCATCAAGGAAGTGTGACACCTTCATTTGTCATTATAATAGAGGCGGAGCTGGGAATAGGGGTAAACGTTGAGAGAGATATTTGGAAATGGCAAACCGAAAAGATCAGAAAAGCTAGGAGTCAGATATGCACATAATAAATATGGAATATTAGTTCTTGGTGGAGCTAAAGTGATTGTAACCTATCACATTGTAAAATAACCCATTCAGTTTAAAATAGAAATAAAAGACAAAACATTTTTGTATAGATATAAAAAAACAAAAAAAAACAAAACATTATAAATACCTTTTTTCCCTTTTTTATAAGTGATCACATTCCCTCTGTTCTCAGCTGCATAAGAGCTGGGGAGGAGAAGCAGCAGCACACTAAGTTTGCAAGTGAATGGCTGTGCAGTGGGGGTATGTCAGGACAAGTCTGATCATTGGAGAAGAGCACACAGAGTTCCCAGCATAGCTAGGGAACTGACCACTGTGTGCTCCTCTGCTTAGTGTGGCCAGTTTTTAATAGGAAAGCAAGGGGACTAACAGGATCACCAGGGAGTTCAAATAAAGGAAGCAATACACAGAGAACGGGATACTTTCTCATACAAGTACATGGTACAGCAGGCACACATCAGGAATATGAAGTGTTGGGGGTAACAAGCACTTGAACTTTTTAACACTTTTGCAATCACCGACATCAGTAGCAGCAGCTGGAAGTGTGCGTAAATCTGACAACCCCTCCACTATGTTTCCCAGGCTCCACTGTCTCACCTGCAGGCCCAAGACCCTCATGTAGGGTGCTGCTGGGTAGAGGAGAGGAAGACCAGCGAACATCCGTTCTCTGATCTCCTATAGCTAGAATAAACACTGAAGTGGCGTGCATTACGTCTGGGTTAGGCTGTCACTTTCCCTGGCTGCTGTGCCCAGGGAAGAATCTGAAGTCAGCCATAGCTGAAGTGAGAACAATAATTCTAGGGCCATCTAAACTAAAGACCCATAGGGGGTTTGAAAGCGTTGTCTTTGGAAATGCATGTTTACCAAAGCTTGTTGTTGTTTCACGTACGCACACAATTTTAAGGCTTGACTTGTTTGGTATCGATGTACTCAATGCTACCTAATTTCTTTTATTTTACCAAAAATTTGGTAAGATATTGTATGTAATTTATTAAAACCGGAGAACGCAGGATCTGGTGCAGCTGAGCATAGTAACCAATTTGCATTTAACTTTAGCTTGTTCAATTAGGCTCTGATAGTCAGCCCAGGTTCACACATTGAGGGCGGGTTTGAAATCGTGAGTTCAGCTGAACTCGCACGATTTCAAACTGGCAATGCAGTCCCATTTCGGGGGCGATTTGACAAAAGTCGCCAAAAGTAATACAGGTACTGTACAAAGTAAGGTCCGTTGGCATGGACTATAGGGTGAGTACATGGATTGAAAACTGGCTACAAGGGCGAGCTCAGAGGGTGGTGATAAATGGGGAATACTCAGAATGGTCAGGGGTGGGTAGTGGGGTCCCCAGGGTTCTGTGCTGGGACCAGTCCTATTTATTTTATTCATAAATGACCTGGAGGATGGGGTAAACAGTTCAATCTCTGTATTTGCAGACGATACTAAGCTAAGCAGGGCAATAACTTCTCCACAGAACATGGAAACCTTGCAAAAAGATCTGAACAAATGAATGGGGTGGGCAACTACATGACAAATGAGGTTTAATGTAGAAAAATGTAAAATAATGCATTTGGGTGGCAAAAATATAAATGCAATCTATACACTGGGGGGGAGAACCTCGGTGGGGAATCTAGGATGGAAAAGGACCTGGGGGTCCTAGTAGATGATAGGCTCAGCAATGGCATGCAATGCCAAGCTGCTGCTAACAAAGCAAACAGAATATTGGCATGCATTAAAAAGGGGATCAACTCAAGAGATAAAACGATAATTCTCCCGCTCTACAAGACTCTGGTCCAGCCGCACCTGGAGTATGCTGTCCAGTTCTGGGCACCAGTCCTCAGGAAGGATGTACTGGAAATGGAGCGAGTACAAAGAAGGGCAACAAAGCTAATAAAGGGTCTGGAGGATATTAGTTATGAGGAAAGGTTGCGAGCACTGAACTTATTCTCTCTGGAGAAGAGACGCTTGAGAGGGAATGTGATTTCAATGTACTGGTGACCCCACAATAGGGATAAAACTTTTTTGCGGAAGGGAGTTTAACAAGACACATGGCCACTCACTAAAATGAGAAGAAAAGAGGTTTAACCTAAAACTACATAGAGGGTTCTTTACTGTAAGAGCGGCAAGGATGTGGAATTCCCTTCCACAGGCGGTGGTCTCAGCAGGGAGCATCGATCGTTTAAAAAAACTATTAGATAAGCACTTGACTGACCACAACATACAGGGATATACAATGTAATACTGACATATAATCACACACATAGGTTGGACTTGATGGACTACTATGTAACTACTTTTGGGAATCGGTGCGGTGCTGCAAAGTTGGCGTTGCACCGATTCAGGCGGTGCCGTTGCCTGCAATAGCCGGTGATTTGACATGTCAAAACAGCCCGATGTGAACGTGGGCTAAAATCAAGAAGCTGATTGGTTACTATGCACAGTGGCACCAGATTCTGTTTGCTTAGGTTTTAGTAACTCCTCCCCCAATGTGTCTGTGTGTCCTAAATTCAACGTGGTTGTAAAGCCTCAAGGTTTTTCACCTTAATGCATTGTATGAATTAAGGTTAGGAACCTTCTGTGTTGCAGCTCCCCCCAGACCCCCCCTTTTTCCTACCTGAGCCCAATCCAATCCAGCGATGTGCATGAGTGCAGCGGCTCAATCTGCTGTCTCTCTCCTCATTGGACATTTTCATAGCAGCAGAAGCCATTGGCTCTCACTGCTGTCAATCAAATCCAATGACACGGGAGCAGGGGGCTGGGCCGAGTCCCGATGTCTGTGTCAATGAACACAGCAGCGGGACTCTGGAGCAAGCCCACATGGGTGCCCCCAGGGAAAATGGCTTTCCGTGGGGGCACCCGATGAAGAGGAGGAGCCTTGAGCACCAGCGGGGCACCCCAGAAGAAGAGGATTGGGGTTGCTCTGTGCATAACGATTGCACAGAGCAGGTAAGTATAGGCATGTTTGTTATTTTTATTTTAAAAAAAAAGAGAGTTTACAACCTCTTTAATTTTGTCAAATTTTCACAGAAAATTTTCCATTGATAAACTGTTGGCGTAATATCGTATCACAAAAAAATTGGAGCTACCACCATTGTATTCTGCAGGGTCTCTTCTTTCAGAAAATAAAATGTTTGAGGGTTTCAACTAATCTTCAGGCCTAAAGTGACGTGTGCCCAAAAAAAACACAAGAAACAGCTCTGGCAGCAAAAGACTGACCTTGCCCCATCAGAATATCACTATAGATACCCAATAGTACCTGCAAATGTTCTTACTTACCTTCCAGCACCCCTAAGGAGCCTCAAACCCCAGAGCCCCTGTTGGTTGCCCCATCCTCTCCCATGCCTCATGATAAGGCTGGCCATACACGGTTTGAATTCCTGCTGAACCGGCCGAGATTCTAACCGTTAATGGGCAGGCTGAATGTACCAAGATGATCGACATTGATCAATTTGGGTACAACCAGCCTGCCGAATTCTCTTGTGATTATCACTCGTGGCTGCTGTAGCCGCTAGCGATAGTCATTGTCTTCTACCGGAGGGGACGGCTTCCCCCACCCGCCCCCCTTCTGGGAGAAAAAAATGGCCCCTCAGGAGGGAATCCCGCATTAACAGGGCCTGTGTTGATGGGGGAATCAAGCTAATTTCTTTCCTGCAACCCGTATTTGCAGGAAAGAAATTTGCTCCGTGTATGGAGCCAGTAAATCAATCCATCACATTGATGAGTCATTTATGAGGAAAGGGAGGTGGGTGAGGGTGGGGTCAGTCCCTCACTTCCTATGAGGAGTCAGTATTTGCATACTAGAGCTTCATGCACATGGCCACAAGAGGGCATACAGCATGCATGGAATGTAAATTGGGGTTCAAGTGGAGCCTCCTATTGCAATGAATGGCTGTAAACTGCACCATTCCTATGCAACATTTTATCTCATTTAAATGAAATTAAAATATTCAAAAAAAAAAATTCAAACCTAAACACTAAAAATATAAGAATGCCTTTAAGCACTCTTCTATAGGAAACCCACCTGTCATGTATGTCTAGTGGTACTTGAATTCCACGGTTTCTACTGTGTAATCTTCGTTGGAATTAAGTCTTAATGAATGACTTGGGGTGATAGTTATAATTAATGATCAAACTTTGCATTTCATTACAGCCTGTTTATAATGTGAGCCTGAAGAGCAATTTTAGGTTTCATTCGTTCTTCTAAACAAGTGTATCATTTATTCGCTTCACGAGGTCTGTCTTACGCATTGCACTTGTGATGCCGGTTCATAGTCATTTTCTTCTTACACCACCAAATGCATCTACAGGAAACAAGGGAAATCAATTAGTCCCCTGCCAATGTTATCTACAAGATAATGATTAGCTGGTCACAGATGGGAAAAGAGCTCTTCGCGACCATGGCTAGAAGGAGCGCCGGGGCCCAAAGCTATACCGTGCTGACAGTGACGGCACACACTTCATAATTTGGATCATTTACTTCTCACTATAAAAGAATAAAGAAGTAGCTATGCTAATAAATTAAAAAAAACTCTCTGTGTGATAGTGAGTAACTCATTGGCCAACTCGGGAATCGCCAGCAATGATGGCGGCCGCTCATAAGAGAGGGGCGCAGGGGTCCATGCGCCCGGGCCCTAATCTCCTGACTCATTGATTTCAATATTTTTTTTTTTTAAGCACATGATTAGAGCCTGAAGCTCTAATTGGCTTAAAAAAGGGTGGGCTCGGGGCGCAGAGCACTGCGTCCCAAGCCCACCCACTTAATACTATTATTATTAATATTCGTTAATGTCTTCCTGCTTCTCCTCCTGGCCAATCAGGAAGTGGGTCCTAAGACCTGATAGGCTGGGAGTCCTAAGACCCGATTGGCTGGGAGTCCTATTATCCGATTGGTCGAGAGCCTTAAAGGGGTTGTAAACCCTTGTGTTTTTTTTTTTTTAAATAACAAACTTGTCATACTTACCTCCACTGTGCAGTTTGTTTTGCACAGAGTGGCCCTGATCGTCCTCTTCTGGGGTCCCTCAGCGACGCTGGTGGCTCCTCCCCGTATCGAGTGTCCACGTTGGAGAAGGCTCTCCTTTGTGGACACCTGTGCGGGCGCGCTTCCGAATCCCGAATCTGTGTCCAGTCACGCAGAATGCAGGACTTGGCCCCGGCGCCGCATCATTGGATTTGATTGACAGCAGCGGGAGCCAATGGCTGCACTGCTATCAATCTATCCAATCAGGACACCAGCTAGAGATGGTGTGCTCGTTCCCGGACGGAGAAAGATCGGGGTCAGGTAAGTAAAACGGGGGCTCTGGGGGGCTGCAGCACTACAGAAGGTCTTTCACCTTAAAGCATAGAATGCATTAAGGTGAAAAACCATGAGGGTTTACAACCCCTTTATGTTCCGATTGGCCGGGAGGAGAGGCGGCAGCTGGGACTCAGGAGGAGATGCAGGGGGAAGCTGCCGAAGCCGCGACCTGGATGGGGTAAGTGCGGGGCTGGCGAAGATTAAGCAGGCAAACGATCAAGCAACGGTTTGTTTGCCACCACCCCCCCAAAACAAATATTGAGCACCAGCAGCCACTGGCGGCTGGGTTAATTCATCCCACTTCCTCTGAGCCCAGGCGGTCATGTGGACCTGCCCCCCAGCCTGTGACTGGACAGTGAAGGAGAAGCACCTTAGTTATGAGCTCATCTCTCTGTCACTCTGCATACACCACCTTTTTATCAGCATTCTCAGCACAAGAACTGATTGACTTCTTGATCTGCTTCTTCTTCACCCATTCTGAGCTCTGCTGTACAGAGAACACAAGAGGCTGATATCAAGTCATATCCAAGTACTTGCACTGCTTAGATTTAAAAACATCCATTAAATGATGAATTCATGAATAGTGATAAGCTCAGATTTGGGAGTGGGAAACGGACTATATAGCAGGTCAGCAGCCCAGTGAGCTGTGGTTGGGGAATTTCCCCGTCCCATACGTAATAAAGGGGCGGGGATTCTGGTGACATTGTTGGCCTAATATGGTCATTGATATTGTCCAAATATGGCCATGTAATTCAATATGTATTGTCATGTAACCATAGTAAGTCAATGACGTCACCAGCATCCCTTTGTTACATGTGGCTGCAGGGCTGGGAATTTCCTGGCGGTCATGTGACAATTGGGTTCAGCCCAAACCTGGGAGGAATGAAGGTAAAAAATGTCCTGGCTTTAGAACAACTTTGAAGTCATTTTTTGTTTTCCCTATATCAGAAAAAAATATTCCAACTCACATAAATTAGATTTTTTTTGTATTTTCCTCTTCAGAGCTTGCTTATGGAATTTTCCCCTGGCCACGCTGCCACATTCCCGTTCTCTCTGTGTCCCCTGTGCCATTTTTTTTGCATTAGTACATGTTCCCCATGGCAGGGAGAACCTTCTCATATTCCTATTTGACAGTAGTTTGTCCATTAGTCCTAAAAATGTATTTATTATCAGGATTGAACCCCTCCCCCCCTCATTCAATGGGATTAGCCACCAAGTTTGCCATCTTTCATATACACGATATTACCAAAAGTATTGGGACACCTGCTTTATATTCACCATTTATTTCGTTTTTAATGCATGGATGATTCATTTTTTTTCATATTTTGCACATATTGTGTATATGGTATATGATCATTTAAGCTGTGTTGTCACATACACTATATTTTCAAAAGTATTGGGACACCTGCCTTTACACACACATGAACTTTAATGGCATCCCAGTCTTAGTCCGTAGGGTTCAATATTGAGTTGGCCCACTCTTTGCAGCTATAACAGCTTCAACTCTTCTGGGAGGGCTGTCCACAAGGTTTAGGAGTGTATCTATGGGAATGTTTGACCATTCTTCCAGAAGCAAATTTGTGAGGTGAGGTGCTGATGTTGGACGAGAAGGCCTGGCTCACAGTCTCCTCTCTAATTCATCCCAAAGGTGTTCTATCAGGTTGAGGTCAGGCCAGTCAAGTTCCTCCACCCCAAACTCACTCATCCATGTCTTTATGGACCTTGCTTTGTGCACTGGTCCAAATCATTTGTTGGAGGGGGGATTATGGTGTGGGGTTGTTTTTCAGGGGTTGGGCTTGGCCCCTTAGTTCCAGTGAAGGGAACTCTTAAGGCGTCAGCACAGCAAGACATTTTGGACAATTTCAAGCCAGGCCTTCTTGCGGACAGCCTTCCCAGAAGAGTTGAAGCTGTTATAGCTGCGAAGGGTCGGCCAACTCAATAATTAACTCTACAGACTAAGACTGGGATGCCATTAAAGTACATGTGTGTGTAAAGGCAGGTGTCCTAATACTTTTGTTAATATAGTGTATTTCAGGAAATTTCAGGAAAATACCGCATTGTGGTCACTAGATGGAGCTGTTAGTCATAGAAAATGATTGTATTCCCTCCCAAAATGAATTCCTAGGTCCCCACAAACACACAGTATGATCTGGATAGCACTTGCTTTCACTGCGCAAGCAACAAAAGCTCACCGACGTGAGCACAATTTCATTCTAATTTTTTGCAACCGCAAACCTGTATATAAGTCACTGTCGTGCTAATTTTTGCACTTGTCAACCCATGTCTTTATGGACCTTGCTTTGTGCACTGGTCCAAATCATTTGGTGGAGGGGGGATTATAGTGTGGGGTTGTTTTTCAGGGTTGGGCTTGGCCCCTTAGAGTTCCAGTGAAGAGAACTCTTAAGGCATCAGCATACCAAGACATTTTGGACAATTTCATGTTCCCAACTTTGTGGGAACAGTTTGGGGATGGCCTCTTCCTGTTCCAACATGACTGCACACCAGTGCACAAAGCAAGGTCCATAAAGACATGGATGAGCGAGTTTTGAGGTGGAGGAACTTGACTGGCCTGCACAGAGTCCTGGCCTTAACCCGATAGAACACCTTTGGGATGAATTCAAGTGGAGACTGCGAGCCAGGCCTTCTCGTCCAACATCAGAGCCTGACCTCAGAAATGCGCTTCTGGAAGAATGCTCAAACATTTTCATAGACACACTCCTAAACCTTGTGGACAGCCTTCCCATAAGAGTTGAAGCTGTTATAGCTGCAAAGGGTGGGCCAATTTAATATTGAACCCTATGGACTAAGACTGGGATGCCATTAAAATTCATGTGCGTGTAAAGGCAGGTGTCCCAATACTTTTGGTAGTATAGTGTAGGTTGCACCTATCTTTAACAGGAAGGTGTTGGCAGTCCCAATCAGAAACAGCCTGGGATGAGAATCGCCAGATTGTTTGGATACAATTAAAAAATAAAAAATAAACTAGGCAGGGTATTGATTAAAACAATGTATCAAATAAAAATGCCTTATGGGCCGTACACACGATCAGAATTTTGCACAAATACCGCTTTTGATGCGTTTGTACGATAATCTGATCGTTAGTACACAGCTTTCGAGAGCCGATCACGACAATTCATGCAAAACTATTCGATGAGACAAGCATGAAAATTTTCCTCGTACGATACCAGATCGGAGGATTTTCATTTAGTCAGTGTAGTTGTCGTCGGAAAATACAATAGAAATACATCACAACACATGACATCACTTATTTTTTATTCTGTCGTACGAGAATTTTTGTAACTTTAATAACCTCTTCATTTTCAATATCAGATTTAGCATGCAAAAAAAAAAAAAAAAAGTACGATCATTCGTCTGATAATCTCATTGTGTGTAGGGGGTTTAAAGTGGAGCTCCACCCTAAATAGCAACTTTTGTTATTTGGAACCCTCCCCCCCCTCCGGTGTCACAATTGACACCTTTCAGGGGGGAGGGGGGTGAAGATACCTGTCTAAGACAGGTATTTTCACCCACATCCGGGAGTCCTCTCTCCGGGAATCTGCGGGAGTGACGTCACTTCCCGCAGACTTCCCTTGGTGTTCTGGGAGACACTCGGCTCCCAGAACACAGGAGCACCAATCAGAACGGCGCAGCGCGACTCGCGCATGCGCCGTAGGGAACCGGGCATGAAGCCGCAGGGCTTCACTTCCTGGTTCCCTCAGCGAGGATGGCGGTGGGGGCAGCAGAGTGATGAGCGATCGCTCGTCCTCTGCTGCGGACGTCGCTGGACTCCAGGACAGGTAAGTGTCCAAATATTAAAAGTCAGCAGCTGCTGTAGCTGCTGGCTTTTAATATTTTTTTTCCCGGCGGAGCTCCGCTTTAATATGTCGTCAAAATCCAGTACAGGTATTTTGAAGGTAGGCAGAATATATGCAGATTAGATGCTGTATGTGACCTGGGCATTGAAATGTATTAACTTTAACCACTTAAAGCGGAGGTCCACCCTGAAAAAATGTTTACATTAAAAATCCTAAAAATAAATAAATAAAATTAATAGAAAAAAAAATATATATATATATATATATATACTCACCCTAAATGCCTGTTGCTATGCGGAAGTCCCCTAATCTGCCTCTAATGTTCCTCTTCTCGTCCGCGGTGGGTCTCCTTCCGCTTCCTCTTCTTGTGAATGGGGCGCGCTGCCATCTGGGAACTGTGTGTATCCCAGGAGGCAAGCCGCCCATTCACAAAGCGCCGTGCGAGTGACGCATGCGCAGTAGGAAACGGGCAGTGAAGCCGTAAGGCTATACTGCCTGTTTCCCTTAGTCAGGATGGAGGAGCCGGCACCTGCCAGCAGCGATCGATCGCCGTGGCGGGACCGACATCGCGGGCGAGTAGGACAGGTAAGTGTCCTTATTAAAAGTCAGCAGCTACACTGTTAGTAGCTGCTGACTTTTCTTTTTGGCTGCACCTCCGCTTTAAGGACTGAAAGAATTTACCCCCTTAATGACCAGGCCATTTTTTGCGATTCGGCACTGCGTCACTTTAACTGACAATTACTCAGTCGTGCGACGTTGTACCCAAACAAAATTGACGTCCTTTTTTTCCCACAAATAGAGCTTTCTTTTGGTGGTATTTGATCACCTCTGTGGTTTTTATTTTTTGCCCTATAAACAAAAAAAGAGCGACGATTTTGAAAAAAACAAAAAACAATTTATTTATTTTTTGCTATAATAAATATCCCCCCCCCCCAAAAAAAAATAAATAAATAAAATTGTTCATCAGTTTAGGGCAATATGTTTTCTTCTACATATTTTTGGTAAAAAAAAATCGCCAAAAGCGTATATTGATTGGTTTGCGCAAAAGTTATAGCGTCTACAAAATAGGGAATAGATTTATGGCATTTTAATTATAATTTTTTTTTTAATAGTGTAGCGGGTATTTAAATTTGGGGGGGAGCATCTGGGTTATTTGACCCAGATGTACTAATTGTTAGGGAATCTGAGAATCCTTTTTGTGGTTCTTGGAGGACTCTGGTGGTGCAAGGTTCCCTGTGGCCTGCAGGTGGCGTTGTCACCCTGAGTTGAACCTGCACCGCAAGACTGTTCCTTTTTGTCCTTTCCTGGCGCTGGTACAGCGGAGCGGGGAACCCGCTGTGATGCAAAGGGAGAGGAGATAAAAGGGGCAGACGCCCTGACCTGGGGTTCAGAGTTGGAGGACGCGGCCGCACCCAGGCTCCTTCAGCCTGGGTGCTGGCGTTCCGGAGTCCTGGGCCCAGGTGCCCTTGACCGGGCCGGAGCGCGGGATGGAGTCCATCCCAGGCACCTTAACCTGGGGTGAGGTACTGGCCTGGTGCCCAGTAACTTCGACTGGGTTCCGCGAGGCTGGAGGAGTCCGAGGGGCCCTAAGGTGTTGGGACCCGTATCTGAGGCGAGGAGGCCGGGGAGTATAACCCTTCTGAATAGCCCGGTACAGCATTAATCCGATGACGGCGGGGCCTCTGGTAACTCCCTTGGAGGGATGTCTTCCCCCTGACAGGGGCTGCAACGTAGTGAAGGTAACTCCAGTTCCTGTTCATTAGAGTCGCTGGAAGAGACTCTGCAACTAAAAGTCCATTTAACAGCCACTGTGCTAAGCAACCGTTGGTGAAACCTCAACGGTTTAGTTTCTTTGAGGATTGTGCCTTGACCTACTCCCCATCAATACTGAACTGTTCTATGGGTCTCAAACTGTCTGCTCGCAAAGGACTATTTGTTTGCCGTTATGGAATAAATAAGTGTTGGACCTTTTCAGTGTGTGGTACTCCAATTACTGGGAGCAAAGGGGGGTTATCGGCAGAACAGACTTGGCTCTGAGCGTATACACAGCCCGGGTGTAATTTGATGCTGGCCTTTACCTCTACATGCTGTAATCTAGAGGACATGGGCCGTGGCGCACCTCGCTCTCCCCTTCAAGGTATCCCTAGACCAAAGCCAAAGTAACCGCTAAAGAAGAAGAGAGAGGGTGAGGCCGCTACAATAGTAATGGCGGCGATCTGCGATTTTTAGTGGGACTCCGACATTGCAGCGGACAGACACTTTTGACACTTTTTTGGGACCAGTGACATTTATACAGTGATTATAGATAAAAAATAGCCACCGATTACTGTATGAATGTCACTGGCAGGGAAGGGGTTAACCTTAGGGGGCGATCAAGGGGTTAAGTGTTCCCTGGGAGGTGTTTCTAACTGTGTGGGGGGGACTGCCTGACTGGAGGAAGAGAGAGATCGCTGTTCCTGATCACCAGGAACAGCAGATCTGTCCCTCCACCCCTGTCAGAACATGGATCTGTTTTGTTTACATTGACAGAGCCCCATTCTGGCTCTCTGAGGAGCGATCGCAGGTGGCCGGCGGACATCGCAGCCGCCGGCCATGCGCATTGGCACCGGGGTTGCACCGCGGGTGCGCGCGCCCCCTATAGCTCTTAAAGCGGCCACCGTACAGCTACGGCAATTTGCGCAGGGGATATAACGACGGTGGCTGGTCGGTCGGCAAGTAGTTATGGAAAAAATAAAGAAAAGAAAATTGAACCCAGGTCACATTTAGCAGTATTCATATGCATCAGTTAATTTATTATATTGCAGCCTACAAATTCTTAGATGTGATGGCTGCATTCGTTTTCTCTTTTAGGGCCAGTTCACACCATAGAAACGCAATCTGGATGCGTTCCACATTTTTTTCTGCATGCATGTTTTTGATGCAGTCCAGTGTATTTTCCCCCCTCTTTTTACTTAACCATATATAAGAATGTAATTTCCAGTGCATTTTTGGTGCATTTAGGTGCGTTCCGGTGCATTCCAGTGCATTTTTGATGCGTTTTACAGCGATCCAGTGCAGGAAAAATGCAGCATATTCTACCTTTTTTTCTGAAACTGGAACGCACTGGAATTGCAAGCACTGGTGTGAACAATGCCATTGAAAACCATATAACCTACTTTCCATGCGTTTTTGATGCAGAAAAAAATACACTGGACTGCATGTGGTGTGAACTGGCTCTACAGACTTACTGGCTGGATCAGCAGGTGAAAATAAAGGAAAGAATTCATTTATTTTTTACCTGCTGATCCAGCCAGTAAGGCCCCTTTCACACTGAGGTATTGCAATTACGCGCTAAAAATGATTAGCGTTATTACCGTGTTTTTACCGCGATAGCGCTAAAAATATCGCTAAAGCCTATGCGTTTTTACTGCACTTTTGCGGTAAAAAGGATTATTTGGTATCCCACAATCCTCCACTCTACTGCGGTCATGTGACCTTCCCACAGCTTCTGGCCATTTTTTCCCGGTTTTTCCGCGTTTTTACAGCAGTACTCATTCATTTCAATGGGGATAGGCGTTTTTACAGCGCTATTTTATGCGCCCCAAAGATGCTCCAAAAAAGCTGTTTGCAGGATTTTTTCCAACGCACAGCCAGCACAACGCCTCAGTGTGAAAGCCCTCAGGGCTTTCACATTGAGAATGCTGGGGCAGGATTATGTCAGGCGTTTTTACAGCGCTATTTTTAGCGCTAAAATGCCTGAAAAACGCCTCAATGTGAAAGGGGCCTTAGTCTGTTATTTTCCAACAGACCAAGCACACTTGCAAATGTGACAGGGGTGCTTACAATAATCAGCTTTTATTTATTCATGTAAAACTATTATCCCAAATGAAAAACAGCTTGTGTAACTGCGGTTTCAGCTGGAGTTTGGCTTTAATACGATATGTTAGTTTATCTAAATCTGCTAGTTCATCTAACACTCCCCTCCCTCTAGATGCTGCTACCAAAGATCTCTCTTTTGCTCTGTACATCCAGATTGGGGGAGAATCTAATACAGAAGGGCGTGTTACTGGTCAGATCACCAGGTGAAAACAGAGGGGGGAAAAAACGAATGCAGCCGCTGCATCTAATGATTGGTAAGCTCATAGGTGTGCGCACAGGGTGTGCCAGGTGTGCCTGGGCACATCCTAATGACCCTGCACTAGGCAAATCCACCCTTCTGCTCGGCTGCAGAGAAAGAGACTGGGGAATCTCTGCCCTCAGTCGCTTTTTCTATCTGAAAAATGAGACATCAGGGGTCTGTGTAGACCCCTGATATTTCACCAAAGCCCACCAATGGGACACCTAAAAAAAGTAGGAAAAAACAATAATATTTTTTTTATTGTAAAATAAATATTGTAAAAAATGATAAAGTAATATAAAAAATAAACTACTGACACCAATCTCTGCCCTTCTGACATCATTCACTGCTCTACCGACACTGCCCATTGCCCTACATGTATATACAAACACGCATGTGTGTTTGAGCTTTGGGGTGCACACCCTTAGGCCCCTTTCACACTGGGGCGGGAAGGTGCGTTGTGGGTATAGCGGCGCTATTTTTAGCGCCGCTATACCTTCGTTTTTACCGCGGTATGCGGCCGCTAGTGGGGTGAATTTAACCCCGCCGACAAAGGGTTAATACCGCCCGCAATGCGCCTCTGCAGAGGCGCATTGCGAGCGGTATTACCGCGGTTTCCCATTGCTTTCAATAGGCAGCAGCGGTAAAGGAGCAGTGAACACACCGCTCCTTCACCGTTGTAAAGATGCGGCCAGCAGGACTTTTGGAGCGGTCCTGCTAGCGCACCGCTTCAGTGTGAAAGCCTTTGGGCTTTCACACTGAAGACTGCAGGGCACGATTTTTTCAGGCGGTATAGCAGCGCTATTATTAGCGCTAAACCGCCTGAAAAACGTGTCAGTGTGAAAGGGGCCTAATGCAATAGGCTGCACACACCTATGGGTAAGCTGCAATATATTACATTTTTGGTTTTGGGTTTATTTTGCTTTAAAGTCTATAGAGGGGGAGGGGGAGGGGGCTGAATTCTGTTATTAAATTTGGTCCATATTAGGCCCCATTCACACTTGTGCGACCTAAAGCCGTGTGACTTTGGCGCGACTTCAATGTGATTTGATTCAATGCCTGTGTAATCTTGAAGTCTATGGATCTCAAGTCGCGTTAACTCTTTCGCCGCCAGAGGTCCATACGTCATACGGACCTAATGGCGAGGGGTATTGCACACAATCCAGTGGCTGCAGCTACCGGGATTGTGTGTGAAACTGACAGGCAGACTCCTGCCTGTCAAAGTGAGAGCGTTTGGGCGGCGCCGCTGCAGCCCGATCGCTCTCACACCCCCCGGTACCGGTGCCCCCCCCCGTGCGCGAGCTCCCGCCATGCTTGCCCATCGGCGGGCCCGGGACAGTCATGGCCGGTGTCGGCATGTAGAGGGGAAGGAGAAGAGCGAATACACATCCGCTCACCTCCCCTTCTTGCAGTGACCTGGAAAGCGACGTTTCTGACGTCACCTCCGGGTCACGTTCTCGGTGTCCCCGGCGCGATCTGCATTGAAAAACATTCAGTGGAGTACAGGGGAGACATTGGGGGTCTTTTAGACCCTGCATATCTCAAAGTGAACCTGTCACCAAAAAATAATCACATAGGGGAGTGTTTTCAAAAGTATGTGATGAAAAAAAAAAGTTAAGTAAAAAAAAAAAAATTTTTCTTTTGCAAAAAAAGAAAGTTACACCCAAGCACATAAAATCCTCCCCCAATTTTTTTTAGGTCCCCTTACCCCCTCTATATATACACGCACGAACGCGCCTACACGTGAGAACGTCGATTGCGATACACGTTACATATCGCCGCGTACGCCGGAGTGAGTGCGATAATTCTAGCACCAGACCTCCTCCGTAACACTAAACTGATACGCCTTTGAAGCGTTGCCTGTAGAAAATAAAGGGTACTAAAGTCTGACACAATTTCTCGGGCGCCAAAAAATTTCAAGGTTTGGCATGTTGGGTATCTATTTACTCGGCGCAACCTCGTATTTTATAGTTTACCAAAATATGGGTAATTTATTGCGTTTGTTTGCCCTAAAATGTTTTTTACTGAAATATTATGATGATATGACCTTTGCGGTAATATCATGTGACATAAAAAATTGGAACTACCGCTATTTTATTCTCTAGGGTGTCTGCTTTCAGAAAATATATAAGGTTTGGGGTTTTGTGTAATCTTCAGGCCTAAAATAATTTTTTTAAACATGTGTGCAAAAAAAAACAACGCAAAAACGGCGCTGGCAGCGAAAGGGTTAAAGTCGGACCAAAGTATTACAGGGACTACTTTGAAGTCGCACAGATATGAACGGTACTCATTGGAAATCATGGGGTACGACTTGTCATGCGACTCTGCAGTCCATGTCGCAGGACAAGTCGCCTAAGTGTGAATGGGGCCTAATGCCGCATACACACGACCATTTTTCACATCGTTAAAAATGCCATTTTTTAAATTGGGCATTAAAAACGATCGTGTGTAGGCTCCAGAGCATTTTTAATGACGTGAAAAATGGCCTAAAAAAATGAGAACCTGCTCTATTTTTTCACGTCGTTTTTTTTTTAACGACGTGAAAAACGGTAGTGTGTAGGCTTTTACGAGGGGAAAAAAAAAAACGCGCATGCTCAGAATCAAGTATGAGACGGGAGCGCTCGTTCTGGTAAAACTAGCGTTCGTAATGGAGATAGCACATTCGTCACGCTGTAACGGACTGAAAAGCACGAGGCTGAAAAGCGCGAATCGTCTCTCACCAAACTTTACTAACATGAAGGGTGGCGTCATTCGAACGGAACTTCACCTTTATAGTGCCGTCGTACGTGTTGTACGTCACTGCGCTTTACTCGAGCGTTTTTTTTAATGAACGTGTGTATGTAAGACAGGCTTGAGAGGAAACAAGAAAAATCACGTAGAGAAAAACGTCGTTTTTGAAAATGACATTAAAAAGGATCGTGTGTACGCGGCATCAGGCAAACTAATGTACAGGAAGCAAAATGAATATATTTGGTATTATATTCTGTTCTCGTGACACAGAATCGTTTTAAAAAATACATCGGTAGGAATTAATTTTATAGAGCTCAATAACTCTTTAGATTTACTGATTGTATCATTACATATTGTGGGATAAATTCTATTGCCAGATAAAAATACTGTCCAATTATTTATCCCATCATTATCTCTCCACCTCCCGATCTCTCTCTCTACAATAATATATCTGTCCTCGGTGCAATGACAGAGCGGATCCATGGGGGAATAATTATCCTGAGACCTTGAGACTGCGAGGAGCAGCGTCTGCACACAGCTGGCTTTATTGAGAACTGACAGACTTGACACTGCAAGGATATAATTAAATCATCGTCTCATCATACCGAGACGGCAGATGCTGCATCTCATATACTGTATGTAGGAGCGCTACCAGTCTGGATACAGAAAATGGAGGATTGGTATGATTTGGGGGTCACCATACTTTATACAATCTCCTTTAGCCTAGGGGATTTGTTTTTCATTCTCGCATGTCAGTCCAACTTTGGGGGCCATTTCAGAGACACCTGTGGGGCTTCCTGCACAGATATCTAAAAATCGCACCCGAAGTCGCCAAAAGTAGTAATTTCTGGCTATGATTAGGCCAATATTTGCTATTCGGCAACTTTAACTCGTGATTGTGTGGTCATGCAACGCTGTACCCAAACTAAATGTGTCCTTTTTTCACACAAATAAAGCTTTCTTTTGGTGGTATTTATTTTTTGCAACATAATCGAAAAAAAGAACGTAAATTGTGAAAAATAAAACATTATTTTTTATTTCTGATATGAAAATATATCCAATAATTTTTTATTTTTTTTTAAATAAAATCTCTTTAAAGCGGAGCTCCACCCTAAAGTGGAACTTTCGCTCATCGGATTCCTCCCCCCCTCCGGTGCCACAATTGGCACCTTTCGGGGGGGAGGGGGGACAGGATACCTGTCAAAGACAGGTATCCTTTCCCACTTACTGGAGTCCGGCCGCGGCGGTGAAGTCACGCGAGGCTCCCTCCTCCTCCTCCCCTGGCCTAATAGGAGAGAGGAGCGGGGCCTCGCGCATGCGCAGTAGGGTTCCCGGCGTGAAGCGGTGCCGACATCGAGGGACACCAGGACAGGTAAGTCTCCATTTATTAAAAGCCAGCAGCTGCAGTATGTGTAGCTGCTGGCTTTTAATTTATTTTCTTTTTCGTACATCACGGGACACAGAGCGACTTAGTCATTACTAATGGGTTATATAGTTTACCTTCAGGTGTTGGCACTGGCCAATTCCAAACCGGAAGTACCCTCCCCTATATAAGCCCCTCCCACCCGGGAGCACCTCAGTTTTTTGCCAGTGTCTAAGGTGTTGGCCAAAGAGTAACATGTGTTTTCACTGGGCTTGCGTACAGGTTCTTTTGGGCCTTAGTAAGCTGTTCCGGATCCCACCAAAAAAGCTTCATAGCTAAACGGTCGGTACCCGGGCCTTGCAGCAGAAGAGCAAGGTTTTGCCTGTAATGCTTCTCTTAGGAGGGCTGGACCCTGGGATCCAGAGCTCTGGTCATACCCACGACCAAGACGCTGTCTGTGCAGGGTGCTATACAGGTCCAGGGGAGTGGAATCCTTGGGAACCCGGTCCCTGAAGGTTTAATTACAATGCCTGCCGTGATAGGTGAAGTTTGGACTTTTGTGGACCAAACAAAGTCCTGCGGCGGGGATCAGGTAAGTGGGGGCCCCCAGGAACTTGGTTCTATTGGGGGACCCCCAAACCTAATTTGTCTTTCTGTCTGTTACCTAACGGTATTCCCGCTAAATATCTGTGTTTGCCTATAACTACTGAAAATGTAAAATTTTAATAGTAGTCAAGAAAAAAAAAAAAACAGGGACCGCGGTACCTGTGTTAAACCACTAGAGGCCGCTGTAGTCCATTTTTCTTGTAATGTGGATCTTTGGTTTTCTCAACTCAAAAGGTCCAGGCAGCTGGTAAGTTTCTCTGAGGGAATCCACTTCCTCTGCCCTGTTGCTGCGTTCATCCACCGCACAGGCCCTCCGGCAAAAAGGGCCCTGGCTCCTAGTCCTCTGTTGGTTTTCGAAAAGGGCGCCATTGGCGCACGGGCGCGCGCGCGGGCGCGTGCACGCGCCTCCTATGAAAAAAAAGGGGCGGGGCGGGTGGATGACGCTCGATGCGCGCCGCGGCGCTTCTGCGCATGTGCGGGCGTCCCAGCATGGTTAAAAGACACAGTACAAGTGTCAGCTGCATGCAAACAGAGCTAGCAACAAACAGTGGCACACAGAGGCGGTTGATGCAGGCATCCCCATAGAAAGGCACTTTAGTGGACACCAGCTGGTATATAGCAGCACCTGTGTTAGACTATTACCAGCAAAAATTGGTGTATGACGACGGGAATACCTCAGCTTTGTGCTTAAAGGATATGTCGTCCAGACGCTCCGGAAATAGATCTTCCAGGAAGCCAAAGGGGTCTCCATCGGGCTCTGAGGATATTGGGCATGCTTGCACTGCACCAATCTCCCCTGAGAATGCAGAGGTCAGTAGCCGTAGAAACCCCGCAGGAATGCCTGGTGCTGCGGCTGTCCCCAGTCCACCTGCTCCTGTATATATAACAGAGGAGGTTTTATCCTCAACTCTGGGAGGATTAGAAGAGAGATTAACAGCATTGATCGCTGCTTCCCTATCTCAGGGAAAGCGCGTCCGATCTCCGTCTCCTCCTTCAGAGTGCCTGTTAGTGGAGGAACAGCCCCACACAGAGATCGACCTACCTGAAGGGGATCAGGATGAGGTTGATTCACTTATAGAGGAATCAACAGTGGAAGAACCTTTCTCAGCTTCTCAGGCTGAAAGATTATGGGTTCAGTCTCTGACTAACATGGTCCGATCAGCATTTAAAATGCCTCTGGCGGAACCACCATCCACTACGGTTTCCTCGCTGGGGTCGCTAAAAGCTCCCCAGGCGGTCTGTTCCTTCCCAATCCACCCTTTATTAGAAGGGCTTATTTACCAGGATTGGGAGCATCCTGATAAAATATTTGCTCCCCCCAAGAGATTTCCGGTGATCTATCCCATGGAGGATAAGTTCATAAGAAAATGGAGGGTCCCTATAGTGGACGCAGCCATCTCTTCTGTTAACAAATCACTGACATGTCCAGTAGATAATGTTCCAATGTTCAAAGACCCAATAGATAAAAAATTGGAGTCTTTACTAAAATCTGCTTTCTCTACAGCAAGTATGGTGACACAACCTGCGGTAGCAGCGATTGGAGTCTGCCAAGCAGTGAAAGATCAGTTGAAACAAGTCTTAAGGGACTTACCAGATCAGCAGGCTCATGCCCTAGCTGACCTGCCTAGAGCCTTGTGTTTTGCGGTGGACGCCATAAAGGATACAATCCAACAGGCCTCCCGCTTTACGCTGTCTATAGTACATATGCGTAGGCTTCTGTGGCTCAAAAACTGGTCTGCTGAAGCTCCCTGTAAAAAACTGCTGGTTAGCTTCCCATTTCATGGAGAACGCTTATTTGGAGAAGATCTGGACAAATATATCCAGAAAATTTCTGCCGGTAAAAGTTCACTCTTACCGGTTAAGAACAAGGGTAGAAGTCCTTCTTTTAAGAGGCCTACCTCTCCAGTCCCGGGCACATCGGCTGTGAAGCAGTTCCGACGGCCTCCGCGGTCAAATTCAGGGGGCAGAAATCAGGGACAATCACAGGGTAACAAGAAGCCCTGGATCAAGAGAGGTACAAAACCTCCCCCTAAGGCATGAAGTATTGCCCCCGCTCAATCGGGTGGGGGGAAGACTTCAGTTGTTCACAGAGACCTGGCGGGACACCATCAGAGACAGATGGGTGCTCTCCGCAGTAAGTCTGGGATACAAGCTGGAGTTAAAAGGCACTCCTCCTGCCCAATTTATGAGGTCAAACGTGCCAAGAGATCCCCAAAAGAGAGGATCCCTCCTTCTGGCACTAGAACAACTATTGCTCCAAGGGGTAATCATGAAGGTTCCCCTGGAAGAAAGCGGATTCGGGTTTTACTCGAACCTTTTCACAGTCCCCAAACCAAATGGGGACGTGAGGCCCATATTAAATCTAAAAGGGCTAAACAAGTTCCTAAATATCAGGACTTTTCGGATGGAGTCGATCCGATCAGTGGCCACCGCCCTACAAGGGCAGGAATGGCTAGCCTCGATCGACATAAGGGATGCTTATCTGCATATTCCCATCTTTCCGGCCCATCAGAAATTTCTACGCTTTGCAGTAGAAGGGCGCCATTTTCAGTTCAGAGCCTTACCTTTCGGTCTGGCCACAGCACCACGAGTGTTCACAAAAATTCTGGCCCCATTATTGGCCAATCTAAGAACACAGGGTGTAACGATAATGGCATATCTAGACGACCTGCTACTAATAGACCACTCAGTGGAAAAGCTGGAAGTAGCTATTCACAAGACAATCGAGTATCTGGAATATCACGGTTGGATTATCAACCGGGACAAGTCAGCTCTAAGACCAGTCAAAAGTCTGGAATACTTAGGGCTAAGGCTGGATTCAAATCAGAGAAAGATTTTCTTACCTCCAGAGAAGGTGTCGTCTTTAAGAAATTTGACCCACTTAGTGGGTACAAAAAGAAAACCATCCATACGTCTCTGCATGAGGCTGCTGGGAAAGATGGTGGCTTCATTCGAAGCGGTACCCTACGGTCAATTCCATTCAAGGAATTTGCAAAGGGCCATACTGTCAGCCTGGAACAAAAAAGTTCAGGCTTTAGACTTACCAATGTCCCTGTCCCCTTCCGTTCGCAAGAGCCTCCATTGGTGGTTGGTGCCCCAGAATCTGGAAAGAGGGAAACCCTTCAGTCCGGTTTCTTGGAAGGTGGTCACTACAGATGCCAGCCTCATCGGCTGGGGGGCAGTGCTGGAGCAATGGTCTCTCCAGGGCAGGTGGTCAGAAGCAGAAAAGGCCCTGCCCATCAATCTCTTAGAGATACGAGCAGCCCGGTATGCCCTAGTAGCATGGACATCCAAACTCCAGGGGTCCCCTGTCAGAATTCAATCAGACAATGCCACGGCAGTGGCATATATCAATCATCAGGGTGGCACCAAAAGTCGTGCAGCCCAGAAGGAAGCAAATTGCATCCTGGAGTGGGCAGAAAGATATGTCCCAGCCATATCCGCGGTTTTCATCCCAGGAGTGGAAAATTGGAGAGCGGACTTTCTAAGTCGCCAACAATTATGCCCGGGGGAATGGTCTCTTCACCCCGAGGTTTTCCAGGCAATATGCCAGCGGTGGGGAACACCGGATGTAGATCTGCTAGCATCCAGATTCAACGCAAAGGTGGACAGGTTTGTGTCTCGCACAAGGGATCCCCTAGCTTGCGGCTCGGATGCCCTAGTGTTCCCTTGGGATCGGTTCAAGCTGATATATGCATTCCCACCGCCACAATTGTTACCGCGATTACTCCGCAGAATCAGGGTAGAAAAGAAACCAGTGATTCTGGTGGCTCCAGCGTGGCCCCGAAGGGCATGGTACGCGGAGATTGTAAAAATGTCAGTGAGGAGTCCGTGGACCCTCCCACTTCGTCCGGACCTGCTGTCGCAAGGACCGATATACCACCCTTCCTTACCAGCCCTAGGTTTGACGGCCTGGCTATTGAAGCCCACATTCTGAAAAAGAGAGGGCTCTCTAATTCTGTGGTATCTACCATGATCAATGCCAGGAAACCGGTATCCAGGCAGATCTATTATAGGATCTGGAAAGCGTACATTACGTGGTGTGAGACCAAGAAATGGCATCCACGTAAGTACATGATAGGGAGGATTCTGGACTTCCTACAGTGGGCTGTAGATAGGAAGCTGGCCTTGAGTACTATCAAGGGTCAGATTTCGGCCTTGTCAATATTTTTTCAAAGGCCCTTGGCTTCGCATTCACTAGTCAAAGCCTTTATACAAGGAGTGATGCGTATTAGCCCTCCGGTTAGTATTCCCATATGTCCTTGGGACTTAAACCTGGTTCTGTCGGTTCTACAGAAACAACCGTTTGAACCATTACAACACATTTCCTTGGTTCTTCTCACCAGGAAATTGGTTTTCTTAGTAGCCATTTGTTCGGCTAAAAGAGTGTCGGAATTAGCAGCTATGTCCTGTAAGGAGCCATATCTGGTTATCCATAAGGACAGAGTAGTATTACGTCCTCATCCAGCCTTTCTTCCTAAGGTGGTATCGAGGTTTCATTTGAACCAAGATGTGGTTCTTCCTTCTTTTTTCCCCAAACCTAGCTCAGTAGAGGAAAAGTTATTACATTCTTTGGATGTGGTAAGAGCAGTTAAAGCTTATCTAAAAGCCACTGCTCAGATTCGCAGAACGGATTCTTTGTTTGTTCTGCCGGAAGGCCCCAGAAGGGGTCAGGCAGCATCAAAATCTACTTTAGCCAAGTGGATTCGACAGGTCATAATACAAGCCTATGGCTTGAGAAAGAGACCGCCTCCGTTCAAAGTTAGGGCGCACTCCACAAGAGCGGTTGGAACTTCATGGGCAGTGCATCACCAGGCCTCCCTGGCTCAAGTATGTAAGGCCGCAACATGGTCTTCGGTACACACGTTTACTAGATTCTATCAGGTAGACGTTAGAAGTCAGGAGGATGTCGCCTTTGGGCGCAGTGTGTTGCAGGCCGCAAAAGATCCTCATGCCTGATGGCGCCCAGCTTATGTACCCCCCCCCTCATTTGGCATTGCTTTGGGACGTCCCATTAGTAATGACTAAGTCGCTCTGTGTCCCGTGATGTACGAAAAAGAAAAAGGGATTTTTATAACAGCTTACCTGTAAAATCCTTTTCTTGGAGTACATCACGGGACACAGAGCTCCCACCCCTCTTTTTGGGACACTTATTGCTTGGCTACAAAACTGAGGTGCTCCCGGGTGGGAGGGGCTTATATAGGGGAGGGTACTTCCGGTTTGGAATTGGCCAGTGCCAACACCTGAAGGTAAACTATATAACCCATTAGTAATGACTAAGTCGCTCTGTGTCCCGTGATGTACTCCAAGAAAAGGATTTTACAGGTAAGCTGTTATAAAAATCCCTTTTTTTTTGCCCGGGGTTGCTTGGAACACCCCTTTAACCGGTTCCCGACCGGCTCGCGCAGATATACTGCGGCAGAATGGCTCTCCTGGGCGAAATCCCGTACATATACGGCGTTACCCAGGAGAGCCACCGATCGCGTACACGAGCGGGAGCAAGGGGGTTTGTGTGTGTAAACACACAAAACCCCATGCTGTTTAAGGAGAGAAGGACAGAACAAAGTAGAAAACACGATCTGTCATCTCCTCCAGTCAGTCCACATCCCCTCACAGTTAGAACACACAATAGGGAACACAGTTAACCCCTTGATCGCCCCTTAATGTTAACCCCTTCCCTGCCAGTGACATTTACTTAGTAATCAGTACATATTTATAGCTTGATCGCTCTGTAAATGTCAATGGTCCCAAAAATGTGTCAAAAGTGTCCGACCTGTCCGCCGCAACGTCGCAATACCGCAAAAAATTGCAGATCACTGCCATTACAAGTAAAAAAACAAACAAACAAAAAAGAAAAACGCCATATAAATGCCATAAATCTTTGCCATAGTTTGTAGACGCTATAACTTTTGCGTAAACCAGTCAATATACACTTATTGCGATTTTTTTTTTTTTTACCAAAAATATGTAGAAGAATACATATCGGGCTAAACTGAGGAAAAAATGTGTGTTTTAAAAAAAAAAAAAAAAAAAAAAAGGATATTTATTATAGCAAAAAGTAAAAAATATTGTGTTTTTTTCAAAATTTACGCTTTTTTTTGGTTTACAGCGCAAAAAATGAAAAAACACAGAGGTGATCAAATACCACCAAAGAAAGCTCTATTTGTGGGAAAAAAAGAACATCAATTTTGTTTGGGAGCCACGTCGCACGACCAGGCAATTGTCAGTCGACGCAGCGCCGAATCGCAAAAAAATGACCTGGTCAGCCAAATTCTCCGGGGCTGAAGCGGTTAAAAATCTCTAAGTGTATATGAACTAGTTTGTGTAAAAGTTAAAGTGCTTGCAAACGATGGTGTATATATGTAGCGGGTATGTACTTTCCCGGGTGTAAATTTGAACTTGGCAGAGACATCAGTGCTGTGTAATTCCCTGCAGCCCAGTGGGTGGCGCTGTCGCCCTGGGCTGGGGTTGAACCATTGCTGTGTGCTGTGCCTCCTTTTTGTCCTCCCTCGGCAGCGGTATGGTGGGGCGGGGAACCCGCCGTGCTTGCTGGGAGAGGGTATAAAGGGGCCGGCCATCTTGGTCACGGGGTCAGAGTCCCAAGCACCTTCAGCTTGTGGACGGTGGTTCGTGTCAGTCCTCTGGGTGGCCTAGGCCTAGAGGACCACCGGAGATCGTGTTCCATCCCAGGCACCTTTAGCCTGGGGTGAGGTACTCGGATGGAGGTCTGGAGCTCAGTGCCCAACATTGAGTTCCGCAAGGGAAGGAGATCCTAGGGAACCCCGGGAGTGGGTACCCGAATCCGGAAGGCGCAATGGACCGGGGGGAGCTCCTCACTTGAAGACCCGGTGCAGCATATTGCCGTTGACAGGTGAGCCTCTCGTCGGAGACGGCCTGGAAGGAAATTCCCCCTCGTGCGGAGACCGTAACCCACTTTCAGGAAGGAAAGTGGAGAACTACATTGTGTCTGGGCCTATTCACATCCACACCTCCTTTCCTGTTCATTCGAGAAGAATAAAGGAGTGTTGAACTTTTATGGTGTGGGGCTCATTTCCTGACAGACATTGTTCAAGGTGACTCTTGGAGGGAGGATCCAGGTGCACAGCACTGACCCGAAGGTAATACAAGAACGTTGCTTATACCGCACTGACACATGTGGTGGAAGCCAGGCGTGGTGTCCCCGCTCCCTCCCCTCTAAGATACCCCTAGACAAGAGAAAGACGAGACGAGAGAAAGAGGGGAGTGAGGAGGGCGCTACACGTGGGGGCTCGGGTCCGGGATAGTGTTTGTGCACCACAGTATTGAATGTGTCTGTTGGAAGAGTTAAGCGAATAGGCAGGCCTTCATTGGCCGAAGTGCATCCCTGCTCGAAGTCGTGGACCTGGCCCAGTGAAGGGAAAGGCCCGCGCAGAAGAGTGGAAAGAGGGGGAAGTTCAGCCGTGTGAAGTACTACACGTGGGAGCTTCCATTGCACTGCGCCACCAGGCACACCCCCATCGCTTAGTTTGTGGGCGTGACTCAGAAACAGAAAAGAAGAAAAGCCCGCAAACTGGAGCAAAGGGGAGGAGTCCAATACGTGTGAAGGACTACACGTGGGACATTGGCGCAAAAACTTTGCAGTGTGCGATGGATCAGCAACAGGTCGCCATGTTCGGACATACATTGTGGATTCCAGTTCACCCTTCCACCACGACATTGACTGCTGCTGCTCCGGTAACAGATACGGGGATCCGGCTAAAGCCAAGGGGTTGATTCGCCCTGTACTCGTGCATGGACGTTGAGGCCCTGGGTGTGATTTGTCCCGGCTGTTCGGGACTGGTGTGCCAGCTGAAGCCATTCGGGCGATGTGAGGCCTGTGGGGAGTTCCTGTTCGAAGTGGATCCGGCGGTTGAGAGGCCGAGAACCATTTACCCCGGCCGTGCTGCGGGCAACACCACTCAGAGAGGAGGAATCACTGCTGAGAGCCATCTCTACGCACACTGCAGCGACCGCGGAGGAGGTCGTAAAACCCCAACGGGAGAAATCCGAGGATGCTGACTCGGTCAACACGATCTCGCAGCGTCCACCACCGAAGAGAAAGACCGGCATGGTAGCCCCGACCAGCGATTGTGGTGGACCGTCTCGCCCGCTTACGCCCGGCCTGGATGGATCCGTCGACAAGAGTTCCAGACGCCCCACTTCAAGCAAAGGCCGAGGTAAGCCAGGCGGAGAGATTTGGTGTGTGGCCGGAAGTGTCGGGAAGTCATGGCCTAGCGAATCTGCGGGAGGTGGTGGCTCCGTTTCTACAACCGGCTACATACCCGAAGAGGAGTGTGACACCTCTGACCTGGAGTCGCTCTCGGACATGGGAGAAGACGTTGCCATAGACAATTTGTTTGCCGGGAAGGGCTGGGACAAAATACCTCTCGCTTCATCTCGGAGGATCAGAGATCCACCCATGTCAACAGGGGAAAGTACACCCCGGGTGGAGGCACCAGTGCCTGAAGAGAGGTCCTGTCCCCAGCCTGCTTCTACATCCCCGGTGCCATCTGTACCGAAGGCCGGGGAAAGGAGACTGTTGCTGCGGGCGCCTATGCCTAAATCAGATGTGATCAAGGTCCCTCGCCACCCGGACTCAATAGTTTTGCCTGGCGAAGGGGACAGAGCTACCAAGCCTCCTTTGGCGAGATTACAATGGCTATTTGGCCAGAAGGCTGCTGCAGACTATGGATGGGAGTATCCATACTTGTCGAAGGAACTGCTGTATGAGGTGGAAGTGTGCCGGGAGCGCTGGTACAATGACTTTGTGTGGACCCACCTTCAGGTTCCCCACGCCCGCAGGTACCTGGCATGCTCTCCAAAGGCATCTCAACGTTTTAAAGACTGCAAGGCAGAATGGATGTTGGGACGACACATCCATGCAGATAAAGTGTTGATCCGGCGCAAAGAAGGAGAAGATGTGGAGTATCATCTGGAGACCATGGATTAGCACTTGAAACCACTTGTTCTGCCGCATCCCCGCTTTTACCTGTAGGAGAAAAGAGACTCCGTTCTTATCATGCTGCTGAACTTTCTGGGGCCCGTTGCTTTTGTGCCCAGAGGAATGAAGAACTGTTCCTGTTTGTTCTTCACTTTTCCTGCAAGAGATTATGGACTCTGGGGTAGATAGGGCCAAAGGAAAAGAGGAAAGTTCCACGAGTGCAGTTACCGCGGTGCTGTCACCAGGTGGCAGTGTTGCACAACGTTAAGACACTTTTCATGCACTCACTCTTTGGAGAAAAGGGATTTCTTCTCGGAGAAGTTTATTTTCCATTACACGAATACAGGTGTCAGGGTTATATGTGTTAATCCTTTCTTTTCCCTCTGCAGGAGAACATCCCATCAAGTCCACTGAGAATGGGGTGGGTCTTAGTCAGGATGGGGGGGGAAAAGTCAAATGTGAATATTTGATTCAAAGTTATGAATCAGTGCTGTTGTTTTCTCTTGTCTTTATTCCCTTTTCTTTACAGGGCTCAGACACAATGTTTCAGTTGGATAGTTTTTTTTCTAAAGTTTTACATTTTTGTACAATTGTTAGTCGGTTTCTGGATTGGATTATGTCAGCCGTTGAGGGCATGATTTACTCCAGACACTGGGGACCAGTGTCAAATGACCAGGGGGAGAGTGTAGCGGGTATGTACTTTCCCGGGTGTAAATTTGAACTTGGCAGAGACATCAGTGGTGTGTAATTCCCTGCAGCCCAGTGGGTGGCGCTGTCGCCCTGGGCTGGGGTTGAACCATTGCTGTGCCTCCTTTTTGTCCTCCCTCGGCAGCGGTATGGTGGGGCGGGGAACCCGCCGTGCTTGCTGGGAGAGGGTATAAAGGGGCCGGCCATCTTGGTCATGGGGTCGGAGTCCCAAGCACCTTCAGCTTGTGGACGGTGGTTCGTGTCGGTCCTCTGGGTGGCCTAGGCCTAGAGGACAGTCGGAGGTCGTGTTCCATCCCAGGCACCTTTAGCCTGGGGTGAGGTACTCGGATGGAGGTCTGGAGCTCAGTGCCCAACACTGAGTTCCGCGAGGGAAGGAGATCCTAGGGAACCCCGGGAGTGGGTACCCGAATCCGGAAGGCGCAATGGACCGGGGGGAGCTCCTCACTTGAAGACCCGGTGCAGCATATTGCCGGTGACAGGTGAGCCTCTCGTCGGAGACCGCCTGGAAGGAAATTCTCCCTCTTGCGGAGACCGTAACCCACTCTCAGGAAGGAAAGTGGAGAACTACATTGTGTCTGGGCCTATTCGCATCCACACCTCCTTTCCTGTTCTGTTTCTACCAAGGGAGTTCAACTGATTGTGTTCATTCGAGAAGAATAAAGGAGTGTTGAACTTTTATGGTGTGGGGCTCATTTCCTGACAGACATTGTTCAAGGTGACTCTTGGAGGGAGGATCCAGGTGCACAGCACTGACCCGAAGGTAATACAAGAACGTTGCTTATACCGCACTGACACATGTGGTGGAAGCCAGGCGTGGTGTCCCCGCTCCCTCCCCTCTAAGATACCCCTAGACAAGAGAAAGACGAGACGAGAGAAAGAGGGGAGTGAGGAGGGCGCTACATATATATATATATATATATATATATTGTGACAGCAGGAAGGTAAAGTCACCTGGTTGCATCCAGGGGGGTAGATATATTTCGCCCAGATTCAGGCTTTACGCTGACTTATACAGCTAGGTGGAGAGTTGTATAAGCCCAGCTGAGACTAGTGGGCTCATGGATGACTCATACCTCTAGGGAGAGTGTGGGGCGTCGTACAGACAGGGAGTTGATGAGGCCAGCTGAAGCTTGTCAGCTCATTTAGGCCTCTATAAGAACTCCCAGCTTCATTAGATGTTAGCTCATGCCTGGAAGCAGACCTGTGTGGACTGTCTAGGGAGAGTGAACCCCTGTGCGGTGAGAGAAAGCCTGTGTGGCTATATTTTGCTTGGACATTTAAAACCAGGGACTAGGACAGCACTAGGCTGATCCCAGTCGTTAGTTAGGAAACCTGTAAGTTTAGTCAGAGGTCAAGTTGACCAGGATTTATTTTGTTTATGTTTTTTTTGCCTTGCTGTGTTTTTGTCACTGTAAATAGAAAATAAACCGCACCTTTTTGATTTTGAAAACCACAACCTCCGTCTGCTGGGCCTGTTTTGGGTGGGGAGCCCATCCCGGGGGTCACACATACCCGCTGCCGAGCTAGCCCCCTCACAGTTGGTGGAGAACCAGTGGCAGTTTTTTTTAAGCCAGCATGGAGGAGATACTGAAGCAGCTGGCTCTAGCAAATGCCAATCAACAGCAGACAAATGCAGGTTTGCAAAAGAGCCTTGCAGCTCATCAACAGAGCCTTGCAGCTCAACAACAGAACTTCGCAGCCCAGCATCAAGCTCATCAACAGAGCCTTGCAGCCCAGCAGCAAGCTCACCAACAGAGTCTGGAAGCTCAGCAACAAGCCCAGCAGCAATCTGAGGCCCGCTTCATAGACCTGTTACAGAAGCAAGAGCAGAGACTACAACAAATGGAAGCAGTAATGCAGCAACGTCCGCAGACCAGTGAGGAAAGCCGTCCCACTAATACCGCGTCCTTTGGGGTGAGTCGTTTATTGACAAAAATGACTGGAGAGGATGATCCAGAGGTATTTTTGACCACATTTGAAAGGACTGCTGAAAGAGAAAAGTGGCCTGAGGAGCAGTGGGCTGGACTGGTGGCTCCTCTGTTAACTGGTGAATCGCAGAAGGCTTACTATGACCTAGAGCCTGACCAAGCAAAAGACTATGTGATGCTAAAAGCTGAAATATTGGCAAGGCTGGGTGTCACCCAGGCTGTCCGGGCTCAGCGTGTGCATAACTGGACTTTCCAGCTTGGAAAACCCCCCAGGTCTCAAATGTATGATCTCATTCACCTGAGCAGAAAGTGGCTACAGCCAGAGACTTTGTCTGCACCAAAGATTGTGGAACGTGTTGTAATGGATCGGTTTTTGAGAGCTCTTCCTACTGCCATCCAAAAGTGGGTAAGCCATGGAGACCCAGAGACGGCCGATGGTCTTGTGGATCGTGTGGAGAAATACTTGGCTACAGAGAACCTGACGGCCTCTTCCAGAGACACTCGGACTTTCCACCCTAAGACCAGACCATCCCCAGGGGCGGATAAGAGGATTCCAAGGGGTAAGGGTGGAGAGAGTGAGAGGGTGGGAGCTCTACCCCAAGTTTGGCGAGAACAGCCTGGGAAATCAGCGGCTCAAGAGGCCGCAAGAAGGATCGTTTGCTACCGCTGCCGGCAAGCGGGACATATTGCAGCAAATTGCCCGGTTTTGGAGGAACCCATGCAGTGTGACTTTCTGACGGGCAGACGTCAGTCGCTGTGTGCGACAGTCGCATGCACTGCCATTCGGGGAACTGAGAAACATTTATGCAAAATGTGTATTAATGGTAGAAATGTTGTGGTATTGCTGGATTCAGGTAGCCTTGTGACCCTGATAAAGGCTGAGTTAGTTAAAACAGAGGTCTCTGGGAATAGCAAGGTAGCCGTTATTTGTGTGCATGGGGACACCCGAGAGTATCCAGTGACTACGGTGTGTTTCGAGACCCCCAAAGGTACCCTCTCTCATCCAGTGGGCTTAGTATCTCAGTTACCGCATGACGCCATTGTGGGAAGGGATTTTCCGAAGTTCTGGGAACTGTGGGATGATCCTGAGCCCCCCACTGGTGCCCCTATGTACCAGGAATGTGATAGCCAGAACTCCCCTGAGAGTGGTGAGGACTCTCCGGAATTTCCCTTGTCAGTATTGGCAGGGGAGACTCAAGAAACTGGAGAGGAGCCCACCTCCTCAGACGAAAACCTACCGTCTGTGGAGTTTTCTGATCTTGAGGTTCACAGGGAAAACTTTGCCACAGAACAGTTGAAAGACCCCGCCCTAATAAAGGCACGGGAAAACGTAGTGAAAATAGATGGCGAGTTAGTGAACCCAGATAATACTGGCACTTACCCATACTTCAGCGTAGAGAAGGACCTACTGTATCGGGTGGCAAAAAGGGCAGAAGAAACCGTTGAGCAGCTTGTGGTGCCCAAACCTTACAGGAAGTTGGTGTTGGAGTTGGCCCATGGGCACATTCTTGGAGGTCATCTGGGGACAGAGAAAACCCGAGAGAGGGTATTACAGAGATTCTATTGGCCTGGGGTGATGAAGGACATAGAAAATTATTGTTCCTCCTGCCCTGTGTGTCAGAGGTCGGCCCCAATGCCACATTTCCGTAGCCCGCTGGTCCCTCTACCCATCATTGAGGTCCCGTTTGAGAGAATCGCAATGGATTTGGTAGGTCCTATAATCAAGTCCGCTAGGGGGCACCAGTACATATTGGTTATAATGGACTATGCCACCCGTTATCCAGAAGCGATCCCTCTCAGAAATACCTCGGCCAAAACCATAGCCAAAGAGCTATCTCTTGTTTTTAGCCGGGTGGGTATTTGTAAAGAACTGCTTACGGACCAAGGTACACCCTTTATGTCCCGGGTTATGAAAGAGCTGTGTAAATTGTTCAAAGTGACGCAATTGCGTACATCTGTGTATCACCCCCAAACCGATGGGCTGGTTGAAAGATTCAACAAAACCCTAAAACAAATGTTGAAGAAAGTGGTGGATAGAGATGGAAGGGATTGGGACTGTCTACTTCCTTATTTGATGTTTGCTATTAGGGAGGTGCCCCAATCCTCTACGGGATTCTCCCCCTTTGAGTTACTGTATGGGAGACACCCAAGAGGGCTGTTGGATATTGCCAAGGAAACTTGGGAAAGTGAGAGTTCTCCCCACAGGAGTGTGATTGAGCATGTCGCCCTGATGCAAGATCGAATTGCACAGGTAATGCCCATCGTGAAGGAACATTTGGCCCAAGCGCAGTTGGCACAGCAGAGAGTGTACAACCGTGGAGCCAAGACCCGTACCTTTTCCCCGGGGGATAGGATATTGGTACTTGTCCCTACGGTTGAAAGTAAATTCCTTGCCAAATGGCAAGGCCCCTACGAGATAATGGAAAAAGTGAGCGAAGTGAATTACAAGGTCAGACAACCAGGAAGGCGAAAGCCCGAACAGATCTATCACGTTAATCTGTTGAAAGCCTGGAGGGATAGAGAGTCCCTAGTCGCAGACACTTGGTCACCAGCTCAAACTGGTTGCGTGATTCCTGAGGTTGGAATCGCAGCCACCTTGTCACAACCCCAACAACAGGAGGTTAAGGAGTTTGTACTTCGCAACAAGGAGGTATTCTCTGAGCTGCCGGGACAAACATCTGGGGTAGAGCATGACATTCTTACCCCGCCCGGTGAAAGGGTGAAGTTAAAACCCTATCGGATCCCAGAGGCCCGACGGGAGGCAATACGGGAGGAAGTACAGAGAATGCTGAACTTAGGGGTGATAGAGGAGTCCCAAAGTGATTGGTCTAGTCCCATTGTGTTGGTGCCTAAACCGGATGGGAGCTGGCGATTTTGTAACGATTTTCGTCAGTTGAACAAAGTTACAAAATTTGACACCTACCCCATGCCACGTATAGATGAGTTGATCGACCGGCTGGGAACAGCCCGATACATGACGACTCTTGACCTCACAAAAGGGTATTGGCAAATCCCCCTGGCCAAGTCGGCCAAAGAGAAAACCGCATTTGTAACCCCAGACGGGGCGTTCCAATATAAAAGAATGCCGTTCGGGTTACAGAATGCGCCGGCCACATTCCAGCGGAAAATGGACCAGATGCTGAGGCCCCATCGGAAGTATGCTGCGGCTTACCTGGATGACATAATTGTCCATAGCACAGATTGGGCCTCACATCTGCCAAAAGTGCAAGCAGTCCTGGACTCTGTTCGGGAAGCAGGGTTTACGGCTAACCCCAAGAAGTGTACCATTGGGCAGGAGGAGGCCAAATATCTTGGGTACACCATTGGGAGGGGAGTAATAAAACCCCAACTCAACAAAGTCGAGGCCATCCAGAGTTGGCCACGTCCCAACAGCAAGAAGCAGGTACGAGCCTTTCTGGGAATCGCTGGGTATTATCGGCGATTCATTCCCCACTTTGCTTCTAAGGCTGTGCCCCTAACCAACCTGACGAAGGGGAAAGGGTCGGTCATGATTAAATGGACCCCCGAGGCTGAGGCAGCATTCCAATTCTTGAAACAAGCCTTATGTAGCCAGCCAGTGTTGTACTCACCCGACTTCTCTAGAGACTTTGTCGTACAAAGTGATGCGTCAGATGTGGGGTTAGGAGCAGTATTGTCCCAGGTCTGGAACGGGGAAGAGCACCCAGTCATTTACCTCAGCAGGAAGTTGAAGTCCCATGAGGTAAATTACGCCACCGTTGAAAAGGAGTGTTTAGCGGTGAAGTGGGCTCTAGATTCCCTTCGGTACTACCTGCTAGGTAGGCACTTTGACATGGTTACGGATCACGCTCCGTTAAAGTGGATGGCTCAAAACAAGGAAACAAATAGAAGAGTGAATAGGTGGTTCCTGGCCCTCCAGGAATTCAACTTCACAGTAAAGCATCGCCCTGGCGTTCAAATGGGGAATGTGGATGCTTTGTCTCGAGTACATGAATGCCTGATTGCTGGTGTTCCAACCCCGAGGTTAAAACAAGAGGGGGGGGTATGTGACAGCAGGAAGGTAAAGTCACCTGGTTGCATCCAGGGGGGTAGATATATTTCGCCCAGATTCAGGCTTTACGCTGACTTATACAGCTAGGTGGAGAGTTGTATAAGCCCAGCTGAGACTAGTGGGCTCATGGATGACTCATACCTCTAGGGAGAGTGTGGGGCGTCGTACAGACAGGGAGTTGATGAGGCCAGCTGAAGCTTGTCAGCTCATTTAGGCCTCTATAAGAACTCCCAGCTTCATTAGATGTTAGCTCATGCCTGGAAGCAGACCTGTGTGGACTGTCTAGGGAGAGTGAACCCCTGTGCGGTGAGAGAAAGCCTGTGTGGCTATATTTTGCTTGGACATTTAAAACCAGGGACTAGGACAGCACTAGGCTGATCCCAGTCGTTAGTTAGGAAACCTGTAAGTTTAGTCAGAGGTCAAGTTGACCAGGATTTATTTTGTTTATGTTTTTTTTGCCTTGCTGTGTTTTTGTCACTGTAAATAGAAAATAAACCGCACCTTTTTGATTTTGAAAACCACAACCTCCGTCTGCTGGGCCTGTTTTGGGTGGGGAGCCCATCCCGGGGGTCACACATACCCGCTGCCGAGCTAGCCCCCTCACAATATATATATATATATATATATTGTAACAGCAGGCAGGTAAAATCACCAGGTTGCATCCAGGATGGGAGATATATATGTCCTAGATTCAGGCTTTATGCCAGTTTATACCACTAGGGGGAGTGCTGGGAGTCTTGCAGGGGAAGAGTTAATGAGCCCAGCTGAATCAAGTGGGCTCATTAGGGCCTCTACAAGAACTCCCAGCATGCTAAGGGAGATGCTCCAACCTGGAACCAGATCTGTGTGGATAGTCTGGGGAGTGTGATCTCTGTGCGGTGAGCCAAAGCCTGTGTGGTTATTACTTAGAACTTCTAAAAAGCAGGGAGCTAGGGACTGGGACAGCACAAGTCTGTACCCAGTTGTTAGTTAGGGACACCAACGTGTGTAGTGAGCGGTCAAGTTGACCAGGATTTCTTTTCCTGTTTCTTTTGTTTTTGCTGTATTTTTTTGTCTGTATTTAGTGCAAATAAAACCACACCCTTTTGTTTTCTCCTACCACTGTCTGCTGTGCCTGTTTTGTGTGGTGAACCCATCCAGGGGGTCACACACACCCGCTGCTGCGTTAACCCCCTCACAATATATATATATATTGTGAGGGGGTTAGCTCGGCAGCGGGTGTGTGTGACCCCCGAGATGGGCTCCCCACACAAAAACAGGCCCAGCAAACGGAGGTTGTGGTTTTCAAAATCAAAAAAGTGCGGTTTATTTTCTATTTACAGTGACAAAACACAGCAAAGCAAAAGAAACATAAACAAAATAAATCCTGGTCAACTTGACCTCTGACTAAACATACAGGTTTCCTAACTAACAACTGGGATCAGCCTAGTGCTGTCCTAGTCCCTAAGTCCCTGGTTTTAAATGTCCAAGCAAATAGCCACACAGGTATTGTCTCACCGCACAGGGGTTCACTCTCCCTAGACAGTCCACACAGGTCTGGGTCCAGGCATGAGCTAACATCTAATGAAGCTGGGAGTTCTTATAGAGGCCTAAATGAGCTGACAAGCTTCAGCTGGTCTCATCAACTCCCTGTCTGCACGACGCCCAGCACTCTCCCTAGAGGTATGAGTCATCCATGAGCCCACTAGCCTTAGCTGGGCTTATACAACTCTCCACCTAGTTGTATAAGTCGGCGTAAAGCCTGAATCTGGGCGAAATATATCTACCCCCCTGGATGCAACCAGGTGACTTTACCTTCCTGCTGTCACATACCCCCCCCCTCTTGTTTTAACCTTGGGGTTGGAACACCAGCAATCAGGCATTCATGTACTCGAGACAAAGCATCCACATTCCCCATTTGAACGCCAGGGCGATGCTTTACTGTGAAGTTGAATTCCTGTAGGGCCAGGAACCACCTATTCACTCTTCTATTTGTCTCCTTGTTTTGAGCCATCCACTTTAACGGAGCGTGATCCGTAACCATGTCAAAGTGCCTACCTAGCAGATAGTACCGAAGGGAATCTAGAGCCCACTTCACCGCTAAACACTCCTTTTCAACCGTGGCGTAATTTACCTCATGGGACTTCAACTTCCTGCTGAGGTAAATGACTGGGTGCTCTTCCCCGTTCCAGACCTGGGACAATACTGCTCCTAACCCCACATCTGACGCATCACTTTGTACGACAAAGTCTTTAGAGAAGTCGGGTGAGTACAACACTGGCTGGCTACATAAGGCTTGTTTCAAGAATTGGAATGCTGCCTCAGCCTCGGGGGTCCATTTAATCATGACCGACCCTTTCCCCTTCGTCAGGTTGGTTAGGGGCACAGCCTTAGAAGCAAAGTGGGGAATGAATCGCCGATAATACCCAGCGATTCCCAGAAAGGCTCGTACCTGCTTCTTGCTGTTGGGACGTGGCCAACTCTGGATGGCCTCGACTTTGTTGAGTTGGGGTTTTATTACTCCCCTCCCAATGGTGTACCCAAGATATTTGGCCTCCTCCTGCCCAATGGTACACTTCTTGGGGTTAGCCGTAAACCCCGCTTCCCGAACAGAGTCCAGGACTGCTTGCACTTTTGGCAGATGTGAGGCCCAATCTGTGCTATGGACAATTATGTCATCCAGGTAAGCCGCAGCATACTTCCGATGGGGCCTCAGCATCTGGTCCATTTTCCGCTGGAATGTGGCCGGCGCATTCTGTAACCCGAACGGCATTCTTTTGTATTGGAACGCCCCGTCTGGGGTTACAAATGCGGTTTTCTCTTTGGCCGACTTGGCCAGGGGGATTTGCCAATACCCTTTTGTGAGGTCAAGAGTCGTCATGTATCGGGCTGTTCCCAGCCGGTCGATCAACTCATCTATACGTGGCATGGGGTAGGTGTCAAATTTTGTAACTTTGTTCAACTGACGAAAATCGTTACAAAATCGCCAGCTCCCATCCGGTTTAGGCACCAACACAATGGGACTAGACCAATCACTTTGGGACTCCTCTATCACCCCTAAGTTCAGCATTTTCTGTACTTCCTCCCGTATTGCCTCCCGTCGGGCCTCTGGGATCCGATAGGGTTTTAACTTCACCCTTTCACCGGGCGGGGTAATGATGTCATGCTCTACCCCAGATGTTTGTCCCGGCAGCTCAGAGAATACCTCCTTGTTGCGAAGCACAAACTCCTTAACCTCCTGTTGTTGGGGTTGTGACAAGGTGGCTGCTATTCCAACCTCAGGAATCACGCAACCAGTTTGAGCTGGTGACCAAGTGTCTGCGACTAGGGACTCTCTATCCCTCCAGGCTTTCAACAGATTAACGTGATAGATCTGTTCGGGCTTTCGCCTTCCTGGTTGTCTGACCTTGTAATTCACTTCGCTCACTTTTTCCATTATCTCGTAGGGGCCTTGCCATTTGGCAAGGAATTTACTTTCAACCGTAGGGACAAGTACCAGTATCCTATCCCCCGGGGAAAAGGTACGGGTCTTGGCTCCACGGTTGTACACTCTCTGCTGTGCTAACTGCGCTTGGGCCAAATGTTCCTTCACGATGGGCATTACCTGTGCAATTCGGTCTTGCATCAGGGCGACATGCTCAATCACACTCCTGTGGGGAGAACTCTCACTTTCCCAAGTTTCCTTGGCAATATCCAACAGCCCTCTTGGGTGTCTCCCATACAGTAACTCAAAGGGGGAGAATCCCGTAGAGGATTGGGGCACCTCCCTAATAGCAAACATCAGATAAGGAAGTAGACAGTCCCAATCCTTTCCATCTCTATCCACCACTTTCTTCAACATTTGTTTTAGGGTTTTGTTGAACCTTTCAACCAGCCCATCGGTTTGGGGGTGATACACAGATGTACGTAATTGCGTCACTTTGAACAATTTACACAGCTCCTTCATAACCCGGGACATAAAGGGTGTACCTTGGTCCGTAAGCAGTTCTTTACAAATACCCACCCGGCTAAACACAAGAGATAGCTCTTTGGCTATGGTTTTGGCCAAGGTATTTCGGAGAGGGATCGCTTCTGGATAACGGGTGGCATAGTCCATTATAACTAATATGTACTGGTGCCCCCTAGCGGACTTGATTATAGGACCTACCAAATCCATGGCGATCCTCTCAAACGGGACCTCAATGATGGGTAGAGGGACCAGCGGGCTACGGAAATGTGGCATCGGGGCCGACCTCTGACACACAGGGCAGGAGGAACAATAATTTTCTATGTCCTTCATCACCCCCGGCCAATAGAATCTCTGTAATACCCTCTCTCGGGTTTTCTCTGTCCCCAGATGACCTCCAAGAATGTGCCCATGGGCCAACTCCAACACCAACTTCCTGTAAGGTTTGGGCACCACAAGCTGCTCAACGGTTTCTTCTGCCCTTTTTGCCACCCGATACAGTAGGTCCTTCTCTACGCTGAAGTATGGGTAAGTGCAGGTATTATCTGGGTTCACTAACTCGCCATCTATTTCCACTACGTTTTCCCGTGCCTTTATTAGGGCGGGGTCTTTTAACTGTTCTGTGGCAAAATTTTCCCTGTGAACCTCCAGATCAGAAAACTCCACAGACGGTAGGTTTTCGTCTGAGGAGGTGGGCTCCTCTCCAGTTTCTTGAGTCTCCCCTGCCAATACTGATAAGGGAAATTCCGGAGAGTCCTCACCACTCTCAGGGGAGTTCTGGCTATCACATTCCTGGTACATAGGGGCACCAGTGGGGGGCTCAGGATCATCCCACAGTTCCCAGAACTTCGGAAAATCCCTTCCCACAATGGCGTCATGCGGTAACTGAGATACTAAGCCCACTGGATGAGAGAGGGTACCTTTGGGGGTCTCGAAACACACTGTAGTCACTGGATACTCTCGGGTGTCCCCATGCACACAAATAACAGCTACCTTGCTATTCCCAGAGACCTCTGTTTTAACTAACTCAGCCTTTATCAGGGTCACAAGGCTACCTGAATCCAGCAATACCACAACATTTCTACCATTAACACACATTTTGCATAAATGTTTCTCAGTTCCTCGAATGGCAGTGCATGCGACTGTCGCACACAGCGACTGACGTCTGCCCGTCAGAAAGTCACACTGCATGGGTTCCTCCACAACCGGGCAATTGGCTGCAATATGTCCCGCTTGCCGGCAGCGGTAGCAAACGATCCTTCTTGCGGCCTCTTGAGCCGCTGATTTCCCAGGCTGTTCTCGCCAAACTTGGGGTAGAGCTCCCACCCTCTCACTCTCTCCACCCTCACCCCTTGGAATCCTCTTATCCGCCCCTGGGGATGGTCTGGTCTTAGGGTGGAAAGTCCGAGTGTCTCTGGAAGAGGCCGTCAGGTTCTCTGTAGCCAAGTATTTCTCCACACGATCCACAAGACCATCGGCCGTCTCTGGGTCTCCATGGCTTACCCACTTTTGGATGGCAGTAGGAAGAGCTCTCAAAAACCGATCCATTACAACACGTTCCACAATCTTTGGTGCGGACAAAGTCTCTGGCTGTAGCCACTTTCTGCTCAGGTGAATGAGATCATACATTTGAGACCTGGGGGGTTTTCCAAGCTGGAAAGTCCAGTTATGCACACGCTGAGCCCGGACAGCCTGGGTGACACCCAGCCTTGCCAATATTTCAGCTTTTAGCATCACATAGTCTTTTGCTTGGTTAGGCTCTAGGTCATAGTAAGCTTTCTGCGATTCACCAGTTAACAGAGGAGCCACCAGTCCAGCCCACTGCTCCTCAGGCCACTTTTCTCTTTCAGCGGTCCTTTCAAATGTGGTCAAAAATACCTCTGGATCATCCTCTCCAGTCATTTTTGTCAATAAACGACTCACCCCAAAGGACGCGGTATTAGTGGGACGGCTTTCCTCACTGGTCTGCGGACGTTGCTGCATTGCTGCTTCCATCTGTTGTTGTAGTCTCTGCTCTTGCTTCTGCAACAGGTCTATGAAGCGGGCCTCAGATTGCTGCTGGGCTTGTTGCTGAGCCTCCAGACTCTGTTGCAAAGTTGCGTTTGTCTGCTGCTGGGCTGCAAGGCTCTGTTGATGAGCTTGCTGCTGGGCTGCGAAGTTCTGTTGTTGAGCTGCAAGGCTCTTTTGCAAACCTGCATTTGTCTGCTGTTGATTGGCATTTGCTAGAGCCAGCTGCTTCAGTATCTCCTCCATGCTGGCTTAAAAAAAAACTGCCTGCATTCTCCACCAACTGTGAGGGGGTTAGCTCGGCAGCGGGTGTGTGTGACCCCCGAGATGGGCTCCCCACACAAAAACAGGCCCAGCAAACGGAGGTTGTGGTTTTCAAAATCAAAAAGGTGCGGTTTATTTTCTATTTACAGTGACAAAACACAGCAAAGCAAAAGAAACATAAACAAAATAAATCCTGGTCAACTTGACCTCTGACTAAACATACAGGTTTCCTAACTAACAACTGGGATCAGCCTAGTGCTGTCCTAGTCCCTAAGTCCCTGGTTTTAAATGTCCAAGCAAATAGCCACACAGGTATTGTCTCACCGCACAGGGGTTCACTCTCCCTAGACAGTCCACACAGGTCTGGGTCCAGGCATGAGCTAACATCTAATGAAGCTGGGAGTTCTTATAGAGGCCTAAATGAGCTGACAAGCTTCAGCTGGTCTCATCAACTCCCTGTCTGCACGACGCCCAGCACTCTCCCTAGAGGTATGAGTCATCCATGAGCCCACTAGCCTTAGCTGGGCTTATACAACTCTCCACCTAGTTGTATAAGTCGGCGTAAAGCCTGAATCTGGGCGAAATATATCTACCCCCCTGGATGCAACCAGGTGACTTTACCTTCCTGCTGTCACAATATATATATATATATATATATATATATAAATATATCCTGGAATTTTAATTTGTTTATTTAAATTTTTTAATGCTACCAATGGCAGCGATCAGCGACTTATAGCGAGACTTCAATACTGTACTGTGTCCAATCAATCTGTATCCAATCGGACAGGCACTTACATTATATACAGTGAGGGAAAAAAGTATTTCATCCCCTGCTGATTTTGTACGTTTGCCCACTGACAAAGAAATGATCAGTCTATAAATTTTATTGGTAGGTTTATTTTAACTGTGTAGAAAGTGGAAGGAAAATACTGCGCTAAGCCGATCCTAACTGTATAGCTACTAACACTCCAACAAACAAAGTCAAAACAAATTCTAGAAATATAGTGTAGCGCTGATGTATGACAAAAAGTATAATGGAATATACTAAAACAAAAATGATGTGCACAAAAACAGTAGTAAATATTTAAAGTGGTTGTAAACCCCTATACATTTTTTTTTTTTTTTTAAACCACCTGTAAGAGAAAGGCATACTGCGCTAATATGACTGGCATAATAGCTCATTATGCATCACTTCCCTTAGATAGGGGCCCCCAAAGCCGTCCTCGTCTCCCTCTTCAGCCGCAATGTTACTTCCGGGTATCGCCGCTCCAGCCAATCACAGCGCCGCTCCGGCGCTGTGATTGGCCGGAGCGGCGAAGACGTCACTCCGCGCATGCGCGCGGGAGCCGTCAAATTCAGCTAAGCCCAAGCATTGCTGGGACTTAGCCGAATTTGTGAATGGGATTAACCCCATGAATGCGCCGTTGTCTATGGCGCGCATGCGCCGTAGACACGGAGCAATGTCCTTTTTAGCAAATATCTCCTAAACCGTGTAGGTTTAGGAGATATTTCTTGCACCTACAGGTAAGCCTTAATCTAGGCTTACCTGTAGGTGCAAGTTGCAAAAGTGGGTTTACAACCACTTTAAGTGTTAAAATAAATGGCTGAAGAGAGCACATAAGACCACATAATCATGAAATAAATAGTGCAAGTGATAAACAGCACATGAAACAAAATGAAGTCCACTCTGGGACAAAAATAAAGTGATATGGTCACTAGGTGAGTAGTGAGCAGTGAAGTCCACAAGGATAATAATAAAGTCCGCTTTAGGATGTAACTTGAAATCATATAATCAACAAGTAGATAACTGTTGAGATACTCGTAGTGACATCTAATCTTCCAAGGAAAAAATAGATGGATACTCTTACCAGATATGGTGGACACACATACCAACGGCAGTGGGTCAATCGGGCTCAGAACAACCAATTCTTTGGGCTCCAAAGTTGTGCAGCGGAGAACCAGATACGGACCAGGTGAGGGGTCAATCCAGCGAATGGTTTCAGGTGGAGATGTTCTCATCAAAACCCAGATGGAAAAATGGTAGAAAGCAAAAAGAGCTCCATATGGTGCAGACAGAACATAAGGGGTTTATTTAAAAAGTTTTATCGTACATCAAAGGCAAGATGTATAAAAAGTGATCACAAACATGTGCAAAGCAATGTGGGAAGCAATAAAGTGCAGGTCCAACGAGTTTCCTCAATAGGACTTCAACTGGGGCTATTGAGACGAAACACGTCGGGCCTGCATTTGTTCCAGAGTGGAATTCATTTTGTTTCATGTGCTGTTTATCAGGTGCACTATTTATTTAGTGATAATGTGGTCTTATGTGCTCTCTTCAGCCATTTATATTAGCACTTAACTATTCACTACTGTTTTTGTGCACATAATTTTTGTTTTAGTATATTCCATTATACTTTTGTCATACATCAGCGCTACACTATATTTCTATAATTTATTTTAACAGTGAGAGACAGAATAAAAACGCATTTCAAAAAAGTTATATATTTATTTGCATTTTAATGAGTGAAATAAGTGTAGCGGGTATCAATATTTAGGGGAAGTGTCTGGGCAGTAGCAAGGCCCAGATGCACTAATTACTAGGGTTTTATGGTCGTTTTTGTTCGTGGAAGATATCAATGGTGTCCAGTTCCCTGCGGCCCCTGGGTGTCGCTGTCGCCTTGGGCTGGGGTTGAACCACCATTGTAGGGCCGTACCCTATTTGTCCTCTCGCGGCAGTAGTACAGCGGGGCTGGGAACCCGCTGTGTCTGCTGGGAGAGGGTATAAAGGGGGCGGACATCTTGCGCACGAGGTCCGAACACCAGGCACCTTCAGCCTGGGGGCTGCTGTCCGTTCGTCCGTGTCCAGGTGCCCTTAGCCTGGGCACGTGGAGTCGAGTTCCATCCCAGGCACCTTAAGCCTGGGGTGAGGTACTTTGCAAGAAGGCCTGGGGCCCAGTACCTTCCACTGGGTCGCGCGAGGGATGAAGTATTCCTAGGGTGCCCCCGGAATTGGGTGCCCGAATCCAGGGTGTAAGGGACCAGAGGTGTGACCCTCCCGAAGAGCAGGTACAGCATAATGCCGGTGACGGTGTGGGCCTCTGGAGACCGTCCGGATGGATGTCTTTCCCTGACAGGGGCCATTTATCCTAACGGAGGTATTCTATGTTCTTATGGTCAGTGGCGGGGATCCAACTGAACCAGGTCGGTGGCAGAGACCTATCATCAAGGCCTGTGGCAGAGGCCTCTACTTTCACCAAGGTTTGTGGCAGAAACCAAATTCACAGTCGGTGGCAGCGACTGTGCGCCAAGCCTGTTTGCGCTATACGGAACAGGAGAGAACTTTAATTCTTTGATTGTGCCTGGACCTTCTCCTTCCCACACCTGTCTGTTCTTCAAGTTCAACCAGTCTATTCTTCTAGGACTATTTGTTGCTCAAACAGAATAAATAAGTGTTGGACTTTATTTGGTGTGGAACTCAAGTTACTGGGAGCTAAGTGCCCTGCCTGCAACAGTGGAAATCATCCTCCACAAGAGAAGCTGAAGCTCTGGACGTGAACACAGACCCGAAGGTAAAGGGTTTAGCTCACACCTCTGCATAACACACATCAGAGGGCACGAGCTGGTGGTGTGCCCCCCCCCATTCTTCTCCCTGGTACCCCTAGACGAGTCAGCCAGCCGCAAAGAGAGGAAGAGGGAGAAGCGGGTAAAAGGGGTGCCGCTACTTAAGTATTTTACCCCTTCGCAAAACATGCCTTGGTACTTGGTGGCAAAACTCTTGTTGGCAATCACAGAGGTCAGACGTTTCTTGTAGTTGGCCACCAGGTTTGCCCACATCTCAGGAGGGATTTGTCCCACTCCCCTTTGCAGATCCTCTCCAAGTCATTAAGTTTTCAAGGCTGACGTTTGGTAACTCGAACCTTCAGCTCCCTCCACATATTTTCTATGGGATTAAGGTCTGGAGACTGGCTAAGCCACCCCAGAACCTTAATGTGCTTCTTCTTGAGCCACTCCTTTTTTGCCTTAACCATGTGTTTGGGGTCATTGTCATGCTGGAATACCCATCCACGGACCATTTTCACTGCCCTGGCTGAGGGATGGAGGTTCTTACCCAAGATTTGACGTTATATGACCCTGTCCATCGTCCCTTTGATGTGGTGAAGTTGTCCTGTGCCCTTAGCAGGAAAACACCCCAAAGCATAATCTTTCCACCTCCATATTGGACAGTGGGACTGGTGTTCTTGGGGTCATAGGCAGCATTCCTCCTCCTCCAAACACAGCGAGTTGAGTTGATGCCAAAGAGCTGGATTTTGGTCTCATCTGACCACAACACTTTCAGCCAGTCTCTTCTGAATCATTCAGATTTTCATTAGCAAACTTCAGAAGGACCTGTACATGTGCTTTCTTGAGCAGGGGGACCTTGCGGACGCTGCAGGATTTCAGTCCTTCACGGCGTTGTGTGTTACCAATTGTTTTCTTGGTGACTATGGTCCCATCTGCCTGGAGATCATTGATAAGATTCTCCCGTGTAGTTCTGGGCTGATTCCTCACCATTCTCATGATCATTGAAACTCCACGAGGTGAGATCTTGTATGGAGCCCCCAGACTGAGGGAGATTGACACAGTTATTTTGTGTTTCTTCCATTTGCGAATAACTGTTGTCACCCTCTCACCAAGCTGCTTGGCAATGGTCTTGTAGCCCATTCCAGCCTTGTGTACGTCTACAATCTTGTCCCTGACATATCTGGAAAGCTCTTTGGTCTTGTCCATGTTGAGAGGGGGGGTGCTGCCGCGGGGGGGGGGTGCTGCCACGGGACTTGGACAACGAGGGGGGGGTGGTTGTGGTTAACGTGGGACATTGACGACATTCGCGGGAGGGGGGGGGGGCGCTGATCTGTGCTCCCTTTTGCTGGGGCACCAGGAGACAGGTTTGCCTGTCCTGTGCCGGCGCCCCTGGTCGGTCCTTTATGCCGAGATTAGGAGCACTCCCTTTAAGAGTTCCTAATCTCAGCTCGTTACCTGTATAGTAGACACCTGGGAGCCAGAAATCTTGCTGATTGATAGGGGATTAAATACTTCTTTCACTCAATAAAATGTAAATCAATTTATAACTTGCGTTTTTCTTGTGTTTTTTGTTGTTATTCTGTTTTTCACAGTTAAAATAAACCTACCATTAAAATTATAGACTGATCATTTATTTGTCAGTGGGCAAACGTACAAAATCAGCAGGGGATCAAATACCTTTTCCCTCACTGTAGTTGTTGGTAGATCTAAAAGGAGATTATATTGCCTAATTCTGGCAGAAAAAATGCATCTTATTTTCATAGGCCCATGTGCATGAGGCTGGGTTCACACTAGTGCGACACGACATCTGTCCTACTTTGGATCCGACTTTGCCCTGCGACATGAAGCCGACATATGTCCGACTTTCAATGAACGGGGATCCGACTTGGATCACCGCCAATAGCAGGCAGTGTGTTTGGTATGAATCTTGAGGGGGAACTCCAGGCCAAATTTTAAATAAAAAACCGGCATGGGTTCCCCCTCCAGAGGCATACCAGGCCCTTGGGTCTGGTCTGGATTTGAATGGGCGCCCCTACACCGAAAAAACGGCGTGGGGGTCCCCTCAAAATCCAAACCAGACCCTTATCCGAGCACGCAACCTGGCAGGCCACAGGGGAAGAGGGGGGACGAGAGAGCGGCCCCCCTCCCTCCTGAACCGTACCAGGCCGCATGCCCTCAACATGGGGGGGTTTGGTGCTCTGGGGCAGGGGGGCGACCTGCGGCCCCCCCACTACAGAGCACCCTGCCCCCATGTTGATGAGGACAGGGCCTCTCCCCGACAACCCTGGCCGTTGTTTGTCGGGGTCTGCGGGCGGGGGGCTTATCGGAATCCGGGAGCCCCCTTCAATAAGGGGGCCCCCGGATCCCGGCCCCCCCACCCTATGTGAATGAGTATGGGGTACATCGTACCCCTACCCATTCACCTGGTGGAAAAAAAATTGCAATAAAAAAACCACACAGCTTTTTAAAGTATTTTATTGCACAGCTCCGGGGGTCTTCTTCCAACTTCAGGGATCTCCGGTGTCGTCGCCGCGCTCTCCGGTTCTTTCTTCTGCCGGGCCTCCGCTAACTTCTTTTTAGCTCTTTTGCTAACGGAGGAGCCGGTCTTCCCGTCGTCTCGTCCGGCTCTCCGTTGTCCTTCTGTCGGCCCCTCCACTAACTTCTTTAGCTCTTTTGCTAGTGGAGGAGCCGGTCTTCCCGTCGTCGCCGTCGGCGTCTTCTTCCCTCTTCTCCTTCTCGATGTTGACGCGTCGCTTCCTCCCGCTGTAATACTGGCTCTCCGCTCCGCATTAATATAGGCTTCTCATGACGTCACAGTCACATGTTCCGGGGCACATGGCCCCGGAGCATGTGACTGTGACGTCATGGGAACATGTGACTGTGACGTCATGAGAAGCCTATATTAATGCGGAGCGGAGAGCCAGTATTACAGCGAGAGGAAGCGACGCGTCAACATCGAGAAGGAGAAGAGGGAAGAAGACGCCGACGACGGGAAGACCGGCTCCTCCACTAGCAAAAGAGCTAAAGAAGTTAGTGGAGGGGCCGGCAGAAGGACAACGGAGAGCCGGACGAGACGACGGAGAAGACCGGGCCTCCGTTAGCAAAAGAGCTAAAAGAAGTTAGCGGAGGCCCGGCGGAAGAAAGAACCGGAGAGCGGGAGAAGAACCGGAGAGCGGGAGAAGAAGAAGGCGACGGAGAAGACCGGGCTTCCGTTAGCAAAAGAGCTAAAAAGAAGTTAGCGGAGGCCCGGCAGAAGAAAGAACCGGAGAGCGCGGCGACGACACCGGAGACCCCCGAAGTCGGAAGAAGACCCCCGGAGCTGTGCAATAAAATACTTTAAAAAGCTGTGTGGTTTTTTTATTGCAATTTTTTTCCACCAGGTGAATGGGTAGGGGTACGATGTACCCCATACTCATTCACATAGGGTGGGGGGGCCGGGATCCGGGGGCCCCCTTATTTAAGGGGGCACCCGGATTCCGATAAGCCCCCCGCCAGCAGACCCCGACAACCAACGGCCAGGGTTGTCGGGAAGAGGCCCTGTCCTCATCAACATGGGGGCAGGGTGCTCTGGGGTGGGGGGGCCGCAGGTCGCCCCCCTGCCCCAGAGCACCAAACCCCCCATGTTGAGGGCATGCGGCCTGGTACGGTTCAGGAGGGAGGGGGGCCGCTCTCTCGTCCCCCCCTCTTCCCCTGCGGCCTGCCAGGTTGCGTGCTTGGATAAGGGTCTGGTTTGGATTTTGAGGGGACCCCCACGCCGTTTTTTCGGCGTAGGGGCGCCCCTTCAAATCCAGACAAGACCTAAGGGCCTAGTATGCTCCTGTAGGGGGAACCCATGCCGGTTTTTTATTTAAAATTTGGCCTGGAGTTCCCCCTCAAGAGCAGCACAGCACAAGTCGCATGCCAAAGTCGGATCATGCAAGACTGTGGTCCGACTTTGATCCGACTTCAATGATAGTCAATGGGCTGAAGTCGGATCAAAGTCGGACCAAAGTAGTACAGGGAGCATTCTCAAAGTCGGACCGACATGTGTCGGACCAGTTAAGACGGCTCCCATAGGGAAACATTGATTTTCACACGTCATGCGACATGAGCTCCCAATGTCGGAGCGTTTGTCGCCCCAGTGTGAACCAGGCCTAAGGCCTAGGTGTGATTGACTGCCGGGGGGGCGCTCAGGTTCACCTCCTGGCATGAGATGATCAGATAATCACAAGCAATACTTGAAATCAGAAGCCAGCCTTGTAATTATCCGGCCCTCACAGCTAGGGGCTAAGGGGCAATTGCTACTGTTGTAGACTAAAAACATCCCCTTGAAAAAATCAATCCGCCATTCAGGAACAAAGCAACAGATTATTTTGTTAGGACGCACCCTCCTACCGCTGATACTTACCTTCTCCCACTGGAGCAGTTTACATTTATGTTAAACTCCAAGCACAAAAACTTTTTATCTAAATATATTCCTTGAAAGCCAAAAACAATTAACATCCACTTTGTGTGTATCAAATGCATTTGCAAACCCAAATATTACCTTATAAATGTAGCTGTGACATCATCGCTGTGCTGTACATTGCCTGTGCAGAGAGAAGAACTGTGGGAGGGGCCCAGCAGACTCCACCCACTACAGGCTGCCTGCAGAAAACTACAGGAGAGGGCGGAGACAAGACCAGTCACCCTGCACAAGGAGAGAGAGCAGCAGTGAGCGGTCTTTATTACACAGAGGGAAAGTCTCACACTAGATTACTGCACAGATCTGGAAGAAATACACAAAGCTCACCAAGATTCAAGGAAAAATACAAATGATGAATGTATTTAGACAATGTTTGCTTATCCCAGAATTCAGCTTTGCATACCTCCTGAGTCAATGACTTGGAACAATCATGCGGCAAGTGAAGGCAATGATGTGTACACTCACTGTGGCTCATTGATTAGGAAAGCATTAAAACTAAAGGGTCATCATAAAAAGAAGAGAAAAGAGCATTTTCAAGAGAGGTCAGTAATGGCAGGCCCCATATTTCTCTCAGGACAGGCTCATGTTTATGTTTTTTTTTTTGTTTTTAGGTTCACAAACTAAAAAAATACAGTTTTTGATAATGTTTCCCATTCTGTTTTAGTAAATTAAATGGGAAATGTTGCAAATGTACAGTATGCACAGCTGAATGATCAGAGGTGTGATTTACCAGCCCCCCTCCCCCTTCCCATCTCTATGGTTCAATACAGACATTCAATTAGAGAGAGATAGTCTGAAAGGGAACAGTTGGCGTTCTTACTTTGGAAAACCTATTCTGCTCTGGGAATCCTGTGCCATAGGTAAACCTTTGCATGGAAAACAATATGTGATATAATGCAGTTTACAGTACAGTACTTAGAAGTGTGGGGGTTGCATTAGTTTTAGCATCAAACAACTTATGAACAAATTGGCAGTACGTTATTACTTAATATATATTTCATGGCATCTCCATAGGCCGAGCACTCTACATAAAGGTTATAGTGCAAGGTAGATTTTTATCTACAGCAGCTATTCTCAAACATTTTACACCAGAAGAACCTTTAAAACTAGTTTTAGGTTTCAGGGAAGCCCTGCTAAAATCAATTCATCAAAGGCAAGTGGGAAGAATGCCCCTTATCCTGGAGATCAGAGGGAAGAATGCTCCTTATATTGGTGGTAAGTGAGAAGAATGCCACTTACATTGGTGATCAGTGGGAAGAATTGCACTTACATTGGTGGTCAGTGGGAAGAATTGCACTTACATTGGTGGTCAGTGAGAATAATGCTCCCTATATTGGTGGTAAGTGAGAAGAATGCTCCCTATATTGGTGGTAAGTGAGAAGAATGACCCTTACATTGGTAATCAGTGGGAAGAATGCCACTTACATTGGTAATCAGTGGGAAGAATGCCACTTACATTGGTAATCAGTGGGAAGAATGCCACTTACATTGGTGGTCAGTGGGAAGAATGTCCCTTACATTGGTGGTCAGTGGGAAGAATTATTATTATTATTATTTAGGTACTTATATAGCGCCATCAATTTACGCAGCGCTTTACATATACATTGTACATTCACATTGGTCCCTACCCTCAAGGAGCTTACAATCTAAGGTCCCTAACTCACATTAATATACTAGGGCCAATTTAGACAGAAGCCAATCAACCTATCAGCATGTCTTTGGTGGTAAGTGAGAAGAATGCCACTTACATTGGTGGTCACTGGTCAGTGACAAGAATGCTCCCTATATTGGTGGTTAGAAGAATACCCCTTAAAGTGGTGATAAGTGAGAAGAATGCCCCTTACATTGGTGAGAACTGAAAAGAATGCCACTTACATTGACGGTCAGTGAGAAGAATGCCCCTTACATTGGTGGTCAGTGAGAAGAATGCCCCTTACATTGGTGGTCAGTGGGAAGAATGCCCCTTACGTTGGTGGTCAGTGGGAAGAATGTCCCTTACATTGGTGGTCAGTGGGAAGAATGCCCCTTACATTGGTGGCTAGTGGAAAGAATGTCCATTACATTGGTGGTCAGTGAAAAGAATGCTCCTTAAATTGGTGGTCAGTGGGAAGAATGTCCCTTACATTGGTGGTCAGTGGAAAGTATGTCCATTACATTGGTGGTCAGTGAAAAGAATGCCACTTACATTGACGGTCAGTGAGAAGAATGCCACTAAAAAAACGGTGCAGCGCAGTAAAAAGAGTCCATAAACTGAAGTAAATGGCAGTATGATGATAATGCGACACCACAAGATGAGGACAACCTGTATCCTTGCACCTTGTGAATAGCCTGTGGGTCTTGTGTATCACTGGTAGCTTTCAGCCTTCCTATACCTCCATGATACCCGATGCCTGTCTGTCATCCTGCTGGACTGAATCATCGTCATCACTGAATCATGGTCCACCACATTTGTGTTTACTTCTAATGGTGGAGGTTTTGTCACCCTGATATCATCATTTGAAGACCTTGTCCTCATCACGTGGTTTATGCAGTTTTTACCTATTCATATCAGGTAATAGGGCAGCGGTTTGGTGTTCTCTCTCGGCAGCCGTACAGTGGGTGTGGGGAACCTGCTGGGCATGCCGGGAGAGGATACATAAGGGGCAGACGCCGCCTGGGAGGGGTCTTCTGTTTGTTCCTGGTTCCAGAGTCGGTGCGTAGCGCGTGGCCCTCCAGGCCATGGGGCCACGTGCACTTCAGTCCCAGGCACCTTAAGTCTTGGGACTGCAACTTCAGCCCTGGGCCCAGCACCTTTAGCTGGAGCCTGCTTCGGGAGGAAGAATCCCAGGGTGCCGCCTTGCGAGGGGACCCGTTTCTAGAAGAGGAGGCTGGGGGAGGACCGTTCCGAAGGACTGGTGAGAGATCACAGTGAAGGAAGTGGCCCAGTAACTCTCTGAAGGGATGTCATCCATCCGGAAAAATGGATCTAACCAAAAGGACCAGTAGGAGGTTTGGGGCATCATAGATCCTGTGGCAGAGGACCTCCTGAACGCATCCATTAGGGAATCAAATAGACTGTTCGAGTTACACACCGGCTGCTAGTGGCTTCGGGTGACTATCCGGGTGAGCTATACCCACTCGGGATCGAGTGGCGAAGAAACAAGAGTGCCTGAACTGATCTGTCTTCCTAACACCTTTTTCTTCTTCTCATTGTGGATGGTTGTGCATAAAAAAATAAACTCTATGTTGGAGTTGATGCTGGTGTGGACCTTGGAGTTACTTGGAGCATAGAGATTTTTGTCCTTCTAGGGACAGAAACCAACACTGAGGGGATCGCTGCAAAGACCCGTAAGTGAAACTAAGTGTGCTTAACCTCTGCAACCCAGGGGGTACGGGCATGGTGGAGACTACGCTCCTTCCTCTCCAGTGAACGAGCCAAAGAGTGGAGAAGGAGGGTGGCGTGGGTGCTTCACTTACATTAGTGAGCAGTGAGAAGACCACCCCTACTATTGGTGATCCGTAGGAAGAATGCCACCCTTACCAGCAGCTAAAAAGATCACTGGTGTCCTGGTGCTGGCTCTGCCAAGTGGCACTGGACATGGGACTACCCAGGCACCTTCAGATGGAAGGTCAATCAGCCACAGCTCAAGGTACCCATATCAACCTCTGGAGGAACTGTAGGGTTCCACAGACCCCTGCTTGGGAATGACTGATCTACAGAAAGAAAAACCCAACAAAGGGTTCAGCAAGCAAAATACATTTTTCAGGTTGTTAACTGGGAGAGAAATGACACTAAATTCAACAATAATGAAGGAAATATTGACTTAATAAAAAAACCAATATATCATCTTTTTTTATTTGTACATCTGTTTCACTTTATTATATATTATGTATGACAAACATTTTCATAACATATGTAGCGGGGTATTCCCCTATATTGGGAAGAAACTACATTACCCATAACCCCATTCTTGTGATGTTCCACCGCAGAGACTCATGGGAGGGGTTATAAAAGGAGGAGGGCGAGGCCGGGCTCGGCCTCTTTGGGGGACACGAGACTTCACAGACGGATCCTCCTGTGCGGATGTGACGGAGGGGCAAGGCCTGAAGCCTGAGGCCTTGCTCTGCACCAAAGAGCCTTCCATCCTCCCCTCTGCGAGCCTGGGTGGCATCTGACTTTGTGAGCTACAGCCTTGTCGGATCGGGGGCCCGATCGTGGAGAGATCGAGTGTGTGTGACACGGCCGGTGGAGGTTTTCCCGGACTGGATCCGTAGTCCGGCGGGTGAGAGGGCATAAGCCCAGCTAAGATACTGTTGCTGTGTATAGGCCTATAGACTGCCGTGGCCTACAAGTTATTTTCATACCCCTTGGATTACAAAGTTATACTCTGTTTAAAGTGCACCACCATTACAGACCTGCCGGTGAAGAAAGAAGGACTAAGCTAAATATTAGAACCAGGCCTGGTGGGGATTCTAGCGTGTTTGATTACTGCGCCATAGGGCACTTAGTTAACGGTCGCCCGTATGGCGCACCTGTAGCGTGTGTTACTATATAGTGTGTTAGAGTGGCAGGACGCTGCCCTTAGGAGTGATTGTCTAGAACTGTCATTATTGTTACCCCCTTTATTCATATTGAGAATTAATGAGTAAAACACTCTATCTATTACAATTCATTACTGTGTCCTTGCTTAGTTATTCTATTGCATAGGACATATCATTGATTGTTATTACTAGCTGTGCCAGAAGGGGGTAGAGCCTATTGCCGGGGGTTGGCGGAGCTGCACTCAGGGCCCAAATCAAATTCTGCGGCCTCCTTAGTTGAAGGTATCGCTACACGTGGGGGTTCTCGTCCGGGATCCTGATGCAGCAAGCGAACGCCAGAAGTGCCAGCATGGACCCCATGGATCCAAGAGCGGTAGAAGAGTGGTGCAAAGCCGCTAATACAGAGCCAAAACAGTCGATAGCCATTAGCCTTCCTGGCGAGAAATGGTCAAGTGAGACGGTAGAGGAACTGATGAGTTCAGTGTCCCCAGATCACACACCGTGGGTGATAGACATGAAGACAGACCCAAACATCTCATATCAATACGCATTAGTGGAATATTGGGACGGGATGCCAGAGGCCTGTAAGCACAAGTGTCTGCGGACGCCAGACAACAGAACATTTAGGCTGGCGCACGCAATAACTGTAGAAAGGGAACCATCCCCTACGGGATCGCCACAGGCTGCGGCCCGAACTACACCTGAAAGAGAAGACAGGGCGACACCTCCGGTGGCACCTGCATCGGCCACTGCTATATCACCAGAACTGATAAATGCAATAGGGGATTTGCTAGCCAAATGTCAGAAGACAAGTACGGTGCATGTGGAAACTAGCTACCGGAGACTAAAAATATTCTCAGGGAAGCTCCCTGTCCCGGCAGGGGAAGAAGATTTTGATACTTGGGTGGAACAGGCATTACAGGCAGTGGAGGCATGGGAGGTGCCGGAGGCACAGAAGAGGCAGCGAGTGTTAGAAAGCCTTAAAGGTGCAGCAGCAGAAGCAGTGAAAAGTTTCCGGTTTGGGAATGCAGGGTGCACGGCGCAGGATTGTCTAGCTATGCTGCAGGAAGAGTTTGGTCAATTAGACAAGGTGACAGAGACGGTCTACCAGTTTGAACACACTTTCCAAAAACCGGGGGAGAAACTTTCCGAGTATGTCAGAAGGCTAAACAGGCTGCTGTGCAAGATTGTGTTAAAGAAAGGGATGAAGCCCCAAGATGCCAAGATGCCGATGCGGCAAGAATGAAGCAAGTCTTAAAGGGAGCGCTACGCTCCGATCCAGTCTGGCTGCACCTGAAAACCTTGGGAAGAGGAATGTTGCTGACTTATGCTGATTTAATAAAAATTATCAGAGATGAGGAGGCGCTGCAACAGGACCAGCAGAAGGATAAGACAAGTGTTGTACCCGCACAGGTGCTGGTCAATCCAGTAATGACCCCTGAAAGAGAGGCGGAGATAGACACCCTAAAAACTCAGATGTCCAAGGTGTTAGAGATATTGACCTCTCTGATAGCAAAAGACACAGAGTGTCCCAAGAAGAAGGAGAGACCAGACAACCGCAAGCCGGCGGGAAACTTCAGAGGGCCCCGGTGAAGGAGTCAACCGGGTGCCCACCCATCTTCAGTAAACTCCAAGCTGAATGCGAAGAAAAACAAAAAGAGAGATAGAACACCAAAGGGGGAACGCAATACCCCTCAACAAAGCTATACTCCAAGAAGGAGGGGGGAGACCCCTCAGGAGAGGCACGGCACCCCCCAAAGGGGGTGCCCACCCAAGAAAAATAATAGTACACCTCAGCGGGTTCCTACACCCATTAAAAGGAGGGAGGTCAGTGCATACCAGGCTCAAGAAAGGTTCAAGTCCAAAGGGAATAGGACAAGAGAGAGTCCAAAGGGAAAAGGTCTGAAGAAGGCAGCTCCTGCCGGACCATATCCAGAGAAGCTGGTAGGCCCATCCCCTATAGTGCCCATTCAAGTGGAGGGAGTCTACACCAGGGGCCTCCTGGATACCGGGGCACAAGTGACCCTACTATACCGGGACTTCTACGACAGGCACCTGAGTCATCTGCCTATCCAGAAGATAGAGGAGCTGGAAATATGGGGAATTGGAACCCAGAGTTTCCCTTACGACGGCTACCTTCCCATCCAAATAACCTTTGACCCATCCGTGGCTGGGAAGGCCGAAGTGTTTGACACCCTGGCAGTTGTGTGTCCTAGGCCGCCTGGAGCCAACAAGAATTCCCTTATAATAGGGACGAACACGGACCTGGCTAGAAGACTCCTGACCCCTCTTGTGACAGAAGAAAGACAAGCAGCTACCAAGATCCATCCCATGCTGAAGACAGCCTACCAACGGCTGGTCCAAGAGCGGGAGACCCCTGGAGAGGAGATAGGGAAGGTGTGGAGACTTGGAAGAGAAGGGGTAGTGTTGCAGCCGGGTGAAGTAACCTGTCTCAGGGCCACTGTGAAGCTTACTTGGGAGCAGCCTGGTCCTTTTGTCATGCTGGAGTCAGACCCAAGGGGTGAATCCTCAGGCCTGGAGGTGATACCGGAAGTGATTCCGCTGAAGGTCCTGAAGAAGGCCCATTATAGAGTTCCAGTGAGTGTTAGGAATACTACCAAAGACCCCATGGACATCCCAGCCAGAATGTTGTTAGGCCAGGTGAGCCCGGCGGCCCCTGTTACCCTGTCAGAAGTGAAGAGGACAGGTGAAGAAGGGGATGTTTGGGAGAAGCTGACCATGGAAAACCCGAATCTGTCCAGGGCTTGGAAAGAGAGAGCCAAGGCCCAGTTGAATAGATGGGAGAAGATCTTCTCTAAGGATGAGTTTGATGTGGGGTGTGCAAGAAGTGCCACCCATCGGATCCGCCTCCAGGAAGATAAGCCCTTCCGAGAGAGGGTCAGGCGGGTCCCGCTAGCAGATCTGGAGGATCTGAGGGAACAACTTGCAGAACTCAAGAGGACTGGTGTGATACGGGAGTCCAGAAGCCCCTATGCCTCTCGCATAGTAGTGGTCCGAAAGAAGAATGGATCATCGAGGCTCTGTATAGACTACAGGACTCTCAACAGGAGAACCATACCTGACCAATACACCACTCCGAGGATAGAGGATGCCCTACAGAGCTTGTCTGGAGCCAAATGGTTCAGCGTTATGGATCTCAAGAGTGGGTACTATCAGATTCCGATGCACCCAGCAGACAAGGAGAAGACAGCTTTCATAACCCCAGTGGGGTTCTTTGAATTCGACCGGATGCCCCAAGGTCTGTCTGGAGCCCCAGCTACTTTCCAACGTCTCATGGAGAAGACAGTAGGGGACATGAACTTGATCGAAGTCCTTGTATACCTAGACGATGTCATTGTCTTTGGGAGAACCTTGGAGGAACATGAAGAGAGGCTGGAGAAAGTGTTGAGAAGACTCAGTGAGGAAGGACTTAAGCTTTCGCCTGAGAAGTGTCGGTTCTACCAGTCTTCTGTGAACTATCTGGGGCACATAGTATCTGAAGAAGGGGTGGCCACAGACCCTGAGAAATTGGAGGCAGTTACCTCCTGGCCACAGCCCACCACAGTAACAGAACTCAGATCCTTCTTGGGCTTCTGCTCCTACTATAGAAGGTTTGTGGAGGGATTTGCCCGAATTGCTAGACCATTGAATGAGTTGCTCAAGACTGACGGAGAGGAGGATGGATCGGGGCCCAGGAGGCCAGGAGAGTCCATCAGAGATTAATGGAATCAGAGGTGTGAAGAGGCTTTCCAGGAATTGAAGAGGAGCCTGACCACTGCACCAGTCTTGGCCTATGCAGACCCAACCAAACCCTATGAACTGCACGTGGATGCTAGTCATGACGGTCTGGGAGGAGTACTTTACCAAGAACATGAGGGGCAATTGCGGCCTGTTGCCTATGTGAGTAGAAGCCTGACCCCCTCTGAGAAGAACTACCCCACTCACAAGCTGGAGTTCCTGGCCCTCAAGTGGGCGGTAGTAGACAAGCTCAAAGACTACCTGTACGGAGCAGAGTTCACTGTGAAGACCGACAACAACCCCCTTACCTACCTGTTCACCACGGCCAAGCTGGATGCCACTGGACACAGGTGGCTGGCCGCACTGTCTGGATTCAACTTCAGCCTTAAGTATAGACCAGGAGTGGGGAATCGAGACGCAGACGCCTTGTCCAGAAGATCTCATTCCCCGACCATTGAAATAGAAGATTGGACCCAAGTGGCACCGGACGGGGTGCAGGCCCTTTGTCAAGGAGCTGCATTCCAAGCCCGAGGATGCTCCAGAGCAGAGGAAATAGGAGTTACCACGGTGGGAGTCCCCAAACACTACTGTGGAGTAGCTCAATTGGAAGAGGGTAACCTACCAAGATTGTCCAAAAAGGAATTGAGGTGTGACCAATTGGAAGACCCCATGGGGAGATTGGTCCTGGAGGCCTTGGAAAATCAGGATCCAAACATACTCATGCGTCAACCTTCCAAAGAAGCTCGCCTACTGAGGAAGGAGTGGGATAGGTTGCAGTTGCATCAGGGAGTGGTCTACCGAAGGGGCCCCTCTGATGACTCAGAAGATAAGTGGCAGATGTTCCTCCCAGGGAAACATCGGGAGACTGTTTTGATGGCCTTGCATGACAATCATGGCCACCTAGGGGCTGAAAGGACCTTTCAACTTGTCAGAAGTCGGTTCTATTGGCCCTGCATGAGGGCAGAGGTAGAGGAGTACTGCCACTCATGTGCGCGATGCATCCAGAGGAAGACTTTGCCCCATCAAGCTGCCCCAATGGGCCATCTACAGAGCCAAGGGCCTATGGACCTGGTGTGCATTGACTTTCTCTGCCTCGAACCCGACCTGAGTGGACTAGGAAATGTTCTGGTGATAACCGACCATTTCACCCGGTATGGCCAGGCCTTCCCCACCAAATATCAGAAGGCCTCCACCGTGGCCAAGGTACTCATGGAGAAGTATTTTGTCCATTATGGGCTGCCACAGAGACTCCATTCAGACCAAGGGAGGGACTTCGAGAGTAAGCTGATCCGGAAGCTCTTGGATTCGTTGGGAATCAAGAAGACTCGAACTACACCTTACCATCCTCAGGGAGATGCTCAGCCGGAAAGGTTCAACCGAACCCTGCTCAACATGTTGGGGACTCTGGAAAGCGAGAAAAAGCAACATTGGAGCAAACACATAGCAGCCATGGTACATGCTTACAACTGCACCATCAGTGATGCTACAGGCTATTCCCCATATCGACTCATGTTTGGGAGAGAAGCGAGACTACCGGTGGACCTGGCTTTTGGCACCTCACTGGACCATTCCTCCGTCACCTCTCACAAAGGATATGTGGACAGGCTCAGACACAGCCTGAAAGTAGCCTATGAACAAGCTCAAGCGGCCTCAGATCAAAGGGGAGCTCGGAATAAAAAAAATTACGACTTGAAGGTCCGGGTACAAGACCTACAGCCCGGGGATCGAGTACTGTTGCGCAATCTGGGAGTCCCCGGAAAGCACAAACTTGCAAACAGATGGAGATCTGAACCCTATGTCATCTGCAGGAAGTTGCCGGGCCTACCTGTCTACAAGGTGAAGCCAGAGGGAAAGGTAGGCCCACTGAAGACATGGCATCGAAACCACCTGCTCCCACTGGCGGAGGCAGTTAGAATACCTTCCGTGGGAGACTCCCCTGCACCGGCCTCTATCTTGGATACTCCTAGGCCGCACACTCGGTCACAGACCTCCCGAGCTGGAAATGGAGAAGCCTCCCAACTTAGTGGAGATGAAGAAGGAGAGCTTGATTGGCTGTGGTCTTCCCCAACTCCAGGAACTTCTATCATAGATCTTCCAGTCACCCAAGATACCACAGATGAAACGCTGAACCCAGAGGCTACAGAATTCATCCCTTTCAGTCCTTCAGCAGATTACTGGGAAGATGCCCATGATAGTTGCTCCGAGGAAGAGAAGCCTGTGGCGCCAGAGCCAGAGATTCCAAGAGAGCAAAGAGCTCGAAGAGTCATTCGACCTCCTAAGAAGCTGACCTACCCCCAGATGGGGAACAGTTCGGAAGACTCTGTGGTCACTGCTAGGAGAAATGCTGAGATTCCGGATCCCTCCACTGTCCATTTGGTGGAGGGCAACCCCAGCTCACTCTCTGGCACAGTTAGGCAGGCCACCCAAGATAATGTGACCTGTGGGCAAGGGAATTCAACCCCTCAGTTATGGTGGGAATCCCCTATCCCAACATCGTTTTCAGAATTGTCCAATGTTGTATATAGTTGTTGCTAAAATTTATCTTTGGGGACCAAAGAGTTTAAGTGGGGGGAGTGTGTAGCGGGGTATTCCCCTATATTGGGAAGAAACTACATTACCCATAACCCCATTCTTGTGATGTTCCACCGCAGAGACTCATGGGAGGGGTTATAAAAGGAGGAGGGCGAGGCCGGGCTCGGCCTCTTTGGGGGACACGAGACTTCACAGACGGATCCTCCTGTGCGGATGTGACGGAGGGGCAAGGCCTGAAGCCTGAGGCCTTGCTCTGCACCAAAGAGCCTTCCATCCTCCCCTCTGCGAGCCTGGGTGGCATCTGACTTTGTGAGCTACAGCCTTGTCAGATCGGGGGCCCGATCGTGGAGAGATCGAGTGTGTGTGACACGGCCGGTGGAGGTTTTCCCGGACTGGATCCGTAGTCCGGCGGGTGAGAGGGCATAAGCCCAGCTAAGATACTGTTGCTGTGTATAGGCCTATAGACTGCCGTGGCCTACAAGTTATTTTCATACCCCTTGGATTACAAAGTTATACTCTGTTTAAAGTGCACCACCATTACAGACCTGCCGGTGAAGAAAGAAGGACTAAGCTAAATATTAGAACCAGGCCTGGTGGGGATTCTAGCGTGTTTGATTACTGCGCCATAGGGCACTTAGTTAACGGTCGCCCGTATGGCGCACCTGTAGCGTGTGTTACTATATAGTGTGTTAGAGTGGCAGGACGCTGCCCTTAGGAGTGATTGTCTAGAACTGTCATTATTGTTACCCCCTTTATTCATATTGAGAATTAATGAGTAAAACACTCTATCTATTACAATTCATTACTGTGTCCTTGCTTAGTTATTCTATTGCATAGGACATATCATTGATTGTTATTACTAGCTGTGCCAGAAGGGGGTAGAGCCTATTGCCGGGGGTTGGCGGAGCTGCACTCAGGGCCCAAATCAAATTCTGCGGCCTCCTTAGTTGAAGGTATCGCTACACATACATTTGTTTGTTACAATTGTATATTTCTGTACCCCTTGTGTGTATAAAAGCTTCCTTTAAAACTGAAAATAGATAGTCTTCCCATTAAGAACACTGTCCCTATATTGCCAGACATTCGGACTGATTGCAGTTATATGCTGAGACACTAGGCAGATGTCTCGGTATAACTGAATGAGTAAGGTACAATTACGTTTGTATCATTATGTACACCCTGTGTAATATTTCTCCCAGTTTAAGGGTTCATTCACATTTCATGCAGTCACAAATCATAGACAAGGCTATTTTTCTTATGTCCTGTTGCTTTTTTAATAAATTAAAAAAAGCATTTTGCATTTTTACGCAACACATTCTGCTGTGCTACATTGTAATTTAATAATACACAGCGAAGGTTATTTGCCCCCCAACGTGCGCCCCCATTGGTGTGAATGAACCCCAAGGGCCAATTCACGCCACATGCAGTCCAGTGCATTTTCTTTTTCTGCATCAAAAACACATGGAAAGTAGGTTACATGGATTTCAATGGCAAAGTTCACACAATTGCAGTGCGTTTCAGTACGGTCAACAAAAAGAGAACATGCTGCATTTATTCTGCAAGGAACTGCACTGGAACAAGTCAAAATGCATCAAAAACACAACGGAATGCATCTAAACGCATCAAAAACGCTTAAATGCATTACAGCAAATAAACCCAGGAAACTGGAAAAAAAACAGAGAAAAAAACCCCAGCATTTTAACACATTCAAAATGCATAAAAAAACGCACCAGAAAGCATCCAGACTGTATTTCTGTGGTGTGAACTGGCCCTAAGTATATACACATCCTGCTGCCCGAGGAGCAGAAATTATAATTCCTCTTTGCTAAAATGCACTAATGGCAGCAGAAGAGTGTCTGCGTTATATGCACAGCTACTTCACTGTACAGACCAACAAACAATGAAAAAAAGAAGAGGTTGTATTATGTTTATTGAACTTTAGCGAGTCTTGTGACTCCTCTGTACATCCCCAGCACACATATCCCCTATAGTTCACTTGGTGAGTTTGACCACAAATGCCAAGAGGTGGACAGAAGAGAGAAACAAAATAGGCCAGAAGGATTCCAGTTAGTATATTTTGGCGCTTGGTACTGCTGCCCTTACACTGCTGCCCTAGGTCCTGGACTGTTCTCGTTTACACATTTATTATTTATTCAATTATTATTACAGGTACTTAAATAGTGCCATCAATTTACGCAGCACTTTACATATATATTGTACATTCACATCAGTTCCTGCCCTCAAGGTGCTTCCAATCTAACTCACATGCATACATACACATACTAAGGCCAATTTAGACAGGAGCCAATCAACCTACCAGCATTTGTTCGGAGCGTGGGAGGAAATCGGAGTACCCGGAGGAAACGCACACAGGCACAGGGAGTACTGTGATACAAATGGCAATTAATTTTGCTGATTACAGATGCCCATGAGATGGTGGTTGACTGAAGTCCACAGTTATCATGTCCTTGGGAAGTGGCAATCACCCCGGATAATAGCCATTGGTGAAACTGTCAAACAAATAGGCTTGATTCTCTTAGCCTATTGCATCCTAGAGATAAGGCCAGCACAGGCTCTGTTATATGAACATGGAGGCTTGGGCAATACCATCGAGCATCCCCACTTTGGTGGCCCGTCCTGGCCTGGATATCAAGCTGCCATCTACAATCCACAGTCAACATTAGCCGAAGTGCGGGCACTTTGGGGGTGTATTTTTTTCAGTCCGTTGATCCATTTCCGATTTACCCTTCTCATAGGCTAGCTGTAGTTTCTGTAGCCCCCTCGCCATAAATGCTGCCCGTTCATCTCCTCCAAATTCTACAATCCACTTCCTGAGCTCTGAGTCAGAGGAGTGCGAGAGCTGTACGCCAGCACACCGCAGTCCTGAAGGACAAGGCAGAGGGAGCACGGGAGCACGGGGCATCTTTACTTCTGGAGACGGCAAAAGAAAAAGACCACAGTTATTAACAGGATATGGTACTGTGCAATACATCATTGTAGCTGGATTGGGTGCTGGGGGTTTGATATGGAGATGTTAGTATTTAGTTAGTATTTAGTATTTAGTGTTAGTATTTAGTATTTAGTTAGTATTTAGTGTTAGTATTTAGTATTTCAGCGCCAATAATGTAATCCTGACATTTTTTGAGTTACAGTGAGGGAATAGGTTTTATGGGTCTAAAGCAGAGTTCCAGGCAAAAGGCTAAGATACATATAAGGCACCTGTTTTATCCACACCACACTCCAAAAGATTTGTGCTTCTGTCCACCCAGTTGTCACGCTTACCCCAAACGCAGGTGGTCAGACACTATAGCCGGCTACTGTGTTCTTCACCTATAGCAGCTAACCCTTTTACCATGAGGCAAGCAGGACTACTGGTACTTGGTTGCCTCCAGAACTTATACACAATGGTCACCACGCTAGGACATGCATGAACTGAGCACAGCAAACATGTACTTGCGGTTGGCAGACAGGCAGAGTGGTTCAATGACAGTCCAGGTAAAAGGCAGGCAGAATTCAGAGAATAGTCGTTATTTGATCCAAGGTCATACAGAGGAAAATCCATTCTAGCAGAGCTGGGCAGACAGACAGGGTGCTTGATTAGATATTACACATGCTATCACACTCTATCACAAGCATGAGACTGATGGTTTGGCTGGATTATATCAGGTTTGGTCTCCACCCAGAGACTGGCTACATTAATCACCTTGTAGGTGGACAGACAGACAGACAAGGACAATGCCACAGCCAAAACCAGGATGCTGGAATGAGAAGCATGAGCGCTAGACACTCCTGACACCAGTTCACAGATTTATAAGGTCCACCCAGACAGCGCAGTCAGATTGGTGACCTGTCCTATCTTCAGCAGTTTTGCAATCCAGCCTGGTCACCTCCCTGCCCCAGCCTGTAATTGGACAGTGAAAGCATAACTAAACCCAAGAACAAAAATTTTATATTTTGCAGTTTACTGTCCTTAGATGTGGTAGCTGCATTTGTTTCCTTTTTTCCAGCTAAGAGCATTTTTAGCAAGTGCAGAAAATATCTGTTGACCATACCTTGTCCCTTCCTGTGAGCTGCACTGAAAGTTATCCTCCCTCCTAGCTACCTTCTGTAAACTACCAGTTGCCCTGACCAATGTAATGGCAGGGACAAGGACATGTTTGTATGTAAGCAGGTGCAGTCGTCAGCGTTCTGGTTGGCTATGCCACATCCAGGTGACTCTTGGCGGCCATTTGGGTCAGCGGAGACTTTTTAGATTCCTGTTCCTCAGGTTTTGGCACGTATTCATGTGTGGGTAGTGTAGGAACAGGTTCCCCATCTGTCAGGATCAGTATTAGTGCCAGGGAGAGGTTCCAGATGAGAAGGGAAAGCTTAGGGTCCGCAATTGCCTTGGACGTCTTCCTGTTTGGGTGCAAGACGGCCAGGCTGCATTCTGCCCCTCCAGGCAGACACCGTCAGTTTGGCTGATACCTCCACTACACACTGTTGGTATTTGTGAGTGCTCCCAGTTGGGTTCTCTCCCACCGGGTTGGTTGTGAACTGTTTGCCTTGACTATAATACAAGTTCTGCCTTTTCTGCAATACAAGTTCTGCCTGTGCTACAAATACATATTCTAATTCTACTGACTGCACCTAGACTGTGTGCGAATTATTACCGCCGCACCATGTTGCACCCACCCACATGTAGTCCATATCAGAAGAGCAGCCTAGGGTGATAACCATGGTTCTTCTGTAGACACAGTGGAGAAATAACGTAGCAACCCAGGGCCAAAGCTTGTTTATTTTCTCCAGGTTTTGTAATCCCTGATTAGGGCATAGAGCTTGAAGGCTTCAAAGTGTCTTGGTGGACCTGCAAGGCGTGTGAGTGCACAGGTGTGCAGATTTATTATAAGCCAGGTCTGGCCATAGCTCAAGGGTCCCATTTTGAGACAGAGCCAAGACAGGAGAGATCGGTGTGCTCCAGGCAGGAGGGACATGTGTTCCTGCCAGAAGGCTGCACCCCATTTTGGGGGAATTCCTCGCCAACAGGACTGGGAGAGTCGGGACAACTGTGCAAGTATGGAGAGGCTGAGAAAGCTGTGGTGTCTAGCTAGCCCAGGGGACTGGAAAGAGGCCGAAAGTCCCAGGAGGAGTGTGATAACCCAGGGTGCCTGTAGACTCCATAAGGAGAGTCCAAGTAGTGGGCCCGTGTAGCAGGGTGCTGCATCGCTTCCGGCTGAGTGAGCCAAGAGGAGTTGGGTGAAACAGATATAAGAGACCAAAGTAAATAGAACAGCTGCTGGAAAGAGAGCCAGACGGCTCAGCATTAGAGATGTGCGATTTGTTACGAACTGACAATGTGTTTGTTATTCGGAGATTCGGTTGTATAACAAAACAACGAACTTCATTCATATTCATTTGTTTCATTCGGATGACATGATACGATAGTTTGGGCCTTTTGTTAATGTTTGAAGCATTCAAAATAACAATGATATAACGAATCATTTCGAATTGATTAGGATCCGATAAATTTTTATGTTGCAATAACATTTTTTTATTATAAAAAATGCACTAAATATGAAATGGAAACGCATTGTAATAATTACAGTAAGGTATAAATTGAAATAAGATGACAATTCCTACTTATTGTGTCTGGGTTGGGTGTAGGTGGATCCATCAGAATCTATGAATCATAACATAAGGAATAAATCTGAATTTATTTCCATTACTTCCATTTAGATGCACATGACTCCAGTCAATATCGTTCAATCAGCTCATTCCTTTGTGGGTTGAACTAGCAGGGATGACTCAGCGTGCATAAGTTATTTCTGTCAGGAGCGTGTAGCTCTCCTGTTCCTTGATAGCTGCTGTCCTCATTCCAGCATCCTGGTTTTGGCTGTGATACATTATCCCTGTCTGTCCACCTGCAAGGTGATTGATGTGGTCAGTCTCTGGGTGGAGACCCAACCGGATTTAAACAGGTCAAGCCTGCAGTTTCATGCTCATGATACCAGTGGTTACATGTGCTTAAGCTCCCGGATTGTCTGTCCTGCTCTGCTGTCTGGTATCCCTCGTTGACAACCTTGGATCAGATATCAACTGTTCTCTGAACTCTGCTTGTCTTTTGACTACGGATTTCACCCTGACTATTCTGAACCTTGCCTGCCTTGTACCTAGACTATCATTAAACTACTCTGCCTGTTTGCCAACCGCAGGTACCAGTTTGCTGTTCTCAGTTCACACCTGCCCTGCCGCAGAAGGCAGGCACTATAGCTTTGTGTATAAGTCTTTGGGGCAGCCGAGTAGCGGTAGACCTGCTTGCCTTATAGCCAGCTATAGTGTCTGACCACCTGCATTAGGGGTAAGTGTAATTATTTCCTGGAATAACAAATTAAAGTGTTACTTTAATTCGTTATTAGACAGTGAAATCAATCTGTATATGCAGTAAAGCTTGCTTGTTATACTCACTGTGGAACCCAAGGGGTTAAACCTCTCTACTGTGCAAAAAGGTTGTTTGAGCCTGTCTTCTCTGATCCTCCCCTTCTTCAACTGTCCCCAATCCATCTCCTGATAGTAAAGAGCCTTGAGGACAAGCTGCACATGCTCAGTTTGGTGTGTATTGCTAGAAAGTTTTTTTTTTCTTGGGAGGGTGCATGTGACCAGCACAGGACCAATTAACACTGTCCAGACAGAGGGTCAGGGGTCCTGCAGCCTGAAAGGACAATCAGGGGAAAATGAAAACTCCTAAAAGCTTTAACCAGAAACTGATAGAAGTCACAAGACTGCTATATACTACTGATGAGAAAAGGTATTTAGCAGTTTATATTTACTAAAATAATTGCATTTCCATGTTCTGTGTACTGTGGGAGACCAGATATAGTGAATGCAGGCTCCTGGGTTTAGTAACACTTTAACACATTAAAAACAAATATGACCAAGCTTCCAAAATAACTTTGGAAAATACGAATCGGTTCAGAGCAACACATATGCAAAATGAATCAGTATATACAAAACAAATTCTGAAAAAAAATCATTTTAACATAATGAGTATGACAAAATAAAATGGTTCACTTATTGAATTATCCTGACACAAAATTAAAGTAATTTTTCCGTAGTGCGCATCTCTACTCAGCATAGCATTCCGTTATGTTTTTGCTGTGCGAAACTGAAATCCCCTGCCGGGGTACCGAGGATTCATTTTCAATAAAAGTGGGCCAGAAAGTCTTTAACCACAGTTCCTGACTCATATCTACCACACATCCACCACATGAGCTATACAGTACATCCCCCATATGACAATATGCTTAAGGCAGTAACTATGGATATGGACCTGGAAGGATGCCATATATTTTACAGTCAGTATGGATATGGACCTGCGAGGACGTTGTATCCAGTCAGTATGGATATGGACCTGGAAGGACCACATATACAGTCAGTATAGACATGGACCTGGAAGGATGCCATATATTACAGTCAGTATGGATATGGACCTGGAAGGATGCCATATACAGTCAGTATGGATATGGACCTGGAAGGATGCTGTATACAGTCACTATGGATATGGACCTGGAAGCACGCCATATACAGTCATTATGGCTATGGACCTGGAAGGATGCTGTATGCAGTCAGTATGGATATGGACCTTGAATGACGCCATATACAGTCAATATGGATATGGATCTGGGAGGATGCTGTATATCAAGGATCCTCAAACTACAGCCCTCCAGCTGTTGAGGTACTACAAATACCATGAGGAATTGCAAAACTCTGACATTCACAGACATGACTAGGCATGATGGGAATTGTATTTCCTAACCACCTGGAGAGCCATAGTTTGAAGACCCCTGCTGTATATAGTCAGCATGGATATGGACCTGGGAGGATGCTGTATACAGTCAGTATGGATATGGACCTGGGAGGATGCTGTATACAGTTAGTATGGATATGGACTTGGGAGGATGCTGTATACAGTCAGTATGGATATGGACCTGGGGAGGATGCTGTATACAGTCAGTATGGATATGGGCCTGGAAGGATGCTGTATACAGTCAGTATGGATATGGACCCAAAAGCACGCCATATACAGTCATTATGGATATGGACCTGAAAGCATGCCATATACAGTCAGTATGGATATGGACCTTGAAGGGCACCATATACAGTCAATATGGATATGGATCTGGGAGGATGCTGTATATAGTCAGTATGGATATGGACCTGGGAGGATGCTGTATACAGTCAGTATGGATATGGACCTGGGAGGATGCTGTATACAGTCAGTATGGATATGGACCTGGGAAGATGCTGGGAAGACCTGGGAGGTTGATGTATACAGTCAGTATGGATGTGGACCTGGGAGGATGCTGTATACAGTGTGGTAGTGTGGTAGTGTGGTACCCCACCAGTGGAAGAATACAGGATTCTCAACCAGGCAGGTTAAGGGGCTCCAGGGTATTTGCTTGTTTTGGAGGAAACTGGCTTTTCAGTTTCCTCATGATTTACTAAAGTCCACTTTGGGACCTGGAGCCTGGGGATTTCTTAGAGATCTGGGTGGGATGAAATCCCCAGTCCTGGATCAGGGTTTTGAGACTCACCGGCACACTGATTGTTCAGGTGTGTGTGTGGGCCTGATAGTAGAATCAGGACAAGCATTCTGGGCTCCACCCTCCCGACGAGTGCACGTGTTCACTGGGGAAGCCATAGAGGGAAGGTGTGCACAGTGGAAGCCAGAGACCCAAGTCTGAGGCTCAGAGCAGCGAGGGGCTGCTATCTAAATGGACGGTGTTGCCAAGGGAATAGTCTGTAGGAGACAGACGAAAGCCTGAAGTGGAAGGCCTGAGCAGCACTGCTGTATGTATAAGCCAGGAGGCTGAATGTCATTTTGATGTTGATGAAAAGGAGTGCTGAAACCCCTGCGAGGGAAACCTTTGATTTTGTTTTGAACTTCTTTTAATAAAAATTGGCAAACAGCCCTTAAAAAGAAGAACCAGCGAGTGGCGGTGTCCTTCAAGCTCTACACTTGATGCTAGTCCTTCACAACAGTCAGTATGGATATGAACCTGAGAGGATGCTGTATACAGTCAGTATGAATATGGACCTGGGAGGATGCTGTATACAGTGTGAGGGTGCGACTTTGTGCGACCTTCAAGAGGGTTGGTTTTATGCCAGATTTAGTAAAGAAAGACACGCTGATGGAACAGCTGTGTCTTGGGCTATTTAGTTCAGAGGTAATTATGGAACAGGGCTCCACCCAACAGCGAGGAAGTCTGTGTGCATGAGAGCCAGGTGGGCTCTCGTCCTCTGAAGTGGAGTCAGAGGTGACTATGGATCAGGGCTCCACCCAAGAGAGAGGAAGTCTGTGTGCATGAGAGCCGAGTGGGCTCTCATCCTCTGAAGTGGAGTCAAAGGCGGTGTATGTCTTCAGGAGGCAGACACCTTTAGTGATACAGCAACAAAGGTGCTGACCAGGAGAAGCTAGGAGAAAGCTGAAACTCTTGGACACTGTGTGGGTCTGAGGAACAGACTGTCAGGCCTAGGCTAAAGGCCTGGATCACTAGAAGGTAAAGCTACGAGGCTACTGTTAGTATGAAAGATACAGGAATGGTGGAACCCCCCTGTGAATACTACAGATGTGTTTGTGAACTTTCTGTGCTTTTAAATAAAAATGGGCTACCATGCCCTTAAACAGAGTTGCTGACTGGCTTGCATCACTGGAAATACGCATCCACCACAAGAGCTAACAACCCCCAATCTTACAAGTGGTGGAGATATTGCTTTGGGCAGTTTTTGGAAGAGTTCCAGATCCTTGCATACCAAAAACAGTGAGTAAAAAGAAACTGTGTGTTTAACAGCAATACTGTGATGAACAGCCTATCTGAAGGAAAAGTTAAAGTTTTCTGTGGTGAACTGCTGCTAGCTGTGTGTGGCAGCCAGGCGAACTGCATTGCACAGGAGTTCAATTAATGGACTGTGTTGTATACAGGTGATGTGCCTGTGAAAGTGAGCTCAAGCAGAGAGTAAAGTCTACATGTGAAAGCGTGCTGTTTGCAAAGTCTTGGAGACAGTACTTTAAAATTTTCCTGTGTGAAAAGGAAGCCATGTTTGCTGAGATGAGAGACAGAGCTGGTGTTGTCCCTAGCAACACTGGTGCAAGGAGTGCACAGGTGACTGCAAGTATGGAGAGTTAGCCAGAGTCTGAGTCTGCAGTGAATTGGTGCAGGCGACACTTGGCTGCACTGAACCAAGTTAAAAGGGAAGGACATGTTGTTGCCCCTGACAACGCTGGTGCAAGATGGCCAGCTATCAATGTGCAAAGGGTTAAGAACCAAGTGCGCTGTTTGCGGTGCAGTGAGTGGGGGCATGAAGTTTCTAAATGCCCTTTGTCCCAGGCTTCACCAAAGCAAAGGTATGAGAAGCCTGCTCTAAATGTAAAGAGTGAGCAGATGGGTGTGGTTGCCCATGGCAACAAAGCAGAAATCCGTACAGCTGACTTCATACGGCCTATATGTTGCCTTCTGAATGTGTTGAGGACTTTTTGGATGAGTTTGCAATGATTGCTTCCTACAGAAGATGGCCCAGAAATCGCTGGGTTGAGTTGGTGCAACCTTTTCTGATCGAGGAGTACCAGGAGGTGTACCGTGGGATGTATAGTAACCGAGATGACTATGATAATTTTCTAGGAGCAGTCCAGTCTAGAGAGCGCTACAAGAGATCAGCGGGGAGAAGGTGGTCTCCCATAGCAACAGGAGAAAGTCGCCAAGTGCCATGCCTGGAATGTGGTCAGCTGGGCCATGGGATCTTTTCTTGTCCAAGCTTGTGGAATACAGCTGCTGATCGTGTTGTTGGGCTTAATGCTTTGCTTGCAGGCGATGATGGAAAATCCAAGAGGGATGTAATGTTACCCTGTTTCCAGGAGGGGGCGTCATCTTGTGAGAGCATGGCAAAGAAGGGACAACGCCCTTAATTGAAGTCTTCAACCCATGCTAAAGAGAATGGTAAGACTGTTCCTGTTAAAATCATGGGAAAGGCTGACTGTGTGGTTGTTCACAATGAAGTGGAAGTGACCCCTAGAGTGGAGATCCACTGAAGGTGAAAAAATGAACTTGCTGCAGTGTGCTACCCAGATCAGTGGGGAGACACAGGTTAAAACCCTGTTTGCAGTGAGGTCAAAAGTTGAAAGGGACATATGGACTCTGGGTACAGCTAAGGTAATCCAGCGGAGTGCTGGAAAGGATGTGCTAGGGGTGACCAAAGCGGTTGGTATGCCATGTTCCCTAGTGACAGGTGCTATGCAGTTGCCAAGGGAAACCACCAAGGAGCCTGCAGTGGTGAGGCAAGTGGTTTCCCAGGACAACTGTGAAGACGCCCTAGTGGGCAAAATAATTCCATTGGAGAGGAAGGGTGGTGTGCTGAGTGGCACGCAGGGTGCCATGCGTTTTGATAAAGGACAATGTGATAGAGTTTATAAAACTGCTATGTTTATGAATGCTGATGGTAATGTGATGCTTAATGAGGTAGGGGTGATCGCTAAGCAGGATATGCGATTCCCCTTGGCAACAGTATCTAAGGCTGCAGAAGTGTCCTTGGAAACCTCCAGGGAGCTCTGTGTGTTGGAGCGAGAGGTTGCCTGGGACAACTGTGGTGCCGCTCTGATAGATAAGAGGGTACTAGACCTTGGTGATGAGAAAAATGGTAAAACTCAAATGTTTAAAATTGCTTGTACTGATAATGAGTTGTTGCGGTCTGTCACTGCTGACAGTCCTCATGGGTTTAGTGAAGCGCCACCTGAGAAAAGTGGTGAAGTTATGTTATTGCAGCCTGTTGTGTTTGAAAATGTTTTGCCACAAGTACATTTAAACAAGGAAGGCTCAGTGGGTAACAGTGGGGTGGACACAATTTCTGCTATGCTAAATAGAGAGGCTGCAGGGCCGGTAGACACGGGTGCGTTGGCTTTTGCAGAAATTAACCCTCTCCAGTTGGAAGGATCTGAAAAGGGCGCACAATTAGCAGAGGTTTTGTCCACAGCAAAAGAGATGAGTAATGTTGAATGTCAGATTGATGAGGTAGTGGATAGCGATTTGGAAGGGCTCAGTGTTGCTGAAGGTGAGAGGATGAGTGTGACACATGCGATTGGCAGTGCTCAGCGAGAGCCGCAAATTTTGTTAGTTGCCTCTGAGGTAGAGGTCGTTTTAAGTGTCCCGGCCTCTCACACCTTAGCAAATGAGTCCCTCCACATCGTTGGTAAAGGAAAAGTTCCTAGAGTTCTGTGTTTAGATACGGCATGTCTAGAAATTTCTGAGATGTTGTGGGAATTGGTGAGAATCTTTCCAATATACACCTGCATGTATCCTCAGCAGAAGGGCGACATGGTACTGCATAATACCAATCGGTGGACGCAGGTGATACATGCGTTGTTAAGCAATGTTGATGAGAATTGGTTGCTACACTGTTGATTGCTTTTGTGGAAAGTTGTCTCGCAGTTCTCCGCGAGAGTGCTTCCAGCGGCGGTTATGTGCGGAAGGCGTTCAGGGGAATTGTTTGAGAAATTAGAGATGTTAGACATAGTGTAAGTCTCTCCGTATGCGGGTGTGATTGGGTGTATTCCTACTGGTGCGGTCCGAGGTGCGGCTGAGCAGTGGTTGGTACATGGCGCGCGTACTGTCTCACCCGTTACAGATTTCATGAAAATGGGTCCCCAACAGTCCCGGGAGAGTAGGTCTGTGGGAGGAATAAGAAGGGTCCTGAGGCCAAAAGGTAGAAGGGATAGAGAGATTAGTGGGAGCCCATGGTTCAGGAAGAAGGGTTGGTGGAAGTACTCCCAGAAGAAGATGTGGCTGGAGTGCCCCTTTAGAGAAAAGGTGGGCAGATTAGGACTACTGCTACGGATAGTTGGCACAGAGGCGCCAAGGTGAAGTGCTGGTGGACACATACCCCGAAAAAGAAATGGGCCTACGCAGCCAATGGCTGGCACAGAGGTGTCCCGTTTATGGTGACGGGATCATGTGTTCCTCCCTCCGGTTCGAAACAAGGGGGGAGGGTATGTGAGGGTGCGACTTTGTGCGACCTTCAAGAGGGTTGATTTATGCCAGATTTGGTAAAGAAAGACATGCTGATGGAACAGCTGTGTCTTGGGCTATTTAGTTCAGAGGTAATTATGGAACAGGGCTCCACCCAACAGAGAGGAAGTCTGTGTGCATGAGAGCCAGGTGGGCTCTCGTCCTCTGAAGTGGAGTCAAAGGCGGTGCATGTCTGCAGGAGGCAGACACCTTTAGTGATACAGCAACAAAGGTGCTGACCAGGAGAAGCTAGGAGAAAGCTGAAACTTTTGGACACTGTGTGGGTCTGAGGAACAGACCGTCAGGCCTAGGCTAAAGGCCTGGATCGCTAGAAGGTAAAGCTACGAGGCTACTGTTAGTATGAAAGATACAGGAATGGTGGAACCCCCCTGTGAATACTACAGATGTGTTTGTGAACTTTCGTGCTTTTAAATAAAAATGGGCTACCATGCCCTTAAACAGAGTTGCTGACTGGCTTGCATCACTGGAAATGCGCATCCACCACAAGAGCTAACAACCCCCAATCTTACAACAGTCAGTATGGATATGGACCTGGGAGGATGCTGTATACAGTCAGTAGTGATGAGCTGAACACCCCCGGGTTCGGTTCGCACCAGAACCCGCGAACGGACCGAAAGTTCGTACGAACATTAGAACCCTATTAAATACAATGGATGCGAACGTTCGAATTCTAAAGTGCTAATTATAACGACTATTATGCATGTTATTGTCCTAAAAAGGGTTTGGGAACCCGGGTTGTGCACCAGGGGACATGTATCAATGCAAAAAGAAGTTTTAAAAACGGTCGTTTTTCGGGAGCAGTCATTTTAATGATGCATAAAGTGAAAAAAAAAAAGTCAAATATTCCTTTAAATATCGTACCTGGGGGGTGTCTAAAGTATGCCTGTGAAGTGCCACGTGTTTCCCGTGTTTAGAACTGTCCCTGCACAAAATGACACTTCTAAAGGAAAAAAAAGCCATTTAAAACTGCTTGCGGCTTTAATGTAATGTCTGGTCCCGGTAATATGGATGAAAATCTTTAAGAAAAATGGCATAGCTACCCCATGACCCCCCCCCCTACCCCGGCCCATTACCAGCCCCTTTGGGTCTTGTATGGATATTAAGGGGAACCCCGCACATAAAATAAAAAAGGCCCTATATACTCTGAACAGCCGTATACAGGCGGTGCATACAAGACAGGGACTGTAGGTTTGTTCTTATGTAGAATCTGTTTGTAATTTTGAACAGGTACATTGTTGAAGTGTAGCTCCAGCCCAAAAATCTATTTTTAAACTTTTTGGAAAACATAGGTAAGGGTTATCACCCCTGTAACATTTGTTTTGCTGTCTGTGCCCCTGTTCAGAACATTTCACCTCACTTTCCGTCCCAATGACAACTGTTTTTGAAATGTGGTGTTTTTCTTGAAACAAGGATTGCTGATAAAGCATCAGTACAGAGGAGACACCTTTCTCCCATATTTATTCTTACAGGAGAGAATTTTCCTTCCTAGTGGTAGATTTCCTCTCACTTCCTGTTGTCTTCTTGCATTTGCAAGTAGGAGTCGTTTGTAAGTTGGATGTTTGAAAGTAGGGACCTGCCGTATATACTCTGCAGAAATAGGCCCCTTAGTTGTTGGTGTTGGCACAACACTGTAAGCACTCACAGTTACTCTTGGTTGGTGCTGGAACGCCCTGCTGTCAACTATTATATCAGGAATTTTAATTACATATAATTGTTGAACAGTGGTAGTAAAAATTGGGCCTTTGATGGTGGTGCTGGTGCCACAACACTGTAAGCCCTGACAGTTACTCTTGGTGGGTGCAGGAATGGGCCCTGCTGTGAATTATTAGATCAAGAATTGTAATTGCATGCCCCTGTTGAACAGGGGCTGAAAAATTGGGCCTTTCGTGGTGGTGGTGGTGGCGTTGCCACAACACTGTAAGCCCTCAGAGTTACTCTTGGTGGGTGCAGCAATGGGCCCTGCTGTGAATTATTAGATCAAGAATTGTAATTGCATGCCCCTGTTGAACAGGGGCTGAAAAATTGGGCCTTTCGTGGTGGTGGTGGTGGTGTTGCCACAACACTGTAAGCCCTCAGAGTTACTCTTGGTGGGTGCAGCAATGGGCCCTGCTGTGAATTATTAGATCAAGAATTGTAATTACATGCCCCTTTTGAACAGGGGCTGAAAAATTGGGCCTTTCGTGGTGGTGGTGGTGGTGGCGTTGCCACAACACTGTAAGCCCTCAGAGTTACTCTTGGTGGGTGCAGCAATGGGCCCTGCTGTGAATTATTAGATCAAGAATTGTAATTGCATGCCCCTGTTGAACAGGGGCTGAAAAATTGGGCCTTAGGCACTGGTGCCACAACACTCCAACCCCTCACAGATACTGTACTTGGAGCACAGCAATGAGCCCTATGGCAAATTATTGCTAAAAAAATTGTAATTACACGCCCCTGTAAAACAGGGGCTGAAAAATTGGGCCTTAGCCACTGGTGGCGGCACCCATAAACAAAAATGATCTTCCAAGCTATCATCATCAATCGTATCATTGAGGACTCGGAGGAGGAGGATAGCCAGTCAACATAACAGCACAGGCACTCAGCATCAGCATCAGTCTTGAAGGGATGTGACATGTTAAAATCAATTAGTCTGTTATATCAGCATCAGGTGTGTGGTAGCTGGTGGTGATCCAAGACTGGTTCATCTTGATGAAAGTCAGTCGATCAACCGAGTCGGTGGACAGGCGCACTCTGTGATCCGTGACAAATCCTCCAGCAGCACTGAATGTGCGTTCCGAAAGAACGCTGGATGCAGGACAGGCCAGTAGCTCAATTGCATACTGTGCAAGCTCTGGCCAGTGATCCATCCTCAAGACCCAGTAAGCCAGAGGATTTTCGGTGGGGAAGGTGTCCAAGTCTGACCTTGCCCCTAGATATTCCTGCACCATGTTTATCAGACGCTGGCGATGGTTGCTGGAACCGATCATACTTTGGGGCTGCGGACTAAAGAATTGTCTGAACGCATCGGTCAGACAGCCACCTTCCCCACCGCTCCTTCTTTGACTGGCCGAAGCCTCAGCAACTCGTTGTCCAGGACCAGGAGTTTGTAACCTCCCAGTCTCTGGGAACGCGTTGCACAGACCTTTCTGCAAGGCCTCCCAGAGTTGTCTCATCCTCTGCTCCCTCTGCGACGGTAACATAAGGTCCGCAACCTTACCCTTGTACCGTGGATCAAGGAGAGTGGCCAGCCAGTAATGGTCCCTCTCCTTGATCCGAAGAATACGAGGATCCTTCCGCAGACTTTGCAGGATCAGGGAGGCCATGCAGCGTAGGTTTGCTGAGGCATTCGCTCCGGAGTCCTCTGGGTCACTAAGGACGACATGATCCGCAGCCACCTCCTCCCAGCCACGTACAAGTCCACTGGTTTCTTGGGACTGTAAATCATCCCTAAAAGACTGCTGCTGATGATGCTGAGTGCCAGCCTCCACCTCCATGCTGACACAATCCTCCTCCTCCTCCTCTTCCTGTGCGATGGGTGGGACAGAAGGAACACTGTCTGGGTAAAGGGGGCCTTGAGAGGCAAGGAAGTCCTCCTCTTCCTGCCTCTGTTCTGCCTCAAGTGCCCTGTCCATTATTCCACGCAGCGTGTGCTCCAACAGGTGGACAAGAGGTACAGTGTCACTGATGCATGCACTGTCACTGCTCACCATCCTCGTGGCCTCCTCAAATGGTGCCAGGACAGTGCATGCATCCCTGATCATGCCCCACTGGCGTGGAGAAAAAAACCAAGCTCCCCTGACCCTGTCCTGGTGCCGTAGTCGCACAGGTACTCATTGATGGCCCTCTGCTGCGTGTGCAGCCGCTGCAGCATGGCCAACGTTGAGTTCCACCTGGTGGGCATGTCACATATAAGGTGGTTCTTGGGCAGGTTCAACTCCTTTTGCAGCTCAGCCAGGCGAGCACTGGCATTATAAGATCTGCGGAAATGCACACAGACTTTCCTGGCCTGCCTCAGGACATCCTGTAAGCCCGGGTACCTGCCCAAGAACCGCTGCACCACCAGGTTAAGGACGTGAGCCACACAGGGCACATGGGACAGTTGTCCCTGTCGGAGGGCGGAGAGGAGGTTGGTGCTATTGTCGCAAACCACCATTCCTGGCTTAAGCTGGCATGGCGTCAACCACCTCTCGGCCTGGCCCTGCAGAGCAGACAGGACCTCTGCCCCAGTGTGGCTTCTGTCCCCCAAACACACCAGCGCAAGCACGGCATGGCATCTTTTTGCCTGCGTACTTGCGTAGCCCCTTGAACGCCTACGGAGCACCGCTGGTTCCGAGGACAAACCACAGGAAGAGGCCATGGAGGAAGAAGAAGAGGAGGGGGTGGAGGAGAGAGGTGTGTCACAACCAGTAGTAGCATTTTGGAGGCGTGGCGGTGGAACAACCTCCAACACTACTGCACCTTGTCCTCCATCCTTCCCAGCTGCCAAAAGAGTGACCCAATGGGCCGTGAAAGAAAGGTAACGTCCCTGTCCATGCCTGCTGGACCATGAGTCAGCGGTAATATGCACCTTACCGCTGACCGCCCTATCCAGCGAGGCCAAGACATTGCTTTCCACATGCCGGTAGAGAGCCGGAATAGCCTTCCGTGAGAAAAAGTGGCGTTTGGGAACCTGCCACTGAGGAACCGCACATTGCACAAACTCACGGAAGGGGGCCCGAGTCTACCAACTGAAAAGGCAGCAGTTGAAGCGCTAGCAATTTAGCCAAGCTAGCATTCAACCGCTGGGCATGTGGATGGCTGGGAGTGAACTTCTTTCGACGGTCCAGCAGCTGGGGCAGGGAAATTTGCCTGCTAGAATCGGACGTCAGTGTACTGCTAGCAGAGTGGCCGCAAGTACTTGGCTGTGACACACCTAATTCTACACCTTCATTCCTCTCAGTGCATGTTTCAGAGAGGACTGAAGTTATAGTGGGGTTGGAGATCCCAGCTGATGCGGTGCAAGGAGAGGTCCGCTTTGTTCTTTGGTGTGGGTCTTTGAGGTAGGCTTGCCAACGAGCTGCATGGCAGGTCAACATATGTCTGGTCAGGCATGTGGTACCCAAGCGGCTGATGTTTTGGCCACGCGATATACGCTTGAGACATATGTTGCAAACAGCAGCTGTGCGATCTGATGCACTAGCCTCAAAAAAGGCCCACACCAAAGAACTTTTTGAATGACGGGCAGAGGCAGCGCCCTGCACAGGCGGAGCTCTGCGGTGTGATTCCGTTGGTGTACTGCCCTTACGCTGGCCACCAAAGGGCATCCTGCCTCGTTGGAGATGTGCCTCCTCCTCATCCTCCTCCTCCTCTCTCCTATTAGGCACCCACGTGGAGTCAGTGACCTCATCATCCCCTCCCTCCTCATCACTGGAGCCAATCTGGCAGTATGCTGCAGCTGCTGGAACATGACTGCCAGATTGGTGTCCTTCTTGAGCATCCCCTCTGTCTGCTCTCACGCTACTGCCTTCCTGTAGCTGGGTTTCATCATCAGACCCTTCGAAACGCTGGGCATCCTCCTGGAGCATGTACCCAACACTGTGCTCAAACAGTTCGGGGGACTCCTCAGGAGGAGGACATGGTGGGTCTAGGGAAGGAGTGACTGATGATGAGTCTGACATTGATACCAGGGAAGAGGACGCTTTGGCAGCTGCTTTTCCAGTACCCTGAGCCTGGGTGAGAGAGGAGGAGGAGGAGGGCTTGGTCATCCACTCTACCAAGTCTTCGGCATGATGTGGCTCAACATGTCCAGCTGCCGAAAAGAAGGACAAGCGTGTCCCATGGCCATGTGCTGATGACAATGCACCGCGTCCACGACCAGCACTGTTGCCCCCAGACACAGAGCCTGCTTGCCCTCTTTTATTGCCTCCTGACTGTCTGCCTCTCCTTGTTTGCCTTCCAGACATTCTAATAGATGGCCTGCAGGGAGATGGGAAAAAAGCAATAAGGGCTACCTTCAGGTGTCCTTCTCTGTCCCTTTACTTAAGGATTTCTAAATATGGTTGAGGATGATTGCTTTTGCACAGAATAGCACAACGACAATTTCCCTGACTGTCCAAAAAAACAAGGATTTCAAAGATGGTTGATGAGGAATGCTTTAGCACACTATAGCACAAGGAGAATTTCCCTCACTGTCCTTCCCTGTCCCTAGAAACAAGGATTATCACAGTGAAAGAAACTGACACTCTTCCTACCTATAGTTTTCTGTCCCTAGAAAAAATGTTTTTTTAAAGCACACTATAGCACAAGGAGAATTCCCTCACTGTCCTTCCCTGTCCCTAGAAACAAGGATTCGCACAGTAAAACACACTGACACTCTCCCTACCTATAGTTTTCTGTCCCTAGAAAAAATGTTTTTTTAAAGCACACTATAGCACAAGGAGAATTCCCTCAATGTCCTTCCCTGTCCCTAGAAACAAGGATTCGCACAGTAAAACACACTGACACTCTCCCTATCTATCCTTCTCTTTCCCTAAACTAAAGGAATCCAGGTTAAGCAAGAAAAAATAAATGTCACTGTCCCTGCCTATGCTTCTCTTTCCCTGCTCCGGAACACACTACACTAGGCCGCCGTGCTGGCGGCCTTTTATAGTGTGGGGCGTGTACTAAACACCCTCAGCAATAATTGGCCACAGGCATCCTGCCTGTGGCCAATCATTGCTCTCCTCGCTGCCGGCGCTGTGATTGGCCAAGCATGCGGGGTCACAGTGCATGCTTGGCCAATCACAGCGCCTGGATGACACTGCGATGGCGTAGTGCATTGTGGGCCGTTCGCGTCACTCGAATTTGGCGCGAACGGCCCAAATCGTTCGATCTTCGAACGATCGAACAGCCGATGTTCGAGTCGAACGTATGTTCGACTCGAACACGAAGCTCATCCCTAACAGTCAGTATGGGTATGAACCTGGGAGGATGCTGTATACAGTCAGTATGGATATGAACCTGGGAGGATGCTGTATACAGTCAGTATGGATATGGACCTGGGAAGATGCTGTATACAGTCAGTATGGATATGAACAGGGCTGGACTGGGACCAAAATTTGGCCCTGGACTTCATCCAGACTGGCCCACTTTAATTCAATAAAATGCTGCCCCCCACGCCCCCAAAAATCACGCCCACCAAAAGGCCCCTACATCCATTATTGTATATCATGAGAGAGAGAGAGAGAGAGAGAGAGAGAGAGAGAGGGTTGAGGGAAAGGGGATGAGAGGGGGTGGGTGAGAGAGGGGGGTGAGTGTAAGAGAGAGGGAGTGAGTCTAAAAGAGGGGGTGAGAGGGGGTGAGTGTAGGACCCCTTTCACACTGAGGTGTTTTTCAGGTGCTTTTGGGCTAAAAATAGCGCCTGTAAAGCCCCTGAAAAACGCTTCCACTGCAGTCCCAGTGTGAAAGTCCTCCAAGCAGCATCTTTGGGGCGGTGGAGGAGCGGTGTACACACCGCTCCTGCCCATTGAAATGAATGGGTGAGAGACAATGGGAGGGAGCTGAGAGACAATGGGAGGGAGCTGAGAGACAATGGGAGGGAGCTGAGAGACAGAGGGGGGGGGGGAGCTGAGAGACAGAGGGGGGGGGGGAGCTGAGAGACAGAGGGGGGGGGAGCTGAGAGACAGAGGGGGGGGAGCTGAGAGACAGAGGGGGGGGAGCTGAGAGACAGAGGGGGGGGGGAGCTGAGAGACAGAGGGGGGGGGAGCTGAGAGACAGAGGGGGGGGGAGCTGAGAGACAGAGGGGGGGGGGAGCTGAGAGACAGAGGGGGGGGGAGCTGAGAGACAGAGGGGGGGGAGCTGAGAGACAGAGGGGGGGGAGCTGAGAGACAGAGGGGGGGAGCTGAGAGACAGAGGAGGGGTCTGAAAGAGGGGGGACTGAGAGAGAGGGGGCAGAGAGACAGAGGGGAGGGCTGAGACAGACCACATAGCACTGTCCCTTTCTGCAGTCCCTCCTCTGCTCACTTCCCCGCTGTCTCAGTGTTCTGGCATGTTTGTGTAGGATGCCAGGTACCTGATGGCCAGCAGCGGCAGCGCCGAGTCTCCCTCTTGATCCGGGGGGTGCTCACGCTGCTCTGCTCCTTACAGCGGCGCATGTTCTCTTCCTCCGGGCTCCCAGTCAGCCTGCCCTCTGGCCCAGGCCGCATGGTTCCTGGAGCAGAGAGGAGGTGGAGGAATCGAGGTTCTGGGAGCGCCGGGGTGGCCGCGCTCGCTACTGTCCGCCTCTTCGGTGGTCAGGGAGGGGGTGGAGCTCTTCTCCCTCAGAATTTTACATCCAACTGCCCTCCTCGATGGCCACCTTCCCCGAATCCCTGCCGCTGTTTGCTGCCATGCTCCCGCTGCCGCCGAACTGCATAAAAAAACGGCCCACAAAAAAAAAAAACTCCCGGTAGTCCCTATGGCCAGTCCATCCCTGGATATGAACCTGGGAGGATGCTGTATACAGTCAGTATGGATATGTACCTGGGGCGGATCTGTCACCTGATCCCCTGCTGATCGGAGCAGAGTGGGTGGATGACACATCTGTGTCTGGACAGTTTCTGCAGAGGGGACGTGGACTCCGCTGTCCATTTTACATCTTACATAAGCGGGTATAAACAGACGCTAGTCCATTTACACCCACCTGTCCATAGGAATGCATGGACCTTCCGATCAGGTCTCCCTGAAAAACTGGCAAGCGGACCTAATCAGAACATCCATCTGAGAGAGGCCTAAGTGCCGGTTCACACTATGCGTCGCATGCAATTTTGAACAGGAATCGCACAGCATTTCTGCTTAAATCAAATGCGATTCTTCAGCAGTGCAATTTGATCCAACTTCTGGTGCAACCTCTATTCAAATCAATGGGCTCCCATAGGGAACCATTGATTTGGAATAGAGAAAGAAAAACGCGTCTGAAAGCTAGCGCGGGGAAACGTGCATTGAATTCAATGTAAAACGCGGTAAAAATCGCGGTAAAAACGCTGCTTTTTTCCTGGCGTCTGTACTAGCTTTACAGCCTGTTTTTTAAAACGTCCGTGGGCATGAGGCCTTAGCCGGAAGAGATTGACTTGAGGTTATATCAAATAGGAAGCAAATCATACAAGCTGCAGCATCTTCATGACTTTTAATGGGTTTTTAATCTATTGCATATTGACTGATTATTTTAGTTCATTTTTTTGATGCCTAAATTTATTTTTTTATTTTTTATCATAGTATTTCTCATTTCCTAATATAACCATAAAACACAACAGCAAAGGAGGGAAATAAAAGAAAAGACTCTAGATCAAAATCTAGAAGGAGGAAGTCAGCGGGGTTCGCGCTCTATTAGCGGTTCCTGTGTTTCTTGTGTTTGAGATACAAGTTCAGAAAAGACAGTAAAAGCACAGCGGTGTCTCTTCAGGGCGTACATCGGAAGTCGCAGGACTGCGGCATAGCTGGTGGTCTGCTGATTGCAGAGTTCACACCATCACACAGAAATCATTATCACTCTGCGGTGTCTGCATGGATCTCCTGGGGCTCCCTACCTCCTCCTGGGTCTGCTGACATGTATTTACCACCAGCTCATCTTCTGCTTCTACCCAACGGGCGACCAACAATGTTCAAGCAGTGATGGCTCACTAAAGCTAAACTCCGGCCTTCCCTTCAGTCTTGCACAGTTGTAAAGGCAACTCTCCTCTGCTGAAATTGCTTACTCTGATTTTGTTGCACACTGTAATCTTCTCACAGTGTACATTAGAACCTGTAGCAAGGCAGAAAGACCTTGTTTCATTTCTTGGCTGCAGGGCGTCCAGCATCATTTAGCTCTTTTCTTCCAGCCTTAGACCCGGTTCACACCAGGGCGGCGCGACGCGGCAGGACTTGTGGGGGCGACCTCGGCGGCGCAATCTCAAGACGACTTGAGACGCCCGCCGAGGCGATTTGCATTAGACTTCTGTATAGAAGTCAATGCAGGTCGCCTTGGGTCGCCCCCAAAAGTAGTACAGGAACTTTTTTCTAAATTGGAGCGACCCGAGTTGCTCTTACTAAGAACGGTTCCATTGAAAAGCGTGGGACGCGACTTGTCAGGCGACTGAGTCGCCTGACGAGTCGCCCTGGTGTGAACCGGCTCTAACTGTCCCCAGCCCACCCCTTTCAATCTCTAATTTCAGTTCTTTCAATCATAGAGGCTCAGCATCACATGTGGGCATTACCTAGTGTAGTCTGCATGTAAATACTGCCTGCCTATGAATGCATACTCCTCCAGAATGACCCATCAAGGCTTTAAGATATTTACATTACTCCTCCCAAGGGCCAGCCAACTGCTTGCATCAGGGCAGAGGGCACTTGAGAGGAGTACTGAGGAAGGGTGCTGTGATGTTTTCAGGAAGTTAAAGCGGAGTTCCACCCAAAAATGAAACATTCTGCTTTTCGGAATCCTCCCCCCCTCTGGTGTCACATTTGGGACCTTTCAGGGGGGAGGGGGGGGAGCAGATACCTGTCTAATACAGGTATTTGTTCCCACATCCGGGCATAGATATACACGGATATCTACGCCACGTCCGGCGCCTCCTCCGTCCCCCCCCCCGCTTTCTTCTGGGAGACACACAGGTCCCAGAAGACAGCAGGGACCAGTCAGGTCGCGCAGCGCAACTCGCGCATGCGGGAACCAGGAAGTGAAGCCGCAAGGCTTCACTTCCTGATTCCCTTACTAAAGATGGTGGCGGCAGCACCCGAGAGCCGAGGGACAGATCGGCTTCAGGTGCCGACATCGCGGGCGACCTGGACAGGTAAGTGTCCATATATTAAAAGTCAGCAGCTGCAGTATTTGTAACTGCTGACTTTTAAAAAAAAAAAAATTTGGGCGGGACTTCGCTTTAACCACTTGTCAGTTTTACTGCGGCAGGTTGGCTCGGCTGGGCGAAACGACATTACCTTACGTCGCTTTGCCCTTTGGCCACTAGGGGCGCGCGCGCGCCCACAGAATGTGCACGGAGCCAATGTGAGTGCCGGCGCAACCACTCGTGACAGAGCGAGAACCGTGATCTGTGTGTGTAAACATGTATGAACACCAATCTCTCTCTTCCCCTAGTCACTCCCACCACCCCTACAGTTAGAACACACACTAGGGAACACAGTTAACCCCTTGATCGCCCCCTAGTGTTAACCCCTTCCCTGCCAGTGACATTTATACAGTAATCAGTGCATTTTTATAGCACTAATCGCTGTATAATTGTCAATGGTCCCGAAAATGTGTCAAAAGTGTCCAAACTGTCCGCCGCAATATTGCAGTCCTGATAAAAATCGCAGATCGCTGACATTACTAGAAAAATAAAAAATTATAATAAAAATGCCATAAATCTATCCCCTATTTTGTAGACGCTATACCTTTTGCGCAAACCAATCAATATACGCTTATTGCGTTTTTTTTTTTTTTTTTAAACAAAAATATGTAGAATAATACGTATCGGACTAAACTGAGGAAAATTTTTTTTTGGGAAAAAAAAAAAAAAATGTGGGATATTTATTATAGCAAAGAGTAAAAGATATTGTGTTTTTTTCAAAGTGTCGCTCTTCTTTTGTTTATAGCGCAAAATATAAAGACCGCAGAGATGATCAAAGACCACCAAAAGAAAGCTCTATTTGTGGAAAAAAAAGGACGTCAATCTTGTTTGGGTACAATTGCACGACCGCGCAATTGTCAGTTAAAGCGATGCAGTGCCGACTCGCAAAAAATGGCCCGGTCATTGAGCACCCAAATCTTCCGGGGCTGAAGTGGTTAAAGAGGAGCTCCAGTTTCCTGTAAAAAAAAATAGAAGTCAGCAGCTTCAAAAACTGTAGCTGCTGACTTTTAAAAAAACAGCCACTCACCTGTCCCACGACACAGCGGTGTGCTCACCCCAGCCAGTTTCACCGGCTGTCTTCTTCCTTGGCGCCAGCATCTTAATGATGGGCATCCGGCTGGGACAGCTTGCGGCTTCACAGCCAGGTGACCACTGTGCATGCGCGAGCAGCGTTGCTCATAGTGAAAAGGTCAAACAGTCTATCACATTTCCCAAAAGACTGCAGGGTGGGGGGGCGAAGTAGGGAGGAGAACTTCCGCTTCCAATCACCTAGGCGGTCGGAGGGGAAGTAGGATTGGGTGCCTATCAAAATTGGGTACCCCGCTCCCCTCCCACTCCTCAAAAGTGCCTATTCTTCAAGAGGAGCGAGGAACGAGTCCTTAAAGCAGAACTTTCCCTTTTGGGTGAAGTAAAGTATTCTGCAGGCCACTTCCACTATCCATGATCTGCCTGCATTACCTAGAGAAGCAAAGAGACCCAGTGATGATGTCACTGGGTCTACAAAACTGTATGTAATGCAATTGTAGCGGGGTCTCCTTTAAGGCCCCGGAACTACAGTACCCAGAGCCCCATTCGGCCTCAGGGCGGAGGTTCCGCCGCAGAGACTCATGGGGGAGGTTACTTGAGAGAGGCGGGGCGGAGCTCGCTCTCTTGGGACAACGCGCTTCAAGCAACAAGTCATCCTGCGCGGATCTGCTGCGGGGTAAGGCCTGAAGCCTAAGGCCTTACCTGAAGTCCGAAGAGCCTTCCACCGTCCTGCGGAGCCTGGGTGGATCCTGGATCGTCAGTGTAAGACTCCAGTTGGAGGGGAGCCGATCGGTTGCAGACGCTGTGTGCGACGGACACACGCGGTGGAAGACCCAGGCTGGGATCGCACCTGGAACGGTGAGCGGGCACCTGCCCATATCCATAGACTGAGTCATATTCAGGCCTATAGACTGCCTAGGCCCATTGTTCGCTCACTAGTGTCCCTTGGGGGTCCGGTAGTTGGGACAGAGTTGAAGTGCCTACCCCCACCGTTTTCATACTGCTGCTATGAGTTACCACCCCTTTTGGATTACAATTTGGTCATTTCTTCAAGTGCACCAACGAAAGCTGGCCGGTGAAGAAAATCTTACTCCCTTAGGGAAAGGGGACTATTTTTATACACTGTCAGGCCTGACATAGGTGGGGAAAATTATAAAGTTTGTGTTGCTGTGTCTTAGGGCGCGCACGCCATAATAGCTCCGCGTGGTGGATACTGCGCTGCGCCATCTTGTAGTGCTGCCTCTGTTGCATTGGTTGATATAGGGTTCTGCAGACCCATGTAAGTGTTGCATGTCATGTTTTTATGCCACCATTTTATAGTAAAGCTATTACTTATTCATATTCCTGCCTCAGAGTGTTGTCTGCCTATTTAGGAACTGTTAAGTATCATACACCTGAAAGTGATAGGAAGCTATCCCTAGACTAACTGTGCCAGAGTGGGTCAAGTCAGATTGCCGGGGGTTGGCGGTGCTGTATACAGGGCCCGAGAAAAACAAACCAGCGGCTCTCTTAACTGGGGGTAGCGCTACACAATGAAAAGGTTTTATTAAAATGTTATTAGCATGTTGAGGGGGACCAGGGAAGGCAAAATATAAACAGGTTAAACTAAAAAAAAAAAAAAATGGAGGCCGCCATAACCTCTCCTTCTGAAAATAACTGGCTGACTGTCATGCTGATCCAATGATTTTATTACTTTCTGAGCCAGAACAAGTGTGCAGATGAGGAGTTATGAATTCACTTCAGTATACAGTAGTTTTCTGTAGGTCAGAGGTCAATGTTAACTAATAGGTTAGGTATAATGGTGAAGGTAAAATGTTAGGGTTAGGTTGAGGGTGAGGGCAGGTTACATGCCAAGTTGTGGATACTTGCTAGGTTAAGAATTAGCAAAGGTTACATTTCAGGTTGAGGGTTAGCGTAGGTTACATGTCATGAACATTCTTTCAACCACTTTAATTCTCATCTGCTCTTGTTGAGAGGGTTAAGATACTACCTAGGTCGACGGTTAGCATAGGTTACATGTCATGGTGAGAGTTGGCGTAGGTTACATGTCAAGTTCAGGGTTAGTGTAGGTTACATTGTAATCAGATTGTGGGATATCATTGATTACTTGCTAGGTTGAAGGTTAGAGCAGGTTACATGCCAGGCTGAGGGTAAGGCCCCTTTCACACTTGTGTGACTTGTCTTGCGACTTGGGACTGCAGAGTCGCATGGCAAGTCGTACTCCATGATTTTCAATAAGAACCATTCATATCTGTGCGACTTCAAGTTGCAGCAACTTCAAAGTAGTCCCTGCACTACTTTGGTCTGACTTTGATGCAACTTAAGGTCCATAAACCTCAACATTACACAGGCATTGCTTCAAGTCGTGGCAAAATCGCGCGACTTTCAGGTCGCACAAGTTTGAAAGCGGCCATATGCCCCATACACACGATCGTTTTTCATGCCGTTAAAAATGCCATTTTTAAAAATGGCCATTAAAAATGATCGTGTGTGTATGCTCTAGAGCATTTTTAACGACGTGAAAAACGGGCATTAAAAATTTCAAACATGCTCTCTTTTTTTCACGTCATTTTTCATGTCGGTTTTTTTAACGACGTGAAAAAAACCGCGCATGCTCAGAATCAAGTATGAGACGGGAGCGCTCGTTCTGGTAAAACTAGCGTTCGTAATGGAGATAGCACATTCGTCACGCAGTAACGGACTGAAAAGCACGAGGCTGAAAAGCGCGAATCGTTGCTCAACAAGCTTTACTAACATGAAGGGTGGCACCATTCGAACGGAACTTCCCCTTTATAGTGCCGTCGTACGTGTTGTACGTCACTGCGCTTTGCTTGAGCGTTTTTTTTAATGATCGTGTGTACGCAAGACAGGCTTGAGAGGAAACATGAAAAAAAATGACAAGAAAAATGTTGGTTTAAAAAATGGCATGAAAAATGATCGTGTGTATGGGGCATAAGTGTAGGTTACATGTCAGGTTGTGAGATAGTATAGGTTGCATTCTAGGTTGGGGGTTAGCGTAGGTTACTTCCTAGGTAAGGGTTAGCATAGGTTACATGATGTCAGATTGAGAGTTGGTGTAGGTTACATTCCAGGCTGTGTTTTAATGTAGCTTGCTAGGCTGAGGTTTAATGTAGGTTACTTGCTAGTGTTAGCATAGGTTACATTCTCGGTTGACGGTTAGTGTAGGTTACATTCTCAGTTGAGGTTTAGCATAGGTGACATGTCATGAATGTTCTTCAAACTCCTTTAATTGTCACCTGCTGTTAGGGTTAGGTTACATGCCAGGTTGAGGGTTAGCATAAGTTACTTCCTAGATTGAGGGTCAGCATAGGTTGCATGCCAGGGTATGGGTTAGCATAGGTTGCATGTCAGAGTGAGAGTTGGTGGAGGCTACATTGCAGGTTGAGAGTTGGTGTAGGTGACATGTCAGGCTAAGGGTTGGCGTAGGTGACATCACAGGTTGAAGGTTAGTGTACGTGACATGTCAGGCTGAAGGTTAGTGTAGGAGACATGTCGGGCCGAGGGTTGGCATAGGTGACATGTCAGGTTGAAGGTTAGTGTAGGTGACGTGTCAGGCTGAAGGTTAGTGTAGGTGACGTGTCAGGCTGAAGGTTAGTGTAGGTGACGTGTCAGGCTGAAGGTTAGTGTAGGTGACGTGTCAGGCTGAAGGTTAGTGTAGGTGACATGTCAGGCTGAAGGTTAGTGTGGGTGACGTGTCAGGCTGAAGGTTAGTGTAGGTGACGTGTCAGGCTGAAGGTTAGTGTAGGTGACGTGTCAGGCTGAGGGTTGGCATAGGTGACATGTCAGGTTGAAGGTTAGTGTAGGTGACATGTCAGGCTGAAGGTTAGTGTAGGTGACGTGTCAGGCTGAAGGTTAGTACAGGTGACGTGTCAGGCTGAAGGTTAGTGTAGGTGACGTGTCAGGCTGTAGGTTACATAGGAAGATGAAGGTTAGTGTAGGTGACGTGTCAGGCTGAAGGTTAGTGTAGGTGACGTGTCAGGCTGAAGGTTAGTGTAGGTGACATGTCAGGCTGAAGGTTAGTGTAGGTGACATGTCAGGCTGAAGGTTAGTGTAGGTGACGTGTCAGGCTGAAGGTTAGTGTAGGTGACGTGTCAGGCTGAAGGTTAGTGTAGGTGACGTGTCAGGCTGAAGGTTAGTGTAGGTGACGTGTCAGGCTGAAGGTTAGTGTAGGTGACATGTCAGGCTGAAGGTTAGTGTGGGTGACGTGTCAGGCTGAAGGTTAGTGTAGGTGACGTGTCAGGCTGAAGGTTAGTGTAGGTGACGTGTCAGGCTGAGGGTTGGCATAGGTGACATGTCAGGTTGAAGGTTAGTGTAGGTGACATGTCAGGCTGAAGGTTAGTGTAGGTGACGTGTCAGGCTGAAGGTTAGTACAGGTGACGTGTCAGGCTGAAGGTTAGTGTAGGTGACGTGTCAGGCTGTAGGTTACATAGGAAGATGAAGGTTAGTGTAGGTGACGTGTCAGGCTGAAGGTTAGTGTAGGTGACGTGTCAGGCTGAAGGTTAGTGTAGGTGACATGTCAGGCTGAAGGTTAGTGTAGGTGACATGTCAGGCTGAAGGTTAGTGTAGGTGACGTGTCAGGCTGAAGGTTAGTGTAGGTGACGTGTCAGGCTGAAGGTTAGTGTAGGTGACATGTCAGGCTGAAGGTTAGTGTAGGTGACATGTCAGGCTGAAGGTTAGTGTAGGTGACATGTCAGGCTGAAGGTTAGTGTACGTGACATGTCAGGCTGAAGGTTAGTGTAGGAGACATGTCGGGCCGAGGGTTGGCATAGGTGACATGTCAGGTTGAAGGTTAGTGTAGGTGACGTGTCAGGCTGAAGGTTAGTGTAGGTGACGTGTCAGGCTGAAGGTTAGTGTAGGTGACGTGTCAGGCTGAAGGTTAGTGTAGGTGACGTGTCAGGCTGAAGGTTAGTGTAGGTGACGTGTCAGGCTGAAGGTTAGTGTAGGTGACATGTCAGGCTGAAGGTTAGTGTAGGTGACGTGTCAGGCTGAAGGTTAGTGTAGGTGACATGTCAGGCTGAAGGTTAGTGTAGGTGACATGTCAGGCTGAAGGTTAGTGTAGGTGACATGTCAGGCTGAAGGTTAGTGTAGGTGACGTGTCAGGCTGAAGGTTAGTGTAGGTGACGTGTCAGGCTGTAGGTTACATAGGAAGATGAAGGTTAGTGTAGGTGACATGTCAGGTTGAAGGTTAGTGTAGGTGACGTGTCAGGCTGTAGGTTATATAGGAAGATGAAGGTTAGTGTAGGTGAAGTGTCAGGTTGAAGGTTAGTGTAGGTGACGTGTCAGGTTGAAGGTTAGTGTAGGTGACGTGTCAGGTTGAAGGTTAGTGTAGGTGACGTGTCAGGTTGAAGGTTAGTGTAGGTGACGTGTCAGGTTGAAGGTTAGTGTAGGTGACGTGTCAGGTTGAAGGTTAGTGTAGGTGACGTGTCAGGCTGAGGGTTAGTGTAGGTGACGTGTCAGGTTGAAGGTTAGTGTAGGTGACGTGTCAGGTTGAAGGTTAGTGTAGGTGACGTGTCAGGTTGAAGGTTAGTGTAGGTGACGTGTCAGGTTGAAGGTTAGTGTAGGTGACGTGTCAGGCTGAAGGTTAGTGTAGGTGACGTGTCAGGCTGAAGGTTAGTGTAGGTGACGTGTCAGGCTGAAGGTTAGTGTAGGTGACGTGTCAGGCTGAAGGTTAGTGTAGGAAGATGAAGGTTAGTGTAGGTGACATGTCAGGCTGAAGGTTAGTGTAGGTGACGTGTCAGGCTGAAGGTTAGTGTAGGTGACGCGTCAGGCTGAAGGTTAGTGTAGGTGACGTGTCAGGCTGAAGGTTAGTGTAGGTGACGTGTCAGGCTGAAGGTTAGTGTAGGTGACGTGTCAGGCTGAAGGTTAGTGTAGGATACATGTCAGGCTGTAGGTTACATAGGAAGATGAAGGTTAGTGTAGGTGACGTGTCAGGCTGAAGGTTAGTGTAGGTGACGTGTCAGGTTGAAGGTTAGTGTAGGTGACTTGTCAGGTTGAAGGTTAGTGTAGGTGACGTGTCAGGCTGAAGGTTAGTGTAGGTGACGTGTCAGGCTGAAGGTTAGTGTAGGTGACGTGTCAGGCTGAAGGTTAGTGTAGGTGACATGTCAGGCTGAAGGTTAGTGTAGGTGACATGTCAGGCTGAAGGTTAGTGTAGGAGACATGTCAGGCTGAAGGTTAGTGTAGGTGACATGTCAGGCTGAAGGTTAGTGTAGGTGACGTGTCAGGCTGAAGGTTAGTGTAGGTGACATGTCAGGCTGAAGGTTAGTGTAGGTGACATGTCAGGCTGAAGGTTAGTGTAGGTGACATGTCAGGCTGAAGGTTAGTGTAGGTGACGTGTCAGGCTGAAGGTTAGTGTAGGTGACGTGTCAGGCTGAAGGTTAGTGTAGGTGACGTGTCAGGCTGAAGGTTAGTGTAGGTGACGTGTCAGGCTGAAGGTTAGTGTAGGTGACGTGTCAGGCTGAAGGTTAGTGTAGGTGACGTGTCAGGCTGAAGGTTAGTGTAGGTGACGTGTCAGGTTGAAGGTTAGTGTAGGTGACGTGTCAGGTTGAAGGTTAGTGTAGGTGACGTGTCAGGCTGAAGGTTAGTGTAGGTGACGTGTCAGGCTGAAGGTTAGTGTAGGTGACGTGTCAGGCTGAAGGTTAGTGTAGGTGACGTGTCAGGCTGAAGGTTAGTGTAGGTGACGTGTCAGGTTGAAGGTTAGTGTAGGTGACGTGTCAGGTTGAAGGTTAGTGTAGGTGACGTGTCAGGTTGAAGGTTAGTGTAGGTGACGTGTCAGGCTGAAGGTTAGTGTAGGTGACGTGTCAGGCTGAAGGTTAGTGTAGGTGACGTGTCAGGCTGAAGGTTAGTGTAGGTGACGTGTCAGGCTGTAGGTTATATAGGAAGATGAAGGTTAGTGTAGGTGACGTGTCAGGCTGAAGGTTAGTGTAGGTGACGTGTCAGGCTGAAGGTTAGTGTAGGTGACGTGTCAGGCTGAAGGTTAGTGTAGGTGACGTGTCAGGCTGAAGGTTAGTGTAGGTGACGTGTCAGGCTGAAGGTTAGTGTAGGTGACGTGTCAGGCTGAAGGTTAGTGTAGGTGACGTGTCAGGCTGAAGGTTAGTGTAGGATACATGTCAGGCTGTAGGTTACATAGGAAGATGAAGGTTAGTGTAGGTGACGTGTCAGGCTGAAGGTTAGTGTAGGTGACGTGTCAGGTTGAAGGTTAGTGTAGGTGACGTGTCAGGTTGAAGGTTAGTGTAGGTGACGTGTCAGGTTGAAGGTTAGTGTAGGTGACGTGTCAGGTTGAAGGTTAGTGTAGGTGACGTGTCAGGTTGAAGGTTAGTGTAGGTGACGTGTCAGGTTGAAGGTTAGTGTAGGTGACGTGTCAGGTTGAAGGTTAGTGTAGGTGACCTGTCAGGCTGAAGGTTAGTGTAGGTGACGTGTCAGGCTGAAGGTTAGTGTAGGTGACGTGTCAGGCTGAAGGTTAGTGTAGGTGACGTGTCAGGCTGAAGGTTAGTGTAGGTGACATGTCAGGCTGAAGGTTAGTGTAGGTGACATGTCAGGCTGAAGGTTAGTGTAGGTGACATGTCAGGCTGAAGGTTAGTGTAGGTGACATGTCAGGCTGAAGGTTAGTGTAGGTGACGTGTCAGGCTGTAGGTTACATAGGAAGATGAAGGTTAGTGTAGGTGACATGTCAGGTTGAAGGTTAGTGTAGGTGACGTGTCAGGCTGTAGGTTATATAGGAAGATGAAGGTTAGTGTAGGTGAAGTGTCAGGTTGAAGGTTAGTGTAGGTGACGTGTCAGGTTGAAGGTTAGTGTAGGTGAAGTGTCAGGTTGAAGGTTAGTGTAGGTGACGTGTCAGGTTGAAGGTTAGTGTAGGTGACGTGTCAGGTTGAAGGTTAGTGTAGGTGACGTGTCAGGTTGAAGGTTAGTGTAGGTGACGTGTCAGGTTGAAGGTTAGTGTAGGTGACGTGTCAGGTTGAAGGTTAGTGTAGGTGACGTGTCAGGTTGAAGGTTAGTGTAGGTGACGTGTCAGGTTGAAGGTTAGTGTAGGTGACGTGTCAGGCTGAGGGTTAGTGTAGGTGACGTGTCAGGTTGAAGGTTAGTGTAGGTGACGTGTCAGGTTGAAGGTTAGTGTAGGTGACGTGTCAGGCTGAAGGTTAGTGTAGGTGACGTGTCAGGCTGAAGGTTAGTGTAGGTGACGTGTCAGGCTGAAGGTTAGTGTAGGTGACGTGTCAGGCTGAAGGTTAGTGTAGGTGACGTGTCAGGCTGTAGGTTATATAGGAAGATGAAGGTTAGTGTAGGTGACATGTCAGGCTGAAGGTTAGTGTAGGTGACGTGTCAGGCTGAAGGTTAGTGTAGGTGACGTGTCAGGCTGAAGGTTAGTGTAGGTGACGTGTCAGGCTGAAGGTTAGTGTAGGTGACGTGTCAGGCTGAAGGTTAGTGTAGGTGACATGTCAGGCTGAAGGTTAGTGTAGGATACATGTCAGGCTGTAGGTTACATAGGAAGATGAAGGTTAGTGTAGGTGACGTGTCAGGCTGAAGGTTAGTGTAGGTGACGTGTCAGGTTGAAGGTTAGTGTAGGTGACGTGTCAGGTTGAAGGTTAGTGTAGGTGACGTGTCAGGCTGAAGGTTAGTGTAGGTGACGTGTCAGGCTGAAGGTTAGTGTAGGTGACGTGTCAGGCTGAAGGTTAGTGTAGGTGACGTGTCAGGCTGAAGGTTAGTGTAGGTGACGTGTCAGGCTGAAGGTTAGTGTAGGTGACGTGTCAGGCTGAAGGTTAGTGTAGGTGACGTGTCAGGCTGAAGGTTAGTGTAGGTGACGTGTCAGGCTGAAGGTTAGTGTAGGTGACGTGTCAGGTTGAAGGTTAGTGTAGGTGACGTGTCAGGCTGAAGGTTAGTGTAGGTGACATGTCAGGCTGAAGGTTAGTGTAGGTGACATGTCAGGCTGAAGGTTAGTGTAGGTGACATGTCAGGCTGAAGGTTAGTGTAGGTGACGTGTCAGGCTGAAGGTTAGTGTAGGTGACGTGTCAGGCTGAAGGTTAGTGTAGGTGACGTGTCAGGCTGAAGGTTAGTGTAGGTGACGTGTCAGGCTGAAGGTTAGTGTAGGTGACGTGTCAGGCTGAAGGTTAGTGTAGGATACATGTCAGGCTGTAGGTTACATAGGAAGATGAAGGTTAGTGTAGGTGACGTGTCAGGTTGAAGGTTAGTGTAGGTGACGTGTCAGGTTGAAGGTTAGTGTAGGTGACGTGTCAGGTTGAAGGTTAGTGTAGGTGACGTGTCAGGCTGAAGGTTAGTGTAGGTGACGTGTCAGGCTGAAGGTTAGTGTAGGTGACGTGTCAGGCTGAAGGTTAGTGTAGGTGACGTGTCAGGCTGAAGGTTAGTGTAGGTGACGTGTCAGGCTGAAGGTTAGTGTAGGTGACATGTCAGGCTGAAGGTTAGTGTAGGTGACATGTCAGGCTGAAGGTTAGTGTAGGTGACATGTCAGGCTGAAGGTTAGTGTAGGTGACATGTCAGGCTGAAGGTTAGTGTAGGTGACGTGTCAGGCTGAAGGTTAGTGTAGGTGACGTGTCAGGCTGAAGGTTAGTGTAGGTGACGTGTCAGGCTGAAGGTTAGTGTAGGTGACGTGTCAGGCTGAAGGTTAGTGTAGGTGACGTGTCAGGCTGAAGGTTAGTGTAGGATACATGTCAGGCTGTAGGTTACATAGGAAGATGAAGGTTAGTGTAGGTGACGTGTCAGGCTGAAGGTTAGTGTAGGTGACGTGTCAGGTTGAAGGTTAGTGTAGGTGACGTGTCAGGTTGAAGGTTAGTGTAGGTGACGTGTCAGGTTGAAGGTTAGTGTAGGTGACGTGTCAGGCTGAAGGTTAGTGTAGGTGACGTGTCAGGCTGAAGGTTAGTGTAGGTGACGTGTCAGGCTGAAGGTTAGTGTAGGTGACGTGTCAGGTTGAAGGTTAGTGTAGGTGACGTGTCAGGTTGAAGGTTAGTGTAGGTGACGTGTCAGGTTGAAGGTTAGTGTAGGTGACATGTCAGGCTGAAGGTTAGTGTAGGTGACGTGTCAGGCTGAAGGTTAGTGTAGGTGACGTGTCAGGCTGAAGGTTAGTGTAGGTGACGTGTCAGGCTGTAGGTTATATAGGAAGATGAAGGTTAGTGTAGGTGACGTGTCAGGCTGAAGGTTAGTGTAGGTGACGTGTCAGGCTGAAGGTTAGTGTAGGTGACGTGTCAGGCTGAAGGTTAGTGTAGGTGACGTGTCAGGCTGAAGGTTAGTGTAGGTGACGTGTCAGGCTGAAGGTTAGTGTATGTGACGTGTCAGGCTGAAGGTTAGTGTAGGATACATGTCAGGCTGTAGGTTACATAGGAAGATGAAGGTTAGTGTAGGTGACGTGTCAGGCTGAAGGTTAGTGTAGGTGACGTGTCAGGTTGAAGGTTAGTGTAGGTGACGTGTCAGGTTGAAGGTTAGTGTAGGTGACGTGTCAGGTTGAAGGTTAGTGTAGGTGACGTGTCAGGTTGAAGGTTAGTGTAGGTGACGTGTCAGGTTGAAGGTTAGTGTAGGTGACGTGTCAGGTTGAAGGTTAGTGTAGGTGACGTGTCAGGTTGAAGGTTAGTGTAGGTGACGTGTCAGGTTGAAGGTTAGTGTAGGTGACGTGTCAGGTTGAAGGTTAGTGTAGGTGACGTGTCAGGTTGAAGGTTAGTGTAGGTGACGTGTCAGGTTGAAGGTTAGTGTAGGTGACGTGTCAGGTTGAAGGTTAGTGTAGGTGACGTGTCAGGTTGAAGGTTAGTGTAGGTGACGTGTCAGGTTGAAGGTTAGTGTAGGTGACGTGTCAGGCTGAAGGTTAGTGTAGGTGACGTGTCAGGCTGAAGGTTACATAGGAAGATGAAGGTTAGTGTAGGTGACGTGTCAGGCTGAAGGTTAGTGTAGGTGACGTGTCAGGCTGAAGGTTAGTGTAGGTGACGTGTCAGGCTGAAGGTTAGTGTAGGTGACGTGTCAGGCTGAAGGTTAGTGTAGGTGACGTGTCAGGCTGAAGGTTAGTGTAGGTGACGTGTCAGGTTGAAGGTTAGTGTAGGTGACGTGTCAGGTTGAAGGTTAGTGTAGGTGACGTGTCAGGTTGAAGGTTAGTGTAGGTGACGTGTCAGGCTGAAGGTTAGTGTAGGTGACGTGTCAGGCTGAAGGTTAGTGTAGGTGACGTGTCAGGTTGAAGGTTACATATGAAGATGAAGGTTAGTGTAGGTGACGTGTCAGGCTGAGGGTTACATAGGAAGATGAAGGGTAGTGTAGGTGACGTGTCAGGCTGTAGGTTACATAGGAAGATGAAGGTTAGTGTAGGTGACGTGTCAGGTTGAAGGTTACATAGGAAGATGAAGGTTAGTGTAGGTGACACGTCAGGTTGAAGGTTACATAGGAAGATGAAGGTTAGTGTAGGTGACGTGTCAGGTTGAAGGTTAGTGTAGGTGACGCGTCAGGCTGAGGGTTACATATGAAGATGAAGGTTAGTGTAGGTGACGTGTCAGGCTGAGGGTTACATATGAAGATGAAGGTTAGTGTAGGTGACGTGTCAGGCTGTAGGTTACATAGGAAGATGAAGGTTAGTGTAGGTGACGTGTAAGGTTGAGGGTTACATATGAAGATGAAGGTTAGTGTAGGTGACGTGTCAGGCTGTAGGTTACATATGAAGATGAAGGTTAGTGTAGGTGACATGTCAGGCTGAGGGTTACATAGGAAGATGAAGGTTAGTGTAGGTGACGTGTCAGGCTGTAGGTTACATATGAAGATGAAGGTTAGTGTAGGTGACATGTCAGGCTGAGGGTTACATATGAAGATGAAGGTTAGTGTAGGTGACGTGTCAGGTTGAGGGTTACATATGAAGATGAAGGTTAGTGTAGGTGACGTGTCAGGCTGAGGGTTACATATGAAGATGAAGGTTAGTGTAGGTGACGTGTCAGGCTGAGGGTTACATATGAAGATGAAGGTTAGTGTAGGTGACGTGTCAGGCTGTAGGTTACATAGGAAGATGAAGGTTAGTGTAGGTGACATGTCAGGCTGAGGGTTACATAGGAAGATGAAGGTTAGTGTAGGTGACGTGTCAGGTTGAGGGTTACATATGAAGATGAAGGTTAGTGTAGGTGACGTGTCAGGCTGTAGGTTACATATGAAGATGAAGGTTAGTGTAGGTGACGTGTCAGGCTGAGGGTTACATATGAAGATGAAGGTTAGTGTAGGTGACGTGTCAGGCTGAGGGTTACATATGAAGATGAAGGTTAGTGTAGGTGACGTGTCAGGCTGAGGGTTACATATGAAGATGAAGGTTAGTGTAGGTGACGTGTCAGGCTGAGGGTTACATATGAAGATGAAGGTTAGTGTAGGTGACGTGTCAGGCTGAGGGTTACATATGAAGATGAAGGTTAGTGTAGGTGACGTGTCAGGCTGAAGGTTAGTGTAGGTGACGCGTCAGGTTGAAGGTTAGTGTAGGTGACGTGTCAGGCTGAAGGTTAGTGTAGGTGACGCGTCAGGCTGAGGGTTACATAGGAAGATGAAGGTTAGTGTAGGTGACGTGTCAGGCTGAAGGTTAGTGTAGGTGACGTGTCAGGCTGAGGGTTACATAGGAAGATGAAGGTTAGTGTAGGTGACGTGTCAGGTTGCGGGTTACATATGAAGATGAAGGTTAGTGTAGGTGACGTGTCAGGCTGAGGGTTACATATGAAGATGAAGGTTAGTGTAGGTGACGTGTCAGGTTGAGGGTTACATATGAAGATGAAGGTTAGTGTAGGTGACGTGTCAGGCTGAGGGTTACATATGAAGATGAAGGTTAGTGTAGGTGACATGTCAGGCTGAGTGTTACATAGGAAGATGAAGGTTAGTGTAGGTGACGTGTCAGGCTGAGGGTTACATAGGAAGATGAAGGTTAGTGTAGGTGACGTGTCAGGCTGAAGGTTAGTGTAGGTGACGTGTCAGGCTGAGGGTTACATAGGAAGATGAAGGTTAGTGTAGGTGACGTGTCAGGTTGAGGGTTACATATGAAGATGAAGGTTAGTGTAGGTGACGTGTCAGGCTGAGGGTTACATAGGAAGATGAAGGTTAGTGTAGGTGACGTGTCAGGCTGAAGGTTAGTGTAGGTGACGCGTCAGGTTGAAGGTTAGTGTAGGTGACGTGTCAGGTTGAAGGTTAGTGTAGGTGACACGTCAGGTTGAAGGTTACATAGGAAGATGAAGGTTAGTGTAGGTGACGTGTCAGGTTGAGGGTTACATATGAAGATGAAGGTTAGTGTAGGTGACGTGTCAGGCTGAGGGTTACATAGGAAGATGAAGGTTAGTGTAGGTGACGTGTCAGGCTGAAGGTTAGTGTAGGTGACGCGTCAGGTTGAAGGTTAGTGTAGGTGACGTGTCAGGTTGAAGGTTAGTGTAGGTGACACGTCAGGTTGAAGGTTACATAGGAAGATGAAGGTTAGTGTAGGTGACGTGTCAGGCTGAGGGTTACATAGGAAGATGAAGGTTAGTGTAGGTGACGTGTCAGGCTGAGGGTTACATAGGAAGATGAGGGTTAGTGTAGGTGACGTGTCAGGTTGAGGGTTACATATGAAGATGAAGGTTAGTGTAGGTGACATGTCAGGCTGAGGGTTACATAGGAAGATGAAGGTTAGTGTAGGTGACGTGTCAGGCTGAGGGTTACATAGGAAGATGAAGGTTAGTGTAGGTGACGTGTCAGGCTGAAGGTTAGTGTAGGTGACGTGTCAGGCTGAAGGTTAGTGTAGGTGACGCGTCAGGCTGAAGGTTAGTGTAGGTGACGCGTCAGGATGAAGGTTAGTGTAGGTGACGCGTCAGGTTGAAGGTTAGTGTAGGTGACGCGTCAGGCTGAAGGTTAGTGTAGGTGACGTGTCAGGTTGAAGGTTAGTGTAGGTGACGCGTCAGGCTGAAGGTTAGTGTAGGTGACGCGTCAGGATGAAGGTTAGTGTAGGTGACGCGTCAGGTTGAAGGTTAGTGTAGGTGACGCGTCAGGTTGAAGGTTACATAGGAAGATGAAGGTTAGTGTAGGTGACGTGTCAGGCTGAGGGTTACATAGGAAGATGAAGGTTAGTGTAGGTGACGTGTCAGGCTGAGGGTTACATAGGAAGATGAGGGTTAGTGTAGGTGACGTGTCAGGCTGAGGGTTACATAGGAAGATGAGGGTTAGTGTAGGATACATGTCGTGAACATCAACATTCTTCAAACCACGCCAACAGCGTCATAAAACCATGCAGTACAATAAATAATGCAAAGTGATATTCCTATTATTAGAAAGTTGAACACGGACATCTATACCGTACCCGAGTGACTGGAGCTGTTCGATGACATGGAACCAGGAGCACTTCTGGAAGGTTTAAATTGACAAGAAATCAACTTTCTGGAATCTGGAAGCTGAAAAAGATTATTTTTTAAAATAAAATATACTTCTGATCCCAACACTGCTGCATGATATGACTTCAATACTAACGTGTGATTAGGCCCCAGTGGAAGCAAGTATTTCTGACTCACACTGGTTCCTAGAAACAAAACCTTTTCACTTACAGTATGTTCACACTCACTCGTTGCAGTAATGCACAATAAAACTCACAGGTTTACCATGAATAATCCCAGGGCACAGTAACACATGCAACACAATGAAATGCATTGTGGTGGCAACCCACAATGCACCTCCCTATGCTAAACACTTGGATTGATGTTCTGTTTCAAATACCACTTTATGTATTGACATACCCCCTTAAACCCAATCTGTCCAGACAGTATTTTCACTTGCTGACTTGGCACCAACCACAGGCAGCTCAACTCTTCAATACGAGGCAGAACTTGAATCCAACACAATTTTACTTCAGCTAATTGCAGTACAGGGGATGTTTTACTAGTCTTAATAAGCGGAAGAAGACAATGAATTTCTTGAGACCTGTCTCTGCAAAGTACTAATACAGACTCAGGGAACATGGAAGAAACAAGGAGAGTCAAGCTAGGACTGAACTAACTAGTACTAAACAGGAGGACAGAGTGGGGCACTCTCAGGGCATTTAGATATCTACACAGGGTGAGGTGGGGGGGGGGGGGTTGGGAATTTGTAGTACTTACCCTCTCTGTCTCCTTAGCTCTGCCCCTCCGGTCTGGCCTTTCTTCGTTGCCTTTGCCCGAGTAGTAAGGAAGGTAGTTTTTTCGGCTCAGCGGTTCAAGTTTAGGGACTGTGGTTTGTTTTAGAGAGTTTTGGAGATGTGCGGTCACACAGGCCCGGCAGGCAATGCAGGTTCGGGGTCGGAGGCGCTGTTCTTCATGGCGGGAGAGGGGGGAATACGTGACTGCGCTGGAACCACTGCAACAGAGAATACCGAGGGACATTAACTCTACTGAAAGGAAAATCATTGATTTAATTCATGTGTTTCAATGGAAACATGCTTTTTATTGCAATAGAGAATGTACAGTTTTTTTAGGGTTCACTCACACCGTATGACCTTTAGATTCACACCAGGTGCCGCAGGACTGCGTTGCGTAGCTGTTCCAGCACAGTACCACCACAAGACAAGGCAAAATGAATAGTCTCTTACCTGGCTGGTTCACACCATTACATTGCGGTAGTAGGCGTTGAAAAAGAATACTGCATGCACTACTTTTTTTCGGCACAGTTCAGTGCGAATCAATCCACCGCTTTGCATCACACTGCAGCCAATAGACCTTAATGAAATGTCGCTATGTGACATTTCAATAAAGTTTGTTTAAAAAAAAAGAACAGTGGGATGTGCCATGATTGGTGCCTCAGCACTGCTGTCATCCCATTGCACATCAGCCACTGCTTTCTATAGCCGCTGCTGGTTTGAATTTACCATAATGTAAGGTGACCAGATTATTTAAATGGGGAAATTTTTTTTCTTTTTCGTACATCACGGGACACAGAGCGACTTAGTCATTACTAATGGGTTATATAGATTACCTTCAGGTGTTGGCACTGGCCAATTCCAAACCGGAAGTACCCTCCCCTATATAAGCCCCTCCCACCCGGGAGCACCTCAGTTTTTTGCCAGTGTCTAAGGTGTTGGCCAAAGAGTAACATGTGTTTTCACTGGGCTTGCGTACAGGTTCTTTTGGGCCTCAGTAAGCTATTCCGGATCCGACCAAAAAAGCTTCATAGCTAAACGGTCGGTACCCGGGCCTTGCAGCAGAAGAGCAAGGTTTTGCCTGTAATGCTTCTCTTAGGAGGGCTGGACCCTGGGATCCAGAGCTCTGGTCATACCCACGACCAAGATGTTGTCTGTGCAGGGTGCTATACAGGTCCAGGGGAGTGGAATCCTTGGGAACCCGGTCCCTGAAGGTTTAATTACAATGCCTGCCGTGATAGGTGAAGTTTGGACTTCTGTGGACCAAACAAAGTCCTGCGGCGGGGATCAGGTAAGTGGGGGCCCCCAGGAACTTGGTTCTATTGGGGGACCCCCAAGCCTAATTTGTCTTTCTGTCTGTTACCTAACGGTATTCCCGCTAAATATCTGTGTTTGCCTATAACTACTGAAAATGTAAAATTTTAATAGTAGTCAAGAAAAAAAAAAAAAAAAAACAGGGACCGCGGTACCTGTGTTAAACCACTAGAGGCCGCTGTAGTCCATTTTTCTTGTCATGTGGATCTTTGGTTTTCTCAAGTCAAAAGATCCAGGCAGCTGGTAAGTTTCTCTGTGGGAATCCACTTCCTCTGCCCTGTTGCTGCGCTCATCCACCGCACAGGCCCTCCGGCAAAAAGGGCCCTGGCTCCTAGTCCCCTGTTTGATTTCGAAAAGGGCAAGCGGGCGCGTGCACGCGCCTCCTATGAAAAAAAAGGAGCGGGTGGATGACGCTCGATGCGCGCCGCGGCGCTTCTGCGCATGTGCGGGCGTCCCAGCATGGTTAAATAACACAGTACAAGTGTCAGCTGCATGCAAACAGAGCTAGCAACAAACAGTGGCACACAGAGGCGGTTGATGCAGGCATCCCCATAGAAAGGCACTTTAGTGGACACCAGCTGGTATATAGCAGCACCTGTGTTAGACTATTACCAGCAAAATTGGTGTATGACGACGGGAATACCTCAGCTTTGTGCTTAAAGGATATGTCGTCCAGACGCTCCGGAAATAGATCTTCCAGGAAGCCAAAGGGGTCTCCATCGGGCTCTGAGGATATTGGGCATGCTTGTACTGCACCAATCTCCCCTGAGAATTCAGAGGTCAGTAGCCGTAGAAACCCCGCAGGAATGCCTGGTGCTGCGGCTGTCCCCAGTCCACCTGCTCCTGTATATATAACAGAGGAGGTTTTATCCTCAACTCTGGGAGGATTGGAAGAGAGATTAACAGCATTGATCGCTGCTTCCCTGTCTCAGGAAAAGCGCGTCCGATCTCCGTCTCCTCCTTCAGAGTGCCTGTTAGTGGAGGAACAGCCCCACACAGAGATCGACCTACCTGAAGGGGATCAGGATGAGGTTGATTCAGTTATGGAGGAATCAACAGTGGAAGAACCTTTCTCAGCTTCTCAGGCTGAAAGATTATGGGTTCAGTCTCTGACTAATATGGTCCGATCAGCATTTAAAATGCCTCTGGCGGAACCACCATCCACTACGGTTTCCTCGCTGGGGTCGCTAAAAGCTCCCCAGGCTGTCTGTTCCTTCCCAATCCACCCTTTATTAGAAGGGCTTATTTACCAGGATTGGGAGCATCCTGATAAAATATTTGCTCCCCCCAAGAGATTTCCGGTGATCTATCCCATGGAGGATAAGTTCATAAGAAAATGGAGGGTCCCTACAGTGGACGCAGCCATCTCTTCTGTTAACAAATCACTGACATGTCCAGTAGATAATGTTCCAATGTTCAAAGACCCAATAGATAAAAAATTGGAGTCTTTACTAAAATCTGCTTTCTCTACAGCAAGTATGGTAACACAACCTGCGGTAGCAGCGATTGGAGTCTGCCAAGCAGTGAAAGATCAGTTGAAACAAGTCTTAAGGGACTTACCAGATCAGCAGGCTCTTGCCCTAGCTGACCTGCCTAGAGCCTTGTGTTTTGCGGTGGACGCCATAAAGGATACAATCCAACAGGCCTCCCGCTTTACGCTGTCTATAGTACATATGCGTAGGCTTCTGTGGCTCAAAAACTGGTCTGCTGAAGCTCCCTGTAAAAAACTGCTGGTTAGCTTCCCATTTCATGGAGAACGCTTATTTGGAGAAGATCTGGACAAATATATCCAGAAAATTTCTGCCGGTAAAAGTTCACTCTTACCGGTTAAGAACAAGGAAGTCCTTCTTTTAAGAGGCCTACTTCTCCAGTCCCGGGCACATCGGCTGTGAAGCAGTTCCGACGGCCTTCGCGGTCAAATTCAGGGGGCAGAAATCAGGGACAATCACAGGGTAACAAGAAGCCCTGGATCAAGAAAGGTACAAAACCTCCCCCCCAAGGCATGAAGCGTTGCCCCCACTCAATCGGGTGGGGGGAAGACTTCAGTTGTTCACAGAGACCTGGCGGGACACCATCAGAGACAGATGGGTGCTCTCCGCAGTAAGTCTGGGATACAAGCTGGAGTTAAAAGGCACTCCTCCTGCCCAATTTATGAGGTCAAACGTGCCAAGAGATCCCCAAAAGAGAGGATCCCTCCTTCTGGCACTAGAACAACTATTGCTCCAAGGTGTAATCATGAAGGTTCCCCTGGAAGAAAGCGGATTCGGGTTTTACTCGAACCTTTTCACAGTCCCCAAACCAAATGGGGACGTGAGGCCCATATTAAATCTAAAAGGGCTAAACAAGTTCCTAAATATCAGGACTTTTCGGATGGAGTCGATCCGATCGGTGGCCACCGCCCTACAAGGGCAGGAATGGCTAGCCTCGATCGACATAAAGGATGCTTATCTGCATATTCCCATCTTTCCGGCCCACCAGAAATTTCTACGCTTTGCAGTAGAAGGGCGCCATTTTCAGTTCAGAGCCTTACCTTTCGGTCTGGCCACAGCACCACGAGTGTTCACAAAAATTCTGGCCCCATTATTGGCCAATCTAAGAACACAGGGTGTAACGATAATGGCATATCTAGACGACCTGCTACTAATAGACCACTCAGTGGAAAAGCTGGAAGTAGCTATTCACAAGACAATCGAGTATCTGGAATATCACGGTTGGATTATCAACCGGGACAAGTCAGCTCTAAGACCAGTCAAAAGTCTGGAATACTTAGGGCTAAGGCTGGATTCAAATCAGAGAAAGATTTTCTTACCTCCAGAGAAGGTGTCGTCTTTAAAAGATTTGACCCACTTAGTGGGTACAAAAAGAAAACCATCCATACGCCTCTGCATGAGGCTGCTGGGAAAGATGGTGGCTTCATTCGAAGCGGTACCCTACGGTCATATCCATTCAAGGAATTTGCAAAGGGCCATACTGTCAGCCTGGAACAAAAAAGTTCAGGCTTTAGACTTACCAATGTCCCTGTCCCCTTCCGTTCGCAAGAGCCTCCATTGGTGGTTGGTGCCCCAGAATCTGGAAAGAGGGAAACCCTTCAGTCCGGTTTCTTGGAAGGTGGTCACTACAGATGCCAGCCTCATAGGCTGGGGGGCAGTACTGGAGCAATGGTCTCTCCAGGGCAAGTGGTCAGAAGCAGAAAAGGCCCTGCCCATCAATCTCTTAGAGATACGAGCAGCCCGGTATGCCCTAGTAGCATGGACATCCAAACTCCAAGGGTCCCCTGTCAGAATTCAATCAGACAATGCCACGGCAGTGGCATATATCAATCACCAGGGTGGCACCAAGAGTCGTGCAGCCCAGAGGGAAGCAAATTGCATCCTGGAGTGGGCAGAAAAATATGTCCCAGCCATATCCGCGGTTTTCATCCCAGGAGTGGAAAATTGGAGAGCGGACTTTCTAAGTCGCCAACAATTATGCCCGGGGGAATGGTCTCTTCACCCCGAGGTTTTCCAGGCAATATGCCAGCGGTGGGGAACACCGGATGTAGATCTGCTAGCATCCAGATTCAACGCAAAAGTGGACAGATTTGTGTCTCGCACAAGGGATCCCCTAGCTTGCGGCTCGGATGCCCTAGTGTTCCCTTGGGATCAGTTCGAGCTGATATATGCATTCCCACCGCCACAATTGTTACCGCGATTACTCCGCAGAATCAGGGTAGAAAAGAAACCAGTGATTCTGGTGGCTCCAGCGTGGCCCCGGAGGGCATGGTACGCGGAGATTGTAAAAATGTCAGTGAGGAGTCCTTGGACCCTCCCACATCGTCCGGACCTGCTGTCGCAGGGACCGATATACCACCCTTCCTTACCAGCCCTAGGTTTGACGGCCTGGCTATTGAAGCCCACATTCTGAAAAAGAGAGGGCTCTCTAATTCTGTGGTATCTACCATGATCAATGCCAGGAAACCGGTATCCAGGCAGATCTATTATAGGATCTGGAAAGCGTACATTACGTGGTGTGAGGCCAGGAAATGGCATCCACGTAAGTACGTGATAGGGAGGATTTTGGACTTCCTACAGTGGGCTGTAGATAGGAAGCTTGCCTTGAGTACTATCAAGGGTCAGATTTCGGCCTTGTCAATATTTTTTCAAAGGCCCTTGGCTTCGCATTCACTAGTCAAAGCCTTTATACAAGCAGTGATGCGTATTAGCCCTCTGGTTAGTATTCCCATATGTCCTTGGGACTTAAACCTGGTTCTGTCGGTTCTACAGAAACAACCGTTTGAACCATTACAACACATTTCCTTGGTTCTTCTCACCAGGAAATTGATTTTCTTAGTAGCCGTTTGTTCGGCTAAAAGAGTAATCGGAATTAGCCGCCTTGTCCTGTAAGGAGCCATATCTGGTTGTCCATAAGGACAGAGTAGTATTACGTCCTCATCCAGCCTTTCTTCCTAAGGTGGTGTCGAGGTTTCATTTGAACCAAGATGTGGTTCTTCCTTCTTTTTTCCCCAAACCTAGCTCGGTAGAGGAAAAGTTATTACATTCTTTGGATGTAGTAAGAGCAGTTAAAGCTTATCTAAAAGCCACTGCTCAGATTCGCAGAACGGATTCTTTATTTGTTCTGCCGGAAGGCCCCAGAAAGGGTCAGGCAGCATCAAAATCTACTTTAGCCAAGTGGATTCGACAGGTCATAATACAAGCCTATGGCTTGAGAAAGAGACCGCCTCCGTTCAAAGTTAGGGCGCACTCCACAAGAGCAGTTGGAACTTCATGGGCAGTGCATCACCAGGCCTCCCTGGCTCAAGTATGTAAGGCCGCAACATGGTCTTCGGTACACACGTTTACTAGGTTCTACCAGGTAGACGTTAGAAGTCAGGAGGATGTCGCCTTTGGGCGCAGTGTGTTGCAGGCCGCAAAAGATCCTCATGCCTGATGGCGCCCAGCTTATGTATCCCTCCCCTCATTTGGCATTGCTTTGGGACGTCCCATTAGTAATGACTAAGTCGCTCTGTGTCCCGTGATGTACGAAAAAGAAAAAGGGATTTTTATAACAGCTTACCTGTAAAATCCTTTTCTTGGAGTACATCACGGGACACAGAGCTCCCACCCCTCTTTTTGGGACACTTATTGCTTGGCTACAAAACTGAGGTGCTCCCGGGTGGGAGGGGCTTATATAGGGGAGGGTACTTCCGGTTTGGAATTGGCCAGTGCCAACACCTGAAGGTAATCTATATAACCCATTAGTAATGACTAAGTCGCTCTGTGTCCCGTGATGTACTCCAAGAAAAGGATTTTACAGGTAAGCTGTTATAAAAATCCCTTTATTTGTGTAGTGGCCTCACCCCATCTCTTTTGTCTAGGGGTATCACACACGACAGGGTGAGATGCGCTACGGCTCATGTCCTCCCCATAACTGTGGGTGAGGTGAAGGCCAGTACCAGATATTTCCTCGGGCCTATGTGCTTCTGTCTAGAATCAAGTCCCGCTGCGCCAACACTTCCCTCTGCTCCCATTAACCAGAGTTCCACACACCGATCACAGTCCAACTCTTGTTTTATTGCATATCTCACAATAAACAGTGCTTCAGTAGCCAACTGGTTGCGACTTGATAACATTTTGATACGGGGGGATGAGCAGGTCGAGGCACTATCCTGGTTGTCAGCTAAACCACTGCGATCTTGCCAGCGGTTACTATAGCCTTAGCTAGAAAGGACTTAGAACTTGAGAGTCTCTACCAGCGACTCAAGAGAACATAGATAGGAGTACCTTCGCTGCGCTGCGGCCCCTATCAGGGGAAGATGTCCCTCCAAGGGAGTTACCAGAGGCCCATCCGTCACTGGGTTGATGCTGCTCCAGACTCTCCGAATGGGTAACCTCCCCGGCCTCCTCACCTCAGACATGAGCCCCATCCACTTCAGGGACCCTCGGACTTCTCCACCCTCGCGGGACCCAGTCGAAGTCACTGGGCCCCAGGCCTCCTGGTTTAGTACCTCACCCCAGGCTGAAGGTGCCTGGGATGGACTCCAACTCCATCCCGGTCAGGCCTAGGGCACCTGAGCCGGAATTCAGAACCGCCCGCACCCAGGCCTAAGGTGCCTGGGCGCGTGATGATCGACCTCCAGAAGAGCAAGACCTCGTGACCAGGGCGTCTCCCCCTTTTATCCCCTCCAATCGACACCACGGCAGGTTCCCCGCCCTCGCCGTACCATCTCCGAGAAGGGACAAAAAGGACAGAACTGTGGCGGCAAATCTACCTTGAGCCTGCGAGCACCTGCCACCCACAGGCCAAGGGGATTATTACACCGTCCAATCCTCCACGAATACAAATGGTCCATTACTCCCATACCTACACACCTGGGTGTGTCCCACCTAAAATTTAGAGACCCCGCTACATTTGCAAAAGGTAAACTCTTTTATAAGTGTAGCGGGTACTTACTTTCCTGGGGTAAAATTTGAATCTTTTCGGTGACACCGGTGGTGTGTTCCGGCGGTCCACTGGGTGGCGCTGTCCCATGGGCTGACGGACAGATATCGCTGTGTGCTGGGTCTCCCTTTTGGCCTCTCTCGGCAGCGGTATGGTGGGGCGGGGAACCCGCCGTGCTTGCTGGGAGAGCGTATAAGGGGGCCGGCCATCTTGGTCACGGGGTTCTTCGTTCCAAGCACCTTCAGCTTGCGGACGGGGGTTCGTGTCCGTCCTCTAGGCGGCCTAGGCCTGGAGGACCACCGGAGATCGTGTTCCACCCCAGGCACCTTCAGTCCTAGGGTGAGGTACTTGGATGGAGGTCCGGAGCTCAGTGCCCAACACTGAGTTCCGCGAGGGAAGGATCCTAAGGCACTCCGGGGATGGATGCCTGAATCCGAGTTGGGCGTAATGGACCGGGAAGAGCTCCTCACCTGAAGACCCGGTGCAGCAGACTGCCGGTGACGGGTGAGTCTCTTGTCGGAGACCGTCCGGAAGGAGAATTTCCCTTGTGTGGAGACCATAGATCACTCTCAGGGAGGAGAGTGGATGATAGAACTTGTGTCTGGGCCTATTCGTACACACACCTCCTTTTCTGTTCTATAGCCAAGGGAGTCTGTGTTATGTTCTGAATAAAGGAGTGTTGGACTTTAACGGTGTGTGGCTCAATTTCTGGCGGACGAGGTTCAAGGAGACTCTTGGAGGGAGGATCCGATGCACAGCACAGACCCGAAGGTAACAAGAGACATTGCTGAGACCACATACACACCTGTGGTGGAAGCCTGGCGTAGCTCACCCCTCTCCCTCCCCTATCATACCCCTAGACCAGAGGCAGTGCGAGTTGGAAATCTTTAACAGAGGGAAGTGGGGAGAGGGAGTGTGCGCTACATAAGCATATTTTCCTCGAATGATATATGCAGTGTATGTGGTATGTGTTTATGGAATGATTGTACGATATATATACACATTATTTCTCACATTTCGTCCATAAATAAAGATAAAAAAAAAAAAGATGCTGCTTAGAATTTGAGATATGACTGCCAAATGTCATGAGGAGAAGACAGAGAAAAAACACAGAGTGCAGAGTTCAGGAGAGCACTACATAAAGAATGCAGGGCTCAGCTGTGCCCATCTATGCAGCCTGACCTGTGCCCAGCAATGCAGATTCACCAGTGCCCCCCTCCCCACCACACGGTAACCCCATGGTCACTCGCCAATCAATGTTGATAACATGTGGGAAGCGGTGATCGGCTGCTCTTCAGTGTCTACGGGTGGCGGGATCTCCCTGGGGCTTGTAGTTCTCTTCCTGAGTCTATACAGTGGAGAGCGGAGGGGCCTCTGACCCGATCATGCATCAGCAAGAGAGTACAAGCAGAGCGATTTACAATTCTGACTGTTTAGATGTTGATATTTGAAAGCAGCGGCAAGCCTGCTGATCTCACAGGTTTTCTAATCCGACAGAACACCGCTGCTTTCAAAAATCAACATCTAAACAGTCAGACAGACTTGTAAATACTGTATTTCACGATATAAGCTGAGTTTACTGTTAAAAATAACAGTGAAATTTATAACTTTGTTGGGTGTAACAAGATGTCCGCTTCCCGCCTTCTCACTGTATGTTTACTGTGGCCGAGTGTAGGGTGTAGCAAGATGGCGGTGACTATGCTCTATGTGTCTATTTAGGGGTAGTCTGGGCCAATAGTTGGGCTCAGACCAATTGATATTCCATTTTTGCTTCTGCTCTGGGTGTGATGCTGCCTGGCAGTAGTGTTCCCTGTAGGGAATAGGTTGAACCACGGGGGGGTATCACAGCACCTTGGGTGTCCTCTCTCGGCAGCCGTGCAGTGGGCGTCGTGAACCTGCTGTGCATGCTGGGAGGGGTACATAAGGGGCAGACGCTTTTGTTCGGGGTCCATTTTGTGGGGGTCGTTCCTGGGGACCCATTGGTCCCGTGTGTGCACCTCATGGCACGGAGTGCGCGTGTTCTGGTCCCGGGCACCTTCAGCCCGAGGTCGCATTGCTGCTTCATAGGCCCAGCTCTGTTGGCTGGGGCCTAGGTTCTCAAGAAGGTATCCCAAAGCTACCCACCTGCGGGGAGCCATGGTTTAGGAAAGGAGACCAGGGGAGGATCAGTCCCAGAGGAGACTAGCGACGGTACTGCTGTCTCGGGAAGAGGCCTGGAAACTCGCCTAAGAAGGGATCCATAATTACAAGCCCTGCAATACGCCAATCTGGCATAAAAGGTTCTCGTCAGTATTGCTTGGCTGGGAGGTTCGGGACTTTTAATCCTGTGGCAGAGGGTTCCAGATCGTATCTTAATACAAATGAAAGATTGATTCGTGCTGCATTCCGGCTGCTAGGACCACTAAAGGGACTATCCGGGTGAGCAATACCCACTCAGGCTTGAGTGGCGACGAGTGCTGTTTAAGTGTTGCGTGCCTGAACCTTCCCCTGTGTATTTTCTCTCTCGTGTCCTACTCTTCCTCTAAGTTCACTCAACGGTTTTGGTTTTACACGGTGTGGACATTGACTTTTCTGAAGACCTTTCTTACACCCCTGACAACGGAAGCCATGGAGGTAATTCGCAGACCCAACAAAACCATCCGGTCCCTTAAATGGGGGTAAGTGCTACATACACACCGAATCCTCCATAGAGGTCTATGGGGACATGCTTGGACTTGTAGTTCATACACAGAGAATCCTCCATAGAGGTCTATGGGGATATGCTAGGACTTGTAGTTCATACAGAGAGACCTCCATAGAGGTCTATGGGGACATGCTTGGACTTGTAGTTCATACACAGAGAATCCTCCATAGAGGTCTATGGGGACATGCTGGGATTTGTAGTTCATATAGAGAATTCTCCATGTAGGTCTATGGGAATGTGCTGGGACTTGTAGTTCATACACAGAGAATCCTCCATAGAGGTCTATGGGGACATGCTGGGACTTGCTATACTATACTGTACATGGACAGACTTTTTTACTATGTGAACATTTCTGTATTTAAAATCCTTTTATTGGTCTTATGTAATATTATGATATTCTGAGATACTGAATTTTGGGGAGTCACTAGCTGTAAGCCATATATATCACTCAGTGTGTAACATATCTATATAAAATATATGAGTTTCACTTTTTAAACACAATTACTGAAATAAATTAACTTTTTGATTATATTCTAGTTTCATGAGATACACTTTGATTACAGGTTCATCTCTAAAGTGTAAAAAAATATATTTAAATGAAATAAAATAAAAATAAATTGTTTCTCAGACATGCACAATTATTAAATTTTGTCTTATTGGGTATCTATTTACTCCTCGTAACCTATTTTTTTATATTTAAAAAAAAAATAGGTATTATATGGTGTTTGTGTGCACTAAAGTGTATTTTTCCCTGAAAATTTGCATTTAATAAACAGCTGCGCGAATATTGTGCGACATAAAAAATGGCAACACTCACCATTTAAATCTCCAGGGTCTCTGCTTTCAGAAAATATATAATTTTTGGGTATTATAAGCCATTTTCGTGCTAAAAAACATGATTATTTTAACGAGTGAGTGAGAAATGTCAAAATTGTCCCTGGCAGCGAAGGGTTAACAGGTTTACAAATTTGAATTTTTTTTGTGAGTTAGGAAAAAAAAAAAAAAAAAGAATAAATCTTGACTTTTTGGGCATCTATTTATTCATCTTAACCTCATGTTTTATATTTTATAAAAATAAAATAGGTATTACACGGTGTTTGTGTGCACTAAAATGCATTCAAGTGTATTTTTTCACTGAAAATTTGCATTTAATAAACAGCTGCGTGAATATCGTGCGACATAAAATATGGCAACAACCACCATTTAATTTTCCAGGGTCGCTGCTTTCAGAAAATATATCATGTTTGGCTATTATAAGACATTTTTCAAACTAAAAAAACATGGTAATTTTAACAAGTGTGTGAGAAATGTCAAAATTGTCCCGGGCAGCGAAGGGTTAACTTGTTTACAAATTTGAATTTTTTGTCAGTTAGAAAAAAAAGGGTCATGTGACATGATGATGTCATCACAGTGGGAGACTATAAGGCCTCATGCCCACTGGCGTTTTTACAGCTGCGTTTTTGAGCGTTTTTTACAGCTTAAAAACGCCTGTCCATGTTATTGTAAATATTTTTTTTTTTTTTTTTTTTTGAAAAAAAAACAAAAAAAAAAAAAAAACGTCGGAGCTAAAAACGCGTCCGCGCGTTAGTGCGCGTTTTTTGCGCGTTAGTGCGCGTTTTTGCGCGTTTTTTGACGCTCGCGTTTTTTCCTGCCTAGTTCTGACGCTGAGGAACGCACTGGCCCTGGGTTTTTTTTACAGCTTACAAACGCCTATGCTCTTTACAGCTCAAAAACGCCTAGGTGGGCATGAAGCTATAGACTAACATGGACAGGCGTTTTTAAGCTGTAAAAAACGCTCAAAAACGCGGCTGAAAAAACGCCCGTGGGCATGAGGCCTAAAAAGGAGCTGTGGCAGGGTCTGAGCTCACTTTCATGCCGCGTACACACGACCGTTTTTATTGTCATTAAATAAAACGGCATTTTTCTCGACGTGATTCTTCTCAAGCCTGCCTTGCCTACACACTATCGTTGAAAAAAATGCTTGAGAAAAGCGCGGTGACGTACAACACGTACGACGGCACTATAAAGGGGAAGTACCATTCGGATGGCGCCACCCTTCATGTTAGTAAAAGATTGATGAGAGACGATTCGCGCTTTTCAGCCTTGTGCTTTTCAGTCCGTTACAGCGTGACGAATGTGCTATCTCCATTACGAACGCTAGTTTTACCAGAACGAGCGCTCCCGTCTCATACTTGATTCTGAGCATGCGCATTTTTTTTCACGTCGTTAAAGCCTGCACACGGTCGTTTTTCATGACAAGAAAAACGACGATGTGAAAAATGACGAGAAAAATTAGAGAATGTTCCAATTTTTTCATGGCCATTTTTCACGTCGTGAAAAATGCTCTGAAGCCCACACACGATCATTTTTAATGACCATTTTAAAAAAATTGCATTTTTCTCGTCATTAAAAGCGGTCGTGTGTACGCGGCATAAGCCTTAATGCCCAAACATCAATTCCTTCCACTCAGGGCCAGTTCACACCACATGCAGTCCAATGTGTTTTTTTTTCTGCATCAAAAATGCATAGAAAGCAGGTTATATGGTTTTCAATAGCATAGTTCACACCAGTGCTTGCAGTTCCAGAAAAAAAAAAAAGTAGAACATGTTGCATTTTTCCTGCACTGGACTGTACTGGAACACTGTAAAAAGCATACAAAATGCAACGGAACGCACCTAAACACATCAAAAACACACTAGAACACACATGTTCTTATTTAAAATTAAGAAAAAAAGAAGGTAAAAATGCACTGGACTGCATCAAAAACACGCATGCATAAAAGCATCTGGAATGCATCCAGACTGTGTTTCTATGGTGTGAACCGGCCCTTAATCTAATTTCATCATTCTGCTATAATCCCAAATAATAATGTTCCCAGTATTCTGTATATTATCACATTAGTTATGCAGCAAGGGTGCGATCTGAACTTTTCTCATGATCTAGAGTCATCTATATATATACTGGATGTGCCTCTATAGACTAAGTAGATATATATACACTGTAGAGGCACATCCAGTGTGTGTGTGTGTGTGTATTATATAGAGATAGAAATATATATCTCTATATATTACACACACACACACACACACACACACACACACACACACACACTGGATGTGCCTCTACAGTATAAATATCTACATAGTCTATAGAGGCACATACAGTATATATAGGTGATATATATACTGTATATGACTCTAGATCATGAGCACCCTTGTGGCATAACTAATGTAATAATATACAGAATTAGGATCATAGCAGAATGATGAAATTGAATTGAGAGGAAGCACTACTAAATAATACATAATGAACCAATACACAGACAGACAAAACTAATACAAATAGAACAGTGCTAATTAATTATCCCTTTAACCTAAGTGCTGTAATTAAAAGAGTCTGTGCTCCTAAAGCCGGCGATAGACAGTTCAAATCTCAGCAGGCTCAGCAGGGACCAGCCAAGATTCTAACCATGTATGGGCAGGCTGATTAAGGGCTGGGTACAACCAGCCCGTCAGATTTTTCATGCGATTATTGCCATCTAGTGGGTCGGGATGAGTGGCAGGCAACCAGCATTTTTATACGAAGGCCAACAAGAGTCATCCTTGTGTCCCTGTTATGTCGAGTTTATTCATTGTCTCTGGCACAAGCGTTTTGAACTTTTCTCTCTATAATTTGATGTTGTACAAAGAAAAATATATGAAATGTAGGTGAAGGTGCTAAATCTAATTCCTCTCTTTTTTTTTGAAGATGTACGCAGTATTTACTGCAGACAAGGCTCACGTGGCAGGCCTGTCGATCATCACATTGAGACTCCACCAGAGTGCGACCGTGACATGGCCACTCCACCAGAGTGCGACCGTGACATGGCCACTCCACCAGAGTGCGACCGTGACATGGCCACTCCACCAGAGTGCGACTTCCACAAGCAGACTCCACCAGAGTGCGACTTCCACAAGCAGACTCCACCAGAGTGCGACTTCCACAAGCAGACTCCACCAGAGTGCGACTTCCACAAGCAGACTCCACCAGAGTGCGACTTCCACAAGCAGACTCCACCAGAGTGCGACTTCCACAAGCAGACTCCACCAGAGTGCGACTTCCACAAGCAGACCCCACCAGAGTGCGACTTCCACAAGCAGACCCCACCAGAGTGCGACTTCCACAAGCAGACCCCACCAGAGTGCGACTTCCACAAGCAGACCCCACCAGAGTGCGACTTCCACAAGCAGACCCCACCAGAGTGCGACTTCCAAAAGCAGACTCCACCAGAGTGCGACTTCCACAAGCAGACTCCACCAGAGTGCGACTTCCACAAGCAGACCCCACCAGCGTGCGACGTTCACATTGATACTCCACCAAAATTCCAGATGAATGTCTCCAGTGAAGATGGGGGCAAGGTTACAAGAAAGGATAGGCATATACTAGTGGTAGGGGATTCAGTAATTGGAAGGATACAGAGGGCAATCTGTCACAAAGACCGGTATTGCCGGACAGTATGTTGTTTACCGGGCGCTCGGGTTCGGAACATTGTAGATTGCATGAACAGATTGTTGGATGGGGCTGGAGTGGACCCAACTGTCATGGTATATATTGGTACCAATGACAAAGTTCGAGGAAGATGGGGTGCCCTAAAAAAAAAATTCAGGGACTTAGGGGCTATATTGAAGAAAAGGACCTCCAAGACAGTATTTTCAGAAATACTGCCTGTACCTCGAGCCACACCAGAGAGGCAGCAGGAGCTTAGGGAGCTTAACATGTGGCTGAGGAACTATTGCAGGGAGGAGGGGTTTGGCTTCATGCCGAACTGGGCTGACTTTTTAGTCGGTTACCATCTTTATAGCATTGATGGATTGCACCTAACTGGGAGGGGTGCAGCTTTTTTGGGAATGAAGATGACCAAAAGGTTGGAAGAAATGTTAAACTAGGAGATGAGGAGGAGGGATCAGAAAATGATTTGCTAGTGAACATGAGGGAGAAGATCTTCAAGTCAAGCCATCATCACCGGAGTCCACTATGTCATCACTCTCTTGAAAGATTTTCATCAGCACCTGTCTTCAAGAGAGCAATACCACCAGCTATCTTCACCAACAGGAGTGCCACATTATCTTTTCAGCATAGTTCAAGTTTTGTGTGTGGGGATAGAGTTACATAAGACTCAGTGGAAAGTCTGGAGGAATCCTCCCAGGGACCAAGTATGGCTGTACCAACACAGGTCCCTACACTGGTGGCAGCTGCCACTTCAGTAACCAGGAGGTCTTCCCATCAGCCCTCCATTTTTTCATTTTTGGAACTTCTGAATCACCAACTATCAATGTAATTGGACAAACAAGACAATTGACTGTTCCTAGCAGAAGACTCAACAAAAAGTCTGAGGAACCCTCCCAGGGACCAGGGACGGCTGTACCAACACAGGTCCCTACACTGGTGGCGGCTGCCACTCCAGCAACCGGAGGGTCTTCCCATCAGCCCTCTATTTAGCTTTCTGCAGAAGCTTTAAGGTTCGACAATACATCACCCAAACATAACCACCTGTAAAAAAAAAAAGTGCCTGAGATGTTGGTAATCAGCCTGCTAGGCCCGGGGGGAACCGAACCAAGTCCTCCAAAAGCTGCCTTATATCCAAAAGTTGCCAAGAGTGTAAATGTAGACATTAAGCTCTAAGGTTAATCAAAAATATCACATTCTAAAGGGAAAGGTAGAACAAGGGGGGAGTATGGAAGAGGGAGAGAGGGAGGAAAGGGGGGGGGGGAGGAAGGTTGGAGGAAGAAGGGGGTGAGGGTTGGGGGGAACCTCCACACCACTTCCTTACCCCCAACCCCCCCCCTTTTCCTCCCTCTCTCCCTCTTCCATACTCCCCCTTGTTCTACCTTTTCCTTTGCAAGGTCCACTCCCCATGTCAAGGGCACGTGACCTGGTATGGCTCAGGAGTGGAGGGGGTGCATGCTCATCACCCCCCTTTCCTGGCCTGCCTGGGGTTCTGGTATCAGATTTGTAGGAGACATGTTTTGTTGGTCTTTTTTCACACGCGATTCCCTCTTTAAAGGCGAGCAGCAAACTTTACAATTTTTATTAAGTTTTATTCTGTGAATGAGAACATGTAACAGATATAAAGTAGGCGTTATCCCAATATGGCTGCAAAAGTGGAAATACCTTTTAGGTGATCGTCAAAGAAGTAGCGCTGGTGCCCCATTCATGTGGTCACCATTCAGACGCCCATAAAAACAGCAGAGACCGGCCAGCAGACCTGGCCACAGTAGGTGGAGCTGGTAGCAGCTCCACAGATAGACAATCATAGACAATGATGATGGGCATCTTTGTTGCCCAACCCACCATACTGGGAATACAATAGCAAACGCAAGCGCTTGGGATGCCTGCACAGACAAACACTATTAATCCTAAATGTGTAAAGGATATTATGCAAAGGTTGAAAATCAAAAAACAAAAAAAGGGTTCCAATCAGGTGGACATAAAGTTATTATTGTTACCAAGGGATGGCAGGTAGCATAAAGTTTTGAAAAACTCTATAGTAACAATTGTGGATAGGAAGTCTTTAATAAAAACTCAGTTGCCCAGGGCAGCTCTTCTCCAAGTTGAAGCCGACTCAAGGAAAATGACATGAAAGGAAAAATAGAAAAGCGCCTCTTAGCAAAACAGATTTATTATGTAGCAGACAATTTGTATCAAACACTTACATCATGGTAAGTTTCAGGTGTCATCCAGTAGGATCAATGTTTATATTGCGTCCAGGATCTCTGACGCTACTCCACGGATTTCCCAGGTCCCGGTTATGGCGGCCGCAAGTAGCCGGGATGCAGGCTGGCTTGTCCGCGATAGGAGACAGCAGCGAAGGATGGCAGCGGTCGGTCCGGAGAGGAGCGTCTGACGTCAGCTGGATGGTGCAGGGAACCACAACGCGTTTCAGAGCATGCGCAGCTCTCGTACAGGGCATGCGCGCTCCTTTCTCAAGTGTACCTTGAGAAAGGAGCGCGCATGCCCTGTACGAGAGCTGCGCATGCTCTGAAACGCGTTGTGGTTCCCTGCACCATCCAGCTGACGTCAGACGCTCCTCTCCGGACCGACCGCTGCCATCCTTCGCTGCTGTCTCCTATCACGGACAAGCCAGCCTGCATCCCGGCTACTTGCGGCCGCCATAACCGGGACCTGGGAAATCCGTGGAGTAGCGTCAGAGATCCTGGACGCAATATAAACATTGATCCTACTGGATGACACCTGAAACTTACCATGATGTAAGTGTTTGATACAAATTGTCTGCTACATAATAAATCTGTTTTGCTAAGAGGCGCTTTTCTACCATACTGGGAATGGACTCTCTACCATCTATGAAGAGCCAGGCTTCCACATTCAAGTGAGTTGTCCTGTCCCTGCCTGTCTACATTTCAGGTTACATCCATGGCTAGCTCATGTCCTCTTATATAAGACAGAGCCTATCCATAGAGTAGAGACACTATACAGACCAGAGGACATGTATTTGTCCCATTCCACACAAAGGACATCACCAATATTGGAGAAGTGACCACTGAGGCCTATAACAGCTGAAGGACTCTGTAGCTCTTGTTCACAAAAAGGATCTGCATCTCTAGTTCACTTAAGAATATCATAACCCAAGGGGAAATGGACGGCTCAATGGGAAGGGTGGATGGAATGAGAACCATTAAGAGTCTCCCCCTACAGGACAGATTATGAAAGATTCATAACACTACAATATGGACCTGCATCTCCAGTTCCTTTAGGAAATTTAAAGCCAAATGAGGAAGAGGATGAAAAGTGGAACTTCTCTTTATAAGTGAAGTTCTGCTTTAAGATCGGCAGCACAGAGGCTTAGTAGTTAGCACTTATGCTTTGCAGCACTGGGGTGTTTGGTTCATATCCTGACCAGGACACTGTCTGCATGGAGTCTGCATGCTCTCCCTGTGTTTGTGTGGGTTTCCTACGGGTGCTCCGGTTTCCTCCCACACTCCAAAGACATGCTACCTCACATTGGTGGTGCAGTGGTAAGCATAGCTTCTTTACAAGCAGCTGACCCGGGTTCGATTCCCAGCCAATGCAATCTCACAAGATGGCTGCCTCACCTGGTAAGTGTTACCCCCCCCTCATAATATCTGTATATACAGAGTTTCCTCTACAGTACTGTGCAAAAGTTTTAGCCAGGTGTGAACAACAAATGCTGAAACTAAAGGGGCCATGTGATCCCTTCCTAGCCATGTGGGGGGATCCATAGTAGAGAAGGATCTGGAGGTTTTGGTAGATCATAAGCTTAATACATTGCATTATAAAAGTAGTCATACCCCATAAAATTTTCCACATTTTGTCATGTTACAACCAAAAACACAAATGCATTTTATTGGGATTTTATGTGACAGATAGACCAACACAAAGTGGCACATAATTGTTAAGTGGAAAGAAAATCGATTTCAACATTCTTTACAAATAAATATGTGAAAAGTGTGGGGGGCATTTGTATTCAGCCCCCCTTTACTCTGATACCCCTAACTAAAATCTAGTGGAACCAATCGCCTTCAAAAGTCACCTACTTAGTAAATAGAGTCCACCTGTGTGTAATCTAATCTCAGTATAAATACAGCTGTTCTGTGAAGCCCTCAGAGGTTTGTTAGAGAACCTTAGTTAGCAAATAGCATCATGAAGGCCAAAGAACACACCAGCCAGGTCAAGGATAAAGTTATGCAGAAGTTTAAATCATAATTAGGTTCTAAAAAAAAATATCCCAAGCCTTGAACATCTCACGGAGCACTGTTCAATCTGAAAATGGAAAGAGTATGGCACAACTGCAAACCTACCAAGACATGGCCGTCCACCTAAACTGACAGGCCGGGCAAGGAGAGCATTATTCAGAGAAGCAGCCAAGAGACCCATGGTAACCCTGGAGGAGCTGCAGAGATCCACAGCTCAGGTGGGAGAATCTGTCCACAGGACAACTATTAGTCGTGCGCTTCACAAATCTGACCTTTATGGAAGAGTGACAAGAAGAAAGCCATGTGTTAGAATGGCCCAAAGTCCAGACCTAAATCCAATTGAGAATCTGTGGCAAGACTTGAAAATTGCTGTTCACAGACGCTCTCCATCCAATCTGACAGAGCTTGAGCTATTTTGCAAAGAAGAATGGGCAAAAATGTCACTCTCTAGATGTGCAAAGCTGGTAGAGACATCCCCAAAAAAGACTTGCAGCTGTAATTGCAGTGAAAGGAGGTTCTACAAAGTATTGCCTTAGAGGGGCTGAATACAAATGTACCCCACACTTTTCACATATTTATTTGTATCATTTATCATTTTCCTTCCACTTCACAATTATGTGCCACTTTGTGTTGGTCTATCACATAAAATCCCAATAAAATACAATTAAATTTTTGGATGTAACATGACAAAATGTGGGAAATTTCAAGGGGGTATGAATACTTTTTCAAGGCACTCTAAGCCAGGGGCCCGGTTCAATCACAAGCCTTGGGCCCCTAATCCCCCAAACCTGCGGACAGGTCCCCCTCAACATCCTGAAGGGACGCCCCCACTTTCCTAAGTGGGGTTAATGTCTGTTGGCCATTGGGGACATCTGGTCTACAAGCATCTCGGATGCTCAGGTAAGAGATTTGGTGATCAGGGGCTGCAAGCTAGAGTCCCGCTCTCTACCCCCACCCCGCTTTGTGTTGTCCAGCCAGTTACACAGGCAAGTTGGACAGCATAAAGCGCAATCGGGGTGGGAGGAGAGATTGGGACTCTAGCTTGTAGCTCCTGGACACCATGTCTCTTAACCACTTAAGCCCCGGACCATTTTGCTGGTCAAAGACCAGGCCACTTTTTGCGATTCGGCACTGTGTCGCTTTAACCGACAATTGCGCAGTCATGCGACTTGGCTTCCAAACAAAATTGACGTCCTTTTTTTTCCCACAAATAGAGCTTTCTTTTGGTGGTATTCGATCACCTCTGCAGTTTTTATTTTTTGCGCTATAAACAAAAATATAGCGACAATTTTGAAAAAAAAATGCAATATTTTTTACTTTTTGCTATAATAAATATCCCCCAAAAATATATAAAAAAAAAAAGTTTTTTTCCTCAGTTTAGGCTGACACGTATTCTTCTACATATTTTTGGTAAAAAAAAAAATCACAATAAGCCACCTGCCCGCCTCACAGCCTCTCAAGTCTCACTCTCCGGGACCCGGCTACTACTGGGTGGGGAGTGGAGGAAGATCTCTCCACCAGGGAAGGCAAGGAGATAAGCAGGCAGGCGGCTGGCCGGGGACTTGAGCCAAGACAGCAGAACATGTGAGCGGAGCTGGATGGGCATGCACCCGAAACTGAAGAAATCTTCCCTCCACTCCGACCAGCACATGATTATCAGAAAGGGGCACAGATAATGGAAAAAATACACCCCCCCTAAGCTAGTAGGTGCGGTGGAGCGGGGGTGTGTAATTCAGAATATTTTATTTTAATTTTTTAACAAGAGAGAGTATTTTATTTTTAATTCTGCACTGACTCTTTGAATTTGATTTGCCCCAGCCCCTGTTCAAATCCAATCTGGGGACAAAATCGGGGACAGACTTGATCCGGGGACCGTGTCCTCAATCAGGGGACTGTCCCCTGAAACCGGGGATGTCTGGTCACCCTACCCTAATGCAAAGAAACCTAAAGGCCTCATTTACTGTTTTACATAGTGGCCAGGGGGCAGTAAAAACAGGTCGTTGAGCTGCAGTTTTACCGACCCTGGCCGCTCACCTAAAGAAAAACATATGACCACCCATGGTTGTATACACGGAAAAAGTAAACCCCCTGTTGCGTCAGTGGGCAGCACCGCCGTTGAATGCGACACATTCAAGTGAATGGGGCTGTGCCACAACTGCATGCCGTTGCGGCACGGTGGCGTAGCCTTTTCAGGGTTAAAACAGGCAATGAGGAGGTGACTTCTTGTGAAAAAAACAAAGTCTTAATCACCTTTTTGTAGTCGCATTTATCACACTCCCTGATGATCTGAGAGCTCCAACTCTGACTCGCAGAATGCTCACTGCTGTATGTAAGAGGCAGTGCAACGTGTTATTACAATGTTTTGCCCAAATATATAGAGGTCTATTTATAAAAAAAAATAGCAGGCCAAATGTCACAATTATTAGCACATCTGTTAGACAAAATATGGGAAAAATGTGTATCTAATATTTCCTATTATTGTCAGCTCCATCTAGTGGCCATAATGCAGTATATTACTAAATTAGGTATTTCAGGAAAATACCACATTTTGACTCTATAGAGTTAAAAAAAAAAAAAGTAAATAATTTTTTGGGCAAAAAAATCAAATAAATATTTTTTTTCCAAAAATACATTAAAAACGTTATTTTCCAAAAAGGGTGATCTGCACAGCAGCTGGAGATTTTCTGATTGCTTCGCACTTATACTATGTAATTCACAGCACACACAGTGGCAGTCAGCTGTACATACACCATACCTGGATGTTTGATTTCTAACTGGCTCAGGTTTAGTGTGTCGCCTCTTCCCAGAATTAATTGTTCCATAACACTTCAGCAACTGCTCGGCTGATGTCCGATAAGAGCCCAGCTGTGGTCTCCCGTCTCCTCTCCTTGACATTCCTACAAATGAAAAATAAAAGTATCTGAGAAGATGAAACACGGAGTTCAATAGAACTTTACTCATTCTACTACTTTTTTTTATAACCATTTTTTTATTAGTTTCTTTTTTATTTTATTTATTACCATTTTTTTATTACTTGGTTTTAGGGCTGTGGAAATGAACTATTAATTCCTCAATTAATCGATTAATTTTTTTGATCGATCAAAATTCTTTTGATCGGTACTTACCTCTCTGCCGGCTTCCGGGTCTTCAGGGAGTTCCTTTGGAGATCCGGTGACGTCACGGACACCGACGGAGCTTGCCGTGTCCATCTGAAGGGCTCCTTTGCTGTGCCTTCATATCTGCATGCCGGTGGGACCTTACTATCTGCCACACGCAAGGGCTGTTACACTTCCCTCTATCACTTCCCTCCATCAACCTGGGATTCTACAGCCATCCACTGGGAGTTGTGAGAGTTCCCTTCACGGGACATCTACATGCCGACGGACTGATGTTAACCCCACCTCATCTTGATTCAGCAGTGGTATCGTTGTACACATTTTTATACCAGTATCATACTTAGCTACATGTTTTTATGACTGCTTTTTCTACGGTTTGGTATTACTCGCACCATTTTTACAGTTTATGTAGTGTGAGGGGGTTAGCTCGGCAGCGGGTGTGTGTGACCCCCGGGATGGGCTCCCCACACAAAAACAGGCCCAGCAAACGGAGGTTGTGGTTTTCAAAATCAAAAAGGTGCGGTTTATTTTCTATTTACAGTGACAAAACACAGCAAAGCAAAAGAAACAAACAAAATAAATCCTGGTCAACTTGACCTCTGACTAAACATACAGGTTTCCTAACTAACAACTGGGATCAGCCTAGTGCTGTCCTAGTCCCTAAGTCCCTGGTTTTAAATGTCCAAGCAAATAGCCACACAGGCTTTGTCTCACCGCACAGGGGTTCACTCTCCCTAGACAGTCCACACAGGTCTGGGTCCAGGCATGAGCTAACACCTAATGAATCTGGGAGTTTTTATAGAGGCCTTAAACGAGCTGACAAGCTTCAGCTGGTCTCCTCAACTCCCTGCCTGCACGACGCCCAGCACTCTCCCTAGAGGTATGAGTCATCCATGAGCCCACTAGCCCCAGCTGGGCTTATACAACTCTCCACCTAGTTGTATAAGTCGGCGTAAAGCCTGAATCTGGGCAAAATATATCTACCCCCCTGGATGCAACCAGGTGACTTTACCTTCCTGCTGTCACATACCCCCCCCCCTCTTGTTTTAACCTCGGGGTTGGAACACCAGCAATCAGGCATTCATGTACTCGAGACAAAGCATCCACATTCCCCATTTGAACGCCAGGGCGATGCTTTACTGTGAAGTTGAATTCCTGGAGGGCCAGGAACCACCTATTCACTCTTCTATTTGTTTCCTTGTTTTGAGCCATCCACTTTAACGGAGCGTGATCCGTAACCAAGTCAAAGTGCCTACCTAGCAGGTAGTACCGAAGGGAATCTAGAGCCCACTTCACCGCTAAACACTCCTTTTCAACGGTGGCGTAATTTACCTCATGGGACTTCAACTTCCTGCTGAGGTAAATGACTGGGTGCTCTTCCCCGTTCCAGACCTGGGACAATACTGCTCCTAACCCCACATCTGACGCATCACTTTGTACGACAAAGTCTTTAGAGAAGTCGGGTGAGTACAACACTGGCTGGCTACATAAGGCTTGTTTCAAGAATTGGAATGCTGCCTCAGCCTCGGGGGTCCATTTAATCATGACCGACCCTTTCCCCTTCGTCAGGTTGGTTAGGGGCACAGCCTTAGAAGCAAAGTGGGGAATGAATCGCCGATAATACCCAGCGATTCCCAGAAAGGCTCGTACCTGCTTCTTGCTGTTGGGACGTGGCCAACTCTGGATGGCCTCGACTTTGTTGAGTTGGGGTTTTATTACTCCCCTCCCAATGGTGTACCCAAGATATTTGGCCTCTTCCTGCCCAATGGTACACTTCTTGGGGTTAGCCGTAAACCCCGCTTCCCGAACAGAGTCCAGGACTGCTTGCACTTTTGGCAGATGTGAGGCCCAATCTGTGCTATGGACAATTACGTCATCCAGGTAAGCCGCAGCATACTTCCGATGGGGCCTCAGCATCTGGTCCATTTTCCGCTGGAATGTGGCCGGCGCATTCTGTAACCCGAACGACATTCTTTTATATTGGAACGCCCCGTCTGGGGTTACAAATGCGGTTTTCTCTTTGGCCGACTTGGCCAGGGGGATTTGCCAATACCCTTTTGTGAGGTCAAGAGTCGTCATGTATCGGGCTGTTCCCAGCCGGTCGATCAACTCATCTATACGTGGCATGGGGTAGGTGTCAAATTTTGTAACTTTGTTCAACTGACGAAAATCGTTACAAAATCGCCAGCTCCCATCCGGTTTAGGCACCAACACAATGGGACTAGACCAATCACTTTGGGACTCCTCTATCACCCCTAAGTTCAGCATTTTCTGTACTTCCTCCCGTCGGGCCTCTGGGATCCGATAGGGTTTTAACTTCACCCTTTCACCGGGCGGGGTAATGATGTCATGCTCTACCCCAGATGTTTGTCCCGGCAGCTCAGAGAATACCTCCTTGTTGCGAAGCACAAACTCCTTAACCTCCTGTTGTTGGGGTTGTGACAAGGTGGCTGCTATTCTAACCTCAGGAATCACGCAACCAGTTTGAGCTGGTGACCAAGTGTCTGCGACTAGGGACTCTCTATCCCTCCAGGCTTTCAACAGATTAACGTGATAGATCTGTTCGGGCTTTCGCCTTCCTGGTTGTCTGACCTTGTAATTCACTTCGCTCACTTTTTCCATTATCTCGTAGGGGCCTTGCCATTTGGCAAGGAATTTACTTTCAACCGTAGGGACAAGTACCAGTATCCTATCCCCCGGGGAAAAGGTACGGGTCTTGGCTCCACGGTTGTACACTCTCTGCTGTGCTAACTGCGCTTGGGCCAAATGTTCCTTCACGATGGGCATTACCTGTGCAATTCGGTCTTGCATCAGGGCGACATGCTCAATCACACTCCTGTGGGGAGAACTCTCACTTTCCCAAGTTTCCTTGGCAATATCCAACAGCCCTCTTGGGTGTCTCCCATACAGTAACTCAAAGGGGGAGAATCCCGTAGAGGATTGGGGCACCTCCCTAATAGCAAACATCAGATAAGGAAGTAGACAGTCCCAATCCTTTCCATCTCTATCCACCACTTTCTTCAACATTTGTTTTAGGGTTTTGTTGAATCTTTCAACCAGCCCATCGGTTTGGGGGTGATACACAGATGTACGTAATTGCGTCACTTTGAACAATTTACACAGCTCCTTCATAACCCGGGACATAAAGGGTGTACCTTGGTCCGTAAGCAGTTCTTTACAAATACCCACCCGGCTAAACACAAGAGATAGCTCTTTGGCTATGGTTTTGGCCGAGGTATTTCGGAGAGGGATCGCTTCTGGATAACGGGTGGCATAGTCCATTATAACTAATATGTACTGGTGCCCCCTAGCGGACTTGATTATAGGACCTACCAAATCCATGGCGATCCTCTCAAACGGGACCTCAATGATGGGTAGAGGGACCAGCGGGCTACGGAAATGTGGCATCGGGGCCGACCTCTGACACACAGGGCAGGAGGAACAATAATTTTCTATGTCCTTCATCACCCCCGGCCAATAGAATCTCTGTAATACCCTCTCTCGGGTTTTCTCTGTCCCCAGATGACCTCCAAGAATGTGCCCATGGGCCAACTCCAACACCAACTTCCTGTAAGGTTTGGGCACCACAAGCTGCTCAACGGTTTCTTCTGCCCTTTTTGCCACCCGATACAGTAGGTCCTTCTCTACGCTGAAGTATGGGTAAGTGCAGGTATTATCTGGGTTCACTAACTCGCCATCTATTTTCACTACGTTTTCCCGTGCCTTTATTAGGGCGGGGTCTTTCAACTGTTCTGTGGCAAAGTTTTCCCTGTGAACCTCAAGATCAGAAAACTCCACAGACGGTAGGTTTTCGTCTGAGGAGGTGGGCTCCTCTCCAGTTTCTTGAGTCTCCCCTGCCAATACTGATAAGGGAAATTCCGGAGAGTCCTCACCACTCTCAGGGGAGTTCTGGCTATCACATTCCTGGTACATAGGGGCACCAGTGGGGGGCTCAGGATCATCCCACAGTTCCCAGAACTTCGGAAAATCCCTTCCCACAATGGCGTCATGCGGTAACTGAGATACTAAGCCCACTGGATGAAAGAGGGTACCTTTGGGGGTCTCGAAACACACTGTAGTCACTGGGTACTCTCGGGTGTCCCCATGCACACAAATAACAGCTACCTTGCTATTCCCAGAGACCTCTGTTTTAACCAACTCAGCCTTTATCAGGGTCACAAGGCTACCTGAATCCAGCAATACCACAACATTTCTACCATTAACACACATTTTGCATAAATGTTTCTCAGTTCCTCGAATGGCAGTGCATGCGACTGTCGCACACAGCGACTGACGTCTGCCCGTCAGAAAGTCACACTGCATGGGTTCCTCCACAACCGGGCAATTGGCTGCAATATGTCCCGCTTGCCGGCAGCGGTAGCAAACGATCCTTCTTGCCGCCTCTTGAGCCGCTGATTTCCCAGGCTGTTCTCGCCAAACTTGGGGTAGAGCTCCCACCCTCTCCACCCTCACCCCTTGGAATCCTCTTATCCGCCCCTGGGGATGGTCTGGTCTTAGGGTGGAAAGTCCGAGTGTCTCTGGAAGAGGCCGTCAGGTTCTCTGTAGCCAAGTATTTCTCCACACGATCCACAAGACCATCGGCCGTCTCTGGGTCTCCATGGCTTACCCACTTTTGGATGGCAGTAGGAAGAGCTCTCAAAAACCGATCCATTACAACACGTTCCACAATCTTTGGTGCGGACAAAGTCTCTGGCTGTAGCCACTTTCTGCTCAGGTGAATGAGATCATACATTTGAGACCTGGGGGGTTTTCCAAGCTGGAAAGTCCAGTTATGCACACGCTGAGCCCGGACAGCCAGGGTGACACCCAGCCTTGCCAATATTTCAGCTTTTAGCATCACATAGTCTTTTGCTTGGTTAGGCTCTAGGTCATAGTAAGCTTTCTGCGATTCACCAGTTAACAGAGGAGCCACCAGTCCAGCCCACTGCTCCTCAGGCCACTTTTCTCTTTCAGCGGTCCTTTCAAATGTGGTCAAAAATACCTCTGGATCATCCTCTCCAGTCATTTTTGTCAATAAACGACTCACCCCAAAGGACGCGGTATTAGTGGGACGGCTTTCCTCACTGGTCTGCGGACGTTGCTGCATTACTGCTTCCATCTGTTGTTGTAGTCTCTGCTCTTGCTTCTGCAACAGGTCTATGAAGCGGGCCTCAGATTGCTGCTGGGCTTGTTGCTGAGCCTCCAGACTCTGTTGCAAAGTTGCGTTTGTCTGCTGCTGGGCTGCAAGGCTCTGTTGATGAGCTTGCTGCTGGGCTGCAAGGCTCTGTTGATGAGCTTGCTGCTGGGCTGCGAAGTTCTGTTGTTGAGCTGCAAGGCTCTGTTGATGAGCTGCAAGGCTCTTTTGCAAACCTGCATTTGTCTGCTGTTGATTGGCATTTGCTAGAGCCAGTTGTTTCAGTATCTCCTCCATGCTGGCTTAAAAAAAAACTGCCACTGGTTCTCCACCAACTGTGAGGGGGTTAGCTCGGCAGCGGGTGTGTGTGACCCCCGGGATGGGCTCCCCACACAAAAACAGGCCCAGCAAACGGAGGTTGTGGTTTTCAAAATCAAAAAGGTGCGGTTTATTTTCTATTTACAGTGACAAAACACAGCAAAGCAAAAGAAACATAAACAAAATAAATCCTGGTCAACTTGACCTCTGACTAAACATACAGGTTTCCTAACTAACAACTGGGATCAGCCTAGTGCTGTCCTAGTCCCTAAGTCCCTGGTTTAGTAAATGTCCAAACAAATAGCCACACAGGCTTTGTCTCACCGCACAGGGGTTCACTCTCCCTAGACAGTCCACACAGGTCTGGGTCCAGGCATGAGCTAACACCTAATGAATCTGGGAGTTTTTATAGAGGCCTTAAACGAGCTGACAAGCTTCAGCTGGTCTCCTCAACTCCCTGCCTGCACGACGCCCAGCACTCTCCCTAGAGGTATGAGTCATCCATGAGCCCACTAGCCTCAGCTGGGCTTATACAACTCTCCACCTAGTTGTATAAGTCGGCGTAAAGCCTGAATCTGGGCGAAATATATCTACCCCCCTGGATGCAACCAGGTGACTTTACCTTCCTGCTGTCACAGTAGCTACATTGATTTTATCTCCAGTGCAATATTTATTTTGTTACCCACTTGAAGACTATAAAAGTTTTAATGCTAATCCCATCGAGCGCTGCCTTTGTGTGTTTTTTGTATCCTGCTATCCATTTTTCCAGTGGTTGGGAGCTGCACTGGGAATCGGCCTGCAAGGAGATCAGCTAAAAGTAGTTGGATCTGTATGTGCGTTATAATTAATCGAAATTAGTCGATTAACCGATTTAAAAAAAAATTGATTAATCGAACACGAAAATTTTAATCAGTAACAGCCCTACTTCTTTTTATTGTTTACTACTCTTTTGCTCATGACTAAAGATTTGAATTTTAAGGGCAAAACTGAATGCAATGTTCCTAAAAGGTGTATCTTTAAAGATATTTCAAACAACCCTTTATTGAAAATAAATAAATAAAGTAACAAAAAGACTGTATACCATAAGCTATCTGCTCCTACGGATGTGGAGCATTGCGGGTCCGTTAACATTTTTGCAGTGTGTGTGTTATGTGGCGTGTTTGGCCCTTTTCACACGGGGGCAGACTCTGCTGATCCCCGCTGAGCAGGTGAATGGCTGGTCTGTGTCTTGGCTTATGCAGAGCAAACAGACACAGCCCACTCTCCTCTATGGGCATCTGGATGTAAACGGACCGCCTGTACATTTACTAACTGCCATCCAATCTGCTAGACCACATGTGTCAACCATAAGGCCCGCGGACCAAATCCGGCCCACCAGGCCATTTTATGTAGCCTTCGCACCTCTCCTGCAGCTGCGGCACCCCCCACGTCTCTGCCGCCACCTTGTCTCAGCAGTCAGCAGCAGAGTGGAGAACAGAACTCTTTTCCCAGGTCCTGCGCTTTACCATGCAGCCGCGAACAGGCTTGTCTCAGCAGTTGGCAGCAGAGAGCACGACAGGACGCCTCGCTGTGCAGCCGCAGCACGCCCTCGTCTCCGCCTCTTTGGTCTCAGCGTTCAGCACACTCTGGCAGCTGACTCCAGCCCTCCTCTGGTCCTTCTCCACACCCTGCACTTTTTGCTTCCCAGCAACTTGCCCTTTGAGGGCAATCATAATGCTGACGTGGCCCACGATGAATTTTAGTTTGACACCCCTGCGCTAGACAGAAACGGATCCCTCATCCATTTGTTTTAGCAGATCAGATGGGACTGGATGTAAGCAGGTGTAAATGGACACATGTCCGTTTACACCTGCCGCTCCATAGGAGGATAATGGAGGGTCCGATCGGGTCTGCCTGCAAAACTGACAGGGGGACCAGATTGGACCGCTAGTGTGAAAGGGGCCTTAACTTGTTTTGTGTTAAATCCCAACTGCAGGAATTAGAAAAAAAAAAAAAAAGTGTCCCCCTTCCCCACTACAAGGGTTAAGCAGACCACAGAAAAGTCATTTTTTTCATTCAACAAGTGGTTTGAACAGCGGCGGCTGGTCCATAAGGGGGCAGGGGCGCCACCCCTCTAATATCCATGTGGGGCGCCGGACTCATAAGTTTCTAGGAGTTTTTTTTTGTTTTTTTTAGCACATGATTGGAGCCTGAGGCTCTAAATTGGCTTCAAAAAGGTTGGGCTCGGGGGCGCAGAGCACTGCACCCTGACCCCACCCGCTTGTACCATTAGCCAATATTCGATATTGTCTTCTGGCTTCTTCTCCCGGCCAATCAGGACCGGATTAGCCGGGAGGAGAAGCCGGGGAAGCCGTAACCGTGGATGGGGTGAGTGCGAACCTGGCGGGGGGTTTGTTTGCCGTCCCCCCCCCCCCCCAAAAAAAAGTTGAGTACCAGCCGCCACTGGGTTTGAACGAGAAAAAAATGACTTGATTTCCCCATGACCACACTTGATGTGGATGGGGAATTCCTCTCTGCTGAGCTATTGTAATTCTGACAGCGGATCAGAATACACCGATATTGCCAGCCTGCCCATACATGGATCGAAATTCAGCCAGTTCAGCAGTTTCATTCCATGTATGGCCGGCTTTAAAAACTCAATTAAAACCACTTGCCAACCGGTCCATTGTAAAAATACGGTCATTCCCGGGCTTACCGGACCCATTGGTAAAGTCCCGGAGCGATCCGATGTGGCGGTTTGCTGGGTAGGAACTCGAGTGAGGCCAGGATGGCCACCACTCGTCTCTATGCCCTTGGAGGACCAGAGCGACGTGTGACGTCACTTCCGGTCCTCAGGTCAAAACAAATATATATTTTTTCTTCGTGCCCACATATGTAAAAGGTGCTCAAACCACACATGTGAGGTATTACATTGATCATTAGAGCGAGAGCAATAATTCTAGTGCAAGACCTCCTCTGTAACTCTAAATATGTAACCTGTAAACATTTTTAAAGCTTTGCCTATAGATATTTTTAAGTACCGTAGTTTGTCGCCATTCCAAGAGCGTGCGCAATTTTAAAGCATGACATGTTAGGTATGTACCGTATTTATCGGCGTATAACACGCACCCCAAGTTTAGGAGGGAATTTTAAAGGAAAAAATTTTTTAGAAGGGAAGTTTAAGGAAAAAAAAAAAAAAAAAAAAAAAAACTTACATTTAAATGCAGCCTTGTCCATCATTGCTGCCTTGCCCAGTGTCCATCTGCAGCCTTGCCCAGTGTCCATCTGCAGCCTTGCCAGTCTCTTTGCATTTTTAAAATTGGCGCCGATTTGAGCAGAGAGGAGCGAGCGGCGCAGAGTGTACTTCGGCTAGACTCGGCTCTGCTCACAGTCAGGGGCGGGACTGCGAGAGGAGCCGAGACTAGCCGAAGTACACTCGGCTTTCTGTATGTCAGCGGCGCAATCAGTGGAGATGGGCGGGACTGCGAGAAGAGCCGAGTAAAGCCGAGTGTACTTCGGCTTTGAGTATCTCGGCTCCGTTCGCTCGTTTCAGGGGGGGATCGGCGTATAACACGCACCCACGATTTCCCCCTGATTTTAAGGGGAAAAAAGTGCATGTTATACGCCAATAAATACAGTATTTACTCTGTGTAACTTCATCGTTCACATTATAAAGACAAATTGGGCTAACTATTGTGTTTCTTTTTTTAATCTCATTAAAGTGTGTTTTTTTCCCAAAAAATTGTATTTGAAAGACTGCTGCGCAAATACTGCGTGACATAAAATATTCAACGATTGCCATTTTATTCTCTTGGGTCTCTGCTGAAAAAAAATATACAATGTTTGGGGTTTCTAAGCAGGGTGGATTTGATTTAAATCTCTAGTAAAAAGGTGCGATTTAAATCATAATTTTTAAAGAGCAACTTTCATCTCTGTCCTGCAGCAGCTCCTCCTCTGACCCGCTGGTGACTCACCGACACTCCCATTCACTTTAATGGGACGGCTGGTGATGCGGCGGTGACACAACAAGGTGAGGGACGTGGTGGCAGCAGGTGATTGGATGTCCGCTAACAGGCGCTGCCATGGATGGATCTGAAATGACAGGTGCTCTTTAAATGTAAGGACTTCTTATTGCTGGTAGTTAGAATCTTTAATATTTGCAAACAAAATGAAGGTTTCCTATTTAGAACAATAAGCTCTCAGGTTAGTAAAACAGCGATATCAGAACCGATCCAATCATACAGTTTGTAGTGTACATAGATTTGAAAAACAATGGGATAAAGAGATATTCCTCAACTTTGTTTTATCTCATTGTTACTGTGAAATTGTGTGAATGCATCAATGCAGTGCATGTTATCTCAGCTAAATGAATAAGTGAAAAAAAAAATGCAGCGCTCATATATATATTCCCATATAGATAGTGGGTACCTATATGTGGGTTTTATACACTTAGACCGCTTTCACACTGAGGCGCTTTTCAGGTGCTTTCACGCTTAAAAAAGCACCTGAAAAGCTTACGAAAACGTATTTCCATTAAAATCAATGAATGCTTTCACACTGGGGCAGTGCGCTGACAGAGCAGTGAAAAAACACCCCTCTCCATTGAAATGAATTGAAAGCGCTTCAAAAGCGCCTGAAAAGCTCTTCAAAAGCGCTCAGTGTTTTACTGGCAGTTTTTCAAGCGCCTCAGTGTGAAAGAGGCCTAAGTGACAAAGTGTAACCATTGAATAAACAAACAATTGTGAAACAGCTGAAATGATGCACAATAAATTATAAAAATATAAACACGTGAATGATGTTTGACTAATTACAGTTAAATAACTAATTTCATTGGTGCAATAATTAGAATTGAAATAAACTTGCTAGAAGAACCACCACTGATTGGAAATCACAGACTGAGACCACTTTCACACCGAGGCGCTTTTCAGGCGCTTTCACGCTAAAAAACAGCACCTAGAAAGCTCACAAAAACTTATTTCCATTAAAATCAAATGAATGCTTTCACACTGGGGCAGTGTGCTGGCAGGGCTGTGCAAGACCACTTTCACACTGAGGCGCTTTTCAGGCGCTTTCACGCTAAAAAAAAAGCGCCTGAAAACTTATTTCCATTAAAATCAATGAATGCTTTCACACTGGGGCAGTGCGCTGAAAAAACACCCCTCTCCATTGAAATGAATTGAAAGCGCTTCAAAAGCGCTCTGTGTTTTACTGGCAGTTTTTCAAGCGCCTCAGTGTGAAAGTGGCCTAAAAACTCCCCTCTCCATTGAAATGAATGGAAAGCTCTTCAAAAGCGCTCTGTGTTTTACTGGCAGTTTTTCAAGCGCCTCAGTGTGAAAGTGGCCTAAAAACTCCCCTCTCCATTGAAATGAATGGAAAGCTCTTCAAAAGCGCTCAGTGTTTTTACTGGCAGTAAAAACAAAAAGGAAATTATCCCATAATTTGTCCATGCTTTAACTTTTGCGCAAACCAATTTATATACATTTATTGAGATTTTTTTTTTACCAAAAACATGTAGCAGAATACATATTGGCCTAAATTAATGAACAGATTAGATTTTTTCCGTTTTTTATTGGATATGTTTTATAGCAGAAAGTAAAAATTTTTTTTTTTTTTTTCAAAATTGCCGCTATTTTTTTGTTTATAGCGCAAAAAATAAAAAAACGCAGAGGTGATCAAGTACCACCAAAAGAAAGCTCTATTTGTTGGAAAAAAGGGCCATACATTTTATTTGGGTACAGCGTCGCACGACCGCGCAATTGTCAGTTAAAGTAACGCAGTGCCGTATAGCAAATAATGGTCTAGGAAGGGGGGTAAATCTCCTGGAGGTCAAGTGTTTAACGCGGTTTGTTGCTCAGCGATTGAGATTCAGCAGCATTTTGTGTCCGTGGTAAAAATCGCTAGCGACAATCATTCTTAATGCATCGCTATGGAACGTTGAGGAAGAGCGACTTGTAAAGATCATAACCCAATGTTGTAGCACTATCGCCAGCGACTCAAACTTTTTTTTGTTGCTGCAAATCGTTGGCATTAGCAAATTGCACTCTAATGTAGAAAAGTTCAGCAGTTCCTGGGCATGTTGGTATTTATAGTTGCCCTGCAGTAGGTCCATGGTGCCCAGTCTGTTGATGGGTCAGCCTCTCACCTGTACAGTGTCCTCTTCAGCCATGTCCTCTCTCCTGACCCTCTCCCTCCCCCCCCCCCAGCACAATATTACTGAGTTCCTGATTCCAGACCAGCCTATCAAATCCAAACTGGAGAACTTTCCAGCCAACAGCTGTGCCTGTGTAGTGGGAGGGGGCACGCCATGTAGATGATGGTACACGTGACTGGACGCTTGGCTTTACTAAGGAATGAGTGCAGCAGAGTTAGCTGCAAGGGTTAGAGGGCAAATGTTCCAAGCCAGTGATGCTTTACCTTGTGGGATCAACAGGTTAAAAGTCTGGAAAATAAGACATGGAGTTAATAAAAAAATATATCAAACATGCAGCAAAGGCAATGTAAGAGAACTATTTTTAAAATTCAGGTTTAGATACAGATTGGAGTTTTAGAAAACATTTAAATAAATAAATTCGCTGCTGGCAGGCTCCCGGCTCCTCCATCCTGACTAATTCCGCGTACACACGATCGTGATTCATGGCGGTTAAAAAAAACACCGTGAATCATGACATGAAAAACGAGGAACGGCTTGTTCCCCCACACACAGTCGTTTTTCACGACATTTTTTCTCTTGTCGAGAAAAACGACCGTGTGTAGGCTCCGTGGCAGTGTTTCCCTATGGGAAAACTGCCGCGGAAAAAAATGACGGGAAAAAACGACGAGAAAATTAGAGCATGTTCTAATTTTTCTCGTCGTGATTAATGACGTTTTTCCCGTTGGGAAAAATGACAAAAAGACCACACATGGTCGTTTTTGTTGTTGAAAAAAAAAATGTCATTTTTCACGACGGGAAAAATGATCGTGTGTACGTGGCATAAGAGAAACAGGCTGTGAAGCCTTACGGCTTCACTGCCCGTTTCCTACTGCGCATGCGCCACTCGCACGGCGCTGGGATACACACAGTTCTCAGAAGGCAGCGCGCCCCATTCACAAGAAGAGGAAATGGAAGTTCTCAATTCGAGAGGCACAGTATAGGCAGATTAGGGGACTTCCGCATAGCAACAGGCATTTCGGGGGAGTATAAAACATTTTTTTTTTCTTCTATTAATTTTTTTCGTTTTTTTTTTAGGATTTTTAAAGTAAAAAAAATTCTGGGTGGACCTCCGCTTTAAATCCTTTTTCATAACATGTAAAACAATAATTATAAATAATAATATATTAAATACAGTACAGTATTTTAATATATTCTGATAGTATACTTTGTCTATATTATATACACTATATTGTTAAAAGTATTGGGACGCCTGCCTTTACACATACAAACTTTAATGGCATCCCAGTCTAATGCCACGTACACACGACCGTTTTTCATGACGAGAAAAATTCAATTTTTAAAAATGGTCGTGAAAAACGGTCGTGTGTAGGCTCCAGAGCATTTTTCTCAACGAGAAAAATGTCCGAAAAAAAATTAGAACCTGCTCTATTTATTCTCTTTTTTTTTTTCATGTCGTTCTTTTTAACGTCGTGAAAAATGGTCGCTTTTACGAGGGAAAAAAAACGCGCATGCTCAGAATCAAGTTGAGACGGGAGCGCTCGTTCTGATAAAACTAGCGTTCGTAATGGAGATAGCACATTCGTCACGCTGTAACGGACTGAAAAGCACGAAGACTAAAAAGCGCGAATCGTCTCTCACCAAACTTTATTAACACGAGGATCAGCAAAAACGGCCCAAAAAGTGGCGCCATTCGAATGGAACTTCCCCTTTATAGTGCCGTTGTATGTGGTGTTGTATGTCACCGGCCTTTGCTCAAGCATTTTTTTTTCATAAACGCGTGTATGCAAGGCAGGCTTGAGAGGAAACACGAAAAATCATGTCGAGAAAAACGTTGTTTTTTTCCATGACATGAATAACGGTTGTGTGTACACGGCATTATGGCCCGTACACACGATCTGAATATCGGACAAAAACGGTCGTCTGAGGAAGAATCATACGATTTTCAGATCGTGTGTACACTATTTAAAGAGCCAATCACGACAGTTCATCCGATATTATTTGATCAGACAAGCACGGAAATTTTCAGTGCCTGACCTCACAAATGCACTTCTGGAAGAATGGTCAAACATTCCCATAGACACTCCTAAACCTTGTGGACAGCCTTCCCAGAAGAGTTGAAGCTGTTATAGCTGCAAAGGGTGGGCCAACTCAATATTGAACCCTACGGACTAAGACTGGGATGCCATTAACCACTTGCTGACCAACCGCCGTCATTATACGGCGGTAGGTCGGCAAGATCCCGCGAACCGTCGTAGCTGTACCTCAGTCCCTGTAAGCGGGTTAGCAGGCGCGCATGCTGCATCGCGGGGGTGCCGATGCTTGTGACCGGCGGTCCTGATGACCACTGGCCGTGAGCGATCGCGGGGGCGTGTGTGTGAAAAGAGACATATCGTAAGTTCCTAGAGGAACTTACGAGAGGCAGAACAGGGACATATGTGTGTGAGTAGAGACAAATCGTAAGTTCCTAATAGCTAGGAACCACAATCTGTCATTTCCTCAAGTCAGTCCCCTCCCCCCACAGTTAGAACACACAGTCAGGGAACACATTTAACCCCTTGATCGCCCACCTATCAGTGCCCACCAACGCTCATCAATCCCACCTATCAGTGCTCTTGAATGCCGCCTGTCTCCTCAGCACCCCTCATTGCATTGTAATTTAGAAGGACTCTTGACAAGTTGACCTGAATGGAAAATGCAGCATACCAGTGGCGGAACTACCAGGGTTGCAACAGTCGCACTTGTGACCGGGCCCTGGCATTCCGCCACTGTCGGGGGGCCCCAGCGGGGTTGCTAGTCGCACGGCTCTGAGCAGAGAGCCTCTTTCTTATATACAGCTCAGAGACGTTGTTCTATGGAATACTGCCTCCCGTCCTCCCTTCCCCCCTCTGTCCTCTCTCACACTTGATGAGAGAGGAGACAGCCGGTCTGCTCCTTCTCCTCCCCCCCCCCCGCCTCCTGTGTGTGCTCTGCAGGAAGTGTGAACTCATTAGCTTCACATTTGACTTCCCGCAGAGCACACACAGGAGGAGAGAGTCGGGGGGGGGGGGGGGAGGAGCAGACCGGCTGTCTCCTCTCTCATCCCGTGTGAGAGAGGACGGAGGGGGGAGGGAGGACGGGAGGCAGTATTCCATAGAACACCGGCTCTGAGCTGTATTAGGGAGACGCTCTCTGCTCAGAGCCGTGCGACTAGCAACCCCGCTGGGCCCCCACGACAGTGGCGGAATGCCAGGGCCCGGTCACAAGTGCGACTGTTGCGACCCTGGTAGTTCCGCCACTGGTATGCTGCATTTTCCATTCAGGTCAACTTGTCAAGAGTCCTTCTAAATTACAATGCAATGTGCTTAAAATACAGTTTGACACAACATGTTAATTCATGTGTCCTGTTTTGAACATCCATTAGGGCCCTTTCACACCTATGTGTGTGAACCAACTTGTGTAATGTGCTTCATGACAGCACATAAAGCACTTGTTCTATGTGTTTTTATGCGCTTAGGTTGTAGTTTGTTGACCCTTTATATGCATTGGTGCATTGGACATGGACTTTTTTATTTTATTTTTAATGCATTGAGCTTTTCTTTTTAATACTGCACAGATATCTAAACATACTCTATTGAAAAAAGAGTATTGCTGCACATAGCACCTATATAACACATGCCTTAATTATAAGATTTCCAGTTCTATTGATAACTAATCACATCCACATCCTATGTAAACCAAGTTCTAATTCCAAAAGGAGATACACCAATAGGACAGCAGGACTTTAATCGATGTGAGGTTGTCACTGAGAAAAACGCATACAAGTCGGTTAAAAGAAATCTTCTTTATTGTACAAAAAATGTAAAAAACCCATACATGGGTCATCGTGGCCATATTATTTTGTAAAAAACTTGAGCATATTAGACAGACAAATAGCTACATCAGCAGCTAATTAAATTTCCATATGAATTTAACCAAACAGTATTATATGCAGTTTGTTTCCCTAACACATTAGCTTGCAACGCGTTTCACAGAGCTCCTCTGCTTCTTCTGGGAACTTCTATATGCAGGGCCGATCCGCCCTATAGGCTTGCTAGGCAAGCTGCATAGGGCCCCGAGTAATTACTAGGGGCCCCCGAATCTTCGCCGCAACCGCCGCCGTCGCCACTAGAGGTCCGCAGGCCGGGCGGAGACAATTTTCATTTTCTTGTAGACCAAGAGGAGGGTCAGGGTGGCTGCCAATAGGAATTGAGCTGCGGCACCGCCCACCTCCCGCCCCGCTAATGTCTGTCTGTGTGTGAGTGAAATGTGGGAAGGGGCGGGGGTGGGCGGCGGCGCCGCAGCTTAATTCCTATTGCCAGCCACCCGGCCGGCTCCTCCACTGTCCCCTCTGCGTAATGGCGGCGGAGAGAGTCTCTGCTGCTGGGGCATCACACCTGGTGTAAGGGGGGCCTCTGCTGGGAATACCTGGTGTAAGGGGGGCCTCCGCTGGGAATGCCTGGTGTAAGGGGGGCCTACCCTGGTGTAAGGCCTCCGCTGAGAATGCCTGGTGTAAGGCAGGCCTCCACTGGGAATGCCTGGTGTAAGGGGGGCCTCCGCTGGGGAGGCCTGGTGTAAGGGGGGCCTCCGCTGGGAATGCCTGGTGTAAGGGGGGCCTCCGCTGGGAATGCCTGGTGTAAGGGGGGCCTCCGCTGGGAATGCCTGGTGTAAGGGGGGCCTCCGCCTGGGAGGCCTGGTGTAAGGGGGGCCTCCGCTGGGAATGCCTGGTGTAAGGGGGGCCTTCGCTGGGAATGCCTGGTGTAAGGGGGGCCTCCGCTGCGGAGGCCTGGTGTAAGGGGGGGCCTCCGCTGGGGAGGCCTGGTGTAAGGGGGGCCTCCGCTGGGAATGCCTGGTGTAAGGGGGACTCCGCTGGGAATGCCTGGTGTAAGGAGAGACTCTACTGGGAATGCCTGGTGTAAGGAGGGACTCTACTGGGAATGCCTGGTGTAAGGAGGGACTCTACTGGGAATGCCTGGTGTAAGGAGGGACTCTACTGGGAATGCCTGATATAAGGAGGAACTCTACTGGGAATGCCTGCTGTAAGGGGGACTCCGCTGGGAATGCCTGGTGTAAGGAGGGACTCGGGGCTTCCACTGATTCTGCATTATGGTGAGTTGAATAATTTCATTCTATATTACAATGTAATAATAGAAATAATGGGCTTCAGTTATCCTGACACCATAACAACCATGGTGCCGGGATGATTGAAGCGCTAACACCAGGTGTTTGGAGTATCTTTATCTGCTGATTTGTTAAACTTTCTGGAATACACATATTTCTATTGTGGTGTAGGATCTGGGCCTGCTGTCCCTCCACCCCTCTTTCTTTCTATCTCTCCCTCTTTCTTTCTCTCTTTCTTCCTCCATCCCTCATTCATCTCCGACTCTAACCACACCCCTCCGAGACACGCCCACGTAAGTCACGCCCACCATTCCGCGTAAACCACACCCATTTTTTGCCACCGTAAAGGGCCCCTTAGCAGAATTTTGCTTAGGGCCCCAGGGAGGTCAGGATCGGCACTGTCTATATGTGTCTAAAAATTGTTAATTATCAATAAGAGTGTTAGTTTACAGTTTATGATTGTAACAAGTTACTAGTATTGGTAGTGATGACATGCTCACCAACTCAGTAGAGCGCATAATCGGACATCACGGTTCAGAAGAAAGGAGGACGCAAATAGTGGGTCATCTGACCCTTGGCAGGCCACCAAGGGACGGTTAGATGGACACTGGATCATCCAGCTGTGAACACACACAATGGGGTTTATTTGTTAACCACTTGCTTACTGGGCACATAAACCCCCTTCCTGCCCAGGCGAAATTTCAGCTTTCGGCACTGCGTCGCTTTGAATGACAATTGCGTGGTCGTGCGACGTGGCTCGCAAACAAAATTGACGTCCTTTTTTTCCCCACAAATAGAGTTTTCTTTTGGTGGTATTTGATCACCTCTGCGGTTTTTATTTTTTGCGCTATAAACCAAAAAAAGAGCGACAATTTAAAAAAAAACCACAATATTTTTGGATTTTTGCTATAATAAATATCCCAATTTTTTTTTTTTTAAACAATTTTTTCCTCAGTTTAGGCCGATACGTATTCTTCTACATATTTTTGGTTAAAAAAAATCCCAATAAGTGTATAGTGATTGGTTTGCGCAAAAGTTATAGCGCCTACAATATAGGGGATAGAATTCTGACATTTTTTTTATTATTATTTTTTTTACTAGTAATGGCGGCGATCTGCGATTTTTGTCAGGACTGCGATATTGCGCCAGACACATCGGACACTTTTGACACATTTTTGGGTCCATTCACATTTATACAGCGATTAGTGCTATAAAAATGCACTGATTACTGTATAAATGTGACTGGCAGGGAAGAGGTTAACACTAGGGGGCGAGGAAGGGGTTAAATGTGTTCCCTAATGTGTGATTGCTACTGTGGGGGGAGGGGACTGACTGGGGGAGGAGACCGATCTGTGTCCCTATGTACAAGGGACACACCATCGGTCTCCTCTCTCCCTGACAGGACATGGACACACACAGATCCATGTCCTTGTCTGTGTACCGGCCGATCGCGGGTACCTGGCGGACATCGCGGCCGCCAGGCACGCCCATCGGCATCTCAGTGATGCGCCCCCCAGTGGCCGGAGGAGCGGAGGCCGTATAATGACGGCCTCCCGGCATTATAGAACCACTTTGCAGCCGTCATTAGTCGTATGACGGGCGTGAAATGGTTAAAGCTAGAGAGGGCAAAATTTGTCACAATTCTGCAGAGAAACCAATCAGCTTCTAACCTCAGCTTGTTTAATTAAGCTTTAGAAATAAAACCTGGAAGCTGATTGGGTTCTCTGCAGAATTGGGACTTATTTTTCTCTCTCTAGCTTTAGTATAAAAACCCCATTGTGTTACCATAAAGCACAGCAACACGTGAATTATGGTACAGTATTACTCATTTAACACAGCACTTACCTGCATGGAGTTTGCATGTCCTCCCTGTGCCTGCATGGGTTACCTCTGGGTATTTCAGTTTCCTCCCACACTCCAAAGACATGCTGGTGGATTAATTGGCTCCTATCTAAATTGGCCCTAGTATGTGTTATGTATGGATGTGAGTTAGGGACCTTAGATTGTAAGCTCCTTGAGGGCAGGGACTGATGTGAATGTAAAATATATATGTAAAGCACTGCGTGAATTGATGGCGCTATATAAGTACTTGTAATAAATAAATGTAGCGGGGTCCTCAATTTAGTGGGGTACACTTGGGGAGTAGTGTGACCCAAGTGTGTAATTATGTTAGGGTTCAGACCCCTTTTTCTTATTCGTGGAGGATTGGGTGGTGTAATATTCTCTTCGACCAGTAGGTGTCAGTGTACCTACTGGCTCGGGGTAGAATCACTACCGCAGTGCTACCCTGTTTGGTCCCTTCCTGGAGATGGTGCGGCCGGGGCGGGGAACCCGCCGTGGTATCGACGGGAGGAGATAAAAGGGGGAGACGCCCTCGCCACGAGGTCGGTCTGTCTTCGGGGATCATCTCTTCACGCACCTAGGCACCTTAGGCCTGGGTGCGGGCGGTTTAAGGTTCCGGCCTAGGCACCCTAGGCCTGGCCGGGACGAAGATGGAGTCCATCCCAGGCACCTTCAGCCTGGGATGAGGTACTATTGAGGAGGCCTGGGACCCGGTGACTCCGACTGGGTCCCGCGAGGGTGGAGTTGCTCCAGGGCGCCCCTTGCGAGGGGACCCGCATCTGAGGTGAGGAGGCTGGGGAGGTCACTCGTTCGAAGACCCGGTGTAGTGTCAACCCGGTGACGGATGGGCCTGCAGTAACTCCCTTGGAGGACATCTTCCCCTGATAGAGGCCCGCAGCGCAACGGAGGTATTCATGTCAAGACTCCTACAACCCTTGGTCATAGCATAGGGGGTGTAGGGACCCAGATCAGTATAGTGCCTCGACCTGCTCATTCCACCGTATCATGCCATCGCATTGCCCTGTAACTGAAGATACGAAATAAATCTAACCGTTGGACTGTGATCGGTGTATGGACTCTGTTAATGGGAGCAAAGGGTGGTTTGGTGGTTTCTGCACGACAGACTCGGTACATGTTCAGGACACCGGCCCGAGGAAACATTAGGTATTGGCCTTCACCTCGCCCGCAAGTAGTGGGGAGGACATGGGCCGTAGCGCACCTCACCCCTGTCGCGTGACATACCCCTAGGCTAAAGAGGACGGGGTGAGGGGGTGGTCGCTACACGTGGGGGCTCGTCCGGGATATCCTGTGTCTTGGCGATGGAACTGAGAGCGTCTGTGTTTGAACTTTGCTGCCCGGAGGAGTTCCGAGCGGGTCGGCCATGTGATTGGCCAGAGTACATCCCTGCTCGGAGTTGTGGACATGACCCTAAGTCGGGAAAGGCCCACGCAGAGGAGCGTAGAAAGGGAAAGGTCCAGCCGTGTGAAGTACTACATGTGGGGACTGTTAATGCACTGCGCCACGAGGCACCCCATGACTGTACAATTCGTGGGCGGAGGCTGGCGGAAGCCCGCGAAAACGTACAAGTTGTGGGAGGAGTCTGGCCACGTGTGGAGATACACGTGGAGACTCCGGCGCGTGGTCAGCGCGTGATGGAACAGCAAGTGGTCGGGATGGCCTCAAGCTCCCCGTGGATACCGGTACCTTACCCCACGAAGATGACTGCATTTGCTGCTCCCCTGACAGACACGGGGATAAGACTTAGGCCCCGAGGACAGTTGGCTCTGTATTCATGCAGAGACACGGAGGCTCTCGGTGTGATCTGTCCCGGATGCTCGGGACTGGTGGTCCAACTAAAGCCATTCGGGCGATGTGAGGCCTGCAAGGAGTTCCATTTTGAGGTTGAACCATACACGGAAAGGCCCCGGGCCCTACGCCTCAACTGCATCACAGGAACCGCCACTCCGGAGGGAGAGATCCAGGCCTCTGCGGAGGTCCCCGTACGCGCTGACCAGGGCGAAGTGACTGCCCAACCAGAGATTGAGAGAGAAAAATCCGAAGACACTGCTTCGGTCACCACAGACTCCCTGCTGCCACCCCCGAAGAGGAAGATAGGCCTGGTGCAGGCCTCCTGTGGTCGTGGTCGAGCTTCACCCCACCGCTTGCCTGGCCTGGATGGCGCCGGTAGAGAAGAGAGTCCCGGACATCCCAGTTCTTCAGTAGGTCCAGGTGAGCTAGGGGCTGGGACTGCGGTGTTGGTTGGAGGTGTCGGGAATTCACAGCCGGTGGAGCCCGAAAGGGAGGGTAGCCTTCCGTCTACTAGAGACTACCTTCCCGCCGAGATGTATGACACCTCCGACTTAGAGTCGTTGTCAGACTGTGGGGATGACGGGGAAATAGACGAGCTGTTTCAACGGAAGGGCTGGGACAGACGCCCGCTACCTGTGCTGAGTAAACCACAGGATTCCCCCATGTCCATAGAAGATAATACGCTCCGGGCGCAGACCCCGGAGTTCCAGAGGAAATCTAACCCTTCGACCAACTTTCCTCACTCAACTACATCATCCGCTTTGATGGTGAGGACGCAGCGTGCTTCGTTGCGGGCACCAAAGACAAAGCAACCTGAGATGGTGAAGGTACCTCGACACCCGGAGGCCATCGTACAGCCAGGAGAAGGTGAGCGAGATGTGATGCCGCCCCTAGCCAGATTGCAGAGACTTTTCTCCCAGAGAGTCGCCCGTGAATATGGGTGGGAGTACCCCTACTTGCCCCGGGACTTATTGTATGAAGTTGAGGTCCTGCGACCAAGGTGGTATGACGAGTTTGTATGGGAAAAGCTTAAAGTACCCCATGCCAGGCGATACCTGTCATGTTCGCCGCCTGTGTCTAAAAAGTTCAAGGACTGCAGAGCTGATTGGAGACTTGGGCGCCATATTCATGCTGATAAGGTGCTCATCTGTAGGAAAGAAGGAGAGGATGTCGAGTACTCAGTGGAAGTGTTTGACGGGCACCTGAAGCCTCTGTTTCTGCCGGATCCAAGGTTCTAATTATAGGAGGAGTGAGCTCCTATCTTGTTGCTGTTGAAACTTTCTGGATGAGACATTCCCAGACGCCTAGAACTGTGCCCTACTTTTGTTTTGATTTGGGCTTTTCTTTTACTCACTGGAGACTTGGGAGCTGTTGTTTTTTTTTCTCCCTTTTCTTCATGTGCCAAAGGCAGAGACTTTTGGGGTAGAGTCAGAGTAGGAAAGCAGGAAGAATGAAGATCTCACCAAGTGTCATTACCGCAGCTCTGTCACCAGGTGGCAGTGTTGCGCAACGAATGTTTGAAAATTTTACATATGCATTACTTGCTTATTGGAGTGAGCGGGTCTCTCGGCCGACAGACCCATTCATGCCAAGTTAATACAGAGTGTTAGGATGTGTTTTCTTTTTGTTGTTTCCCTTCTGCAGGAGATTCATCGGTCAAGACTACTGAGAGTGGGGTGGTTCTTAGACAGCGATGGGAGGGATTGTACATGTGCACAGAACAGATGTTTTATACAAATGTTTATCGTTTTATATTTCCCCTTTTCCTTTTGAGCAGGTCTTGGCACATTTAGTATCCAGAAATTTGAGGGATAGCCTCTGGGGCTCACTTCATGTCACCACTCCTTGGGAGACATGGGTGTGCACCTGACGCTGGGGACCAGCGTCAAATCACAGGGGGGAGTGTGTAGCGGGGTCCTCAATTTAGTGGGGTACACTTGGGGAGTAGTGTGACCCAAGTGTGTAATTATGTTAGGGTTCAGACCCCTTTTTCTTATTTGTGGAGGATTGGGTGGTGTAATATTCTCTTCGACCAGTAGGTGTCAGTGTACCTACTGGCTCGGGGTAGAATCACTACCGCAGTGCTACCCTGTTTGGTCCCTTCCTGGAGATGGTGCGGCCGGGGCGGGGAACCCGCCGTGGTATCGACGGGAGGAGATAAAAGGGGGAGACGCCCTCGCCACGAGGTCGGTCTGTCTTCGGGGATCATCTCTTCACGCACCCAGGCACCTTAGGCCTGGGTGCGGGCGGTTTAAGGTTCCGGCCTAGGCACCCTAGGCCTGGCCGGGACGAAGATGGAGTCCATCCCAGGCACCTTCAGCCTGGGATGAGGTACTATTGAGGAGGCCTGGGACCCGGTGACTCCGACTGGGTCCCGCGAGGGTGGAGTTGCTCCAGGGCGCCCCTTGCGAGGGGACCCGCATCTGAGGTGAGGAGGCTGGGGAGGTCACTCGTTCGAAGACCCGGTGTAGTGTCAACCCGGTGACGGATGGGCCTGCAGTAACTCCCTTGGAGGACATCTTCCCCTGATAGAGGCCCGCAGCGCAACGGAGGTATTCATGTCAAGACTCCTACAACCCTTGGTCATAGCATAGGGGGTGTAGGGACCCAGATCAGTATAGTGCCTCGACCTGCTCATTCCACCGTATCATGCCATCGCATTGCCCTGTAACTGAAGATACGAAATAAATCTAACCGTTGGTCTGTGATCGGTGTATGGACTCTGTTAATGGGAGCAAAGGGTGGTTTGGTGGTTTCTGCACGACAGACTCGGTACATGTTCAGGACACCGGCCCGAGGAAACATTAGGTATTGGCCTTCACCTCGCCCGCAAGTAGTGGGGAGGACATGGGCCGTAGCGCACCTCACCCCTGTCGCGTGACATACCCCTAGGCTAAAGAGGACGGGGTGAGGGGGTGGTCGCTACATAAATAAAAATAAATTTAACACCTCAACGTACTATAAAGCCCTGTACACATGATCGGATATCCTATGGATTCTAATCCGATGGTTTTGTCCATCGGAAATCTGATGAAGCTGACTCCCATCAGTCTTGCCCACACACCATCAGTCAAAAAACCGACCGTTCCAAACGCGGTGACGTAAAACACTCCGATGAGCCGAGAAAAATTAAGTTTAATGCTTCTGAGCATGCGTCGACTTGATTCTGAGCATGCGTGGGTTTTTTATCCCATGGACTTGCCCATAGACGATCGGAATTTGCTATCGGTTTTTGATCCATCGGAAAAATTTAAAACATGTTCTATTTTTTAAAACCGATGGAAAAAAGACCGATGGGTCCCATACACGATTGGTTTGTCCGATGAAAACAATCCATCGGACTGTTTTCATCGGTCAAACCGATCGTGTGTACAGGGCTTAACAGTAGTGGGCAATGCAACCGCACGGCAATGCACATGTCATGCGTTTTGGTGTGTTGTGTTAAATTAGAAAGGTTGGGTCTGTTTTTATCAAACACTAAAGATGAGCTTTAGTCTGCCTACCCCCTTCCCCAACCCTTACCTGTCATACATCACTGTGCTCATTTCACATACTCACCCGCCTGGCAGAGTAAATCCTTGTCCAGCTGTGATCTACTGAGATGCCAGAGTCCAGGGCCCATGCCGCCACCTTCGGTCCTGACATCATTGGGTACTGGGTGCCTTTTTCGGGTTCAGGCAGCCCGATCCCCCGATGACACACCACCAGATCCACCCACCTCCAGCCGCACAAATGGAGCCTGAAGCATCTTGGGATATGTGACATGCATTTGCCAGGAGGTTTCAGAGCGCAGAAGATGCCATTCCCACAAGAATGGTGGCTGGGGGACAGGCCAACTTAAAAAAATATATATATACAAAGGCAAAAAAATAAAAAAGTTTATTTATAATGTTTGTTTGCCATTGTGGAGAGAGGAGTGATATGAAGCCTAGTGCATCAGATAGGTGAAGGTCCACTTTAAGGTGCGCTGCCAAACTATTTAAAATAAATCAAAATGTATGGTCTGCCTTAATGCTTAATGATAAAACCTTATCACACGATAACCCGCTGTGCACTGAAATGCAAAATTAGGATGAAAAAAATGGAAAACGCATGGAAATGGTTTATGATGCACAGTGCTTTAGGGAACCAAATGTTATCCGGGTAGGTTATAGATCTACCTCAATCTGGAACAGTTTACGCACATATGCTATTAATGCCATACGCCTATAAACGCGTGCAATTATACACCAAAACAAGTATTGTTGATGGATATTCTGCCTGTGTGCATGAGGCCTTAGACATGTCTAAAATACCCTAAATGTGTAAATTAGGAGAGGACAAGACCTAAGGAGAGGTAACTCTTTTACATAATGCTTTTTTAAAGGCAATTTACATTTTGTAACATTACTGCCCTCTAGTGTTCAAAATAAGGAATGCAGCTTAAGCTCTGGTTGCTTGGATAAACAGGTGCAGATAAAGGGCCAGTATACATACATTTTTAAAGGATTTTCTGCAAAACTGCTATTAGAGGCATCCTGGTAAAAATGTTTAAACATTTCCTAGAATTATTAGCATATAAGATATTTAGGATTATGGTGTCTTTCTGATGCACGCTGTTTGAAAGCTCCCTTAGGTTAGGGTGACCAGACATCCCCGGTTTCCGGGGACAGTCCCCGGATTGAGGACATTGACCCCGGACCAAGCCTGTCCCCGGTTTTGTCCCCGGATTGGATTTAAAAAGGGGCTGGGGCAATTTCAAAGACAGTCAGTGCAGAATTAAAAAATAATAATCTGAATTACACCCCCCCCCCGCTCCGCCGCTCCTTCTAGCTTAGGGGGGTCTATTTCTTTCCAGTATCTGAGCTACTTTCCGATGATCATGTGCTGGTCGGAGCAGAGGGAACATTTCTTCAGTTTCAGGTGCATGCCCATCCAGCTCCGCTCGCATGTTCTTCTGCCTTGGCTCAAGTCCCTTCCCTGGCGGAGAGATCTTCCTCCGCTCCCCACCCAGTAGTAGCCGGGGTCCGAAGAGTAAGACTTGACAGGCTGTGAGGCAGGTGACGGCGGCGATGGGCAGACAGTATGTCCCCGTATTTCATTTTAAAAATCTGGTCACCTTACCTTAGGTAGGCTTAGCTGTGAAATGCATGTGCAGACAAATCAGTAAGACCCATGAAAAAAATAGACCAGAGGGCAGCTGGCTGGAACACAGGAAGACACAGTAGGCTATAATCAAGGAGATGGCCAGCAGTTGTGATTGGAAGGCAAGCCAAGGTTACAGAAGGTCAGCACAGATAAGCCATGGTCAGGAGGAACTAGCCATGGTCAAACCAAGAATCGGCTTCAGATAAGCCGTGATCAGGAACTAGCCAAGGTCGAACCAAGGATCGGCACAGATAAGCTGGATCAGCATTGGAAAAGCAGAACTCAGGAGCAGGTTTAGGTTCAATCTCAGGGTAACAGCTGAAGACCACCCAGCAACTTCTTAACTCAGTTATGTTCCCTAAATAGGCCACCTGGCACCAAGATTGTCAGTTGGTGTAAAATAATTATTGATGCTGTCAATTGAAGCAAAATTAAACCCCACCATTGTTGTCAGGGGGCAAAAATACACTCACATATTTGCCAGCATACCTTGGATCCTCATGTAACATCCAAACACTTTTATTCAAAGAGATTTTATCACAGTGGGGATATTCGGGGCTGCACAGGACCCCTTCATGAGGCATGTGATATCATCTCTTTGAATGAAAGCGTTTGGACATTGCTTGAGGATCCTTTTGAGAGCGTCCCATTGGATGAAACGCGTAGGGGTGGAGCATGTGCTGACGTCATCTTGCTCGCCGAGTCTGCAGCAGTGCTGGAGATGCCTGTTATGCCTGAAGTGCTTTTATGTTCATTAATAGATGTACCAGCACATATTTTAATTAGAAATGATAGTTTTACACTATGGAATGCCTTTTTATTTTCTCTTGCCGGGTGCATCTAATTGGTGCGAGAGAGGTGTTCCATATCTCCCAACATTTTGAGATGGAAATGAGGGACACCTACTAGCAAATGTATGTAGGCATAGGACACGCCCCCTGTCACACCACCTTAAAGGGGAATTAACAAAAAAAAAAGGTTAATTAAATCCACAAAGGTTTTTTTTTTACCACTACTATTCCTTTATATTGGCTTTTAAAATTTACAAATGCAGCAATTTAGAAATTGGAGGAAAGGTTTAGAACTGGGAAACATTTTTTGAAAGATAAAAAGTGTATTTTATATACAACTATATAGATCAGACCAAAATAAAGGAAAAAATGATGGGGAAAGAGGGACATTGCTCCAAATCAGGGACAGTTGGTAGCTATGGTGTTCTGTGCAGCCCTGTGGCATACTTGGTCCCTAGTTCTTAAAGGCACCCTGCTACCACAGTCCCTGCTGATGTGCTGTGAGTTTTCAATGCATCTGATGACAGCTGAACCTGCATAGATGAGAGCATACTAACCCCACCTATATTTTGGGGTCTTAGGAATCTGTGAGAGGCTGTGTGTGATGGTGGAACTTACTGGGAGACACAGGATTCCATTTAAAACAGACTATTTTTGTTTTATTTTGCTTTATCACTTAAAGAGGAAGTAAACCCTCTAAAACTTTTTATGCAAAACAAACCCCTGCAAGAGAAAGGCATAATGAGCTAGTATGCATAGCATACAAGCTCATCATGTGGCACTTACCTGAAATCGAAGCCCCCGAACTCCTCCTCGTTCTCCTCCGCCGCCGCCGCCATGTCCCCTCGGAGCTTCTCCCTGGTATCGCCGCTCCGGCGCTGTGATTGGCCGGAGCGGCGATGACGCATGCGCGGAGCCGGCATGATCCCATTCAGAAAACCGGCATGATCCCATTCATGAAGCTGGCCCGCTAGTGCGCCTGCGCCGTTGTCTACGGCGCACATGTGCTGTAGACATCGGTGCTGTGTTTTCAGCAAATATCTCCTTAACCGTATAGGTGTAGCGATACCCTCAACTTAAGAGAGCCGCAAGTTTTGATTTGGGCCCTGAGTACAGCTTCCCCAACCCCCCGGCAATCTGCTCTACCTGCTCTGGCACAGTTAACCCACAGCAATTTCACATAAACAATCACTTATGCTTTAAATGTGGGTGTGTGGATTGATAACTCAGACTCATAGACAATGTTGTAAATAATAACTGACTTTACTGTTAGTGGTAAGATAAAAGGGGATAACATGCATGTAACATTTGGTTGTAACATTTGGTTCACAACACATAAGCAGGTCCCTGCAGTTATAAATCACAATACTGTGTGTGTGTGTACCAGCAATGGAAAGGGGACGGAACGCCACGTGGGGCGACCGTTACCTAAACACCCTGTGGTGTGATAACTAACTTATAACTATCTAACGGATCAGGCCTGATCCCTAACCATGAAACTCAGTCTTAGAAGAAACACGAATCTTCACCGGCACAGGATCTGTAAAGGTGGTGCACTTGAAGTATTTAAAACCATGTATTTGTAATCCAATAGGGGGGGTAATTCTCCCACACCGGAGGTGTTAGGCCTCGGAAGTCTAGTAGGCACAAAGTATAAAAGTAACAGTTTAAAGATGAGCTTTCGCTCGCTCACCACTCCGGAACACTTCCCTCAGTCCGGAACTTCCACCGGCTGTGTCGGTCCTCGTCCACAGCAGCTTCTACGATCGGATCCCCGATCCAGATAACTTTAGAAGAGATGAGTCTGGATGCCACCCAGGCTCGCAAAGGGGGGTGGAAGGCTCTTTGGTTCGCTCCACAGGCCCCAGGCTTCAGGCCTGGAACAGCACAGATCCGCACAGGTGTATCTCTCTCTGCCTCCCCGTGTCCAAAAAGAAAGAGCTAGGCCTCGCCCCCTCCTTATATTCCTTCCCCCCGACTCCCCTCTCTCTGGAATTTCCTGTCTCTGATTAAAGGGGAACACCCCGCTACACACTCCCCCCACTAAAACTCTTTGGTCCCCAAAGATAAACATTTCAACAAAATTTCTGAACCATTTTAGAGAGTGCGGAGTATGATGTTGGTACAGGGAATTGCCACCAAAACTCAGAGGTGGGATTCCCTGTCCCACAGGTCACACTGGCATGAGTGGCCTGCCTAACTGTGCCAGAGAGTGAGCTGGGGTTGCCCTCCACCAAATGAACAGTGGAAGGATTGGAGCACTCGGTACTTCTTCTAGCGGTGGTAACAGAGTCCTCTGAGCTCTTTCCCAATTGAGGGTAGGTTAACTTCATGGGAGGCCTCACGACTCTGCGAGCTCTCTGTTCCCTTGGGACTTCAGGCTCTGGTGCCACAGGCTCTGTTTCAGCAACACTCTCTGACATCGTCACTGGTTCTGGGGCCTCTGTCTCTTCTTCATCTGAGTACAGGCCCGGAATATCTTCCCAGCATTCAGGCACGCCACTGGATGGAATGAACTCTGTAGCTTCTGGGTTCAGGGTCCCATCCTGCATATCCTCAGTGGGTGGAAGGTCTATGGTGGGATTTTCCGGGGTTGGGGAGGGCCATAGCCACTCCAGTTCTCCTCTCCCATCTTCACTTGGTTGAGAAGCCTGTCCACCTCTAGATCGAGAGGTCTGAGACCGAGTGTTGGGTCTGGGAGTATCCAAGATGGAAACAGATTCCGGTAGGTTCCTCACTGGAGGTATCCTGACTGCTTCTTTAAGCGGGAGTAAGTGGTTTCTGTGCCAGGTCTTCAAGGGTCCCACTCTCCCCTCTGGCTTTAACTTGTACACTGGTAGTCCAGGGAGTTTCCTACAAATAACGTAAGGCTCAGACCTCCACCTATCAGCAAGTTTGTGCTTCCCTAAGATCCCTAGGTTGCGTAGCAGAACACGGTCTCCAGGCTGCAGGTCTTGCACTCGAACCTTCAAATCATAGTTCCTTTTATTTCGGGCCCCTCTCTGGTCTGAGGCCGCTTGGGCTTGTTCATAGGCCGCTTTCAAATTATACCTAAGTCTGTCTACATATCCTTTGTGGGAGGTAGCAGAGGTATAGTCTAGAGAAATGCCAAAGGCCAGATCCACTGGCAATCTTGCTTCTCTCCCAAACATGAGGCGGTAGGGAGAGTAACCCGTCACATCACTGGTGGTGCAATTGTAGGCATGCACCAAAGTGGATATGTGTTGACTCCAATGCTGCTTCTTCTCTGTCTCCAGAGTCCCCAGCATGTTTAACAAAGTCCGATTAAACCTCTCAGGCTGGGCATCTCCTTGTGGATGATAAGGGGTAGTCCTGGTCTTTTCCACTCCCAGGGAGTCCAGTAGGTTCCGGATCAGGCGACTCTCAAAGTCCCTTCCTTGGTCGGAGTGGATTCTCTGTGGTAATCCATAGTGGACGAAGTATTTTTCTAGAAGCACCTTAGCTACAGTGGAAGCCTTCTGGTCTCTGGTGGGGAACGCCTGTGCATAACGGGTGAAATGATCGGTTACCACCAGAACATTTCCCAATCCACTCAAATCGGGTTCGAGGCAGAGAAAGTCAATGCATACCAGATCCATTGGGCCTTGACTCTGTAGGTGGCCCATTGGGGCAGCTTGATGGGGTAGAGTCTTCCTCTGGATGCATCGTGCACAGGAGTGGCAATACTCCTCCACTTCAGCCCTCATACAGGGCCAATAGAACCGGCTTCTGACAAGTTGGAAAGTTCTTTCAGCTCCCAGGTGACCATGCTGGTCAGGTAAGGCAACCAGCACAGTCTCTCGGTGCTTCTCTGGGAGAAACAACTGCCATTTATCCTCGGAGTCATCAGAGGGGCCCCTTCGGTAGACCACTCCCTGATTGACCTGTAGCTTGTCTAGCTCTCTCCTTAGCAGACGAGCCTCCTTGGAGGGGTGATGTCGAAGTTTCTCTGGACTCTTGTTTTCCAATGCTTCAAAGACCAATCTCCCCATGGGGTCTTCCAATTGGTCGCACCTCAGTTCCTTTTTAGACAGCTTCGGTAAGCATTCCTCTTCAAGTTGAGTCACCCCGCAGTAGTGTTTTGGGACTCCCACTGTGGTATCTCCTATCTCCTCGGCTCTGGAGCCTCCTCGGGCTTGGAATTCAGCTCCTTGACAAAGGGCCCGCACCCCGTCCGGTGCTATCTGAGTCCAGTCCTCCCAGTCATCAGCCATGGCATGAGATCTTCGGGACAGGGCATCTGCATCCCTATTTCCAGCCCCTGGTCTGTACTTCAGACTGAAGTTGAACCCAGATAATGCAGCTAGCCACCTGTGTCCTGTGGCATCCAACTTGGCAGTGGTGAACAGGTAGGTCAGGGGGTTGTTATCTGTTTTCACTGTAAACTCTGCTCCATAAAGGTAGTCTCTTAGTTTGTCCACAACTGCCCATTTGAGGGCCAAGAACTCCAACTTATGAGTGGGGTAGTTCTTCTCCGAGGGGGTCAGACTCCGACTCACATAGGCCACTGGTCGCAGTAGCTCTTCATACTCTTGGTAGAGCACTCCACCTAGGCCTTCATGACTAGCATCAACATGTAACTCGTATGGTCTGGTGGGATCAGCATAGGCCAATACTGGGGCTGTGGTGAGGCTCCTCTTCAGGGTTCTGAAGGCCTCTTCACACCTGGGGCTCCACTGATCTTGAACCGACTCCCCGGGTCTTCTGGGTCCCTGGCCATCCTCTTCCCCTTCAGTCTTGAGCAGTTCATTTAGGGGCTTGGCAATACGGGCAAACCCATCCACAAACCTCCTATAGTAGGAGCAGAAGCCCAGGAAAGATCTAAGTTCAGTGACTGTTGTGGGTCTTGGCCAGGAGGTAACTGCCTCCAACTTCTCAGGATCAGTAGCCACCCCCTTTTCAGACACTATGTGTCCCAGATAGTTCACCGAAGACTGGTAGAACCGACACTTCTCGGGGGAAAGCTTTAGTCCCTCTTCACTAAGCCTTCTCAACACTTTCTCCAATCGGGCCTCATGTTCCTCCAAAGTTCTCCCGAAGACAATGACATCGTCCAGGTACACGAGGACTTCTATGAGGTTCATATCTCCGACAGTCTTTTCCATGAGACGTTGAAAAGTAGCTGGGGCCCCAGATAGGCCCTGAGGCATTCTGTTAAACTCAAAGAATCCCACAGGAGTTATGAAAGCGGTCTTTTCTCTATCCTCTGGGTGCATGGGGATTTGATAGTACCCGCTCTTGAGGTCCATCACGCTGAACCACTTGGCTCCAGACAAACTCTGTAAAGCGTCCTCTATCCTTGGCGTGGTGTACTGATCAGGGGTGGTCCTCCTGTTGAGAGTTCTGTAGTCAATGCAGAGCCTCAACGACCCATTCTTCTTCCTGACCACCACTATTGGAGAGGCATAGGGGCTTCTGGATTCTCGAATCACCCCAGTCTTTTTCAGTTCTGCAAGCTGCTCCCTCAGATCCTCCAGATCTGCCAGCGGAACCCGCCTGACTCTCTCCCCGAACGGTTTGTCTTCTTGCAGGCGGATGCGGTGGGTAGCACTCCTCGCACACCCCACATCGAACTCATCTTTGGAGAAAATCTTCTCCCATCTAGTCAGCTGGGCCTTGGCTCTCTCTTTCCAGGCTCCAGGTAAATTCGGGTTCTCCATGGAAAGTTTTTCCCAAACATCTCCTTCTTCACCCGTCCCCTTTACTTCTGACCAGCTGACTGGGACAGCAGGACTCACCTGTCCCAACAGCATCCGGGCAGGGATCTCTATGGCCCTTTCTGTAGAGTTCCTCACACTCACCGGGACTCTTCCCCTGGCTTTCTTCAGGGCCTTGATTGGAATCACTTCCGGTATCACTTCCAGGCCTGAGTGATCTTCCCTTGGGTCGGATTCCAGCATGACAAAGGGACCAGGCTGCTTCCAGGTGAGCTTCACAGTGGCCCTGAGGCAAGCCACCTGTCCGGGCTGCAGCACCACTCCTTCTCTCCCCAGTCTCCACACCTTCCCTATCCCCTCTCCTGGGGTCTTCTGCTCCAACACTAACCGTTGGTAGGCTGTCTTCAGCATGGGATGGATGTTTGGATCTTGATGGCTCCTCATCTTCACCAGGGGGGTCAGAAGTCTTCTCACTAGATCCGTATTGGTGCCTATGATGAGGGACATCTTGCTGGCCCCGGGTGGTCTAGGACACACAACTGCCAGGGTGTCGAACACTTCTGTCTTCCCAGCCACAGAGGGGTCGAATGTCAGCTTTATGGGCAGATAACCATCATAGGGGAACCTCTGCGTTCCCAGGCCCCATATCTCCAGTTCTTCTATCTTCTGTATAGGCAAATGACTTAAGTGCCTATCGTAGAAGTCTCTGTACAACAAAGTCACTTGAGCTCCAGTGTCCAGGAGGGCCTTCGTATATACTTCTTCCACCAGGATAGATACAGTGGGGGACGGGCCGACCAATTCTTCTGGGTACGGCCGGGTTGAGGTCACTTTCTTCTGAGGACTTGTCTTCATCCAGTTTGTTTTTGACTTTATTCTCTCTTGAGCCCGGTATGCATTGACCTTCCCCACCCTAATGGGAGTACAAACCCACTGAGGGATGTTATTGTCTCTTGGTTGTAGGCATTCCTTCTTGGGAGTGCTAAATTTCTTCTGAGGGGTCTTGTCCCCTCTCTCTGGTGTGTATCTTGGTTGAGAGACCCTAGATTCCTTTTGAGGAGTTTTGTTCTCTCTCTTTTGCTTCCTTCCATTCAGTTTGGAGCTCACTGAAAGAGATGGGCACCCGGTTGACTCCCTCACCGGGGCCCTCTGGCGTTTCCTGCCGGCTGGCGATTATCCATTTTCTTCTTCTTAGGACTGGAACACCTACTGGCAAAGTGGCCACTGCCTCCGCAGTTGTAGCATAACATCTCTTCTCGGTCCCGAGTGGGACTCGGTATTGACGTATCTGGGAACAACTCCTTTCTGGGGCTTGGTTTCTCTGCTCCACCTTGAACTTTCGCCATTATAGCAGTCATCATCTCCATCATCTGGGACATCTGCAACTTCAAAGTGTCCACCTCCGCTCCCCTATCGGGAGTCATGACCGGTGTAACTATTGCTACCGGCTGTTTGACGGGCTCTATCAGGCGTTCTTCTTTTTTTTTTCTTCCAATATAGCCTCTTCCTCTCTAATCATTCGGATGAGGTCAGGGTACTCCAGATTCTTCCCATCCTGCCGGGCACGCAGTGTCCATGCAATTGGATCCATGGGTTGAGCTCCCCTCACTACCTGTTGAGCACGGGCCTCATCTACTTTCCCTGGGCTGATCCCCTTCTTTAGGATCATCCTATGCAGTATTTTGTCCAGGCGTCCCATATAGTCTGATAGTTTTTCACCTTCCTTCTGGTAGCAATGCTCCAGCTGATAAGCAAGCTCCGTGACTTTCTCTGTCCCACCAAACACATTCTGTAACACATCGAGGCACTCTTGTGCAGTACAATCTGCCTTGCTCATCTTCAGGTTGCGTACGGCCTCTAGAGCAGGCCCTTTCAAACTTTCTACAACCCTCTGTTTCTTTCTACGGTCCGGGACTTCCCATTCCTCTAGTGCCTGAGTTGCGCTATCTAGCCACTCCTCAAATCCCTCTTCTTCCAAGGGTACTGGTTTCCTCCCTGAAAACATCCGGAGTTTCCTGTACCCCGACATCGGGTAATCTGTGGGCTCTTTCTTGCACTGAGCTACAATCTCCCCCAGAACAGCGCATAATTCTGCACTAAGGGTGCCTGGGCTTGTCCTGGGACTCTTTGTGTCCTTCTGTGGGGATGACGGGGAAGATGGCTGCGGTGATAGTGTTATTGTTGTCTGAGGGCTGTCTCTTGTGCGCGGCAGCGCATGCAGCAAATGATAGACCTGATCGTCCTCATCTTGTATGCTGTTGCCTCTAAACTGTTCAGGAATTTCTGCCTGCCATTCCAATAAGACATGTGAAAGTCCACCACTAGTTTTCACGTCTATCACCCATGGTTTGTGAATCGGTGATAGGGACATTATGAGTTGTATCATTGCTTGTGTCTGCCATATCCCCGGGAGTTCTATAACTGCCGTCCTGGCTGGGTCTACGCCCCATCTCTTGTACCACTGTCCCACCTCTATCGGGTCCATGCCGGTAGCTTCTGGCGGTTTCACCGCTGTCTCAGTAATCCCGGATGTACGAGCCCCCACGTGTAGCGATACCCTCAACTTAAGAGAGCCGCAAGTTTTGATTTGGGCCCTGAGTACAGCTTCCCCAACCCCCCGGCAATCTGCTCTACCTGCTCTGGCACAGTTAACCCACAGCAATTTCACATAAACAATCACTTATGCTTTAAATGTGGGTGTGTGGATTGATAACTCAGACTCATAGACAATGTTGTAAATAATAACTGACTTTACTGTTAGTGGTAAGATAAAAGGGGATAACATGCATGTAACATTTGGTTCACAACACATAAGCAGGTCCCTGCAGTTATAAATCACAATACTGTGTGTGTGTGTACCAGCAATGGAAAGGGGACGGAACGCCACGTGGGGCGACCGTTACCTAAACACCCTGTGGTGTGATAACTAACTTATAACTATCTAACGGATCAGGCCTGATCCCTAACCATGAAACTCAGTCTTAGAAGAAACACGAATCTTCACCGGCATAGGATCTGTAAAGGTGGTGCACTTGAAGTATTTAAAACCATGTATTTGTAATCCAATAGGGGGGGGGGGTAATTCTCCCACACCGGAGGTGTTAGGCCTCGGAAGTCTAGTAGGCACAAAGTATAAAAGTAACAGTTTAAAGATGAGCTTTCGCTCGCTCACCACTCCGGAACACTTCCCTCAGTCCGGAACTTCCACCGGCTGTGTCGGTCCTCGTCCACAGCAGCTTCTACGATCGGATCCCCGATCCAGATAACTTTAGAAGAGATGAGTCTGGATGCCACCCAGGCTCGCAAAGGGGGGTGGAAGGCTCTTTGGTTCGCTCCACAGGCCCCAGGCTTCAGGCCTGGAACAGCACAGATCCGCACAGGTGTATCTCTCTCTGCCTCCCCGTGTCCAAAAAGAAAGAGCTAGGCCTCGCCCCCTCCTTATATTCCTTCCCCCCGACTCCCCTCTCTCTGGAATTTCCTGTCTCTGATTAAAGGGGAACACCCCGCTACATAGGTTAAGGAGATATTTCTTGCACCTACAAGTAAGCCTTAAGCCCTGTACACACGATCAGATTTCCTATGGTTTTTTAACCGATTGATTTTTCCATCGGAAAACCGATGAAGATGACTTTCATCAGTCTTGCCTACACACCATCAGTCAAAAAACCGACCGTTCCAAACGCGGTGACGTAAAACACTCAGACGAGCCGAGAAAAATGAAGTTCAATGCTTCTGAGCATGCGTCGACTTGATTCTGAGCATGCGTGGGTTTTTTATCAGATGAAGTTCCCCACAGACGATAGTAATTTGCTATCGGTTTTTTAACCATCAGATAAATTTAAAACATGTTCTATTTTTAAACACCGATGGAAAAAACACCGATGGGGCCCATACATGATCGGTTTGTCCGATGAAAAAAGTCCATCGGACTGTTTTCATCGGTTAAACCTATCGTGTGTACACGGCTTAAATCTAGGCTTACCTGTAGGTGCAAGTTGTCTGGTTGGGTTTGCAACCACTTTAAGACAGAGCATAGTGATTTATGTGAACACTATGTTATTTATATACACAATATTATTATTATTTAGCAGTAACTTTGGTGTAGTGATCACTGAGCAGTTATTTAAAGGCACGGTACATATTAATAAGGAGCATATACTGTGATTATCATGTTATTCAAGTTAATGATATTGGCTATTTAAAGGTACAGCAACACGTTTTGAAGGTGTTAACACTGCAAATGTTGTGTTAGTTTTTTTGCATATCTAAAGACACAGTGCAACAATATATACTTTGTTATACATGTGTATTTTTTTTTTTGTTTTGTTTAGTGCAGCTGTGGCAAGTATTAGGTGGAGCACTAAGCGCAGTTTTTTTATAAGTTCATTCCAGTTCCAGTAGCTTATTAAAACCAAAATCCAAATTTTTGAGAAAAAGAGACTTGTCTCATAGCAATTATATTGGAGGATTTATATCACACTTCATTGCAGCTGCTTACCTCTGTTCTGTAGATAATCAGGGGCTACTGTCCTATCTTCCTGAAGCTGAGTGCTAGATAGAAGTGTATGCCTGCTATTATCATAGAGATAAATGCATCCCTAGTATCTCTTTAGCATCCTCGGTCAGTATAATGCAATACATGAAAGATTAAATTGCAGTTATAACAATACTGAAGATCTAAGAACCACAAGCCAAAAACACTATTTAATGAATTTTTATGTAGCGCCCCATCCAAATATTGGGACGGTATGTTAAATTTAGGGGTAGTCTGAGCCAGTATTTAGGCTCAGACCAGCTGATTGTTCTAAATTTTGCTTCTGCTCTGGGTATGATACTGCCTGGCGGTTGTGTTCCCTGTTCGCCTGTAGGTGGCACTGCCACCACCGGCCCAGGTTGAAATACAGGGGTATCGCACCACATTGGGTGTCCTTTCTCGGCAGTCGTGCGGTGGGCGTGCTTGGCCTGCTGTGCATGCTATGAGGGGGTACGTAAGGGGCAGACGTCATTGGTTCGGGGTTTTTGGCCGCATGGCACGGGGTGCGTGTGTGTGTTCCAGCCCAGGGCACCTTCAGCCCGAGGCTGCATCGCTGCCTGGTAGGCCCAGCTCCGCTGGCTGGGGCCTACACTTTTGAAGAGGATCCCAGAGGCCTCTGATGATATCCACATAGGATGAAACATGTCAGGCTGGCCGATGCAAGCATGCTGAGAGCCGCGGAATTGTTTTACATGCCTTGATGTTTTTCTGCCATTTGTAAGTAGACTACAATAAATGTTTTTGCCTTTTACCTATGGGCTTCACTATGCTGCCTTTTTTTCTCTACATTGGGTAAATTTACTGGCTGAGATTTGCTCAACATCTTTATTCGCCTGCTGAGACTTGGAAATTTCCTTGATGTTGGTCTTTCCTATGAATACCTGATTTGGAGTTTCTGCTGTCACCGTTTGACCCTCTACATCAGTTGAATACATTGTCTACTTATTTCCACTTTCTGGTAAGCAGATTGTGAGCACGTTGGTGTGGTGTGCTTTAAAATCCTTTTTCGCACATTGAAGATTGGTGGTGGGATTACATCATTTTCATCATTTTCACGTTTATTCAATATTGATTGGTTTCAATGCTTTGGACTTTTTTTCATTATATATTTTTTTTATATAGCGCTGCATTTTGGACTATATTATTTGTGTTTGTTATCTACAGACTGTGCTAGCTGCTATTTATTCATTTACATTTATATATACATTTCACTTTACCACTAGCGCAGATATTTTTCACTGTTTATATTTTGCATTATGAAATACTTACCTTAGAACGAGGTGTCGGGAACTTACCTGGTTCACCCTGAGGGAGATGTCATCTTGCCTCGGCGTGTCTTCCGGGTATCGCCGCTCCAGCGCTGTGAGTGGCTGGAGCGGCGATGTCGTCACTCCCGCGCGTCGGCAAGGTCCGGCGGCTGCCGGACTTTAGCCGAGAATCCCCGCCGCGCATGCGCCGCTGCAGTCAGCGACTCATTGCGGGGGGAATATCTCCTAAACCGTAGAGGTTTAGGAGATATTCTTTTTACCTACAGGTAAGCCTTATTATAGGCTTACCTGTAGGTAAAAGTTCAAAAACAGGGTATACAACCACTTTAAAGATAGATCCATGCATCATTCCGGCTGCTAGGACCGAAGGAAACTGAACTATCCGGGTGAGCAATACCCACTCAGGCTTGAGTGGTGATGTTGACAAAATTCTGTGTGCCTTTAGTGTTGCGTGCCTGAACCTTCCCCTATACTTCTTTCGTTTCCTGCTTTCTCTACAAGTTCCCACAGCAAAAGGAAAATAAAGCCTTCCTGTTTAGGTTTTACATTTGTGTGGACATTGACTTTTCTAAAGACTTTCTATACCCTGACAACGGAAGTGTAGCACACGGATCTTTTTCCCCCTCTTACCTTCTCAAGCAGGGGGATAATACACACCATGCTACATGCCCGTGTCCTCTAGATTATAAAGGTCAGGCGGTGTTACATACTTGGGTCCCGCAGTTAGTAACTTCCTTCTTCTGGTTCTCCCCTCTATGGCTATAGAAGCGAGTCGTTATCTTTCCCAAATGAGGTCAATGTCCACACAACATATCAACTCCAACCTGAGTTTATTTTATCTTGCTTCCAGGAACCAGAGAATTGAAGTGAGAAAGAGGTTAGCAGATAGAAGTGGATTCAGGCACACTCTTGGCTTCGTCGCCACTCGGTCCCGAGTGGGTACAGCTCACCCGGATAGTCACTCAATAGCACTAGCAGCCGGCGTGATGCTGGAACAATGACTCAGTCCCCTCCAAGGACCAAATCAAGGAGATCCCTCCTGATCTCTCAACACTCCGCAGAGGCAGTCTACGAAGCGAGGAATCCTTCCCTCCGACAGGTCACCAGGCCTTTCCCGAGTCAGCAATACTTTATTACTCGCACTCTTGTTATGGGATCGATCCTCCCCTGGTTTCCTCTGTGTCAGAGCAGTTACCCTCACGTGGGTTCCCTGGGACTCCTCTTCGGTTGTAGACCTAGTCAAAGGTATTGGGCCTACCTGGAACTCTGTAGTCTCAGGCTGAAGGTGCCTGAGACTCCTCGATCAAGATGGGGCGCACCCCCCTCTGAGGCGGTAGCTCCCTCCGGGCAGTGGGCCCCAGAATTGCTTCTCATCCAGGCATGGGCCCCGGGAATTGGCCCCCTGTGTAATGGCGTCTGCCCCTTATATATCCTCTCCCGGCACGCACAGCAGGCCAGAACCGCCCACCAACGGCAGCCGAGAGAGGACATCCAATACCTACTCCATCACCCGTGGTTCAACCCCGAGCATAGGTGACAACATCACCTATACGCCCAAAGGGGAACTGCACGCCAGGTGACACAGCAGTAAGGCAGAGTCCAAATAATCAAGAGACCCGAGCCAAACTATTGCTCTGGTCACCCCTAAATTTAGGTAGAGCGGGGTTAAATTTGGGGACCCCGTTACAGAAGCCTTGGAGGTAGTTTGCATGACCCAAAACAAAACCAGCAGCTCCTTCAGGGTAATGCTACATTTAATATTCAAAGAAAACTCCTCCATCCATCCATCCATCCATCCATATCCCCATGGTTTATTTTGCAGAGAAATCACTTTGAAAAAGACCCCCCCCGGCATTTCTGGCTGTGGCCATCTGGAGTAAGGGCAGATAATTCATGTAGCATTTACTTCATGGAATCCATCTGCTCTTAGCTCAAGCATGCAGGCAGGAGAGTGTGCTTAGCTGAGAAAGCCCCTCCTCCCCTCCTGAAGACTCTTGGGATGTATGACATCATTTACCTAGGCATGGAAACCAGGAAGTAACTAAAGAAAAGAAAAAAACATTTAAAACAAGTAAATATAATACACCTTCATATCTGTTTACTAATGTACTAATGCTAGCAGCATAAGGATTAAATAGTCATTGTTGATTGAGAGAGTGAAGTTCCACTTTAAAGTTAACCACTTAAGGACCGCCGCCTGTACATATACGTCTGCAGAATGGCACGGCTGGGCATAAGCACGTATATATACGTCCCCTTTAAGATGCCCAGCCGTGGGTCGTGCGCGCCGCTGCCGGCGCGCTCGCGACCTGGTCCTGAGCTCCGTGACCGTGCCCGCGGGACCCGATCGCCGCCGGTGTCCCGCGATCAGGTCACAGAGCTGAAGAACGGGGAGAGGTAAGTGTAAACAAACCTCTCCCCGTGCTTCCTAGTAAGAGTGTCACTGATCGTCTGCTCCCTGTCATAGGGAACGACGATCAGTGACGTCTCACGCCAAGCCACGCCCCCACACAGTAAGAATCACTCATTAGGTCACACTTAACCCCTTCAGCGCCCCCTACAGGTTAACCCCTTCACTGCCAGTGTCATTTTCACAGTAATTAGTGCATTTTTATAGCACTGATCGCTGTAAAAATGACAATGGTCCCAAAATGGTGTCAAAAGTGTCCGATGTGTCCGCCATAATGTCGCAGTCATGATAAAAATCGCTGATCGCCACCATTACTAGTAAAAAAAAAATATTAATAAAAATTCCATAAAACAGTCCCCTATTTTGTAGACGCTATAACTTTTGCGCAAACCAATCAATAAACGCTTATTGTGATTTTTTTTACCAAAAATATGTAGAAGAATACGTATCGGCCTAAACTGAGGAAATTTTTTTTTTTTTTAGATATTTTTGGGGATATTTATTATGGCAAAAAGTAAAAAATATTACATTTTTTTCAAAATTGTCGCTCTATTTTTGTTTATAGTGCAAAAAATAAAAACCGCAGAGGTGATCAAATACCACCAAAAGAAAGCTCTATTTGTGGGGAAAAAAGAACGTCAATTTTGTTTGGGAGCCACAACACACGACCGCGCAATTGTCAGTTAAAGCGACGCAGTGCCGAATCGCAAAAAGTGGCCCGGTCTTTAACCAGCCAAAATGGTCCAGGGCTGAAGTGGTTAAAGTGTATGCATAGCAATAACTTTTTGTTTCGTGTAGCACATACTCCCAAAAAAAGTCCTGTGTATATATGTGTAGCGGGGTGTCATATTTAGTGGTAACTAGGCTCAGATGCACTAATTGTTAGGTTTCATGGACCATTTCTGTCCCTGGGAGATAGTACTGATGTGTAGTTCCCTGGGGCCTATAGGTGGCGCTGTTGCCATAGGCCCGGGTTGAACCATGGTACAGGGTTGTGCCTTTTCTTGTCCCCTCTCGGCATCGGTACGGCGGGGCGGGGAACCTGCTGTGCCTGTCGGGAGAGGATATAAAAGGGGGCGGCCATCTTCCAGAGGGGTTGTCGGTTCCGCGCCCAGGCACCTTAGGCCCTGGGCGAGTGTGTTGTCTCCGGGTGCCCTAGGTCCGGAGACGGAGCTGCTGTTTCCATCCCAGACACCTTCAGTCTGGGGTGAGGTACTTTGGCGAGGGTCTGGAACCCAGGAACCTTCGGCTGGGGTCCGTTAAGGATCGAGGCTCCCAGGGATCTGCCTTGCGAGGGGACCTGTATCCAGGATCGAGGAGGCCAGGGAGGTGACCCTTTCTGAAGACCCAGCGCAGAGTCGTGGTGACAGAGGGGGCCTCTGGTAACTCTCCGGAGGGATGTTCTTATCCTAAAAAGGGGCCAAGTTACTCAAAGAAGGAAGTGCGGGTTCTTTATGTCATAGTGGCAGTGACTCTGCGCACACCAGGTCAGTGGCAGTGACTTGCAACTATTCACCAGGTCAGTGGCAGTGACCAACCTCATGGTCTGTGGCAGGGACCATGCGCCAAGCCTGTTCGTGCAAACCAGAACAGGAGAAACCCTAAATTAAGTTTGTGCCTGGACCTCCTCCCACCTTATCTGATCCGTGTTTGTCTCAACCTGTCTGCTCTCAAAGAGACTATTTATTGCCCTTAAGAATAAATAAGAAGTTGGACTTTTCAGTTGGTGTGGACAGTTGCTTACTGGGGAGAACTAAGGACATGTTTCTGGCTACCCCAGGAACGAGGTCAGCTCTGGAGGTTTTCAAACACTGGCTGCAGGCAGGCCCGAGAAACTAACACCGCTCAACCTCCCCATCTAGGAGGGTACGGGCTTGTGGTGCTGTGTGCCTCAGTCTTTTCCTGCGAAGGAGCCAAATAGAAGAAAAGCAGGTAAAGGCTGGGGTGGGTGCGCTACACGTGTATATATATATATATATTAGAGCTGCACGATTAATCGTTAAAAAATCGCAATCTCGATTCAACCTCCCTCACGATCTTAATCCGGCATTTCCACGATTCTATATAAATAGTGCAGAGCCGTTGTCTGCTCACTCACAGCTGTCACAAAAAAAGCCTCCGGAAAATGTTTATGTTTATCAACTATAAACATTGTATCATTTGGTTCTATTAGATCAGGGGTTGCCGAACTTGCAAAACAAATGCCTAGTTTACTGTCTTTTAGACTAAAGTCCCGTACACACGGTCGGACTTCCATCGGACTTTTCCGTGGTTTTTTGTCCGAACGGAGTTGGCCGGGCACACCCATAGCATACACACCACAGGACTTTTCTGTAAACTTTCCCAAAACTTTTTTGCAACATCATGTGGTTTTTCAGCTCTTTTCTGCTCTTTACCGCCACCCTTTGGTCAACTTCTGCTATTGTTGGTTGTTTTTAACATTAGTTGTTTTGTCCATCGGACAAAAGTCCGATGGTTTTCTGTACACACGGTCGGACTTTGCTCCATCGGACTTTTGTTGGCCAAAAGTTTGTCCGTTTGCAGACCCAACTTTTGTCCGATGAAAAAAAAAAAAAAAGTTTGTCCGATGGAGCGTACACACGGTCGGATTGTTGGTCCAACTTGCTCAAAATGAAGTTTGTTGGCCAAAAGTACGACCGTGTGTACGGGGCTTTAAGGAGGGCCGGACTAGGGACAGTGGGAGAAAACAGTGCCCTAAAGTGTCAAAAGTGTCAGTTAGGTGTCCGATTTGTCCACCACAATATCTCAGTCCCACTAAAAATCGCTGACCACCGCCATTACTAGTAAAAACAATAGAAAAAATAAAAAGTCCATAAAACTATCCCATAGTTTGTAGATGCTATAACTTTTGCGCAAACCAATCAATATACGCTTTTTGAGATTTTCTTTACCAAAAATATTTAGAAGAATACAAATTGGCCTAAATTGACGAAGAAATTCGATTTTTTACATTTTTTATTGAGAATGTTTTATATCAGAAAGTAAACATTTTTTTTACATTTTTTTCTAAATTGTCAGTCTTTTTTTGCTTATAGCGCAAAAAATAAAAACCGCAGAGGTCATCTTGTACCACCAAAAGAAAAATCTATTTGTGGGGAAAAAAGGACATTAATTTTATTTGGTACAGCGTCGCACGACCGCGCAATTGTCAGTTAAATTAGCGCAGTGCGGTATCGCAAAAAATAGCCTGGTCATGAAGGGGGTAAAACCTTCCAGAGCTGAAGTGGTTAAAGGGATAGTTCACCTTTACCACAAAACTACCTATGCAGATAAGAGGCATCGGTAGATAAAAACAAACTGTGCAGCTCTGACTAAAGTTGACTAAATCCCTTCTATAAATGTAGGCCATTTACATACCTTATAAAGCAGGGGTCTCCAACCCCCGGTCCGCGGCCCACTACCGGGCCGCAGCCTGTTTACCGGCGGGCCGCGAAGTCTGCGCAATCTGAGGTGCGGCGGCGGTGGGCGAGCAGAGAGATCGCCGCTATCACCGCTCTTCCGCCCACACAGCCCTGCCGCACTTCTGCCCACACAGCCCTGCCGCTAGGGTGACCACATTTCCAAACTACCATTCAGGGACACCCTCCCTTCCCAAAAATCAGCATGTGCTGTAACGAATCACAGCACAGTGATTGGACACAAGAGGCGGGATTTATGATTTCTCCAATCACAAGCAGGGGGCGGGGATTGTGCTCCTCCAGGCATTCCCGGCCAGGACAAGTTCTGTCAGTGAGTAAAGCGGTGATGTTGCGGCCTTTTTTGGGGGCATCAGATTGGCCCGGGGGGTTGGCTGTGTCCGTTTCATTCCGGGACACTGTATTGTCCTGGAATTAATGCGCCCGGGACAGGCCTGCAAAATGCGGGACTGTCCCGTGCAATCCGGGACACGTGGTCACCCTACCTGCTGCACTTCCGCCCACACAGTCCTGCTGCACTTCCGCCCACACAGCCCCGCCGCACTTCCGCCCACACAGCCCTGCAGCTACACTGTTAGGGGTGAAGCAGGCGAGCAGAGAGATGACATCATCTCCCACCGCCCACCCGCATCACTGTGCTTAGTGACAATTTGCATCTAGCAGCCAGGAGACAGTTGCATGTGCAATCTGCATCTGGTGGCATGAGCAATCTGCATCTGGTGGCATGGGCAATCTGCATCTGGTGGCATGTGGCAATCTGCATCTGGTGGCATGTGGCAATCTGCATCTGGTGGCAATCTGCATCTGGTGGCATGTGACTGTGGCATGTGGCAACCTGCATCTGGTGGTATGTGGCAATCTGCATCTGGTGGCAGGCGATGTGGCAAGTGGCAATCTGATGACAGGCACCGTGGCAAGCTGCATCTGGTGGCAAGTGATAAGGGGCATCTGCTGGCAGATTCTGCATTATGGTGAGTTTGACTATTTAATTTTATGTAGCGGCCTCACTCTCCCTCTTCGTTTCTATCGCCTGGTTGGCTGGTTTTGTCTAGGGGTACCTGGGAGAGGAGAGTGCAGGAACACTACGCCAAGCTCTCCCCTCGTATGTATATGAGGGTTGAGCAAAGTCACTTGAATTACCTCCGGATCTGTTCACTGCATACGAAGCCTCCGAATTGTTCCGTGGATGTGTCTGCCAGTAATAGAGCCCCACACCAATTAAAAGTCCAACACTCTTTTATTTCTCCATTGCCAGGGTGAACATAATAGTTGAACTTTCCGTAACAGACAGACAGGGGTGTGGATACGAGTAGGCCCAGGCACAAATAAACTCTCCTATTCCTTTGCAAGCGAATAGGCCTGGCGCAGGTCTCTGCCACCGACTGTGAGATTGGTCGCTGCCACCGACCGGATGAACTGTTGAGGCCCCTGCCACAGGCCTAATAGCAGGTCTCTGCCACTGACCTGAGTTGACTAGTTGGACCGCTGCCACCGGTCATAGAACATGAACCACCCTCCTCTATGAACTTGGCCCCTGTTTGGGAAGATATCCATCCGGGCGGTCTCCAGAGGTTCACCCGGCACTGGCAATATGCTGCACCAGATCTTCGGATGAGTCCCTCCTCCGGTCCCTTACGCCTCTGGATTCGGGTGCCCGACGTCCGGGGCACCCTAGGACAATCCCTCCCTTTCGGGACCCAGCGGAAGGTACTGGGCCCCAGGCCTCCAGCTGAGTACCTCACCCCAGACTGAAGGTGTCTGGGATGGAACACGAACTCCAAGTGTCCAGGCCTAGGCCGCCTGGACACCGGCCGCGGACAGCAGCCCTCAGTCTGAAGGTGCCTGGGACTGGAACCTGGTGGCAGCTAACCTCTCCCAGCAAGCACAGCGGGTTCCCTGCCCCGCCGTACAACTGCTGCGAGAGGTCACAAAGGGTACGGCACTGCAGCGATGGTTCAACCCCAGCCCAAAGTGACAGCGCCACCTGCTGGGCCGCAGGGAACTAGACATAACTGATGTCTTCACCAGAATTAAACCCTTTAAAAAGTATATACCCGCTACATTTATATTACAATATAATAATATAAATAATGTGCTTCAATCATCCTGACACCATATTAACCTGACAAATTGGCTGCGAAAAACCGCATCGTTACCCAGACCCCCCCGGGCCCTGGCACAATTTTCCACCATCACAGGAGTGAGTTCTCAAATGTTGAGCTCAGAGCTACTGAGAAAGGGTATGTGAGGGGGTTTGAATCAGAGAAAGAGCTCACTCCTGTGAAGGTGGAGGTGAGCAGTGATGACTAGGCCTCACTTAGCAACATCCTGGGAGTACTTAGCAATGTCCTGGGAGAATTCCAGTCAGGCTTCATAAGGTATATAAATGGCCGACACCTATAGCAAGGGTATTATTCATCTTTAGTCAGAGCTGCACAGTTTGTTTGTATCTACAAACATCCCTTATCTGCATAGGCAGGTAATTTGTAAAGGTGAACTATCCTTCTAAACACTTCCATAAACTGAAATAAATAATAAAAAGTACAGTTAAATGGCGACCATCTCGCTCTGCTCTGACGTTATAAAAGTACTTCTGGTATTTGGAGACCACGTTGGAGCCAAGCAGTTATTTGGCCAGCGTGAAATTCATTTTAGAATTGTTTGAGACGATTGTGGTGGCTTCCCGGTGCCAAGAAAACAAATGTGATTTTGCTGGCGCGGACTTTCTTTCCACTGTTTTGTTATTTTTTTTTATTTAAATTAGGTTTTCAGGCCCGTAGCACAAGACGTGGTGTGTTGTGACAACAAATGTCAATTTTCTTTGACTGAGCATCGACTGCTAGATGCTAAAACCAAGAACGCTTAGTTGTAAAGACTCCGTTACTACAGCAACCGCAATGGACGCAGCAAACTTGCAAATTCTCCGATCTACCACCAGCATTGTTGTGGAATCACGCTGCCAGAATCAGATTTGCTCTGGGCCGCTGGTTCCTTTTTGCTGCAGACATATGGGGGGGGGGGGTGAAAGAGGCAACAGATGTTGTTTCAATTCAGCGGGAAGATATTCCGAGCTTGCCATGGCGTGCTGCGTTCTCCTTCCTTCTGCCAATCTCTGAAAACCTAAACAGGTATGTACAGCCAACTGTTGTGAAAGTACACTTTCTCACCCCCAGCAGAGACTTTAACACCCACGGCCTTTGTTTTTCTGTCCATCCAATCCCCTGCAGATTAAATGAAATGTCCTCTCTGATTTCTGACATTTATTTCTAGTTATTTATTGTTTAGAGATACTGCTATGTTAAACCTATTCGCTGCCAGAGACAGTTTTGCTTTTTTTTTTTTGCACACATGTTTAACCGCTTGCCTACAAGGCCAATTCTGACATTTCTCTCCTACACGTAAAAACCATAATTTATTTGCTAGAAAATTACACAGAACCCCCAAACATTATATATGTGTAGCGGGTATGTACTTTCCCGGGTGTAATTTGAACTTGGCAGAGACATCAGTGATGTGTAATTCCCTGCAGCCCAGCAGGTGGCGCTGTCGCCCTGGGCTGGGGTTGAATCATTGCTGTGTGCCGTGCCTCCTTTTTATCCTCCCTCGGCAGCGGTATGGTGGGGCGGGGAACCCGTCGTGCTTGCCAGGAAAGGGTATAAAGGGGCCGGCCATCTTTGTCACAGGGTCGAGTCCCAGGCACCTTCAGCCTGTGGGCGGTGGTTCGTGTCGGTCCTCTAGGCGGCCTAGGCCTAGAGGACAGCCGGAGGTCGTGTTCCATCCCAGGCACCTTTAGCCTGGGGTGAGATGCTCGGATGGAGGTCTGGAGCTCAGTGCCCAACACTGAGTTCCGCGAGGGAAGGAGATCCTAGGGAACCCAGGGGTTGGGAACCCGAATCCGGAAGGCGTAATGGACCGGGGGGAGCTCCACACTTGAAGACCTGGTGCAGCATATTGCCAGTGACGGGTGAGCCTCTCATCGGAGACCGCCTGGAAGGAAATTCCCCCTCGCTCGGAGACCGCAACCCACTTTCAGGGAGGAAAGTGGAGAACACATTGTGTCTGGGCCTACTCACATCCACACCTCATTTTCTGTTCTGTTTCTACCAAGGGAGTTCAACTGATTGTGTTCATTCGAGAAGAATAAAGGAGTGTTGGACTTTAATGGTGTGGGGCTAATTTCCTGACAGACATTGTTCAAGGTAACTCTCGGTGGAGGCTCCAGGTGCACAGCACTGACCCGAAGGTAAAAGAACTTTGCTTATACCACACTGACACCTGTGGTGAAGGCCAGGCGTGGTGTCCCCGCTCCCTTCCCCTCTAAGGTACCCCTAGACAAGAGAAAAGACGAGCTGAAGACGAAGAGGGGAGTGAGGAGGGCGCTACATATGTCTTTTTTTTTGCAGAGACCCTAGAGAATAAAATGGTGGTCGTTGCAACTTTTAATCTCGCATGGTATTTGCGCAGTAATTTTTCAAATGCGTTTTTTTGGGGAAAAAAATAAGTTTTCATGCATTAAAAAAAAAAACAGTAAAGTTAGCCCATTTTTTTTTGCATAATGTGAAAGCTGATGTTAAGTCGAGTAAATAGATACCTAAGATGTCACCCTTCAAAATTGCACACGCGTGGAATGGCGCCAAACTTCGGTACCTAAAAATCCCCATAGGCAATGCTTTAAACATTTTTACAGGTTCTATATTACATCGTTACATAGTTAGTCAGATTGAAAAAAGACACAAGTCCATCCAGTTCAACCATAAAATAAATAAAAAAATAAAAAATAATATCATACAATCCCATATACCTAATTCTGCATTGGAAGCAATGTTTTTATACATAGGCACCCCGACAGGTGTGCTTTCGTTCGTGTGTGTGTGCACGTTAGGGCAGGCTCAATATCTTTTTTGGGGGGGGGGGGGTTAAGTGCTTAGGTGTAACTTTATTTTTTCCTTTTATTACTTTCGCTAAAACCTTTTATATGTCACATAGGGGGCAAGAAGTATTATATTTAAAAATATATAATACTTTTAATAATTTCCCTTGGGATCAATAAAGTATTCTGAATATAAATATGAATTATATATTTTTTTAGGCTAGATATGTATTACATTTGGATGCAAAGATAGATACATACACCCTGTTCCAAATTATTATGCCAATGATATTTTTCTCATTTACCTAAATAATTGATGTAAACAACAGTCAGCATAATTCTCATGTTATCAACTATTAAGAGTACAATTCAAATTTTATTGAACAAACCTCCTAATGATAACAGTTTTTCTTTTTTTACAGTAAATAAAAAAACTTACAATGCACTGTTCCAAATTATTAGGCACAGTAAGTTTCAAAACACTTTATAGGTTGTAAAAAACTGAAAATTGTCATTTGTTGTGTTTGCAGCATATTTACTGAAATCAAAAGCTATTTCAATCAAACTTTGAACAACATTTTAACTTTTTAAACATTTTAACAGGTCATGTTACATTTTAACATAGGACCCCTTATTTGATAGCAGCTTCACAAGTCTTGCATCCATTGAACTTGTGAGTTTTTGGATAGTTTCTGCTTGAATTTGTTTGCAAGATGTCAGAATAGCCTCCCAGAGCTGCTGTTTGTATGTAAACTGCCTCCCACCCTCATAGATCTTATTCTTGAGGATGCTCCAAAGGTTTTCAATAGGATTGAGGTCAGGGGAGGATGGAGGCCACGCCATGACTTTCTCTCCTTTTATCCCCATAGCAGCCATTGATGCAGAGGTATTCTTTGCAGCATGAGATGGTGCATTGTCATGCATGAAGATGATTTTATTACGGAAAGCATAGCTCTTCCTTCTGTACCAGGGAAGGAAGTGGTCAGTCAGTAACTCCACATACTTTGCAGAGGTCATTTTTACACCTTCAGGGACCCTAAAGGGGCCGACCAGCTCTCTTCCCATGATTCCGGCCCAAAACATGACTCCACCACCGCCTTGCTGACATCGCAGCCTTGTTGGAACAGGGTGACCATCCACTACTCCATCCATCTGGACCATCCAGGGTTGCAGGGCACTCATCAGTGAACAGGACTGTTTGAAAATTAGTCTTCATGTATTTTTCTGCCCAATGCAGCCATTTCTGCTTGTGAGCATTGGTTAGTGGTGGCCGAATGGAAGGTTTATGCACAGTTGCAAGACTCTGGAGGACTCTACACCTTGATGTCCGTGGGACTCCAGAGGCACCAGCAGCTTCAAATATCTGTTTGCTGCTATGTAATGGTGTTTTAGCAGCTGCTCTCTTGATCCGATGCATGGATCTGGCAAAAATCTTCCTCAATGTGCTTTTATCTACACAAAACCCGTCTGTGCTCTGAATCAGCCACAAATCTCTTAATAGTGCGATGATCACGCTTAAGTTTTTGTGAAATATCTAATGTTTTCATACCTCGTCCAAGGCATTGAACTATTTCCCTTTTTTCGGCAGCAGAGAGATCTTTTTTCTTCCCCATATAGCTTGAAAATGGTGCTCTGCTTAATAATGTGGAACACCCTCCTTTAGGCCCCTTTCACACGGGACGGATCCGTGATCCTTCGCTTGCTCAGCGGGAATCGCTCCGCTGATCCCTGCTGAGCCGGCGGATGACACACTGTGCAGGGACCGCCCTGTCAGATCTCCGCTCTCCCCTATGGGGGGATCGGATGAACACGGACCGTCTGTCCGCGCTCATCCGATCCGCTCTGCTGATGGATGGAAAAATAGGATTTTCCTCCGTCTGCAGAATCGGGGGATTGCGGACACGGAGGAGATCGGGTGTCAGCAGATCAGCTGACACCCGCGATCTCATAGGGACCAATGTATGTCCCTTTTTCATCCGTAAACAGATGGATGAAAAAGCAGACATACGGTCCGCTTGTGTGAAAGGGGCCTAAGTAGTTTTTCCTCTTATTGGACTCACCTGGCAATCTAATTATCACAGTTGTCCGAGATTGTTTTCAGTGATCAAAAGAGCCCGGAGACACAATGCCATCCATGAGTTAAACTGAAAAACAAAATATTTAATCTTTGTTACACTGAAAAAGAATTTGCATAATAATTTGGAACAGGGTGTATATGCATTTCCTTAAGTAAAAAAATAATAAATAATTTCCCTAATGCAACTTTTGCATAATTTGCACCCCCCCCCCATATATTTCCTGCAAAAAATAATTAACAAAGGCTGCTGTAAAATTATATTACATTATTATAAAATTGGCTGCTGTAAAATTATATTACATTAGTGCAAATTGCAACTTTTATATATCGTAGCAGAATGGAAAGGCTCAAAGTGAATACATGCAGTTTTCTTTGTAGCTCCCTTCGATGCTCCATTGTACCACACACAGGGGAAGAAAATGGTTTGCATAAATTGTTAGCATAACAGTTAGATAAGATTAGGTTGGGTTGACAAGGGCAAAAATTAGCACGACATTGACTTATATATAGGTTTGCAGTTGCAAAAAATTTGAATGAAATTGTGTTCACGTCGGTGAGCTTTTGTTGCTTGCGCAGTGAAAGCAAGTGCTATCCAGATCATACTGTGTCTTTGTGGGGAATTTATTTTGGGAGGGAATATGATGATTTTCTATGACTAACAGCTCCATCTAGTGACCACAATGCGGTATTTTCCTGAAATTTCCTGAAATTTCCTAAAATACACTATATTACCAAAAGTATTAGGACACCTGCCTTTACACCCACATGTACTTTAATGGCATCCCAGTCTTAGTCCGTATGGTTCAATGTTGCGTTGCCCACCCCCCCCCCCCCGCAGCTATTTCAAGGGGTATGAATACTTTTTCAAGGCACTGTATTGGGGTAAATTAAGTCTTTATAAGTCTGTTCTTTCAATAATATATCTTACAAGCCTTATGTTACAGACTGGTATTGTATAATGTTAAGTGTTTTAGGACACCCAGATCCTCCTCCATCATTGATTTACCTAATTTTATTCCCCTTGGACGATGTACTGTATACCTGGTTTTATAGTTTTCAAATATATAACTTTACATTTTTCCAAACTGGAACTCATTCATATGGCTGGCCAGTCAAGGATTTCTATACTTGCTGTCCAGCAGAAAAAATGTTTAAGGTTCATCTTGATCCACAGTTTTATTAATGTAGCAAGGAGAGTGAAATTACCTTGCTTGGCTTTATAATGGCCAAAACATCAGTGGATAAAGGGCTAGCACTATGAGCATAGCTGGAAAGATTTGAAATTCATCCTATATTAAAGATGAATTCCAGGTTCCCTGTTACTTTAAATAGTTTGTGTGGGCCAAACTGGCCCAAATGAACTATTCCCATTAGTACCTGATGCGGCCGCTGTGTGCAGTGTAATATACTGTAGTAGCATCAGTAACATACAGTGGCGCTGTGTCCTGGCAGCAGTATGGGTGACTTCCTATCTGCTGCTGGAACAAGATAGAGGCAGGCTGAATGCTTCTCAGCCATTCAGGAGAAGCTCTGTATTTGTATCAATAACTACAGGGTTTGCTTTGATTAATCAGGTTGGAGCAGCTGGTGGATGACGTCAGGATCTCCACCTCGGCCAATCAAAAGAAGCCTTGTATTTGTAGCACCCTCATAAGTAGGTGCTAGATAAGAGTATAGTTTTGGGGTCTTTCTGATTACCAGGAAGGCTGTCAGGTAAATTTATATGCTCTCTGCCTACCAGGGAGGAGAGATCTATTGATGGGGGTCTGATCATGGTGCTCAGTAGGGATGAGCCGAACACCCCCCCGGTTCGGTTCGCAGCAGAACATGCGAACAGGCAAAATATTTGTTCAAACACACAAACACTGTTAAAGTCTATGGGACACGAACATGAAAAATCAAAAGTGCTAATTTTAAAGGTTAATATGCAAGTTATTGTTAAAAAAAGTGTTTGGGGACCTGGGTCCTGCCCCAGGAGACATGTATCAATGCAAAATAAGGTTAAAAAATGGCTGGAGCAGTGATTTTAATAATGCTTAAAGTGAAACAATAAAAGTGAAATATTCCTTTAAATTTCGTACCTGGGGGATGTCTATAGTATGCCTGTAAAGTAGCGCATGTTTCCTGTGTTTAGAACTGTCCCTGCACAAAATTACATTTCTAAGGGGAAAAAAGTCATTTAAAACTACTCGCGGCTATAATGAATTGTCGGGTCCCGGCAATACAGATAAAATTAATTGAAAAAAACAGCATGGGTTCCCCCCCAGTCCATTACCAGGCCCTTTGGGTCTGATATGAATATTAAGGGGAACCCCGAACAAAAAAATAAATAAAACACACACAGCTTGGGACAAGTCCTTTAATAAAAATAAAATAAAAAAATCCTTCTACGACCCGCCGCTACGATCAATACAGCCTCCATAGGAAGCGCCCGCCGAATGACACGCGACCCGTCTGACAGCTCTTAAATAACAGAGGGCGGGGCAACCTGTGACCTCGCCCCCCTCTGACGCAATGGGGAAACCCCCGTTGCGTCAGAGGGGGCGGAGTCACCCGTGACACGTCAGAGGGGGCTGGGTCGGTTATTTGAGTGCTGTCAGACGGGTCGCGTGTCATTCGGCGGGCGCTTCCTATGGAGGCTGTATCGATCGTGGCAGCGGGTCGTAGAAGGATTACAGACCGTCGTTCTGTCAGAGAGGAAAAGAGAGATCTTGTGTTCCTGCTAATCAGGAACACAGATGTCTCTCTTCCAAGTGAGAGCTGTCCTTATCTGTAATTAGTTCCAGTTGGAGTATCCCACTATTCCCTTCTCTCATCCATGTTCCAACAATAAATATCAAAAAACCCAAACACCCTGGATTGATTATTGGATAACAAGCGGATGAGAGCACAGGTGGTCGTGTTAAAACCACTAGTAACTGGCTGCAAGATAATAAGGGGAAGGCCCAGGGAAGTTCACACACAGCAATCCTTATGGGGGCAGTGCTACAGTGCCTTGAAAAAGTATTCATACCCCCTGAAATGTTCCATATTTTGTCATGTTACAACCAAAAACTTAAATGTATTTTATTGGGATTTTATTTGATAGGCCAACACAAAGTGGCACATAATTGTAAAGTGGAAGGGAAATAATAAATGGTTTTATCATTTTTTTTACAAATAAATAAGAAAATATGTGAAAAGTGTGGTAATAGTTGTCCTCTGCAGCTCCTCCAGAGTTACCATGGGCCTTTTGGCTGCTTCTCTGATTAATGCTCTCCTTGCCCAGCCAGTCAGTTTAGGTGGACGGCCATGTCTTGGTAGGTTTGCAGTTGTGCCATACTCTTTCCATTATCAGATGATGGATTGAACAGTGCTCCATGAGATGTTCAAAGCTTGTGATATTTTTTTATAACCTAACTCTGCTTTAAACTTCTCCACACCTTTATCCCTGACCTGTCTGGTGTGTTCCTTGGCCTTCATGATGCTGTTTGTTTACTAAGGTTCTCTAACAAACCTCGGAGGGCTTCACAGAACAGCTGTATTTATATTGAGATTAAATTACACACAGGCGGACTATTTACTAATTAGATGACTTCTGAAGGTAATTGGTTCCACTAGATTTTAGTTAGGAGTATCAGAGTAAAGGGGGCTAAATACAGATTCACGCCACACTTTTCAGATACTTGTAAAGAATTTTGAAAACCATTTATCATTTTCCTTCCACTTTACAATTATGTGCCACTTTGTGTTGGTCTATCACATAAAATCCCAATAAAATACATTTATGTTTTTGGTTGTAACATGACAAAATGTGGAAAATTTCAAGACGTATGAATACCTTTTCAAGGCACTGTACATATTCATTAATTAAAAGTTTTCTTCTCAATGACAGAGAAGCATTCAGGCCGACTCGATTTAGTTCTAATAGCAGTCACAAGTACAGTTCTTTGCACACCAACAATCAGGGCCGATCCGCCCTATAGGCTTGCTAGGCAAGCTGCATAGGGCCCCGAGTAATTACTAGGGGCCCCCGAATCTTCGCCACCGCCGCAACCGCCGCCACTAGAGGTCCGCAGGCCGGGCGGAGACAATTTTCATTTTCTTGTAGACCAAGAGGAGGGTCAGGGTGGCTGCCAATAGGAATTGAGCTGCGGCACCGCCCACCTCCTGCCTCGCTAATGTCTGTCTGTGTGTGAGTGAAATGTGGGAAGGGGCGGGGGTGGGCGGCGGCGCCGCAGCTTAATTCCTATTGCCAGCCACCCGGCCGGCTCCTCCACTGTCCCCTCTGCGTAATGGCGGCGGAGAGAGTCTCTGCTGCTGGGGCATCACACCTGGTGTAAGGGGGGCCTCTGCTGGGAATGCCTGGTGTAAGGGGGGCCTCCGCTGGGAATGCCTGGTGTAAGGGGGGCCTACCCTGGTGTAAGGCCTCCGCTGGGAATGCCTGGTGTAAGGCAGGCCTCCACTGGGAATGCCTGGTGTAAGGGGGGCCTCCGCTGGGGAGGCCTGGTGTATAGGGGGGCCTCCACTGGGAATGCCTGGTGTAAAGGGGGCCTCCGCTGGGGAGGCCTGGTGTAAGGGGGGGCCTCCGCTGAGGAGGCCTGGTGTAAGGGGGGCCTCCGCTGGGGAGGCCTGGTGTAAGGGGGGCCTCCGCCGGGGAGGCCTGGTGTAAGGGGGGCCTCCGCTGGGAATGCCTGGTGTAAGGGGGGCCTCCGCTGGGGAGGCCTGGTGTAAGGGGGGCCTCCGCTGGGAATGCCTGGTGTAAGGGGGGCCTCCGCTGGGGAGGCCTGGTGTAAGGAGGGCCTCCGCTGGGAATGCCTGGTGTAAGGGGGGCCTCCGCTGGGGAGGCCTGGTGTAAGGGGGGCCTCCGCTGGGAATGCCTGGTGTAAGGGGGCCTCCGCTGGGAATGCCTGGTGTAAGGGGGCCTCCGCTGGGGAGGCCTGGTGTAAGGGGGGGACTCCGCTGGGAATGCCTGGTGTAAGGGGGGACTCCGCTGGGAATGCCTGGTGTAAGGGGTGCCTCCGCTGGGGAAGCCTGGTGTAAGGGGGGTCTCTTCTGGGAATGCCTGGTGTAAGGGGGGCCTCCGCTGGGAATGCCTGGTGTAAGGAGGGACTCTGCTGGGAATGCCTGGTGTAAGGAGGGACTCTGCTGGGAATGCCTGGTGTAAGGAGGGACTCTGCTGGGAATGCCTGGTGTAAGGAGGGACTCTACTGGGAATGCCTGGTGTAAGGAGGGACTCTACTGGGAATGCCTGATATAAGGAGGAACTCTACTGGGAATGCCTGGTGTAAGGGGGACTCCGCTGGGAATGCCTGGTGTAAGGAGGGACTCGGGGCTTCCACTGATTCTGCATTATGGTGAGTTGAATAATTTCATTCTATATTACAATGTAATAATATAAATAATGCGCTTCAGTCATCCTGACACCATAACAACCATGGTGCCAGGATGATTGAAGCGCTAACACCAGGTGTTTGGAGTATCTTTATCTGCTGATTTGTTAAACTTTCTGGAATACACATATTTTTATTGTGGTGTAGGATCTGGGCCTGCTGTCCCTCCACCCCTCTTTCTTTCTATCTCTCCCTCTTTCTTTCTCTCTTTCTTCCTCCATCCCTCATTCATCTCCGACTCTAACCACACCCCTGGATATCCGGGTACTAAAATCCTGTGGCAGAGGATAATTGAACAGTTCAACTTAATCATCTTAAAGGTCTGTGGCAGAGACTGTTATTTCTTTATTCATTTGTGCATCGTCCCGGCTGCTAGGTCAAGTGAGAGGGGCCTATCCGGGTGAGCAATACCCACTTGACGGAAAGTGGTGAGTGCGACTTTGAAGTTTAGAAGTTTCCCCAGTGATCTGCTGTGTGTGCCTGAACCTTTCTCCATCCCTCTACCTATGCAAGTTCGTGTGGAAATAAAGCCTAACAAAAAGGTGAATATTTTGTTTGGACATTGAACTTTCTGTAGACTCTCATCCCCTAGACAACGAAAAGTGAGGTAACGTGCAAGGCCCAAAATTAAACCAGCAGCTCCTACAGGGGTAGTGCTACACGTCTATTTCCCAAAGACAACCTCTGGATATCACGCTGAGCATGTGCATTCAACTTCTTTGGTCGACCATGGCGGTGGAACCTGTCCTGTTAAACCGCTGTATGGTCACCGTGCTGCAGCTCAGTTTCAGGGTTTCTGAAATTTTCTTATAGCCTAGGCCATCTTTAAGTAGAGCAACAAATCTTTGCCATGGAGTGCCATGTTGAACTTCCTGTGACCAGTATGAGAGAGTGAGAGTGATAACACCAAATTTAACACACCTGCTCCCCATTCACACCTGAGACCTTGTAACACTAACGAGTCACATGTCACCCAAGATTAGGGATGAGCTTCGAGTTCGAGTCAAACTCATGTTCGACTCGAACATTGCCTGTTCGCCCGTTCGCCGAACAGCGAACAAAATGGGGTGTTCGCGGCAAATTCGAAAAGTCTATGGGAGAAATCTAAAGTGCTAATTATAAAGGCTTATATGCAAGTTATTGTCATAAAAAGTGTTTGGGGACCGGGGTCCTGCCCCAGGGGACATGTATCAATGCAAAAAGAAGTTTCAAAAACGGCCGTTTTTTTGGGAGCAGTGATTTTAAAAATGCTTAAAGAGAAACAATAAAAGTGAAATTTTCCTTTAAATTTCGTACCTGGGGGGTGTGTATGATATGCATGTGAAGTGGCGCATGTTTCCCGTGCTTAGAACTGTCCCTGCATAAAATGTCATTTTTGAAGGAAAAAAAGTCATTTAAAACTCACTCGCGGCTATTAATGAATTGTCGGCTCCCGGCAATACATAAAATAGTCATTGATAAAAAAAAAGCGTGGGGGTCCCCCAGAATTAAATTACCAGGCCCTTCAGGTCTGGTATTGATATTAAGGGCAACCCCGCCGCAAATTAAAAAAAAAATGCGTGCGGTTCCCCAAATATCCATACCAGGCCCTTCAGATCTGGCATGGATTTTAAGGGGAACTCCACCCCAAATTTAAAAAAAAATGGCGTGGAGTCCCCGCAAAAATCCATACCAGACCCTTATCCGAGCACGCAACCTGGCCGGCCGCAGGGGAAAAGGGGGGGACGAGAGAGCGGCCCCCCTCCCTCCTGAACCGTACCAGGCCACATGCCCTCAACATGGGGACCCCCAGATCCCGGCCTTCCCCTATGTGAATTGGTAAGGGGTACATTGTACCCCTACCATTTCACAAAGAAAGTGTCAAAAAATAAAAAAAATAAGCACACCAACACATTGGAAAAGTCCTTTATTAAAAAAAAAAACTAAAAACATTCCAGCGGTGAAATCCAGTGTCCCGCGGCGATCCGATGTCCAGCGCTGTCCGTCATTGGCTGAGCCTGAGCGGACCTGATGGGGAACTTTCTCCGCAGTCTATTACATGTATAGACCCGCCCCTTCTAAAGTTCCCCATCATGCGGAACATGAGAAGGGGCGGGTCTATTCATGAATTACACAGTGAAGGAAGTTTCCCGCGCCTACGTCATTGGCCTGAGTGGACCTAATGGGGAACTTCCTTCACTGTGTAAATTACACAGTGAAGGAAGTTCCCCGCTCAGGCCAATGACGTAGGCGGGGTCTGACATACCGAGGGGGCGGACCTGATGGGGAACTTCCTTCACTTTGTAATACATGTATAGACCCGCTCCTTCTCATGTTCCGCATCAGGTCCTCAGCCTTACACCTAGTCATTGGCTGAGCGTACCTGATGGGTAACTTTAGAAGGGGCGGGTCTATACATGTAATAGACTGCGGAGGAAGTTCCCCATCAGGTTCGCTCAGGCTCAGCCAATGACGGACAGCGCTGGACATAGGATTGCCGCGGGACACTGGATTTCACCGATGGAATGTTTTTGTTTTTTTTTAATAAAGGACTTTTCCAAGGTGTTGGTGTGTTTTTTTTACATTTTTTGACACTTTCTTCCTGAAATGGTAGGGGTACAATGTACCCCTTACCAATTCACATAGGGGGGCCGGGTTCTGGGGGTCCCCTTTGTTAAAGGGGTCTTCCAGATTCCGATAAGCCCCCTGCCCGCAGACCCCCACAACCACTGGGCAAGGGTTGTGGGGATGAGGCCCTTGTCCCCATCAACATGGGGACATCCTCCCCATGTTGAGGGCATGTGGCCTGGTACGGTTCCGGAGGGGGGGGCGCTCTCTCGTCCCCCCCCTCTTTTTCTGCGGCCGGCCAGGTTGCTCGGATAAGGGTCTGGTATAGATTTTTGGGGGGACTCCACGCCATTTTTTTTAAAATTTGGGGTGGAGTTCCCCTTAAAATCCATGCCAGATCTAAAGGGCCTGGTATGGATATTTGGGGGAACCGCACGCATTTTTTTTTAAATTTGCGGCGGTGTTCCCCTTAATATCTATACCAGACCTGAAGGGCCTGGTAATTGAATTCTGGGGGACCCCCACGCTTTTTTATTTATTTTTATCAATGACTTTTCTATGTATTGCCGGGAGCCGACAATTCATTAATAGCCGCGAGTGAGTTTTAAATGACTTTTTTTCCTTCAAAAATGACACTTTGTGCAGGGACAGTTCTAAGCACGGGAAACATGCGCCACTTCACATGCATATCATACACACCCCCCAGGTACGAAATTTAAAGGAATATTTCACTTTTATTTTTTCATTTTAAGCATTATTAAAATCACTGCTCCCGAAAAACGGCCGTTTTTAAAACTTTTTTTTGCATTGATACATGTCCCCTGGGGCAGGACCCGGGTCCCCAAACCCTTTTTAGGACAATAACTTGCATATAAGCCTTTATAATTAGCACTTTAGATTTCGAACGTTCGAGTCCATTGTATTTAATAGGGTTCTAAAGTTCACGCCAACATTCTGTCTTTTCGCAGGTTCTGGTGCGAACCGAACAGGGGGGTGTTCGGCTCATTCCTGCCCAAGAGGGGAAATGGCTAATTGGGCCCAATATGGACATTTTCACTTAGGGGTGTACTCATTTTTGTTGCCAGCGGTTTAGACATTAATGGCTGTGTGTTGAGTTATTTTGAGGGGACAGCAAAGTTATACAAGCTGTACACTCACTACTTTACATTGTAGCAAAGTGTAATTTCTTCAGTGTTGTCACATGAAAAGGTATAAAAAAAAATTACAAAAATGTGAGGGGTGTAATCACTTTTGTGAGATACTGTATATCACTTTTATTAGAGCAGCACTCTTATACTATATGATTTTCAACACAAATCTTTTGTCCTTTTGTGGTGCTAGCAGCTTTCTATTACTTAGAGACTATCAGCGCGGTATCTTTTTATACACATGTAGCGGGGTCCTAAATTTAGGGGAAGTGTTTGAGTGGTAGTTATGCTCAAACACCCCAATTGTCAGGATTCTTTCAACCATTTTTGTCCGCAGGGAGAGTATCGGTGTATAGTTCCCTGTGGCCTGCAGGTGGCGCTGCCATAGTAGGCCAGGGTTGAACCGCTGATACAGTGCTGTGCCTTGTGTGTCCCCTCTCAGCAGCCGCACAGTGGGTGTGGCAGGCCTGCTGTGCATACTGGGAGAGGATATAAAAGGGGCACACGCTGCCTGTTCTGGTTCTGTTGTGCACGGTCTGTTGTGGCCGGGGGTCCTACCCCAGGGAATGTGTTCCTGTCCGCCCTGGGCACCTTTGGCCCAGGGGCGGAGGTCAGTGAATCAGTCCCAGGCACCTTTAGCCCTGGGACTGCAGCAAAGGCCTTGGGCCCAGCACCTTCAGCTGGGGGCCAGCAAGGATCGAGGAATCCCAGGGTGCCGCCTTGCGAGGGGACCCGTATCTTAGACGAGGAGGCCGGGGGAGGAACTGTTCAGAGGGACGGTGAAGGAAGGGGCCCGGTAACTCTGTGGAGGGATGTCTTCTCCTTACAAAGAGGTCAAGTCTTGAAGCACCAAATTCACCAGGTCTGTGGCAGAGCCCAAGTTCACCAGGTCTGTGGCAGAGACCAAGTTCACCAGGTCTGTGGCAGAGCCCAAGTTCACCAGGTCTGTGGCAGAGCCCAAGTTCACCAGGTCTGTGGCAGAGACCAAGTTCACCAGGTCTGTGGCAGAGACCAAGTTCACCAGGTCTGTGGCAGAGACCAAGTTCACCAGGTCTGTGGCAGAGACCAAGTTCAACCAGTCTGTGGCAGAGACTGTGCGGTTGAGTTAGAGTACCATTTGGCTGCGAGTCCCTACCTAGGGAGACTATCCATCTGGGCTGAGTCTGCTTGAGAAGCCGAGCAGTGAAGTGATTGTGTTTGTGCCTGGACCTCTCCCACACCTTATGCTGTCATGTCTTCTTACTCCAACCTTTACCTATCAGAGACTGTTATTTGCAAAGAGAAAATAAACTCTGCGTTGGAGTTGCAGCTGGTGTGGACATTCAAGTCACTGGGGGGAACAAGGACTTATCTCTGTTTATTGTAGAGGTGAGAATCATTCTCTGGAGGATTCTGGTTTCTGGCCGTGGAGACCCGCTAACAACACCACTCAACCTCTTTACTAAGGAGGGTACAGGCTTGTGGCGTGGGGTGGCCTCTCTACCTGCGAGGAGCCGAAGGCAGGTGAAGGGGGTGAGGTCGCTACACACAGTTCAACTTTATTGTGCTGTCTTTATTGTGAGCTTAATAGCTGATCAGCTTTCTCATGCTCCTAACCAGCGGTAGTTAGCGATCAACAGCAGGAAATGGGCAAGAAGCCAAAGACAGGTGTGAAGAATTTGGAGAAGCCAAACTAGCTGATAAAGACAAAATAATTGCCAGTGAATACAAAAAAAGCAATTATCAGTTTATAAAAAGGTAATTTCCTCCGAGGGCTTGATGACACCATAGCACATGTATTCATTTACGTGTAATGCACACATACTGGCATGTGTTTTTGGGTTGTGCTGTGTAGTAGTGCATTTCTTTTTTCTGCATGATTTTGCTATGCGTTGTTGTGCATTGCAACGTCTTATAGTGTGTTGGTGAAACATGTCCTTTTCTTTGTATTGCAAACAATAGGAAATACCATTCTTTGCCTTGTCCTTGTGTTGGTGAGAAAGGATAGTTTCAGCTATAAGTATTTTCTATTTTGGTCACTAGAGGGAACCAAAGTCATTTAAAGAGACCAGTAACATCTAAAACCAGTCATGTAAAACACTACAAAAAATCTTCAGCATGTAAATTGTGAAACTTGATGAGAAATCACAAACGGGGTCCCCTGCAATGTGTCAGAAGGGGAAAGCAAAGTCTGAGATATCTGGAGTAAAACTGATGTTTATTGAAACTCTATAGTAAGGTGACCAGATTGTTTAAATGAAATCCGGGGACATTTTTTTTTATACTAGTATTGGTGGCAATCAGCGACTCTCTGCCCGTCACTGCCTGCCTCACAGCCTGTCGAGTCTCACTCTCTGAGCCCCCGGCTACTACTGGGTGGGGAGAGGAGGAAGATCACTCCACCAGGGAAGGCAAGGAGATAAGCAGGCAGGCGGCTGGCCGGGACTTGAGCCAAGGCAGAAGAACATGCGAGCGGAGCTGAATGGGCATGCACCCGAAACTGAAGAAATATTCCCTCCACCCCAACCAGCACATGATTATCAGAAAGGAGCACAGATAATGGAAAAAATACACCACCCTAAGCTAGTAAGAATGGCGGTGTGTAATTCAGATTTTTTTTTTTTATTCTGCACTGACTGTCTTTGAAATTGCCCCAACCCCTGTTCAAATCCAATCTGGGGACAAAACCTGGGACAGACTTGGTCCGGGGACAGTGTCCTCAATCTGGGGACTGTCCCCTGAAACCGGGGATGTCTGGTCACCCTACTCTATAGTGTATTTTTTTAGTGAACATCCTGTTATATATTAGTATAATATTTACCTTAAAGAGACCCTGTCACCAACCTAAAAAATGCAGGTAAGGCCCCTTTCACACTTGTGCGACTTGTCCTGCAACTTGGGATGGCAAAGTCGCATGACAAGTCATACCCCAAGATTTTCAATGAGTGCCTTTCATATCTGTGCGACTTCAAGTTGCAGCGACTTCAAAGTAATCCCTGCACTACTTTGGTCCGACTTTGATATGACTTGAGGTCCATAGACCTCAAGATTACACAGGCATTGCTTCAAGTCGTGTTAAAGTCATGGCAAAAATCGTGGAAAAATCGTGTGACTTTCAGGTCACACAAGTGTGAAAGGGTCGCCGAAAAGCACATGTGCTATGTGTCTTTGAACTTGATAATTTCATTTTGTGGTGCATTCAAAGTGATTTTATAACCTTTGTGGTTGCTGAGCAATATATTCAAATGAAAGTTTTTTGTGCCAAAATTCAGCTTTAACTGCTTCCCAGAGGATCCACTTGCCGACTGGCCCATAGTAAAAATATGTCATTACTTTGACGTTAACCGGGCTCCGACCGACTCACGTCTATTTACGGGGACCCGATGCTTGTGGCCGGCGTGCACGAGCACCAGCACGGGGATTTGTGTGTGTGAATGTAGCCACAGCTGATTGGACCAGCGGACTGCTATCATGTGAAAATTTTCTTGCAGGTTTGGCCAAACTGACTTTGGCTTTCACCTTAGCTCATCCTAAGGCCCCTTTCACACTGGGGCGTTTTTCATGCGGTTTAGCGCTAATATTAGCGCTATTATACCGCATGAAAAATTCCTGCCCTGTAGCCTTCAATGTGAAAGCCCGAAGGCTTTCACACTGAAGCGGTGCGCTAGCAGGACCGCTCCAAAAGTCCTGCTAGCCGCTTCTTTACAGCGGTGAAGGAGCGGTGTGTTCACCGCTCCTTTACCGCGGCTGCACATTGAAATCAATGGGACAGCGCGGTAATACCGCCCGCAAACCGCGGCAATAGCCGCGGTTTGCGGGCGGTATTAACCCTTTTTCAGCCGCTAGCGGGGGTTAAATTCACCCCCCTAGCGACCACATACCGCGGTAAGAACGACGGTATAGCAGCGCTGCAAATCGCGCTGCTATACCGCCACCGCCACCGCTCCTGCCCGCCCCAGTGTGAAAGGGGCCTTAGTCCCAAGTGCTATTCCACCCTCTCCCACTCTGAGATTTGCTGTAGAGAGGATTAAAAAAGACCGAGATCAAGTCATATTCGATTATTTGCACTAATGGCATTTAAAAACATGTTAGGATTTGATAATAAACACAAAATTGCCTGGAAATTAGCTATAAAAATTGAATAAATGGTGAGTACATATTCATATTTTATAGTTTAATAGTGCAGTTATAACAATTTTAATACTAAATGCTCAGATTCCTGCATGAGCCAAATGATGACTGGTTCTCTTTAAAGTGCAGGTCTATGCCTTAGTATGACTGTAAGGGGAATTATGTTATATATACAAAATCTGCTTTTCATTTCCAGTCTTCACCAGCAAGGTCTCCCTCATCATTTGTCTTTACCTGTGGTAAAAATTCCTTCTTTTTGTAAGCCTTCTGACCTCACCATACTCACGATTCTGTAGTCTGGAGTACCAACATATTTCACCCAATGTAAAAAGGCAATACAACAAAAAAGGCATTGTCTGAATCGCTGTTGATATGATCATGATATTTAAGATATAGTTGGACTGAATTATTATCTGTTTGGACTCTGAAGGTGAGATCTAAATGCTGAACTTTGTGTCTCCACACCCTTCCAAGAGACGATAATGAAGGTGTTGCTCTTGACTAATGTATAACAGATGTACTTACTGCTTACCCCCTGTTTGCTCCAACTTCTTACCCATAATCCTAAATTAACGAGACCACACCGAAATTGGAGTAAAACATAGGCCGTAGCAGCCTTATTTAATAAATAAATATATTTCCAAAATAATATCAAAATCCTAGCGTTGGTCTTTTGCGGGAACCTCCATAACCATCTGATAAAATATTGCACTGCGGTACCTCTCATATGCTTATAGGCCTCAAGCCGACCGGCTGGCTCAGAGACAACCACGGACCGCAGTGCACCCGTTACCAACACATTTTAGCTAAACCTCCGTTAGCTGAAATCCAACCATCAGGACCCATACCAACGATAGGTCCTGAACTCATTCCTTCCAAGGTATCTTCCTTCATCCGCAAAGACCAACACCCGCCACTGCCACGACATCCAGAACACATTATACCTGTTAATAGAAAGAACAATCAACACAAACCAGACCATACGGACATAACCAGGGGAGGGTGGGCGGGAACTTTCCTTCACACTGTGGTGACCTGGGGGAGGGGACAACTCCTTTTCCTACTTACTCCCCCTCCCACTAAACTTCCTACCCAATCCTAATACTTCTTACATCCTGTACCCTGTTTCCCTAGTCATGCCAGCCCTCCGCTCATTTCTTTTCTCTCATTTTTTGCTCCGGGCTTTTCTTGACTAATGTATAACAGATGTACTTACTGCTTACCCCCTGTTTGCTCCAACTTCTTACCCATAATCCTAAATTAACGAGACCTCACCGAAATTGGAGTAAAACATAGGCCGTAGCAGCCTTATTTATTAAATAAATATATTTTCAAAATAATATCAAAATCCTAGCGTTGGTCTTTTGCGGGAACCTCCATAACCATCTGATAAAATATTGCACTGCGGTACCTCTCATATGCTTATAGGCCTCAAGCCGACCGGCTGGCTCAGAGACAACCACGGACCGCAGTGCACCCGTTACCAACACATTTTAGCTAAACCTCCGTTAGCTGAAATCCAACCATCAGGACCCATACCAACGATAGGTCCTGAACTCATTCCTTCCAAGGTATCTTCCTTCATCCGCAAAGACCAACACCCGCCACAGCACCCAAGGGGAAAACCTTACCCTTGGGGGCCCCCCACACCCCAGAGCTCACTGTATGCCATATTGCATTCCCAATGCCCATAAGTCACTCCCCACAGCAGTGAAGTGCACACCATTGCCCCGCAGGTACCTCCAGCCATCCACCACCAACTCCATGTGCCTTACCACCAACCCTCCATTCCTCACTACAAATCTATTCACTTCCCAATTAAGCTTCGTACGGGCCCTGTAGATACCCTCTAAAGACCAAGCCCCATTCCATGCGGTCCGAGTGACAATGTCCAACCACCCAATGACCATGTCCGGGAATGCCATCGACCTTACCCCTAAATCATTACCACCTACGTGCAGGACCAGAACGTCAGACGGCCTATACAGACGTGCAAAGCTGTACCTCTGGAGCCCCTCCACTCCATAGCATTCCCGGAACTCCCAGCCATCTAGCACAAACCTCCTGGCTTGGAAACCCCACCTGCTGACCCTCTGGCCCCACATCCGCCCCTCATTACCCCTTTTTTTTTTTTATGTATTTTAAACACTATCGAATGGCCCAGTATCCAGGCCAGGGCCTGTACCGAACCTGCAAGAAGAGAAAGAAACAAGCCACCAAGACCTCAGCAAGCCCAAAATCATCACAGCCCCCATACACTCTCTCCACCCAGCCCACCACTATTCGAATCCCACCAGCTGATGGGGGCGAATGTATAGCACAAATCTACAAGACTCCCACCTACCAAAGCGCTTAACCGCCTCAGCATCCATCCCACCTTAGCCGCCTCGGTCGCAGCCCCAACCCTGAAAGAAACGAGAAGAACATGCCCTCTCATCCAAGCCCCAACCCGGCAGCACTTCCTGGAAACTGAAACCCTGTGAAACCTGAACAACAAAGGGGGACCCGTCCGTGTGCATTAAGAAGGACCCAACTGCCCCGGGACGCACCTCCCAAATAAAAAACCCCGTCACAGCCCCCTCCGGACACCACTGCTAGCCAGGCGGAGCCAAGCCCGCACCAACTGACCCCTGCCTACCTGTTCCATCTTGTATATCAGTAACACCAACGACACCCCCTCCTTCTTGCACCTAATCTCATAAACCCACATTCCCCCTTTGACGGACTTGGAAAGGCTGACCAGCTCCCCAAACCAAAAGGCCCCAAATTTATTTATTATTATTATTCCTTTTTTTTTTTTTTTGTTTGTTTTTTTTTTTTTTTTTTTGGAAAACGAGAATAAACTTGCCAACGAAAAAACTCCCTCTAACTAGGGAAACCTCATATGCTGCTGCCCAAACCCTGCAGCTGCCCAAACATTTTATTATTATTATTATTTTTAATTTTTTTTTTTTTTTTATGATATAACCAGGAGACACCCAAAATTCTTCCGTAAATTCCGGGCAACCCAGCCTTTGACCAGAAACGTCAAACCCGCTAGTTTTTTTATTTATTTATTTATTTATTTATTTTATTTTATTTTTTTATTTTTTTTTATTTTTTTTTAACGCGAGCCCGGCCACCCCATTGGTCCTATTTCTAGAAATAAAGTATAACGTCAACAGTCTAAACCCCTCGCCCCACCGAATCCACTTCACTCATGTGAACTACCACCTGCCACTACTGCCTAGCCTTCCGAGAAGCGGACGACTCCGATGGAATCTCACACCTCCAGACAGGACGGGACACACCACATTACCCCGCCACCAGCTCCACCACCCGAAAACTATCCCCACTGAAAAGCGAGGAAACGCTCCAGCTATGACGTTCTCCACTGGCGTTAGATGCACCAAGTAAACGACACATGCACTTGCAGGCATAACCACACCGAGTGTGGCAACAGCTGAAACAACCGGGGGAGACGACACAGCGACTCTTGATCACTCGTACCATACCCAGGTTATACCCGTGGAACCAAACCTTCATCTCCCTTAATGAGGCGCCCCACCATACCCCTGGAAATGACTCCAGCAGCACCAGATCTTGTGTGAAAACCCCTGTCAATCCAAGACCGAAGGCCCACTACACCCGCCTTAAAAGAATGCCCCCAAACCTGTCGAGCCACCCAACACTGTGTACCACCCCACTCAAAGTTCTTAACCGCACCAAACCCCCCCCAGTCCCCTCCTGGGAAACCCGTCCAGTAATGAGGCACACCCGCAAATCCTCCCTGTGAGTCCACCCAACGCACAAAATGCTTAGGCGATCTGATCCTTGCGACGTGCTCCAATGTAGACAGGAGCACCCCGAAGATAGTTGGCGACGCCAGGCATACGCACAGAAAATCGTCCAAATAATGGCTGATGGGCGATACTCCTGACACATCCCTCATCACACCTTCCCCCAATGAGTTGAACTGCTAAACAGTGCCCCGGAGACAGAGCAACCAATCGGCAGACCCATATCGACATTAAAAACCCCAGTACCCCACCAACCCCACAACCGGAAGCTGTCCGGGCGGCCCTGACCAATCCGACGAGCCCAATACAGTGCCGCATCCAAGGAAGCGTAACTCACTGTGTGTCCTCCCATGTCAATGGCATTGTTGACCAACCCCCCTTTTGGGAAGAAAGGTGGTGCATCAGCCCAAATTTGTTGAGCTCCTACTTTGGCACTACACCCCAAAGGGGAACCCCCAAATCAACTAAAGATTGGGAAGGGAAAGAGCCGCCTATGCGTCCTAATGCTACTTTTCCTTGGGCAGTTTCTCAGAAACTACATTGGGACGCAGCATGGCCGAACATAAATCACACGGCATGTGAAACCCCACTGAAAAGAAAAAAAAACCTTAGTCTAACAGCTACGCTGCTGTACCATCCGTATACCTACCAAGAAACGGCCGCCGCCGTTCCCCCATCACCGGCGTCCTTCCTCTCCCGTGTTTGAAGCATACCGACAGGGTGTGATCCCCCCCCCCCCCAAACCCAGAACCTTAGTGCTTGTACCGACACACTCCACCGAATTTACCCGTGCCCTACGTGTACCGCTAACAGGCCTACTTACTCCAGCCGGACTGTTATACTGTGGGGGGGGGGGGGGGTTGGTTGGGTGGAGTAACAACCGCCCCTACCAGGAAACAACTGCCCTTGGGGCCTAGCAGATGTCACAAGGCACATTCCCAGCCTGATGTCGTTGTGATCCCACCGTAGTGCCGGATGTATCCCCTCCTATGCCAAACTGCTCCTAGACCGCATCCAAACCGCACCTCCGTGGACCCTGTAAGCATCCCCTATTTGGGTAACAAAAGAGCTCCGACAGGGTTCAGGGTTCTTCCCCCCAATCACCCTCATGTCAAATGCTTGCAACTTATTTCCGATAGTACATGTAATCAACCAATACCTCCCCTTCTCACCACCTCCCATTGTTGGAATACCCTGGCGTAACCCCAATTTTTTTTTTTTTTTTTTTTAACAGCAGGAGTGAACAGCATCTCTACGTACTCACCCTTTTAGATCTTATCCCGGACCTCAGGCTTTAAGTGAGCACCCAGCGGACCCTAAAACCAACTGTACCTGTGGCTAAATCAGCCAAACGTATGACATCCCGTTTTCCAGCGGCGTCCCCTGCTACCACGAACTTCAAAACCCTCTGCTCCACTTGCACCCCACTATCAGCTGTCATGCGCAGACTCCCACACAGCCGGCACCGCTACGGGTGATGAGGATATACTATCCCTCCCTGCAAGTGGGACCACACGGCCCGACCACCTTCTCAAATCCGCCAACCAAAATCTTTTGAGCCCCACCAATAAAAAACCCTGCGAGCCTGAAGCTCCCCCCAAGTGCAGCCCCATCCATTGTGTCCACCCGGGGAGAATCACCCTGCGAGCCCCCCGTTACCGATGCCTCCCCGGCACCTGCAGTAGCCCCCCCCCGTTACCAATGTCTCCCCAGCACCTGCAGTAGGACCAACCCCCACGGACCCACTATACTATCCCCTATATGGCAAAGAAAAATTATTATTTTTTTTTTTTTTTTTTTACTTACCGGGCTGCCTAGGGAAAATTCCCACCAGCCGACCGTCTCACCTCCATCGCTGCCGATCGTCTCAGGGGAAACCGATTGTCCTCCGAAGCCGTCAGCTCGCCCTGCGACCATAGGACAGCCGGCTCGCCCGCATCTGATGAAAGCCCTCCAGGAGCAGCGTCTCTGGATGCCGAGGATCTGGCAGCCCTCCGGCCCCGCCACTGAGCTCCAGACCCGCCCATGGATTTCTCTGTCGCTTTTTGCGGGCCGGGGGGGGGACTTCCCCCCCCCGCCCTGCCGAGAGACATCAGGCGCATTGTCACCCTCCCCTGGCGATCCATCATCACCTGGGGGTCACCTGGCCGAGGCTGCAGAGGGCACAGTGACCGCGACCGACGATCTCCCCCGCTGAGGCTCCACCCCCCGCTACCGTCCCATCAGGGGTGAGGCCCGCACTCTTCTGGTCCATGTGTCGAGCGAGCTGCCTGGCCACCCTGAACCGCCGGTGCGACCGCCCGCCGGGCCCTGACTATGAGGGGGATGATTCCCGGGACCCCCCCTTGTGAGCAATGTGAACGCTTAGTGGGGGGGGGGGCCCGAATGGGGCCATGGGGAGACTAATTGGCTGGTGCTGGGCTCTAGGGGATAGTCGGGTAAGAAGCGCTCTGAAGGCAGTAACCTTCAAGCTCGCGTGGACTCCCTCCCCCCCTGTACCTGCCCCCACAACCCTTCAAGCAAGCATTGGCCCCAGGGTCACCTGTAGCCAACCTGCGCTCCCTGGTGCCGCTTCCGACCGCAGCTAGGCCCGAAACAGCTCCCCATCTGCCATAGCTCTGTCTCCCTGAACTTTCCTTCACACTGTGGTGACCTGGGGGAGGGGACAACTCCTTTTCCTACTTACTCCCCCTCCCACTAAACTTCCTACCCAATCCTAATACTTCTAACATCCTGTACCCTGTTTCCCTAGTCATGCCAGCCCTCCGCTCATTTCTTTTCTCTCATTTTTTGCTCCGGGCTTTTCTTTTGCAACTTATTTATTATACATTACAGAGAATACGTTACGTGGGTGTGACACCTGCACTTGGATCTGTACTGGTTAAAGTTTGTAAATTCCTATAGGCTTTTATGCTGCAGAAGTCTCTGAAAAAGAAAAGATGGCATGAAATCTAAATAGACATAAAAAAACACTTCTAAACATAAACATACAGGTAAGTATATTATGGCCAGGCTCTGGACATTTAAATATTTAAATACTCTTAACAAGCACTAAATAGGTTTTAGTATACCCCTCACCAACCTCTGTAGTCACATCCACTGGGGAGCAATTCATCCCCAAAGTTTACAATAGCCATTGGATATTAAAATATGTTCCTAACAATCAGTAAGTAAGCCCTCTGACCTCTGAACTGCTAAGCCCTTTAATAAACCACTGTTGAAGATCTCATCTTCAAAGTTCACAAGAGAAGCAGTAAAGTTGGCCAAGTCAAGCTCTGCTCTCTCCCAAATTCTGTGCACCTGCTCTGTGGTTACATTAAAGAAAAGAAGGCTGGTAGGCTGTCATCTCAATGCTGGGAATGGGTAGCTGGGCTACAAAGAGAATGGGAAAGTAAAAATAAGAAGCTTCCATGGCAACATTGAGGATTAATTACTCTACAAAAGTTGAAGCTCAAGAGATCAGTGAGGGCTTGTTTTACTGAGAGTTTCCCCCTTGGTTTAAATCATTAAAGTGGTTGTAAACCCTGTGACAGAACTGTCCCACACTCCGCTTAATTGCTTCAGTCAGTATACCGCTTCCTCCAGTCTGAACATAGACATCAGATATTATAGCCGCATATTGCAACCGAGAACTAGACGGGACTAGCTCAGCTGCAAAACTTGAACTGATTTTATGAAACTCAGACACATACTTTATATCCCACAGGAGAACAGTCCCCTCCTGATCATATTACCCTAACAATACAAACTGTGACCAGAAACATAATTAACATGGGCTAATTAACTAGTCACTTAAACCAGCCTAGGTGACTTAATGCCCACCCAGACAATGTTGTGATTAATCAGACAATAGGTGACCCGATTGACAATTAACAATGGGACAGATATGCTTAGCAGAAAACACATACCACCTTAATAAACAGACAATAGCAGGAGATCATCAGTAACAGACTGTCCGGCTCCTACATTGAAGAACATGGAACAGAGGCCAATGTGACCAGCTCTTTCAATGAACATGTATAATTCATAATCAAACCAGGAATAGTCTTCATATATTTCTTGAGGGATTTTGTTGATAAATATTACTGAGCAATTTGGAGTAATCCAAACCACATTCTCAGTATCTATTAAGTAGTTGTCCATCATTTTCTCGGTCACCCTGTGCCCCTAATAGACACTGGGTGACTTACACATAAGAGGGGCCTGTAGAGCTGAACAAGGAGTTTTCCGACTTCTCTAAAGTAAGCTGGGTTCCATATGAGTCCCCCATACAAAGTGACTCCCGTCACAAACCTCATTTATGAAATTTGAACTAAGCACATAAATATGCAGTGTTTACTTGTCTCTCTCCAAAGCTCTAAGTGCCGTTTCTCTCTGGTGCTGTTATCAGCATGAGTCACTGACAAGTTCTCCGACACATGAGATAACAGGAGCTGATTTTTTTGGGGGGAGGGAACTTAGAGGGAGATAAGCAGGGAGCTGGTCTATTCACAGTACAGCTATGCATGTTCCTTTGTTACTCTGCCTATGTGGAGGGTTGGGGGATGTCCCTTTCCTTCAATCAGCTCACACACAGTGTAAGTCCAGACTTCCCACCCACCCTTATGTGCCGCTGAAAGAAAAAGAAAGATTTTTAACACAATCTGCACTTTCCATAGAGTGTAGAAAGCTGAAGACAGCAGATATACAAGTAAAATGTGTGTAGGAGGATTTGTTTCATCTCTGTGTATCATCTGAGGCCATTCATTCACTGGGTATATGTGAGAGTTTACAACAAACAAAAAGGGGGAAGAGTTGACTGGTGCATAGCTATTCCTCATTGATAAATGTATGCCACTAATAGCTGTGTTCACTGTATGTGTCTAAATAGTGACTGTTTAATGCTGAACATAATGCACTTTTAAAGTCTATCTCTAGGGAAAAACTTTTTTTTTTAAGGATAAGTTTACCTTTTGAACAAAAAAAGAATGCACATTGTTTTAGAGGCAAAAAATGTGCATTTATTTTTTTCTAAGGAGCCTGCTGGGTATTGCACCCGCCATCAGCCCCTAAATACAGGTGTAACATATAATGTGTTCAGAAAGTGAGAAAGTGAAACTTAGCCTTAGGTTTGGATAGAGTGGGAAAGAGTTCGACCTTCTGTAAAGTTTTTGTTCAAGTTTTTATTGTAGTCATCCCCATTTGGGAGTCTCACCAGTTTATACTGGTAACCACTGACACCAAGAAACTTCAGAGGAAATCCAAAAACTTTTTTAGCCTCAGCATAGGTGGTTTTGAGCAATTATCCAATGGGGACGCCTGTTCCAGAGACAACTGTCTACTAGGGGAATTTCTCTCACTTTGAGGGTTTTTGTTGTGTCTCTGGGACAGGAAGCATAGAGACATTTCCTCAAAGGTACACAGAAGGCAAAAACATATCCTGCCCTGGGTTTTTACCATTTCCTACTCTAATCAAAAATAAAAAAATGGTGTTCTTACGATCATAGTCAGCATTTTTCTTCCTTCAAACACAGCGAGTCGAGGTAATGCCAAAGAGTTCAATTTTGGTGTCATCTGACCACAGCACTTTCTCCCAATCCTTCTCTGAACCATTTAGATGTTCATTGGCCTGACTGTACATGTGCCTTCTTGAGGAGGGGGACTCGCCGTGTTTGGAGGAAGAAAAATGCTGACTATGACCCTAAGAACACCATCCCTACAGTCAAACACGGAGGTGGAAACATTATGCTTTGGGGCTGTTTCTCTGCTATAGGTACAGTGCTTTGAAAAAATATTAATACCCCTAGAAATTTTCCACATTTTGTCATATTACAACCAAAAACGTAAATGTATTTTATTGGGATTTTATCTGATAGACCAACACAAAGTGGCACATAATTGGGAAGTGGAAGGAAAATGATAAATGATTTTCAACATTTTTTTTACAAATAAATATGTGAAAAGTGTGGGGTACATTTGTATTCAGCCCCCCTGAGTCAATACTTTGTAGAACCTCCTTTCACTGCAATTACAGCTGCAAGTCTTTTTGGGGATGTCTCTACCAGCTTTGCACATCTAGAGAGTGACATTTTTGCCCATTCTTCTTCGTTGCAAAATAGCTCAAGCTCTGTTAGATTGGAGGGAGAGCGTCTGTGAACAGCAATCTTCAAGTCTTGCCACAGATTCTTAATCTGATGTAGATCTGGACTTTGACTGGGCCATTCTAACACATGAATATGCTTTGATCTAAACCATTCCATTGTAGCTCTGCCTGTATGTTTAGGGTCGTTGTCCTGCTCGAAGGTGAACCTCCACCCCAGTCACAAGTCTTTTGCAAACTCTAACAGGTTTTCTTTTAAGATTGCCCTGTATTTGGCACTATCCATCTTTCCATCAACTCTGACCAGCTTCCCTGTCCCTGCTGAAGAAAAGCATCACCACAACATGATGCTGCCACCACCATGTTTCACGGTGGGGATGGTTTATTCAGGGTGATGTGCAACGTTAGTTTTCCGCCACACATAACGTTTTGCTTTTAGGCCAAAAAGTAACATTTTTCCACATGTTTACTGTGTCCCCCACATGGCTTCTTGTAAACAGCAAACAGGACTTCTTATGGCTTTCTTTTAACAATGGCTTTCTTCTTTCCACTATTCCATTAAGGCCAGATTTGTGGAGTGCACGACTAATAGTTGTCCTGTGGACAGATTCCCCCACCTGAGCTGTGGATCTCTGCAGCTCCTCCAGAGTTATCATGGGCTTCTTGGCTGCTTCTCTGATTAATGCTCTCCTTGCCTGTCAGTTTAGGTGGACGGCCATGTCTTGGTAGGTTAGCAGTTGTGCCATACTCTTTCCATTTTCAGATGATGGATTGAACAGTTTTCCGTGAGATGTTCAAAGCTTGGGATATTTTTTTATAACCTAACCCTGCTTTAAACTTCTCCACAACTTTATCCCTGACCTGTTTGGTGTGTTCCTTGGCCTTTACAATGCTGTTTGTTCACTAAGGTTCTCTAACAAATCTCTGAGGGCTTCACAGAACAGCTGGATTTATACTGAGATTAAATTACACACAGGTGGACTCTATTTACTAATTAGGTGACTTCTGACGGCAATTGGTTCCCCTAGGTTTTATTTAGGGGTATCAGGGTAAAGGGGGCTGTATACAAATGCACGCCACACTTTTCACATATTTATTTGAAATTAAAATTGAAAACCATTTATCATTTTCCTTCCACTTCACAATTATGTGCCACTTTGTGTTGGTCTAACACTTAAAATCTCAATAAAATACATTTACGTTTTTGGTTGTAGCATGACGAAATTTGGAAAATTTTAAGGGGTATGAATACTTTTTCAAAGCAATGTACAGTCTGACTTTGCTGCATTGAGGGGCCAATGGATGGGGCCATGCACTGTAAAATCTTAAATGAGAACCATCCCTGAGCCAGAACACTGAAGATGGGTCATGGATGGGTCTTCCAGCATGACAATGACCCAAAATATACAGCCAATGCAACAAAGGAGTGGGCTCAAGAAGAAGCACATTAAAGGTCATGGAGTGGCCTAGTCAGTCTCCAGACCTTAATCCTATAGAAAATGTATGGAGGGAGCTGAAACTTCGAGTTGCCAAGCGACAGCCAAGAAACCTTAAGGGTTTAGAGAAGATCTGTAAAGAAGAGTGGACCAAAATCCCTCCTGAGATGTATGAAAACCTGGTAACCAACTACAAGAAACAAAGGAAGAAAAGGAGGAAAATTGTATCTTTAGCACATAGTGGTAATGTGGATACATCAATTAAGCATGTGCCACGTCCTATAATTGTAGAGAAAGGAATTGTGGGGGACTTTGGACTTTATAGGCACAAATTAACGAAATACATATTGTAGAAAAATATAACAATTTTATTAATTTAAGTTACCAACAATAACATTAAAAAGATTTTCTAAAAACCATTAAACAATTGTATGTGTGGGCCAACCAGGTACAATCACTGAAGGATATAGGATATATAATAACAGTAGGATCTAAAGGAGAGAAACTCTCCAAATGTCATATGGTCCGAACAGTTGATTAGATACCGACAGTGAAGGCTAGTATTGTAGTACCCAGTGAGGTCCACAGCTTTAACCAGTTTCGTGTGGAAACACGCTTCTTCAGAAAGCAACAGCATACAAAGCTAGTAAATGAAAATACAATATGTTAGAAATATCATGGTTACCTAGTAGATGCTTACATAAATATACAAAAAATTGTTTACAAAAATAGGAACTAGTCAGCCGGACAGCAGCTCAAAAAACGGCAAGGGACCACGAAACCCAAGTACCAGAAGGACACAAACAGATCATGGGGGCATGGTAAACAATAGCAAACCATTAATATATGTAGATATACCGTATTTATCGGCGTATAACACGCACTTTTTTCCCCTTAAAATCAGGGGGAAATCGTGGGTGCGTGTTATACGCCGATACTCCGTCGAATTCCCCTGCTGAAACGAGCGAGAGGAGCGAGCGGAGCCGAAGCCGAAGTACACTCGGCTTTACTCGGCTCCTCTCGCAGTCCCGCCCATCTCTGACTGCGCCGCTGACATAGAGAAAGCCGAGTGTACTTCGGCTAGTCTCGGCTCCTCTCGCAGTCCTGCCCCTGACTGTGAGCAGAGCCGAGTCTAGCCGAAGTACACTCGGCTTTCTCCGTCAGCGGCGCAGTCAGTGGAGATGGGCGGGACTGCGAGAGGAGCCGAGTCTAGCCGAAGTACACTCGGCCCCGCTCGCTCCTCTCCACAGAAATCGGCGCCAAATTTAAAAAAACGCCGAGACTGACAAGATCGCAAAGGCACTGGGCAAGGCTGCAGATGGACAGATGGACACTGGGCAAGGCTGCAGATGGACAGATGGACACTGGGCAAGGCTGCAGATGGACAGATGGACACTGGGCAAGGCTGCAGATGGACAGATGGACACTGGGCAAGGCTGCAGATGGACACTGGGCAAGGCTGCATGCTGCATTTAAATGTAAGTTTTTTTTCCTTGAATTTCCCTCCTAAAAGTTTTTTTCCTTAAAATTCCCTCCTAAACTTGGGGTGCGTGTTATACGCCGGTGCGTGTTATACGCCGATAAATACGGTAATCAACAAGGGAAATTTGGTAAATATATAATTTAATTAGAATGCTCATTGGAGCATATAATATAGAAAAAATAACTTATACTCAATAAGTTATACTCACACTCAGGAGTCTTTAAATTTGATTGTCACTGGAGTAAAGTTCCAATATTTTTAGAGAGGCCCTACCAAGATGGGCTAGGGACTAGATGGAATTGGGATGGGAAGGTGAGGGATAGGTGAGGAGGGAAGGGATAGGAGGGAATGGAATGAAGCTAGGAAGGAGGGTATGGGAGAGGACAAGGACAGAGAGGAAAGGTCCTGACTGGGAACTTTACCCTCAATTCATTCCTTCCCACACCTTACCCTTCCCCCACCCTCCCCTTTTCCTCTCTGTCCTTGTCCTCTACCATTTTTCCTTTCCTCTATGCTCATTAACAAATCTTTTAAAACAAAAATTATAATTTTTTTGTATGTAACAAGCATTAACAAAAACAAAATAAAAATTATTTGATTGAAAAAAAAAGGAAATAAAGGTGTAGCAGACCCCCCCAATAATTGGGGGTCGCTATGCTTAAATTTAGGGGGTAGCCTGAGCCCATAGTTGGACTAAGGGCGGTTTAATTCTTCAAAAACTGGCTTCTGCTCTGAGGTAATGTTGCCTGGCAGTACAGTTCCCTGTGGCCTGTGGGTGGCACTGCAGCCCCAGGCTCTGGTCGAACCACAGGTAGCGTTGCAGTGTTATTGGGTGTCCTCTCTCGGCAGCCGTACAGTGGGCGTGGTCTACCCACTGTGCATGCTGGGAGAGGATACATAAGGGACAGACGCCATTATTCGGGGAGCAGTTCGCGCCTCCCGGCCCTCCAGGCCAGGGGTGCGTGTGTGTACAAGCCCCAGGCACCTTTAGCCTGAGGCTGCATTGCTGTAAGTAGGCCTAGCACCTTTGGCTGGGGTCTACACCCGAAGAGGAATCCCAGGGTACCCAAGTGAGGGGTGACCCGCTCTGAAGAAGAGGCAACCAGGGGAGGATCTACCCAAGGGGATCGGTGAGAGAAGTCACTGTCTCGGGAGAGGCCTGGTTACCTATCGGAGGGAAGGATTCCGTAGTCCGCCACAAGCCTAGTAACATGCCCCGTTGGCACCTAAGGACTCAAGTGTTACTAGACTGGGAAGTTCGGGATTTAGAGATTATCTCCTGACATGGGCGTCCGCTGAACTTTTTTCAGGGGGGGGCATCATTTTCTAGGTCATCCATGCTCGGTCCTTTTTGACAATGTCATGAAGGGGAGGGGCTTAGTCATTATCACATAAAGCGCGGGCATGCAAAGGTATGAAAGACCAGTAAATTCATTCATCAGGGACCGTGACCTGTGCAGGACATTAATACATGAGTTACTATGACCAGTGCAGGACATTTACCCCCCTCCCCCCCGCCGCCATGCTGCATATTATCATCTATTGGCTGGCGCCGGCAAACAGGGGCGGGAGCGGAGCGTGATAGTAAATGCAACACACTGACAGACATGACAGTGACAATCGGCGGCGCCGGCGGCCCTGGCCCACCGAAGTGCGGGAGGTGGCCGCGGCTGAATGGTGTCTTACTCTTCAACACATCAACACTCTTTTAAGATTCCGGGGGGGGGGGGTGCAAACCCCCCCCTTGCCCTATGGAGCGGACGCCCATGTCTCCTGACCGTATCCCTAGGAAACCACAAGGAAATGTTCCATGCTCCACACCGGCTGCTAGGACCGCTCTTAGGGGGACTATCCGGGTGAGCAAAACCCACTCAGGCCTGAGTGGCGACGAGTGATAGTTAAGTGCCGCGTGCCTGAACCTGCCTCCCTGTTCACTCCTCTTTATCTCCAACTTTTCCTGTCAAGTTCTCAACCAAAGCAAAATAAACCTTTTTATTGGGTTTAATACTGTCTGGACATTGGCCTTCCTTAAGAGAGAGAATAGACTTCTTCCTACACTCTAGGGTGAAGAACCAACGGAAGGAGGTAACTCGCTGCAGGACCCAAAAATAGATAACACCGCTCACCCTCTTCAACAAGGAGGATACTGGGCATGTGGCATGGTGTGTCCCACTTGCTAGCGGAGGTAAGCAAAAAAGGGATCTGTGTGCTACAAAGGCAAAAAATAAATAGTAAAAAAAAAAAAGTTGTGCCATAAATACCATCTTCAGTGACACATTACTTTCCCTACTTAAAATTCAGCCGCCTTAGTCACAAGTGTAGTATGTAATGAATCTCCCTAATTGCAGCGATCCTTCCAAGCGTAATTTTATGGAAACCTTGGAAAGAATTGCAGAGAAAACATGATGTATGAATTTCCTAAGAACCTTGCAATTTTTACATTTTCTTACCTTTAGGCATACACTATTAGTGAACGAGTCTTCGTCATTTCTCCATTTAGAGTTTTTCCCTGAATATAAATTACTGACTTACCGTAATTGCTGTTGTAAGGCTACTTTCACACTGAGGCGCTGGATGCGCTGGCGGTATAGCGGCGCTATTTTTAGCGCCGCTATACCGTATTTTTTCCCGCGATTTGCGGGCGCTAGCGGGGGGGGATTTTAACCCCCGCTAGCGTCCGAAAATGGGTTAAAAACGCCTGCAATAACGTCTCTTTGCGGCGTTTTGCGGGCGTTTTGGAGGCGTTACCCCATTGATTTCAATGGGCAGGGGCGCTATAGGAGCGGTATTCTACCGCTCCTATTGCGCCTCAAAGATGCGGCTTGCAGGAGTTTTTTGACCCTCCTGCAAGCGCAACGCTCCAGTGTGAAAGCCCTCGGGCTTTCACATTGGATACAATTGACATTGGATACAATTGAGCGGCTTTTTTGGGGCGCATTGCAGGCGCTATTTTTAGCGCAATAGCGCCTGCAAAGCGCCTCAGTGTGAAAGGGGCCTAAGTGTCTGTACAAGAAAGGCATAGCGGCTCAGTGGACCGTAAAGTTTGAAGCTCTAGGTTCCAATTTCTGCTATTGTTAGAACTTTTGATCTCTGTACAGAGGTAATGGACACCCTCTGAGGATGGCTGCCTTCTTTTGTTTTTATACCAACAGACTATTTTAGAAGTGCTATTAGTGCCACCATTATATCTGTTTTTTAAAGGCATCACACTGCTAGGAGCGCCGGAATTCTCCCCCTTTTTAGAACTTTTGATGTTCTTTCTGTGTTTGTGAGAGTTCTATCCCATAACCACTGGTAGGTTAACAGAAATTTCCTTAACTTGATCGTTGGGTGTGTTTGTATACACTATATGGCCAAACATACACTATATTGTCAACAGTATTGGGACGCCTGCCTTTACACGCACATGAACTTTAATGGCATCCCAGTCTTAGTCCGTAGGGTTCAATATTGAGTTGGTCCACCCTTTGCAGCTATAACAGCTTCAACTCTTCTGGGAAGGCTGTCCACAAGGTTTAGGAGAGTGTCTATGGGAATGTTTGACCATTCTTCCAGAAGGGCATTTGTGAGGTCAGGCACTGATGTTGGACGTGAAGGCCTCTATTGAGTTGAGGTCAGGACTCTGTGCAGGCCAGTCAAGTTCCTCCACCCCAAACTCGCTCATCCATGTCTTTATGGACCTTGCTCTGTGCACTGGTGTGCAGTCATGTTGGAACAGGAAGGGGCCCTCCTCAAACTGTTCCCACAAAGTTGGGAACATGAAATTGTCCAAAATGTCTTGGTATATTGATTCCTTAGGAGTTCCCTTCACTGGAACTAAGGGGCCAAGCCCAACCCCTGAAAAACAACCCCACACATAATCACCCCTTCACTAAATGATTTGGACCAGTGCACAAAGCAAGGTCCATACAGACATGGATGAGTGAGTTTGGGGTGAAGAAACTTGACTGGCCTGCACAGAGTCCTGACCTCAACACAATAGAACACCCTTGGGATGAATTAGAGTGGATATTGCGAGCCAGCCCTTCTCGTCCAACATCAGTGCCTGACCTCACAAATGCACTTCTGGAAGTATGGTCAAACATTCCCATAGACACTCCTAAACCTTGTGGACGGCCTTCCCAGAAGAGTTGAAGCTGTTATAGCTGCAAAGGGTGGGCCAACTCAATATTGAACCCTACGGACTAAGACTGGGATGCCAGTAAAGTTCATGTGCGTGTAAAGGCAGGCGTCCCAATACTTTTGGTAATATAATGTATGTGGAAACCCCTCCATATTATTTAGTTAAGGTGTTGCCAATAAAGAGTACTGTTAATGCTATAACATACATAAGGCATTTTAACCCCTTAGTGGTGACGGTAAAATAAGTGATATTAAAGTCTTGTTTTTCTTGTTTAAAAATAACAAACATGTTATACTTCTCTGCTCTATGTTATGCTTTTGCACAGAGCAGCCCCGATCCTCCTCTTCTTGGTTCCCTCACCGGCGCTCCTGGCCCCTCCCTCAGCCTCGCCCCTCTCTCCTCATTGGATCACTGACTTTGACAACAGCGGAAGCCAATGGCTCCTGTTGCTGCATCTCAGCCAATGAGGAGTGAGAGACCAGGGAGAGCCTCAGCTCTCGTGCTCATCGTTGAATGGAGATTGGGCTCAGTACTAAGTATTAGGAGGGCTGTTGCACACTGAAGGTTTTTTACCTCCGTGCGTAAAATGCATAAAGGTAAAAAACCTTCAGCCTTTACAACCACTTTAACCTCCCTGGCGGTATGATTATTTCAGATTTTAGGTGCTGAAAGCGGTACCATTATTTTGCATGTAAATTTGTTGTTTTATATTGTAGGCCTGTAATTCTTAAAGTGGTTGTATACCCATAATTTGTACAAGCACCTACAGGTAAGCCTACATTAAGGCTCACCTGTAGGTGCTTGTAATATCTCCGAGACCTACACAGTCTCGGAGATATTTTCAAAAAAAACTGTACCGCTATCTACGGCGCATGCGCGCCGTAGATAACGGCGCAAGCGCACTGAGCGCGGCGGCTCTTGAATGGGAGCCTGCCGGACACTGCCAGAAATTTGCGCATGCGCGGGGATCGTGCCGTTCCCCGCGCATGTGCGGGAGTGACGTCATCGCCGCTCCGGCCAATCACAGCGCCGGAGCGGTGATACCCGGAAGTCACTCCGGGTATCATGGATTCGACGGAGGACGCGTCCGAGGACCGCTGCGGGGGCTTCGATCTAAGGTAAGTGATTGATAATGAGCTAGTATGCTAGTCATACTAGCTCATTATACCTTTGCCTTGCAGGTTGGCCAAAAAAAAAAAAAAAAGTTTTGCGGTATACAACCGCTTTAAGAATAACTCACTTAAATCTGTCCAAACCAGAGTCTAGTAGACATCCCGGGTATGATAAAGTTTGAAATACAAAATCATAAATTATAATATAATAAATAACTATAAATAATTATTACAAATAATAATATAATAAGAAGAAGAATTATTCAATAATGTAATCAAATCAAAAACACTGAAATTTGCTCAGTTGCAGAATTGTCGCTGTCATTACTTTCAATGTTTGATGACGAATTTCCCCACAAATCGCTATCGCTCAATTCTGCAAGTGATTCTAATTTATTATCGCTGTTTTCTAGCTGGTCTAAAACCACTTTTGAAGTAAACTGACATTTAATTGGTTGCTATGGACAATCTCCAGTTTCCCGGCAGTAAGAATAGTTTTTATAATATAAAACTGCATGCAGGACACTGGACAAACCACTAGGGACAAAGGAGATGTGTAATTATTTGATACAGTACTGTAATCTGTAAGATTACAGTGTATTGTATGTATACTGTGTTTTTCACTTTTTGAATTTGGCGCCGAACTCCGTCCCCATGCGTCGCAACGCTCGCAGGGAACGGAGCTCTGCACTGTGAATCGAGCGGAGACACGGCGGCTCGCAGACACAACGGGGAGACATCGCAGGATCCAGGGAACAAGGTAAGTAACTTCCCCTGGGTACTGCGATGCAGCCCGAGTCTGGCTCGGGGGTTACCGCTTTTGGTACTGAAATCTCACCCCGAGCCCGACTCGGGAATACCGCCAGGGAGGTTAATGCATGAACACAAGTTTGCAACTTTGACATGTGTTAGTAAAAGTGTACATATCATCACAACTACTTTGTGTATCCAGGTGGCTTATACCATATTTTTTTTCAAGACAAATTGGGCTTTCTTTTGGTGGTAAATAGTAATGGATATCTCGTGTTTTTTTTAAAGGTTAGGAAAACTGGCCCAATATAGTAATTTAGCGGTATATTTCTTTCTATTGACACAATTTACCACCAAAGAACAACCCAAAATAAATTCTCCAGCTCCTGATAATCGTAGTAATATCACATATGTGTATGTTATATGTTTGTACCAGTAGTAGGGCCTAGAAACAATAGTGTGCATTTTGCTTTTTTTATCCTACCTTAAACATACTGACACTAACTGACACTGATATTAGATTAGAAGCATGCTACCCAAAATATACTGACTCGACCTTTGACCGTGACCTTGACCCTAATGCCACGTACAGTACACACGATCGATTTTCTTGATGGTGAAAACCGTCGAGAAAATAGACGGGAAAAACGAGGAACGGCTTGTTCCCCTACACACGGCCGTTTTTCCCGTCATTTTTTCTCTTGGTCGAGAAAAACAACCGTGTGTAGGCTCCCTGGCAGTGTTTCCCTATGGGAAAACTGCAGCGGAAAAAAATGCCGTGAATCACGACGAGAAAAATTAGAGCATGTTCTAATTTTTCTCGTTGTGATTAATGCCGTTTTTCTCGTCGGGAAAAATGACCAAAAGCCCACACACGGTCGTTTTTCTCGTCAAAGAGAAAAAATGTCATTTTTCCAGACGAGAAAAATGGTCGTGTGTACCCTAACCTAGATCCAACCTTGATCTAGCTATTTTTTCTTTTTTTTTTATTATTATTATTTTTGTAGCACTACCAATGTAGGAGCTGCTGGTTTAGATTTTGGGCCTGCACTCTGCCTGTCAACCCCCAGAATTTAGCTCAATCCCCTCTGGCACAAATTGACAATACCGTATATACTCGAGTATAAGCTGAGATTTTCAGCCCTTTTTTTGGGGCTGAAAGTCCCCCCCCCCTCGGCTTATACTCGAGTCAGTGAAATTTAACATTGTAAATTGTACCTGAAGGCTGCGTTGTCCATCGTTTAAAACTTGCGGTCTCTTCCTGGTCCCTTCCGTGATAGGCGGAACTGTGTCTGCTGAGAATCGCCTATCACGAACGTTCTCTCATCCTCAGTTTCCCAGCAGACGTCCGTGATTGGCGGAAACTGAACACAGTGTCTGCTGGGATGGGTGAAGATGAGAGAACGTTCGTGATAGGCGATTCTCAGCAGACACAGTTCCGCCTATCACGGAAGGGACCAGGAAGAGACCGCGAGTTTTAAACGATGGACGCCGCAGCCTTCAGGTACAATTTACAATGTTTAATTTTAATTCTAGGGAAACAGTGAGGATGGGCACAGTGAGGATGGGCACAGTGAGGATGGGCACAGTGAGGATGGGAACATGTGAGGATGGGAACAGTAAGGTGGCAATGGGCTTAGTGAAGTTGCAATGGTCTGGCATTGTTGACCCTTGGCTTATACTCGAGTCAGTACGTTTTCCCAGGTTTTTGTGGTAACATTAGGTACCTCGGCTTATACTCGGGTCGGCTTATACTCGAGAATATACAGTAATATGATTGAGGACCCCAATTGGCTATAAGGAACCTCAATGATACACACACAATAATAAAGGCAATAAAAGGGTTGTTACCTTGGTGTTGTTCACCTGCCACTCAGCTGCAAAGACAGAGTCCCACACAAATTGTAGCTTAACCAATGGTGATATGTTTATCTGGTAAAGAAATGAAATAATGATTATACAAAAGGCATTCAGTACATACAGCTCCCTGTATAAATCAATGAATGAAATACCACGGGTTCAAAATATCTCTGACATCCGACCCTACTAACATAACCTAAGGGCCAGACTTGAGCCAGGGTGTGGTGGAGGAATCTCCCAGTGCAGCAATATCAACAATGGGGCACCTCTCCACCAAGTCTCACATAACCAGCAGAAAACACAAGGTGATACAAACAGTTATCACTAATATGCGGAATCACAACTCTATGGCTCCCCTAGTGGACAGTTCAATTGGTGCATGTCCTATAGCAACCACTTGCAAAGGTAGAAAAGCAGACAATTATCCCTTTAAACGTCAGGTAATCTTCAGCTAGCCACGTTGGTGCACTTGAAGATTTGTAATCCAAAACGTAGGGTGAAGAAAGAGACTGCTGATTGAAACACACAAACTAACAGTACATGGGGTACTAGTTTCCCAAAGGCGTTGAGTTCCTAAGTGCGGAGATGCAAAAGCCAGCAAACACAAGCGAAGCTTGTGACAGTCACACTCCTGGCAGTCAGTTAACTAAATTGATGGGCAAGTGCCCGCTCACCAGATGAGGCCTCGTCCTGTGTTTTTTCCTCTCCGTCCGCAACCCTCCTTCAATGGCCCGTCTCTCTGTGTCACAAGGCCCCCTGGTCCTTCGCCCGGCCGTCCTCTGGATAACGATAGATGAAAGGATCTGGATGCTGCCAGCTGCAGTCCGATCCTCCTCCGGTTGATCAGCGAGACTGTCCGCAGGGATCCCTCTTTGGCTAGGCGATCCACTCTCGGCCTCCGTAGGCCCTCTCTCAGGCCTAGGCACACTCGCAGCAGGCCTCAACACAGGCCTCCTGCCGGCTTGAAGATGGCGTCCAGAGAGAGCGTGCTATATGGTGTGCTTGTCTTAAAAAGGTTCTCCCATCAGGCCTTGCGGGGTGCACCCCCCTCTGGTAGCACAGTGGCCTTGTGTGCAATGAAGTCTATGTGCTAGTAAGGCCTCATGCCCACGGACGTTTTTACAGCCGCGTTTTTGAGCGTTTTTTACAGCTTAAAAACGCCTGTCCATGTTAGTCTATAGCTTCATGCCCACCTAGGCGTTTTTGAGTTGCAAATAGCATAGGCGTTTTTAAGCTGTAAAAAAAACCCAGGACCAGTGTGTTCCTTGGCGTCGGCGTTAGGCATAAAAAACGCGAAGTGTTAAACACGCAAAAACGCGTAAAAACGCCACAATTGCGTTTTTGAGCTCCGGCGTTTTTTTTTTTTCTAAAAAAATACGGTCGAAAAATGTATACAATAATATGGACAGGCGTTTTTAGGCCTAATGCCCACGGACGTTTTTACAGCCGCGTTTTTGAGCGTTTTTTACAGCTTAAAAACGCCTGTCCATGTTATTGTATACATTTTTTGACCGTTTTTTAAAATTTTTTAATTTTTTAGAAAAAAATGCCGAAGCTCAAAAAACGCAATTGTGGCGTTTTTGCGTGTTTCGTGCGTTTTTGAGCGTTTTTTACCGCTTTGCGGTTTTTTATGCCTAACGCCGATGCCGAGGAACGCACTGGTACTGTTTTTTTTTTACAGCTTAAAAAACGCTTATGCTATTTGCAGCTCAAAAACGCCTAGGTGGGCATGAAGCTATAGACTAACATGGACAGGCGTTTTTAGGCTGTAAAAAACGCTCAAAAAACGCGGCTGTAAAAACGTCCGTGGGCATGAGGCCTAAAAATGAAAACGAGTGAGTCTTTGTCTCTCGGTAACTGAATCAAACAAGTTGTAACTAACTAGCATGAAATAAACACCAATGGGAGCCAAACTTATATTTACAGCACAGATTGCAGTCCTTAAAGTGGTTGTAAACCCACTTTTGCAACTTGCACCTACAGGTAAGCCTAGATTAAGGCTTACCTGTAGGTGCAAGAAATATCTCCTAAACCTACACGGTTTAGGCGATATTTACTAAAATCACAGGCGCCGCTGTCTACGGCGTAGATAACGGCGCATTCATGGGGTTAATCCCATTCACAAATTCGGCTAAGTCCCAGCAACGCTTGGGCTTAGCCGAATTTGACGGCTCCCGCGCGCATGCGCGGAGTCACGTCTTCGCCGATCCGGCCAATCACAGCGCCGGAGCGGCGCTGTGATTGGCTGGAGCGGCGATACCCGGAAGTAACATTCCGGCTATCGCCGCAGCTATGGCTGCGGATGGAGAGAGGGACACGGACGGCTTCGGGGGCCCCGATCTAAGGTAAGTGGTACATAATGAGCTGGTATGCTAGTCATACTAGCTCATTATAGCTTTATCTTGCAGGTTGGCTTAATTTTTTTTTTTTTATGTGGGTTTACAACCACTTTAATGATGCTTGCAATGGTAACACCTTGCTACATTTTTTATTATTTTTTTTGCACACTTGTTTCTTTACATATTCCTCTACTGCAAGGAGATAAATATACAATGTGTCTTTCACTCCATTCAGAAGAGAAAGAAAACACATGGGTGTCTGGACTATGGCCAGTGGGTGTAAAAAATGATCTGGTGTCAGTGGGAGTAAACAGTTCCCCCTTTTTGGTAATAGGGGAAGGAATAGTGGTCCCATCGTTGGGAGAAGTAGTGCCCCATTGTTGGTTTCAGAGGGAGGAATAGTACCCCATCATTGGGAGGAATATTGCCCCATCATTGGTGTCAGTGGGAGGAATAGTGTCTCATTATTGGTATTAGTGGGAGGCATAGTGGCCCATCATTGGTATTAGTGGGAAGAATAATGCCCCATCATTGGTGTCATTGGGAGTAAGAGTGCCACATCAATGGTATCAGTGGGAGGCATGGTGCCCCATTATTGGTATTAGTGGGAGGAATAGTGCCCCATTATTGGTATCAGTGGGAGGAATATTGCCCCATCATTGGTGTCAGTAGGAGGAATAGAGTGGAAGGAACTATGGCTCACTGTTGCTGACAGTGTAGGGGACTGCCCCAAGGGCCAAATAAAAGCAAGCATCCGGCCCTCGGGCCACAGTTTGGAGACCACTGTTGTAAAGCATAGAAAACCATTAGCACTAAAGGTGATTGTGAGACTCAAATCTATTGAAGTTTATGTAACAAGGTGTCACTTTCAACGTAGCTTATAGACTACAGCTTGTGCCTATCAGGAACCTAGCTCCCTCTGGTGTCCGGTTGTGTTATATTACTACAATTAGTTTGGTTCAGCTATGGCAAGAACAAAGCATGATGGATATTGTAGTACACAGAGACAGAGACTCTATTCCTGTGGATTAGAAATAGACTACATTACCCACAAGACCACTGTACTGCCAAGAGTGCAATGCGCTGCGCACATCCTGATGGGTGGGGGGGCTTATTTAAGGAAAGGGTGGACTCAGCTCACTCTCTCGGGACGCCATCTTCAAGCTGGCAGGAGGCCTGTGTTGAGGTCTGCTGTAAGTGTGCCTAGGCCCAAGAAGCCTGGGCCTACAGTGACCGGGAGGGGATCGCCTAGTAAGAGAGGGATCCTTGCGGACAGTTTCGCTGATCAAGCCGGAGGAGGATCAGCCTGCAGCTCGCAGAATCCGGACTCACCTATCCACTGGTACCCAGAGTGAACGGCCGTGCGGAGGACCAGGGACCTCGTGATACCAAGAGACGGACTAGAGAGAGAAAGTTCTGGATTGAGGAAAGCCTGCGAAGCAAGGCCTCAATTGGTTAGTTAACTGAGTTATTAAAAAGGAGGGTTTTGCTTACAGCTCTACCTGTGCTTGCTGGCATCTGCAGTACCGCAAGCGGGAATACACTACACCTGAGAGCAGTATAGCGGTTTGGGAGAACTGACGTTTCTGTTACCGCTCCACTTTATGCACCAAATGATTGATTTTCTTCACCATATTGTTGGATTACAAATAACTAAGTGCACCAACAGAGCTAGCGAAGATTACTGGAAACTTGAAGGAACAATCATAAGTTCTGTTAATTTTGTTAGATTAATACAACGGGACACGCACCAGGTGAGCTGCCCACTAGAGGGAGCCAAATAGCCTGCGAACTCACATATGTGATTCAACTGTTTGCATTACTTTTATTATTGCTTTGCTGTTTCAGTGAACTGGGTGGGACTTGGTGGAGAGGTATCCCATTGCTGGCTTCATTGCATTGGGAGATTCCTCCACCGCGCACTTACCCAGGTCTGACTCCAGGTTGTGTTAATTGGGTCGTTTGTACAGAAAAGTACTGAAACTGATACATATGTGTATATCATCGACTCTCACAGGGATCTGTTTGTAGTCAAATGTTATTTGTGTAGCCCATATTCTGTTTTCTTCGCCAAGTAAACATCTTACCCTTGGTTAAACTACATCTTGTGTGGGACTCTGTCTGTTGCAGTTGTGAGGCAGGTGACCAACACCAAGGTAACGATATTCAAATATATATATATATATATATTATTGTATGGTATCATTGTGGTTCCCTACTGCCAGTGGGTCCCACAATCACGTTATTGTCCAGTTGTGCCAAGGGAGGGTTCAAGCTAAACTTTTGGGGTTGATAGGCAGAGCGCAGGCCCAAATCTAAACCAGAAGCTCCTATGGGGGTAGTGCTTCATGTATAAAAACAGTCCTGAGTTGTACTCTTCCAACCTCAACAGAGAACAGATAAGTCCATGAAGAACTCTGCAATGAATAGGCCTTGCTGCATTCTTCAGATATGGGAATTTTTTAACCATGAAATTGGAACAAAGACAAAAATGAGAGGGTGCACTGGCCTAGTGCATCACCATAGCAACACTTTTTTAAAAAAATATACCAATATACTCACAAACAAGTGTACAACTTCAGGCTTGTAAAATCAATCCAGTGCAGATATACAAATGCTGCTCATCCACACGGGTGTGGCTTACGCGTTTAAAGGGCAGTGCCCTCTTCCTCAGAGCTCACAGGAAGAGGGCACTGTTCTACTCCTAATCTTGTGATAACAGTTTAGGGGTGACCCTTTTTTATTCCAGCCTGAATATGTCCCTGTGCACAAAGCCAGCTCCATAAAGACATGGTTTGACCAGTTTGGTGTGGAGGAACTTGAGTGGCCTGCACAGAGCCCTGACCTAAACCCTTACTGAACACCTTGAGGATGAATTGGAAAGCTGATGGTAAGCCAGATCTTATTATCCAACATCAGTACCTTACCTCACAAATTCTCTTTTGGGTAAAGGGCTGAAAGAAAACATTCTCAGAGACACACAATTCAAATCTTGTGGAAAGTCTTTCCAGAAGAGCAGAAGCTGTAAGATCTCCAAAGAGGTTTGGTGGTGAGGGACAACTTCATATTAATGCTCGTGGTTTTGGAATGGAACTCTAACATACACATGTAGTGGAGATCATCAGGTGGCTACCCATCAACTTTTGCCCGTCTACTGTACAGTATTTTAGAGGCATTATACAAGTTGGTAAAAAAACGTTTAGAGACAAGTTTTGTAACAGCTTATTGAAGGTCTTCCTGATCTCTCGTCATCTTCCAGTAATGTTCTTCCGCTCTTGAAGCGCAGGTGCCACTCAAAACACCTGGAACAACTCATTGCAGCATCACCGTAAATTTGCAGAATCGTGTAAAATGTCTCTGTGGCAGATTTGCCCAGTTTCACGCAGAATTTCACGTTTACACTATGTTGTAACTTGTTTTCCATGATGAAATAGCAGACATAGTAATGCACGTGGTCAGAATAGCACCAGTCGCACAGCTCCCAATGTACATAGGACGATGTCTTTTGACACAATGGGGCTGATTTACTAATAACAGTGCGCTGCGCTGGTTCTAACCTTAATTGCTGCGCCGGATAACTCCTTCACTGGGCGCAGGAAGCAGCGGCGCACTGTTATAGTAAATAGAAATGTCAGTGGCGCTCTATTGAAAATGAATGGTTCCCTATGGGAGCCCATTGATTTGAATAGAGGTCGCCCGGGAAGTCGGATACGACTTGCGGGCGACTCGTGTGCCGGCTGACACAGGGACAGCGCGACTTTGCGAGGCGATCTGGACACGACCTGAGCGTGCAGCAGCCGCTCAAGTCGTGTCCTAGAGGCGACTAGCCGGCCGAGAATGTGTCCAGCACGATGTCATCGCGCTGGTCCTCGGCAGCCTTGCTGTCCCATGTTTGGTATGAATCATGAAGGGGAACTCCAGGCCAAATTTTAATGAAAAAAACAGCATGGGTTCCCCTTCAGGAGCATACCAGGCCCTTAGGTCTGGTCTGGATTCTAAGGTGAACCCCCTAAGCCGAAAAATGTCGTGAGGGTCCCCCCAAAATCCAAACCAGACCCTTAGGTTTGGTCTGGATTTTAAGGTGAACCCCTCAAGCCGAAAAACGGCATGGGGGTCCCCCCAAAATCCAAACCAGACCCTTATCCGAGCACGCAACCTGGCAGGCCGCAGGGGAAAAGGGGGGACGAGAGCGGCCCCCCTCCCTCCTGAACCGTACCAGGCCGCATGCCCTCAACATGGGGGGTTTGGTGCTTCGGGGCAGGGGGGCGACCTGCGGCCCCCCCTCCCCAAAGCACCCTGCCCCCATGTTGATGGGGACAAGGGCCTCTTCCCGACAACCCTGGCCGTTGGTTGTCGGGGTATGCGGGCGGGGGGCTTTTCGGAATCAGGGCACCCCCTTTAAAAAGGGGGCCCCCAGATGCCGGCCCCCCACCCTATGTGAATGAGTATGGGGTGTCATGGATATGCAGTAGTGTTTGTCTGTCAGCTTACCTTCCTTCCTATGTGTTCATCTTAGAGGCCTGAGCTCTTTCACCTGGCTTCCTTTATAATCTCCTCCCAGCCAGACTCCACCCCAGGCCCTATCACAGAACACTATATTAACCTGTGCACTGCAAGCCTGCTTTGCTGATCAACGTGTTTGTTAGGCATTGTGTGTTTGGGTTCCTGCCTGCTGTGTGCTACGTCTGTCTCTCTGTTACATATTTGGCTTGTCCCCGACTATCCCTGTCTGCTCGTGACCCTTGACCTTCGGCTCGTTCTTTCGTTATCCTTGTCTGCTTGTGGCCCCTGACCTTCAGCTTGTTATTCGGTTCTCTCATATCTTGTGCTGCTGCTTCCCCTCTTTTCCCCTTATCCTACAGGGCGTGAGCTAGGAAACTCCAGGGGCCGCGACCTGGTCCCAGCCTGCAGCATAACATCCTCACCACTAGAGGCCCTGGAGAAGACCTGCTGGGTCTTAGACTCCGTGCCCTGGGGAATCTTGGCTCTAGCTTCCGTTAGGATCCCGGTTGTGCTCCTCTGGTCCCGCTTTCCACAACCACCCAGTTTCCTATCCGCAGCAGTCAGCCATAGGGTTCACTACCTTGCGGTGCACTCCTGTCCCCCTACGGTGTGCATCTGTCACCTGGCCACAGGTGACCTTGACATGGGGTACATCGTACCCCTACCCATTCACCTGGTGGCAAAATAAGTCAATAAAAAAAGACAACACAGGTTTGAAAAGTAATTTATTGGGCAGCTCCGGGGGTCTTTCTGCCGGGCCCCCGCTATCTTCTGCTAGCTCTTTTGCTAGCGGGGGTCCCGGGCTTCCTCGCCGTCTTCTTCCGACTTCGGGGGTCTTTCTGCCGGGCCCCCGCTATCTTCTGCTAGCTGTTTTGCTAGCGGGGGTCCCGGGCTTCCTCGCCGTCTTCTTCCGACTTCGGGGGTCTTTCTGCCGGGCCCCCGCTATCTTCTGCTAGCGGGGGTCCCGGGCTTCCTCGCCGTCTTCTTCCTTCTTCGGGGGTCTCTTGTTCTGTTCTCCGGTTCTTCTCCCGCTCTCCGACGCCTTCTCCTCGATCTCCGGTTCTTTCTGCCGGACGCCCCGCTATCTTGTGCCAGCTCTTTTGCTAGCGGGGGCCGGTCTTCTACGTCGCCTTCTTCCTTCTTCTCTTCGCCCGATGTTGACTCGTCGCTCTCCACCGCCGCAATGATCTGTCCAAGCAGCGGTTCCACTTTTATTGGCATGGGGCGTGGTCACCGGATGATGCCACCGCTGACCCCGCCCCCGTTTCACGTCACAGTCCCATCATTCCCCGGGACTGTGACATCATACGGGGGCGGGGTCAGCGGGGTCATCGGTCAGCCCGGCAGAAAGACCCCCGGAGCTGCCCAATAAATTACTTTTCAAACCTGTGTTGTCTTTTTTTATTGACTTATTTTGCCACCAGGTGAATGGGTAGGGGGTACGATGTACCCCATACTCATTCACATAGGGTGGGGCGCAGGTATCTGGGGTCCCTCTTATTAAAGGTGGCTCCCGGATTCCGATAAGCCCCCCGCCCGCAGACCCCGACAACCAACGGCCAGAGTTGTCGGGAAGAGGCCCTTGACCCCATCAACATGGGGGCAGGGTGCTTTGGGGTGGGGAGGGCCGCAGGTCGCCCCCCCCTGCCCCGAAGCACCAAACCCCCCATGTTGAGGGCACGCGGCCTGGTACGGTTCAGGAGGGAGGGGGGCCGCTCTCTTGTCCCCCCCTTTTCCCCTGCGGCCTGCCAGGTTGAGTGCTCGGATAAAGGGTCTGGTGTGTATTCTAGGGGACCCCACACAATTTTTTTTTGTTTTTGGCGCGGGGTTCCCCTTAAAATACATGCCAGACCTGAAGGGCCTGGTATGGATTCCGGGGGGACCCCCACGCCATTTTTTTTTCATTTTTTTTGGGGGGGTCCCATTGAATCCATACTAAACCCAAGGGCCTGGTATGGACCTGGGGGGGGGACCCCACGCTGTTTTTTTTTGGGTTTGTTTTTTTAACCGTTTTTTTTTTTTTTTTTTTTACATTTCCTTTAACAACCAGCTATAAACAGGTCAAACAAAAAATCGCCGCAAAATTGCGGTACTTGCGTTTTGGATGCGGGTCCATTGAATTCTATTACATCCAAAACACTGTTTTTGTCCTGGCAAAAAAAAACTGCAGTTGTGTTTAAAATCGTTTTTCACAAACCCTCAAAATGCCTTCAGACGCCAAAGATTTCCATGTTTCAGACGCGGTACCAGCGTTTAGCCGCATTTTAGTTTAGAAGCGTTTTTAAAGGTGACCTTTTTTTTTACATTGATAAACTCCAAATTTATAGCAAATGAGGAAAAACCATAATATATATATATATATATATATATATATTGTGAGGGGGTTAGCTCGGCAGCGGGTATGTGTGACCCCCGGGATGGGCTCCCCACCCAAAAACAGGCCCAGCAGACGGAGGTTGTGGTTTTCAAAATCAAAAAGGTGCGGTTTATTTTCTATTTACAGTGACAAAAACACAGCAAGGCAAAAAAAACATAAACAAAATAAATCCTGGTCAACTTGACCTCTGACTAAACATACAGGTTTCCTAACTAACAACTGGGATCAGCCTAGTGCTGTCCTAGTCCCTAAGTCCCTGGTTTTAAATGTCCAAGCAAAATATAGCCACACAGGCTTTCTCTCACCGCACAGGGGTTCACTCTCCCTAGACAGTCCACACAGGTCTGGTTCCAGGCATGAGCTAACATCTAATGAAGCTGGGCTTTCTTATAGAGGCCTAAATGAGCTGACAAGGTTCAGCTGGTCTCATCAACTCCCTGTCTGCACGACGCCCAGCCCTCTCCCTAGAGGTATGAGTCATCCATGAGCACACTAGCCTTATACAACTCTCCACCTAGTTGTACAAATCGGCGTAAAGCCTGAATCTGGGCGAAATATATCTACCCCCCTGGATGCAACCAGGTGACTTTACCTTCCTGCTGTCACATACCCCCCCTCTTGTTTTAACCTCGGGGTTGGAACACCAGCAATCAGGCATTCATGTACTCGAGACAAAGCATCCACATTCCCCATTTGAACGCCAGGGCGATGCTTTACTGTGAAGTTGAATTCCTGGAGGGCCAGGAACCACCTATTCACTCTTCTATTTGTTTCCTTGTTTTGAGCCATCCACTTTAACGGAGCGTGATCCGTAACCATGTCAAAGTGCCTACCTAGCAGGTAGTACCGAAGGGAATCTAGAGCCCACTTCACCGCTAAACACTCCTTTTCAACGGTGGCGTAATTTACCTCATGGGACTTCAACTTCCTGCTGAGGTAAATGACTGGGTGCTCTTCCCCGTTCCAGACCTGGGACAATACTGCTCCTAACCCCACATCTGACGCATCACTTTGTACGACAAAGTCTCTAGAGAAGTCGGGTGAGTACAACACTGGCTGGCTACATAAGGCTTGTTTCAAGAATTGGAATGCTGCCTCAGCCTCGGGGGTCCATTTAATCATGACCGACCCTTTCCCCTTCGTCAGGTTGGTTAGGGGCACAGCCTTAGAAGCAAAGTGGGGAATGAATCGCCGATAATACCCAGCGATTCCCAGAAAGGCTCGTACCTGCTTCTTGCTGTTGGGACGTGGCCAACTCTGGATGGCCTCGACTTTGTTGAGTTGGGGTTTTATTACTCCCCTCCCAATGGTGTACCCAAGATATTTGGCCTCCTCCTGCCCAATGGTACACTTCTTGGGGTTAGCCGTAAACCCTGCTTCCCGAACAGAGTCCAGGACTGCTTGCACTTTTGGCAGATGTGAGGCCCAATCTGTGCTATGGACAATTATGTCATCCAGGTAAGCCGCAGCATACTTCCGATGGGGCCTCAGCATCTGGTCCATTTTCCGCTGGAATGTGGCCGGCGCATTCTGTAACCCGAACGGCATTCTTTTATATTGGAACGCCCCGTCTGGGGTTACAAATGCGGTTTTCTCTTTGGCCGACTTGGCCAGGGGGATTTGCCAATACCCTTTTGTGAGGTCAAGAGTCGTCATGTATCGGGCTGTTCCCAGCCGGTCGATCAACTCATCTATACGTGGCATGGGGTAGGTGTCAAATTTTGTAACTTTGTTCAACTGACGAAAATCGTTACAAAATCGCCAGCTCCCATCCGGTTTAGGCACCAACACGATGGGACTAGACCAATCACTTTGGGACTCCTCTATCACCCCTAAGTTCAGCATTTTCTGTACTTCCTCCCGTATTGCCTCCCGTCGGGCCTCTGGGATCCGATAGGGTTTTAACTTCACCCTTTCACCGGGCGGGGTAATAATGTCATGCTCTACCCCAGATGTTTGTCCCGGCAGCTCAGAGAATACCTCCTTGTTGCGAAGCACAAACTCCTTAACCTCCTGTTGTTGGGGTTGTGACAAGGTGGCTGCGATTCCAACCTCAGGAATCACGCAACCAGTTTGAGCTGGTGACCAAGTGTCTGCGACTAGGGACTCTCTATCCCTCCAGGCTTTCAACAGATTAACGTGATAGATCTGTTCGGGCTTTCGCCTTCCTGGTTGTCTGACCTTGTAATTCACTTCGCTCACTTTTTCCATTATCTCGTAGGGGCCTTGCCATTTGGCAAGGAATTTACTTTCAACCGTAGGGACAAGTACCAATATCCTATCCCCCGGGGAAAAGGTACGGGTCTTGGCTCCACGGTTGTACACTCTCTGCTGTGCCAACTGCGCTTGGGCCAAATGTTCCTTCACGATGGGCATTACCTGTGCAATTCGATCTTGCATCAGGGCGACATGCTCAATCACACTCCTGTGGGGAGAACTCTCACTTTCCCAAGTTTCCTTGGCAATATCCAACAGCCCTCTTGGGTGTCTCCCATACAGTAACTCAAAGGGGGAGAATCCCGTAGAGGATTGGGGCACCTCCCTAATAGCAAACATCAAATAAGGAAGTAGACAGTCCCAATCCCTTCCATCTCTATCCACCACTTTCTTCAACATTTGTTTTAGGGTTTTGTTGAATCTTTCAACCAGCCCATCGGTTTGGGGGTGATACACAGATGTACGCAATTGCGTCACTTTGAACAATTTACACAGCTCTTTCATAACCCGGGACATAAAGGGTGTACCTTGGTCCGTAAGCAGTTCTTTACAAATACCCACCCGGCTAAAAACAAGAGATAGCTCTTTGGCTATGGTTTTGGCCGAGGTATTTCTGAGAGGGATCGCTTCTGGATAACGGGTGGCATAGTCCATTATAACCAATATGTACTGGTGCCCCCTAGCGGACTTGATTATAGGACCTACCAAATCCATTGCGATTCTCTCAAACGGGACCTCAATGATGGGTAGAGGGACCAGCGGGCTACGGAAATGTGGCATCGGGGCCGACCTCTGACACACAGGGCAGGAGGAACAATAATTTTCTATGTCCTTCATCACCCCAGGCCAATAGAATCTCTGTAATACCCTCTCTCGGGTTTTCTCTGTCCCCAGATGACCTCCAAGAATGTGCCCATGGGCCAACTCCAACACCAACTTCCTGTAAGGTTTGGGCACCACAAGCTGCTCAACGGTTTCTTCTGCCCTTTTTGCCACCCGATACAGTAGGTCCTTCTCTACGCTGAAGTATGGGTAAGTGCCGGTATTATCTGGGTTCACTAACTCGCCATCTATTTTCACTACGTTTTCCCGTGCCTTTATTAGGGCGGGGTCTTTCAACTGTTCTGTGGCAAAGTTTTCCCTGTGAACCTCAAGATCAGAAAACTCCACAGACGGTAGGTTTTCGTCTGAGGAGGTGGGCTCCTCTCCAGTTTCTTGAGTCTCCCCTGCCAATACTGACAAGGGAAATTCCGGAGAGTCCTCACCACTCTCAGGGGAGTTCTGGCTATCACATTCCTGGTACATAGGGGCACCAGTGGGGGGCTCAGGATCATCCCACAGTTCCCAGAACTTCGGAAAATCCCTTCCCACAATGGCGTCATGCGGTAACTGAGATACTAAGCCCACTGGATGAGAGAGGGTACCTTTGGGGGTCTCGAAACACACTGTAGTCACTGGATACTCTCGGGTGTCCCCATGCACACAAATAACGGCTACCTTGCTATTCCCAGAGACCTCTGTTTTAACTAACTCAGCCTTTATCAGGGTCACAAGGCTACCTGAATCCAGCAATACCACAACATTTCTACCATTAATACACATTTTGCATAAATGTTTCTCAGTTCCCCGAATGGCAGTGCATGCGACTGTCGCACACAGCGACTGACGTCTGCCCGTCAGAAAGTCACACTGCATGGGTTCCTCCACAACCGGGCAATTTGCTGCAATATGTCCCGCTTGCCGGCAGCGGTAGCAAACGATCCTTCTTGCGGCCTCTTGAGCCGCTGATTTCCCAGGCTGTTCTCGCCAAACTTGGGGTAGAGCTCCCACCCTCTCACTCTCTCCACCCTCACCCCTTGGAATCCTCTTATCCGCCCCTGGGGATGGTCTGGTCTTAGGGTGGAAAGTCCGAGTGTCTCTGGAAGAGGCCGTCAGGTTCTCTGTAGCCAAGTATTTCTCCACACGATCCACAAGACCATCGGCCGTCTCTGGGTCTCCATGGCTTACCCACTTTTGGATGGCAGTAGGAAGAGCTCTCAAAAACTGATCCATTACAACACGTTCCACAATCTTTGGTGCGGACAAAGTCTCTGGCTGTAGCCACTTTCTGCTCAGGTGAATGAGATCATACATTTGAGACCTGGGGGGTTTTCCAAGCTGGAAAGTCCAGTTATGCACACGCTGAGCCCGGACAGCCAGGGTGACACCCAGCCTTGCCAATATTTCAGCTTTTAGCATCACATAGTCTTTTGCTTGGTTAGGCTCTAGGTCATAGTAAGCTTTCTGCGATTCACCAGTTAACAGAGGAGCCACTAGTCCAGCCCACTGCTCCTCAGGCCACTTTTCTCTTTCAGCGGTCCTTTCAAATGTGGTCAAAAATACCTCTGGATCATCCTCTCCAGTCATTTTTGTCAATAAACGACTCACCCCAAAGGACGCGGTATTAGTGGGACGGCTTTCCTCACTGGTCTGCGGACGTTGCTGCATTACTGCTTCCATCTGTTGTTGTAGTCTCTGCTCTTGCTTCTGCAACAGGTCTATGAAGCGGGCCTCAGATTGCTGTTGGGCTTGTTGCTGAGCCTCCAGACTCTGTTGTAAAGTTGCAAGGCTCTGTTGATGAGCTTGCTGCTGGGCTGCAAGGCTCCTTTGCAAACCTGCATTTGTCTGCTGTTGATTGGCATTTGCTAGAGCCAGCTGTTTCAGTATCTCCTCCATGCTGGCTTAAAAAAAAACTGCCACTGGTTCTCCACCAACTGTGAGGGGGTTAGCTCGGCAGCGGGTATGTGTGACCCCCGGGATGGGCTCCCCACCCAAAAACAGGCCCAGCAGACGGAGGTTGTGGTTTTCAAAATCAAAAAGGTGCGGTTTATTTTCTATTTACAGTGACAAAAACACAGCAAGGCAAAAAAAAACATAAACAAAATAAATCCTGGTCAACTTGACCTCTGACTAAACATACAGGTTTCCTAACTAACAACTGGGATCAGCCTAGTGCTGTCCTAGTCCCTAAGTCCCTGGTTTTAAATGTCCAAGCAAAATATAGCCACACAGGCTTTCTCTCACCGCACAGGGGTTCACTCTCCCTAGACAGTCCACACAGGTCTGGTTCCAGGCATGAGCTAACATCTAATGAAGCTGGGCTTTCTTATAGAGGCCTAAATGAGCTGACAAGGTTCAGCTGGTCTCATCAACTCCCTGTCTGCACGACGCCCAGCCCTCTCCCTAGAGGTATGAGTCATCCATGAGCACACTAGCCTTATACAACTCTCCACCTAGTTGTACAAATCGGCGTAAAGCCTGAATCTGGGCGAAATATATCTACCCCCCTGGATGCAACCAGGTGACTTTACCTTCCTGCTGTCACAATATATATATATGAAATTGCTTCCATTGCATTGTGGACAATCCACAACTTGGGGCAGCTGACGTGGCAAGTGGACAATCCACAACTTGTGGCAAGTGATGTGGCAAGTGGCACGCTAAATACAACTACACTGCTGCTCTCAGCTGCGGATATCACTCTGGTCTCACTAAATAGCTAAAATCGTAAATAATACTGTTTTTGGAGCTTAGGGCGGCTCCTTATCATATACATGCAAATGTGGTAAAACACGGCATGCAAACGCCACAAAGCGCGCCTTTCTAAGCGCCACTTTCAACCTTAGTTCAGAACACTTTGCACCAGCGTCCTGTCTACATGGGGCCTAAAAACGCCTATGCCATTTACAGCTCCAAAACGCCATGGTGGCCATGAGGCCATAGGCTAACATGGAGAGATGTTTATAAGCTGCAAAAAACGCTCAAACAAGCGGTTGGAAAAACGTCCGTGTGCATGTAGCCTTATATTAACCACTTGTGCACTGCCCAGACCAAGTTTCACATTTCAGCGCTGATGCACTTTTAATGACAATTGCGCGCTCATACAACACTGTAACCCAATGAAAATGTTTTATTTGTTGGCACACAAATAGAGCTTGCTTTTGGTGCTATTTGATCACCTTTGTGTTTTATTTTTATTTTTTTTCTATAAATACAAAAGACCGAGTTTAAAAAATAAATAAATGGATATTTTACCCACTTCAGCACTGGGCCTATTCTGGCACTTCTCTCCTTCATGTAAAAATCATAAATTTATGGCTATAAAATTACTTCAAAACAACAAACATTATATATTTTTTTGGAGCAGACACGCTAGGGAATAAGATGGCGGTCATTGCAAATTTTTATCTCGCTCGGTATTTGCGCAATAAATTTTCAAACGCCTTTTGTTTGCTAAAAATATTACAAAACAGTAAAGTTACGGCCAATTTTTTGGTATAATGTGAAAGATGTTGTTATGCTGAGTAAATAGATACCTAACACGTCACGCTTTAAAATTGCGCACACACATGGCATGACACCAAACTTCAGTAATTAAAAATCTCCCTAGGCGATGCTTAAATTTTTTTTACACGTTACCATTTTTGCATTACAGAGGAGGTCTAGTGCTAGAATTGCTGAACTCGTTCTAACGCACGCAGCAATAACTCACATGTGTGGTTTGAACGGCGTTTACATATGTGGGCGGGACTTACGTGTGTGTTCGCTTCTGAGCGCGAGCTACCGGGGACATGGGCGTTTTTTCTTATTTTTTTTTTTGTTTTTGTTTTTGTTTTTTTACTTTTTTGTATTTCTTACTCTTTTTTTTTTATTTTTTATTTTTTGGGATCTCTTTTATTCCTATTACAAGGAATGTAAACATCCCTTGTAATAGGAATGTGTGTGGCAGGTCCTCTTTATTGAGAGATGCGGGGTCAATAAGACCCCACATCTCTCCTCCAGGCTGGAAAGCATGATATTGTTCCAAAAAAATCACCAATCTCATGCTGACAGCCAAGATCACGGCTTGGTTAACATATGGGAACACGGCATGATGTCATAACGTCGTGCCCGCGCCTCCGACAGTCATAGAGATGACTGATGGCCATCTGGTCACCAGTCATCTCCAAATCGTTCTCCGAGCCCCAGATGGCACGGGAGAGCCCGGAGAAGCACCGGATGGCGGCAAGAGGGGGGGGGGACGGACGTCCCCTCCCCCCGCCTATAAGAACGATCAAGCGGCGGAACTGCCACTATGATCGTTTTTATTGTGCACAGAATCGCCGGCTGAAAAGAATGATATCTGAATGATGCCTGCAACTGCAGGCATCATTCAGATGTCACCGCCCAAAGCCAAGGATGTCATTTGACGGTGGGCGGTAGGAAACTGGTTAATATTTTTAAAAAAGGTAATTTTTCTTCTTCATTGATGTACACTGATGAGACTGCACTGATGGGCACCGATAAGGTGGCAAGGGTGGGCACTGAGAGGTGGCATTGCTATTTGGCACTGGTGGGCAGTGAGAAGTGGCACTGCTAGGTGGCAATGATAGTTGGCAGTGATGGGCACTGATAGGCACTGGCAGCACTGCTAGGTGCCACTGATTGGCACCAGTGGTGGGCATTGATAGGCGGCACTGGCAGGGGCTACTAATTGTCACAGATGGTGCAGAATTGCCTCTTCCTCTTCGGGCCCCATGTCCCTTGCACATAAGCCGGTGATTGCCTTTTTTTTATGCTCACGCTGTCAGCACAAGGAGAAAACAAAAACCATTACCCAGCTTTTGTTTACATCACGTGATCAGCTGTCATTTGCTGACAGCTGATCACATGGTAAAGGGCAGGGATCGGCCCCTTACTCGGATCTGTCATCACCCGAGTCTCAGTGACTCTGTGACCACAGCGTGGGCAAAGGGGAGGACGTTTATTGATGGACTCCCGGCAATTGAGGACCATGCTGTGGCCGTCGATCAGTTATAGCGCTGATCTCAAGTGATTAAAGAGGGTCTAAATGGGCCATTGACATGCATCACAATTCAACTTAGGAATGAGTCTTTGAAAAGTTAAACTAAATAATTTGGCCACTTTATCCTTCCAAATAATTCACTTCCTGTCACATAGCCACACAGGAAGTGAGGGAAAATCCCTAACAATGTCTTTCCTTGGGGACACACAGGTCAGTCTAAATACTTTCCCCATTATGCACATTGCACTCGAGCATATTGCGGGGTACACCCCAAATTATTATTAAGTAGTTTGGACTGTGAGGTTTATTTACTAAAGGCAAATCTACTTTGCACTACAAGTGCACTTGCTGTATATCTGAGGGGGACATGCAAGCCAAAAACTAAAACATCTTTGCTTTTACATGATTGTAACATCCAATCACCAGTACTTTCCCTCAGATTTTCAGCAGCTACACTTTTACTGCAGAGTGGATTTGTCTTTACTAAACCCCAAACTATACAATGATTTGGGGTGTACACAACAAAGTGCTAGAGTGCAATTTGCTTAATGGGGACACTAGTTAGATTGATCTGTGTGTCCAAGAAAAGCCATTGGTAGGGTTTTACCTTCACTTCCTGTTTAGCTGTGTGACAGGAAGTGAAGCCAATGTTAAGAAAAGGAGACAAAGGCCAAACTACAAAAAATAAAATAAAAAAATTCTAAAAAAAAAAAACACACGCAGGGGTTCTAACACTTACTTTGTTTCCCTCAAAATGCCCACAATTAGAATTGTATGGCCTTGAGCTATTTTTAAGTGCAGTGCTCTAAATCAGTGCTTCTCAAGTACCGCCAACATGCCATGTTTGCAGGTTTTCCTTCATCTTGCACATGTGCTTTAAATCACAGTCAATGGTTTTGATTTTTGGACAGCAATTCTCGATAAGAAAAATTTACAAAAAAACTGTTGGGGTACTCCAGGACTGAGGCTGAGAACCACTGCAGTAAAAAAGGAAAATTTAATACTTACCGCTCTGTATTTTTCATTTCCTGGTGACGCTCCATGGCAGCACACAATACAATCCATGCATATACTACCATGAAGGCACCAGATTAGACAAATTACACCCGTTTTGTTTTGACATGCCAATCAGCTGTCACATTTGTTGCAAAGAAAACACAAAACAAACATCAAAACTTTCCATCTAATTTTATTGTTCAACAAAACAAAAGGGAAGGCAAAATAAAAAACATGGTCAATTTGAAACAGTTACAGACTCAACATCTTGAGTAGGGATGAGCTTCGTGTTCGAGTCGAACATACGTTCGACTCGAACATCGGCTGTTCGATCGTTCGACGAAGATCGAACGATTTGGGCCGTTCGCACCAAATTCGAGTGACGCGAACGGCCCACAATGCACTACGCCATCGCAGTGTCATCCAGGCGCTGTGATTGGCCAAGCATGCACTGTGACCCCGCATGCTTGGCCAATCACAGCGCCGGCAGCGAGGAGAGCAATGATTGGCCACAGGCAGGATGCCTGTGGCCAATTATTGCTGAGGGTGTTTAGTACACGCCCCACACTATAAAAGGCCGCCAGCACGGCGGCCTAGTGTAGTGTGTTCCGGAGCAGGGAAAGAGAAGCATAGGCAGGGACAGTGACATTTATTTATTTCTTGCTTAACCTGGATTCCTTTAGTTTAGGGAAAGAGAAGGATAGGTAGGGAGAGTGTCAGTGTGTTTTACTGTGCGAATCCTTGTTTCTAGGGACAGGGAAGGACAGTGAGGGAATTCTCCTTGTGCTATAGTGTGCTTTAAAAAAACATTTTTTCTAGGGACAGAAAACTCTAGGTAGGGAGAGTGTCAGTTTCTTTCACTGTGATAATCCTTGTTTCTAGGGACAAAGAAGGAAAGTGAGGGAAATTCTCCTTGTGCTATAGTGTGCTTTAAAAAAACATTTTTTCTAGGGACAGAAAACTATAGGTAGGGAGAGTGTCAGTGTGTTTTACTGTGCGAATCCTTGTTTCTAGGGACAGGGAAGGACAGTGAGGGAATTCTCCTTGTGCTATAGTGTGCTTTAAAAAAACATTTTTTCTAGGGACAGAAAACTCTAGGTAGGGAGAGTGTCAGTTTCTTTCACTGTGATAATCCTTGTTTCTAGGGACAAAGAAGGAAAGTGAGGGAAATTCTCCTTGTGCTATAGTGTGCTTTAAAAAAACATTTTTTCTAGGGACAGAAAACTATAGGTAGGGAGAGTGTCAGTGTCTTTTACTGTGCGAATCCTTGTTTCTAGGGACAGGGAAGGACAGTGAGGGAATTCTCCTTGTGCTATAGTGTGCTTTAAAAAAACATTTTTTCTAGGGACAGAAAACTCTAGGTAGGGAGAGTGTCAGTTTCTTTCACTGTGATAATCCTTGTTTCTAGGGACAAAGAAGGAAAGTGAGGGAAATTCTCCTTGTGCTATAGTGTGCTTTAAAAAAACATTTTTTCTAGGGACAGAAAACTCTAGGTAGGGAGAGTGTCAGTTTCTTTCACTGTGATAATCCTTGTTTCTAGGGACAAAGAAGGAAAGTGAGGGAAATTCTCCTTGTGCTATAGTGTGCTTTAAAAAAACATTTTTTCTAGGGACAGAAAACTCTAGGTAGGGAGAGTGTCAGTTTCTTTCACTGTGATAATCCTTGTTTCTAGGGACAAAGAAGGAAAGTGAGGGAAATTCTCCTTGTGCTATAGTGTGCTTTAAAAAAACATTTTTTCTAGGGACAGAAAACTATAGGTAGGGAGAGTGTCAGTGTCTTTTACTGTGCGAATCCTTGTTTCTAGGGACAGGGAAGGACAGTGAGGGAATTCTCCTTGTGCTATAGTGTGCTTTAAAAAAACATTTTTTCTAGGGACAGAAAACTCTAGGTAGGGAGAGTGTCAGTTTCTTTCACTGTGATAATCCTTGTTTCTAGGGACAAAGAAGGAAAGTGAGGGAAATTCTCCTTGTGCTATAGTGTGCTTTAAAAAAACATTTTTTCTAGGGACAGAAAACTCTAGGTAGGGAGAGTGTCAGTTTCTTTCACTGTGATAATCCTTGTTTCTAGGGACAAAGAAGGAAAGTGAGGGAAATTCTCCTTGTGCTATAGTGTGCTTTAAAAAAACATTTTTTCTAGGGACAGAAAACTATAGGTAGGGAGAGTGTCAGTGTGTTTTACTGTGCGAATCCTTGTTTCTAGGGACAGGGAAGGACAGTGAGGGAATTCTCCTTGTGCTATAGTGTGCTTTAAAAAAAAAAAAATTCTAGGGACAGAAAACTCTAGGTAGGGAGAGTGTCAGTTTCTTTCACTGTGATAATCCTTGTTTCTAGGGACAAAGAAGGAAAGTGAGGGAAATTCTCCTTGTGCTATAGTGTGCTTTAAAAAAAAATTTTTTTCTAGGGACAGAAAACTATAGGTAGGGAGAGTGTCAGTGTCTTTTACTGTGCGAATCCTTGTTTCTAGGGACAGGGAAGGACAGTGAGGGAATTCTCCTTGTGCTATAGTGTGCTTTAAAAAAACATTTTTTCTAGGGACAGAAAACTCTAGGTAGGGAGAGTGTCAGTTTCTTTCACTGTGATAATCCTTGTTTCTAGGGACAAAGAAGGAAAGTGAGGGAAATTCTCCTTGTGCTATAGTGTGCTTTAAAAAAACATTTTTTCTAGGGACAGAAAACTCTAGGTAGGGAGAGTGTCAGTTTCTTTCACTGTGATAATCCTTGTTTCTAGGGACAAAGAAGGAAAGTGAGGGAAATTCTCCTTGTGCTATAGTGTGCTTTAAAAAAACATTTTTTCTAGGGACAGAAAACTCTAGGTAGGGAGAGTGTCAGTTTCTTTCACTGTGATAATCCTTGTTTCTAGGGACAAAGAAGGAAAGTGAGGGAAATTCTCCTTGTGCTATAGTGTGCTTTAAAAAAACATTTTTTCTAGGGACAGAAAACTCTAGGTAGGGAGAGTGTCAGTTTCTTTCACTGTGATAATCCTTGTTTCTAGGGACAAAGAAGGAAAGTGAGGGAAATTCTCCTTGTGCTATAGTGTGCTTTAAAAAAACATTTTTTCTAGGGACAGAAAACTATAGGTAGGGAGAGTGTCAGTGTCTTTTACTGTGCGAATCCTTGTTTCTAGGGACAGGGAAGGACAGTGAGGGAATTCTCCTTGTGCTATAGTGTGCTTTAAAAAAACATTTTTTCTAGGGACAGAAAACTCTAGGTAGGGAGAGTGTCAGTTTCTTTCACTGTGATAATCCTTGTTTCTAGGGACAAAGAAGGAAAGTGAGGGAAATTCTCCTTGTGCTATAGTGTGCTTTAAAAAAACATTTTTTCTAGGGACAGAAAACTCTAGCTAGGGAGAGTGTCAGTTTCTTTCACTGTGATAATCCTTGTTTCTAGGGACAAAGAAGGAAAGTGAGGGAAATTCTCCTTGTGCTATAGTGTGCTTTAAAAAAACATTTTTTCTAGGGACAGAAAACTCTAGGTAGGGAGAGTGTCAGTTTCTTTCACTGTGATAATCCTTGTTTCTAGGGACAAAGAAGGAAAGTGAGGGAAATTCTCCTTGTGCTATAGTGTGCTTTAAAAAAACATTTTTTCTAGGGACAGAAAACTATAGGTAGGGAGAGTGTCAGTGTGTTTTACTGTGCGAATCCTTGTTTCTAGGGACAGGGAAGAACAGTGAGGGAATTCTCCTTGTGCTATAGTGTGCTTTAAAAAAACATTTTTTCTAGGGACAGAAAACTCTAGGTAGGGAGAGTGTCAGTTTCTTTCACTGTGATAATCCTTGTTTCTAGGGACAAAGAAGGAAAGTGAGGGAAATTCTCCTTGTGCTATAGTGTGCTTTAAAAAAACATTTTTTCTAGGGACAGAAAACTATAGGTAGGGAGAGTGTCAGTGTCTTTTACTGTGCGAATCCTTGTTTCTAGGGACAAAGAAGGAAAGTGAGGGAAATTCTCCTTGTGCTATAGTGTGCTTTAAAAAAACATTTATTCTAGGGACAGAAAACTATAGGTAGGGAGAGTGTCAGTGTGTTTTACTGTGCGAATCCTTGTTTCTAGGGACAGGGAAGGACAGTGAGGGAATTCTCCTTGTGCTATAGTGTGCTTTAAAAAAACATTTTTTCTAGGGACAGAAAACTCTAGGTAGGGAGAGTGTCAGTTTCTTTCACTGTGATAATCCTTGTTTCTAGGGACAAAGAAGGAAAGTGAGGGAAATTCTCCTTGTGCTATAGTGTGCTTTAAAAAAACATTTTTTCTAGGGACAGAAAACTCTAGGTAGGGAGAGTGTCAGTTTCTTTCACTGTGATAATCCTTGTTTCTAGGGACAAAGAAGGAAAGTGAGGGAAATTCTCCTTGTGCTATAGTGTGCTTTAAAAAAACATTTTTTCTAGGGACAGAAAACTATAGGTAGGGAGAGTGTCAGTGTGTTTTACTGTGCGAATCCTTGTTTCTAGGGACAGGGAAGGACAGTGAGGGAATTCTCCTTGTGCTATAGTGTGCTTTAAAAAAAAAAAAATTCTAGGGACAGAAAACTCTAGGTAGGGAGAGTGTCAGTTTCTTTCACTGTGATAATCCTTGTTTCTAGGGACAAAGAAGGAAAGTGAGGGAAATTCTCCTTGTGCTATAGTGTGCTTTAAAAAAACATTTTTTTCTAGGGACAGAAAACTATAGGTAGGGAGAGTGTCAGTGTCTTTTACTGTGCGAATCCTTGTTTCTAGGGACAGGGAAGGACAGTGAGGGAATTCTCCTTGTGCTATAGTGTGCTTTAAAAAAACATTTTTTCTAGGGACAGAAAACTCTAGGTAGGGAGAGTGTCAGTTTCTTTCACTGTGATAATCCTTGTTTCTAGGGACAAAGAAGGAAAGTGAGGGAAATTCTCCTTGTGCTATAGTGTGCTTTAAAAAAACATTTTTTCTAGGGACAGAAAACTCTAGGTAGGGAGAGTGTCAGTTTCTTTCACTGTGATAATCCTTGTTTCTAGGGACAAAGAAGGAAAGTGAGGGAAATTCTCCTTGTGCTATAGTGTGCTTTAAAAAAACATTTTTTCTAGGGACAGAAAACTCTAGGTAGGGAGAGTGTCAGTTTCTTTCACTGTGATAATCCTTGTTTCTAGGGACAAAGAAGGAAAGTGAGGGAAATTCTCCTTGTGCTATAGTGTGCTTTAAAAAAACATTTTTTCTAGGGACAGAAAACTCTAGGTAGGGAGAGTGTCAGTTTCTTTCACTGTGATAATCCTTGTTTCTAGGGACAAAGAAGGAAAGTGAGGGAAATTCTCCTTGTGCTATAGTGTGCTTTAAAAAAACATTTTTTCTAGGGACAGAAAACTATAGGTAGGGAGAGTGTCAGTGTCTTTTACTGTGCGAATCCTTGTTTCTAGGGACAGGGAAGGACAGTGAGGGAATTCTCCTTGTGCTATAGTGTGCTTTAAAAAAACATTTTTTCTAGGGACAGAAAACTCTAGGTAGGGAGAGTGTCAGTTTCTTTCACTGTGATAATCCTTGTTTCTAGGGACAAAGAAGGAAAGTGAGGGAAATTCTCCTTGTGCTATAGTGTGCTTTAAAAAAAACATTTTTTCTAGGGACAGAAAACTATAGGTAGGGAGAGTGTCAGTGTGTTTTACTGTGCCAATCCTTGTTTCTAGGGACAGGGAAGGACAGTGAGGGAATTCTCCTTGTGCTATAGTGTGCTTTAAAAAAACATTTTTTCTAGGGACAGAAAACTCTAGGTAGGGAGAGTGTCAGTTTCTTTCACTGTGATAATCCTTGTTTCTAGGGACAAAGAAGGAAAGTGAGGGAAATTCTCCTTGTGCTATAGTGTGCTTTAAAAAAACATTTTTTCTAGGGACAGAAAACTCTAGCTAGGGAGAGTGTCAGTTTCTTTCACTGTGATAATCCTTGTTTCTAGGGACAAAGAAGGAAAGTGAGGGAAATTCTCCTTGTGCTATAGTGTGCTTTAAAAAAACATTTTTTCTAGGGACAGAAAACTCTAGGTAGGGAGAGTGTCAGTTTCTTTCACTGTGATAATCCTTGTTTCTAGGGACAAAGAAGGAAAGTGAGGGAAATTCTCCTTGTGCTATAGTGTGCTTTAAAAAAACATTTTTTCTAGGGACAGAAAACTATAGGTAGGGAGAGTGTCAGTGTGTTTTACTGTGCGAATCCTTGTTTCTAGGGACAGGGAAGAACAGTGAGGGAATTCTCCTTGTGCTATAGTGTGCTTTAAAAAAAAATTTTTTCTAGGGACAGAAAACTCTAGGTAGGGAGAGTGTCAGTTTCTTTCACTGTGATAATCCTTGTTTCTAGGGACAAAGAAGGAAAGTGAGGGAAATTCTCCTTGTGCTATAGTGTGCTTTAAAAAAACATTTTTTCTAGGGACAGAAAACTATAGGTAGGGAGAGTGTCAGTGTCTTTTACTGTGCGAATCCTTGTTTCTAGGGACAAAGAAGGAAAGTGAGGGAAATTCTCCTTGTGTTATAGTGTGCTTTAAAAAAAACATTTATTCTAGGGACAGAAAACTATAGGTAGGGAGAGTGTCAGTGTGTTTTACTGTGCGAATCCTTGTTTCTAGGGACAGGGAAGGACAGTGAGGGAAATTCTCCTTGTGCTATAGTGTGCTAAAGCATTCCTCATCAACCATCTTTGAAATCCTTGTTTTTTGGACAGTCAGGGAAATTGTCGTTGTGCTATTCTGTGCAAAAGCAATCATCCTCAACCATATTTAGAAATCCTTAAGTAAAGGGACAGAGAAGGACACCTGAAGGCAGCCCTTATTGCTTTTTTCCCATCTCCCTGCAGGCCATCTATTAGAATGTCTGGAAGGCAAACAAGGAGAGGCAGACAGTCAGGAGGCAATAAAAGAGGGCAAGCAGGCTCTGTGTCTGGGGGCAACAGTGCTGGTCGTGGACGCGGTGCATTGTCATCAGCACATGGCCATGGGACACGCTTGTCCTTCTTTTCGGCAGCTGGACATGTTGAGCCACATCATGCCGAAGACTTGGTAGAGTAGATGACCAAGCCCTCCTCCTCCTCCTCATCCTCTCTCACCCAGGCTCAGGGTACTGGCAAAGCAGCTGCCAAAGCGTCCTCTTCCCTGGTATCAATGTCAGACTCATCATCAGTCACTCCTTCCCTAGACCCACCATGTCCTCCTCCTGAGGAGTCCCCCGAACTGTTTGAGCACAGTGTTGGGTACATGCTCCAGGAGGATGCCCAGCGTTTCGAAGGGTCTGATGATGAAACCCAGCTACAGGAAGGCAGTAGCGTGAGAGCAGACAGAGGGGATGCTCAAGAAGGACACCAATCTGGCAGTCATGTTCCAGCAGCTGCAGCATACTGCCAGATTGGCTCCAGTGATGAGGAGGGAGGGGATGATGAGGTCACTGACTCCACGTGGGTGCCTAATAGGAGAGAGGAGGAGGAGGAGGATGAGGAGGAGGCACATCTCCAATGAGGCAGGATGCCCTTTGGTGGCCAGCGTAAGGGCAGTACACCGACGGAATCACACCGCAGAGCTCCGCCTGTGCAGGGCGCTGCCTCTGCCCGTCATTCAAAAAGTTCTTTGGTGTGGGCCTTTTTTGAGGCTAGTGCATCAGATCGCACAGCTGCTGTTTGCAACATATGTCTCAAGCGTATATCGCGTGGCCAAAACATCAGCCGCTTGGGTACCACATGCCTGACCAGACATATATTGACCTGCCATGCAGCTCGTTGGCAAGCCTACCTCAAAGACCCACACCAAAGAACAAAGCGGACCTCTCCTTGCACCGCATCAGCTGGGATCTCCAACCCCACTATAACTTCAGTCCTCTCTGAAACATGCACTGAGAGGAATGAAGGTGTAGAATTAGGTGTGTCACAGCCAAGTACTTGCGGCCACTCTGCTAGCAGTACACCGACGTCCGATTCTAGCAGGCAAATTTCCCTGCCCCAGCTGCTGGACCGTCGAAAGAAGTTCACTCCCAGCCATCCACATGCCCAGCGGTTGAATGCTAGCTTGGCTAAATTGCTAGCGCTTCAACTGCTGCCTTTTCAGTTGGTAGACTCGGCCCCCTTCCGTGAGTTTGTGCAATGTGCGGTTCCTCAGTGGCAGGTTCCCAAACGCCACTTTTTCTCACGGAAGGCTATTCCGGCTCTCTACCGGCATGTGGAAGGCAATGTCTTGGCCTCGCTGGACAGGGCGGTCAGCGGTAAGGTGCATATTACCGCTGACTCATGGTCCAGCAGGCATGGACAGGGACGTTACCTTTCTTTCACGGCCCATTGGGTCACTCTTTTGGCAGCTGGGAAGGATGCAGGACAAGGTGCAGTAGTGTTGGAGGTTGTTCCACCGCCACGCCTCCAAAATGCTACTACTGGTTGTGACACACCTTTCTCCTCCACCCCCTCCTCTTCTTCTTCCTCCATGGCCTCTTCCTGTGGTTTGTCCTATGAACCAGCGGTGCTCCGTAGCCGTTCACGGGGCTACGCAAGTACGCAGGCAAAAAGATGCCATGCCGTGCTTGCGCTGGTGTGTTTGGGGGACAGAAGCCACACTGGGGCAGAGGTCCTGTCTGCTCTGCAGGGCCAGGCCGAGAGGTGGTTGACGCCACGCCAGCTTAAGCCAGGAATGGTGGTTTGCGACAATGGCACCAACCTCCTCTCCGCCCTCCGACAGGGACAACTGACCCATGTGCCCTGTGTGGCTCACGTCCTTAACCTGGTGGTGCAGCGGTTCTTGGGCAGGTACCCGGGCTTACAGGATGTCCTGAGGCAGGCCAGGAAAGTCTGTGTGCATTTCCGCAGATCTTATAATGCCAGTGCTCGCCTGGCTGAGCTGCAAAAGGAGTTGAACCTGCCCAAGAACCGCCTTATATGTGACATGCCCACCAGGTGGAACTCAACGTTGGCCATGCTGCAGCGGCTGCACACGCAGCAGAGGGCCATCAATGAGTACCTGTGCGACTACGGCACCAGGACAGGGTCAGGGGAGCTTGGTTTTTTTTCTCCACGCCAGTGGGGCATGATCAGGGATGCATGCACTGTCCTGGCACCATTTGAGGAGGCCACGAGGATGGTGAGCAGTGACAGTGCATGCATCAGTGACACTGTACCTCTTGTCCACCTGTTGGAGCACACGCTGCGTGGAATAATGGACAGGGCACTTGAGGCAGAACAGAGGCAGGAAGAGGAGGACTTCCTTGCCTCTCAAGGCCCCCTTTACCCAGACAGTGTTCCTTCTGTCCCACCCATCGCACAGGAAGAGGAGGAGGAGGAGGAGGAGGAGGATTGTGTCAGCATGGAGGTGGAGGCTGGCACTCAGCATCATCAGCAGCAGTCTTTTAGGGATGATTTACAGTCCCAAGAAACCAGTGGACTTGTACGTGGCTGGGAGGAGGTGGCTGCGGATCATGTCGTCCTTAGTGACCCAGAGGACTCCGGAGCGAATGCCTCAGCAAACCTACGCTGCATGGCCTCCCTGATCCTGCAAAGTCTGCGGAAGGATCCTCGTATTCTTCGGATCAAGGAGAGGGACCATTACTGGCTGGCCACTCTCCTTGATCCACGGTACAAGGGTAAGGTTGCGGACCTTATGTTACCGTCGCAGAGGGAGCAGAGGATGAGACAACTCCGGGAGGCCTTGCAGAAAGGTCTGTGCAACGCGTTCCCAGAGACTGGGAGGTTACAAACTCCTGGTCCTGGACAACGAGTTGCTGAGGCTTCGGCCAGTCAAAGAAGGAGCGTTGGGGAAGGTGGCCGTCTGACCGATGCGTTCAGACAATTCTTTAGTCCGCAGCCCCAAAGTATGATCGGTTCCAGCAACCATCGCCAGCGTCTGATAAACATGGTGCAGGAATATCTAGGGGCAAGGTCAGACTTGGACACCTTCCCCACCGAAAATCCTCTGGCTTACTGGGTCTTGAGGATGGATCACTGGCCAGAGCTTGCACAGTATGCAATTGAGCTACTGGCCTGTCCTGCATCCAGCGTTCTTTCAGAACGCACATTCAGTGCTGCTGGAGGATTTTTCACGGATCACAGGGTGCGCCTGTCCACCGACTCGGTTGATCGACTGACTTTCATCAAGATGAACCAGTCTTGGATCACCACCAGCTACCACACACCTGATGCTGATATAACAGACTAATTGATTTTAACATGTCACATCCCTTCAAGACTGATGCTGATGCTGAGTGCCTGTGCTGTTATGTTGACTGGCTATCCTCCTCCTCCGAGTCCTCAATGATACGATTGATGATGATAGCTTGGAAGATCATTTTTGTTTATGGGTGCCGCCACCAGTGGCTAAGGCCCAATTTTTCAGCCCCTGTTTTACAGGGGCGTGTAATTACAATTTTTTTAGCAATAATTTGCCATAGGGCTCATTGCTGTGCTCCAAGTACAGTATCTGTGAGGGGTTGGAGTGTTGTGGCACCAGTGCCTAAGGCCCAATTTTTCAGCCCCTGTTTAACAGGGGCGTGTCATTACAATTTTTGAAGCAATACTTTGCAACAGGGCTCATTGCTGTGCTCCAAGTACAGTATCTGTGAGGGGTTGTAGTGTTGTGCCACCAGTGCCTAAGGCCCAATTTTTCAGCCCCTGTTCAACAGGGGCATGCAATTACAATTCTTGATCTAATAATTCACAGCAGGGCCCATTGCTGCACCCACCAAGAGTAACTCTGAAGGCTTACAGTGTTGTGGCAACGCCACCACCACCACGAAAGGCCCAATTTTTCAGCCCCTGTTCAAAAGGGGCATGTAATTACAATTCTTGATCTAATAATTCACAGCAGGGCCCATTCCTGCACCCACCAAGAGTAACTCTGAGGGCTTACAGTGTTGTGGCAACGCCACCACCACGAAAGGCCCAATTTTTCAGCCCCTGTTCAACAGGGGCATGCAATTACAATTCTTGATCTAATAATTCACAGCAGGGCCCATTGCTGCACCCACCAAGAGTAACTGTCAGGGCTTACAGTGTTGTGGCACCAGCACCACCATCAAAGGCCCAATTTTTACTACCACTGTTCAACAATTATATGTAATTAAAATTCCTGATATAATAGTTGACAGCAGGGCGTTCCAGCACCAACCAAGAGTAACTGTGAGTGCTTACAGTGTTGTGCCAACACCAACAACTAAGGGGCCTATTTCTGCAGAGTATATACGGCAGGTCCCTACTTTCAAACATCCAACTTACAAACGACTCCTACTTGCAAACGCAAGAAGACAACAGGAAGTGAGAGGAAATCTACCCCTAGGAAGGAAAATTCTCTCCTGTAAGAATAAATATGGGAGAAAGGTGTCTCCTCTGTACTGATGCTTTATCAGCAATCCTTGTTTCAAGAAAAACACCACATTTCAAAAACAGTTGTCATTGGGACGGAAAGTGAGGTGAAATGTTCTGAACAGGGGCACAGACAGCAAAACAAATGTTACAGGGGTGATAACCCTTACCTATGTTTTCCAAAAAGTTTAAAAATAGATTTTTGGTCTGGAGCTACACTTCAACAATGTACCTGTTCAAAATTACAAACAGATTGTACATAAGAACAAACCTACAGTCCCTGTCTTGTATGCACCGCCTGTATACGGCTGTTCAGAGTATATAGGGCCTTTTTTATTTTATGTGCGGGGTTCCCCTTAATATCCATACAAGACCCAAAGGGGCTGGTAATGGGCTGGGGTGGGGGGGGGGGGGGGTCATGGGGTAGCTATGCCATTTTTCTTAAAGATTTTCATCCATATTACCAGGACCAGACATTACATTAAAGCCGCAAGCAGTTTTAAATGGCTTTTTTTTCCTTTAGAAGTGTCATTTTGTGCAGGGACAGTTCTAAACACGGGAAACATGTGGCACTTCACAGGCATACTTTAGACACCCCCCAGGTACGATATTTAAAGGAATATTTGACTTTTTTTTTTTCACTTTATGCATCATTAAAATGACTGCTCCCGAAAAACGACCGTTTTTAAAACTTCTTTTTGCATTGATACATGTCCCCTGGTGCAGAACCCGGGTTCCCAAACCCTTTTTAGGACAATAACATGCATAATAGTTGTTATAATTAGCACTTTAGAATTCGAACGTTCGCATCCATTGTATTTAATAGGGTTCTAATGTTCGTACGAACTTTCGGTCCGTTCGCGGGTTCTGGTGCGAACCGAACCCGGGGGTGTTCGGCTCATCACTAATCTTGAGCAATTTTTGTCCAAAAAAATGCAGCAGACAATTAAATCAAAGTGAACAAACAACACAGATTAACAACATCAGAATTATTTCAGGGGGACATATCTCCCCCACACCAAAAATATACAATCCACATAAGTTAACCAATCACTTGTTTTGCAAAGACATAACAAATAAAATACATGTGTTACAAACTCAATAAGGACACCAACATGTACATTTTACCCCCCCCACCCCCACCCACTTGCCTCTTCTCAAGGCAAGCGACCGAATGCTCTGCAAGCTTTATATAACATATGTTTGTGTGCTAATGAGGCAATTGAAAACACATGCACAGTCCATGAAACACCCAGATTGCAAGTTCTCCCAATGTAGAGACTGAAATTCAAAGTGGGTACACCTGTTAAGGATGTCCTTCAATTTCTAACCCATAAAAAAACTCTCTGAGTGAGCATGCCCAGAAATATCCAGGCGCTGTTCACACACAAAAAGCACGCCAAAAAAAACTAACTGGCTGGGCATGTGCAGAACAACACAAATGCAGCTAGCAAAAAATAACCCCTCCCCCCGTCCAAAATTAGGCACATCATCCAGCATGCTACAAAATTAGAGATGGGACAATCACCCCTCCCCCCCACCAACAAATACCATTGCAGTCTATGGGAACTGACTTGTTAATTTTGCTAGTCCCCACTTGGCTGGCTTATCTTCTAGTTATTGGCCTTAAAATGGGGGCCCAGGTCCCACCCTAAGGGACATATATCAATGTCACCAATTTGGAAAACACCAAAAACAAAACAAGGAGAAGTGCCTTTAAATATGCCAAATTGCTTAAGGGCCATTTCACACCACATGCAGTCCATTGCGTTTTTTATGCATCCAAAAATACATGGAAAGTTGGTTATATGGTTCTAAATGGCAGTGTTTGTTCCAGTGCGTTCCAGTTCCACCAAAAAAGTAGAACATGCTGCATTTTACCTGCACTGGACTGTACTGGAACGCATCAAAACGCATCATAAACGCACTGGAACGCACAGGAACACACCTAAATGCACCAAAAACGCACTGGAACACACTTGTCCTTATCTATGGTTAATAAAAAAGAGGGGTGAAAAAAAAGCACTGGACTGCATCAAAAACTTACCAAAAATGCACTGGAACGCATGAAAAAAGTGCATGCAGAAAAGCACCTGGAACGCATTCGGATTGCGTTTCTATGGTGTGAACTGGCCCTAGTTCACACTATAGAAACGCAGTCTGGGTGCGTTCCAGGTGCTTTTCTGCATGCGCGTTTTTGACACATTCCAGTGCATTTTTGAGGTGTTTTTGATGCAGTCCAGTGTTTTTTCCCCTTCTTTTCACTTAGGACAAGTGTGTTGCAGTGTGTCTTTGGTGCATTTAGGTGCGTTGCGGTGCATTCCAGTGCATTTTTGGTACGTTCCGTTGCGTTTTTCATGTGTTTTACTGGGGTCCAGTACAGTTTTGTACCTAAAAAATGCAGCATGACCAATTATTTTTTGGCTTTCTGAAATGCACTGGAACGGACTGCAGTGGTGTGAACTATGCCATTGGCATTAATGTGATCAACTTTCTTTGCGTTTTTCACTCATCAAAAAAACGCACTGCACTGCATCCGGTGTGAACTGGCCCTAAATATAACCCCCGGGGGGTGTCTATAGTATGCCTGTAAAGTAGCACATGTTTTCCATGTTTATAACAGTTGGAGAGCAAAATGACATTTCTAAAGTAAAATAATAGTCATTTAAAAGTCCTTGCGGCTGTAATGAATTGCTGGTTCCCGTCAATACAGATAAAAGTCATTGAAAGTCTTTGCTAACCAAAAAAAAAATGCATGGGGGTTCCCCCAAATTCCATAACCAGGCCCTTCAGGTCTGAAATGGATATTAAGGGGAACCCTGCTGCAAATTTAAAAAAAAAAATGACGTGGGGTTCCCCCCAAATATCCAAACTAGGCCCTTCAGATCTGGCATGGATTTTAAGGGGAACTCCACCCCAGATAAAAAAAAAATGGCGTGGAGTCCCCCTAAAAATCCACACCAGACCCTTTATCCGAGCACATAACCTGGCCGGCCGCAGGGGAAGAGGGGGGGACGAGAGAGCGCCCCCCCTCCCTCCTGAACCGTACCAGGCCACATGCCCTCAACATGGGGAGGATGTCCCCATGTTGATGGGACAAGGGCCTCATCCCCACAACCCTTGCCCGGTGGTTGTGGGGGTCTGCGGGCGGGGGGCTTATCGGAATCTGGAAGACCCCTTTAACAAAGGGGACCCCCAGATCCCGGCTCCCCCCCTGTGTGAAATGGTAATGGGGTACAAATGTACCCCTACCATTTCACAAGGAAAGTGTAAAAAATGTAAAAAATGACAAGAGCCGGTTTTTGACAATAACCTTTATTAATGTCTTCTCTTTTCTTCCATCTTCTTCCATCTTCTTCTTCCTTCTTCTTCTTCCATCTTCTTCTTTTCTCCATTCGGGTTTCTTCCTCCATCTTCATCTTCCTCTTCATCTTTATCTTCATCTTCATCTTCCTTCTTCCTTCGGTCTTCTTGTCCGCATCTTGCTCCGGCGTCTTCCCTTCTTCTTTCTTCTCTGGCCGCTCCGTTTGAATTGGAGGTTCCCGCTGTGCGACGCTTCAGTTCGCCTCTGGGTCCGCTTACACCCGGTGACCCCGCCCCCCTCTGACACACATGGATTTCACGGGGACTTTCCCCGTGGTACCAAGGGGGGCGGAGCCACCGGGTGTAAGCAGACCAAGTGGAGAACTGAAACGTCGCACAGCGGGAACCTCCAATTCAAACGGAGCGGCCGGAGAAGAAAGAAGAAGGGAAGACGCCGGGGCAAGATGCGGACGAGAAGACCGAAGGAAGAAGAAGATGAAGATGAAGATAAAGATAAAGAGGAAGATGGAGGAAGAAACCCGAATGGAGAAAAGAAGAAGATGGAAGAAGAAGATGGAAGAAGAAGAAGGAAGAAGAAGATGGAAGAAAAGAGAAGACATTAATAAAGGAATTGTCAAAAACCGGCTCTTGTCATTTTTTAAATTTTTTACACTTTCCTTGTGAAATGGTAGGGGTACATTTGTACCCCATTACCATTTCACACAGGGGGGGGCCGGGACCTGGGGGTCCCCTTTGTTAAAGGGGTCTTCCAGATTCCAATAAGCCCCCCGCCCGCAGACCCCCACAACCACCGGGCAAGGGTTGTGGGGATGAGGCCCTTGTCCCCATCAACATGGGGACATCCTCCCCATGTTGAGGGCATGTGGCCTGGTACGGTTCAGGAGGGAGGGGGGCCGCTCTCGTCCCCCCTCTTCCCCTGCGGCCGGCCAGGTTGCGTGCTCGGATAAGGGTCTGGTGTGGATTTTTGGGGGAACTCCACGCCATTTTTTAAATAAAATTTGGGGTGGAGTTCCCCTTAAAATCCATGCCAGATCTGAAGGGCCTGGTTTGGATATTTGGGGGGAACCCGCACGTCATTTTTTTTTTAAATTTGCAGCGGGGTTCCCCTTAATATCCATTCCAGACCTGAAGGGCCTGGTTATGGAATTTGGGGGACCCCCACGCTTTTTTTTTTGGTTAGCAAACACTTTCAAAGACTTTTCTCTATATTGCCGGGAGCCGACAATTCATTATAGCCGCGGCTGCTTTTAAATGGGTTTTTTTCCTTTAGAAATGTAATTTTGCTGGCGCACTGGCAATTTCAGAGCTGCGCCTGTTCAACTTATGCAAATTGAGTTATGTGACTTGACATTTACTAAGATTTTGCCGGCGCAGTGTCCCAGCGCATTTGAACCATTGAAATTCCTGCGCTGAGCTCAAAAAAACCTCCCGCAGCTCGAATCGTACTTGCCGGAGCAGCGGGCTGGTTTTGAAAAAAGTTACTTTCCCACTCTATTTTGGGCATATTAGTTATTTGGGCAGGTGTCACTACACTTCCTCACATCACCCCACATCACCCCATTATATTCTCACTTCCAGCTTCTTTATATTTAGATTTTAACATACCCTGCGCCAGGTCCATAGTAGCGCACTGAGCGCCTCCTCCCGGGCGCAGAGAACACTATAGTAAATGGAAAATAGGGCTGCGATACCGGCGCTAATGTTTTGTAAATACCAAAACAGCCATTGCGCACGCAGATGCACCAATACTCATGGCGCAAACGTTTGGTAAATCAGCCCCAATGACTTATGAAGGTCCGTGCTCCCTGTTACTGTGCATGAACCTTTGTGCTGTCATCTGTTGCTGTGTTACAAGACTAGTCTCAAAACTTTTTGATACCACCTGGTATTGTAGGCTCTTCTATTTATGAACTTTTACAGTGGTAAATGAATAACAAAAAAAATCTTACATTGAAGAAAAAACCTTTGTCCTTAAGTCGAGAGTTAAATGTATATTTTTATTTATGAAGTATAGAGCTTTACATGGATCAATTTTTTTGTTTTTGTATAGATCCTGGAGTGAGAGGTCAACAGAGTCACCACTATGACTGGTACCAGATAGAGACCTAATAGTAACCTAATAGTAACTTTCCTTCCAGGGGCGTAAGAGTTATGTAAGACAATTTCCCTATAAAATTTAAATGTCATTTTTGACTGGTCTCAAGTATAGGTAGGGGCATCATGCTGTACAGACAGGAAAGTGTGATTGCTGTTTTGATTGAGTGAGTCACTTTTTAAACTTGTCTGAAAATGAACACGATCATATAGCTCCTTATACTATTACAAGTCATATAACGTCTTAGAAAGAACAAAAAACTGCAAGTCATTCATGAGGACGTGATTGGATTGACTAAAATGTAACAAGTTTCGTCACTTGGCTTTCTGCGTGGCCGGCATGTTCTGCAAGCTCCCGACGTTTAGTAGTCCTAATTACAAAAGGTTATATCTGCCTTTTTCCAGGACAGGGTGGAGACAGTAATTGCCAAGTCTTAATGGAAAGGGTCAGCAAACGTCTCCCAGGATTGCTGTTCTCAACAATTTGCTGAGTGTATGTTCTCATTTAGACTTTCTCATCCACTTCTACCCACTGGGATGCCCATTATTGAACCTCAGTAATGGTAGATGGCACATATAGACTTAAAGACATATGGGGGTTATTTACTAAAGGCAAGTAGGCTATATTCTTTGCAAGGGAAATTGCACTTTGCATGGCAATTGCCCTCGCAGCTTAGTGAATGTGGAGAAATTTCTCTTTGCAAACAATACCCAATCACGCTGAGGTGGTTGACCTGCATTTTCCCTGCACCCAACCACCCACCTTAAACTGTGAAGGGAGCCTGACAGGGGTGTACACATGCAGCAGGCAAGAATCATTGCTTTCTGTCAAAAATGATCCCCTTGACACGTTCAATGGGCATTTATGCCGCATGCGACATAATCTAGTGAAGGGGGCTGTGCTGCAATCGTGAGCCAAACACTAGACTCTTAGGAGGTGGAAGTATCACCTCCCGAATGTCTATCATCCGCGCCTGCCCCACTTTTCACTTAGTGACGCAAGTCTAAACAAGCCCTTAGGATTTAGATCTACTTCTAACCGCTTGCCGACTGTAATGCCCTGTACACACGGTCGTAAAGTCAGATGGGAGCTTTTCAATCAAATATTTTGACTGTGTGTATGCCCAATCGGACTTTTTCCGTCGGAAATTACGACGGACTTAGATAGAGAACATATTCTCTATTTTTCCGACGGAAAAAATTCCTATCGGAAAATCCATCCGATTTTTTTTTCCAACGGAAAATCCGACCGTGTGTACAAGGCATATGACTTACATGTATGCCGGCAAGGTGGCTCTAGGTACGCGATCCGGCACTTTCTGGTAGGGGATGCGTGAGCACCGCCGGCGACCCAGCTATGCTGTAATTATACACAGCAGATGCAGATCAGCGTATGCCGGCCAATGGATGACCGCCTGCACCCATCGATCATGGGGAGACACACAGGACAGAGCTCTGCCTATGTAAACAAGGAAGAGCTCTGTCCTGTCAGCGGTAAAGTAATGTATTTTCTTTCCCCGCAAAGCAGGGACTAAAATCCATCACTTACCCTAATAAAAGCACCACACAGTACACCCAAACACTGGCTAGGCACACATTTAACCCATTGATCGATATAGATGTTTAACCCCTCCCCAGCCAGTGTCATTAGTTCAGTGACAGTGCATATTTTTATCACTGATCACTGTATTAGTGTCACTGGTTCCCAAAAATTGTCAAAATGTCAGTGTCAGATTGTCCGGTGCAATATGGCAGTCCTGCTATAAGTTGCTGATCGCCGCTATTACTAGTAAAATAAATAAATAAATTCCAGTATATATATTATAGTTTGTAGACGCTATAACTTTTGCGCAAACCAATCCATATACAATTATTGGGATTTTGTTTGCCAAAAATATGTAGCAGAATACACATTAGCCTTAATTTATGAAGAAATTTGATTTCTTAATTTTTTTATTGTCTGTCTTTATTTGTTTATAGTGCAAAAAAATAAAAACGCAGTGGTGATCAAATACCACCCAAAGAAAGCTCTATTTGTGGGAAAAAAAGGACATACATTTCATTTAAGTAGATTATTTCATGACCACACAATTATCAGTTAAAATAACGCAGCGCGGTATCACAAAAAATGGCCTGGTCATGAAGGGGGGTAAATCTTCCAGAGGTCAAGTGAACTTGTCAGACATTAAAATTTTGAACTGTTAAAAACAATAAATAAGTTATCCAAAGGGTGCGATTTCTCCAAATGCCCCTCTATGGTTTAACCCTACTCTTCCTCAATTTCTCACTTTCTCAAGTGGTTACTGATCGGAAACTATCTACCTTTTCTACACTTACCTCAACTTTTAATTTACCTAGTTCCCATCTATTTAGATATTTCCAGCTTCTTCACACTTTTCATGCACATGGTAGTTTAATGATGATACAATCCACTCTGGAATTAGTACTTAGGTCTGAGTGTCTGCCTACCTCGAGACTGTACTCTCATCCTACTTTAATTTCTATTTTGCCATTAGAGGGTCTTCGAGCTAGGTGGGTGCGAAACATACCAGATTTAGATATGGCGGATTGGAGTGGTGTATGTGGGATTTCCCCCTGAGATCTCTGGTTTCCCTGAGGGACCGTATGATCCAATTTGAATTGAGCATATATTACACCTTATAGACTTCAAAAGATAAATCCTAGTTGCTCTTCTAAGTGTTGGGGGTGTGGAGCATCTCGGGGGGATTTCACACACATCTTTTGGACATGCCCATATATAGTTATTTTTGGTTGGAGGTGGTGGATTTATTGAATTCTATCACCTCTGCTCCTTTACCGGTTTCAATGTCTGCTTGCTTGTTGGGTTTGATAGAGGCTACTATAACTACAGCGACTGAGCGAATATTTATTAACACAACATTATTCTATGCAAGAAAAGCAATTGCTTTGCATTGGAAGAAACCCTGTCCTCCTACGCTTTTATATTGGAAACAATTGATAAATAATAATCTCCCATTGTACAGAGACACCTATAGGAATAGGGGTTGCCCTAGTAAGTACGATAAAGTCCGGAAAAAGTGGTTGGACAAAACGTACACGGCATCTAATATAGATGGGGGTAATGAATTATAGTCTGGGTGTTTCCTTATACCTGGGGTTATTGGTGATAGAAGGGACTAATGTTTGCTTCCTCCTTTTTCCTTAGACTGCATTCACACCTGAGCGTAGCGTTTCAAGCGTTTTTACCGTCGTTTTTACCGTAGTTTTGTCACGCGAATTTGCGCCCGTCGAAACGCTCATTGTCGCGCTAGACGCTTTAATCGGGCTTTTTCATTACATTCTATGACTCCTAAAACGCCCAAATCTGCCCGATTCAGGCGTTCAGCTTCAGGAGTGGAGATGTGAACCATCTCCATAGAGAATAATGTATTTTTTGCCCTCCAGTGTTTTGTAGCTTCAGGCTTATGCCCCATACACATGATCATTTTTCATGCCGTTAAAAATGCCATTAAAAAAAATGGCCATTAAAAATGATCGTGTGTATGCTCCAGAGCATTTTTAACGACGTGAAAAACGGGCATTAAAAATTTCGAACATGCTCTCTTTTTTCACGTCGTTTTTCATGTCGTTTTTTTTAACGACGTGAAAAACGATAGTGTGTATGCTTTAACGACGTGAAAAAAAACGCGCATGCTCAGAATCAAGTATGAGACGGGAGCGCTCGTTCTGGTAAAACTAGCGTTCGTAATGGAGATAGCACATTCGTCATGCTGTAACGGACTGAAAAGCACTAGACTGAAAAGAGCGAATCGTCTCTCAACAAACTTTACTAACATGAAGGGTGGCGCCATTCGAACGGAACTTCCCCTTTATAGTGCCGTCGTACGTGGTGTACGTCACTGCGCTTTTCTAGAACATTTTTTAAAATGATGGTGTGTACGCAAGACAGGCTTGAGAGGAAACAAGAAAAAAAATGACGAGAAAAACGTCAGTTTTAAAAATGACATTAAAAATGATCGCGTGTATGGGGCATTAGGGCTACAAAACGCTCAGGTGTGAATGCAGCCTTAGTATATGGGGTGACGTTTCACATTTGAATGGGATACATGGGATTTTTTTTTTTGCGTTGTGCTATGCAATGTGATGTGATCTTGATATTCTACTAATATATCTCAAGTTCAATGTGTTTGATGTTTTGTTTGTCTGTTTAAGAAATTAAATAAAAAGATTTATTAAAAAAAAAAAAAAAACAATAAATAAAATTCTATGACTCAGGCCTCGTACACACGACCGATTTTCTCGGCAAGAACCAGCAAGAAACTTGCTGGCAGAGAGGTCTTGCCGAGTAAATCGGTCGTGTGTACGCTGCTATCGGGTTTCTCGTCGAGAAAACCGACAAGAAACCTCGACGAGAAAATAGAGAACCTGCTCTCTATTTTCTCGTCGAGATTCTCGTCCGCATGTTTCTCGACGAGAAAAGTGAGTGTGTGTACACTTACCTGTCCTCCCGGAAGCCCGCGCATGTTCGAAATGAATTCGACGCATGCGCGGTAGCTTCCTAGGCATACGTAGGGTATACCAAGATGGCGGCGACGGCATCGAATGTGACGAGCGCATGCTCGACGTAGTCGATGACGTCACCGCGTACGCTCCTTTCAAAGAACCGCGGGTTCTTTGAAACGAGCGTGTGTACACTCGGCCGGGACAAGTTTCTTGTCCAAGAATCTCGTCGAAAAAAACGACATGTTTTTTTCAACGAGAATCTCGGCCGTGTGTACGAGGCCTAAGCGTCTATGTGAAACATGTTATGTCGCGTACACCGTTGGAATTTCCGAGGAAAAAAGTCAGACGGAATTTTTTCATCGGATATTCCGACCGTGTGCATGCCCCATCTGACTTTTCCCGTCAGAAATTCCGACGGACTTAGAAAGAGTTCTTTTTTTTCCATCGGAAAAAATTTCTATCGGAAATTCCGTTCGTCTGTATGGAACTCCGATGGAGAGAAAAACACGCATGCTCAGAATCAAGTCGACGAACGGTCGGAAGCATTGAACTTCATTTTTCTCGGCTTGTCGTAGTGTTGTACGGCACCGCGTTCTTGACAGTCGGAATTTGGTGTGACAGTACTTTGTATGCAAGACAACTTGAACGGAATTCCGTCGGAAAAACCCGTCTGAGTTTATTCCGATGGAAAATCAGACCATGAGTACAAGGCATTAGAAGTCTCTGCTCATCTCCTCCTGTACAACTGATTTTATGGGTCAATAAAGAAGTCGCTTTGAGATGTGTTGGTGTGCCACTTTGCAATTTCCTTTTGAAGTAGCCTTTCCTGAGAGTCAGGGAAATCAGAATTCCAGTAACACGATGAAACTAGTCTCAGGTGGGGCACATTGAGTATTTTATTTTTTAACCAATAAAGTTATTAGCAGGCATCTGGTGGTCTTTGCTCTTACACAGGACGGACATGTAATTACACAGATCAAAACAGACAGCAATACATCCCTATGGGTGGGTGAATATAAGCAGACTTGTGTCCACCTATGTTCCTCCTGCTCCGGGCCCCTTCTGGTCCATTGGACCAATCAAAAAAAAGTTTGTGTTTGGGTTCACTTTTACTGACCAGACCGGAGGTGGGCGGGTATAGGTGGATGCAAGTCCACTTACATCCACCCACCCATAAGGATTACATGGGATCTTGTTTCCATGGAGGAAAAAAATCTGAGCAAAGTTCTGATCCAACTCACCAGGGAATTGGTCTAGGTCAGTATGAAAGGGGTCTAAGCTCGGAAACATCTACTGTACTGTGTGCTTACATTAGGAGGCTGACAGACTGCCAAGATTCTGCTGCAATAGAAAGTTATATGAATAGAGCTAGACTTTAAGTGTCTCTGTTATAGATAAATATCTCCAAAATGGGTATAGCTTCGAAGGTGAATAAGTGGTTGTAAAGTCTGGGAACAGGTTTACTTTAAGGTTTCCAAAGGGCCAGGATTGTGAAATACAGATGTGATTTTACCAAAATGTAGGCAAGGTATGGACGAACCTAGTTGGAGTCTGTGCCAACCCAGGTTGCCCCCATTTGTTTTCAAATATGCAGGGCTAATTCTAAAACCTTTGCAATTGCCAAATACCCTACCCTGTTCTCAAAGTTAGTGTGTTGTAAAATGATCTGGCTGTTCCTTCTTTTTTTACAAGTAATTGTCACAAAATCTCTGTGTGTGGCCAGACAACTCAAGATATTATCTCCATGCACAACATATTTGAATCCATTTAAAAATCAATAAAAAACAAAACTAATTATATCTACTTACAATGGTTGTTTTCCCATTTCGCCCAATCCTTAAAAGGGTTGCAATGTGTGAGCCCTACACCAAAGGCTTGAGTAAATATTTTGCTGTATCTATGTTATAAATGAGTGTTTTCTGGATATCTCCATAGTTCGGTGCTGTACTTTTCAGTAAAAACATCATTTACATACAGAGAAAGGCTTGTTGGTTCCTTTTAGCTAATTGCACTGTTAAAGAAGACCCCCCACATCACCCAAGCAATACATGGGGGGATTTAATTAAAAAATGAACATTTGCAACTTGGAGTAGACACAGCCCACTAGAATATTGTCTCTTTTTTGTCCTAGTACTAATTCTGTGGACTGAAGACCAAACGCCCATCTCCTGGAACTTCTTGTAACTAAACCTATAAATATAGAATATGAGAATTCCAGATTCCCAGCTGTCTGTCCAAAAACACACAATAGAATGTATTTGTAAGTATATGAGCAGGTAATCTAATTAGGAATACCTAAGACTTCCTCTTTCTAAATATACATACCCCTTATCATATAAATAATGATAACATCCATTTATTATCATCTTTAGATTCAGCCAGCCCCAAAAGTAACGCTGTGCTCATAATTACAGTTCTTATAGGATTTAGGCCCGATTCACACCTATGCAGGTTGCAGTTTGCATATTGCAAGTGCATTTTGCTTTTTTCAATACATGCATTTGATCCATTGAAGTCTATGAAACCAAAAACCAGAAAAAAGTCCCTGGCACTTTCCATAAAATGCACAGATGTGAACTACAGCCATAGGAAACCATGTTAAATGGACTGTAGTGTGTTTCTGCAAAACTGAAAACGCACTAAAATATGCATAGATGTCAAACAGGCCTAAAAAAGATCAAGCTCTAAAGGCAGACCTAAAAGTTGCTGAATGTGTTATCGTGTTGTATTTAAACAGATACTAAAATTGTGTGATAAATGGTGTTCTGTAGTTTTATAAAGCAGAACTCCAGGCAAAAATAATTAATAGCTCATTAAAAAATAAAAAATAAAAAGCAGCGTTTGCACAATATTTACAATCCATAGCTGATACATGCAGTACTTATTTTCTACCACTAGATGTCCTCAGTCTTCATGGATGATTGACGCCAGTGCCAATTAACCCATTTCCACTTAGCCTAGGTTGTCATGGACCTCAGATCCATGTCTGTGCTGCCTATGCTCAAAGTATTACACATGTCATGACACAAGTGTCATTCAATGCAGCAGTAGTGTTTTACTGCAGTTCAACAGGGGAATGCTTTGCTGAACAGTCTGACCACAGCACATGTGCATACCTCCCAACTGACACGGATTGTGCGGGTTTTACCCGCAGAGGCTCCTCCTTCCCGCACTCCCGCGAGACTATCATGTTTCCCGCACAGCAGGAAACATGAAGAGAAGAAGAGGAGCACAGCAGGAAACATGAAGAGAAGAAGAGGAGCACAGCAGGAAACAGCAGCAGGTAAGAGCCCCCCCCGCAATCGGCGCACTAGTATGCCCCCCCCTTAAATTTGTTTTTGTTTTTTTAAATGTTCCGGCGGCAACCATCACCCCCCCCCCCCGCTCAACAACTTCTGCCACAACTCTGGTTGGCAGGGGAGAGGGGACATCAAAATGTCCCGCGAAGGGACTTTACAAAGTTGGGAGGTATGCATGTGAAATGACCCTTAATGACTCTGCATCTAAGACCTCTAAGTACAGTTCCTGCCTGCCTCCTGCCAATGACCTCTGACTGCTTTTCAATGATCACTCTTAACCACCTGCCTTGACCTCTTGCTTTTTTTACTTTGATATCATCTCTCGATTTTGTACCACCTCTCATTGCTGTCAGCTGTTGTCAATTCAAGTTTAGTCTGGCACTGCCAGGGTTTTGTCCTTAGGAAAACTCATCACCCCTTACGGGATGCTCTGATGAATACCAGACATGCTCTTATATCCTGCATCTTGAACGATTTTAGGGCCTACATTTGTCTTGTGATGTAGAGGTTCCACTACTGTCATGACACCTAATGACCCTCTATGGAACTGTACTGTATGTGCAGTGGATTACAGATTACTAGATAACTTTACTTCTAGAACAGGTATCCCTATAAAAAAAGTATTGCTTTTTAAGAAAAATTCAAAATCATGCTCACCTAGATGGCTCCAGTACCGATCCTAGATGCAGCTGCCCCACGCCGACCTCTAAGACCAAGAACTGAGCGATCAAGCACCACCGATCGCTCAGCTCTTGGTCCTCAGCCTGCAGAGAGCTGATGACTGTCATTCAGTGGCTCTCTGCTCTGCCCCTCCAGTGCTCACTGCAGTGCTGGGCTATGGAGGGGGTGGGAGCAGCTGGCTCAGGCTCTCAGTGGCTCTCTGAAAGGCTGACCAAGCTGCCGGTCCAGGCTTTTGGGCAGATCCCAACCACATGGTCGGGATCTTTTCCGAGCCTGACCAGGTCTGTGCCCGGTCTGAAAAATGGGTCACAGGAGTGCAGAACTAACTGCACTCCTGTTCTCCATAAGAGAAGTATAGCCAAAAAAGCTTTCTCCTTTAAAATGCCCCCCTGCAACAACCCCTTGACTAGCCGTAGCCGACACTTGCTCCTGAAGAAACGGCACGGGTGGCCGTTCCTTCAGAGCGCATGCGCCAATGACATTATCTGCGCAGTATACAGTTAATATCTCCTAAACGGCGCACGTTTAGGAGATATTTACAGTAACTATAGGTAAGCCTTGTTCTAGGCTTACCTATAGGTACAAATTACACAGGGAGGTTTACAACCTCTTTAAGGTCGACATTGGCTTCTGTTGGTCGGACTCCCGGACGGGCATTCTCTTTTACTTTCTCTTCCTTTCACCCTGTTTTCTTTCTTTTCTTTTTCTTTATTTGCTTGGTTTACCTTTTTACTCTAGTACATTTTGGGTCCTTTAGCCAGACATTAATCTTTGGATTAAGGCTTTTGTTTACGTTCTATATGTGACAAATGACCCCATAGGATATGTAGATGATATATTTGATATTCTAAGTATACAAAAATAGTGTATAATTAATTTTAACTGTATAGATATATACAGTTCTTTCCAGCGCTACACTATTTTTGTATACTTATTTTGTTTGTACCTTATATCAAAGGTTTTTTTTGGTGTTTAGCAGCAGGTTTCCTTAAGGGACATATTCATTTATATATTTTTTTAAATCACTTTGCACCTAGCGCAAATTTTTACTTTTTATAACCATATTTGATATTCTGTCTATTCTCAGTGTTCACTTGACAGCTAAATGAGTCACTGGCTTGGTGCCATAATGGTTGCTTTATTAGATAAAAGTTAATTCTTATATTACTATGGTTCTTACGTGCTCAGTCGAGGGGTTGGGTGATTGTAATCCTGCTTGACCCTTCTGCTGGGGCTTACTTGTCCTGAAATAAGGCCCATTTGTTGGTCTAGCCTTTTCTAGAAATATAGCTGCGTATGTTCTGCTACATGGGACTCTTTATGGATACCCACATTGATGTAGTTTCTCATACCTGCTTATGGACTTTTTATGGGTCCATGGTTGGGCCCCTTCATTCGTTCTATATGTTATGGTTGTCACTCTCCGTACACTGCCTATGCTGACAGTTCTATTTTTGTACTTGACTTAGTCTACCTACAATGTTCTACTACTGTTTGAAATCCTAATAAAAAAGATTGAAACAGAAAGCACCAGATGTCGAATGTCTGTCCACTGACACCTGAGATCAAAGCCTGTGAATTCCAGAAGAAGAGGCATGAATAACAAAAGGATCTGGGTGAACAGCAACAGGACCTTGTACTGTTAGGAAAAGCAGTAAGATGCCTGCTTCAGATTGGGCTTAAGCCTCGTACACAAGACCGGTTTTCTCGGCAAGAAAACTGCCGGTAGAGCTTTTTGCCGAGAAAACCGTTCGTGTGTATGGTTTCTCGGCAGGAAAACTGCCGGTAATCTCGACAAGAAAAATAGAGAACCTGCTCTCTATTTTTCTCGTCAGGATTCTCGGCAGAGTGTTTCCTGCCGAGAAACCCGGTCGTCTGTATGCTTACCTGTCCAGGTAAGCCCGCGCATGCTCGATGAGACTTCGACGCATGTGCGGTACCATACAAGGGTAGTGTAGGGTGTAGCAAGAATGTGACGAGCGCCGACTCGTCGTAGTCGATGACGTCACCGTGTTCTTGCCATTCAAAAGAACGGCGGTTCTTTTGAATGGCGCGTGTGTACACAGGGCTTGGCAAGACAAGCTTGCCAGGAATCCCATAGAGAAAACCGACGTTTTTTTTTCAATGGGATTCCCACCCGTGTGTACGAGGCTTCAGTCATAGAGATCCTCCACGACTAAATCCAATCCAGGTGAAATGCATCAGAGGGGCTTGGAATATAGGAGGGGACTGAGCTGAAGCTGGCATAAAGAATCATGGTTACCACGGATAATGTGCGGTCTCTGTTGGATATGTCAATGAGCATATGGAGAGGAACGTGCTCCTTCAGAAGACTGGAACCTGGAGAAGTTATTGAAGTCAAAGGAAGGTATACACAGCAGGCTTGAAGCGGTACTGCCAACATTTACTGTACTTATGCAAACTGTCCACTCCTCTCCTCCCAAGGCCTCTTGCTCTCTAGCTCCCTTGTCACATCCTCTTATGGTCACCTCTGTGACTTCTCCAGAGCTTCTCTTATCCTATGGAACTCCTACACTAATCTGCCCCAACTGTTTCCAAATCTGTCCAACTTTTGGGAATCCCAGAAAATTCATCTCTTTAGGCTTATCCTACCTCAACCTGTACTTCTAGATTCTCCATCAGCTCATTCCTCACAGTTATTGCTTTTTATTTAACTTGCCCCTCACTTTTAGATTGTAAGCTCCCATGAGTAGGGCCCCTCATAACCCTCTTGTATCCAATTGTATTGTAACTGTACTGTTATCTTTATTTTTTGTAAAGTACTGCACAAACTGGTGGTATTATATAAATCTTGTATATTAATACTTCCTGAAGATTGTGCTGTGTAATCTCCTGACTTTCTACTTCCTGCATCACCCATCACATGCAGCTTCTCAGGGCAGGGTTTAATCTGATTGGTGATTGTGAAAAACGTCTTAATTCTGACATTTTACAACATGCTTTGTGTGTAATGCCCCATACACACGAGCGGAATTTCCGCCAGCAAAAGTCTGATGTGAGCTTTTGGTCAGAAATTCCGACCGTGTGTATGCTCCACCAGACTTTTTCTGTCGGAATTTCCGCCAGCAAAAGATTGAGAGCAGGTTCTCTATTTTTCCGACGCAAAAAGTTCCTATCAGAAATTCCGAACGTCTGTATGCAATTCCGATGGGGAAAAAAAGCATGCATGCTCGGAAACAATTTGACGCATGCTCGGAAGTATTGAACTTCTTTTTCTCGCTTTGTCATAGTGTTGTACGTCACTGCGTTCTTAACGCTCGAAAGTTCCGAGAACTTTTGTGTGACCGTGTGCATGCAAACCAAGCTTGAGCTGAATTCCGTTGGAAAAACCATCCAACTTTTTTCGGACAGAAATTCCGCTCGTGTGTACAGGGCATAAGAAACAGCAGGGAAGGGTGTTCCAGCATCACCAGCAGCTGTGCTCCAGGATCACCAGTTTACTAGACACTAGGGAATGGGATGGGCTGGTGCAGAACAGGAACCCCTGGAAAAGAAACAGAATTACTGAGCAGGTGTTCTCCCTGCATTCATCACAAGGTTAAAATTGAGATTTTTACTGTTGTAGCGCTACCCCTGCAGGAGCTGTTTGTGAATGAAATATCTCCCATCCTGCACAGCCAGGCACACAGAATTTTCCACAGCGCTATGGAGTCAAGAAACAGACCTTTGTTTTTGTATTTTATTAGGGAAGTTGAACTTGTATAGGGTTTAGGGTATTATGGGATGCCCACTTGATCAAAGTAGTAGAACTCTTCAGGGACACAACTATATATAGTCCATATATACATTTCTCCTCTACCTCCAGCACAATCTTGCTTGTAGAACTATATCTCCCAGGACCAGCTGGCACTGTTTGGATGATCTAACAAAGGCTCAATTAGATCGGTAGCAAATGCCTTTTACAGGCAGGGACCCTGGGCCCCTTTGTTTGTGTAATACAGTCCTAGTACCCAGGTGTCCTCCTCCTTTGTGGCTACAGCACCCAGGATCCAGCAAACAGGAGTAACAATGGCGCGGCCAATACCCGGAAGAGACGAAATGCTAAAAAAGATAAATAGGGTATTTTCAAACCTCGTTTTGGGGATATTTTAATGTGGGTGGCTTTGCAATACTTTGCAGGATGTATATGTAGCGGAACCTCACTCTCCCTCTTGCCTATTGTGAATGGCATGTGTCTAGGGGTACCTGGAAGAGGAGAGTGCAGGAACACTACACCAAGCTCTCCCCTCGTGTGTATAAGAGGGTTGAGCAAAGTTAGTTGATTTATCTCCCGGGTCTGTCCACTGCATACGAAGCCTTGTTGTTCCCTGGAAGCGTGTCTGCCAATAATAGAGCCCCACACCAATCGAAAGTCCAACACTCCTTTATTTCTCGTAACACAATCAGTTGAACTTCCATTAACAACAAACATGGGGGTGTGGGAAAGAGTAGGCCCAGGCACAACTGTACCCTCCTATTCCTTTTTAGCGAATAGGCCTGGCGCACGGTCTCTGCCACCGACCGTGAGTTTTGGTCGCTGCCTCCGACCGGATGAACTGTTGAGGCCTCTGCCACAGGCGCAATTGCAGGCCTCTGCCGCTGCCACCGGTCATTGAACGTGGACTGAACTTCCTCTTTGAACTTGGCCCCTGTTCGGTAAAGATATCCCTCCGGGCGGTCTCCAGAGGTTCACCCGGCACTGGCAATCTGCTGCACCAGGTCTTCGGGTGAGTCCCTCCTCCGGTCCCTTACGCCTCTGGATTCGGGTGCCCCACTCCCGGGGCCCCCTAGGACAATCCCTCCCTCGCGGGACCCAGCGGAAGGTACTGGGCCCCAGGCCTCCGGCTGAGTACCTCACCCCAGACTGAAGGTGTCTGGGATGGAACACGAACTCCAGGTGTCCAGGCCTAGGCCGCCTGGACACCAACCGCAACCACAGCCCTCAGGCTGAAGGTGCCCGGGACTCGAACCTCGTGGCGAAGAAGTCCGCCCCCTTTATATCCTCTCCCAGGATGCACGGCGGGTTCCCCGCCCCGCCGTACAACCGCTGCAAGAGGTCACAAAGGGTACGGCACTGCAGCGATGGTTCAACCTCGGCCCAAAGTGACAGCGCCACTTGCTGGGCTGCAGGGAACTATGCATCACTGGTGTCCTCACCAGTTTAAAAAGTACATACCCGCTACATATATATTTAAAAAAAAAGGAAAACCAAAAAGGGGTTTACTTCCTCTTTAAGACCCAACTAAGACCCACAGGTTTAAGAATGAGTCAATGCATACATTTCCCTACACTCACACTAGTAGCATACTAGAGGCTGCTGCACAAGTATGTGTTCTGAACACAGAAAAGTGCTTTCAATCTCCTCCAAATCTCTACATTTAAATTCAATTTTTTGCTGCTGTGATCTGACTTCCTGTTAAAGGGAAGCCACCCACTCTTGCTGACTTCTGAGATGAACTATGGACTATGAGATGTGTAGTGTGCATAGAGCAGTGTACACGACCACAACTAATGTGTACTGATTGTTCCAGATGTAGCACCCTCCTAGGTTGGTGTGAGAAGAGAGTATAGTTTTTGGGTCTTTCTGATTACCAGGAAGGCTGTCAGGTAAATGTAGATGCTCTCTCCCTACCAGGGAGCAGGGATCCATTGATAGGGTCTGCTCATGGTGTTCAGGTGCTACTCATGTTGTCTGAATGTTTCACACTGATCCAATAGGGGGGCATATTGGACAGTGGGAGGAAACCTGACAAATGAAAGCACAGGCATAGTTACAGCGCTGGCTATTGGCAGAGGAAAGTGCATGCTGGGTGAATGTGTCTATGCCAAGGACACATGTGCTCGGGGTCTTCGGCTGGAGAGCGAGGGTCCCAGAGGGAGGAGGCAGCTGCCCCTCCTCTGTAGAAGCTGCCATGTGGCCTCAGGTGCCTGACCTGAGGGCCTGAATCTGAGAATAGTTGCGACCCAGATGTCCTGCAGAGCTGACCAGAAGGGAGACACGTTATGAAGGATCTGCTTTAGCCTACAGTGAGTACGGGTCTGTGTCATGGGGCCTGTCCTGTGAGGGCCACCCCTTCAGCTAGTAGGGTCAGAGGACGGGTGTTAACAAAAGAGGATGCTAGTGAGTGTCCTGAAGATAAACAGTTTAATCAAGTCTGCTGCCATAGCAAGCAAAGGACTTATTCCTCCCATACAAGCTTTGTATGGTATAGCAGCAAGTCTGTTACCACATTCAACCTGTGAGGCCAAGTGAGAGTTGTCCTCAATTGTAATTATTTCCAGTTGGAATATCCAACTATTCTCTTCTCCTGTCCAAGTTCCAACAATAAATACCAAAAAAAAAACAACAACCCTGAATTGATTATTGGAAAGGCGCGGATGAGAGCTCGGGCAGTTGTATGAAAACCCTTAGTAACTGGCTGCAAAGATAAGAAGGGGAAAAGCCCAGGGAAGTCTATACACACTGGGGCAGTGCTACACAAAGAATCAGAAGTGAGGGGGGAAAAGAAAAGGTTCGGGAACGCGCAGGGGGCGCCAAAATAGGGCGGAAAAACACAGTAAAGGCCCGTACACACGATACAATTTTATGGCCATAATTGTCTGATGGACGTGTTGTGTCAGATAATCCGACCGTGTGTATGCTCCATCAGACAATTGTTGGCTGAATTAACAACAACAAATGTTGGCTGTTCATGCTCACCAACTGTCTGACAATAAATCTGTTACGTTGGTTTATCCGATCGTGTGTACACAAGTCCGTCCAACTAAAATCCAAAGTACAAACACGCATGCTCGGAACCAATACTAAACATAAGACAACAATAGCAGAAGTTGCCCAAAGGGTGGCGGTAAAGAGCTGAAAAACCACATGGTTTGGTGAATGTTGGCTGAAAATGTTGTGCCGTGTGTATGCAGAACAAGTTCACTGCCAACGCCCTTCAGACCAAAATCCACGGAAAAGTCAGATGGAAGTCCGATCGTGTGTATGAGGCTTAACCACTTCAATACCGCCCATTGTCATATGACGTCCATAGATGGGATCTTCAATCCTTGGTGGGCGTCATATGACGTCCTGGGCTTTGTAGGGGGATATCTGAATGATGCCTGCAGCTAGAGGCATCATTCAGATATCCTTCTCTTCTGCCGGCGATTCTGTGCACAATAAGAATGATCATAGTGGCAGTTCCGCCGCTTGATCGTTCTTATAGGCGTTGGGAGGGGACATCCCCCCCTCCTGCCACCATCTGGTGCTTCTTCGGGCTCTCCCGTGCCATCGGGGGCCCGGAAAATGAATCGTCCAGTGCCGAATGGGAAGCATAGAGATGACTGGTGACCAGATGGTCACCAGTCATCTGACCGTCGGAGGCCCGGGCGTGATGTGATGACGTCACGCCCGGGTTCTCAGAAGTAAACAAAAGCCGCGATTGCGGCTAGTAAGCATGAGATCGGTGAATTTTTTTTCACGATCTCATGCTTTACAGCCTGGAAGAGAGATGTGGGGTCCTATTAACCCCCGCATCTCTCCATAAAGAGGACCTGTCACACACCATTCCTATTACAAGGGATGTTTACATTCCTTGTAATAGGAATAAAAGTGATCAAAAAAAATTTTTTTTTTATAAAAAAAGTGTACAAATAAAAAAAATTTAATAAAAAAATAAAATACATTTAAAACGCCCCTGTTCCCGGTGGCTCGCGATCAGAAGCGAACGCACACGCAAGTTTCGCCCACATATGTAAACGCCGTTCAAACCACATATGTGATTTTTTGCCGCGTGCGTTAGAGCGCGTGCAACAATTCTAGCACTAGACCTCCTCTGTAACTCTAAACTGGTAACCTGTAAAAAATTTCAAAGCGTCGCCTATGGAGATTTTTAAGTACTGAAGTTTGGCGCCATTCCATGAGTGTGCGCAATTTTAAAGCGTGACATGTTAGGTATCTATTTACTCAGCGTAACATCATCTTTCATATTTTACAAAAAAATTGGGTTAACTTTACTGTTTTGTTATTTTTTAATTCATGAAACCATTTTTTTCCCCCAAAAAAGGCGTTTGAAAAATTATTGCGCAAATACCGTGCAAGAAAAAAAGTTGCCATGACCGTCATTTTATTCCCTAGGGTGTCTGCTAAAAAAAACATATATAATGTTTGGGGGTTCTGAGTAATTTTCTAGCAAAAGAATGATGATTTGTACATGTAGGAGAGAAGTGCCAGAATAGCCCCGGTATTGAGGTGGTATAAAAAGCCCTGTATGGAAGTGGTTAAGAAACAATTTAATGAAAAATAGATTGCAGGGCCATTGAGTAGTGGATGTGTATGAATTTATTTTTGGAGAATAAGGATATTGTTTAGTGTCACTTTAAGGAAGGTATATATCAGAACCCTATGTACCATAACTCAAAGGAAGAATGGAATTTATTTTCCTTCCTTTGGGAGCTCCTGCTGTGTCCAAAATATGATTGTTTGTCATAAAAGAATATAAGTAAAATGTATCGTCAATGGAAGAAATTAAAGATGGCATGATGTGGGAGAAACATGGATACAAAGCACTTAACCTTCCAGTTTTCAAAGTGGTAGGGTCTCTCACCCCCAAATCAGAGTCCTCATGGGCAATGGTGGGATTGAAAACAGGTGATAATCTGCTGAGAACAATATGTGATTGAGTTACCATCATATTGCAAAAATGAGGCACTAATACCTAATACAATGGATATCATACACTTACTGTATGTATTTCATTCTGCACTTCAAAAATGATTTATGTAACTTTGCCTTTTCAAGCTATTTTGACACGCAAATGCAGGCCAGTGATATAATGAATTTCATAAATGATAAATGCTTGTCCTTTCTGATTCCTGTGCAGGCTTGGAGTGTATTTTTTGTATTCTGGAGATTCCAGCACAAATTTTTATATGGTGATAATTTTACCAGATTGTAAATAGCCACCTTGCAACACAAAATTGGTCCATGATCCTTTTTTTATTTGCACTAACATTTATGCAGTGTTTACCCCTGAAGGAGCCAATGTTTCTTCAGGTCCCTGTTCCCTCCTTGTGACCATACAAGCAGCACCCAGACTGAAGAGGGGATGTTTATTGTACCAATATACAGGTATAGATCGTATATGTGTATAATATATATGTGGCAGTCAGAGAATTGGAAATGGCAACAACCCCTCCAACAAATAGGATTCACAGTTGGCAAACAAATATATAAAGAGTAGCAATTAGGGCATACAGATGTTAGTAAGCCAATGGTCTAGAGAATAACACCTAAACTCTATATTAGGGAGGGTCCTGCCTAAGGGAAAATGTTAGGATAAAATTCTGTCAGTCTATATTAAATATCTTTTCCTGCTGGCCAGCACGTCGGGATCCAGATCCAGCGTTTAAGCACTGGTCTCCTGCTGTACTACTTCGGCAGCTGTGTGAAGTTAGTTCTCTCCAATGATAAGGCGGCAGCACCTGTCGGCGACAGTGGTGTTCTCGCCAACAAACAGGCGGCAGCACCAGTCAATTACCATGGCGTTCTCATCTACCAGGACATGTCCACTACTCTGTCTCTCTGTGTCCCTGATGCAATGGAGAAACGTTCTGCTAACAGCTTCCAGCATGGTCTGTCTCCCAGAGGGTCTTTACCTCATCTGCTTCGAGCCCAGGCACAGACCTTCCCTTACCTCTGCACAGAGCCCCAGTCATGCTGGGATGTGTAGTTCCATTACCAATCTGTAATACAGGCACAGTCTGTCTGGGGACCTCATCTCCCACAAGTCATAGTTGCACCCAGCAAGCTTCGTCCTTCCAACAAGCCACAGCAGCTCAGTTTTCTCTTACTTATTAACCACTTTCTTACTGGGCATTTATACCCCCTTCCTGCCCAGGCCAATTTTCAGCTTTCAGCTCTGTTGCACTTTGAATGGAAATTGCGTGGTAATGAAACCCTGCACCCATATGACATTTTTATCATTCTTCTGAGACAGAGCTTTCTTTTGGTGGTATTAAATCAACACTGTTTTTTTTTATTTTTTGCTAAACAAACGAATAAAGATGGAAAATGTTGGAAAAAAAACCTTTCTTAGTTTGTGTTATAAAATTTAGCAAATAAGTAATTTTTCTCCTTCACTGATGTGCGCTGATGAGGCTGCACTGATGGGCACTAATGTGGAGGTACTGATGAGGCGGCAATAATATATGGCACTGATAGGCAACACAGGTGGTCACTAATGGGCAGCACTGGTGGGCACTGATGGGCAGCCTTGATGGCACTGATGGGGCTGCACCAATAATCAGGGCACTGATGATCAGTGCCCTGATTATATGTGTGCATGTCCCCTGTCAGGATTGCCGGTTACCGGCTCTCCCCTCCTCACACTGTGACAGCGAGTAAGGAGAGGAATGCTGATAACTTGCAATCCTGTTTACACTGTGATCAGCTGTGGACACAGGTGATCACATGGTTAAGGGCTGAAGGACACAGGGATCACAGAGCATGCCAGGGGACATGGTTCCAGGAGGACGTCCATGGGCGCCCTCCTGGAACAACAGAACTATGAGTCTTTCAGCTATGACACGGTAAGGAAGAGGTTAAAGAAGAAGTTTGTGCTACAATTTGTTTTTTGTTCTCTATATATATATATATATAATTTGTGTAAGATGCCGGGGTGATTATATTCAAGTGGTGCATGCTGTTTCAGGAACACGTGTCAGTCCAAACTGTATTTTAAAGTGCGAAAACAAGGAAAAAAAGAAAGAGGTACGGGACTATAAATGAGGCGTGTCTCTGTTAATGAAAAATAAATGGATAAATTGTTTGATTGAGATTATATATATATATATATATATATATATATATGGATTTATAAACCCAATCCCTGGTGGGCAGTCCACATAGCTAAGTTTAATTAATCATTTGGAGAAATTTTGATAAACAAATATAATATATGGTGCATAATATAAAAATATATAAGGTTTACAAAGAAAACCGTAATTAATAAAAATAGCACCATATTTAATCATAAATGGACATGATTGGTACAGAAGACAATGAAAACACATATGAATCAAATATACATGACTGTCATAGTAAATCAAAGCAATACATAATATGAGGATTAAAATGTACGTATAGAACCTAATTCATGATAAATAGATGGACTAAAGCTGGGCACCCTTGAGTATAGACTCAACGCGTTTCGTGGCTTTTAAAGACACTCATCAGGAGTAGGATGCTGTGAGGTAAAGATAAAAATATGACAGGGTAAGTGTCTGGTAAACTGTGCTCTCCAACTAAAAAACAAATAGCATCTCTCCCAATCAGACTTTTCAGGTACGGATTGAACTCCCTGGGATCACACACACATACAAGTCTCCACACTCTTTGCCGCATACATTAACGCCCCATTGACACCCACGAACTTTGACATACATACACTCACACTAACACCCTACATATATACACACACATACATCCACTGAGATTCTCAATTATCTATGGACTGACAGGGTCAGTACACTGACACTCCATTACTGGAAGTGTTCATATTAACTTATTACACTCTCATCCTTTATAAACATATATACACAAATGTACACTTATTTTTCTTCTTTCTTTTTTCCCTCCTTTTTTCAACACCTATCTTTTTTCTGTCACTACATGGCATACACCATATGGGCCCACCCCAGGCGCATACATCTACCTTCCACACCTCACATGTGTGAAAACACTTTCTTTCCCTTTCCCCAATAGTTTGTATCCGTTTGTTTTTTATTCACTGATTTTCAGCACAGTGTTTTGCATTTTCACTAATTTTTATTTATTCATCCTTATTTTCACCTTCACCTTTTTCACTCAGAGTCACACACTTGGATCCTGTATATGTTTACCTCCAAGCCTGAAACCAGGATGTGGTCGCCCGCTTCCCCCCATTGGCCGGATCCCGCGGCTCCCCACCCAGTCCACCAAATTCCCTTGGGAGGATTTTGGGTGTGGAGAAAGTGGGGGGGGGGGGGGGGGTCGCCCGCCTCAACCCCGGACGAGACGGGTTATCCCAAACCATCTCCATTACATGCTAGGTGCTGCAGAGTCGCACCTATGAGTTGCTCCATAGGTAAATTACTTATTGCCAACTTATGCTATTTGTTTTTCAGTTGGAGAGCATAGTTTACCAGACACTTACCCTGTCATATTTTTAAATTTACCTCACAGCATCCTACTCCTGATGAGTGTCTTTAAAAGCCATGAAACGCGTTGAGTCTATACTCAAGGGTGCCCATCTTTAGTCCATCTATTTATCATGAATTAAGTTATATATGTACATTTTAATCCTCATATTATGTATTGCTTTGATTTACTATGACAATCATGTATATTTGATTCATATGTGTTTTCATTGTCTTCTGTACCAATCATGTCCATTTATGATTAAATATGATATTATTTTTATTAATTACGTTTTTCTTTGTAAACCTAATGTAGCGCCCCTCTACTTTGAGGGGTGCTATGTGCCTAAATTTAGGGGTTGGTCTGAGCTAGTAGCCAGGCTTAGACCGCTTTTATTGATAGGTTCTGTTACTTTGTTTCTGCAGGTGTTGTACTGGTGTGCAGTTCCCTGTGGCCTGTAGGTGGCACTGCCATGACAGGTCAGGGTTAAACCACTGGTGACAGTGCTGTGCCTTAGGGTGTCCTCTCTCGGCAGTAGTACAGTGGGTGTGGTCAATCTGCTGTGCATGCCGGGAGAGGATACATAAGGGCAGACGCCACCTGGCGTTAGTAGTTCTGGAATTCGGGTCACGTGACCTGGCCCTCCAGGCTAGGGGTGCACGTGTGCATTGGTCCCAGGCACCTTTAGCCTGGGGCTGCAGCTTCGCCATTGGGGCCAGCACCTTTAACTGGGGCTCATCTCTAAGAGGAGGAATCCCAGGGTGCCCCTGAGTTGGGACCCGCTCTAAGAAGAGGAGACCGGGGGAGGACCCTTCTGATGGACCGGTGAGAGTTCACGGTGAAAGAGAGGCCCGGTAAACTTCTGGAGGGATTTCACTATTCATCCAAGGCCTTGTAATGTGCAGCAACTTGCACCTGTTCTTGAGTTACAATCGCTGAGAAGTTCGGGGCTCAGAGATTCTGTGGCAGAGAATCTCCCGATCATATCTTCAAAGAAACTTAAGTGAACGCCCGAGTGTCATTCCGGTTGCTAGGACCGTGAGAGGGGACTAGAGGTCGACCGATATATCGGCTGGCCGATATATCGGCCGATATTTAGGCATTTTTGATAAATCGGCTTTGGCCGATTAATATCAAAACTGGCCGATATTATTCACTGGCTGCACTTCCTCCCCCCTCCTCCTCCCTCCTCCACACTTCTCCACACTCAGCAGCATCAAGCGCCGTGCTGTGTGTGTGTGTGTGAAACTGAAAGTAAGAGGAGAGAGAGAGGATGTGTCAGCTTGATGTCGGGGGTGGGCGGGACCCAGCAGATATTACACCAGCCAATGGGATGGTATCTGGGCGGGCCACTACGTCTAAAGCAGCCCAATCATTGGCTGGTGTAATTTAGCTGCTGGCCCGCCCACCCCCACATCGAGCTCAATTCTAACAGCTCTCTCCCTCTCTCTCTCTCCTCTCTGTCAGTTTCACACATTACACTCGGCTTAGTGTGAAACCTGCCAGTGCCCCAAGCCAGTGCCATCTGTCAGTGCCCCCAGCCAGTGCCATCTGTCAGTGCCCCCAGCCAGTGCCATCTGTCAGTGCCCCCAGCCAGTGCCATCTGTCAGTGCCCCCAGCCAGTGCCCCAGCCAGTGCCCTCTGTCAGTGCCATCTGTCAGTGCCCCCAGCCAGTGCCATCTGTCAGTGCCCAAGCCAGTGCCATCTGTCAGTGCCCAAGCCAGTGCCATCTGTCAGTGCCCCCAGCCAGTGCCATCTGTCAGTGCCCCCAGCCAGTGCCATCTGTCAGTGCCCCCAGCCAGTGCCATCTGTCAGTGCCCCCAGCCAGTGCCCCCAGCCAGTGCCATCTGTCAGTGCCATCTGTCAGTGCCACCAGCCAGTGTCAATCAGTGCCACCAGCCAGTGTCAATCAGTGTCACCGCCAATCGGTGCCATCTGTCAGTGCCACCAGCCAGTGTCAATCAGGGCCATCTGTCAGTGCCACCCAAATCAGTGCCACCGCCAATCGGTGCCATCTATCAGTGCCACAGCCAGTGCCATCTGTCAGTGCCCCCAGCCAGTACCAATAAGTGCCACCAGCCAGTGCCATCTGTCAGTGCCACAAGCCAGTGCCAATCGGTGCCATCTGTCAGTGCCACCAGCCAGTGCCAACCAGTGTCACACGCCAGTGCCACCCAGTTCCAATTGCAAGTGCCACTGCCAATCAGTGCCATCTGTCCCAAACTAGTGCCATCTGTCCGTTCCAAAACCAGTGCCCCCTGCTGCCAATCGGTGCCATCTGTCAGTTCCGAACCAGTACCACCTGCCAGTGCCATCTGTCAGTTCCAAACCAGTGCCACCTGCCAGTGCCAATAGAGCCATCTGTCAGTTCCAAACCAGTACCGCCAGCCAGTGCCACATGCCAGTGCCATCTGTCAGTTCCAAACCAGTGCCATCTGTCAGTTCCAATAGTGCCACCTGCCAGTGCCAATAGTGCCACCTGCCAGTGCCATCTGTCAGTTCCAAACCAGTGCCACCTGCCAGTTCCAAACCAGTGCCATCTGTACTGAGGACATCAAGTGTGTGCTAGAGTGACAGGAGTAAGCAGGAAGGAATAGAGTGGGTGAGGGTTTTTTTTTTAATCGGCCTAAAATATCGGCCACAAAAATCGGCATCATATATCGGCCATCGGCCGCCCCAATTTCAAAATATCGGCATCGGCCAGAGAAAAACCCATATCGGTCGACCTCTAGAGGGGACTATCCGGATAAGCAGAGCCACTGGGGATTGAGTGGTGAGATTAAGTGCTGTGTGCCTGAACCTGCCTCCCTGTTCCTTTATTCTTCAACTTCAACTTTCCCATCCAGTTTCCAGCATAAAGAAAATAAACCTTCCTTCATTAAGGTTTAACCTTGTCTGGACATTGGCCTTATTGGTGCACCTACAATAGACTCTCCCCTACACTCTCTAGGGGTGCGAACCAGCTGAAGGGAGGTAACTCGCTGCAGGACCCAACAATTGTGAACACTGCTTAACCTCTGACTCCTTAGCCAGACTTCCTGTCTGCCTGGGTGGAGCTGTCTCCAAGTGGGAGCCCTGAGCTCTAATCCTGGGAAGAAAATAAACCCAGCCCACAGGTGTGCAATCAGCATGCCTGTCTTTGCAAAAACCAGACTGACAGCGGGAATGAAATTCGTGCGAGTTCAGCTAAACTCGCACAATTTCATTCCTGCATATCAGTTCTGACTTGGGGGGGGCGATTTCAGCGACATCTGTGCGGGTTTCTGCACAGATGTCTATTGAAATCGCACCCCGAAGTCGCCTAAAGAAGTACAGAAACTACTTTTGGGAAAAGGTGTGGCACTGCAAATGCGGCGTCGCATCGATTTGGAAGGTACCATTGCCAGCAATAGCTGCCGATTTGGCATGTGATTTGTCTTGTCAAATCGCTGCAATGTGTACCAGGGATTAAGGTGCTAATACACATAGTGAAAGTTATTTTTGGTCCTGCCGTTACCCCACACTTCACCGTCCCAGAACTTTGAGTCTAAATTGGGCAATGTGCCCACAGATGCATGCACCAGTCACTTATTCTTTTTCCAATGCTTTTTTATTAAACATGTAACACACAGACCCTTTTTCTCCTGCCCACCTCCACTTGCAGAGTAGGGCACACCATGCCACATGCCCGTATCCTCCTGGTATAAGAGGTTGAGCATGTTCATACAATTTTTTGGGTCCTGCAGCGAGTTACCTCCCTCCATTGGTTCTCGTCCCTAGAGTGTAGGGAAAAGTCTATTCTTTCTCCTAAAAGAAGGCCGATGTCCAGACTGTTTAAACTCTAACAGATGAGTTTATTTTTCTTGCTTGGAACTTAGTGGGAAAAAAGTTGAAGATAGAGATAGAGTTGGGTAGGGAGGTAGGTTCAGGCACGCGGCACCCATTTACCCTATTCTCCACTCAAGCCTGAGTGGGTATTGCTCACCCAGATAGATCCCTCTCACAGTTCTAGCAGCCAGAGTGAAGCACGAACAGTTACTTTAGATTTTGTTCCCTTCAAAGACAAGTTCAGGAGATCCTTTGCCACAGAATCCTTTAGTTCCTGAATCTAGAACTCAGGGGCACATCACAGGAGCTATTGTGCAACTCACGGAATCCTTCCCTCTGATAGGCAACCAGGTCTCTCCTGAGACAGTGACTTCCTTCACCGATCCTCCGGACAGGTCCTCCCCTGGTTTCCTCTCTTTCAGAGCGGGCCACCCTCCCTCAGGTTCCCTGGGACTCCGATGGTTTGGTTGTAGACCCAGTTAAAGGTACTGGGCCTACCTGGAACACTATAGCCTCGGGCTGAAAGTGCCTGAGACTTCTCGACCAATTCAGGCACCCCTGGCCAGCAGGGTCAAAGGGCGCGACTCTCGCCACCAGGGGTCCCCCTTGGAATCCCCCGGCCAATCTCTCCACCTAATGGCGTCTGCCCCTTATGTACCCTCTCCAGGCATGCACAGCAGGTGGACCACGCCCACTGTATGGATGCCAAGAGAAGACACCCAATCACGCTACAATGCCACCTGTGGTTCGACCCAAGACCTGGGCAACAGCGCCACCTGCAGGTCAAGGGGAACTATACACCCAGGCAACACCACAGCAGAGCAGAGTCCAATCTAGAGAATCAGAAAACCTGAGCCAAACTATTGCTCAGGCTGCCCTTAAAATTAAGGCACAGCGAACCCAATTTTGGGGGTCCGCTACAAACACAACTTTCAGCAGTAGAGGGATGGAGGGTTAGGGGAATTCAGATACCTTGTGCAGATCACTGAGGAACTTGAAATCCTGGAGACAAGTACACTCGCTGTCAATGGATCTTGCTCACCCGGATAGGGCTCTCACACCGACCTAGCAGCCGGTATGAAGCACGGACAAAGTCTCTGCCACAGACTTGAGTGATAACGAACGAAGTCTCTGCCACAGACTTTAGCAATAACTGGAAACTCCTGGATAATCCCCTGCCACAGGATTGTTAGCCAGTAGTCAGTTAGTTAGGTCAGCTGCACAGTACCTGAACCTTTAAGCCATCCGGCAATACTGTGAGGTAGATTACTTGGGTGCATCCTTCAAACGAGTCACCAGGCCCTTCCTGAGATACCAGCCATCAGCTCGGTCCTCTCCATTAGGGTCCTCCCCTGGAATATTCTCCGCTTGAGTGGCTTCTTCCCACAGGACAGACAGCACAGGATCACCTTTCGTTAAGTAGGCCCCAGACAGGCTTCTGGACCTACTTACAGCAAACACAGCAGCATAGCCTCAGGCCTGGAGGGCCATGAGGCGAGACGAACCCAGGAGCACATGGCACTGCCCCTTAAATATCCTCTCCCAGAATGCACAGCAGTAAAAAACACTCCCACTGGGTTGTTTCTGGGGAAGGGACACCCAATACACTTCAGCCTGTTGTATTTCCAACACTGGCCGGTGGTGACAACGACACCTACCGGCGACAGTGGGAAATTCTCCCAACACAGCCAAAGCTGGAACAGAGGCTAATTTAGCCATAAACATTACATTCTGAACTATGTACAATTCAGATGACCCACTAAATTTACATGATAGCGCTTGGTCAACAGGAGTAGGGTACTACATACTCCCCCCACTACAAAAAGACGATGTCCTCAGCGTCAAAAAAAATGGCTCTCAATCCTGAGAGCAGATATCTGAACCGCAAAAACTTGGATGGGAGAGGGAAGGGTAAGAAAAGAAGAAAAGTTACAGATTTAAAACATGAACACATAGTACGGTCACATAAACATATATTTCAACACCTCACTCTCTATCTAAACCACCCACTCTTCGGCAGCTTGACAGAAGATCCAATTCACCTAAAAAAACAAAAAACAAAAAGGAAGTCCTTAATAGCAAGTACTGGAGCAGGTAGGAAAAAATCTTGACCGCGAAGTTCTCTCACCTAACACTATCTGGCTGTGTAACCCCATAGTCCATTTTTAGCAAGAGAATTATTTTTTTTCCAGTCTCTGCGCAGAACTAAAGTTAAAGCAGTAATTTTTCCTTTTAAATGATCACCAATAGAACCGGGGATCCGGCAGGATCACTGATTTTCCTTGCCTATCCAAGGTGGTAATGAAATAGACAACATCGTCTTTCCCTGGTCTGCAGATGACCACCTTATCAGCATAAATGTGCCGGCCATAGTTCCACTGTAACAAGCATCCTTTGAAACGCTCATCCATAGTAAAAGAGTATCCAACTTTCCTGAAAGGTTTTGGCACAGACAGGTGATCCCAAACGGCTTCACTGTACCACTGCTCTTGGATTTGATTTCCTGCATTAGCTCTTTGGAGACACAAGGGAATTCCACTTGTAGTATCCCTGTGTGACAAGCTTTGGGAAAAGCAAAATGATGACTGTTCCTTTAAGTTCAATCCGTCTTCAGCTAGCTCTGTTGGTGCACTTATTTGTAATCCAAGTCAGGTGAGATAGATTAACAACTATAAAGATGTAGTGTGGTTGCAGAAAAGAACCGCTACAGGCTACACAGTCAATCCGGGTGTAACAGGCTCAGGTGTACTGGATTCCTAGCTGTGGCACTACAGGTGTCAGCCAGCGCAGTACTGGGTAACAGGAAACACTTCTATAAACTCAGTCACAACTTAGTAGGCAAGTGCCTTCTCACCGCTACGAGTCCTCAGCTCACTGGTCCGCTCTGTCCGGAACTCCCTGGCAGATGTCTCTGGGGTGGGTGATGGTGGCGATTCACAAATGCGGCCCCTCTCAGAGTGCTGGTGAATGGATGGCTTCAATGCTGTGAAGCGCAGGCCCATCCGCCTGCTCGATCAGCAAGGCGGTCCAAGAAGATCCCTCTGTCAGGCGATCTACTCTGTAAATCTAGGCCCAGGCTCTCTCAGCCCTGGGCCTGCTCACACAGGCCTCTTGCACGTTAAAAGATGGCGTCCAGGGAGAGAGAAACCTGGCCACACCTCCTCTTTTATCTGTTTACCCAGCAGGCTGTGCGATTGCGCATTGCTTCCTGGTAACACAGCTGCATTGTGGGTTTGTAGTCTTCAACTAACTTATGGCAATAGAGTCACTTCCTCCTTCACTTAATTTCCCACCATGCTTTGTTTCTTTGTTTAATGAAGCCAAACAAAAGTCTTAATAGTATAAAATAAAACGGACACCAGAGGGAGCCAAACTCTAATTTAACTACATCACATATATACACAGTAACTTAGGTGGCAAAAACTCCTGCGCTACATATATATATATATATATATATATATATATATATATATATATATATATATATATTGTATTCAGTTAATTGACTGGTAGCAGGTGGCTTTAACCACTTGCCGACTGCCTCCTGTACATTTACGTCGGCAGAATGGCACATTAACGTACCTGTACGTCCCCTTTAAGTGCCTGTCCGTGTGGTCGTGCGCGCTCGCCGCTGCCGCCGGCGTGCTCGCGACCCTGCCGCCATCCCTGTGAGTTGGACCGCGGGTCCTGCGGACTCGATCGCCGCGGGGATCCCCGTGATTGTCTCACGGAGGTATAGAGCGGGGAAATGCTTGTGTAAACAAGCATTTCCCGGCTCTGCCTAGTGACAATGACAAGGATCTCGGCTCCGTGTACTCGGAGCGGAGATCAGTGTCATGTACCACACAGCCCATCCCCCCTACAGTTAGAAACACTATGCAGGGAACACTTAACCCCTACAGCGCCACCTAGTGGTTAACCCCTTCACTGCCAGTGTCATTTCCACAGTAATCAGTGCATTTTTATAGCACTGATCGCTGCAAAAATTACAATGGTCCCAAAAATGTGTCAAAAGTGTCCGATGTGTCCGCCATAATGTCGCAGTCACAAAAAAATCACTGATCGCTGCCATTACTAGTAAAAAAAAATAAAAAAAATAAAAATGCCATAAAATTATCCCCTATTTTGTAAACGCTATAACTTTTGCGCAAACCAATCAATAAACGCTGATTGCAATATTTTTTTTACCAAAAATATGTAGAAGAATACGTATCGGCCTAAACTGAGGGAAAAAAAATGCTTTTTTAATATATTTTTGGGGGAAATTTATTATAGCAAAAAGTAAAAAATATAGCATTTTTTTCAAAATTGTCGCTCTATTTTTGTTTATAGCGCAAAAAAAAAAACTGCAGAGGTGATCAAATACCACCAAAAGAAAGCTCTATTTGTGGGAAAAAAAGGACGTCAATTTTGTTTGGGAGCCACATCACATGACCGCACAATTGTCAGTTAAAGTGGAGCTCCACCCTAAATAGCAACTTTTGCTATTTGGAACCCTCCCCCCCGTCCGGTGTCACAATTGACACCTTTCAGGGGGGAGGGGGGTGAAGATACCTGTCTAAGACAGGTATTTTCACCCACATCCGGGAGTCCTGTCTCCGGGAATCTGCGGGAGTTACGTCACTTCCCGCAGACTTCCCTTGGTGTTCTGGGAGACACTCGGCTCCCAGAACACAGGAGCACCAATCAGAACGGCGCAGCGCGACTCGCGCATGCGCCGTAGGGAACCGGGCATGAAGCCGCAGGGCTTCACTTCCTGGTTCCCTCAGCGAGGATGGCGGAGGGAGCAGCAGAGCAACGAGCGGTCGCTCGTCCTCTGCTGCGGACGTCGCTGGACTCCAGGACAGGTAAGTGTCCAAATATTAAAAGCCAGCAGCTGCTGTAGCTGTAGCTGCTGGCTTTTAATTTTTTTTTTCCGGTGGAGCAACCCCTTTAAAGTGGCGCAGTGCCGAATCGCAAAAAGTGGCCTGGTCTTTACCCAGCCAAAATGGTCCGGGGCTTAAGTGGTTAAAGTTGTATTAAACCTAAAAGAAAACATTTATTACATTGCAGCTTACCAATTTATAGATGTGTTGGCTGCATTAATTTTCTTTTTTATCCTTTCTTTCTTCTATTTTCATCTGGTGATCCAGCCAACAAGTCTGTTTTTCAAAAGCTCAAGCTCTCCAGCAGAATGTATCAGTTTACATGGATGAGACAAACCACTTTACACTGGCAAGGGGTGCTTCAAATGATCAGGTTTGAGTTATTCATTCAAAACCTTTATCCCAAAAGGAAAAAACTGCTTGCTGTAACTGATTATAAAGTGTGAGCTGGAGTTTGGCTTCAATTTGTTAGTGTAAATACATCTGCTGATAAATTTAACACCCCCTCCCCCCAAACTGGGAATGCTGTTGGTCCTCATGTGCTCATTCCTCCAGAGTTATGTCTAACTAATACAGGAGGTGTGTTACTGGCCAGATCACCAGGAGAAAACAGAAGGAAAAAAAACTAAGAAAAGAAAACGAATGCAGCCACCACATCAAATGAGTGGTAAGATGCAATAAAATAGATTTTTGGAGGGGGCGTGTCCTGGCTATGGAGGAGTGAGGACGTGCGTCTCCACAGCTCCGTCTCATCGCCGCACTTCATCATCGCTCAGGGGGAGAATCTCACTCCATCGGCCTTCTATTATGCCTCAGAAGTCCCGGGCATCCTCGCAGCCACCGCGGACCGACCGTACCAGGCAGGGACAGCTTGGTTTCTTCCCCGAGAGCAACGGGCGAGGCTGCAAAGATGGCGTCGGCAGCAAAGGCCCAGAAAGCCGCCAAGGCCTCCCAGAACGCACCTGCCCCTTCGCAGCAGCAGACTGGCTCTCCTGTACCATCCCCGGGATCGGTGAGTGACACGGTCCCCCCGACCTCCCCGGGCTCCCCTTCTCTGCGGGCGGATGAGGCGGCAGGCCCAGATCCCCTGGAAGAGGCAGACATCAGGCGCCATATTTGGTCGCTCCCCACCAAAGCAGATTTGGAGCGCTTCGCTGATAGGGTAGAGAAGGCCCTAACAGAGGACATTGCCCAGCTCAAAGCTGACACGTCTCAACTGGGAGGAAGGATGGAATCCTTAGAACAGAGATTTGAGGAAGCCCTCCCTGTTATCGCTATGCTGCAAGACAAGTGCACCACTCAGGATCATCAGATTGAGGCCCTGCTCTGTCAGTTAGACGACATGGAGAACCGTAACCGCAGGGCCAACATTAGGATCAGAGGCCTGCCTGAGGCCACTGGTGCTAGGGACATTGTCCCCACCCTAGAAGGAGTCTTTAAGGAAATATTGGGACTGCCTGCCACAGCCACCATTGAGATAGATCGCGCGCACAGGGCTTTGAAACCCCCTTCCCAAGATGTGAATAATCCCAGAGATATCATTTGTAAGCTGCATAAGTACACAATAAAAGACCGCATCATGCAGAAAATGCGGGGTAAGCCCTACTTTGATTTTGATGGCGCACACTTGGCCTTTTACCAGGACATTTCTCGCCGCACTCTCATGCAGCGCAGATCTCTACGCCCCCTCCTGGTGGCTATCCAAGATGCAGGTCTCCAGTACCGTTGGGGCTTCCCCTTCTTTCTTCAGGTCACCAAAGATGGCAAAACGGTGACTCTCCGCACTAAGGATGATCTCCCAAATTTTTTGTCCTCTCTAGACCTGGATCCGGTGGACTTTCCTGACTGGAGGGGAACACCAGACTTTTCTGCTACCAGACTACCGCCACCTCAACCATGGCAAGTATCCAAGCGCAAGACTCGCAGACGGGATCGCAGACGACATCCTTCTGAACCCTCCATAGGCCCAGTCTCCTCAAGGGTCTAACAGTGGGACTTGTTTTGTGGAGGGTCCACTATCTAATTTGCCTTCCCTTTGATAACCAAGCCATAGACTCCCAGGTCGTGCCTTGAGCACCTACAACAGGCTTCGGTGTCCCAATGTCCTCTGTTTTTCGCCCACAAGAAGTATCCCCTCTACTACCCCTCCCCCACTACAACGTGTTAGATGAGATGGGCGGAGCTGGGAGCCCCCCTCACCTACCCCCCTATGTTGGTCCACGTACCCCCCGTAGGCCACCCTTTTTTGGGATCTGATCCCCATAGGGATCGTGGGCTAGGACTCGGGCCCCCTCCCCTTACAGGGGGCGGGATCCCGAGCATGGCCCTTAGAGGTTTTCTATGTTCAGATGGCTCCGGCCACTCTGCTATGTTTGTGTTGTATTTTGTATTTGTCTCATGTGTTTTTTTTTCGTCCCCCCCCTCCTTTTCTCTTCCCTATCCTTCTCTTTTCATTCAGGAGCGACCTGCCGCTGCGTCACCCACACCGAGCGTGCCACCAATCTGCGAGCTTCGACCATCTTCCCTCTCCCTATGACTAAGCTACAGGTAAGCTCATATAATGTCAGAGGTCTTTGCTCACCCCACAAGCGTAGTAAATTGTGGTGGGAGTTAAAGCGCCTGAAATCGCAGGTGGTCTTCCTTCAGGAGACCCACTTTACGCCGCAGTCCCTTCCTAAGCTTCCTACTCATCTTTTTAATCAATGGTTCCTTAGCAACTCCCCTACGCCCAAGTCTAGAGGGACGGCCATTGCTGTCCACAAATCTTGCCCCTTCCAACCCTCTGACAGTAAAATAGACCCCCTAGGTAGATATGTGTTTCTTAAGGGCAGTATTGCCGGCCAGACGTATACGCTTGCGACGATATACGCCCCAAATACAGACCAACTCACTTTCATTGACGCTACTTTGGAACGCCTGGCTGACTTTAGAGAAGGCTTCTTGATTCTTGGAGGTGACTTCAACATCAGCCCTGACCCTCTGCTCGACACGTCCCATGCGAGATCCCCACACTCCTATGTGTTCCTTAAACACTTCCGCAAGACGCTCCAATCTCATCTCCTAACAGACTGTTGGCGAGTTCTACACCCTTCGGACCGTGACTTCAGCTACTACTCTAAAGTACACGACGTCTACACACGTATAGACCACATCTATGTGGATGTTAAGACTCTAGAACTCCTTCACACTGCGTCCATTGGCACCATCTCCATTTCAGACCACGCCCCGATAACGGTTGCCTTCACCCTACCTTCGGGCACACATCGGGCCTGGACGTGGAGGTTGAATGATAATCTGTTGGACGATGTGGTGGTAGTGAAGGAAGTGTCCGATACCTTGACCCATTACTTTAGTGAAAACGCGGGAGATGCTCTGACAGAGGGAGTGATCTGGGAAGCCCATAAGGCGGTGGTCCGAGGTGAGCTGATCTCTCAGGGATCCAGACTTAAAAAGGCTCGTGGGGCAGAATTCTTGAGGGTACACGCTGCCCTCCGGAGGGCTGAACTTCAACACAAGGCAAATGGGACCTCTGAGGCGTTGAAGGCACTGACTGAATTACGGGAACTATTCCTGCGCCTTCTTGACCGCCAAACCCGTAAACAGTTTCGCTATATGGCCCACAAATACTACGAGCACGGGAACAAATGCGGACGGATGCTAGCGCGGGCCCTTAGAAAAAGACATGCCCTGACGTACATACAAAAACTGCGCTCCTCCTCAGGGGGAATGATGATGCAGTCTTCTAAGATTGCCTCAGAGTTCCGTGATTATTATGCCACACTTTATCACTTAGACTCTGAGCTCCCTCCTACCACACATGAAGCTAGACAACAAGCGATCCGGGAATACCTTGCCTCGGCCGGTCTCCCCCCCCCTTACAGAGGACCAATCCTTGGCCCTGGAGCTACCGATCACAACGACCGAGCTTGGGGCAACGGTGGAGTCCTTGCCCAATGGGAAGAGTCCTGGCCCTGATGGGTTTACTAAGGCATATTACAAGACCTTTTTTTCTCAATTGGCGACCCCCATGTGCAAATACTTTAATTCTATAGCAGGGGGGAAAGACATTCCCTCTGAGGCCCTCTTGGCCCACATCACTGTGATTCCAAAGGAGGGCAAGGACCCCACTGTCCCCCAGAGCTACCGTCCCATTTCCCTCCTTAATTTAGACATAAAACTCCTGGCAAAAATACTAGCAAACAGACTGAAACACCTTATACCTGAGATTGTCCACCCAGACCAAACCGGCTTCATTATAGGCAGAGAGGCCAGAGATAACTCCCTCAGAGCTGTCCATCTCGTCCACTGGGCCCAGACCCGTCGGAACCCACAGCCATACATAATTCTCTCGACAGACGCAGAAAAGGCCTTTGACCGTGTAGACTGGTCTTATTTAACAGCAGTACTTAGGTCAATAGGGTTAGGCCCGCGGATGATGGCGTCGGTTCTGGCCCTGTATTCCACGCCTTGCGCACAGGTCAAAGTCAATGGGACCCTCTCTTCTCGATTCCCCATTAGAAACGGCACGAGGCAGGGGTGCCCCCTGTCCCCCCTCTTGTTTGCTCTGGTGCTGGAGCCATTACTCCGCACAGTGCGTGCCAGCAAAGATATTAAAGGACTGCAGGTGGGGAACACAGAACATAAGCTCTCGGCATACGCCGACGATGTCCTCTTCCACCTTTCAGACCCCCTACTCTCGTTGCCCAACTTGATGAAAGAACTGAAACTCTTTGGGTTGATCTCCAACTTCAAGATCAATTTCACGAAGTCGGAGATTCTTCCCATTTGCCTGCCCCCCCCACTTGGTCTCGAGTCTCAAAGCTGCCTTCCCCTTTACCTGGGCCACATCGTCTATACGCTACCTGGGTATACAACTTACAGACCGATTTGACACCCTATACGCCGTTAACTACCCCCCACTACTGGCCTCGGTCAAGAGTGATCTCTCACACTGGACGCGTACTGCCTTTACTTGGATAGGCCGGGTGAACATAATAAAAATGAACGTGTTACCGCGCATACTTTTTTACCTACAAATGCTCCCAGTTCCGCTACCCAGACTTTTCTTTGACCGTCTCTCTAGCATGCTATCTGACTTTATATGGAACGCGCGTAAACCCAGAATAGCCCTGAGGGTGCTACAGCGGCCAAGGCGGGGGGGCGGCTTGGGGGTCCCGGACATTAGGAGATACTACCGGGCTATAGCCCTGCAGAGGATCCTCGATTGGCGTTTCCACACCCATTCGAAACTCTGGGTCTCCCTAGAGAAGAGCATGGCGGGCAGGAATTTGTCCTACGCGCCATGGCTGTCTCGGGAACATAGGGGGCTATCCGAGATGACCTCCCCACTGACGACTCAGGTGTTGTCGGTGTGGGACAAGATCAACCCACTGCTGAACTTGGCCCCCCCTATGTCCCCGCTGACCCCGTTGGGCGGTTTCCATTGGTTCCCCCCAGGTGAACAAATGGCCTTTTTTGGGCCATGGGTGGATGACGGAAACGCTAGTTGTGGCAAACTCATGAAAGACGGCAAACTCCTGGGTTTTGAGGCTCTCCGGGCCGGACATCAGGGCCAGCGAATGAATTTCTGGAAATACAGGCAACTACACCATTTCTTCGAGGTACATGGTCACACGATTAGAGACACATCGTCCCTCACCCAATTTGAGCGCCTTTTCATTGCAGAGACTCCTGCCCCTCACCTGGTGTCAGAACTGTATCGACTTCTAGACTCGACCGCTTCTCAGCCCAGGCCCGCCTACATCCGACGCTGGGAAACCGACCTGGGACACGTTCTTACGGAAACACAACTGACTCATTTATACTACCTCACCCACTCGTCCTCTATTGATTCCAAGACTCAGGAGACAAACTTTAAATTGCTGTCCCGTTGGTACCGGGTACCAGTGGAGATGGCCCGCATTTACCCCTCTACATCCGAGCTCTGTTGGCGCGGCTGTGGACTCCGAGGTACGTTCCTCCACATATGGTGGGACTGTCCCCTACTTAAGCCATTTTGGGAAGACTTACGAGACCAAATAAAATTAGTAACAGGGATAGATGTTCCTTTTTCTCCAAAGCATTTTCTTCTGCATGTCCCCCCGATTTCGCTCAGCCGATTCAAGAAAAGTGTGCTGCCCCACCTGCTTAATGCAGCAAGGCGCCTGCTCCCAATATACTGGAAAAAGCCCAAAATTCCTACTCGGGCGGAGTGGATCGGTGGGGTGAATGCGGTGCGAGAGGCAGAGGACTGGGTAGCGACTTGTCGAGGCACCCGGGAACGGTTTACCGACGTCTGGGCACCCTGGTCTGAATATGTTTCTGACCCTGACTGCGTACCCTCCAGTTTGGATATTGCCTTACTGGAATTGGCAGACCCCTCCCTTAAAACACACAGGTTACGGCGCGCCTAGAAGACAGAACGACACTCCCTTAGTAGGCTGCAGACATTGGCACTGGGCCATACAGATGGTCTGATCCTGGCGTGGCGTGCTCGGTGTGGATCTGAACGCAGCCCTCTCCTAGACCGCAGGTACGCTCCCCCTCCCTCTTCTTCTCTCCCCCCCCCCCCTTTTTTTTTTCCTCCCCTCTGTTCCTTTCCTATTTTATCTTACAAGTTCTATGGTGGCCTTATTGTTATACTGGTGTCAAGCTCAAATACCTATTGTTCAGCTGTGGGGGAGTGTAGATGCAGAAGTCCGTCTGTGCTCGCGGGGCCGTCCCCTGACTATACAGGGACACTGGCGGCCCCGAGGGGGTACACTTTGACGCCTTTTGGGGCCCTTGGCGCGCGGGGGGGGTGGGGGGTGGATTGATGGAGGCCTCCTGGCCCCCCCCCTGCCCTGGTCGCGGGCCTCGGTCCCATACATGTAGTACATTTTGGGTTACAGCCCCCTGGCTCGTGGCCGGGGACAGGGCTGTACATGGGCAGGTCAAGAAGCTATATATTTTGCCCACACCCCCACGGCTATTTGCTATGCCAAGGCCCCCTTTGGACCCCCACAATGCTTGTCGACCCAGTGGACACTGGGGGCACCCCATTAGGTATCTGTCACCTTGGCTTTGTAATTGTATATGTATTCCCCTGTTCAACCTATGTTTTCGTACCGCTCTTGCTATCTCGGCCCTGCGAGGTCGGTGTTCTCTATTTTAACCACCAACTGTTGAACATGTCCTGTTATCTGTCATTTTTTGAAAACAATAAAATACTGATTATATAAAAAAAAAAAATAGATTTTTGGTTTTGGGTTTCATACTGCTTTAATGGTGAAGGAATCCACAGGGTATGCAAAGCCTGTTCACTGCATTGTACAATCTACTGAAGCGCAGTCAATCAGGAAAATAAAAATTGGGCACGAGTTAAGGGTATTCTGCAAGCGTGAAAAATAATACATTAGACATTCTAGGCCTAGAATAAGACTCTGAACAGCAGTGGGTATCCTAGGAATTGTACGACAGAAGGATTGATGTTCAGAGCCACACTCTGTTTATCTTTCACACTCCGGGTTCCAGTAGAATCCAAGTAAAACAAATAGACATCCCGTCATTATGAAAGATTGGGATTAATGTAAATACAGGCCTTCTACACTGCGCATATTTTATGTCCTGATACCAACTCACAAATCAGCGCTTGGCTGCGGACTAAAGCAAAACCAAGTCGTAATTATTTGTATAATTGGAAAAGTGTGTTGACTGCAGAAGCAACATAAGCAGCGAGTTTCCTTCCACCACCCGGACTGGAGAATTCACGAGCGGCGGAAGGTTCGCACAATGGGGGCTGTGACATTCTATAATGGTGCTGGAAAAACTTCAATGGAATAAGAGATGATTAGAGAAATTAACATTTATTTCCCTGTATTCTATTATTCTGCAGAAAAGACAGATAATTACAACCAGTTCTTCTATAAGCACGCCTTTAGTCAAATTAAAGTGTATGTATAGCCAAAAATCTTTTGGGATAGAATAGTAAATGGTTAAAACCCTTGTCAGTGTATTTGTATCACTGTGGAGTGTTCCCTTCACTTCTTGTACTGGAGATGCAACAGGAAGGCTCGATTCACACTAATGCGTTTTTTGTTGCATTTTGCAGAAATGCATGGAAATTTTTTAACATGGGTTCCTATGGAACATGTTCACATCAATGTATTTTTGTGCCTCTGCGTTTTTGGAAGGGGTTGGGGACTTTTTTTCCTGCAAAAAGCAGCGTTTTGCATGTAATAGAAGTCAATGGACCTGCATCCAAAACGCAAGTACCGCGTTTTTGCAGCGTTTTTACCGCGTTTTACCACAATTTCGTTTTTTTTTTTTTTTTAGGAAATGTAAAAAAAAAAAAAAATTACTATATAAAAAAAAAAAACGCAAATCGCGGTAAAAACACATGTTGAAAAATGCGGCAAGCACCCCGCAAAAAGCAAGGCAAAAACGCTCAAAAGCAACATGCATAGGTGTGAATCAAGCCGAAGTGAGAATAAAGTTGGCCATAGACTGATCGAGATTTGGCTGACTTTTGTTAACCACTTCACGTCCGCGCTATAGCCGAAAGACGGCTACAGCCCGGGCTTAAAATGTCGGGAGGGTGTAAATGGACATCATCCCATACTCGACTGTTCACTGATCAAGGTAAAGGGCCAATCACAGCGGGCCCTTTACCATGTGATCAACTGTCAGCCAATGACAGCTGATTGCGGAAGTAAACAGAAGCCAGTTATCTGCTTTTTGCTGTCAGCGTGAAGAAAAGGAGAAATCCGTGAACCGGCTTCTGTTAGAGGCGAGGGACACCGGTCCCCTTTGTGCCTTCCTGTGCTGCTAGTCAGTACCATCTATCAGTGCCCTCCAGTGCTGCTAATCAGTGCTCTCCAGTGCTGCTAATCAGTGCCCACCAGTGCCATCTATTAGTTCCCATCAGTACTGCTAATCAGTGCCCGAGAGTGCTGCCAATCAGTGCCCATCACTGCCTCATCATCCGTGGCACTTATCAGTGCTGCCTATCAGTGGCCACCACTGCCTCATCATCCGTGTCACTTATAAGTACTGCTGTTCAGTGCCCATCAGTGCTGCCAATCAGTGCCCATCACTGCCTCATTATCAGTGCCCATCAGTGCCACCTCTCCATGCCCCCTATCAGTGCCACCCATCAGTGCAGCCTAATCAGTGCCTCCTAAACAGTGCCCACCAGTGCCCCCTCATCAGTGCTCATTAGTGAAGGAGAAAAATTACCTGTTTGCAAAAATTTTTAAGAAAATTCGAAAAACGTTTTGTTTTTCAAAATTTTCGGCCTTTTTTTGTTTGTGTAGCAAAAAAAAAAAAAAAAAAAAAAACAGCGGTGATTAAATACCACCAAATGAAAGCTCTATTTGTGTAAAAAAATGTATACAAATTTCATATGGGTACAGTGTTGCATGACCGCAAAATTGTCATTCAAAGTGTGACAGCGCTGAAAGCTGAAAATTGGGTAGGAAGTGCCCAGCAAGCAAGTGGTTAAAGGAGCATGTTGGAAACATTCTGTTTTGCAAGTCCTACTGTCAGAATACAATGCCTGAGCGGGGGGGGGGAAATCTGCCATCTAGGCCTTTTTCTAAAACTTGTTTTTACTTAAAACCCCCAAATATTATATATTTTTTAGCAGAGACCCTAGAGAATAAAATGGCACTCATTGCAATTTTTTATCTCATGTTTCTTGTGCAGTGGTTTCTCAAACACAATTTTTTTGAAAAACATACACTTTAAAGAATAAAAAAACAAAACAAACATAATATATACCCCAGTTTTTTGTATAATATGAAAGATGATGTTACACAGAGTAAATAGATACCTAACATGTAATGCTTTAAAATTGCGTGCTCGTGTATTGGCCCAAAGTACGATACTTAAAAATCTCCATACAGTGCCCTGAAAAAGTTTTCACACCCCTTGACATTTTCCACATATTGTTACGTTACAACCAAAAACCTAAATGCATTTTATTGAGATTTTATGTGATAGACCAACGCAAAGTGGCTCATAATTGTAAAGTGAAAGAAAAATTATAAATAGGTTTTAATTTTTTTTTTACAAATAAATATGTGAAAAGTGTGGTGTGCATTTGTATTCAGCCCCCCTGTACTCTGATACTCCTAACTAAAATCTAGTGGAACCAATTGCCTTTTGAAATCACCTAATTAGTAAATAGAGTTCACCTGTGTGTAATTTAATCTCAGTATAAATGCAGCTGTTCTGTGAAGCCCTCTGAGGTTTGTTAGAGAACCGTAGTGAACAAACCGCAACATGAAAGCCAATGAACACACCAGACAGGTCAGGGATAAAAATGTGGAGAATTTAAATGCAGGGTTAGGTTATAAAAAAATATCCCAAGCTTTGAACATCTCACAGAGCTCTGTTCAATCCATCATCCGAAAATGGAAAGAGTATGGCACAACTGAAAACCTACCAAGACATGGCCGTCCACCTAAACTGACTGGCCGGGCAAGAAGAGCATTATTCAGAGAAGCAGCCAAGAGGCCCATGGTAACTCTGGAGGCGCTGCAGAGATCCACAGCTCAGGTGGGAGAATCTGTCCACAGGACAACTATTAGTCGTGCGCTTCACAAATCTGGCCTTTATGGAAGAGTGACAAGAAGAAAGCCATTGTTGAAAGAAAGCCATAAGAAGCCCTATTTGCAGTTTGCGAGAAGCCATGTGGAGGACACAGCAAACATGTGGAAGAAGGTGCTCTGGTCAAATGAGACCAAAATTTTACTTTTTGGCCTAAAAGTAAAACACTATGGTGTGGAGGAAAACTAACACTGTACATCACCCTGAACACACCATCCAAATTGTGAAACATGGTGGTGGCAGCATCATGTTGTGGGGATGCTTTTTCTTCAGCAGTGACAGGCAAGTTGGTCAGAGTTGATGGAAAGATGGATGGAGCCAAATACAGGGCAATCTTAGAAGAAAACCTGTTAGAAGATGGGAGGGACAGCTGAAGGCAGGATCAATCGGGTATATTTCACTGTATACAAAACAAATGCTTTAGTGGTTCCGTGAGTATGAACACTTTGTAATATACACTATATACGAATCACGAATCACTATCACTCAATTCTGCAAGTGATTCTAATTCACTATCTCTGTTTTCTAGCTCGTCTAAAACCACTTTTGACGTAGAGGGGCGCTTTCCATTGTCCTGATTGTGACGTCAGACTTTGTGCAGTCCCATGTTTCTAAATTTTTCATACCCGGGATGTTTACTAAACCAATACAGTATGCTGTGTCTAGTATTACAGTGACTAGTAATATTGCACCCTTGTTTGGACAAATTTCAATGTTTTTTATTTGATTACATTATTGAATAAAATGTATTATTATTATATTATTATTTTTTATAATTATTTATAGTTATTTATTATATTAAAATTTATGATTTTTGTGTTTCAAACTTTATCATACCTGGGATGTCTACTAGACTCTTGTTTGGACCGATTTAAGTGAGTTATTCCTAAGAATTACAGGCCTACAATATAAAACAACAAATTTCCATGCAAAACAATGTACCGCTTTGACATTCAAAAATCAGACATAATCATACCGCCAGGAAGGTTAATTTGAAACCACTTAACAATATGAGGATAGGAGTTACCTATCTTTAAAATTCCATGTCAGGTGGCGAGCCAGCCAGGAGACTAATGCCCTGTACACACGGTCGTTTTTTCCGATGAAAAAAGTCAGATGGACTTTTTTCATCGGAAAAAACGATCGTGTATGGGCCCCATCGGACTTTTTTCCATCGGTGTTAAAAAATAGAACATGTCTTACATTTTTCAGATGGAAAAAAAAACGATAGGAAATTCTGATCGTCTGTGTGGAACTCCAACGGAGGAAAAACCCATGCATGCTCAGAATCAAGTTGACGCATGCTCAGAAGCATTGAACTTAATTTTTCTCGGCTCGTCGGAGTGTTTTACGTCACAGCGTTTTGGACGGTCGGAATTTTGTTTGATGGTGTGTAGACAAGACTGATGAAAGTCAGCTTCATCGGAATTCTGACGGAAAATTCCATCGGATCCGATCGTGTGTACAGGGCATTAGGATGCTACATTACAGCCCCGGACACTTGCTGGGTCTGCACAACTCACAGATTCCACCCTAGTTCTGGCCCAGTAGAGCTGGGATTATTAATTCAACTTTAAGGACCCCCGAACAAGAAGAACAAATGGTCCACAGGGGGCAACTTCATATGAAACAGGACTTTGGAAAAAGGTGATCTTTTATGTCTGCCACTCTTTTCCCTCCAGCCTGACATATGGACCGTGTCATCAGTCACAAGCAGTTATGGCTGCCTTGATAAATGAGCGTGTGATAGTGCCAGGGTTCACCACAGTTGTTTTTATAACATACCATTTATTGTTTTACCTGTTACCAAAGGTGTTACCAAAAGCTGAACATCCCTTCCAGAGAATACAAAAAGATATATCCAGATGTCCAAGTCAAGATTTTCGAGTATGCATTTTGTGTGTATGGACATGTTTTCTGGATGTCGATTGGCAAATACCACAGTAAAAAGTGTTATCAGGAGTAGTTTGTAAGTACAGCGTTCCAGAATCTACAGAGAGTAACAGAGGAACTATTTTTATGGGAGAGTCCTTACTAGAGGTTTTGAGGTTTTATTTTACACTCCCCACTGTCTACAATGTAACTAAAAAAGTAGAGTAAGGCTTCATGTACACGGGACGTTTTTACAACCTCTCCTGAACGATTTAACTTGACAGATAGTAACCCACGTTTAAAATATCCGTTTTGCCGCGTTTGCGTTTAGAAGTGTTTAAAAAAAAAAAATGAAAACACCCGTAAACGAAACGCAGCTAAGGCTTCATGTACATGGGACGTTGTTCAACCTCTCCTGAACGCTTTAACTTGACAGCTAGAAACCGGCATCTAGAAAAACGCCTGTAAACGAAACACAGCTAAGGCTTCATGTACACGGGACGTTGTTCAACCACTCCTGAACGCTTTAACTTGACAGGTAGAAACATGGCGCGTTTAGCCGCGTTTGCGTCTAGAAGCGATTGAAAAAAAATATATATATTTATTTTTTTGGTTGAAATGAAAAACGTCTGTAAATGAAACGCTGCTAAACGCGAGTTACCATGTTTAGCTGTTTTTAGCTGCATTTGGCACTTGAAATGCCTCTAAACACAGCTTCTGAAAGCATTTTTTTGGGTTCCAGAAAAAGCCTCTAAACTCAACTGCCTAGAAACGACTATAAACGACCCTGTGTACATGTACTGATAAGATAACATAGAGGAGAGTTCAGGAGCAGTAGAAAAGAATGGCCAACTGCTAAATCGTTTAGGAGCAGTTGTAAAAACGTCACATGCAGTGACGGTGTGTCCATAGTGGGCGCAGGAGCGCCGCCCCCTCGCTCTCCTGCGCCCGTCACTCACAACAACAATACATAGGTTCATGCATTGCATGAACCTATGTATTGTCACCGCTGCAGCCCACTGTTCAGATGGCCGGCCCCCTGGTGAGCGCCGGCCATCTGAATAACAGCGGCTGGTTGGTTTTTGGAAGTGCCTATCAGAGCCAGCGGCTGTAATCGGCTTCCAAATAGTTAACCAGGGGACGCACGGGCTGTGCATTCCTTGGTTAACACTGACAGGCGTGTCTGAGTTTGTGAGGATTGGTGCGCAGTAACTTCTCCGAAGAGTCTGGCGCAGCATCGCTGGTGACAGAGAGGCCTCCACTTCTCCCTTGGACGGATTTCTTCCTCTGACGGGCAAAGTGAGCGAAGGTAAATTCACGTTCTATATTACCTAGTCAGTGGCAGTGACTATTCACCACTGGTGACAGCACAGTGGGCAGCAGCAAGAAGGGAAAGGATTGTGCCTTGATCTGTCCCCCCATTATTCAAAAGGAGAAAGACTGTTTTATTGCTTGGCAAGAAGAATAAAACTGAGTTGTACCTATTCACTGTGTGGAACTTGGGTTACTAAGCAAAGGAGTCAGGGACGAAGGACTGGACTTGGCTCTAGGACACCTACACAAAAGGCCCAATCTCTGGCCTCCACCTCCTAGTTACGGGAGGACATGGGCCGTGGTGTGTATCATCTCTCTTCCCCAGGTACCCCTAGACAACAGCCATATAACCGATAAAGCAAGGAAAAAGGGGTGAGGCCGCTACACGTGGGGGCATCGTCCGGGATATGTGTATGGTGTCTGAATTTGAACTTTGCTGCCCAGAGGAGTTCCCAGTAGGTCGGCCATATTGGCCAACGTGCCACGAGGCAACTCACAACTGCGTAGTTCGTGGGCGGGGCAAGGGAAAAGCCTGCGAACAAGTGCAGAACGTGGGAGGAGTCCGGCCATGTGGACGTACGCACGTGGAGATTCCGGCGCGGGTGGGTCAGTGCGCAATGGAGCAGCAAAGAGAGAGGATGGCTTCAAGTGCTCCGTGGATTTCCGTTCCTTCCTTCGTGGATATGTCTTCTCTAGCTGCTCCGATTATGGATACGGGGATAAGACTAAGGCCCCGGGGGCGATTGGCTCTCTTTACCTGTAGAGACATGGTGGCCCTCGGTGTGATCTGTCCTGGCTGTTCGGGACTGGTGGTCCAGCTGAAGCCGTTTGGGCGCTGTGAGGTCTTCGAGGTGGAACCATCCACAGAAAAGCCTCAGGCTTTCCACCTCAACTACCTCACAGGGACTGCCACTCCGGAGGGAGAGATCGATGCTGGTGCGTTCCCCGTGCGAACTGATCTGGGCGAAGTGACTGCCCAAACAGAGGTGAAAAGAAAAAAATCAGAGGATGCTGCCTCGGTCACCAGCAGCTCCCTGCTCCGGCCACCGAAGAGGAAAGTCGGCCTAGTGATGGCCTCGTGTGGTCGTGGAAGAGCTTCGCCCCACTGCTTGCCTGGCCTGGATGGCTCCGGTAGGAAAAGTCCTGGACATCCCTGTTCTTCAAAAGGCCCAGGTGAGCCAGGGGTTGGGACTGTCTGTGTGGTAGAAAGTGGCGGTAGTCCACAGTCAGTAGAGGCCGTCAAGGGGGATAGTTTCGTGACTGGGAATTATCTGCCCGCTGAATGCTACGACACCTCTGACCTGGATTCATTGTCTGACAATGGCGATGATGGGGAGATAGACAAAATCTTCCACCAAAAGGGATGGGACAGAATGAAGTTACCTTTGGCCCGTGTTACAAGAGACCCACCTATGTCTACTGGGGATAGTACACCCCGGGTGGAGGCCTCGGCGCCGAGGGAAGAAGCTGGTCCCCTGTCTGAAGTTCCCTTTCTTGATTCAACATCCATTTCACCTGTTCCTGTTGCGGGGGTGCAACGTCAATCACTGCGGGCTCCTAGGCCAGGAGGTCTACCGAGGTGGTGAACGCACCTCGCCATCCAGAAGCGATTGTTCCACCCGGAGAAGGAAACCGGGCTACTATGCCACCTTTGTCAAGGCTGCAACGTCTCTTTGGCCAGAAGGTTGCTCAGGAATATGGGTGGGAATACCCGTATCTGCCTCGGGAACTGCTCTATGAGGTGGAGGTCTTGTGGAAAAGATGGTATGATGCCTTTGTGTGGGACAAACTGAAGGTACAGCAAGCGCGGCGGTAGCTATCCTGTTCCCCAACGGTCACTAAGAAGTTTCAGGACTGTAAAGCTAAGTGGATGCTGGGAAGACATTCATGCGGACAAAGTGGTGATCTGCCGCAAAGAAGGAAAGAGTGTTGAGTACCATGTGGAGGCTTTTGATGATCGTTTGAAGCCTATATCACTGCCTCATCCAAGGTTTTACCTGTAAGAGAAGAAGAGAGAAAAAGACTCTCGTTTGTTTCTTTTCATTCCTGGCTGAACTTTCCAGAGTGCCTTTTCCAGAACACAGAGACTTTGCCCTGTTTTTTTTTGTATTTGGGCAATCTTACTCTTTGGAGATATGGGAGCTGTTTTTGTTTGTTCTCCCTTTTCTTCTTCTGACACTCACAAGAATCAGTGACTTTGGGTTTTATGTAGTGCAGAGTCACAGAGAAAATGTTGAAGCGGAAAGTTCATCTGGAAGTAATGAGTGTCTTGACCGCGGCACTGTCACCAGGTGGCAGTGTTGCGCAACGATTGTTTGTTTTTTCTGACATTATGCAGCACTTATTGGAGTGAATGGGTTTCTCCTAGGATAGACTCATTCATTCCAAGCAAACACACATGTTGGTAGGATGTATGTTTCTTTTCTTTCCCTCTGCAGGAGATTCGTCTGTCAAGACTACTGAGAGTGGGTGGTCTTCAGATAGTCAGTGGGAGGAATGTAAATGTGTGAGATATTTTAAGTGTTTTATTGAAAAGTTTTATAGTTGTATTCCTTTCCCATTCAGGTCGTGGCACAATCCAGGGTTAAATTGTGTAGTTTGGTTTCTGGGCTGAACTTATGACACCACCTTTCGTGGGGTGTGAGTTTGTACCAGACACTGGGGACCAGTGTCAAATCACCAGGGGGAGAGTGTAGCGGGTATTTGAATTTGTAAGGACTCTGGTGGTGTGAAGTTCCTTGGGGTCCCTGGGTGGCGCTGTTGCCTTGGGCCGGAGCTGAACATACACCGCAAACTGTGCCTTTTTGTCCTCCCCTGGAGCTGGTACAGCGGGGCGGGGAACCCGCTGTGATGCAAAGGGAGAGGTCATAAAAGGGGCGGGGGCCCTGATTTTAGGGAGAGAGTTGGAGGACGTGGCCGCACCCAGGCACCTTCAGCTTGGGTGCTGGCGTTCCGGTGTTCCAGGCCTAGGCGCCCTTGGCCTAGCTGGAACAGAGATGGAGCCCATTCCAGGCACCTTTAGCCTGGGGTGAGGTACTATGGCGGATGCCTGGGGCTCAATACCTTCGACTGAGTTCCACAAGGGTGAGGAATCCGAGGGGGCCCTAACGCCTTGGGTGCCCGTGTCTGAGTTCGTGAGGACTGGTGCGCAGTAACTTCTCAGAAGAGTCCGGCGCAGCATCGCTGGTGACGGAGAGGCCTCCACTTCTCCCTTGGACGGATTTCTTCCTCTGACGGGCAAAGTGAGCGAAGGTAATTCACCTTCTATATTACCTAGTCAGTGGCAGTGACTATTCACCACTGGTGACAGCACAGTGGGCAGCAGCAAGAAGGGAAAGGATTGTGCCTCGATCTGTCCCCCCATTATTCAAAAGGAGAAAGACTGTTTTATTGCTTGGCAAGAAGAATCATCTTTGGCCTTCACCTCCTGGTTACGGGAGGACACGGGCCTTGGTGTGTATCATCTCTCTTCCCCAGGTACCCCTAGACAACAGCCATATAACCGATAAAGCAAGGGAGAGGGGTGGGGCCGCTACATAAAGGTACAATTTTTTTTTTCCTAAATAGCTTCCTTTACCTTAGTGCAGTCCTCCTTTCACTTACCTCATCCTTCGATTTTGCTTTTAAATATCCTTATTTCTTCTGAGAAATCCTCACTTCCTGTTCTTCTGTCTGTAACTCCACACAGTAATGCAAGGCTTTCTTCCTGGTGTGGAGTGTCGTGCTCGCCCCATCCCTTGGACTACAGGAGAGTCAGGACGCTCTCTACATTGCAGATAGAGAAAGGAGCTGTGTGTTATTGGGCATCCTGACTCTCCTGTAGTCCAAGGGAGGGGGCGAGCACGACACTCCACACCAGGAAGAAAGCCTTGCATAACTGTGTGGAGTTACAGACAGAAGAACAGGAAGTGAGGATTTCTCAGAAGAAATAAGGATATTTAAAAGCAAAATCGAAGGATGAGGTAAGTGAAGGAGGACTGCACTAAGGTAAAGGAAGCTATTTAGGAACAAAAAATTGTACCTTTACAACCCCTTTAAGCCCTTAAGGGGTTATTGGGCTCTCTCCCTATGAGATTTGGTTTGGGAGTGTGTTACTCACTTGCTTATATTTGTCTCAACGGCTGATGTCCTTCACTCGGATCTCGCAGAGATGTTGCTGATCTTTTAAGGTTTTTGACAATCTCATTTATGTGTTTTCTCCCCAATTCCAGATCCTACAGTTTGGAAGGATCTTATAAACTAAAGCCAGGTGACTTGTGGATTGTTAGGAGACATTTATACAGTATGTGTATATTATATATGTAGCGGGTGGTTACATTTAGGGGAGGCATCTGAGTGATAAATGGCTCAGAAGCAGTAATTATTAGAGTTCATGGACCAATTCATGCCAGTGGAGGACATCAGGGTGTTCAATTCCCTGCGGCCTATAGGTGGCGCTGTCGCCAGGGGCCGGGTTGAACCACCACTGTAAGTCTGTACCCTTTTTGTCCTCTCGCAGCAGTAGTGCAGCGGGGCGGGGAACCTGCTGTGCATGATGGGAGAGGGTATAAAAGGGGCGGACATCTTCCGCTCGGGGTCCACGCCCAGGCACCTTCAGCCTGGGTGTGCGTGCTGTTGGTCTCCAGGCGCCCTCGGCTCGGAGATGGAGCTGTGATTCCACCCCAGGCTAGGTTGACCACATTTCCAAACTACCATTCAGGGACACCCTCCCTTCCCAAAAGTCAGCTTGTGCTGTAACGAATCACAGCACAGTGATTGAACACAAGAGGTGGGATTTATGATTTCTCCAATCACAAGCGGGAGGGGGGCGGGATTGTGCTCCTCCAGGCATTGCTGGCCAGGACAAGTACTGTCAGTGAGTAAAGCGGTGATGTGGCGGTCTTTTTTCGGGGGCATCAGATTGGCCTGGGGGGTGGCTGTGTCAGTTTCATTCCGGGACACTGTATAGTCCTGGAATGAATGTGCCCGGGACAGACCTGCAAAATGCGGGACTGTCCCGGGCAATCAGGGACACGTGGTCACCCTACCCCAGGCGCCTTAGGTCTGGGGTGAGGTACTCTCTGGAGGCCTGGGGCCCAGTACCTTCGACTGGGTCCCGCATGGTATGGAGGATTCCTAGGGTGTCCTCCGGTATTGGACATCCGAATCTTGGGCGAGGGGGGACCAGGGAGGTGACCTCCCCGGAGATCCAGCGCAGCATTGGCTGGTGACGACGGAGGCCTCTGGTGACCGTCCGGGATGGATGACTCCCTTGACAGGGGCCATATCTCAAGAAGGTAGTTCACGTTCTCATGGTCGGTGGCAGCGATCCAACTAAAACCCAGGTTGGTGGCAGAGACCTCAAGTCTAATTCACCTGGTCAGTGGCAGCGACCACCCTCACGGTCGATGGCAGCGACCGTGCGCCAAGCCTGTTTGCGCATACTGGAACAGGAGAGTAACAAGTCTGTGTTTGTGCCTGGACCTTCCTCACCACCCTGTCTGTTCTATGTCTAACCAGTCTGCTCTCAAAGGGCTATTTAATTTATTGCTCAAACAGAATAAATAAGTGTTGGACTTTCAATGGTGTGGAACTTGGCTTTCTGGGAGTGTAAGGATCATCCTTAAGGGAAGCTTTGGCTCTGGACAGGGGCACAGCCCCAAAGGTAATTGGTTATAGCTCACACCTCTACACACTAGAGGACACGAGCTGGTGGTGCGTCACACTCTCCTCCCTGGTCCCCTAGACAGGAGCCATTGACATTGACAGAGAAGGCGGGAGTGAGAGGTGAGGTCGCTACATATATATATATATATATATATATATATATATATAACGGAAGTATTTGGAGACTCAGTACAGCATCTATTCATTTACAGCTTTGCAAAACTTGAAGGAAAAGTCACCTGGATCCACACCAGACACTGCAAAAATTACTAAATTAAAGCGGAGGTCCGCCAATTTTTTTTTTTTAAATCAGCAGCTATAAATACTGCAGCTGCTGACTTTTAGAATAAGGACACTTACCTGTCCAGGGCGCCCACGATGTCGGCACCCGAAGCCGATTGCTCCCTCAGCTGTCAGATGCTGCCGCCGTCATCTTCGGTAAGGGAATCAGGAAGTGAAGCCTTGCGGCTTAACTTCCTGATTCCCTTCTGCGTTGCGCAATGCCACTAGTCCTTGCTGTCTTCTGGGACCTGTGCGTTTCCCAGAAGACAGCGGGGGGGGGGGGAAGGAGCGTAGATACCCACGGGTTTGCTCGGGTATCTATGCCCGGAAGTGGGAGCAAAATACCTTTATTACACAGGTATCTGCTCCCCCCTTCCCCCTGAAAGGTGTCAAATGTGACACCGGAGGGGGGGGGGATGGTTTCCGAAAAGCGGAAGTTCCATTTTTGGGTGGAACTCCGCTTTAAAGAACCTCTGTGTTTGATTGGTTTCCCTCTTGGAATCACAGTTTAGGGTACTATTATTCAAATGCTTTAATTGTAAGGGCTATAAATATATATTTAACCACTTGTCCCCCGCCCACTGTCAATTGACGGCGGGCGGAGGATACTCTCGTTCTGGGAGGACGTCGTATGACGTCCTCCCTTTAAAACGAGCTAGGAGGCGCGCGCCGCCGCGTTCACAAGGCCCCGGTGCGCGTGCCCGGCGGCCGCGATTGCCGCCGGGCACCCGCGATTGCCCGGGAAACGAGCAGGAAAGTGGATCTCTGTGTGTAAACACAGAGATCCACGTCCTGTGGGGGAGAGGGGACCGATGGCGTGTCCCTTGTACATAGGGACAACCATCGGTCACCTCCCCCAGTCAGTCCCCTCCCCCCACAGTAAGAACACTTTGAGGGAACATATTTAACCCCTTCCCGCCCCCTAGTGGTTAACCCCTTCCCTGCCAATCACATTTGTACAGTAATCAATGCATTTTTATAGCAGGGATCGCTGTATAAATGTGAATGGTCCCAAAAATGTGTCAAAAGTGTCCGATGTGTCCGCCGCAATATCGCAGTCACAATAAAAAATCGCAGATCGCCGCCATTACTAATAAAAAAATAAAAATGCTATAAATCTATCCCCTATTTTGTACACGCTATAACTTTTGCGCAAACCAATCAACACGCGCTTATTGCGATTTGATTTTTTTTTACCAAAAATATGTAGAAGAATACGTATCGGCCTAAACTGAGGAAAATTTTATTTAAAAAAAAAAAAATGGGTATTTATTATAGCAAAAAGTAAAAAATTTTGTTTTTTTTCCAAACTGGACGTTCTTCTTTTGTTTATAGCGCAAAAAATAAAAACCGCAGAGGTGATCAAATACCACCAAAAGAAAGCTCTATTTGTGGGGAAAAAAGGACACAAATTTCGTTTCGGAGCCACGTCGCACGACTGCGCAATTGTCATTCAAAGTGTGACAGCGCTGAAAGCTGAAAAATGGCCTGGGCAGGAAGGGGGTTTTCGTGCCCGGTAGGCAGGTGGTTAATGTGATTTGAAAAGTAGTTCAGCCATGTTGAAGTCATATTGTCTTTTATACGTCTTCCATTTTATGTAGAATTGTCTGTGTTTACCTATGCTGATAAGTCAGCATACCAACAATTAAGCTAGAAGGCCATTCTGGCCACAGGAGTGCACAGACAGTACTCTGTAAATATGTCTTCTCAATCATTTGTTTTTCACAATGAAAAGTCATTTTGTAATGAAAAAGCTGCTCAGCTATTATATCCTCCACAATGGAGTTTTTTGCCTCTTTGGCCAGGACTACCTCCACCTACCTCCAAGCGTTTGGAGGTTCCAGGTTAAAGGCGATAGCAGGTATGGTTAGTGATCAAAATATTGATCAAAAAAGGGGAGATTGTAAAGGAAATTTGTAAGTTCTGTATATAATTGTATTCTATTTTGTATGTATTGCACACTGCACTCATTGTGCATACAGCACTAATAATGTTTTTATTACATTTTTACATTCTTTGAGTCCTGATTAGAATTAGCCTGCCTATGGTACACCCCTTGTTACCATAAAAGTACAATTGTATAATTAATGTGATACCTACGTGAATCATGTGTATAAAAGTGTTCAATTGGGTCATAATAAAGCAGAACATTTATTTAGAAAGATGCAGACTGTATCTTTTGTGTCTGTTCCCTACTGCAGTAGTTATTAATAATTTGGAACCACTAATCGATATGAGGATAGGAGTTGCCTATCTTTAACCACTTGCTTACTGGGCACATATACTCCCTTCCTGCCCAGGCAAAATTATAGCTTTCGGCACTATCACACTTTGAATGAAAATTGCGCGGTCGTGCGACGTGGCTCCCAAACAAAATTAACGTCCTTTTTTTCCCACAAATAGAGCTTTCTTTTGGTGGTATTTGATCACCTCTGCGGTTTTTATCTTTTGCACTATAAACAAAAAAGGGTGACAATTTTGAAAAAAAACACTATTTTTTGATTTTTGCAATAATAAATATCCCATTTAAAAAAAAAAAAAAAAAAAATTTCCTCAGTTTAGTCCGATACGTATTCTTCTACATATTTTTGGTATAAAAAAAAAATCGCAATCAGCGTTTATTGATTGGTTTGTGCAAAAGTTATAGCGTTTACAAAATAGCGGGTAGTTTTATGGCATTTTTTTTTTATATATTTTTTTTTTTTTACTAGTAATGGTGGCGATCAGTGATTTTTTTAGTTACTGCGACATTATGGCGGACACATCGGACACTTTTGACACTATTTTGGGACCATTCACATTTATACAGCGAACAGTGCTATAAAAATGCATTGATTAATGTATAAATGTGACTGGCAGGGAAGGGGTTAACACTAGGGGGCGAGGAAGGGGTTAAATGTGTGCCCTATTAGTGATTACTACTGTGGGGGGAGGGAACTGACTGGGGGAGGTGACCGATCTGTGTCCCTATGTACAAGGGACACAACATCGGTCTCCTCTCCCTGACAGGACATGGATCTCTGTGTTTACACACAGAGATCCACGTCCTTGGCTGTGTACCGGCCGATCGCGGGTACCTGGCGGACATCGCCGCCGCCAGGCACGCGCATCGGCATGTCAGTGACACGCCGGGCGCGCGCCGCCGGCGGCGCTCGCGCGCCCCCAGTGGCCGGAGGCCATAAAATGACGGCCTCCCGGATTTCTAGAGCCACCTTGTGGCCATCTTTTGTACATAGCCCGGATCTGAAGAAGTTAAAATTCCATGTCATCATTCCGTGTCATCATATTCTGCACCTATACTAGCCAATGAATGGACACAAACATAGGTGTGCGCACAGGGTGTGCCTGGACACACCCTAATCACCCCACGCGGTGCCAATTCCCCCTGCTTTCTGGCGCCCCCTGGATTGTTTAGTGGGCCGCTCAGGCTCAATAACTATGGGGAGAAGTGTAGGTGATGCTACAACCACTGCAGGAGTTCCAGCAAGGGATGGAGCTCGTCCCAGCTCCTGTAGTCACAGGAAGGAAGAGAAGATAGATCCCTGGTGCTGCACCTCCACGGAGTCCTATGGTGGTAAGAGAGAGACAACTTCAGCCCGGGCTCTCGTCAGGCCAAGACCCCAATATCATATGCTTCACTTCGCCCCCAGAGCTTAGTCATAGGGATGAAGATCCCATGCATGTGGGGAGTATATAAGCATCATTGGAGGTCACTTAGGATGTATAAAGGGCTAGCAGGTGTGTATGGTTGATAAATCAAGCTGTGAGGGAGGAATAATGAGGTAAGGTGAGGAGAAGGTGAAAGGTGAACTAAAATCAGAAAAAAGGGATGTGAAGGAAATAAAACTGATAAGTGAGAAAAAATCTTTCTGGTGCCCCCTGTCTCCCTCCTGCAGTGCTTTCATCTTCCCTCCTCTCCCACCGGCTGCTGCGGGAGATGTTTCAGGATAGAGAGCAGGGAAAGGGGCCAGTAAATATTTCATTTACCGACCCCTTCCTTTTCGACATAAACATAGTGAGTGATCTGTACCGATCGCTCCAGTGTTCATTCTTAACTGAGCATAGTAAACTAAGTTTACTATGCTTCAGTTTGTGAATGGACAGGAAGTCGCTCAGCACAGAGCACTTCCCATTCATTCACTGTCCGGTGCACCTGAGGCTGCAGATTAAGGGACTGTGGAATCTCTGTCCTCAGTTCCTTTCTCTGTCTCAAAATTGAGACATCAGGGTTCTGTTAGACCCTTGACATTTCACCAAAGCCCCCCAATGGGGCTCCTAAAAAAATTAAAATAAAAAATGAATAAAAATATAGTAAAAAATAATAAAAACAAAAAACTACTGACACCGTCCACTGCCCTACTAACACCAATCTCTACTCAACTGACACCATCCACTGCTCTGCTGATATACACACATATGTGTTTGTGCTCTGGGGTCACACCCTAATGCAATAGGCTGCTCACACCAATGGGCACAAGGCTGTACACAATGGGTTCTTGTTTGCAGTTGATATATACTGACTATAAGCTTGTTTTATATGTTTCTAAGGTAATAGACAAAATAGAGAAAATGTTCTTCATCAGCAGAGGAGAATTTCACATGGAAGAAATAATTTGAATCTGAAATCCCACAATCAAGGCATCCCTGTAGCATTCACAAGAATGAACACTAAATTACTCCATTAAGGCTGGACCCGGGTACATCGTAAGCTGATTCAGCTCTCTGTTCCCAGATGCTTTCTTAAAACATGACAGCTCTGGAATTACAGAAAATTGAATTGTTTTGTGTTTAATATCTTGTTTGCGTATATAAGATGTATTACATTTAAATCACATGTTTTCGAATCAGTTGGGCCACAATAGATCCGAGTATGAAAAGGGAAATTTTAGTAATGACCTGGGCACAGGATCACCTGATACGTTTGTTGACCAACAAGACAACAAGATAAGTACGGATCTTTAGGGGTTACATTATATTGAGGATTATGTTGGGGGAGCTCAGACCAGGAGTATTGTAAGCCCTGCTTGCATGATAATTAACCCCCATGAGCATTTCATTGATAGCCTGGGCTCATAGAAAATGGGTTGGATGACACTGATCTCTATTCAAACTGGAAAAAGAATCATAACTGGGGCTGGGTACGGTGAGTCTGCACGAACGTGATGATGTTGTTGGAAAAGAACAATAGCACGTAATGTAAATAGACTGACAATACTGTATGTATTATTATATACCAGTAGGCAAGTAGAAAAAAACGTTTGCGCCCTCCAAAAAACCAAAGTTCCTTTCTCAAACCACCACTGCGCACAAGGACTGAATATCCCTGAAGCTGCCACTTAAAAATGAATTGTGTATAGTGATATTTAAATGTGATTAAATAGTAGCGCTGTGTTTATACCAAATATAAACAAATAAACTGAGACCCGGTTCACACCAGGGCGGCGCGACGCGGCACGACTTGTGGGGGCGACCTCGGCGGCGCGATCTCAAGACGACTTGAGACGTCCGCCGAGGCGATTTGCATAAGACTTCTGTATAGAAGTCAATGCAGGTCGCCTTGGGTCGCCCCCAAAAGTAGTACAGGAACCTTTTTCTAAGTCGGAGCGACCTGAGTCGCTCTTACTTAGAACGGTTCCATTGAAAAGCGTGGGACGCGACTTGTCAGGCGACTGAGTCGCCTGACGAGTCGCCCTGGTGTGAACCGGCTCTTAATATATAATGATTAGTGATACATAATGACCATACAGTAAAATAACATAAATTGTTACAGTGAATAAGTACACAATATTGCATGTGAATATTCCAAATATTATGATGCCAGTGACAAATTATTTGCAAAGTGTCCATACAAAATTGAATGAATAATCCATATAAAATATAAAAAGATAAAAGAAAAAAAGGAGAAAAAAAATGTGTGCCAGTCCAAGTGAAAAATAAATCCAGGTGAATAAATAAATCTTCCTAAAACTGTGACTTTCCCTACACCTCCGTGATTCCTCTCCCTTAAGAAATAAACTCACCAGAAATATATGCCTTACACTCTCGTGCTCGGCACCACAGCAAAGTGAACCCACCAGGGTTAATAGGCTTGTTCCAACGGTGTTCAATCAATCATATGTTCCACATGTAAATGAAAAAGTGCTTCTAATAGTGAAGTATATCAAAGCCAATTTATTCCAAACTAACCAAAAATCTTCAACCATTGCACTTACATCACTTCAAGTTAAACACAGCATATCGAAAACACACAGGAACAAGTACATCAAACAGTAGCCTCTGCAGAGATATGCGGTGAATTGCGGTCACGGCGGACCCAAATAAGTTGTTCATATGGTCTCACCCTCCCTTTTCGCTCACTCGCTTCTCTCTCCTGTGCAGACTACAACAGCCGGTGGTATGGTAAGTCAGGTGTCACAGGTGATTGCCGTGCTGACCACGCCCAGATATGTTTCGTCACTAGGACTTAATCATTGGGATTGGCTGCACGGCGTAACAGCTTCTCTTTTATAGTCTACAATGAAATAATGTAACCCCTACTGCATCCGCAGGTTATTCGTGTCCCCATGACCGCAAAGCATCGGATTTGACCCCATCCGCAGCAGTCATTGAGGTCAGTGTTGCCAACCGTACGTTAATTTACGTACAGCACGTAAATTTAACCCCCTTTTTGGGGTGTACGTAAAGTCCGTTGTGGGCATTGGCTGCCCATAAAAAAGATGGCCGCGAGCCGATCAAGCAACTGCGCATGCGCCGTTCCGAAGCCGGCCGGGCTCGGGAAAGCTCGTATGCGTTCGGCCGAGTGGCACATGCGCAGTAACGTAATGGCGCTTCCCGGCGCCATTTTTGAATATACTTTCAGCCAGGACGGGAGTGCTCGCGGGGCGGGCTACAGTGGTGCAGTCGCCGTAGGAGGAGAGGAGGACTCGGCCGAGCAGGGGTGAGGAGGGTGAGGAGGAGGAGGAGATATGAAGGAGGAGGAGGACTGCGCTGGGAGTGGGAGCGCTGGAGGGTGAAGCGGCCATGGCATGCAGGGGAGGGACAGAGACTGATGTGCTCTCTCTGTCTACCAGCATATAACTTCTCCTCCACATCATCAGTATGCTGTGTCCTCCTTCTGTGCCCTTTTCACCTCTCCACAGGTCAGAGCTGCCCTGACCTGTGGAGAGGTGAAAAGGGCACAGAAGGAGGACACAGCATACTGATGATGTGGAGGAGAAGTTATATGATGGTGGACAGAGAAGGAGGCCACTGAGGGGGTAACGAGGACCCTATCATGTCCGCAGCCTCTGTCCCCCTCCTGTGTCATGTCCGCAGCCTCTGTCCCCCTCCTGTGTCATGTCCGCAGTCTCTGTCACCCCTCCTGTGTCATGTCCGCAGCCTCTGTCCCCCTCCTGTGTCATGTCCGCAGCCTCTGTCCCCCTCCTGTGTCATGTCTGCAGCCTCTGTCCCCCTCCTGTGTCGTGTCCGCAGCCTCTGTCCCCCTCCTGTGTCGTGTCCGCAGCCTCTGTCCCCCTCCTGTGTCGTGTCCGCAGCCTCTGTCCCCCTCCTGTGTCGTGTCCGCAGCCTCTGTCCCCCTCCTGTGACGTGTCCGCAGCCTCTGTCCCCCTCCTGTGACGTGTCCGCAGCCTCTGTCCCCCTCCTGTGTCGTGTCCGCAGCCTCTGTCCCCCTCCTGTGTCGTGTCCGCAGCCTCTGTCCCCCTCCTGTGTCGTGTCCGCAGCCTCTGTCCCCCTCCTGTGTCGTGTCCGCAGCCTCTGTCCCCCTCCTGTGTCGTGTCCGCAGCCTCTGTCCCCCTCCTGTGTCGTGTCCGCAGCCTCTGTCCCCCTCCTGTGCCGTGTCCGCAGCCTCTGTCCCCCTCCTGTGTCGTGTCTGCAGCCTCTGTCCCCCTCCTGTGTCGTGTCCGCAGCCTCTGTCCCCCTCCTGTGTCGTGTCCGCAGCCTCTGTCCCCCTCCTGTGTCGTGTCCGCAGCCTCTGTCACCCTCCTGTATCGTGTCCGCAGCCTCTGTCCCTCTCCTGTATCATGTCCGCAGCCTCTGTCCATCTCCTGTATCATGTCCGCAGCCTCTGACCCTCTCCTGTCTTTTATGTCTGCAGTCTCTGAAGGGATCCTAGAAAGATGTCAAGATTGGGAGCGCCGGGATGGGGGTTACGGCCCAGGAAGAAACGGACGCGTGGACTGTGGAGAGGAGGTCAGAGACGCCAAGCTGGAGCCGTCTGACTGAGCCCCGCACTGTGCACCTGAGAGCAGGTCAGTGACAGCGCCGCCAGGCCAGTCTGAGGGGGGGGGGGGGCACTGATCTAAGGAGGGGAGTGAATACAATAATGTAAGGGGGCACTGATATAAAAGGTCCCCCTATATTAGTACCCCCCCCCTTACCTTAGTGTATTCACTCTGTGGAAGGTGGTCTCTATTCACCAGAGCCCCCCTCCACATCAGAGTTCCCCCTTACATCATGATCTGCAGCGTTCCCCTTTACATAAGAGTTCCCTTGCACTGTAAGGGGGATCCCTGCAGACTCTGATGCAAGAGGGAACTCTGTGCTGGCTGGTAGGGATGAGCTTCGTGTTCGAGTCGAACATACGTTCGACTCGAACATCGGCTGTTCGATCGTTCGACGAAGATCGAACGATTTGGGCCGTTCGCGCCAAATTCGAGTGACGCGAACGGCCCACAATGCACTACGCCATCGCAGTGTCATCCAGGCGCTGTGATTGGCCAAGCATGCACTGTGACCCCGCATGCTTGGCCAATCACAGCGTCGGTAGCGAGGAGAGCAATGATTGGCCACAGGCAGGATGCCTGTGGCCAATTATTGCTGAGGGTGTTTAGTACACGCCCCACACTATAAAAGGCCGCCAGCACGGCGGCCTAGTGTAGTGTGTTCCGGAGCAGGGAAAGACAAGCATAGGCAGGGACAGTGACATTTATTTCTTTCTTGCTTAACCTGGATTCCTTTAGTTTAGGGAAAGAGAAGGATAGGTAGGGAGAGTGTCAGTGTGTTTTACTGTGCCAGTCCTTGTTTCTAGGGACAAAGAAGGAAAGTGAGGGGATTTCTCCTTGTGCTATAGTGTGCTTTAAAAAAACATTTTTTCTAGGGACAGAAAACTGTAGGTAGGGAGAGTGTCAGTTTCTTTCACTGTGCCAGTCCTTGTTTCTAGGGACAAAGAAGGAAAGTGAGGGGATTTCTCCTTGTGCTATAGTGTGCTTTAAAAAAACATTTTTTCTAGGGACAGAAAACTGTAGGTAGGGAGAGTGTCAGTTTCTTTCATTGTGCCAGTCCTTGTTTCTAGGGACAAAGAAGGAAAGTGAGGGGAATTCTCCTTGTGCTATAGTGTGCCAAAGCATTCCTCATCAACCATCTTTGAAATCCTTGTTTTTTGGACAGTCAGGGAAATTGTCGTTGTGCTATTCTGTGCAAAAGCAATAATCCTCAACCATATTTAGAAATCCTTAAGTAAAGGGACAGAGAAGGACACCTGAAGGTAGCCCTTATTGCTTTTTTCCCATCTCCCTGCAGGCCATCTATTAGAATGTCTGGAAGGCAAACAAGGAGAGGCAGACAGTCAGGAGGCAATAAAAGAGGGCAAGCAGGCTCTGTGTCTGGGGGCAACAGTGCTGGTCGTGGACGCGGTGCATTGTCATCAGCACATGGCCATGAGACACGCTTGTCCTTGTTTTCGGCAGCTGGACATGTTGAGCCACATCATGCCGAAGACTTGGTAGAGTGGATGACCAAGCCCTCCTCATCCTCTCTCACCCAGGCTCAGGGTACTGGCAAAGCAGCTGCCAAAGCGTCCTCTTCCCTGGTATCAATGTCAGACTCATCATCAGTCACTCCTTCCCTAGACCCACCATGTCCTCCTCCTGAGGAGTCCCCCGAACTGTTTGAGCACAGTGTTGGGTACATGCTCCAGGAGGATGCCCAGCGTTTCGAAGGGTCTGATGATGAAACCCAGCTACAGGAAGGCAGTAGCGTGAGAGCAGACAGAGGGGATGCTCAAGAAGGACACCAATCTGGCAGTCATGTTCCAGCAGCTGCAGCATACTGCCAGATTGGCTCCAGTGATGAGGAGGGAGGGGATGATGAGGTCACTGACTCCACGTGGGTGCCTAATAGGAGAGAGGAGGAGGATGAGGAGGAGGCACATCTCCAACGAGGCAGGATGCCCTTTGGTGGCCAGCGTAAGGGCAGTACACCGACGGAATCACACCGCAGAGCTCCGCCTGTGCAGGGCGCTGCCTCTGCCCGTCATTCAAAAAGTTCCTTGGTGTGGGCCTTTTTTGAGGCTAGTGCATCAGATCGCACAGCTGCTGTTTGCAACATATGTCTCAAGCGTATATCGCGTGGCCAAAACATCAGCCGCTTGGGTACCACATGCCTGACCAGACATATGTTGACCTGCCATGCAGCTCGTTGGCAAGCCTACCTCAAAGACCCACACCAAAGAACAAAGCGGACCTCTCCTTGCACCGCATCAGCTGGGATCTCCAACCCCACTATAACTTCAGTCCTCTCTGAAACATGCACTGAGAGGAATGAAGGTGTAGAATTAGGTGTGTCACAGCCAAGTACTTGCGGCCACTCTGCTAGCAGTACACCGACGTCCGATTCTAGCAGGCAAATTTCCCTGCCCCAGCTGCTGGACCGTCGAAAGAAGTTCACTCCCAGCCATCCACATGCCCAGCGGTTGAATGCTAGCTTGGCTAAATTGCTAGCGCTTCAACTGCTGCCTTTTCAGTTGGTAGACTCGGCCCCCTTCCGTGAGTTTGTGCAATGTGCGGTTCCTCAGTGGCAGGTTCCCAAACGCCACTTTTTCTCACGGAAGGCTATTCCGGCTCTCTACCGGCATGTGGAAGGCAATGTCTTGGCCTCGCTGGACAGGGCGGTCAGCGGTAAGGTGCATATTACCGCTGACTCATGTGGACAGGGACGTTACCTTTCTTTCACGGCCCATTGGGTCACTCTTTTGGCAGCTGGGAAGGATGCAGGACAAGGTGCAGTAGTGTTGGAGGTTGTTCCACCGCCACGCCTCCAAAATGCTACTACTGGTTGTGACACACCTCTCTCCTCCACCCCCTCCTCTTCTTCTTCCTCCATGGCCTCTTCCTGTGGTTTGTCCTATGAACCAGCGGTGCTCCGTAGCCGTTCACGGGGCTACGCAAGTACGCAGGCAAAAAGATGCCATGCCGTGCTTGCGCTGGTGTGTTTGGGGGACAGAAGCCACACTGGGGCAGAGGTCCTGTCTGCTCTGCAGGGCCAGGCCGAGAGGTGGTTGACGCCACGCCAGCTTAAGCTTAAGCCAGGAATGGTGGTTTGCGACAATGGCACCAACCTCCTCTCCGCCCTCCGACAGGGACAACTGACCCATGTGCCCTGTGTGGCTCACGTCCTTAACCTGGTGGTGCAGCGGTTCTTGGGCAGGTACCCGGGCTTACAGGATGTCCTGAGGCAGGCCAGGAAAGTCTGTGTGCATTTCCGCAGATCTTATAATGCCAGTGCTCGCCTGGCTGAGCTGCAAAAGGAGTTGAACCTGCCCAAGAACCGCCTTATATGTGACATGCCCACCAGGTGGAACTCAACGTTGGCCATGCTGCAGCGGCTGCACACGCAGCAGAGGGCCATCAATGAGTACCTGTGCGACTACGGCACCAGGACAGGGTCAGGGGAGCTTGTTTTTTTTTCTCCACGCCAGTGGGGCATGATCAGGGATGCATGCACTGTCCTGGCACCATTTGAGGAGGCCACGAGGATGGTGAGCAGTGACAGTGCATGCATCAGTGACACTGTACCTCTTGTCCACCTGTTGGAGCACACACTGCGTGGAATAATGGACAGGGCACTTGAGGCAGAACAGAGGCAGGAAGAGGAGGACTTCCTTGCCTCTCAAGGCCCCCTTTACCCAGACAGTGTTCCTTCTGTCCCACCCATCGCACAGGAAGAGGAGGAGGAGGAGGAGGATTGTGTCAGCATGGAGGTGGAGGCTGGCACTCAGCATCATCAGCAGCAGTCTTTTAGGGATGATTTACAGTCCCAAGAAACCAGTGGACTTGTACGTGGCTGGGAGGAGGTGGCTGCGGATCATGTCGTCCTTAGTGACCCAGAGGACTCCGGAGCGAATGCCTCAGCAAACCTACGCTGCATGGCCTCCCTGATCCTGCAAAGTCTGCGGAAGGATCCTCGTATTCTTCGGATCAAGGAGAGGGACCATTACTGGCTGGCCACTCTCCTTGATCCACGGTACAAGGGTAAGGTTGCGGACCTTATGTTACCTTCGCAGAGGGAGCAGAGGATGAGACAACTCCGGGAGGCCTTGCAGAAAGGTCTGTGCAACGCGTTCCCAGAGACTGGGAGGTTACAAACTCCTGGTCCTGGACAACGAGTTGCTGAGGCTTCGGCCAGTCAAAGAAGGAGCGGTGGGGAAGGTGGCCGTCTGACCGATGCGTTCAGACAATTCTTTAGTCCGCAGCCCCAAAGTATGATCGGTTCCAGCAACCATCGCCAGCGTCTGATAAACATGGTGCAGGAATATCTAGGGGCAAGGTCAGACTTGGACACCTTCCCCACCGAAAATCCTCTGGCTTACTGGGTCTTGAGGATGGATCACTGGCCAGAGCTTGCACAGTATGCAATTGAGCTACTGGCCTGTCCTGCATCCAGCGTTCTTTCGGAACGCACATTCAGTGCTGCTGGAGGATTTGTCACGGATCACAGGGTGCGCCTGTCCACCGACTCGGTTGATCGACTGACTTTCATCAAGATGAACCAGTCTTGGATCACCACCAGCTACCACACACCTGATGCTGATATAACAGACTAATTGATTTTAACATGTCACATCCCTTCAAGACTGATGCTGATGCTGAGTGCCTGTGCTGTTATGTTGACTGGCTATCCTCCTCCTCCGAGTCCTCAATGATACGATTGATGATGATAGCTTGGAAGATCATTTTTGTTTATGGGTGCCGCCACCAGTGGCTAAGGCCCAATTTTTCAGCCCCTGTTTTACAGGGGCGTGTAATTACAATTTTTTTAGCAATAATTTGCCATAGGGCTCATTGCTGTGCTCCAAGTACAGTATCTGTTAGGGGTTGGAGTGTTGTGGCACCAGTGCCTAAGGCCCAATTTTTCAGCCCCTGTTTAACAGGGGCGTGTCATTACAATTTTTGAAGCAATACTTTGCAACAGGGCTCATTGCTGTGCTCCAAGTAACGTATCTGTGAGGGGTTGTAGTGTTGTGCCACCAGTGCCTAAGGCCCAATTTTTCAGCCCCTGTTCAACAGGGGCATGCAATTACAATTCTTGATCTAATAATTCACAGCAGGGCCCATTGCTGCACCCACCAAGAGTAACTCTGAGGGCTTACAGTGTTGTGGCAACGCCACCACCACCACCACCACCACGAAAGGCCCAATTTTTCAGCCCCTGTTCAAAAGGGGCATGTAATTACAATTCTTGATCTAATAATTCACAGCAGGGCCCATTCCTGCACCCACCAAGAGTAACTCTGAGGGCTTACAGTGTTGTGGCAACACCACCACCACCACCACCACGAAAGGCCCAATTTTTCAGCCCCTGTTCAAAAGGGGCATGTAATTACAATTCTTGATCTAATAATTCACAGCAGGGCCCATTCCTGCACCCACCAAGAGTAACTCTGAGGGCTTACAGTGTTCTGGCAACACCACCACCACCACCACGAAAGGCCCAATTTTTCAGCCCCTGTTCAACAGGGGCATGCAATTACAATTCTTGATCTAATAATTCACAGCAGGGCCCATTGCTGCACCCACCAAGAGTAACTGTCAGGGCTTACAGTGTTGTGGCACCAGCACCACCATCAAAGGCCCAATTTTTACTACCACTGTTCAACAATTATATGTAATTAAAATTCCTGATATAATAGTTGACAGCAGGGCGTTCCAGCACCAACCAAGAGTAACTGTGAGTGCTTACAGTGTTGTGCCAACACCAACAACTAAGGGGCCTATTTCTGCAGAGTATATACGGCAGGTCCCTACTTTCAAACATCCAACTTACAAACGACTCCTACTTGCAAACGCAAGAAGACAACAGGAAGTGAGAGGAAATCTACCACTAGGAAGGAAAATTCTCTCCTGTAAGAATAAATATGGGAGAAAGGTGTCTCCTCTGTACTGATGCTTTATCAGCAATCCTTGTTTCAAGAAAAACACCACATTTCAAAAACAGTTGACATTGGGACGGAAAGTGAGGTGAAATGTTCTGAACAGGGGCACAGACAGCAAAACAAATGTTACAGGGGTGATAACCCTTACCTATGTTTTCCAAAAAGTTTAAAAATAGATTTTTGGGCTGGAGCTACACTTCAACAATGTACCTGTTCAAAATTACAAACAGATTCTACATAAGAACAAACCTACAGTCCCTGTCTTGTATGCACCGCCTGTATACGGCTGTTCAGAGTATATAGGGCCTTTTTTATTCTATGTGCGGGGTTCCCCTTAATATCCATACAAGACCCAAAGGGGCTGGTAATGGGCTGGGGTAGGGGGGGGGGGGTCATGGGGTAGCTATGCCATTTTTCTTAAAGATTTTCATCCATATTACCGGGACCAGACATTACATTAAAGCCGCAAGCAGTTTTAAATGGCTTTTTTTTCCTTTAGAAGTGTCATTTTGTGCAGGGACAGTTCTAAACACGGGAAACACGTGGCACTTCACAGGCATACTTTAGACACCCCCCAGGTACGATATTTAAAGGAATATTTGACTTTTTTTTTTTCACTTTATGCATCATTAAAATGACTGCTCCCGAAAAACGACCGTTTTTAAAACTTCTTTTTGCATTGATACATGTCCCCTGGTGCAGAACCCGGGTTCCCAAACCCTTTTTAGGACAATAACATGCATAATAGTTGTTATAATTAGCACTTTAGAATTCGAACGTTCGCATCCATTGTATTTAATAGGGTTCTAATGTTCGTACAAACTTTCGGTCCGTTCGCGGGTTCTAGTGCGAACCGAACCCGGGGGTGTTCGGCTCATCACTACTGGCTGGGTTATAGTAACCTAACCTTCATGTGAATTGAGAAAAATGTTTTTTTACTTTTGTTTAACTTAAACAGATTGATATTAGCATTAGCTGTGTGTTTATAGTTCAAATATTGATATTTGCACTGTTTAGCACTAAAAACAGTAATTGTAGGTACTTTTTTGCAGCGCCAGTAAAAAATGCGGCCCTGCCAGTAATTGTCATGATTTTTGCCAGTAAGAAATTGGTGCCGTACAGAAATTTTGGCATCCTTGCCAGTAAATTTCACTTCAGGGGGTTGGCAACACTGATTGAGGTCCTAAGTTGCGGTAAGCATGACAAGTGCAATGAACATCAAGCCATGACACAAACATTTAAATAAAGCACTGAATAAAATAAAATAAAATCTATGTAAACCTGCAATAGCAACAGTACACATAGAAAAGTATAAAATCATTGATAATAGGACCGATACTATAATTGGTTGGAGTAAAAATAAATAAATATAATAAATCATATTATATTCTATATACTTCACATTTATGTCAAAGAGAAATATATATAAATACATATATCTAAAATCTGCTGGACATGTATTACTAAAAATCAGATAGGGACACACACATCTCTCATTCTAAGTCTAACACAGACCAAATATATAAAAAAAAAATATATATATCCTGAATTCTCCTATGCTGAATATTTAGAAGTTATTAATAAAGCAGTTCAGGTCTAACTCGATGTTTAACCCTCTCGGATACAAACTCTTGAGAAGAAAAATCCAGTTAGTTTCCCTCTGTGACAGATCCCTCACCCGATTGGATCCTCTCCAATTTGGAAAGGTACAACCGATGCCACAGAATTGGAGAACAGATGGATCCTGATTATGCTTCTCTTTAAAGTGCAGAGAAACACTGATATTTAAAGCCCTTTCTGACATTTGCCAAATGTTCAGATCTTCTGACTTTCAAGAGACGCTTCGTTCTCCCTACATAGTATAACCCGCAAGGGCACCAAAGTAAATATACAACATAGGAAGACACGTAATGAACTGATCTATCTCAAATCTTTCATGATCCAAATTAGTAATGTTAGTAGTGCCTCTGTTACTTATTTTCACTGTTTTGCAACAGATGCATTTTCGGCATGAGAAAAAACCTTTTAGATTAATCCTCAAATCATGTTGACCAGGAGGGTCCAAAATCTTTTGCACAACATGATCACCAAAACTTGGGGCTCTACGATAGATACATTTTGTTTTTTCTGGCAAATTCCCTCCTAAATGTCTATCCCTGCCTAAAATATACCAGTATTTAAAGAAGATATTTTCAATCTCCTTATACTGAAAGTGAAAATTGGAAATGAATCCCCACTGATGTTGATCATTCTTTATAACCTCCTCCTTCTTTTTCTGGAACATTAGCTATTTCAGTAATGGTATTCTTAATTTTTTCCTCTTTATAACCCTTTTGTACAAATTTGTCCCCCAGGACACTGGCCTGTGTAAGATAATCATCTATTGAGTTACAGTTACGGCGAACCCTTAACATCTGTCCCTTGGGTATATTCCTGATCCACGCGGGGTGATGCCCACTCCCTATGGATAAATAACTGTTCCTATCAGTTTTTTTCCCCTTTTTTTTCTTTTTATCTTTTTATATTTTATATGGATTATTCATTCAATTTTGTATGGACACTTTGCAAATAATTTGTCACTGGTATCATAATATTTGGAATATTCACATGCAATATTGTGTACTTATTCACTGTAACAATTTATGTTATTTTACTGTATGGTCAATATGTATCACTAATCATCATATATTTAGTTTATTTGTTTATATTTGGTATAAACACAGCGCTACTATTTCATCACATTTAAATATCACTATACACAATTCATTTTTAAGTGGCAGCTTCAGGGATATTCAGTCCTTGTGCGCAGTGGTGGTTTGAGAAAAGGAACTTTGGTTTTTTGGAGGGCGCAAAAGTTTTTTTCTACTGGTATATACTATTATTATTTTTTACCACGTGCAGCCATGGAGGCTATTAATACATCCTCCAATTAAGTCCTTAATTGCTTGTTCCCTTCCCACAGGCAACGCAACACAGGATCATCCCTGTTTCAATAGGCCCCCAGCAACTCCTGGGCCTACATCTCAGTAACGGAGCCTCGAGCCAACATGGCCACGAGGCGGAAACTGCCAGTACATCCCTGAGGCCATGAGGGCCCCCAGGTCGGGATCGGGCGGGCGGTGCCCACCACCAACGAACGACCCCACAAAATGGTGTCTGTCCCTTGAGTACCCTCTCCCAGAATGCACCGTGGGTTGACCACGCCCCCTGAGCTGCTTCTGAGAAAGAGATACCCAATGCATTCAGCCTGTTACCTTTCCAATCCTGACCAGTGGTGACAGCGACACCCACTGTCAGGTGGAAAATCATGCAACCAGCTGAACTGAAACAGAGTGTAATTTTAAACACAATCCTTCAATCAAACTATTGCTCAGACAATTATAATTTTAACACATAGCGCCCACTCATTGGGAGCAGGGCGCTACACAGTCTTTCTGATATTACATTTATGTTCAGTTTAAAAAGGTCTATCATAATCACCACATACTTCTCAGAAAGCAAAACTTTTGAAAAATGTTTTCGATTCTCATTGATCCCACTTGGGTAATCGGAGATTAGTAGGGGCCATGGACCCACACTTGTTTGCAAAGCAGGCCTTGTTTGGGGGCTCACTGTGTACCCTGCAGTGTTTGGGATGGACTTAGTAGGTGCTTTTTAGGACAGCTTTACCAGGTCACTGGGCGAACCAGTGCTTGCAAACCACTAATCATCCAGTTTGTCTTGACTTATGTTCAGAGTAATATGGGCCAAATGCATGTTTAGAGTAACATGGGCCGATCTGACTCATGCAAACCAATTTTATCAGTCTTTTGGCTTGACAGCCGCCAGTGTGGTATCTGTGTCTCTAGTTGAGTATGATTGTTCTGATGAAACCATTTCATGTTCCAGTTTACAAGTTGCTTTTAGACATGTGCAATTTGTTTCATTCCGAATTAGTTTCTTAAAGAATTTCAACAAACTCGTTAATATCCACATTAACAAAAACCTGTTTAAAGTTTTTTTTTCTGAATATTCATAATATTAAAACGAGCTAGAAGGCGCGCGCTCGCCGCCAGCGGCGCGCGCGCCCGCCGCGTTCACAAGGCCCCGGTGTGCGTGCCCGGTGGCCGCGATTGCCGCCGGGCACCCGCGATTGCCCGGGAAACGAGCAGGAAAGTGGGTCTCTGTGTGTAAACACAGAGATCCACGTCCTGTGAGGGAGAGGGGACCGATGGTGTGTCCCTTGTACATAGGGACAACCATCGGTCACCTCCCCCAGTCAGTCCCCTCCCCCCACAGTAAGAACACATTGAGGGAACATATTTAACCCCTTCCCGCCCCCTAGTGGTTAACCCCTTCCCTGCCAATCACATTTATACAGTAATCAATGCATTTTTATAGCAGGGATCGCTGTATAAACGTGAATGGTCCCAAAAATGTGTCAAAAGTGTCCGATGTGTCTGCCGCAATATCGCAGTCACAATAAAAAATCGCAGATCGCCGCCATTACTAATAAAAAAATAAAAAAATAAAAATGCTATAAATCTATCCCCTATTTTGTACACGCTATAACTTTTGCGCAAACCAATCAATACGCGCTTATTGCGATTTTTTTTTTTTTTTTTTTTTACCAAAAATATGTAGAAGAATACGTATCGGCCTAAACTGAGGAAAATTTTATTTTAAAAAAAAAAGGGTATTTATTATAGCAAAAAGTAAAAAATAGTGTTTTTTTTCCAAACTGGACGCTCTTCTTTTGTTTATAGCGCAAAAAATAAAAACCGCAGAGGTGATCAAATACCACCAAAAGAAAGCTCTATTTGTGGGAAAAAAAGGACACAAATTTTGTTTGGGAGTCACGTCGCACGACCGTGCAATTGTCATTCAAAGTGTGACAGCGCTGAAAGCTGAAAAATGGCTTGGGCAGGAAGGGGGTTTTCGTGCACGGTAGGGAGGTGGATATACAGTACCGGGCCACTTTAAAAAAATCACTATGCCCCTTATGGCCTCTAAAAGTGGATTACCAGGACCCTTCACTGGAGTCGCCTGAACTCCATCATTGGGGGGGTTCACATACCTTTGCCGATATAGTAGGTGTACAAACTTTTGGTTATATAGTATTTTTTTCATCCCTTATGAAGGCAGTAAAAATAACAGAAATAAAACTTAAAGTGTTACCAAACCCAGGAGCCTGAATTCACTATAACGGGTCTCTCACAGTACACAGAACACGGAAATGCAATTATTTTAGTAAATATAAACTGCTAAATACCTTTTTTCATCAACAGTATATAGCAGTCTTGTGACTTCTATCAGTGTCGGGTTAAAGCTTGTAGGAGTTTTCATTCTCCTCTGACTTTCCTATGAGGCTGCTTGACCCCTGACTTTCTGTCTGGACAGTGATGATTGGCCCTGTGCTTAATGGATGCACCCTTCCAAGAAAAGAAAAAACTCTCTAGCAATACACACCAAATTGAGCATGTACAGAGTGACTCCAAAGGCTCTGTACTATCGGCAGATGGATCTGGGACAGTAAAAGAAGGGGAGGATCATAGAAGACAGGATCAAACAGCTTTTTTTTATACAATGCAGAGTATTAACCCCTTAGGTTCCACAGTGAGTATAACAAGCATGACTGATTTTACTGTTGTGGGTTTAGTAACACTTAATACAAATACTTATTGAAGGGGGACTATACATGTCATTGTGCTTTTGTTTATATTAGGACATTTCTGTGACACTTGTTTCAGAGTGTATTTATGGCTATGCAAATGCATCTGCGTACAAGTGTCAAAGAAATGACTTAATATAAATAAAAACACAATTATTTATGCATGGTCCTCGGATAGGTCTTTTATTAACTTTTGATTTATTTTTTAACCACTTCCGGACCGCCGCACGCCGATATACGTCGGCACTTTGAAGAGGTATATCTTTGTTATGGCAGCAGCTAGCTACCATAACCCCGGTATCCTCTTCTTCAGAGGGCGGTCCAGTTTCCGATAATAGTGGTCTTTGCAGCAGATTCGCCGCAAGATCACTTTTATTGGCGGCGGGAGAGGGCCCCCCCTCCCGCCTCTCTCCGGTGCCTTCCGCCGCTTACCGGAGCCGTTGGCTAGCGGCGGAGGCGTTCGGGGCCTTTCCCTGGCTTGGCACGGAGGCGAGTGACATTATCTTTCACAATATAAAAAAAATTGGGCTAACTTTACTGTTGCCTTATTTTTTAATTTAAAAAAGTGTATTTTTTCCCAAAAAAGTGCGCTTGTAAGACCGCTGCGCAAATATGGTGTGACATAAATTATTGCAACGACCGCCATTTTATTCTCTAGGGTGTTAGAAAAAAAAAAAGGATAATGTAAGTTGTGACAGCAGGAAGGTAAAGTCACCTGGTTGCATCCAGGGGGGTAGATATATTTCTCCCAGATTCAGGCTTTATGCTGACTTATACAACTAGGGTGGAGAGTTGTATAAGCCCAGCTGAGGCTAGTAGGCTCATGGATGACTCATACCTCTAGGGAGAGTGTGGGGCGTCGTACAGACAGGGAGTTGATGAGACCAGCTGAACCTTGTCAGCTCATTTAGGCCTCTATAAGAAATCCCAGCTTCATTAGATGTTAGCTCATGCCTGGAACCAGACCTGTGTGGACTGTCTAGGGAGAGTGAACCCCTGTGCGGTGAGGCAAAGCCTGTGTGGCTATTTGTTTGGACTTTTACTAAACCAGGGACTTAGGGACTAGGACAGCACCAGGCTGATCCCAGTTGTTAGTTTAGGAAACCTGCATGTTTAGTCAGAGGTCAAACTGACCAGGATTTATTTTGTTTGTTTCTTTTTGGCTTTGCTGTGTTTTTGTCACTGTACATAGAGAAATAAACCGCACCTTTTGATTTTGAAAACCACAACCTCCGTCTGCTGGCCCTGTTTTTGTGTGGGGAGCCCAACCAGGGGGTCACACACACCCGCTACCGAGTTAACCCCCCTCACAGTTGGTGGAGAACCAGTGGCAGTTTTTTTTAAGCCAGCATGGAGGAGATACTGAAACAGCTGGCTCTAGCAAATGCCAATCAACAGCAGACAAATGCAGGTTTGCAAAGGAGCCTTGCAGCCCAGCAGCAAGCTCATCAACAAGCCCAGCAGCAATCTGAGGCCCGCTTCATAGACCTGTTACAGAAGCAAGAGCAGAGACTACAACAAATGGAAGCAGTAATGCAGCAACGTCCGCAGACCAGTGAGGAAAGCCGTCCCACTAATACCGCGTCCTTTGGGGTGAGTCGTTTATTGACAAAAATGACTGGAGAGGATGATCCAGAGGTATTTTTGACCACATTTGAAAGGACTGCTGAAAGAGAAAAGTGGCCTGAGGAGCAGTGGGCTGGACTGGTGGCTCCTCTGTTAACTGGTGAATCGCAGAAGGCTTACTATGACCTAGAGCCTGACCAAGCAAAAGACTATGTGATGCTAAAAGCTGAAATATTGGCAAGGCTGGGTGTCACCCTGGCTGTCCGGGCTCAGCGTGTGCATAACTGGACTTTCCAGCTTGGAAAACCCCCCAGGTCTCAAATGTATGATCTCATTCACCTGAGCAGGAAGTGGCTACAGCCAGAGACTTTGTCCGCACCGGAGATTGTGGAACGTGTTGTGATGGATCGTTTCTTGAGAGCTCTTCCTACCGCCATTCAAAAGTGGGTAAGCCATGGAGACCCAGAAACGGCCGGTAAACTTGTGGATCGTGTAGAGAGATACTTGGCTACAGAGAACCTGACGGCCTCTTCCAGAGACTCTCGGACTTTCCACCCTAAGACCAGACCATCCCCAGGGGCGGATAAGAGGATTCCAAGGGGTGAGGGTGGAGAGAGTGAGAGGGTGGGAGCTCTACCCCAAGTTTGGCGAGAACAGCCTGGGAAATCAGCGGCTCAAGAGGCCGCAAGAAGGATCGTTTGCTACCGCTGCCGGCAAGCGGGACATATTGCAGCAAATTGCCCGGTTGTGGAGGAACCCATGCAATGTGACTTTCTGATGGACAGACGTCAGTCGCTGTGTGCGACAGTCGCATGCACTGCCATTCGGGGAACTGAGAAACATTTATGCAAAATGTGTATTAATGGTAGAAATGTTGTGGTATTACTGGATTCAGGTAGCCTTGTGACCCTGATAAAGGCTGAATTAGTTAAAACAGAGGTCTCTGGGAATAGCAAGGTAGCTGTTATTTGTGTGCATGGGGACACCCGAGAGTATCCAGTGACTACAGTGTGTTTCGAGACCCCCAAAGGTACCCTCTCTCATCCAGTGGGGTTAGTATCTCAATTACCGCATGATGCCATTGTGGGAAGGGATTTTCCGAAGTTCTGGGAACTGTGGGATGATCCTGAGCGCCCCACTGGTGCCCCTATGTACCAGGAATGTGATAGCCAGAACTCCTCTGAGAGTGGTGAGGACTCTCCAGAATTTCCCTTGTCAGTATTGGCAGGGGAGACTCAAGAAACTGGAGAGGAGCCCACCTCCTCAGACGAAAACCTACCGTCTGTGGAGTTTTCTGATCTGGAGGTTCACAGGGAAAATTTTGCCACAGAACAGTTAAAAGACCCCGCCCTAATAAAGGCACGGGAAAACGTAGTGGAAATAGATGGCGAGTTAGTGAACCCAGATAATACCTGCACTTACCCATACTTCAGCGTAGAGAAGGACCTACTGTATCGGGTGGCAAAAAGGGCAGAAGAAACCGTTGAGCAGCTGGTGGTGCCCAAACCTTACAGGAAGTTGGTGTTGGAGTTGGCCCATGGGCACATTCTTGGAGGTCATCTGGGGACAGAGAAAACCCGAGAGAGGGTATTACAGAGATTCTATTGGCCTGGGGTGATGAAGGACATAGAAAATTATTGTTCCTCCTGCCCTGTGTGTCAGAGGTCGGCCCCGATGCCACATTTCCGTAGCCCGCTGGTCCCTCTACCCATCATTGAGGTCCCGTTTGAGAGAATCGCAATGGATTTGGTAGGTCCTATAATCAAGTCCGCTAGGGGGCACCAGTACATATTGGTTATAATGGACTATGCCACCCGTTATCCAGAAGCGATCCCTCTCAGAAATACCTCGGCCAAAACCATAGCCAAAGAGCTATCTCTTGTTTTTAGCCGGGTGGGTATTTGTAAAGAACTGCTTACGGACCAAGGTACACCCTTTATGTCCCGGGTTATGAAAGAGCTGTGTAAATTGTTCAAAGTGACGCAATTGCGTACATCTGTGTATCACCCCCAAACCGATGGGCTGGTTGAAAGATTCAACAAAACCCTAAAACAAATGTTGAAGAAAGTGGTGGATAGAGATGGAAGGGATTGGGACTGTCTACTTCCTTATTTGATGTTTGCTATTAGGGAGGTGCCCCAATCCTCTACGGGATTCTCCCCCTTTGAGTTACTGTATGGGAGACACCCAAGAGGGCTGTTGGATATTGCCAAGGAAACTTGGGAAAGTGAGAGTTCTCCCCACAGGAGTGTGATTGAGCATGTCGCCCTGATGCAAGATCGAATTGCACAGGTAATGCCCATCGTGAAGGAACATTTGGCCCAAGCGCAGTTGGCACAGCAGAGAGTGTACAACCGTGGAGCAAAGACCCGTACCTTTTCCCCGGGGGATAGGATATTGGTACTTGTCCCTACGGTTGAAAGTAAATTCCTTGCCAAATGGCAAGGCCCCTACGAGATAATGGAAAAAGTGAGCGAAGTGAATTACAAGGTCAGACAACCAGGAAGGCGAAAGCCCGAACAGATATATCACGTTAATCTGTTGAAAGCCTGGAGGGATAGAGAGTCCCTAGTCGCAGAAACTTGGTCACCAGCTCAAACTGGTTGCGTGATTCCGGAGGTTGGAATAGCAGCCACCTTGTCACAACCCCAACAACAGGAGGTTAAGGAGTTTGTGCTTCGCAACAAGGAGGTGTTCTCTGAGCTGCCGGGACAAACATCTGGGGTAGAGCATGATATTATTACCCCGCCCGGTGAAAGGGTGAAGTTAAAACCCTATCGGATCCCAGAGGCCCGACGGGAGGCAATACGGGAGGAAGTACAGAAAATGCTGAACTTAGGGGTGATAGAGGAGTCCCAAAGTGATTGGTCTAGTCCCGTTGTGTTGGTGCCTAAACCGGATGGGAGCTGGCGATTTTGTAACGATTTTCGTCAGTTGAACAAAGTTACAAAATTTGACACCTACCCCATGCCACGTATAGATGAGTTGATCGACCGGCTGGGAACAGCCCGATACATGACGACTCTTGACCTCACAAAAGGGTATTGGCAAATTCCCCTGGCCAAGTCGGCCAAAGAGAAAACCGCATTTGTAACCCCAGACGGGGCGTTCCAATATAAGAGAATGCCGTTCGGGTTACAGAATGCGCCGGCCACATTCCAGCGGAAAATGGACCAGATGCTGAGGCCCCATCGGAAGTATGCTGCGGCTTACCTGGATGACGTAATTGTCCATAGCACAGATTGGGCCTCACATCTGCCAAAAGTGCAAGCAGTCCTGGACTCTGTTCGGGAAGCGGGGTTTACGGCTAACCCCAAGAAGTGTACCATTGGGCAGGAGGAGGCCAAATATCTTGGGTACACCATTGGCAGGGGAGTAATAAAACCCCAACTCAACAAAGTCGAGGCCATCCAGAGTTGGCCACGTCCCAACAGCAAGAAGCAGGTACGAGCCTTTCTGGGAATCGCGGGTTATTATCGGCGCTTCATTCCCCACTTTGCTTCTAAGGCTGTGCCCCTAACCAACCTGACGAAAGGGAAAGGGTCGGTCATGATTAAATGGACCCCCGAGGCTGAGGCAGCATTCCAATTCTTGAAACAAGCCTTATGTAGCCAGCCAGTGTTGTACTCACCCGACTTCTCTAAAGACTTTGTCGTACAAAGTGATGCGTCAGATGTGGGGTTAGGAGCAGTATTGTCCCAGGTCTGGAACGGGGAAGAGCACCCAGTCATTTACCTCAGCAGGAAGTTGAAGTCCCATGAGGTAAATTACGCCACGGTTGAAAAGGAGTGTTTAGCGGTGAAGTGGGCTCTAGATTCCCTTCGGTACTATCTGCTAGGTAGGCACTTTGACATGGTTACGGATCACGCTCCGTTAAAGTGGATGGCTCAAAACAAGGAAACAAATAGAAGAGTGAATAGGTGGTTCCTGGCCCTCCAGGAATTCAACTTCACAGTAAAGCATCGCCCTGGCGTTCAAATGGGGAATGTGGATGCTTTGTCTCGAGTACATGAATGCCTGATTGCTGGTGTTCCAACCCCGAGGTTAAAACAAGAGGGGGGGGTATGTGACAGCAGGAAGGTAAAGTCACCTGGTTGCATCCAGGGGGGTAGATATATTTCTCCCAGATTCAGGCTTTATGCTGACTTATACAACTAGGGTGGAGAGTTGTATAAGCCCAGCTGAGGCTAGTAGGCTCATGGATGACTCATACCTCTAGGGAGAGTGTGGGGCGTCGTACAGACAGGGAGTTGATGAGACCAGCTGAACCTTGTCAGCTCATTTAGGCCTCTATAAGAAATCCCAGCTTCATTAGATGTTAGCTCATGCCTGGAACCAGACCTGTGTGGACTGTCTAGGGAGAGTGAACCCCTGTGCGGTGAGGCAAAGCCTGTGTGGCTATTTGTTTGGACTTTTACTAAACCAGGGACTTAGGGACTAGGACAGCACCAGGCTGATCCCAGTTGTTAGTTTAGGAAACCTGCATGTTTAGTCAGAGGTCAAACTGACCAGGATTTATTTTGTTTGTTTCTTTTTGGCTTTGCTGTGTTTTTGTCACTGTACATAGAGAAATAAACCGCACCTTTTGATTTTGAAAACCACAACCTCCGTCTGCTGGCCCTGTTTTTGTGTGGGGAGCCCAACCAGGGGGTCACACACACCCGCTACCGAGTTAACCCCCCTCACAAAGTGTAGCGGGGTCTTTAAAGTTAGTGGGATACACCTGGGGGTAGAGAGACCCAGGTGTGTAATTATGTCAGGGTTCAGACCCCTTTTTGTTATTCGTGGAGGATTGGGTGGTGTAATATTCTCTTTGACCAGTGGGTGTCAGTGTACCTACTGGCTCGAGGTAGAATCATTACCACAGTGCTACCCTTCTTTGTCCCTTCCTGGAGATGGTACGGCCGGGGCGGGGAACCCGCCGTGGTGTCGATGGGAGGAGATAAAAGGGGGAGACGCCCTCGCCACGAGGTCTGTTGGTTTTCGGGAGAGATCATCTCTTCACACACCCAGGCACCTTAGGCCTGGGTGCGGGCGGTTCAAGGTTCCGGCCTAGGCGCCCAAGGCCTGGCCGGAACGAAGATGGAGTCCATCCCGGGCACCTTCAGCCTGGGGTGAGGTACTATTGAGGAGGCCTGGGACCCGGTGACTCCGACTGGGTCCCGCGAGGGTGAAGTTGCTCCAGGGCGCCCCTTGCGAGGGGACCCGCATCTGAGGTGAGGAGGCTGGGGAGGTCACCCGTCCGAAGACCCGGTGCAGTGTCAACCCGGTGACGGATGGGCCTTCGGTAACTCCCTCGGAGGACATCTTCCCCTGATATGGGCTACAGCGCAGCGGAAGAGCTTTCATTAAGACTCCTGCAACCCCTGGTCATAGCACAGGGAGTGTAGGGACTAGGAACCTGTACAGTGCCTCGACCTGCTTTCCCCATCGTATCCTGCCGTTGCATTTGACTGTATGTGGAGATACGCAATAAACCTGAGTTTGGACTTTGATGGGTGTATGGACTCTGTTGATGGGAACAAAGGGAGATTCCGGCACGGAAGGACTGACCCTCGTAACCAGCACACATTTGGCCCGAGGAAAAGATTGGTACTGGCCTTCACCTCACCCACATGCACGGGGAGGACATGGGCCGTAGCGCACCTCACTCTGTCGCTCGACATACCCCTAGCTAAAGAGGTCGGGGTGAGGCCGCTACACGTGGGGGCTCGTCCGGGATGAAATGTGTGTTGACCCTGAGGTTTGGAACGGCTGTGTTTGAACTTTGCTGCCCGGAGGAGGTCCGAGCAGGTCGGCCATGTGATTGGCCAAAGTGCATCCCTGTGCGCGAAGTCGTGGAAATTTCCCTGAAAAACCGGGAGAGGCCCATGCAGAAAGAGCGGGAAGAGGGAGGAGTCCAGCCGTGTGACGAACTACATGTGGGGACTTTTGCTGCACTGCGCCACAAGGCACCCCATGACTGCGCAATTCGTGGGAGGAGACTGAAGGAAGCCCGCGAAAACGTGCAAGTCGTGGGAGGAGTCTGGCCACGTGTGGAGATACACGTGGAGACTCCGGCGCGAGGTCAGCGCGTGATGGAGCAGCAAGTGGTCGGAGCGAACTCAGGCTCCCCGTGGATGCCGGTACCTTATCCTTTCAAGATGACTGCATTTGCTGCACCCATTACAGACACGGGGATAAGGCTCAGGCCCCGAGGACAGTTGGCTCTGTATTCATGCAGACACGGAGGCCCTCGGTGTGATCTGTCCCGGATGCTCGGGACTGGTGGTTCAACTAAAGCCATTCGGGCGATGCGAAGCATGCAAGGAGTTTCTTTTTGAGGTTGAACCACACACGGAAAGGCCCCGGGCCCTACGCCTCAACTGCATCACAGGAACCGCCACTCCGGAGGGAGAGATCAAAGCCTTTGCGGAGTTTCCCGTGCGCGCTGACCAGGGCGAAGTGACTGCCCAACCAGAGACTGAGAGAGAAAAATCCGAGGACACTGCTTCGGTCACTACAGACTCCCTGCTCCCACCTCCGAAGAGGAAAGTCGGCCTGGTACAGGCATCCTATGGTCGTGGTCGAGCTTCACCCCGCCGCTTGCCTGGCCTGGATGACGCCGGTAGAGAAGAGAGTCCAGGACATCCCAGTTCTTCAGAAGGTCCAGGTGAGCCAGGGGCTGGGACTGTGGTGTTGGTTGGAGGTGTCGGGGGTCCACAGTTGGTGGAGCCCGCAAGGGAGGGTAGCCTTCCGTCTACTAGAGACTACCTTCCCGCCGAGATGTATGACACCTCCGACTTAGAGTCATTGTCAGACTGTGGGGATGAGGGAGAGATAGACGAACTGTTTCACCGGAAGGGCTGGGACAGACGCCCACTACCTGTGCTGAGTAAACCGCAGGATTCCTCCATGTCCATAGAAGACAGTACGCTCCGGGTGAAGGCCCCGGAGTTCTCGAGGAAATCTAGTCCTCCGACCAACTTCCCGCATTCAACCACATCACCCGCTCTGATGTTGGGGATGCAGCATGCTTCGTTGCGGGCACCAAAGACAAAGAAACCCGAGATGGTGAAGGTACCTCGGCACCCGGAGGCCATCGTACAACCAGGAGAAGGTGAGCGAGAGGTGATGCCACCTCTAGCCAGGTTGCAGAGACTTTTCTCCCAGAGAGTCGCCCGTGAATATGGGTGGGAGTACCCCTACTTGCCTCGGGACTTATTGTATGAAGTCGAGGTCCTGCGACCAAGGTGGTATGACGAGTTTGTATGGGAAAAACTTAAAGTACCCCATGCCAGGCGATACCTGTCATGTTCGGCGCCTGTGTCTAAAAAGTTCAAGGACTGCAGAGCTGATTGGAGACTTGGGCGCCATATTCATGCCGATAAGGTGCTCATCTGCCGGAAAGAAGGAGAGGATGTCGAGTATTCGGTGGAAGTGTTTGACGGCACCTGAAGCCCCTGTTTCTGCCGGATCCAAGGTTCTATTTATAGGAGAAGTGAGCTCCTATCTTGTTGCTGTTGAAACTTTCTGGAAGAGACATTCCCAGACGCCTAGAACTGTGCCCTACTTTTGTTTTGATTTGGGCTTTTCTTTTACTCACTGGAGATTTGGGAGCTGTTGTTTTTTTCTCCCTTTTCTTCATGTGCCAAAGGCAGAGACTTTTTGGGTAGAGTTAGAGTAGGAAAGCAGGAAGAATGAAGATCTCACCAAGTGTCATTACCGCAGCGCTGTCACCAGGTGGCAGTGTTGTGCAACGAATGTTTGAAAATGTTACACATGCATTACTTACTTATTGGAGTGAGTGGGTCTCTCGGCTGACGGACCCACTCATGCCAAGTTAACACAGAGTGTTAGGATGTGTTTTTTTGTTTGTTTCCCTTCTGCAGGAGATTCGTCGGTCAAGACTACTGAGTATGGGGTGGTTCTTAGACAGTGACGGGAGGGATTGTATATGTGTACATGACAGATGTTTTATATGAAAGTTTTAATGTTTTATAGTTCCTTTTTCTGTTGAGCAGGTCTTGGCACATACAGTATCCAAAATTTGAGGGATAGCCTCTGGGGCCCACTTCATGTCACCACTCCTTGGGAGACATGGGTGTGCACCTGACGCTGGGGACCAGCATCAAATCACCAGGGGGAGTGTGTAGCGGGGTCTGTAAAGTTAGTGGTATACACCTGGGGATAGAGAGACCCAGGTGTGTAATTATGTCAGGGTTCAGACCCCTTTTTGTTATTCGTGGAGGATTGGGTGGTGTAATATACTTTTTGACCAGTGGGTGTCAGTGTACCTACTGGCTCGAGGTAGAATCACTACCACAGTGCTACTCTTCTTTGTCCCTTCCTGGAGATGGTACGGCCGGGGCGGGGAACCCGCCGTGGTGTCGATGGGAGGAGATAAAAGGGGGAGACGCCCTCGCCACGAGGTCTGTTGGTTTTCGGGAGAGATCATCTCTTCACGCACCCAGGCACCTTAGGCCTGGGTGCGGGCGGTTCAAGGTTCCGGCCTAGGCGCCCAAGGCCTGGTAGGAACGAAGATGGAGTCCATCCCGGGCACCTTCAGCCTGGGGTGAGGTACTATTGAGGAGGCCTGGGACCCGGTGACTCCGACTGGGTCCCGCGAGGGTGAAGTTGCTCCAGGGCGCCCCTTGCGAGGGGACCCGCATCTGAGGTGAGGAGGCTGGGGAGGTCACCCGTCCGAAGACCCGGTGCAGTGTCAACCCGGTGACGGATGGGCCTTCGGTAACTCCCTCGGAGGACATCTTCCCCTGATATGGGCTACAGCGCAGCGGAGGAGCTTTCATTAAGACTCCTGCAACCCCTGGTCATAGCACAGGGAGTGTAGGGACTAGGAACCTGTACAGTGCCTCGACCTGCTTTCCCCATCGTATCCTGCCGTTGCATTTGACTGTATGTGGAGATACGCAATAAACCTGAGTTTGGACTTTGATGGGTGTATGGACTCTGTTGATGGGAACAAAGGGAGATTCCGGCACGGAAGGACTGACCCTCGTAACTAGCACACATTTGGCCCGAGGAAAAGATTGGTACTGGCCTTCACCTCACCCACATGCACGGGGAGGACATGGGCCGTAGCGCACCTCACTCTGTCGCTCGACATACCCCTAGCTAAAGAGGTCGGGGTGAGGCCGCTACATAAGTAAGTAATTTTTTAGCAAAAAAAAAAGCCGTTTTTAACTTGTAAACAACAAATCTCAGAAAGAGTCTCGGTCCTTAAAGGATCAGTAAAGGAAAAAAAATAACAAACATGTTATACTTACCCCCACTGTGCAGCTTGTTTTGCACACAGTGGCCCCGATCCTCGTCTTCTGGGGTCCCTCGGCGGCTGTCTCGGCTCCTCCCTGCAAGGACTCCACACCTTCATGCGAGCGAGAGAGCATGGTGTGGAGTTATTGCGGGCGCGCTCCCGTGATACAGCGGCGGCCATAGCTGCCGACTGTATCACTCGGCCCTGCCCCTCGGCGCGCCGCGTCATTGGATGTGATTGACAGCAGTGCCAGCCAATGGCTGCGCTGCTTTCAATCCATCCAGTGTAGCCAATCGACGGTCAGGCTGAGAACCGAGGAGGATGATGGGGACAAGTGCAGGACTTTCGAGGGGTAAGGTAAGTAAAACGGGGGCTCGGGGGGGGGGGGGGGGGGCGGTACTGTCAGATGTTTTAAGGTGAAGAAACATTTACCTTTACAACCCCTTTAACTGGTTAATTGTTATTTTTTCAATTTTTATACATTACTTTACTGCACATGATCTTGCTGGACAAGGGGCACAAATCTCACTTCTCCTCACATCCAGTACACATTACGGCCATTCAGCACATAATCCACTCTCTTCTTTTCCCAATCTGAGTAGAGAAGTACAAATTTTGATATGTAGGTTGTCTTCTGAGAGCTTTACATGTGGTGATTGAATAGCCCTATTGTGTATAGAAGACATCCCAGATTGCTAGTTAAAGAACAGATACCTACACATTAAAGTGGTTGCATACTAGCACATTATGCCGTTGTCTCACAGGTTTTTTTATTTTTTATTCTTCAGTGGGTTGCAACCGCATTATTGTACATCTAAAGGCTCCTGTGTGGCTGACCAAACAGGTGCCAGATTTGGTTACAATGTGATGCACTAGTGTCATATAGTAAAAAATAAACTTCCTACAACCTTCCAGACTCAGCCGATTCCTCCTTCATTTGTGTCTCAAACGCTCCCCCTCCCAGACACTGCAGTTCACAGTGGGAGGGATTGGGACAATCCAGAAAGCAGTGGGCAGGACTGGGTGTGGCCAGATGAAGATTGACAAGTTACAGGATTGTGCATCAGCATTGACAATGCTGATAGCCACGCCCAGTTTTCATACCACTGTAGCGCACACAGGCACAGCCTACATGCGGGTGACAATGCTGCCCTGAATTCAGGAGCAGGGAAGCAGTGTAGTCACTCCATTACATGATGCTTTATAATGTTCCCTGGCAGAATCAGCAGCTATATGTGAAACAGCACGGGGACTGATGAAAAATAGATGCAGCTCCAATTTAATTCTGTGATCTGTATGGATTTTTTACAAATAGAATGCCAAAGTTCTACTTTAAATGATACAATGCATATATTATTATTATTATTATTATTATTATTATACAGGATTTATATAGCGCCAACAGTTTGCGCAGAATTTTACAACGTTGGGGCAAACATTACAGTTACAATACAAATCAATACAGGAGGGATCAAAGGGCCCTGCTCATTAGATCAAATTATTAATGAAGCCCAGAGATTTCACTAAGCGCACCACCTCCTTTGAAGTACCGTATAACAAGAAAATATATAAGCCCCAAGGGACAAGAAGTGGAGTTTTGAGGTGCAAGAAATCAAAAATCAATTATACAAAGAATAGAAAACTTACTAATACATAAACAGTATAAAACTACTTATACAATTAGGGCAATAAATAGCCCAATGGTCATAATACAAAAGAATGGTTGCCTCTACATGTTTCACCACAAACGTGGCTTCTTCTGGAGCTTTTGTAGGACCTTTATTTTAAAACATTACCACCCTTTAAATGGTCACGATTCCAAATATTCCCCAAGACCCACCAAGAGCTCCAATGGGGTACATCTGTGCCACAAAAATGAGAGGAGAAAACAATTGCCCTACAGTCACAGCTCTAATTTCAAGAAGTTTGACAAATCGATTGATCAATATTTAAATCTTTCCCCATATGCGGACTTCATCTACTACCAACAAACTTCAAGGTGCTTATGCCGTCTGAGCATTTCCTTTATTTCAATTTGCCACCATTCCTATGCTCAGTGTCAGAAAATGACACCATATACACAGGGAGGGTCAAAGAGATTCGATCTATCCCAAGGGATTGACCCTTTTTTTTTAGGAAATTAGTATTGAGCCTCACCAACAGCAGGCTAAGTGACCACAGCCTTTGGGTCTCTACTTCTCCGGTCCCCAACCAGTGCTCTTGGCCCCTCCCTCTTGTCGAGTACCCCTAGAGCAAGCAGCTTGCAATGGGGGCACCCAAGCAGTCGCGCTCCCGAGCTGCTGCTCTGTGTGTCTATTCAGACACAGAGCCGCGGCTTGGCCCCTGCCCCAATGGCTACACTGCGGTCTCAGCCAATGAGGAGGGAGAGTACCCCTAGAGCAAGCAGCTTGCAATGGGGGCACCCAAGCAGTCACGCTCCCGAGCCGCTGCTCTGTGTGTCTATTCAGACACAGAGCCGCGGCTTGGCCCCTGCCCCAATGGCCCCGTTGTGGTCTCAGCCAATGAGGAGGGAGAGTCCCTGGAGAGACAAGGCTGTTGTGCACGTCACTGTATCCAGAGGGAGCTCAGGTAAGTATTTGGGGGAGGCTAGAATCCATGAAGGTAAAAAACCTTTGGACTTTAGAATCACTTTAGAGAAATTAACTATATGTAGCAGGGTATTGCTCTTTAAATCCCTCAGAGACTACATTACCCAGTACACTATTAGGCACCCAGGGTGCCTTGCCTGCGCAAGGACTGCTGGGGCGGACTTTCAAAGGGAGAGGCGGGGCCCTGCTCTTTCTTTTTGGACACCGCCCGCCCAGCAAGCTGAACTGCTGTCTGAGCTCCTGTGACTTTAAGCCAGAAGCCTGGCCATTTTCTCCAAAGAGCCTTCCGCGCGCACCGAGGAACCTGAGGGACGTCTCTCCTTTATACTGCACCTTTGCCAGGAGGACCGAAGACCCGGATGTCGAGGGATCGGTGTGTTTAGGCACCGCAGCGGAAGAAATGGACACGGACTGGTCCGGTTGGGTGAGAGAGCACCTGCTCATAAATAGACACAGTACCTTTGTTACCTTGGTGGATTACAATTCTGTTCTTCAAGTGCACCACCGTTGCTAGCGAAGATTTCCCTACAGGACTTCCATTTTAGTTCAGTCAGGCCTGACTGGGTAGCATAGACATTCCTGGGCGCCATATTGCCCACGAGGGGAAGTAGTTGCAAAGGGGACTGTTAGAGTTGCATAACGTTAAATATCTGTTTGCTTGTTAACACGGTTTATTGCAGGGCTCTGCTTATGACATGTACTCACCTGTTTTACTGCTTACCCCCTAATCTAAGTAAACATACAAGGGATAAGCATATTGGTGTCTGTGTTCTTTACTTTACAGAAGAAATAGGTAAAGGAAGTTTTAAAGCCGTCGTTTTTCTTGACGAGATTCTTGGATAAGAAACTTGTCCCGGCCGAGTGTACACACGCTCGATTCAAAGAACCCGCGGTTCTTTGAATGGAGCAAACGCGGTGACGTCATCGACTACGACGAGCGTGCGCTCGTCACATTCGATGCCGTCGCCGCCATCTTGCTACACCCTATCTATGCCTAGGAAGCTACCGCGCATGCGTCGAAGTCATTTCGAGCATGCGCGGGCTTCCCGGAGGACAGGTAAGTGTACACACACACAATTTTCTCGTCGAGAAACAGGCTGACGAGAATCTCGACGAGAAAATAGAGAGCAGGTTCTCTATATTTCTCGTCGAGATTCTTGTCGGTTTTCTTGACGAGAAACCATACACACAAACGATTTTCTCGGCAAGAATGCTATCTCAGCAATTTTCTTGTCGTTTCTTGCCGAGAAACTCGTTCGTGTGTACGAGGCTTCACTGTGTATTCTTGTCATAGGATTGTGCCGCTGTGAGTTACAGGCCGCACAATTCTATCATCCCCTACTAACTGTGCCAAGGGAGGTTGGAGCCGATTGCCAGGGGTTGACAGCGGTGCACTATAGGGCCCAAAAATTATACAGGCAGCCCTCTTAACTGGGGGTATCGCTACATATATAAATTCTCAATTCACAGTAATCGACAGTAATATGAACATTAACCATGACTATGTATTGTATTAAAGCGTAACAGCATGTTGACCATAGATGGATCGTTTTTTTGTATCCTCCAGCCAGCTGATCAAAAAAAAAAAGAAAAAAAGAATTTGATGCCCCCATCGATGGGAGAATCCCCCTTCTGTGCTATTGTATTCTGGCAGTGGCAGCAGGACTCTTCCTATTGGCTGCAAGCACTAATCGAGTGAAAATATACCGACAGTCCTGTTCAGGAGGAGTTGATCACTAGATCAATTCCTTATGAATGGGAACATCTATACATGGACCAGAGCCAATGGGAAGCCTTTCCTCTGGCAGGGACACAGGCTGTACAGTGCTGAATAACTCTCACTGCTGAAACTGATGTTTTCAATTTGTGATTCACGTGCATTGCAGCAGTTTTACATAATCACAATCCTACATTGCTTAGCAGAGACACAAGTGGGAATTTATTTGCAAACCGCGAAGACAGAATCCACTAAAACATGATAACGCAATATGTGCCCCATAAAACATTATAGATGTTCTTGTTCTTCTGATAATCATTTCTCTCTGTGTCCATTGTTACGACAACCGAGTATCTCGCAGATTATTTCAACATTGAAGTGGAGTGCCAGTCTCTGGACCTCTGGGGCTTCCTCGGAGTTCTACCAGCCACACACGTATCTGCTTTTTTTTGTTTTTTTGTTATCGATCCAATCTAAATGTGATTCAATCTGGGAATCCTGTTTCTTTACCCTGATGCTGTTAAAAACCCTTTGAAATGACCTTTCCGTGGACTATACCAGAGGTAGGCAACCTTATTGAGGTGGAGATCTACCTGAACAACATGGGAAGTCAGTGGTGTCACCCCGCAACCCCCCCCTTTGTATCGCGGTATCGCCACAGTAGCTGCTTCGAGTCTCCCTGCAGCTCTTATCTGCCGACTGCCGCTGCCTAAAGTCACTCCATGGCACTGTCACCGCTTAAGTCACGGAGGGGGGGGCGCCGGCCTGACACCCCCCAGTGTGTGGCACCCCGGTGCGGCCCCCCCCCCCCCACTTAGTACGCCACTATTTAATGGAAAGCTTTTGCAAAAGAAGTACATTAATGCTATATTTGTACAAAGGGGAGCTGGAATTTAGAAATGAAAAAAAGGTGAACTTTAAAGCCCTGTACACACGATAGGTTTAACCGATGAAAACAGTCCGATGGACTTTTTTCATCGGACAAACCGATCGTGTATGGGCCCCATTGGTCTTTTTTCCATCGGTGTTTAAAAATAGAACATGTTTTAAATTTATCCGATGGTTAAAAAACCGATAGCAAATTACTATCGTCTGTGGGGAACTCCATCGGATAAAAAACCCACGCATGCTCAGAATCAAGTCGACGCACGCTCAGAAGCATTGAACTTAATTTTTCTCAGCTCATCGGAGTGTTTTACGTCCACAGCGTTTGGAACGGTCGTTTTTTTGACTGATGGTGTGTAGGCAAGACTGATTGAAGTCAGCTTCATCGGTTTTCCGATGGAAAAATCCATCGGTTAAAAAACCATAGGAAATCCGATTGTGTGTACAGGGCTTAAGCCTTTAAGACCAAGCCTTCTTCTGACGCTTTTTGTAAGTAAAAATCTGTATTTTTGCTAGAAAATTACTTAGAACTCCCAAACATTATATATTTTTGTAGCAGAGGCCCTAGAGAATATAATTATGGGTTTTGCAAATTTTTATGTCACCAGGTATTTTCAGAACTGTTTTTTTAATCCAATTTTACACACTAACGCGTATATACAATTTAATCAATTTCAATGCACTCAAGGACAATTTAATACCAATTTTTTGGTAAAATATAAAATATGGTGTTGTGCCAGGTAAATAGATATCAAACCTGTCATGCTCTGGCGTTTCACGGCGATACCTCACATGTGTGCTGCGATCGCCATTTGTGCATGGGACCAACGTTTGCGTTTGCCTTAGCACGGGGGGTGCTTTTTATATTTCTTTATTGATGGGACACTGGTACACTGGAAGATATTTTTGTGCACTTGTACACTGTGACAGATGTTGATCGTCCACTGGCAGACACTGACAGATGTTTTTGTGCACTGGTACACATGTTCATGGGACACTGATACACTCTGAACAATGTTTTTGCACTTGTACAGATGTTCATGGGACACTTGTACAGATTTTGAGGAGACACTTGTACAGATGTTCAAGGGTCACTTGTACAGATGTTCAAGGGTCACTTGGACAGATGTTCATGGGTCACTTGGACAGATGTTCATGGGTCACTTGTACAGATGTTCATGGGTCACTTGGACAGATGTTCATGGGTCACTTGTACAGATGTTCATGGGTCACTTGGACAGATGTTCATGGGACACTTGTACAAATGTTCATGGGACACTTGGACAGGGACAGTGGTGCTTGGGGAACTATTCCACCCACTGATAGGAATGAAGGGGCACTATTCCTTCCACTGACACCAAGGATGGGGGGCTATTCCTAACCCCGACACCAAGGATGGGGCACTATTCTTCCCACCAACACCAAGGATGGGGCACTATCACTTCCACAAACACCAACTGAGAGGCAATATTCCTCCCACCGATATCAACGAAGTGACACTATTCTTTCCACCGACCCCAATGATGTGGCACTATTACCCCCACAGATACCAACAATGGGGCACTATTCCTCCCACTGATACCAATGATGGAGTACTAATCCTAACACTGATAAGAATGAAGGGGCACTATTTTTCCCACTGACACCAATGATGGGGCACTATTCCTCCCACTAATGATGGGGATCTAGTCCTCCCTCTGATACCAATGAAGGGACACTATCACTCCCACTGATAGGAAATATGGGGCACTATTCCTTCCACTGCCAAACAATGGGGCACTATTCCTCCCACTAATACCAATGATAAGGCACTATTCCTCCCACTGACACCGATGGGGCACTATTCGTCCCACCGACACCAACAATGGGGCACTATTCCTTCCACTGATACCAATGATGTGGCTCTATTAATCCCACTGACAGCAACAATGGGGCACTATTCCTCCCACTGACGCCAACGATGGGGCACTATTGCACCCACTGACACCAACAATGGGACACTATTCCTTCCATACTACCAAAGATGAGGCATTTTCTACTCCCACTAGCCACAGTCCCGCCCCCCTAATGTCTGAAGGACAGTAAACTGTCCCTTTGTTTAGTAGGTTTGGAGACACCTGCTCTAGAGCCAACAGATTGAGTCTCTTACAAGTAACAAGTATGCAAATCAAGACCTCTGACATTCTTATTTCTCTGAGCTCTAGAGCAGTTACCGAGAAAGTATTGAAGCCAGAGGGTGGACTCGAAAACCCGAAATTATGTTTGGTTGACCACTCCATGGAAGCATATGTATGGGTAGTCTCCACCCACACGAATGATGCCATGGAGATTAGTCAGGAAAGGAAAACTACGGTAAGGATCTGGCACCCCTTCTTGGAAACAAAAAAACAAAGGAACAAACAAAATTCAATAATAGATGAATGATGGACAACTTCCTAAATTTAGGGGGCCCCAGCTGCAACTCTCTAACATCCCTAGGGGGCTTCATATAATATTCATCACATGTAATGCTACAGAAGGTTGTTAGAGACTGCAAAGATACAATAGTGGTTGGAAACCAAGGACATGCTATGGAAGACCATTATGCCTCGTTTCCACTGAGCGGAACGGTTCGGGTTGGGGCAGTTTGGAAGGGTTAGAATGGTCCGGCCTATTCAGGTGAGCGTTTCCACTGCAAGTCGGACCGTCAGGGGCTATACAGGGTTTAGAAAAAATGCCTAGCGTGTCCGCCAATCAGTGGAATATATTGTAGCTCCGCCCTAACCGAACCGTACCATTTTCTATGGCCCCACATCTGAAGAAGGACCCAGAATGGTGCGGCATGGTTTGGTTGTATGGACCGCTTTCATAATGGAAACACTCAAAATAGCGTACCATACCGAACCAACCTGAACCGATCCGCTCAGTGGAAATGAGGCATTAGAGACGGGGAGCATGGAACATGAGCTAGAGATCACTGCCATTACAGCCTCCAAACAGCAATCACACTCCCCTAATGGCTGCTGGAGCACAAGGGCCCACAATATGTGCCAATGGGTCATAATATTGGCCACCAGTCCTTACAAATTTTATCAGAGAGCCCATTGATGGTCTTTTTCTGAAGCTGTTGTGAGCAGCAATACTTCATAACCGGACGTTGTAGTCAGGTTGGGTCGATTACAGCAGCCATTCTGTCCTGTATACCCAGAGGCTCCATGGTAACCAGTAACATGAAGTGTGCCGGGCTGAATGACAGAGCCAAGGAAGAAAGAAAAGTAATTGAAATTATCTGGAGGCTGAAAATCTCTCCAAGATAAGATTGGCAGAGAACATTTTTGTCTCCCATCGTAAAATAGAAGGCCCCCTGCGCTTTAATGAGTTCGTTTTGATGAGAACAGTAGTAAAAAGTTATTTTCTTTCTTTGGTTTGTGATGTTAATGTTGCAGGAAATACAATTCACACTACCAACTGAGGCAGTAAAACCAATAGCAGATGTCATTCAGTGAAATATTACATTCGTGCAGTTCCTAGAAGTTGCCTCATGTGTGAAAATGCAAGGAAACAGACCAACATATTGTCAACACTATATTGAATTGTCTTCAGTATGTCACCTCCTCTATGTCAAAATTAAAACTATGACGGGTTTGTCTCTTACACTAAGGACAGGAGGCACCATCTTTGGTGGTGGGCAACTGGCCCAGCATTTCCATTGTATCTATAAAGGGATCCATGTTTGTCACCCAGGCAGGACTTCAACATAAAAAAGACAGAAGATGGCCATCACTCCAAGTGATGAGAAAGTTTAATGAAGATCCATGTTAAACAGAGTCCCAACCACCAATGTTTCGAAGGCACAATTGTCCCTTTTCACAAGGTTACAAACATAGCTTGAGGGTGGTGGCCATATTTTGTATTTTAGTATAGTTGGCTTCACTATAGACCATGCATTAGGGATGAGCTTCGTGTTCGAGTCGAACATACGTTCGACTCGAACATTGGCTGTTCGATCGTTCGACGAAGATCGAACGATTTGGGCCGTTCGCGCCAAATTCGAGTGACGCGAACGGCCCACAATGCACTACGCCATCGCAGTGTCATCCAGGCGCTGTGATTGGCCAAGCATGCACTGTGACCCCGCATGCTTGGCCAATCACAGCGCCGGCAGCGAGGAGAGCAATGATTGGCCACAGGCAGGATGCCTGTGGCCAATTATTGCTGAGGGTGTTTAGTACACGCCCCACACTATAAAAGGCCGCCAGCACGGCGGCCTAGTGTAGTGTGTTCCGGAGCAGGGATAGAGTAGCATAGGCAGGGACAGTGACTGTTATTTCTTTCTTGCTTAACCTGGATTCCTTTAGTTTAGGGAAAGAGAAGGATAGGTAGGGAGAGTGTCAGTGTGTTTTGTGCTTCTGCTATAGTGTGCTTAAAAAAAAACATTTATTCTAGGGACAGAAAACTCTAGGTAGGGACAGTGTCAGTTTCTTTCACTCTGCAAGTCCTTGTTTCCAGGGACCTGGAAGGACAGTGAGTGAATTGTCCTTTTGCTATATTGTGATTAAAAAAAACATTTATTCTAGGGACAGAAAACTCTAGGTAGGGACAGTGTCAGTTTCTTTCACTCTGCAAGTCCTTGTTTCCAGGGACCTGGAAGGACAGTGAGTGAATTGTCCTTTTGCTATATTGTGATTAAAAAAAACATTTATTCTAGGGACAGAAAACTCTAGGTAGGGACAGTGTCAGTTTCTTTCACTCTGCAAGTCCTTGTTTCCAGGGACCTGGAAGGACAGTGAGTGAATTGTCCTTTTGCTATATTGTGATTAAAAAAAACATTTATTCTAGGGACAGAAAACTCTAGGTAGGGACAGTGTCAGTTTCTTTCACTCTGCAAGTCCTTGTTTCCAGGGACCTGGAAGGACAGTGAGTGAATTGTCCTTTTGCTATATTGTGATTAAAAAAAACATTTTTTTCTAGGGACAGAAAACTGTAGGTAGGGAGAGTATTTTTTTTCTTTCACTCTGCAAGTCCTTGTTTCCAGGGACCTGTAAGGACAGTGAGTTAATTGTCCTTGTGCTATATTGTGCTGAAAAAAACATTTATTCCAGGGACAGAAAACTCTAGGTAGGGACAGTGTCAGTTTCTTTCACTCTGCAAGTCCTTGTTTCCAGGGACCTGGAAGGACAGTGAGTGAATTGTCCTTTTGCTATATTGTGATTAAAAAAAACATTTTTTTCTAGGGACAGAAAACTGTAGGTAGGGAGAGTGTTTTTTTTCTTTCACTCTGCAAGTCCTTGTTTCCAGGGACCTGTAAGGACAGTGAGTTAATTTTCCTTGTGCTATATTGTGATTAAAAAAAACATTTATTCTAGGGACAGAAAACTCTAGGTAGGGACAGTGTCAGTTTCTTTCACTCTGCAAGTCCTTGTTTCCAGGGACCTGGAAGGACAGTGAGTGAATTGTCCTTTTGCTATATTGTGATTAAAAAAAACATTTATTCTAGGGACAGAAAACTCTAGGTAGGGACAGTGTCAGTTTCTTTCACTCTGCAAGTCCTTGTTTCCAGGGACCTGGAAGGACAGTGAGTGAATTGTCCTTTTGCTATATTGTGATTAAAAAAAACATTTATTCTAGGGACAGAAAACTCTAGGTAGGGACAGTGTCAGTTTCTTTCACTCTGCAAGTCCTTGTTTCCAGGGACCTGGAAGGACAGTGAGTGAATTGTCCTTTTGCTATATTGTGATTAAAAAAAACATTTTTTTCTAGGGACAGAAAACTGTAGGTAGGGACAGTGTCAGTTTCTTTCACTCTGCAAGTCCTTGTTTCCAGGGACCTGGAAGGACAGTGAGTGAATTGTCCTTTTGCTATATTGTGATTAAAAAAAACATTTATTCTAGGGACAGAAAACTCTAGGTAGGGACAGTGTCAGTTTCTTTCACTCTGCAAGTCCTTGTTTCCAGGGACCTGGAAGGACAGTGAGTGAATTGTCCTTTTGCTATATTGTGATTAAAAAAAACATTTATTCTAGGGACAGAAAACTCTAGGTAGGGACAGTGTCAGTTTCTTTCACTCTGCAAGTCCTTGTTTCCAGGGACCTGGAAGGACAGTGAGTGAATTGTCCTTTTGCTATATTGTGATTAAAAAAAACATTTATTCTAGGGACAGAAAACTCTAGGTAGGGACAGTGTCAGTTTCTTTCACTCTGCAAGTCCTTGTTTCCAGGGACCTGGAAGGACAGTGAGTGAATTGTCCTTTTGCTATATTGTGATTAAAAAAAACATTTTTTTCTAGGGACAGAAAACTGTAGGTAGGGAGAGTATTTTTTTTCTTTCACTCTGCAAGTCCTTGTTTCCAGGGACCTGTAAGGACAGTGAGTTAATTGTCCTTGTGCTATATTGTGCTGAAAAAAACATTTATTCCAGGGACAGAAAACTCTAGGTAGGGACAGTGTCAGTTTCTTTCACTCTGCAAGTCCTTGTTTCCAGGGACCTGGAAGGACAGTGAGTGAATTGTCCTTTTGCTATATTGTGATTAAAAAAAACATTTTTTTCTAGGGACAGAAAACTGTAGGTAGGGAGAGTGTTTTTTTTCTTTCACTCTGCAAGTCCTTGTTTCCAGGGACCTGTAAGGACAGTGAGTTAATTTTCCTTGTGCTATATTGTGATTAAAAAAAACATTTATTCTAGGGACAGAAAACTCTAGGTAGGGACAGTGTCAGTTTCTTTCACTCTGCAAGTCCTTGTTTCCAGGGACCTGGAAGGACAGTGAGTGAATTGTCCTTTTGCTATATTGTGATTAAAAAAAACATTTATTCTAGGGACAGAAAACTCTAGGTAGGGACAGTGTCAGTTTCTTTCACTCTGCAAGTCCTTGTTTCCAGGGACCTGGAAGGACAGTGAGTGAATTGTCCTTTTGCTATATTGTGATTAAAAAAAACATTTATTCTAGGGACAGAAAACTCTAGGTAGGGACAGTGTCAGTTTCTTTCACTCTGCAAGTCCTTGTTTCCAGGGACCTGGAAGGACAGTGAGTGAATTGTCCTTTTGCTATATTGTGATTAAAAAAAACATTTATTCTAGGGACAGAAAACTCTAGGTAGGGACAGTGTCAGTTTCTTTCACTCTGCAAGTCCTTGTTTCCAGGGACCTGGAAGGACAGTGAGTGAATTGTCCTTTTGCTATATTGTGATTAAAAAAAACATTTATTCTAGGGACAGAAAACTCTAGGTAGGGACAGTGTCAGTTTCTTTCACTCTGCAAGTCCTTGTTTCCAGGGACCTGGAAGGACAGTGAGTGAATTGTCCTTTTGCTATATTGTGATTAAAAAAAACATTTATTCTAGGGACAGAAAACTCTAGGTAGGGACAGTGTCAGTTTCTTTCACTCTGCAAGTCCTTGTTTCCAGGGACCTGGAAGGACAGTGAGTGAATTGTCCTTTTGCTATATTGTGATTAAAAAAAACATTTTTTTCTAGGGACAGAAAACTGTAGGTAGGGAGAGTATTTTTTTTCTTTCACTCTGCAAGTCCTTGTTTCCAGGGACCTGTAAGGACAGTGAGTTAATTGTCCTTGTGCTATATTGTGCTGAAAAAAACATTTATTCCAGGGACAGAAAACTCTAGGTAGGGACAGTGTCAGTTTCTTTCACTCTGCAAGTCCTTGTTTCCAGGGACCTGGAAGGACAGTGAGTGAATTGTCCTTTTGCTATATTGTGATTAAAAAAAACATTTTTTTCTAGGGACAGAAAACTGTAGGTAGGGAGAGTATTTTTTTTCTTTCACTCTGCAAGTCCTTGTTTCCAGGGACCTGTAAGGACAGTGAGTTAATTGTCCTTGTGCTATATTGTGCTGAAAAAAACATTTATTCCAGGGACAGAAAACTCTAGGTAGGGACAGTGTCAGTTTCTTTCACTCTGCAAGTCCTTGTTTCCAGGGACCTGGAAGGACAGTGAGTGAATTGTCCTTTTGCTATATTGTGATTAAAAAAAACATTTTTTTCTAGGGACAGAAAACTGTAGGTAGGGAGAGTGTTTTTTTTCTTTCACTCTGCAAGTCCTTGTTTCCAGGGACCTGTAAGGACAGTGAGTTAATTTTCCTTGTGCTATATTGTGATTAAAAAAAACATTTTTTCTAGGGACAGAAAACTGTAGGTAGGGAGAGTGTTTTTTTTCTTTCACTCTGCAAGTCCTTGTTTCCAGGGACAGAGAAGGACACCTGAAGGTAGCCCTTATTGCTTTTTTCCCATCTCCCTGCAGGCCATCTATTAGAATGTCTGGAAGGCAAACAAGGAGAGGCAGACAGTCAGGAGGCAATAAAAGAGGGCAAGCAGGCTCTGTGTCTGGGGGCAACAGTGCTGGTCGTGGACGCGGTGCATTGTCATCAGCACATGGCCATGGGACACGCTTGTCCTTCTTTTCGGCAGCTGGACATGTTGAGCCACATCATGCCGAAGACTTGGTAGAGTGGATGACCAAGCCCTCCTCCTCCTCCTCATCCTCTCTCACCCAGGCTCAGGGTACTGGAAAAGCAGCTGCCAAAGCGTCGTCTTCCCTGGTATCAATGTCAGACAAATCATCAGTCACTCCTTCCCTAGACCCACCATGTCCTCCTCCTGAGGAGTCCCCCGAACTGTTTCAGCACAGTGTTGGGTACATGCTCCAGGAGGATGCCCAGCGTTTCGAAGGGTCTGATGATGAAACCCAGCTAGAGGAAGGCAGTAGCGTGAGAGCAGACAGAGGGGATGCTCAAGAAGGACACCAATCTGGCAGTCATGTTCCAGCAGCTGCAGCATACTGCCAGATTGGCTCCAGTGATGAGGAGGGAGGGGATGATGAGGTCAATGACTCCACGTGGGTGCCTAATAGGAGAGAGGAGGAGGAGGAGGATGAGGAGGAGGCACATCTCCAACGAGGCAGGATGCCCTTTGGTGGCCAGCGTAAGGGCAGTACACCGACGGAATCACACCGCAGAGCTCCGCCTGTGCAGGGCGCTGCCTCTGCCCGTCATTCAAAAAGTTCTTTGGTGTGGGCCTTTTTTGAGGCTAGTGCATCAGATCGCACAGCTGCTGTTTGCAACATATGTCTCAAGCGTATATCGCGTGGCCAAAACATCAGCCGCTTGGGTACCACATGCCTGACCAGACATATGTTGACCTGCCATGCAGCTCGTTGGCAAGCCTACCTCAAAGACCCACACCAAAGAACAAAGCGGACCTCTCCTTGCACCGCATCAGCTGGGATCTCCAACCCCACTATAACTTCAGTCCTCTCTGAAACATGCACTGAGAGGAATGAAGGTGTAGAATTAGGTGTGTCACAGCCAAGTACTTGCGCCCACTCTGCTAGCAGTACACCGACGTCCGATTCTAGCAGGCAAATTTCCCTGCCCCAGCTGCTGGACCGTCGAAAGAAGTTCACTCCCAGCCATCCACATGCCCAGCGGTTGAATGCTAGCTTGGCTAAATTGCTAGCGCTTCAACTGCTGCCTTTTCAGTTGGTAGACTCGGCCCCCTTCCGTGAGTTTGTGCAATGTGCGGTTCCTCAGTGGCAGGTTCCCAAACGCCACTTTTTCTCACGGAAGGCTATTCCGGCTCTCTACCGGCATGTGGAAGGCAATGTCTTGGCCTCGCTGGACAGGGCGGTCAGCGGTAAGGTGCATATTACCGCTGACTCATGGTCCAGCAGGCATGGACAGGGACGTTACCTTTCTTTCACGGCCCATTGGGTCACTCTTTTGGCAGCTGGGAAGGATTCAGGACAAGGTGCAGTAGTGTTGGAGGTTGTCCCACCGCCACGCCTCCAAAATGCTACTACTGGTTGTGACACACCTCTCTCCTCCACCCCCTCCTCTTCTTCTTCCTCCATGGCCTCTTCCTGTGGTTTGTCCTATGAACCAGCGGTGCTCCGTAGCCGTTCACGGGGCTACGCAAGTACGCAGGCAAAAAGATGCCATGCCGTGCTTGCGCTGGTGTGTTTGGGGGACAGAAGCCACACTGGGGCAGAGGTCCTGTCTGCTCTGCAGGGCCAGGCCGAGAGGTGGTTGACGCCACGCCAGCTTAAGCCAGGAATGGTGGTTTGCGACAATGGCACCAACCTCCTCTCCGCCCTCCGACAGGGACAACTGACCCATGTGCCCTGTGTGGCTCACGTCCTTAACCTGGTGGTGCAGCGGTTCTTGGGCAGGTACCCGGGCTTACAGGATGTCCTGAGGCAGGCCAGGAAAGTCTGTGTGCATTTCCGCAGATCTTATAATGCCAGTGCTCGCCTGGCTGAGCTGCAAAAGGAGTTGAACCTGCCCAAGAACCGCCTTATATGTGACATGCCCACCAGGTGGAACTCAACGTTGGCCATGCTGCAGCGGCTGCACACGCAGCAGAGGGCCATCAATGAGTACCTGTGCGACTACGGCACCAGGACAGGGTCAGGGGAGCTTGGTTTTTTTTCTCCACGCCAGTGGGGCATGATCAGGGATGCATGCACTGTCCTGGCACCATTTGAGGAGGCCACGAGGATGGTGAGCAGTGACAGTGCATGCATCAGTGACACTGTACCTCTTGTCCACCTGTTGGAGCACACGCTGCGTGGAATAATGGACAGGGCACTTGAGGCAGAACAGAGGCAGGAAGAGGAGGACTTCCTTGCCTCTCAAGGCCCCCTTTACCCAGACAGTGTTCCTTCTGTCCCACCCATCGCACAGGAAGAGGAGGAGGAGGAGGAGGAGGAGGAGGATTGTGTCAGCATGGAGGTGGAGGCTGGCACTCAGCATCATCAGCAGCAGTCTTTTAGGGATGATTTACAGTCCCAAGAAACCAGTGGACTTGTACGTGGCTGGGAGGAGGTGGCTGCGGATCATGTCGTCCTTAGTGACCCAGAGGACTCCGGAGCGAATGCCTCAGCAAACCTACGCTGCATGGCCTCCCTGATCCTGCAAAGTCTGCGGAAGGATCCTCGTATTCTTCGGATCAAGGAGAGGGACCATTACTGGCTGGCCACTCTCCTTGATCCACGGTACAAGGGTAAGGTTGCGGACCTTATGTTACCGTCGCAGAGGGAGCAGAGGATGAGACAACTCCGGGAGGCCTTGCAGAAAGGTCTGTGCAACGCGTTCCCAGAGACTGGGAGGTTGCAAACTCCTGGTCCTGGACAACGAGTTGCTGAGGCTTCGGCCAGTCAAAGAAGGAGCGGTGGGGAAGGTGGCCGTCTGACCGATGCGTTCAGACAATTCTTTAGTCCGCAGCCCCAAAGTATGATTGGTTCCAGCAACCATCGCCAGCGTCTGATAAACATGGTGCAGGAATATCTAGGGGCAAGGTCAGACTTGGACACCTTCCCCACCGAAAATCCTCTGGCTTACTGGGTCTTGAGGATGGATCACTGGCCAGAGCTTGCACAGTATGCAATTGAGCTACTGGCCTGTCCTGCATCCAGCGTTCTTTCGGAACGCACATTCAGTGCTGCTGGAGGATTTGTCACGGATCACAGGGTGCGCCTGTCCACCGACTCGGTTGATCGACTGACTTTCATCAAGATGAACCAGTCTTGGATCACCACCAGCTACCACACACCTGATGCTGATATAACAGACTAATTGATTTTAAAATGTCACATCCCTTCAAGACTGATGCTGATGCTGAGTGCCTGTGCTGTTATGTTGACTGGCTATCCTCCTCCTCCGAGTCCTCAATGATACGATTGATGATGATAGCTTGGAAGATCATTTTTGTTTATGGGTGCCGCCACCAGTGCCTAACGCCCAATTTTTCAGCCCCTGTTTAACAGGGGCGTGTAATTACAATTTTTGAAGCAATACTTTGCAACAGGGCTCATTGCTGTGCTCCAAGTACAGTATCTGTGAGGAGTTGCAGTGTTGTGCCACCAGTGCCTAAGGCCCAATTTTTCAGCCCCTGTTTAACAGGGGCGTGTCATTACAATTTTTGAAGCAATACTTTGCAACAGGGCTCATTGCTGTGCTCCAAGTACAGTATCTGTGAGGGGTTGCAGTGTTGTGCCACCAGTGCCTAAGGCCCAATTTTTCAGCCCCTGTTCAACAGGGGCATGTAATTACAATTCTTGATCTAATAATTCACAGCAGGGCCCATTGCTGCACCCACCAAGAGTAACTGTCAGGGCTTACAGTGTTGTGGCACCAGCACCACCATCAAAGGCCCAATTTTTACTACCACTGTTCAACAATTATATGTAATTAAAATTCCTGATATAATAGTTGACAGCAGGGCGTTCCAGCACCAACCAAGAGTAACTGTGAGTGCTTACAGTGTTGTGCCAACACCAACAACTAAGGGGCCTATTTCTGCAGAGTATATACGGCAGGTCCCTACTTTCAAACATCCAACTTACAAACGACTCCTACTTGCAAACGCAAGAAGACAACAGGAAGTGAGAGGAAATCTACCACTAGGAAGGAAAATTCTCTCCTGTAAGAATAAATATGGGAGAAAGGTGTCTCCTCTGTACTGATGCTTTATCAGCAATCCTTGTTTCAAGAAAAACACCACATTTCAAAAACAGTTGTCATTGGGACGGAAAGTGAGGTGAAATGTTCTGAACAGGGGCACAGACAGCAAAACAAATGTTACAGGGGTGATAACCCTTACCTATGTTTTCCAAAAAGTTTAAAAATAGATTTTTGGGCTGGAGCTACACTTCAACAATGTACCTGTTCAAAATTACAAACAGATTCTACATAAGAACAAACCTACAGTCCCTGTCTTGTATGCACCGCCTGTATACGGCTGTTCAGAGTATATAGGGCCTTTTTTATTTTATGTGCGGGGTTCCCCTTAATATCCATACAAGACCCAAAGGGGCTGGTAATGGGCTGGGGTGGGGGGGGGGGGGGGGGTCATGGGGTAGCTATGCCATTTTTCTTAAAGAATTTCATCCATATTACCGGGACCAGACATTACATTAAAGCCGCAAGCAGTTTTAAATGGCTTTTTTTTCCTTTAGAAGTGTCATTTTGTGCAGGGACAGTTCTAAACACGGGAAACACGTGGCACTTCACAGGCATACTTTAGACACCCCCCAGGTACGATATTTAAAGGAATATTTGACTTTTTTTTTTTCACTTTATGCATCATTAAAATGACTGCTCCCGAAAAACGACCGTTTTTAAAACTTCTTTTTGCATTGATACATGTCCCCTGGTGCAGAACCCGGGTTCCCAAACCCTTTTTAGGACAATAACATGCATAATAGTTGTTATAATTAGCACTTTAGAATTCGAACGTTCGCATCCATTGTATTTAATAGGGTTCTAATGTTCGTTCGAACTTCCGGTCCGTTCGCGGGTTCTGGTGCGAACCGAACCCGGGGGTGTTCGGCTCATCACTACCATGCATCAGCTTCTCACTAAAGGTGTATAAGGTATTGGTGGAGGATGGGTGAAAATTGTGTATCGCTTTGCCCCTCTTTTGCGGTATCGCTTTGCCCCTGTTTGTATATTATCCAGTCACGATTTGCGATCTATATACGCTAGGAGGTATTTTCTTCCCGTTTTTTATCAGTATTATTATTATTATTCTCATTTACAATGTTAACCACTTGCTTACTGGGCACATATACCCCCTTCCTGCCCAGGCGAAATTATAGCTTTCAGCACTGTCACCTTTGAATGAAAATTGCGCGGTCGTGCAACGTGGCTCCCAAACAAAATTAACGTCCTTTTTTTCCCACAAATAGAGCTTTCTTATGGTGGTATTTGATCATCTCTGCGGTTTTTATCTTTTGCGCTATAAACAAAAAAGAGCGACAATTTTGAAAAAAAAAACACTATTTTTTGATTTTTGCTATAATAAATATCCCAATTTTTTTTTTGTTTTTATATTTTTTTCCTCAGTTTAGTCCGATACATATTCTTCTACATATTTTTGGTAAAAAAAAAATCGCAATCGCCGTTTATTGTTTGGTTTGCGCAAAAGAGATAGCGTTTACAAAATAGGGGGTAGTTTTATGACATTTTTATAAATTTTTTTTTTTTACTAGTAATGGCGGCGATCAGTGGTTTTTTTCATTACTGCGACATTATGGCGGACACATCGGACACTTTTGACACTATTTTGGGACCATTCACATTTATACAGCGAACAGTGCTATAAAAATGCACTGATTACTGTATAAATGTGACTGGCAGGGAAGGGGTTAACACTAGGGGGCGAGGAAGGGGTTAAATGTGTGCCCTATTAGTGATTACTACTGTGGGGGGAGGGGACTGACTGGGGGAGGTGACCGATCTGTGTCCCTATGTAAAAGGGACTCAGCATCGGTCTCCTCTCCCTGACAGGACATGGATCTCTGACTATGACTTTGTATTGATTGCCAGAGCTCGTCGTCTTTAAATACCTATGTACAGACTACTGGAATTAGTCTCAGTGTTGGAAGACATCTCTATATATCACTGTTATTGGATATCTATGTATGAGGCTGACTCTGCTGCAAGGTATTCTGTTTCATATTTTTGTTTTGTTTTTGTGCCTTGGCTCTCCTCTGTGGACAGATCAGTGTTTTTTAAGATATGTGTTTATTATTATCAGAATTTTTAAAACAAATATGTTTCATTTCAGACAGTGAGATCCGTTTTCTCTTTTGCTATCTTTGAACCTTGAACGTGTCCTGATGAAGCCTGACAGTGAAACACGTTGACGCACAAGGGCTCACTGTATACTTTGTATAATTTCTATATGATTTTTAATCTACTTTTTGAATGCTCAATGTATATCATGTACTTTTTTCAATAAATATTGTAATATTTTTTCTACTTCTCCATTGTTTTCTGTGCCTATAAAGTCCAACCCAGGGTTACTTTTTCAAGTACCCCGTTTTTTTTGTTCCCTCTTAATGTACGGATGTGGTGTTGTGAGTGCTTCCTCTTCTATTTTCAGAACAGTACAATTTTACCATAGTGACACTGTACTACTCTGGGGAGGTGATTAGGATTAAATCTTTTTGCACAGTGTGATTGCTTATAACAGTGATAATAACTGTTATAAGCAATCCTTTTTTTCAAAGAATATTTAATTGGATATTAAATGAATATTACTTCATGTATGTATGTAGTTCAAATGTATTTCAAATACCGGTACATGTTTTATGTTCGCCCTTATTGGGCTAATTTCAATTTATTTTCTTTAATTTTTTAATAATTTCACGATGATCAATTTTTCATTACTCCTCATAATCATAATGTCAGTGATGGCGAACCTTGGCACCCCAGATATTTTGGAACTACATTTTCCATGATGCTCAGGCACTCTGCAGTGTAGTTGAGGATCATGGAAATATAGATCCAAAACATCTGGGGTGCCAAGGTTCGCCATCACTGATATCTATGTTATACATTCATATTGATTTCCAGTCCGGCTTGATACTCAGATCTAGGCATGGATTAAGATTGGTGGGCTGTTTGTATTTAGTAGTTTAACATCCACAGGCTGTCCCAGAACGAGGCTTGGGTTCAGCCCAATGGCACAATGTTTGTATATAAAAGCAAGATTTGGCCTCAGTATAATATGAGGCTTGGTTTTATTAGACTGCGTACTTAAAGGGATTGTAAAGGTTCGTTTTTTATTTTCTAAATAGGTTCCTTTAAGCTAGTGCATTGTTGGTTCACTTACCTTTTCCTTTGATTTACCTTCTAAATGTTTTTTTTTTTTTGTCTGAATTTCTCACTTCCTGTTTCTCCTGACTAAACTTCACACCATCATCCGAGTGGTGTTGAGTCAGCCAGAACAGCTTACTGAACAGCTTACTGAGGAGGAACAGGAAGTGAGAAATTCAGGCAAAGAAAACAAAGAAAAAAAAATATTTAGAAGGGAAATCTAAGGAAAAGGTAAGTGAACCAACAATGCACTAGCTTAAAGGAACCTATTTAGAAAATAAAAAAACGAACCTTTACAACCCCTTAAAGGTGATGGAGAACGTCTTTTGATGATGAAATGCATCGGGTGGAGCCTCTTGCTAACGTCATCACGTTCCAGAAAGTGAAAATTAGATGTTGGCCAAGTGTTTTTTCTTCACGTGCATTGGTTTTTATTTATGTGAGTGCAATTTTAATATACAATAAATGTTTTACTAAGCTATTTTACACTATGTGGAGGCCTCTTTTTTGCCTTACATTAATTATTTGGTATAACATTGCACCCAACCTGTTTAAAAGCTGGCGTCCCAGATCAATTGATGAGTGGTCACATTGGAAACTTGGGGTCCAGAACTAACACCTGTAATAGATGGTCATAGATAGTTGGTAAGCAAGTATTGCCCCTACTATTCTTGGTGAAGGTGTGTGCTGACGCTGTAACAAAGCCTCTGGGTTTTTAAAATAAACTTCACAAATGGACCACACTCTTTATGGACTTTTCATCTCTTCGTTTTTTTTTATTTTTATACCTCATATAAAAGAACGGAAAAATGTGTTTTGTTTCGCTTTGGATAGATTAGTTATGTTACTAATATAGTTTCGTTATGGAATTCGTTTAGATTGGTTTCAGAATTAGTTTAACTTCTTTCATTTTCATTAACCACTTCAGCCCCAGACCATTTGGCTGCCCAAAGACCAGAGCACTTTTTGCGATTCGGCACTGTGCCGCTTTAACTGACAATTGCGCGATCGTGCGACGTGGCTACCAAACAAAATTGACGTCCTTGTCTTCCCACAAATAGAGCTTTCTTTTGGTGGTATTTGATCACCTCTGCGGTTTTTATTTTTTGCACTATAAACAAAAAAAGAGCGACAATTTTGAAAGAAAAGCAATATTTTTTACTTTTTGCTATAATAAATATTCCCAAAAAATTTATAAAAAAACAATTTTTTTTCCTCAGTTTAGGCCGATACGTATTCTTCTACATTTTGGTAAAAGAAATTGCAATAAGCGTTTATTGTTTGGTTTGTGCAAAAGTTATACCGTCTACAAAATAGGGGATAGTTTTATGGCATTTTTATTAATATTTTGTTTTTACTAGTAATGGCGGCGATCTGCGATTTTTATCATGACTGCGATATTATGGCGGACACATCGGACACTTTTGACGCCATTTTGGGACCATTGTAATTTATACGACGATCAGTGCTATAAAAATGCACTGTGATTACTGTAAAAATGACACTGGCAGTGAAGGGGTTAACCAGTAGGGGGTGCTGAAGAGGTTAAGTGTGTCCTAGGAATGTGTTCTAACTGTGGGGGGGATGGGCTACGTGTGATACGACACTGATCACCGCTTCCAATCACAGGGAGCTGTGATCAGTGTCCTTGTCACTAGGCAGAATGGGGAAATGCTTGTTTACATCAGCATTTCCCCGTTCTTCCTCTCGGTGAGACGATCGTGGGACTCCCGGCGGACATCGAGTCCGCGGGACCCGCGGTCACAATCACGGAGCTCGCGGCGGGCACGCGTGCGCGCAGCCGGCGGCACGTGCGCCCACAATCTTAAAGGGCAACGTACCTGTACGTTGATCTGCACAGCCATGCCATTCTGCCGACGTATATCGGCGTGAGCCGGTCGGCAAGTGGTAAAATTTAGTTTTGCTTTTATTAAAATTTGTTTCATTTATTAATTTTCTAACGAATTCCAACTTTTAAGAACGATTAGAATTCAGATTGGTCAAAAAACAATCGGTCAATTTGATTCCTGTGTGAAGAAATAGCTGGTTGTTAAGCAGCGTGACGGGAAGCTGGCCACCCGCCTCCTAAACAACCATGAGTCATCATCTGTCAGCGGGCTTCCCCACTGACAGATGAATGTAAAGAAAAGATTGCCCGCAATTGCCCAGCAATAAAAAAATAAAAATAAAACAACGTGGGGCCCCCCCAAAATTCAAACCAGACCCATATCCGAGCATGCAGCCTGGCATACCAGGCCACATGCCCTCAACATGGTGGGTTTGGGGCAGGGGGGGCTCTGAGACAGTTTCTGACAAATACTTTTATAAAAAATAAAAAACAGTGTCCACCGATGTAGATCCGTCGTCAATCACGCCACCCGCCGAACCCAAAAAAAAACGCTCTCGTTGACACAGAGGCTCTATGCCTACTAGGGATTTGGTGCATAAATCAAGTGCAAAGGTAGCCACGAGCGCCGCGCTCGTCTTCCTGTTGTCAGCGAGTGGTGTACCTAATGCTCCAATCCAACGCGTGTCGTCACGTCACGTGACTTCATAAGGGAATCCCTGATGAATATAAAATGTATAAAATTATATTAATTTTGGCTACAAAAACACACTAGGGCTTATTTTCAGGGGGTGTCTTATTTATTTACGGTATGAACAATAGTCTACATTTACTCAAATACAGTCATGTCGGCTTCTTCTGGAAAAAAAAATATTCTGATCCTTTAAAACATGATAGACAGTGCTTGTGCTGTGTCATTTACCCCTCTCTATGTTCTAAAAAACCTGAAATAAAACAAAATGTTTTTTAAAAAGTTCCTTTGTCCCGTTTTCTCTCCCCCTCTCCCCTCAGGAGTCAGCATTATGAAATTCTATAATCCCAAAGTCCTTGTAAATCTTGTAATCCGCTCTGTAAATATCCGCCCATCTCCTACATGAACGTGCCTCGGCCACCCAAGACAACAGCTGATAGTAAACTCAGCTGTACTGGGGCTCCGTGCGGGGCATGCACACTTCCACCCGGGCACTATTCGATATCCGGGCACTTCTCGACAGAACAGCGGCATTCTATTCTTTACATTCATCTGTCAGTGGGGAAGCCCGCTGACAGATGATGACTCAAGGTTGTTAAAGAGGAAGTAAACCCTCTTTTTTTTTTTACAAAAAAAAAAACCCTGAAAAAGAAAGGCATAATAAGCTAGTATGCTATGCATACTAGCTCATTATGTGGCATTTACCTGAGATCGAAGCCCCCGAAGCGCTCCTCGTTCGCCACCGCCATGTCCCCTCCGAGCGCCTTCCGGGTTTTGCCGCTCCGGCGCTGTGACTGACCGGAGCGGCGATGACGTCACTCCCGCGCATGCGTGCGTGACCGGCACGATCCCCACGCATGCGCGTGTTCCCGGCATGTTCCTGGCATTTCCCATTAGAAAACCGGCAGGCTCAGTGCGCCTGCGGTGTTGTCTATGGCGCGCATGCGCCGTAGACATTGGTGCAGTCTTTTCTGCAAATATCTCCTTAGCCGTGTAGGTTAAAGAGATATTTCTTGCACCTACAGGTAAGCCTTAATCTTACCTGTATGTGCAAGTTGTCAGAGTGGGTTTACAACCACTTTAAGGACTCAGGTGACTGGCTTCCTGGCCCGCTGCTTTGCAATCAGCTATTTCTCACAGAATTCAAATTGGTCAATCGTTATTCGATCCAAATTCTAATCGTTCTGATAAATTGGAATTCATTAGAAAACAAATAAACAAAACAAATCTTAACGTATTTCAACTAAATTCGTTACTATTTCATTCGGTGATTCGGATATATGGAAACATTCCTCAGAGATTTTTGACATGATAGCATCACGCAGTTTCTGCAGATTTGTCGGCTGCACATAGACATGTGCAAAAGGAAAAAATGTGTTTCGTTTCGTTTCCTTTTAATTCGTTAATTAATTAATTTCGTTTAGTTAGATTCGTTAAATTCGTTTTCGGATTTCGTTTAGTTTTCGACCGAATTCGAAAAATCGGTCGCATTCGAAAATATTTCAACCGAATTTGAAAATATTTCTACCGGATTCGAAATTATTTCAACATAATTCGAAATTATTTCAACCGCATTCTAAATGATTTCAACCGCATTCGAAACTATTTCAACTGGATTCGAAAATATTTCAACCAAATTCGAAAAAATTTCAACCGGATTCGATAATATTTCAATCAGATTTTTTGCAGATTACTATTTATTTCCATCAGATCTCCTGCAGTATATTAACATCTATTTCATATATTTTTTTTTTGCAGGTCTCATCCGAAACAAATAGTAATCTGCAAAAAAAATTAAAAATGAAATAGTATCTATATTCTATTCTGTTGTTCTATTGTTTTTCTAGTCTATTTTCTATTTCTATTCTAATCTTTTCTAATTGGAATTCGAAAAATCGGTCGCATTCGAAAATATTTCAACCAAATTCGATAATATTTCTACCAGATTCGAAATTATTCCAACCAAATAGAAAAGATTCGAATAAACCATGTTCCGACATTCGAATTTCGTATAGAATGAATTCAAATTCCAATTAGAAAAGATTAGAATAGAAATAGAAAATAGACTAGAAATAGACTAGACTAGGGAAATGGCTGCTAATGGTTTGCAGGAGACCTGCAAAAAAAATAAAAAAAATTAAATAGATGCTTATAGTCTGCAGATCTGATGAGAAAATGAAATAGATACTAATAGTCTGCAGGAGATCTGCAAAAAAAAATTATATAAATGCTAATAGTCTGCAGGAGATCGGATGGAAATAAATAGTAATCTGCAAAAAAAAAAAATGAAATAGATGCTAATAGTCTGCAGGAGATATGCTGAAATAAAGGAAATGGCTGCTCTAATGCAAAAAAAGAAAAAGAAAAGAAAAATGAAATAGATGCTAATAGTCTGCAGGAGATCTGCAAAAAAATTAAATTAAATATATGTTAATATACTGCAGGAGATCTGATGGAAATAAATAGCATCTATCTACCACCCCCTCCTCCTCAAAAAACTCCATGCCTTTGGTCTCCGCGACTGTACTCTTGGCTGGTTCTCTACCTACTTATCCAACCGCACCTTTAGCGTTACTTACAACTCTACTTCCTCCTCTCCCCTTCCTTTCTCAATTGGGGTCCCCCAAGGTTCTGTTCTTGGACCTCTCCTATTTTCAATCTACACCTCCTCCCTGGGTCAGCTGATAGCCTCCCACGGCTTCCAATACCACCTCTACGCTGACGACACTCAAATCTATTTCTCTGCCCCTCAACTCACTTCTTCTTCATTTGCCTCACGTATCTCTAAAGTACTATCAGATATATCAGTTTGGATGTCACACCACTTCCTCAAACTTAATCTATCCAAAACTGAACTGGTCATTTTTCCTCCTCCTCGTGCCCCCTCCCCTGATCTCTCTGTTAAAATTGATGGCACAACTATCAGCCCATCCCCACACGCCAAGGTCCTAGGAGTAGTTCTGGACTCTGAACTCTCCTTTAATCCTCCCATCCAATCACTGTCCAAATCTTGCCGCATCAACCTCCGCAACATCTCCAAAATACGCCCCTTTTTAACCAATGACACAACAAAGCTCCTTATCCACTCCCTGGTCATTTCTCGCCTCGATTACTGCAACTCCCTCCTCATTGGCTTACCTCAGAAAATTTTAACCCCCCTTCAGTCCATCATGAATGCTGCTGCCAGACTCATCCACCTTACCAACCGCTCTGTGTCTCCTTCTCCTCTCTGTCAATCCCTCCACTGGCTTCCACTCACCCAACGAATTAAATTCAAAATACTAACGACCACCTACAAAGCCATCCACAACTCTGCCCCCAGCTACATCACTGACCTAGTCTCAAAATACCAACCTAATCGTTCTCTTCATTCTTCTCAAGACCTCCTGCTGTCTAGCTCGCTCATCACCTCCTTCCATGCTCGACTCCAGGACTTTTCCAGAGTCTCTCCAAGCCTATGGAACTCCTTACCCCAATCTGTCCGCTTATCTCCTACTCTATTAGCCTTTAGAGGATCCCTAAAAACCCTCCTCTTCAGAGAAGCCTATCCTACCCACACCTAACAAGTATATTTCCATTCTGTCCACCTGATCATCCCCCACAGCTAATACCCTTTGTTTCACGTGACCCTCCCTTCTAGACTGTAAGCTCTAACGAGCAGGGCCCTCTGATCCCTCTGTATTGAATTGTATTGTGATTGTATTGTTTTCCCTGATGTTGTAAAGCGCTGCGCAAACTCTTGGCGCTATATAAATCCTGTATAATAATAATAATAATAATAATAATTTCATTTTTTTTTGCAGATTACTATTTATTTCCATCAGATCTCCTGCAGTATATTAACATTCATTTCATTTTTTTGCAGATCTCCTGCAGACTTTTAGCATCTATTTCATTTTTCTTTTCTTTTTCTTTTTTTGCATTAGAGCAGCCATTTCCTTTATTTCAGCAGAACTCCTGCAGACTATTAGCATCTATTTCATTTTTTTTTTGCAGATTACTATTTGTTTCCATCCGATCTCCTGCAGACTTTTAGCATTTATATAATTTTTTTGCAGATCTCCTGCAGACTATTAGTATCTATTTCATTTTCTCATCAGATCTGCAGACTATAAGGATCTATTTCATTTTTTTTCTGCAGGTCTCCTGCAAACTATTATCAACCATTTCCCTAGTCTAGTCTAATTCTAATCTATTTTCTATATCTATTGTAGTCTTTTCTTATTGGAATTTTAATTCAATCTATACGAAATTCGAATGTCGTAACATGGTCTTTTCTATTCGGTTGGAATAATTTTGAATCCGGGTGAAATATTATCGAATTTGGTTGAAATATTAACGAATGCGGATGAAATATTATCGAATCTGGTAGAAATATTTTCGAATTTGGTTGAAATATTTTCGAATGCGACCGATTTTTCGAATTCCAATTAGAAAAGATTAGAATAGAAATAGAAAATAGACTAGAAAAAAAATAGAACAGAATAGAATAAAATATAATATATATATATATATATATATTGTATTTTATTCTATTCTGTTCTATTCTTTTTCTATTCGATTCTTTCCAATATTTTCGATTCTATTCTAATTGTTTTCAAATTCGATTCGACTAGAATTTTTTTCGAAATCGATTCGAATTTCGTCTGTGGTTTTTCGATTCGAAACGTTATTTCGGATTCGGTTGAATTCGTTAGCATTGTAATTCGTTAATTTGGATGCATCCGAACGTCCGAATAATAAAAATTTGTCTGAATTTAGATTCGGAACGAAACAAAATGCACATGCCTAGCCGCACATCCATGATACGAACCTCCCATTCCATCACATCCCAATGGTACTCTATTGGGTTGAGATCTGGTGACTGTGGAGGCCATTGGAGTACAGTGACCTCATTGTCATGTTCAGGAAATCAGTGGTGAGATGATTGGAGCTTTGTGACATGGTGCATTATCCTGCTGGAAGGAGCCATCAGAAGATGGGTACACTGTAGTCATAAAGGGATGGTCATGGTCAGCAACTATACTCAGGTAGGCTGTGGCGTTTAAACGATGTTCAATTGGTACTAAGGGGCCCAAAGTGTGCCAAGAAAATATCCCCCACACCATTACACCACCAGCCTGAACCATGGATAGAAGGCAGGATGGATCCATGCTTTCATGTTTACGCCAAATTCTGACCCGACTATCTGAATGTCGCAGCTGAAATCGAGACTCGTCAGACCAGGCAACATTTTTCCAATCTTCTATTGTCTAATTTTGGTGAGCCTGTGTGAATTGTAGCCTCAGTTTCCTGTTCTTAGGTGACAAGAGTGTGGTCTTCTGCTGCTGTAGCCAATCTGCTTCAAGGTTCGATGTGTTGTGCGTTCAGAGATGGTATCCCTGATACCCAGTGGAATAGGATCCTTGAATTGGCCCCACTGGTTTCGTTGTCTCCCTCACAGAGGATGACACATCTTTTTTTACTGTACAGAACCTATTATACCCCTTATAGACTTTTTCAGTTTGGCCGTCGGCCAGATCCTAGCTGCCCCAGATGTGGGGACTCAGAAGGGGATTTGCTTCACATGTTTTGGAGGTGTCCGAAGCTTTTCCGGTATTGGACGGAGGTGGTAAAAACCATTGACAGGGTGTTTGGAATGTCCATTGAGCTGATACCGAAGCAATGCCTACTGGGATTAGGGGGGGGGGGGGGTGGGTAACCCAGGAAACTCCGAAATTGCAGCTATGAGATGCCTATTCCAAGCAGGGATTTTGATTGCCCATAGATGGCAGTCAACACTGCCTCCGTCCAGTGAGGAATGGCTGAATAGTATGAATGGGGTAATCCTTAAAGAGAAATCGGTATATATAAAGCAAAGCGTTCCAACAAAATACGATATGATCTGGAAATCCTGGTGGGAAGCAAGAGGGATCAGTATGTCCTTTTTAATAAACGCAGGAAAAACAATTAAAGGATGAGCAGCGACCCAAGAGAAACCAAATGATGAGGGAGTGGAAGTCGAGGAAACGAGTGGGAAGAATGAAGCCGTGAAGGTGATGTGAATGGGTGTGAATCCTACTCTTAAGCCTCGTACACGCGCTCGGACTTCCATCTGACTTTTCCGTTGATTTTTGTCCGAACGGAGTTGGCCGGGCACACCCATAGCATACACACCACAGGACTTTTCTGCAAACTTTCACAAAACTTTTTCCAACATCACGTGTTTTTTTTGCTCTTTACCGCCACCCTTTGGTCAACTTATGCTATTGTTGGTTGATTTTAACATTATTTGTTTTGTCCATCGGACAAAAGTCTGATGGTTTTCTTTACACATAGTCAGACTTTGCTCCATCGGACTTTTGCTGGCCAAAAGTTTGTCCGTTTGCAGACCGAACTTTTGTCCGATGAAAACCAAAGAAGTTTGTCCGATGGAGCGTACACACGGTCGGATTTTTTGGCAAACTTGCTCAAAATGAAGTTTGTTGGCAAAAAGTCCGACCGTGTGTACGAGGCTTTAGAATAGCAGATCTTATAGACAACCCCATGGGATACCCTCCCCAGGTACCTCCCCAGAGATATATATGACACGTAAAGTTCATTGACTCAGGGGAGAGAAACTGGGTCGGAGGGCCGGGACATCATGGGGAAGACTGTTTATAATTTGTTTGTAAATTGTGAAAAACGTAATAAAGAAATAAAGTTTAAAAAAAAAAGAGATGGTATTCCGCATACCTTGGTTGTAACGAGTGATTATTTAAGTTACTGTTGCCTTTCTGTCATCTTGAACCAGTCTGCCCATTCTCCTCTGACCTCAACAAGGCATTTTCCACCACACAACTGGCGCTCACTGGATATTTTCTCTTTTTCGGACCATTCTCTGTAATCCTTAGAAATGGTTGTGCGTTAAAATTCCAGTAGATCAGCAATTTTTGAAATACTCAGACAAGCCCGTCTGGCACCAACAACCATGCCACGTTCAAAGTCACTTAAATCCCCCTTTTTCCCCATTCTGATGCTCGGTTTGAACTTCAGCAAGTCTTCTTCACCATGTCCAGATGCCTAAGGCTGGGTTCACACTAGTGCGACACGACAGCCGTCCTTCTTTGGATCCGACTTTGCCCCGCGACATGAAGCCGACATGTGTCCGACTTTCAATGAACGGGGATCCGACTTGGATTCCCGCCAATGGCAGGCACTGTTTTTGGTATGAATCTTGAGGGGGAACTCCAGGCCAAATTTTAAATCAAAAAACGGCATGGGTTCCCCCCTCAGGAGCATACCAGGCCCTTGGGTCTGGTCTGGATTTGAAGGGGAACCCCTACGCCGAAAAAACGGCATGGGGGTCCCCCCAAAATCCAAACCAGACCCTTATCCGAGCACGCAACCTGGCAGGCTGCAGGGGAAGAGGGGGGGACAAGAGAGCCGCCCCCCTCCCTCCTGAACCGTACCAGGCCGCATGCCCTCAACATGGGGGGTTTGGTGCTCTGGGGCGACCTGCGGCCCCCCCACCCCAAAGCACCCTGTCCCCATGTTGATGAGGACAGGGCCTCTTCCCGACAACCCTGGCCGTTGGTTGTCGGGGTCTGCGGGGGGCTTATCGGAATCCGGGAGCCCACCCCCTTGATAAGGGGGCCCCCAGATCCCGGCCCCTCACCCTATGTGAATGAGTATGGGGTACATCGTACCCCTACCCATTCACCTGGTGGAAAAAAACTGTCAAGAAAAAACACACAGCTTTTTAAATTAATTTATTGCACAGCTCCGGGGTCTTCTTCCGACTTCGGGGGTCTCCGCGCTCTCCGGTTCTTTCTTCTGCCGGGCCTCCGCTATCTTCTTTCAGCTCTTTTGCTAGCGGGGCCCGGTCTTCTCCGTCGCCTTCTTCTCCCGCTCTCCGGTTCTTCTCCCGCTCTCCTGTTCTTTCTTCCGCCGGGCCTCCGCTATCTTCTTCCAGCTCTTTTGCTAGCGGAGGCCCGGTCTTCCCCGTCGTCTCGTCCGGCTCTCCATTGTCCTTCTGCTGGCCCCTCCACTATCTTCTTCCAGCTCTTTTGCTAGTGGAGGGGCCGGTCTTCCCGTCGCCGTCTTCTTCTCTCTTCTCCTCCTCGATGTTGACGCGTCGCTTCCTTCCGCTGTAATGCTGGCTGTTCGCTCCGCTCCGAATTAATATAGGCTTCTCATGACGTCACAGTCACATGCTCTCATGACATCACAGTCACATGCTCCGGGGCCACCGGAGCATGTGACTGTGACGTCATGAGAAGCCTATATTAATTCGGAGCGGAGCGAACAGCCAGCATTACAGCGGAAGGAAGCGACGAATCAACATCGAGGAGGAGAAGAGAGAAGAAGACGGCGACGGGAAGACCGGCCCCTCCACTAGCAAAAGAGCTGGAAGAAGATAGTGGAGGGGCCAGCAGAAGGACAATGGAGAGCCGGACGAGACGACGGGGAAGACCGGGCCTCCACTAGCAAAAGAGCTGGAAGAAGATAGCAGAGGCCCGGCGGAAGAAAGAACCGGAGAGCGGGAGAAGAACCGGAGAGCGGGAGAAGAAGAAGGCGACGGAGAAGACCGGGCCCCGCTAGCAAAAGAGCTGGAAGAAGATAGCGGAGGCCCGGCAGAAGAAAGAACCGGAGAGCGCGGAGACCCTCGAAGTTGGAAGAAGACCCCGGAGCTGTGCAATAAATTAATTTAAAAAGCTGTGTTGTGTTTTTTCTTGAATTTTTTTTTCCACCAGGTGAATGGGTAGGGGTACGATGTACCGCATACTCATTCACATAGGGTGGGGGGCTGGGATCTGGGGGCCCCCTTATCAAGGGGGGGCTCCTGGATTCCGATAAGCCCCCCGCCCGCAGACCCCGACAACCAACGGCCAGGGTTGTCGGGAAGAGGCCCTGTCCTCATCAACATGGGGACAGGGTGCTTTGGGGTGGGGGGCCGCAGGTCGCCCCCCTGCCCCAGAGCACCAAACTCCCCATGTTGAGGGCATGCGGCCTGGTATGGTTCAGGAGGGAGGGGGCCGCTCTCTCGTCCCCCCTCTTCCCCTGCGGCCTGCCAGGTTGCGTGCTCGGATAAGGTTCTGGTTTAGATTGTGGGGGTACCCCCATGCCGTTTTTTCGGCGTAGGGGTCCCCTTCAAATCAAGACCAGACCCAAGGGCCTGGTATGCTCCTGAGGGGGGAACCCATGCCGTTTTTTTATTTAAAATTTGGCGTGGAGTTCCCCCTCAAGAGCAGCAGAGCACAAGTCGCGCATGCCAAAGTCGGATCATGCAAGACTGCGGTCCGACTTTGATCCGACTTCAATGATAGTCAATGGGCTGAAGTCGGATCAAAGTCGGACCGAAGTAGTACAGGGAGCATTTTCAAAGTCGGACCGACTTGTGTCGGACCAGTTAAGACGGCTCCCATAGGGAAACATTGATTTTCACACGTCATGCGACATGAGCTCCCAATGTCGGAGCATTTGTCGCCCCAGTGTGAACCCGGCCTAAATGCATTGAGTTGCTGCCATGTGTTTGTCTAATTAGCAATTTGTGTTACCAAGCAATTAAACAGGTGTACCTAATTAAGTGGCAAGTGCATCTATATACACAATATTTCCAAAAGTATTGGGACACCTGCCTTTACACGCACATGAACTTTAATGACATCCCATTCTTAGTCCGTAGGGTTCAATATTGAGTTGGCCCACCCTTTACAGCTATAACAGCTTCAACTCTTCTGGGAAAGCTGTCCACAAGGTTTAGAAGTGTGTCTATGGGAATGTTTAAGGAGTGTGGAGAATAGGGCGCTCTGGATAACAAGGAGACTTTAACAAACAGTACATAACTGGCTCTTGAAATGTGATTAATGCACCACAGCAGCATTTCAGAAGTAGGAAGCACACTCTATAGGAAAAACAAAGCATAGAAGAAGGCGCTTCTAAGTGCAGTAATAAAACACTTTAATGACAAGGAAGGGTTAAAAACACTTACAAGATGGAAGCGTAAAACAGGCATATCAATGAATCCATAACATCCAGCGGGACGCCTCCTGGGAGTAAAAAAAGCTGCAGGTGGAAGTTCCAGCCGACCAGCGGTGGTAAACACTGTGTCTCTGATCGAAGATGGAGAGCCATGCTGTTAGGGCCAGCATGGAATACAGACAACCAGAAATGATGTCATAGTGGGCTGGACATGTTTCGGAGCATGCCCAGTCGCTCCTTCTTCAAACCAATTGGTTTCCCACCACTGGTCGGCTGGAACTTCCATGTGCAGCTGTCTTTACTCCCAGGAGGTATCCCACTGGACGTTATGGACTCATTGATATGCCTGTTTTTCACTTGCATCTTGTAAGTGTTTTTAACCCTTCCTTGTCATTAAAGTGTTTTATTACTGCACTTTGAATTGCCTTCTTCTCTGCTTTGTTTTTCTATGGGAATGTTTGACCATTCTTCCAGAATTGCATTTGTGAGGTCAGGCACTGATGTTGGAGAGAAGGCCTGGCTCCACTCTTATTCATCCCAAAGGTGTTCTATTGGGTTGAGGTCAGAACTCTGTGCAGGCCAGTCAAGTTCCTCCACCCCAAACTCACTCATCCATGTCTTTATGGACCCTGCTTTGTACACTGGTGTCAGGAAACCAACAGCAGGAGAAGGGCTCTAGGACCCAGCATCTCTACCAGCACTTATGTCAGGAGAAGGACTTTAGGACCCTGCATCTCTGGCAGGAGAAGGACGTTAGGACCCAGCATTTCTACCAGCACGTCACATGGGCCTATATTAGGAAGTCTGCTAGTGTCTGCATTTGCTGGTTGATCTTTGGCTCCTCCAGTGCATTAACTCTGTGATATTCCTGTTCCTGTGTCTCCTGTTACTGACCCGGCTTGTCCTTGACCTGTCTACTGTTTGCTTTTGGTGTTCGACCTCGGCTATCCACCTGACCACGTCTTCTCTGATACCCACCTGGCTTTCGGCCTTGGTTATACACCTGACCATATCTTCTCTGCTACCCACCCGGCTCATGACCTAGGCTTCCTTCTGACCACGCTACATTCGCAGCATTATCTGAATCCTGCAACACCTCATGGGCGCCACCTGTCTGCTGATTCTATGCCAGCACACCAGCTATACTCTGGAACCTCCTGCATACAGTCCAGCAGGCGACCCGTGCTACTTTGGGCCTGACTCTCCTGTTTTCACCCTCAGGGGGGTCTGGAACTTGGCCGCAAGTGAATCCCTCTCTCTCTATTGGCCTCCAGCACCAGGTTTGTGATAACTGGTTCAAATCATTTGTTGGAAGGGGGATTATGGTGTTGGGTTGTTCTTCAGGGATTGGGCTTGGCCCCTTAGTTCCAGTGAGGGGAACTCTTAAGCCATCAACATTCCAAGACATTTTGGACAATTTCATGCTTCCCAACTTTGTGGGAACAGTTTGGGGATGGCCCCTTACTGTTCTAACATGACTGCGCACCAGTGCACAAAGCACTTTTTCTATTTACTGCATGTGAGGTACGGACTTTAGATTGTAAACCCCTTGAGGACGTGATGTGATTGTACAGTAAGTAAAGAGCTGCACAAATTGTCAGCACTATATGCCTATAAAATGCCTATAATATATAAGTGCAAATTCTTTTGGACTCGTTGGGGGCCGCACTGGAAGCCCTATGTATTTGCCAGGTTGACTAATGCCGCGTACACACAAATGTTCTATGTGAGCTTTTGGTCGGAAGTTCCGACCGTGTGTAGGCTCCATCGGACATTTGCTGTCGGAATTACTGCCAACAAAAATTTGAGAGCTGGTTCACAAATTTTCCAACAAGAAAAGTTCTTGTCGGAAATTCCTATCGTCTGTAGGCAATTCCGACGCACAAAAAAAAACACGCATGCTCAGAATCAAGCAGAAGAGCCGAACTGTCTATTGAACTTCATTGATCTTGGCTCGTCGTACGTCTTGTACGTCACCGCGCTCTTGACGTTTGGAATTTCCGACAAGATTTGTGTGACCGTGTGTATGCAAGACAAGTTTGAGCCAACATTCCGTCGGGAAAAAATCCACGGTTTTGTTGTCGGAATTTCCGATCGTGTGTACGCATCATAACCCTGGGATAAACCATATGGTGACTGGTTCTCTTTAATGTTCTGTCCTACAATGCTGGTATTAAGTTCCATTTCTGACCCGTGTAATATCACAATTCTGGATTCTGCTACAAAAATATGAGCAGTCAGGAATCCCCCCGAGATTATGATGTGTTTTGCTTTAGTATGTAATTGAACAAACAGGAGTTCACACTTCAGTGCATTTCAATCAATGTATAAGATTACAGGTATCTCCTGGAGAATGGGCTCTGCTGAGAGATGTATACAGTCTTCTGTCACTAGTCATCGTAGATGAGCAGCTGAATTTATTCAAAGGATCTCTCCTGCACCGGATAATTAAAGCCGCACATGTCAGATTAGCATAACCCACATATGGTTCATATCTGGACAGGTAAGTGGAAGTGACTGTGGATGTAATACAGACATTTCAAATGCGCAATCCATATGTGTATGACTTATCTCCCTGTATGTTTTACCCAGAACAAAATATATTGGGAAAGAATATATTTCCATGAATCGGATTTGATCCTAGGCAATTTTACGGTTTCACAAAGGATATAATTTCTTATCATTTTTAGGTTGATACCATTTAAAGGGACCCTGTCCCCAGACCATTAATTTCAACAGCAACCTTTCCATTGAATTTTACGTACATTTATTGTATTTTAGGAATGGTATTTATTTGTAAGGGTTTGTTCACACTAGCTTTGCCCCTCTGAAGAGTGATCTGCATTCAGATCATTTTTCGAAGAGCATTTGACAGCATCACTCTTCAACCTGCTTTAATCCCTTGAAGCCTGCTCTAGCTCACCGTGGCCTCATTTTCTTGAATGGGTGTTTGGCAGGCTGTAGTACCTGCTGAAAGCAACATGGGGTATAATTCCTGCCGCCGCCATAGGCGTGCGCACAGGGTGTGACGGTTGTGCCTGGGCACACCCTAATCACCCCATGTGCATTAGCATTATCCAGGGGTGGCACCAGGTGGGTGGTTGGGGTCCCAGTGGCCAGTGTAAATGTCCCCATTATATTAAAGGCTAGGTTCAACTGTAGGAACACTAAACCTATACTTAGGATGTAACAAAATAGGCTCCCAATCAACTGTCTCCCACCATCAGAGCCTCCTCCCTGTGACAGCGGGTGGCGTTCATGTGTGTTTGAGCTTTGGGGTGCACACCCTAATACAATAGGCTGCGCACACCTATGGCCGCCGCCATGAAGAGGATCATGTGTACACCCCCAGCCGTTGCCTCTGGAGCTAAAGGGGGTACTGCCCCCCAAACACCAGTGTGAACGAGCCCCAAATGTTTCCAGAAGACATCCAAAAGCCCAGAGAATGCAGCATTTTTAAGTTTAAAATAAATCTCTTCAACATTTTAAACGTTGAATGTCTTGCTTAAAGTATATCTAAGGCCTCATTCTTACGGGCATACTAAAGTATACACCCATGTGAGCAGGAATGGCGCTACCGCTGGGCGAACTAGGCAGCTGCCTAGGGCACACTGCTGCCTGGGGTGAAGCCACGGCCACTGGTTTCCCTGCTCTCTGCCACAGGGACGTAGATGAACAGAGGACCCTGCCCAAATGCCCAGTTATCATAGCTCCCAACTGTCCCTGATCTAGAGGGACTGTCCTTGATTTGGAACAAAGTCCCTCTGTCCCTCTTTCCTCCTCATTTGTCCCTCATTTTGGTCTGATCTATATAGTTGTGTATATAAAAGGCACTTTTTATCTTTCAAAAGGTGTTTCCCAGGGCTAAACCTTTCATCCAATTTCTAAATTGCTGCATCTGTAAAGCCTCGTACAGACGATCGGATTTTCCGACGGGAATTGTGTGTTGACAGACTGTTGGCCGAAAATCCGACCGTTTGTACGCTCCATCGGACAGTTGTTGTCGGATTTTCCACGGACAAATGTTGGATGGCAGGCTTTACAATTTTCTGCAGACAACGGTCTGTTAGATTTTCCGATCGTGTGTACACAAGTCCGTCAGACAAAAGTCAAAAGTACAAACACGCATGCTCGGAATCAATGCTCACCAAACACGACATTAGCAGAAGGTGCCCAAAGGGAGGCGCTCAAGATCTGAAAAACCACGTAGTACATCTAGTACGTCACTACATTCGTGTTTGTTGGCCGACAATTGTGTGCCGTTTGTATGCAAGACAAAATCCAGGCACTTGTGGGTTTAACTAATCATTTTATTTTTTGTAGAATTCTCCTTTAAGGGAGCACGGTAGGGGGGTGTGTCCTGTGCCAACATACTTTTGCTAAAAGGTGTCCCTCATTCCCATCTCAAAAAGTTGGGAGGTATGCAGTTAGTCTGCTGTATGGCGCCGCTCAGCCTCAGCAATCAGATCTGTCAGAGAATATAGGTGTAGCAAGGTCTTTTACCTCTTTTGGTCTAATGAGACCCTCCAAGGCCAAAGATAACTGACATCCTTTAATATGTGCTGGGTTGTGACGCATAGTGGGTGCAAAAATGGGCGCCAGACACTTCTTGGATGTAAAAGAGGTTTTATTTCTTTTGACAGTCCTTTTTATATATTTTGGGGGGGAAAGAGGGTTAGGACCAGGACACCCTTAGTTAGTTGCAGACTCCGAGATTTCAATAGGACAGCTGTGCAGGGAAAGGCCCCAGCCAGGTGCCACTTCTGCACATGCAGGAATTTTGTCTCCTATGGTAACAGTCCTTTAACAGTTCCTAACTCAAACATCTCAGTTCTTTCAGCTCCACTACAACTGCTCCTTGTAGTTCTTCCACACTGAGCTCCCGGTCTCTCACTAGACCCTCTGATTCACTGACTCTGAATCCCTTGAGCTCCTCCAAGGTTTGAGGTGGTATCTCCTCAAGCGTCACCCCCGCTTCTCTGCTGGGTCCCTAGCTTGGCACTTCGGATACCTTCAAGCTTCACCACTGCTTACCGGCTCGGCTTGACACACAAGGCTGCTCTGCAAGCGTCTCCTCCGCTGGTTGGGTCCCTGACTTGATCACCGCCTGAAGTTTTCTGATTCTCCACCGTGCCCTTCGGTGAGAATATGGTTCCGGTACTTGCTTCAGTTACTCACTGTGCTCCCTGGTTAAGGCGATTGGTCCCTTCGTGGCGACAGCTTCCCTTCTACCTCCGACCACTGACAGGTTCTCTTTTGGTTGGAGTAAGCCGCAGTCCCAACTCTGCACTGCCCTCTTACTTCTGGATAGGCCCTCACACAGCCTAGCAGCCTAATGCCCCTGGGATAGGCCCAACCTCTGGGCCTAGCAGCTCAGGGCAGACGACACACATTCATCCAGACGGCGGTCAGGGTGGCACAGAACACAGATCACCTGACCTCACCTGAAAATATAGGCTCTCCCAGCAGGCCAAGGGATTAAAGAAAACCCCTGCCCATTGGCTGGGACACCCACATACCCATAACCTGACCTTAGGTTGCCCTTCTCGTATCTAGTACCACCAAGTACCCGGCCACCTAGTGGTGGAAGTGAAAAGTGCAACAAAGCCAAGCTTAGGGAGAAATCAATAGATTTCTATCAATTGACCAAGATAACTACTCATGGCAAGTCAATTTGTGAGGAGCTCCCTGACTAAACTCCAGGGCGCTACTTCGGCTGAGTGGCATTGGTGGTGTGGCCCCCAGACTTCCCCTGCCTCGGTTCTTGCCCTCCTCCTTTGCTGAAAGTCAGGCCTGGGGGCAGAGAAAGCGCGCAATTGGTTTCTAGGACATTGACAGTCCTAGTAACCAATCATGTGCAGGTCCTGACATTCAGAGAAGGAGGGCAAGGACAGAACTTCTTTAATCAGACCTACCCGGCCAGGGAGTGACATAACTGCAGGCAGGAAACTGGGACACAGGGCGAGCTTTGCACAGATGTTCCAGGCTGACCAGCGGCACTGAGGTGAGCTAAATATGCTGCTGGTGATACCTGTAAAAATGTCTTCCCACCCCACGTGCCACCCACCTCCATGCTGCCTTACCTACCCCAATACTGCCTCACCCACTCCCATACTGCCTCACCCACTCCCATATACTGCCTCACATGCTCCCATATACTGCCTCACACACTCCCATATACTGCCTCACACACTCCCATATACTGCCTCACACGCTCCCATATACTGCCTCACACGCTCCCATATACTGCCTCACACGCTCCCATATACTGCCTCACACGCTCCCATATACTGCCTCACACGCTCCCATATACTGCCTCACACGCTCCCATATACTGCCTCACACGCTCCCATATACTGCCTCACACGCTCCCATATACTGCCTCACACACTCCCTCCATACTGCCTCACCTACCCCCTCCATACTGCCTCACCTACCCCCTCCATACTGCCTCACCTACCCCCTCCATACTGCCTCACCTTCCCCCTCATACTGCCTCACCTACCCCCCTCATACTGCCTCACCTACCCCCCTCATACTGCCTCGCCTACCCCATAAAGCCTCACCTACCCCTCACACTGCCTCACCATACAGCCCCCCTCCAACTTTTTTTTTATCTACGGCCCTGCTCCACCGGCTTCCTAACACTCTACTGGCTTTCCCACACACATCTGCTGTCAAATTGGGAGCAGTGGCTGTGCCTGTGCCGTTGCTGTGTCCCAATTGACATGAATGGAACTACTTGCCTTGGAATGCATGGAATACCTGTGCATCCCCACGTTTGTTCATTGTAGTATGCCCATGTGAACGGGGCCTAAAGCCAACATTTTTAGTTTCAGCTTTGAATCGAGTAGGGAAGAGATGGAAACCTCTGCTGTCATTTTATTCCTGTGGTCCTGTTTTGCTGACAACTCTAAAACTGAAAGGCTTATTCACACCCTTGCAATTCAGTACATTGTGGTGACACACACATTACTGCGATGCACAATACATGAATTAGCGGCACCCCAAAGTACAAGGGTTACATTGTGTATTTTACAAATATTCAGAGGCTGCAAAAAAATAAATGAATTGGTTTATATATGAATGAATCATATTTAACCACTTAACCTTCGGAAGATTTACCTCCCTTCATGATAAGGCCATTTTTTGCGATATGGCACTGCGTTATTTTAACTGCCAATTGCGCGGTCATGCGGCGCTGTACCCAAATATAATTTATTTTGGTGGTATTTGATCACCTCTGTGGTTTTTATTTTTTGCGCTATAAAAACCTCTGCGTTTTTTATTTTTTGTGCTGTAAACAAAAAAAGCCGCCAATTTTGAAAAAAAACAAACAAATATTTTTTCCTTTCTGCTATTTATTCATACATTTAGGCCAATATGTATTCTGCTACATATTTTTGGTAAAACTTTATTTTTATTTTTTACTAGTAATTTGGTGGGACGGCCAGTGGGCGGGCCCTAGGGAATGTTGGTGGTCAGGCTGAGGGGGCAGTGTGGGGGGGACACACGCAAAATCACGTGGTTTCCCAACATGCACAGAAATGCACTGCCCTTTAACCGCCACGCAGATGTGCGATTAAATGTTAAAGGCACCCTCATATATTTGCTAACGTGCTCGTCCTTTTGCACACCAAACCATATGGTGCCATAGCACCATGCATTTCGGTGCAGCATATTTTTGGAAAAGGGGGGGGGGGGGGGCTTCTTTCCTGCATTTCTCGCACATAGGCACGTCGCACGTATCACACAGGAACGTGTGGAAATGCACGTACCCTCTGTCACATCTAGGGTGGGAACTTAGTATAATATGAAAGCATATGTACAACCTCACCTTGTAAAACAAAACAACCCATTCAGTTTAAAATAGAAATAAAAGGCAAATTGTGTGTGTGTGTGTGTGTGTATGTGCTCTCATGCTTAGTGTGGTCAGTTTTTTTATAGGAAAGCAGAAGGACTGGCAGGAACACCAGGGATTTCACATAAAGGAAACAATACAAAGAGAACCGGTACATGGTACAGCAGGCACATATCAAGAATATAAAATGTTGGGGTAACATATTCTTTCACCTTTAAGAAATTAAACAAAAGATTGTAAATTGATTTGCTCCTTCTACTGTATGTAGGACCCTGGTGTTTAGGCAGGGTTGCTAATAATTTTAGTTTGCCAGGTGGTAATTTTCCTGGATAATTGTTAGACGATCAATTGATTTCCCTCTAATTCTGGAATTGCTGCACCTTTTCTCTTCTATCACTAGGTGGCACTGTGGCTGGTGACATTAGAATGACAGGGGTTCTTTGCAAGGTCAGAGTATAAATGGATGGGGTGTCTCAGCAAATTGGCAGGGGTTTCTTTAGTCCCTTTGCCTGCTGGGAGAACCTATTTATTTGGGTGGAGTCAGGTGATCCGGGTTCTGTGCCACCTGGATGGCTGTCTGGGTGGACGTGTGTTATGTCGCCCTGGGCTGCTAGGCCGGAAGCCTGAGGCCTATCCCGGGACACCTGGCTGCTAGGCTGCCTAAGGCCTATCCAGGAGCAGGAGAAGCAGCGTAGGGTTGGGACTGCAGGATTGGAGCCCAACCAAGTTGAGAAGGTTCAGACGGACAGGGAACCAGTTGTGGTCGGAGGTAGAAGGGAAGCTGTCGCCACTAAACGACCATCCATTTTCCTACCGGAGACTACAGTGAGTAAGCTTGAGCAAGTGCCAGAGCAGTCTTCTCACCAACCGGGCCGGTGAAGAAGTGGGAAAGCTTCAGCAAGTTCCAAGCCAGGGACCCAGCAGGATAGCGGGGGTGACGCTTCAGTATACAGAGGGATGGCTGTGGAAGAGCTGTTAGCTTTCAAGTTTGATGGCTTTTTTTGAAGTGCCACTCTGCTAGCTGTAATAAGGTTTAAATTATGTCCTGGGGGGCGTTGGCTGTAGCGCATGGACTAGGTCAACTGATCTAAGGTAAGTAAAAGGGGTATAGCTACAATAAGGAGAGTGGGAAATTAAGAATCATTTGTATATTAAAGTGGAGTTCCACCCAAAAATGGAACTTCCACTTTTTGGAATCCTCCCCCCCTCCGGTGTCACATTTGGCACCTTTCAGGGGGGGAGGAGGGAGCAGATACCTGTGTAATACAGGTATTTGCTCCCACTTCCTGGCATAGATCACCTCGGTGATCGTGGTGACCTACATCACTTCCGGCACCTACTCTGTCCTCCCCCGCTGTCTTCTGGGGGACACACAGGTCCCAAAAGACAGCAGGGACCGCAAGGCTTTACTTCCTGATTCCCTTACTGAGGATTGCGGCGGCAGCAGCCGAGAGCCGACGGACAGATCGGCTTCGGCCACCGACATCGCAGGCACCGTGGACAGGTAAGTGTCCATATATTAAAAGTCTGCAGCTGCAGTATTTGTATCTGCTGGCTTTTAATATTTTTCCGGCGGACCTCCGCTTTAATACAATTATCCTTTAGCAGTCATCAAATAGGTTATTAGCATTGTTTTTAGTGCTTTAAACAACTTCAAGTTTTATATAATGAGAAGTAGTGCAATTATTGTGTAGAAGTGCAAACCAGGAAACAAAGTTTATGTATGAATGAGCAAATATGGCTGCCCCTGTGTTCATGGTCTTAAAAAGATTTATTCACACTGAAAATATTATTTATTACGTCTAGCTGATCTTTTTCTTATGCATATCTGAACAAAAAAGTCATAAAGTCTTTACATTGTCTTCAGTATACAAAACTCCTTTGTTGTCAATATGTTTTCCTCCAAGGCTTCCATTACTTGTTCTTATGTTTTCCCATCAGGGTCGGTGTCCTGGGCGCGTTCCTTTACTCTCTGCTTGACTGAGTTCCGCGCTTCATTGAGAAGGGAGGGAGCTCTATAAAATTATTGTGGATATTAAGCAAAATACTTCCTCATAGCAACACATCTCGTCACTTTCCATTGTACAGGTTTACATGATGTAAACACAGAGGGGACAGTTATTGCTGGGAGTTCTTCTACAGCAGAAAACAAGTACAGTACTTGGATCTCTCTCAAAGTTATTTAGAAAATTAAATTACATTTTATTGTCACCTTTCCCAAGTAACTATGTTTGTATAAAGACTACTCCCTGACCGGGTGTCGGGGTTAGACATGTGCAATTCGTTTAGTTATGAATTTGTTATTCGTCAAAATTCGTTATATTCGTTGATTCGTAAACATACGAATAAACGAATGGTTTGATAAAATTACAAACGAATTATTGAAAAGAACGAATATGGAAAACAACGAAAATACGAATTTAGTACATTTGAAACAGCCAAAATACGAAAAAGTATAAAACGAAAACATAAAAACAACAAAAATACCGAACAAAGATCAAAAAATAACGAAAATCAAAATGAACGAAAACGCAAAATTACGAATATTTGGAAAAAGTAAAACAAAACAACGAAAATAACGAACAAAGATCCATATTAGCGAAAATCAAAATGAACGAAAAAAAAAATTACGAATATTCGGAAAATGGAAATCAAAACAACGAAAATTCGAAAAAACTGAAATTCTATTTCGTTAGTTCTGAATTAGTTCTGGACGTTGGCCAATGGCCAATAAGCTTGTCCCTTCCCCTGAAGAGGTTGTCTCTTCCCCCAATGAGCTTGTTTCTTATTCCCTTGTGTGTTTTTCTGTGTTAAGCCCCATACACACGGTCGGACTTCCATCAGACTTTTCTGCGGATTTTTGTCCGAAGGCAGTTGGTCCGGAACACCCATAGCATACACACGCTCGGACTTTTCTGCAAACTTTCCCAAAACTTTTTGCAACATCACATGGTTTTTCTGCTCTTTTCTGCTCTTTACCACCACCCTTTGGTCAACTTCTGCTATTGTTGGTTGATTTTAACATTGGTTGTTTTGTCCATCGGACAAAAGTCCTATGGTTTTCTGTACACATGGTCGGACTTTGCTCCATCGGACTTTTGTTGGCCAAAAGTTTGTCCGAATGCAGACCCAACTTTTGTCCCATGAAAACAAAAAAACAAAAAACAAAAAAAAAGTTTGTCCGATGGAGCGTACACACGGTCGGATTGTTGGTCCAACTTGCTCAAAATGAAGTTTGTTGGCCAAAAGTCCGGCATTCCATCCACAGTCCAGATAGGGTGTGGTTGGGTAGGTGGCACTGTTCTGTTGGATTTGTGAGTAAAGTTGTGACTTGTGAGAGAGAAATTCTTTGTTTCTTAACCACTTCCCGACCGCGTCATGTACAAAAGACGTCCACAGCGCGGTCGAGTTATCCTGAGTGGACGTCCCAGGGACGTCCTCACAGAATCTTGCTCCCGCGCGCCCCCTGGGGCGCGCTCCAGGATATGTCCGTGACCGCCGGGTCCGGAAGACCCGGCGCATCACGGATCACGGTAGATGGCCGCTAATCGCGGCCGTTTACCACGTGATCGCTCCGTCAAATGACGGAGCGATCACTTGTAAACAGACCGGCGTCATTTGATGACGCCGGTTCCTCCCTCCCCTCTCTGTACCGATCGGTACAGTGTGAGAGGAGAGGGGAGGGAGCGGATCATGTCCGCTCCCTCCCCCATGTCAGCTGTGGGCTGGATCTGTGACAATTGCAGTCACAGATCCAGCCATCAATCCATCCCTGCTCAGCCATCCCTGTGCAATACTCTGCCAATACTCTGCAATACACCCTGTGCAATACTCTGCAATACACCCTGTGCAATACTCTGCAATACACCCTGTGCAATACTCTGCAATACACCCTGCCAATACTCTGCAATACACCCTGCCAATACTCTGCAATACACCCTGCCAATACTCTGCAATACCCTGTGCAATACTCTGCAATACACCCTGTGCAATACTCTGCAATACACCCTGTGCAATACTCTGCAATACACCCTGTGCAATACTCTGCAATACCCTGTGCAATACTCTGCAATACCCTGTGCAATACCCTGCCCATACTCTGCCCATACTCTGCAATACCCTGTGCAATACCCTGCCCATACCCTGCCATACTCCGCAATACTCCACAATACCCTGCAATACTCCACAATACCCTGCAATACTCCACAATACCCGGCAATACTCCACAATACCCGACAATACTCCACAATACCCGGCAATACTCCACAATACCCGGCAATACTCCACAATATCCGGCAATACTCCACAATACCCGGCAATACTCCACAATACCCGGCAATACTCCACAATACCCGGCAATACTCCACAATACCCGGCAATACCCGGCAATACTCCACAATACCCGGCAATACTCCACAATACCCGGCAATACTCCACAATACCCGGCAATACTCCACAATACCCGGCAATACTCCACAATACCCGGCAATACTCCACAATACCCGGCAATACTCCACAATACCCGGCAATACTCCACAATACCCAGCAATACTCCGCAATACTCGGCAATACCGCGCAAAACTCGGCAATACCCGGCAAAACTCGGCAATACCCGGCAAAACTCCTCAATACCCGACAATACTCTTCAATACCCGGCAATACTCCTCAATACCCGGCAATACTCTGCAATAACCACTTCCCGCCCGCCGGCCGTTATATGACGTCCTTGACTTTGTGCGGAGATATCTGAATGATGGGAGCAGCTACAGGCATCATTCAGATATTCGCTTTTTCAGCTGGCGATTCCCTACACCATAACAGCAATCATAGCGGCTGTTCCACCGCTTGATCGCTCTTACGGAAGGTGAGAGGGGATGCCCCCCCTCCCGCTGCCCTCCGGTACTTCTACCGACTCACCGCTACGATCAAAGCCAAGATTGTTTTTTTTTTTTGTTTTTTTTTCAGGCTTCCCAGCCTAGAGGTGAGATGTGGGGTCTTATTGACCCCATATCTCACTGTAAAGAGGACCTGTCATGCCATATTTCTATTACAAGGGATGTTTACATTCCTTGTAATAGGAATAAAAGTGATCCAAAAAAAATTTGGGGCGGAAAAACATGTCAAACTAAAATAAATAAAGTAAAATGAACAATAAAATATATATATTTTTTTTAAAGCGCCCCTGCCCCCGCGAGCTCGCATGCAGAAATGAACGCATACTTAAGCCCCGCCCACATATGAAAACGGTGTTCAAACCACACATGTGAGGTATCGTTGCGAACGTTAGAGCGAGAGCAATAATTTTGGCCCTAGACCTCCTCTGTAACTCAAAACATATAACCAGTAAAAATATTTAAAGCGTTGCCTATGGGGATTTTTAAGTAGCGAAGTTTGGCGCCATTCCACGAGCGTGTGCAATTTTGAAGGGTGACATGTTAGGTATCTATTTACTCGGCGTAACTTCATCTTTCACATTATGCAAAAACATTGGGCTAACTTTACTGTTTTTTTTTTCTTTTAGGCACAAAACAGTTTTTTTCCGTAAAAAACGCGTTAGAAAAATTTCTGCGCAAATACCGTGCAAGATAAAAAGTTGCAATGACCACCATTATATTCTTTAAGGTCTTTGCTAAAAAAACATATATAATGTTTTGGGGTTCTATGTAATTTTATAGCAAATAAATGATGATTTTTACATGTAGGAGAGAAATGTCAGAATTGGCCTGGGTTCTCCAGAACGCCTGAAGGTGCTCCCTGCATGTTGGGCCTCTGTATGTGGCCACGCTGTGTAAAAGTCTCACACATGTGGTATCGCCATACTCGGGAGGAATAGCAGAATGTGTTTTGGGGTGTAATTTGTGGTATGCATATGCTGTGTGTGAGAAATAACCTGCTAATATGACAATTTTGTGGAAAAAAAAAAAAAGAAAAAAAAATCTTGATTTTTGCAAAGAATTGTGGGAAAAAATGACAACTTCAAAAAACTCACAATGACTCTTTCTAAATACCTTGGAATGTCTTCTTTCCAAAAAGGGGTCATTTGGGGGGTATTTGTACTTTTCTGGCATGTTAGGGTCTCAAGAAATGAGATAGGCCGTCAGTACTTCAGGTGTGATCAATTTTCAGATATTGGCACCATAGCTTGTGGACTCTATAACTTTCACAAAGACCAAAAAATATCCACCAATTTGTACTTATTTTTACCAAAGATATGTAGCAGTATAAATTTTGGCCAAAATGTATGAAGAAAAAATACTAATTTGCAAAATTTTATAACGGAAACCAAGAAAAATTCATTTTTTTACAAAATTTTCAGTCTTTTTTCTCTTATAGCGCAAAAAATAAAAAACCCAACAGTGATTAAATACCACCAAAAGAAAGCTCTATTTGTGTGAAAAAAAGGACAAAAATTTCATATGGGTACAGTGTTGTATGACTGAGTAATTGTCATTCAAAATGTGAGAGCACCGAAAGCTGAAAATTCGTCTGGTTAGGAAGGGGGTTTAAGTGCCCAGTTGTCAAGTGGTTAAGCATACTCTGTCTAGATTCTAATTTCTATATTTGTATTTTGTAATATCTCTGACATATTTTTGTTTTCTCCTAGTCTGACACATTATGTAAAATTACGAATTATGCCCCGATTACTAATCTACGAAAACAATGTTACGAAAGTACGAATAAATGAGTCGGTCAATCTCACGAAAGTACGAATTACAAAATAACGACGAGTAGTTTTTTGAATAAACGGCAAATGTATTCTAACGAAAGTACGAATGTAATAAAATCTACAAAAGTACGATTTTCCAATCAACGGAAATTAGACACGAAAATACGAATCATTGCAAATCAACGAAAATATAGTTCTTACGAAAATACGAAAGCGGCCGAATATAAAATATAACGTAAATACGAATTTCGAATCAACGAAAATTAGACTAACGGAAGAACGAATCAACAGAAAAATAACCCTTACGGAAATATGAAAGAGTCCGAATACGATAACCCACGTCTTACGAAATTACGAATCGTTACGAATCAACGGAAACGCACAGAAACAAAACCAAACTAAACAAATTTTTATGTTGTGCACATGTCTAGTTGGGGTTTCCTTAAAGCCTAACTCCAGGTTTCTTGAGACTTTAAATATTTAATTTGGGCCAAACCTGTCCAAATGAACTGTTTGCTTCACTAACAGGTGTGCCCGTTCTGCTGCTGAACAAAATCAAAATCAAGTCAGGTGGAGCGCTTCTTAGCCATTCACAAGAGGCCTTGTATTTTAATCAATGGGATTGAGAGTGGTGGTAGATATTGTGACATCATCTGCCTGCCTCTCCACCTCAGCCAATCAGAGGAAGCCCTATATTCATTGATGAAATCCACTGCTCAAAAAAATTAAAGGAAAACTTTTTAAGAGTATAGCATCAAGTCAATTAAACTCCCAGGATTTTGATATGGTCAGTTAAGTAACAGAGGGGTTTGTTAACCACTCCCCGCCCAGTCAATAGCAAATTGACGTCCGGGAAGTGGTTCTGTTATCCACACTGGACGTCATATGATCTCGGTAAAAAGCCTCCGTCGGAGGCTTTTTACCATGTGATCAGCCGTGTCGAATCACGGCTGATCAGGAAGTAAACAGGAAGAGCCGTTGATCGGCTCTTCCTCACTCCTCACTCCTGACAGGGGGGGTTTGCGCTGATTGTTTATCAGCGCAGCCCCCCCTCGGATACCCACACTGGACCACCAGGGAAGCCCTAAGCATGTGGATGGCCCCCATGGCCATCCACATGTAGTAAAAAAAATATATATAAAAAAAACATAAAAAAATATGCCAATCAGTGCCCACAAATGGGCACTGACTGGCACTATCATGCCAAGAAAATAATGTGTGGTGGCTGGCATTGCTAGGCAGCAGTGTCACCAGTGCCACCTACTAGTGTCCATCAGTGCCACCTATCAGTGCCCGTCCGTGCCACCCATCAGTGCCACCCATAAGTGCCCATCAGTGCCGCCTATGAGTGCCAATCAGTGCCGCCTATGAGTGCCAATCAGTGCCACCTATGAGTGCCCATCAGTGCCGCATACCAGTGCCACATATCAGTGCCGCCTATCAGTGCCCATCATCAGTGCCACCTCATCAGTGCCACCTCATTGGTGCCACCTCATTGGTGCCACCTCATCGGTGCTCATCAGTGTCGCCTTATCAGTGCCCTTCAGTGCCGCCTTATCAGTGCCCGTCATTGAAGTAGAAAAGGTACTTATTTACAAAAAAATTAACAGAAGCAAAGAAAAACATAGTTTTTTAAAAAAAATTCGCTCTTTTTTTTATTTGTTGCGCAAAAAATAAAAATCGCAGAGGCGATCATATACCACCGAAAGAGAGCTCTATTTGTGGGAACAAGATGATAAAAAATTTGTTTGGGTACAGTGTAGCATGACCGCGCAATTGTCATTCAAATTGCGACAGCGCTGAAAGCTCAAAATTGGCTTGGGCAGGAAGCTGTATAAGTGCATGGTATTGAAGTGGTTAATCAGTTTCAGCTGCTTTGGTGTTAATGAAATTAAAAGGTGCACTAGATGGGCAACGATGAGACGACCTTCAAAACAGGAATGGTTTTACAGGTGGAGGCCACTGACATTTTTTTCCCCTACTCATCTGTTCTGACTGTTTTTCACTAGTTTTGCATTTAGCTAGGGTCAGTGTCACTACTGGTAGCATAAAAGGATACCTGGACCCTATAGAGGTTGCACAGGCAGTCCAACTCCTCCAGGATAGCACATCAATATATGCCATTGCCAGAAGGTTTGCTGTGTCTCCCAGCAAGAGCATGGAGGAGATTCCAGGAGACAGGCAGTTATTCTAGGAGAGCTGGACAGGGCTGTAGAAGGTCCTTAACAGATTCTGCTCCTTTTTGTGCAAGGAGGAACAGGATGAGTACTTCCAGAGCCATACAAAATGACATTCAGCAGGCCACTGGTGTGAATGTCTCTGACCAAACAATCAGAAATAGGCTTCATAAGGGTGGCCTGAGGGCCATTTGTCCTCTAATGGGTGGGTACTTATGGGTCGCACTGATAGGCGGCACTGCTGGGCACTGATATGCGGCACTGATAGGCATCCCTGGTGGCACTGGTAGGCATTTTGGATGGGCACTGATTGGCAGCTGCCTGGGCATTGATTGGCAGTTGCCTGGGCACAGATTGGCATTTCCCTGGTAGTCTAGGGGGGCATACTTGGTGGTCCAGTGTGATGGCCATCCCTGGTGGTTCTGGCGGCATCCTAATGGTCCTGGGTGGGCATCCTGGGGGGGGGGGGCTGTGCTGATGATCAACCAGCGCAGACCCCCCTGTCAGGAGAGCAGCTGATCGGCTCTCCTCTACTCCGTCTGTCAGACGCGAGTAAGGAAAAGCCGATCAACGGCTCTTCCTGTTTACATCGTGATCAACCGTGATTGGACATGGCTGATCACGTGGTAAAGAGCCTCAGACTTATACGCCGCAACACCTTTCGCCACGATGCGCATACCCACGGGCGCGTGGCGGCTGTTATCCTGCTGGACGTCATATGAAGTCCAGTCAGGATAACTGAACCACCGCCCGGCCGTCATTCTGCTATAGGCTGGGCGAGAAGTGGTTAAAAAATCTATTTAGGCCTGAAGATTACATAAACACTCCCCCTCCCCAAACATTATATATTTTCTTAAAGCAGACAAATTCATGTAAATGTGCACTGCATGGTGGCATCATCATGCAAAGAGTTTTTTTATTTTAACGTTACACTTCTGTCAAAAAAGCAATATTCTTGTAACATACCTTGGTTTAACTTATCCACTTGGCGTCCGTGCTATAGCCGAATGACGGATACAGCGCGGATCTGAATTTCCGGGAGGCCGTCAATAGACGTCCTCCCCTTTTCTTGCTCCCTGCGTGCCCGACGCACTGTGATCACAGAGTCACTGAGACGTGGGTGATCACAGATCCATGTAAGGGGCCAATGACAGCTGATCACGTGATGTAAACAAAAGTTCGGTAATCTTTTTTTTTTTTCTCCTCACGCTGACAGCCGATCACCGGCTTATGTGCAAGGGACATCGGTCCTGAAGAGGAAGGAGGCACATCTGCCTCATCTGTGCCCACAATTACCGCCTGCCAGTGCCACCTGCCAGTGACCACAGTGCCCACGAATGCCACCTATCAATTCCCACGAGTGCTACCTATCAATATCCTCGAGTGGTGCCAATCAGTGCCACCTAGCAATGCTGCCTATCAGTGAGACCCATTAGTGCCCATCGATGCCACCCATTAGTGCCCATCAATGCCACCCATCAGTGCCCATCACTGCCAGCTATCAGTGCCAGCTATCAGTGCCATCTATTAGTGCCACCTAGTGCCCACCAGTGCCACCTATCAATGCCCTTCAGTGCCACCTATCAGTGCCCACCCTTGCCGCCGTATTGGTGCCCATCAGTGCAGCCTCATCAGCGTACATCAATGAAGGAGAAAAATTAACTGTTTGCAAAATTTTGTAACAAAATATAAAAAAATATATATATATATTTTTAAATCGGTCTTTTTAAACATTTTTAACAAAAAATAAAAAACGCAGAGGTGATAATCAAATACCACCAAAAGAAAGCTCTATTTGTGGGAAAAAAATTATAAAAATTTCATTTGGGTACAGTGTTGTATGACCGCGCAATTGTCATTTAAAGAGTCAAGCCTCGTACACACGATCGGATATCCTATGGATTCTAATCCGATGGTTTTGTCCATCGGAAATCCGATGAGGCTGACTTCCATCAGTCTTGCCTACACACAATCAGTCAAAAAACTGACCATTCTAAACGCGGTGACGTAAAAGACTCCGATGAGCCGAGAAAAATTAAGTTCAATGCTTCTGAGCATGCGCCGACTTGATTCTGAGCATGCGCAAGTTTTTTATCCGATGGACTTGCCCATAGACGATAGTAATTTGCTATCGGTTTTTGATCCATCGGAAAAATTTAAAACATGTTCTATTTTTAAAAAAACGATGGAAAAAAGACCGATGGGTCCCATACACGATCGGTTTGTCCGATGAAAAAAGTCCATCGGACTGTTTTCATCGGTAAAACCGATCGTGTGTACAGGGCTTGAGCGTGCTGAAAGCTTAAATTGGTCTGGGCAGGAGGGGGGTTTAAGTGCCCAGTAAGCAAGTGGTTAAATATCTTTATATAATGACTAAATCTGTGTCACGTTCAAACCGTAATACCTAATACCGTAATACCATAAATAATAACCTATTCGATTTTTCACTCCAGGAGTATATAAGGAGTTTGTAAATTGTAGTGAAATGCTTAAATAATGCATTACATTGTAAATAAACCGCTTTAGATTTTAGTCGACTAAAATGTACTGGAGATTTAGTCGACCAAATACGACTTAAACTAAAACACTCGCAGAAGACTAAAATGGGACTAAAACTAAAATGCCATTTTAGTCCTAAGACTAAAACTAAATGTAAATTTGCTGCCAACATTAACACTGCATTAAAGTGATACTAAAGTTCTTCTTTTCCATTTAAAAATAACAAACATGTTATACTTATCTGCTCTGTGTAGTGGTTTTGCACAGAGCAGCCCCCGATCCTCCACTTCTCAGGTCCCTCGCCGGTGCTCCTGGCCCCTCTCTCCTGCCGAGTGCCCCCACACCAAGCAACTTGCTATGGGGGCACCTGAGCCAAGCCACTTCTCTGTGTGGCCCCACCCCCTCTCTCTCCTTACTGACTTTGATTGACAGCAGCAGGAATCAATGGCACCCCGCTGCTGTCTCAGCCAATGAGGAGGGAGAGTCCTGGACAGCCGAGACTCATGAACCATCACTGGATCAAGGTAAGGATGAGGGGTTCAGGGGGGCTGCTGCACACAAAAGTTTTTTTTTTTATCTTAACGCATAGAATGCCTTAAGATAAAGCACCTTCTGACTTTAGTACCACTTTAACGGCTTCCCGACCGCCGCACGAGGATATACGTCAACAGAATTGCACGGCTGCGCAAATGGGCGTATATATATATATATATATATATATAGATATTAATGTATATACGTCCCCTTTAATTTGTGGCCGTGTGCCCTGTCGCGAGCTCTGTGACCGTGGGACCCGCAGACTCAATGACCCGCAGACTCAAGAGCTGAAGAATGGGGAGATGTTAGTGTAAACACATCTCCCCGTTCTGCCTAGTGACATGTCACTGATCGTCTGTTCCCTGTCTTTGGGAACAACGATCAAGTGACGTGTCACGACAAGCCACGCCCCCTAACAGTTAAAATCACTCCCTAGGACACACTTAACCCCTTCCTAGCCCCCTACAGGTTAACCCCTACACTGCCAGTGTCATTTTTACAGTAATCAGTGCATTTTTATAGCACTGGTCGCTGTAAAAATGACAATGGTCCCAAAATGGTGTCAAAAGTGCCAGATGTGTCCGCCATAATGTCGCGGTCATGATAAAAATCGCTGACTGCCGCCATTACTTATATAAAAAAATGATTAATAAAAATGCCATAAAACTATCCCCTATTTTGTAGACGCTATAACTTTTGCGCAAACCAATCCATAAACGCTTATTTCGATTTTTTACCAAAAATATGTAGAAGAATACGTATCGGCCTAAACTGAGGGAAAAAAAATATATATATATTTTTTGGGGATATTTATTATAGCAAATAGTTAAAAATATTGTATTTTTTTTCAAAATTGTCGCTCTATTTTTGTTTATAGCGCAAAAAATAAAACCTGCAGAGGTGATCAAATACCACCAAAAGAAAGCTCTATTTGTGGGAAAACAATTACGCCAATTTTGTTTGGGAGCCACTTTGCACAACCACGCAATTGTCAGTTAAAATGACGCAGTGCCGAATTGCAAAAAGTGGCCTGGTCTTTGGCCAGCCAAATGGTCCGGGGCTGAAGTGGTTAAAGGGCCCATAAAGAACGTGGCCACTGATCTATAGAGACTGTGATTATTCTGGAGAAAGTACAGTCCAGGATTTTAATTTTTGTGTACATAGAGAAGGAAGTTTGTCCTCATCTGTTGTTCTTCAAGTCAAGTTTGGTACTCCATAATCCCTATACCCTATCCAAGTTGTTTCCTCTAATAGAACAACAAAAACAAGCCCATGGACTGATTTCTTGTGCCTGGATGCAAGTTGGAAATGCGTGTTGCCTGGCTGTGCAGGGGGGAAGCGCTACATATAAAACCGTGAACATTTCTCTAATAACTATATAAGCAGAGTGGCATTGTGTATAATTCTACTGAACGCAAGTACATCCAGAAACATTGTGAGCATGTAGTGAGTGGTATATAGTGTGTGGTCCAACTGAATGCAGTGACATCCACCAAAATTGTCAGCATTTACCATAAATTTTATCTATACAATTTGGTACTTCCCCATCTGTGTCTGATGTAATAAACTGCCTGTCCCCTTTTTAGAAGCTGACCTATCCCCCCCCCCCCCCCGCTATCAGAAAGAAGACATGAAAGAACGCTGTAGGGTCCCATGTCCGACCAATAAAAGTAGAAACAACCAATCTTTCACAAATGTAAATGTCAATATGATAACTAAATGCTATGTATTGTTTTACCACGTGAGTTTGCAGTTGAGCGGTCATGTACTGTAACAATGGAATATTACAGTGTTTCTTTTGTGGTGTTAAAGACAATCCCTGAATAGTGTTTGGAGAAATAAGCATTAATGTGGATTTAAGCTGAAGACCCTGGAGAGTGAGAGCATCCATCAGGCGGTGGGGTACAGAGGTTCACGATCCTCGATGACTTACTACCAGTCAGGAGCTTCGGGAATATTTCGTACTACCAAATGATGCATTTCATCTGAGCACAGAGATTAATGACCTCGAGGAATTAACTTCAACCTCGTTTTTGAGCTTGCTATTCCCCTTCTCATGTATTTCACATCTAAAAGTGTATATTACTTTCTACCATGTGCTTTATGACTTAAAGTGGACTTCAAGGAAAACTGGTAAACACAGTTAAACATTAGAGTGTTAGTTACCTATTGATGACTGGTTCTCTCTAGGGGTGGCCATACACAGTTCCATATTTAAAACAAAACTTTCACCAAGTATGCATCATATTTACCAGGTGGCCACATTGAAATTAAACTTGTCATCACTTTGAAAATAAGAAACTGTCCCTATCCCGTAAAGAATGGCATAAAAATCTGTGTGCAGCTAGTTCCACAAACCAGAGGGCCCAGGACCCCTAAAATACAGCTAGCTGGCTCCCACTTGCACCTTACTATTATTTTATTTTCTATCCTACTTTGTTCTGTTTTACTCTACAGTGGAACCTTGGATTACGAGCATAATCTGTTCCAGGAGAATGCTCGTAATCCAAAGCACTCGCATATCAAAGCGAGTTTCCCCATAGAAGTCAATGGAAACAAAAATAATTTGTTCTGCATTGACTTCTATGACATGCAATACTGCATGTGGCCAGAGGTGGGGGGGGGGGGCGCTGGAGAGCATCAGAAAGGCTCAGGGACAGCTCAACTGAACTTGGAAAACCTCGGAAAGGCTTGGGAATGGAGTATTTCTGAGTTTTTCCGAGTCGCTCCGATCGGCTCCGGTGCCCCCGCACCTCAGGCCAAATGCGGTATTGCACACCGCTTGGCTTGAACCATGCTCGTGTTGCGAGGCAACACTCGCAAATCGAGTCAGGATTTAAAAAAAAAAAATACTCGTATTGTGAAATGCTTGATAACCGCGTTATGCCGTGTACACACGATCAGTTTTACCGATGAAAACAGTCCGATGGACTTTTCTCATCGGACAAACTGATCGTGTATGGGCCCCATCGGTCTTTTTTCCATCAGTGAGAAAAAATAGAACATGTTTTAAATTTATCCGATGGGGAAAAAAAACGATAGCAAATTCCGATCGTCTGTGTGGAACTCATTTTTCTCGGCTTGTCGGAGTGTTTTACGTCACGGCGTTTCGGACGGTCGATTTTTTGACTGATGGTGTGTAGGCAAGACTGATGGAAGTCAGCTTCATCAGATTTCCGATGGAAAAATCCATTGGATTAGAATCCATAGGAAATCCGATCGTGTGTACAGGGCTTTACTCTTAGGCCTCGTACACACGACCGATTTTCTCGGCAAGAACCAGCAAGAAACTTGCTGGCAGAGAGGTCTTGCCGAGTAAATCGGTCGTGTGTACGCTGCCATCGGGTTTCTCGTCGAGAAAACCGACAAGAAACCTCGACGAGAAAATAGAGAACCTGCTCTCTATTTTCTCGTCGAGATTCTCCTCGGCATGTTTCTCGACGAGAAAAGTGAGTGTGTGTACACTTACCTGTCCTCCCGGAAGCCCGCGCATGTTCGAAATGAATTAGACGCATGCGCGGTAGCTTCCTAGGCATACGTAGGGTAGACCAAGATGGCGGCGACGGCATCGAATGTGACGAGCGCATGCTCGACGTAGTCGATGACGTCACCGCGTACACTCCTTTCAAAGAACCGCGGGTTCTTTGAAACGAGCGTGTGTACACTCGGCCGGGACAAGTTTCTTGTCCAAGAATCTCGTCGAAAAAAACGACATGTTTTTTTCAACGAGAATCTCGGCCGTGTGTACGAGGCCTTAATCCGAGCTTTCACTGTATTATATTCTGTTCTTTTATTTTATGTTATATTATTTTCTATTCTATTTTCTCTATTCTATTCCTTTGTTTTCTATTCTATTTTATTCTCTTTGGAAATTGGAAAACACTTTGAAAACTTTTTAAATAAAAAAAAAAAAATCTAAATTAATTCAAAAACTTTTCGAATCGATTCAAATTCAAAAATTTGAATCAATACGAATAAATAAAACGAATTCCGAAAACGAATTTAACTAAACAATTTTTGTAAATAACAAATCGAAACGAAAAAATGTTTACATTCTGCACATGTCGTGCATGATTTTGGCATTGTTTTTTAATGGTGCTAGTCACATTTTCCTGCTGTGTCAACATAAATTGGCCACCAAAAATTACAGGTGTTTTTTTTTTTTGTGTGTTGTTTAGTGTACATTGTACACCCTACTGATGGCAGTGCATAAAAATGCAAGTAACATGATTTTGTTTGTTTCCAGTGCATGAACCAGCCCCTCCCATAGCAAACCGCAACATTTCATTGGCTGGCAGAACCCAACAAAGCAGTGCACAAAAAATGTTTAAGAACAAAAGAATATTTGGCACACTGTTTTATTAGAAAATTGTTGTTTATAGGCTGACAAATGCATAAAACTGTAAAAATTTAAAATAGTACATTCTATGGTTGAATCAATTTATTTTATCATTTTTGCTAATACTTTACAGCAGGGGTCTCCAAACATTCTAAACAAAGTGAAAGCTTACTGTCCTTCAGACTTTAGGGGAGCTGGAATGTGGCACCAGGAGTAAATGGACGCAAACAATGCCTCTGGCTTGATGGTCAGTGCGAGTAAAAAAAAAAGTATATAGTACTTGTGATTACTAGGAGGAGGAATAGTGTGTCATCATTGGTATTAGTTGGAGGAAGTGTCTCTTCGTTGATATCAAGGGAAGGAATAGTGTCTCATCATTGGTATTAGTGGGAAGAATTATGTCCCACTTTTGGTGCCAGTGGGAGGAATGGTGTCTCATCGTTGGAATTAGTGGAAGGAATGGTGTCTCATCGTTGGTATTAGTAGAAGGAATCATGTCCTGACATTCGTATTAGTGGGAGGAATAGTGTTCCATTGTTGGTGTAGCAGATGGTTGCTACTAGTTACTATCATCCAACATATTCACCCTGCTGTCAGACCTCCATACATCACTCTCCAGTAGACAATGAACAGTCATTTGCTTTTGTTTTGTTTATGTTAATTTGGGGGATATAACTTGGTTTGGGAAAGGGTATGGGATCACTGGCGTTGCAAGGCAGGTGCGGGGGGTGCGTGTCGCACCCGGGTGACACCCGCCAGAGGGGTGACACTGTCACCCATCACGGCACTGGATCGAGAGAGGCACCGCGGTTCTCTCCTTTTCCTTCTTCCCCTGCGCACTCCAGTATCTCCTTCGCTCCCCGCAATGTTCGGGGAGGGAGGAAGAATTGTGTTGTGAGGCAGACAGTACCATAGTCCAGTGCACAGCGCCCGAAACTGCAATCCACCTATTGACGCTTAGGCAGGTGGGGAGAGGTGCCGGCTCACAACAAATACATTTCTCAGACCGACGGAACCGAGTCTCCTCCTCCTCCACACTGTCACTGACAGTTTATTCACAACAGGAGGAGGAACGTCCATGTGAACAGAGCGCGCTGATCTGAGGTCTGTGACTGTAGGGAGAGAGGAGATATAGGGGGGATTACATTAGGAAGATTGCAGGGGGGGGATTACATTAGGGAGATTGCAGGGGGGGGGTTACATTAGGGAGATTGCAGGGGGGGTTACATTAGGGAGATTGCAGGGGGGTTACATTAGGGGGAATACAGGGGGGTTACATTAAGGGGATTGCACAGGGGGGTTACATTAGGGGGATTGCACAGGGGGGTTACATTAGGGGGATTGCACAGGGGGGTTACATTAGGGGGATTGCACGGGGGGTTACATTAGGGGGAATGCAGGGGGGTTACATTAGGGGAAATACAAGGGGGTTAAATTAGGGGGATTACATTAGGGGGATTGCAGGGGGCTTACATTAGGGAGGTTGTACGGGGGGGGGACGTGACATTAGGGGGATTACCCGGGGGTTCCATTAGGGGGATTACCCGGGGGTTCCATTAGGGGGATTACACGGGGAGAGAGCTGTGCTGATGTGCTAGCCTGCTCAGTGCCCCGGGTGGCTCAATGAACTGGGGGGATGACACCAAATTTTACCGCACCAGGTGACACCAACCCTAGTGACGCCACTGTATGGGATGCCCACAGAACAGATCACATTTTGCCATATTCACTTGAAGAATTGTTATATCTGTTGCGCTTTGCACATCTCAGAGCGCTTAGAAAAATGATAGACTCTAACCTTGACAGTCTCAACTTTACTTTCTCCTCTGCACAACCCCTGCAGACTGTTACTCCCAGGACTCTTCTCCTCCTCCACAAACTTCACTTTCACAGCGTTAGTTTTTCCACCCCATCATCTTTAGGCTGCACCAGGGATCACTCTGAATGGTCTCTGCCTGTTGCTAGACTTGCTAAATTTTGAGAGGCCAGGGGCCTGCAGTACCCCTTCTTGGCGGCCTAGTTACTTAGCAGCATTAAATAGTTGGTGGACTACTGATCCTAGCCAGTCCGACTTGCAAACCCTGTGCCCTCAGGCCACAGCGATTTGACACAAAACCCCACAGTCTCTCCTCTGGCCTTGCACCCAGCTCCCCTGGCATGCCTCCTCCAGAAACCCACTGTGCCTCACTCACCAAACTTCTGCCCTGAGTTGTTGATGAAGAATTTACCCGGACATGTGTACCGACTGCTTCTACAGCTCCTGTTCCAGGACACCTCTCCATGACTGTGTAGGGAGAGGCTCCCTCCCGGCTCCTGAGCTCCTCCGCCGAGGCGGGCACCGCCCCCCAGATGGGGATGGGCCTCCTGCTGCAGGCTAACACTCCATTCTTCACTTCACCCAGCGGACAACTCCCTTCCAGTGGGCTGGTACTGAGTTTATGTAGGAGGCCTGCCCCCTGTCAATTCCAATTGGGGATTGGTCAGGGCTCCTCACATGAGCTCCTTGTCATTCCAGTTCCCAGCCCTGCCCCTCTTCCAGAACATTCTCTCTGAAAGCAGGGGAGGCGCCCAAGAACTGAAGGACAGTTGGTCACACCCACTGCTACACTAGCCACTCCCTGCCCCCCAGATCAAAACAAGCAGGCCTAGCATGCAGCATAGACCTGCCTAAATTTACCTGCCTGGCAGCTATCACAAAAAAGAACTTACCTCTAGCACCTACCTATGGTAGAGGGCGCTACATTAGTGTCAGTCGGAGGAATAGTGCCTCATCATTGGTTTCAGTGTGAGTAATTATGCCTCACTGTTGGTGTCAGTGGAAGGAATGGTGTCCCATCATTGGTGCCAGTGAAGGAATAGTACCCCAAGGTACTGCATCTGGCCTCAGTTTGGAGCCCAAAAAGAGAAGAATTAAAAAAAAAAATGTACAGTATCTCACAAAAGTGAGTACACCCCTCACATTTTTGTAAATATTTTATTTCATCTTTTCATGTAACAACACTGACAAAATGACACTTTGCTACAATGTAAAGTAGTGAGTGTACAGCTTGTATAACAGTGTAAATTTGCTGTCCCCTCAAAATAACTCAACACACAGCCATTAATGTCTAAACTACTGGCAACAAAAGTGATTAAACCCCTTAGTTAAAATGTCCAAATTGGGCCCAAAGTGTCAATATTTTGTGTGGTCACCATTATTTCCCAGCACTGCCTTAACCCTCTTGGGCATGGAGTTCACTAGAGCTTCACAGGTTGCCACTGGAGTCCTCTTCCACTCCTCCATGATGACATCACAGAGCTGGTGGATGTTAGAGACCTTGCGCTCCTCCACCTTCCATTTGAGGATGCCCCACAGAGGCTCAATAGGGTTTAGGTCTGGAGACATGCTTGGCCAGTCCATCACCTCATGCTCTGCTTCAGTATGTCACAGTACATGTTGGCATTCATGGTTCCCTCAATGAACTGTAGCTCCCCAGTGCCGGAAGCAATCATGCAGCCCCAGACCATGACACTCCCACCACCAAGCTCGACTGTAGGCAAGACACACTTGTCTTTGTACTCCTAACCTGGTTGCCGCCACACACACTTGACACCATCTGAACCAAATAAGTTCATCTTGGTCTCATCAGACCACAGGACATGGTTCCAGTAATCCATGCCCTTAGTCTGCTTGTCTTCAGCAAACTGTTTGCGGACTTTCTTGTGCATCATCTTTAGAAGAGGCTTCCTTCTGGGGTGACAGCCATGCAGACCAATTTGATGTAGTGTGCAGCGTATGGTCTGAACACTGACAGGCTGACCCCCCATCCCTTCAATGCTGGCAGCACTCATACATCTATTTTTCAAAGACAACCTCTGGATATGACGCTGAGCACGTGCACTCAACTTCTTTGGTCAACCATGGCGAGCCCTGCTCTGAGTGGAACCTGTCCTGTTAAACCGCTGTATGGTCTTGGCCACTGTGCTGCAGCTCAGTTTCAGGGTCCTGGCAATCTTCTTATAGCCTATGCCATCTTTATGTAGAACAACAATTATTTTTTTCAGATCCTCAGACAGGATTTCATGTTTAACTTCAAGTGACCAGTATGAGAGAGTGAGAGTGATAACATCAAATTTAACACACCTGCTCCCCATTCAAACCTGAGACCTTGTAACACTAACTAGTCACATGATATCGCGGAGGGAAAATGGCTAATTGGGCCCAATTTGGACATTTTTACTTAGGGGTGTACTCACTTTTGTTGCCAGCGGTTTAGACATTAATGGCTATGTGTTGAGTTATTTTGAGGGGACAGCAAATTTACGCTGTTATACAAGCTGTACACTCACTACTTTACATTGTAGCAAAGTTTCATTTCTTCAGTGTTGTCACATGAAAAGATAGAATAAAATATTTACTAAAATGTGAGGGGTGTACTCACTTTTGTGTGATACTGAATATTTAGCACTGGGCTTCATGCTAGGATAATTTTATATGTAGATGGTGGGCAGGAATAGGTTTAGCTAATCATTTTTACATGTATACAAATGTAGCGCTACCCCCAGTTAAGAGAGCCGCTGATATTGATTTGGGCCCTGCAGTGCACCGCTGTCAACCCCCGGCAATCGGCTCTAACCTCCCGTGGCACAGCTGGTGATAGAGAGATAGGACCGCGTGATTGCAACTGTTGGTGACGCAGTCCTATAACAAACATACACAGAATATACTTTAAAACTCCTATTAAAGTAAGCGGAACTGACACCAAATGTACTTTACCCAGATATTTTACTGAGGCTAATGGGCAAGTAATAAACAACAGTATAACAAGTTGCAGATCCCTGCAATAAACAGTAATACAGATAAACCGAGTAATCAGAATAATAAAGTATTGCTATGCAACTCTAGCGCTGCCCTTTTACAGCTACTTCCCCTCATGGGTAGACTAACACCCAGCAATGTCTACCTATGCAGTCAGGCCTGACTGATCTAAATGGAAGTTCAGTGAAACAATATTCGCTAGCAATCTCTCGGTGGTGCACTTGAAGAACAACTTTGTAATCCCAACGAATAGTAAAGATAAAGTATCTGTCTTTAAACAGCTCTCACCACCTGGACAAGTCCAAGTCCGTTTCCTCCATCGATTCGTCTAGGAACAGGAATCCACCGACATCCAAGTCTTCAATCCTTCTGGTGTACTGCAGCAAGGAGGATTAGATGTCTCTAAGGCTCTGCTAGGCTGGCAGAGGGCTCTTTGGAAAGGAGCACACGGCCCGGGCTTCAGGCCTTGTGCACACAGCAGTTCAGCACAGACATCCTCTTGCTAGGAGAGGGGGGTCCAAAGAGAGCGACCAAAACTCCGCCTCCCCTTTATAAAGTCTGCCCCAGCAGTCTCTGTTCTGGAGCAATGCATCCTGGGTGCTGCAAGATGTACTGGGAGATGTAGTCTCTTTCTCTCCTCTGCTTTCACTTCCAGTAATGTCTCTTTACTTCCTCCCGACTCACCTCTCACCTGGAACTTCTTGTCTCTCTGTCTTAAAGGGGAACACCCCGCTACACACTCCCCCCACTTGAACTCTTTGGTCCCCAAAGATAAACTTCAACAAATACTGTTTACCATTTTGGACAATGTCGAGCATGATGTTGGCATAGGGAATTCCCACCAAAACTTTGGGATGGAACTCTCTTGCCCACAGGTCACACTACCATGAGTGGCCTGCCTAACTGTGCCAGAGAGTGAGCTGGGGTTGCCCTCCACCAAATGGACGGTGGAAGGATCAGGTTGTTCAACACTTCTCCTAGCCGTTACAACAGAGTCCTCTGAGCTCATCCCCATTTGGGGGTAAGTTAGTTTCTTGGGAGGCCTGATGACTCTGCGAGCCCTCTGCTCTCTTGGTGCTTCTGACTCTGGCACCACAGGCTCTTCTTCAGGAGTAAGTTCAGGTAACATTGCTGGTTCTGGAACCTCTGATTCAGAAGTCGACTGACGTATGGAATCTCTAGAGTCCTCCTCTGCGCAAGTGTCAGGAACATCTTCCCAGTAATCAGCTGAGGGACTGAAGGGTATGAATTCAGTAGCCTCCGGATTCAGCGTTGCATCTGGGGTATCCCCTCCATTTGGGAGATCTATGGCGGACGTTCCCAGAGTCGAGGGAGGCCACAGCCAGTCCAGTTCTCCACCTTCATCTGTACTCAATTGGGAGGCCTCCCCATCTTTGGCTCGAGAGGTCTGGGACCGAGTGTTCGGCCTAGGAATATCCAGGATAGAGGCCGGTTCAGGGGAGTCTCTCACGGGAGGTATTCTGACTGCCTCAGCAAGTGGGAGCAGGTGGTTCCGATGCCACATCTTCAGTGGACCCACCTTTCCTTCTGGCTTTAGTTTGTAGACAGGCAAACCGGGCAACTTCCTACAGACAACATAGGGCTCAGATCTCCACCTGTTGGCAAGCTTGTGTTTTCCAGGGACCCCCAGATTGCGTAGCAGTACTCGGTCCCCGGGCTGCAGATCTTGCACTCGAACCTTCAGATCGAAATTTCTCTTGTTGCGGGCCCCCCTTTGATCCGAAGCCGCCTGGGCTTGTTCATAGGCCACCTGCAAGCTACGTCTAAGTCTGTCCACGTATCCCTTGTGGGATGTAGCTGAGGTATTGTCTATAGAAGTGCCAAAGGCCAGGTCCACAGGTAGCCTTGCTTCTCTCCCAAACATAAGTCGATAAGGGGAGTAGCCAGTGGCGTCACTTGTGGTACAGTTATAGGCATGTACTAGGGCTGATATGTGCTGACTCCAGTGTTGCTTCTTCTCTGTTTCTAAGGTTCCCAACATGTTGAGCAGGGTCCGGTTAAATCTCTCCGGCTGAGCATCTCCTTGTGGGTGGTAAGGCGTGGTTCTGGTCTTCTTTATTCCTAATGAATCCAAAAGTCTTCGGATCAACCGACTCTCAAAGTCCCTTCCTTGATCTGAGTGGAGTCTCTGTGGTAGTCCGTAATGGACAAAATACTTCTCCATAAGTATCTTGGCCACGGTGGATGCCTTCTGGTCTTTGGTTGGGAAAGCTTGAGCATAGCGGGTGAAATGGTCGGTTATTACCAGAACATTCCCCAATCCACTCAGGTCGGGTTCGAGGCAGAGAAAGTCAATGCATACCAGATCCATTGGGCCTTGACTCTGTAAGTGGCCCATTGGGGCAGCTTGATGGGGTAGGGTCTTTCTCTGAATGCATCGTGCACAGGAATGGCAATACTCCTCTACTTCTGCCCTCATGCAGGGCCAATAGAACCGATTTCTGACAAGCTGGAAGGTCCTTTCTGCCCCTAGGTGACCATGATGGTCATGCAGGGCAATTAGTACAGTCTCTCGGTGCTTCTCTGGAAGAAATAACTGCCACTTATCTTCTGAGTCATCAGAGGGGCCCCTTCGGTAGACCACTCCCTGATGTACCTGTAGCCTGTCCAATTCCTTCCTCAACAGGCGAGCCTCCTTTGAGGGGTGATGTAGGAATTTGTTGGGATCCTGATTCTCCAGGGCTTCGAGGACCAATCTCCCCATGGGGTCTTCCAATTGGTCACACCTCAACTCCTTCTTGGACAGTCTCGGTAGGTTGTCTTCCTCCAGTTGAGTTACCCCACAATAGTGTTTGGGGACTCCTACCATGGTAACCCCTATTTCTTCTGCTCTGGAGCCTCCTCTGGCTTGGAATTCAGCCCCTTGACAAAGGGCCCGCACCCCGTCCGGTGCCACTTGGGTCCAATCTTCCCAGTCATTTGTCGTGGCATGAGACCTCCGGGACAGGGCATCTGCATCCCTATTTCCGGCTCCTGGTCTGTACTTCAGACTGAAGTTGAATCCAGACAATGCGGCCAACCACCTGTGTCCGGTGGCATCTAGTTTCGCGGTGGTGAAGAGGTAGGTCAGGGGGTTGTTGTCTGTCTTCACAGTAAACTCTGCCCCATACAAGTAGTCTTTTAGCTTGTCTACTACCGCCCATTTGAGGGCCAGGAATTCCAGCTTATGAGTGGGGTAATTCTTTTCTGAGGGGGTCAGGCTCCTGCTCACATAGGCCACTGGTCGCAGTTGTCCTTCATGTTCTTGGTAGAGTACACCACCTAGACCCTCATGGCTGGCATCCACATGTAATTCATAAGGTCTGGTAGGGTCGGCGTAGGCCAGGACTGGGGCAGTGGTTAAGCTCCTCTTCAGAGCATGAAAGGCCTCTTCACACCTTGGGTTCCACTGATCTTGAACTGACTCACCAGGCCTCCTGGGCCCTGAGTCATCCTCTTCCCCTTCTGCCTTTAGCAATTCATTCAACGGGCGGGCAATCCGAGCAAACCCCTCCACAAACCTCCTATAATAGGAGCAGAACCCCAGGAAGGATCTGAGCTCTGTTACTGTGGTGGGTCGTGGCCAGGAAGTGACTGCTTCCAACTTCTCAGGATCTGTGGCCACCCCTTCTTCAGACACTATGTGCCCCAGATAGTTCACAGAAGACTGGTAGAACCGACACTTCTCGGGGGAAAGCTTAAGTCCCTCTTCGCTGAGTCTTCTCAATACTTTCTCCAACCTGGCTTCATGTTCTTCCAAGGTTCTTCCAAAGACAATGACATCGTCCAAGTACACAAGGACTTCTATAAGATTCATGTCTCCAACAGTCTTCTCCATAAGGCGTTGAAAGGTAGCAGGAGCTCCAGACAGACCCTGAGGCATCCTATTGAATTCGAAGAATCCCACCAGGGTTATGAAGGCTGTCTTCTCCCTGTCTTCTGGGTGCATAGGGATTTGATAGTACCCACTCTTGAGGTCCATCACACTGAACCATTTGGCTCCAGACAAACTTTGTAGGGCATCTTCTATCCTTGGCGTGGTGTATTGGTCAGGGATGGTTCTCCTGTTGAGAGTCCTGTAATCGATACAAAGCCTCAACGACCCATTCTTCTTTCTGACCACCACGATTGGGGAGGCATAGGGACTTCTAGACTCCCGGATCACACCAGTCTTCTTTAGTTCTACAAGTTGTTCCCTCAGATCCTCCAGATCTGCCAGGGGGACCCGCCTGACCCTCTCTCGGAAGGGCTTATCTTCTTGGAGGCGGATCCGATGGGTGGCACTTCTTGCACACCCCACATCGAATTCATCTTCGGAAAAGATCTTCTCCCACCTGGTCAGCTGGGCCTTGGCTCTTTCTTTCCAAGCCCTGGGTAGGTTCGGGTTTTCCACGGACAGTTTCTCCCAAACATCTCCTCCGTCACCCGTCCCCTTGACTTTGGACCAAGTGACCGGGGCAGCAGGGCTCACCTGACCAAGCAACACTCTGGCAGGGATCTCCATGGGTCCTCCCGTAGTGTTCCTAACACTCACCGGAACTCTGCCATGGGCCTTCTTCAGGGCCTTGAACGGAATCACTTCTGGTATCACTTCCAGGCCTGAGGACTCTTCCCTTGGGTCTGATTCCAGCATGACAAAGGGGCCAGTTTGTTCCCACGAAAGCTTCACAGTGGCCCTAAGACAGGTTACTTCTCCGGGCTGTAGCACTACTCCTTCTCTGCCAAGTCTCCACACCTTCCCTATCCCCTCTCCCGGGGTCTTCTGCTCTAAGACCAGTCGTTGGTAGGCCGTCTTTAGCATGGGATGGATTTTGGTGGCTGAATGGTTTTTCTCTTTCACTAGAGGGGTCAGGAGTCTCCTGACTAGATCCGTGTTTGTCCCAATGATCAGGGAAATCTTGCTGGCTCCAGGCGGCCGGGGACACACAACTGCCAGGGTGTCAAACACTTCAGCCTTCCCAGCCACGGATGGGTCGAAAGTCATCTTTATGGGCAGGTACCCATCATAAGGGAAACTCTGGGTTCCAAGTCCCCATATCTCCAGCTCTTCTATCTTCTGGATAGGCAGATGACTCAAGTGCCTATCATAGAAGTCCCGGTATAGTAAAGTCACCTGTGCTCCGGTGTCCAAAAGAGCTTTAGTATAGACTCCTTCCACTTGAATGGGCACAGTAGGAGACGGGCCCACCAGTTCCTTTGGGTATGGCCGGACTGGGGTCACCTCTTTTTTTTGGCTTTCGACCCTTCCCCTGCTCCTTTTGGACTTTAATTTTTCCTGAGCCTGGCATGCATTGACTTTCTCCCTCTCAATGGGGGCACAAACCCGCTGAGGGATGTTATTGTTCCTTTTAGGTGGATGTTCCTTCTTTGGGGTGCTGTACTTCCACTGAGGGGTCTTGCCCCCTCCCTCTGGGGTACATCTTGGTGGGGGTGTACTATACCTCCTCCTAGGAGTTTTGTCTCCTCCATTCTTGGCCTTTTTTTTTAGTTTGGAGCGCACTGAAGATGATGGGCACCCGGTTGACTCCTTCACCGGGGCCCTTTGGAGTTTCCCGCCGGCTTGCAATTATCTGTTTTCTTCTTTGGGCTGGAGCATACGTTAGCAAAGTGGCCACTCCCTCCGCAGTTATAGCAAATCACCTCTTCTCGGTCCTGTAGGGAGGCCGGTGCTGAGGTGTTCGGGAACAACTCCTTTCTTGGGCTTGGTTTCTCTCGTCTTCTCTGATCTTTCTCCATCAAAGAGGTCAGCATCTCCAACACTTGGGCCATTTGCGATTTCAGAGTGTCAACCTCCGCATCTCTTTCTGGGCTCTTGACCGAATGGACCAACACTGGTACAGGTGTGACATTCGCCTTGGCCACCTGCTGATCTTCCTGCAGCGCCTCTTCGTCCCTAATAATTTTTATTAGATCAGAGTAGGTTAGTGACATTCCTCCTCCTGAGGTTTTCAGGTGCAGCCAGACCGGGTCTGAGCGCCGCGCTCCCCTCATGATCTGCTTCATGCGTGCTTCATCTGCATCTTTGGGCAGCATTCCCTTCTTCAGTACAATCTTGCATAACTACCTGTTCAGCCTTCTAACATATTCTGACAGTTTCTCATTCGGCTGCTGGAGAGTGTGTTCAATTTGATAAATCATCTCTGACACCTTCTCCAGCTGACCAAACTCTTCCTGCAGCATGGCCAGGCAATCTTGAGCTGTACAGTTTTCATTTCCAAACCGGAAGCTCTTCACCGCTTCTGCCGCGGCACCTTTCAGACTTTCTAAGACTCGCTGTCTCTTCTGTGCCTCAGGCACCTCCCATGCTTCTACTGCCTGCAATGCCTGTTCCACCCAAGTGTCAAAATCTTCCTCCCCCGCAGGGACGGGGAGCTTCCCTGAGAAGGTGCTAAGCTTCCGGTAACCGGCCTCCACATGCACCGTACTGCTTTTCTGGCACTTAATTACAAGGTCTCCTAGAGCATTCAACAATTCAGGCCCTATAGCGGCCAGCGGTGATCCCGGGCTTAATAGTTCCTTAAGCTTTTCTGCTTTAGGAGATAGTGGTGGAGATAATTGTGGGAGTGATGGCTTTGGTGTCTGAAACCATTCTTCCTTCACTGGCAGCGTATGTATCAAGTGATAGATCTGATTATCTATGGCTTGTATACTCTGACTTTTAAAATGCTCTGGGATTTCGTTTTTCCATTCTACCAGTGCGTATGTAAACGAGATCACTGGATCTGGCCTAAAATCCATCACCCATGCTTTGTGGCTCGGAGACAGTAACAATACGAGCTGTTTTATCTCCTCTTCCTTCCATCTTTCCCCCGGGAGTACAATGACTACCGCCGCGGTTGGATCGGCGCCAATCGCTGCGCACCACTGTGACATTGCCAGCGGATCCATGCTGGTACTTCTGACCGGCTTGATTGCAGCGTGCAACGTACAAGGATCCCGGACTCGAGCCCCCACGTGTAGCGCTACCCCCAGTTAAGAGAGCCGCTGATATTGATTTGGGCCCTGCAGTGCACCGCTGTCAACCCCCGGCAATCGGCTCTAACCTCCCGTGGCACAGCTGGTGATAGAGAGATAGGACCGCGTGATCGCAACTGTTGGTGACGCAGTCCTATAACAAACATACACAGAATATACTTTAAAACTCCTATTAAAGTAAGCGGAACTGACACCAAATGTACTTTACCCAGATATTTTACTGAGGCTAATGGGCAAGTAATAAACAGTATAACAAGTTGCAGATCCCTGCAATAAACAGTAATACAGATAAACAGAGTAATCAGAATAATAAAGTATTGCTATGCAACTCTAGCGCTGCCCTTTTACAGCTACTTCCCCTCATGGGTAGACTAACACCCAGCAATGTCTACCTATGCAGTCAGGCCTGACTGATCTAAATGGAAGTTCAGTGAAACAATATTCGCTAGCAATCTCTCGGTGGTGCACTTGAAGAACAACTTTGTAATCCCAACGAATAGTAAAGATAAAGTATCTGTCTTTAAACAGCTCTCACCACCTGGACAAGTCCAAGTCCGTTTCCTCCATCAATTCGTCTAGGAACAGGAATCCACCGAGATCCAAGTCTTCAATCCTTCTGGTGTACTGCAGCAAGGAGGATTAGATGTCTCTAAGGCTCTGCTAGGCTGGCAGAGGGCTCTTTGGAAAGGAGCACAGGGCCCGGGCTTCAGGCCTTGTGCACACAGCAGTTCAGCACAGACATCCTCTTGCTAGGAGAGGGGGGTCCAAAGAGAGCGACCAAAACTCCGCCTCCCCTTTATAAAGTCTGCCCCAGCAGTCTCTGTTCTGGAGCAATGCATCCTGGGTGCTGCAAGATGTACTGGGAGATGTAGTCTCTTTCTCTCCTCTGCTTTCACTTCCAGTAATGTCTCTTTACTTCCTCCCGACTCACCTCTCACCTGGAACTTCTTGTCTCTCTGTCTTAAAGGGGAACACCCCGCTACACAAAAAATATGAAAATGACCACAATTTACCTTTGAAAAAGAGTGCTATTTATTTTTACATTCATTTTAGAATCTGTGTATATAAAAAGACTACTTTGTACCCAATTCTTGTAAATGTGGAAGATGTTCTCGCAGAGTGTTCTCACTAATATATAACACAGACAGTGGAATATTTGTTCTATAGAACAGCTGGGACCAATGACCGCCTCCTTAAATATGGAGGATTAGAATAAATAAACTCATTTTGATCTCAATATGGATAATAGGAAAAAATTTGTGTAAAATGCTTTTATATGCATAACGTATGACAGCCTTGAGCTCATGGGCGTCCGCTGAACTTTTTTCAGGGGGGGGGGGGCATCATTTTAAGGTCATCCATGCTCGGTCCCTTTTTGACAATGTCATGAAGGGGAGGGGCTTGGTCATTATGACATAAAGCGCAGGCATGCAAAGGTTTGAGAAACCTGATGCAAAAGCTTAATAGAAGGATCAAGCTGCCATTGTCTGATTAGCAATTTCTCTTTTTTTTTTAACCCCCCCCTCTAGCAGCCAAATAGCACCACTAAAACGATGGTAAAGCACCGCTAAAACTAGCGGCGCTTTACCGATAACGTGGCCAGCTGGCAGTGTGAAATAGCTCTTGAAGATAATTCCGCTTCACTCCATGTCCATATAAATATAGTGTGTCTCCAGGGGGGGGCAATTGACCCCCCTTGCCCTATGGAACGGACGCCCTCTTGTTCTGAATATGAGTATGATTATATGAGGTTCTTAGTGTATTTGCATATAGAACAGGTAATTATAAAGAGACCCTGTCACCAACCTAAAGAGTGCAGACAAAGGCACAAGAAATCAAGCATTTTAAATGCTTATTTGCAGTGTTTTTCATTTCTATCAATATTTTTTTATACAGGTACATGTTCTATGTGACTTTGAACTTCCAGGAGAATTTGACTACTCCCGTAGGAGTCAATTCTCTAGCACAGCCCCCTTCTTCCATGTACATCCTAGCCCATTCCATCAGGGAAGGTCTATTTACTGTCTATGCTGGCCCAGCTCCTCTGTCTCTCCACTCATCTCCCTACATAACCTTTTATGTAGCTGCTGGTGAGGATAGAAGAGGAATACTATACTAGACTTGTGCACAACGGAAAAATTCGTTCCGTTTCGGTTCGTTTCTTTCCGGTCCTGTTGATTCGTAATCATTCGTAATTTTGCTAGACGGGATTTTTCGTGTTCGGACTCATTCGTATTTTTGCAAGCGACATTTTTCGTTGAATTTTTTGTTGCTTTATAATTCGTACTTTCGGTAGAGTACGTTGTTTTTCGTTGATTCTGGACACAACTCCTACTTTCGTAACTTTTTTTGGGTTCGTACTTTCGGTAGAGTACGTTGTTTTTCGTTGATTCTGGACACAACTCCTACTTTCGTAACTTTTTTTGGGTTCGTTGATTCGTAATTTTCCGTGTCTCTCTCACAACGACGCTGCCTATTATGCCTAATGTGCTTCGAATGGATTTGTACTTTTCTAAATACATTGCGGTTATTTGTAACGATTCGAAATCTCGTATTTTACTTTCGTTTTTAACATGCGGCTATAGGCTCCGCCCCTGTACACCATTTTGAGAGGGTTCAGCACGGTGAGGGAGAAGCAGAGAGCAGAGCAGAGTGTTATTGTGCTTCGAATGGATTCGAAATCTCGTATTTTACTTTCGTTTTTTACATGCGGCTATAACCTCCGCCCCTGTACACCATTTTGAGAGGGAGTTCAGCACGGTGTGGGAGAAGCAGAGAGCAGAGCAGAGTGAGTGTTATTGTGCTTCGTATGGATTCGTACATTCGTAACTTTTTCATAACGAATTATGCCGAAGACATTCGGGCATTCGCTATTTGCGGTATAATTTATTTCGGATTCGGTCTTATTCGTAATTGCTTTGTTCGGAAATTCGAATGCTTCCGAATGTCCGAAAGTTGCTAAATTCGGACGAATTTCAATTCGTTACGAAACGAATTGCACAAGCCTATACTATACAGTGTACTTGAGTGACAGCTCTGAGTCTGCTGGAGCTGTTGACATCATATCCAAGATGGTGGTATCCAGCAGACGTTTTGGGACTTTTGGATATCTGCAGAAGGGAGGCTTTTACAAGTAAATTGTGAAATTATGTGCAGCGCTCAAAACATGGAAATACATATGTATACAAAACGAATGTACACTGTGCAATGACCACAAAAACTAATAATAATGAAAATGAGATGTGAAATTCACACCCAAACTAAAGTCCATGTGCCATCATACAAATGATGTTTTAAAACATAAACATAGCAGCCTTTAAATAAACGGTGAAAACAAATTATGTGACTAGAAGTGGGATTCCACGTGACATCAATGTTGAGGTGAGGAGGACACAGATGATAGAACCAACATCGGTTAGTGAGGAGACTTACCGGAGTGAGAGGACTCGAATGGGCATATGCTCAGTGAGTCAACAAGGCTTATGGTTCAACCACCAAAATATGGGAACTCCACGTCTGGGTTCTAGATCAAGTTGTAAGGCAATCCAATTGGTCAAGAGATGTCACCAAGAAGCGGTCTTCAGAAGCAGCCAACTTGTCAGACCAAATCCTCTCAAGTGTTCAAAATAGCATGACCAAAAAACAAAATACTCCACATAGTGTGAATCCGTATAAACGTAAAATTTATTCAAATTTTTTTCGAAACACTCACATTTGGAAAGTGTATCAAGCGCTTAAAATTGAAGTTTGTGGGTAACGCAATGACATCAACAGGGCTTGTCCCGACACGTTTCGTCTAAAGAGACATCATCTGGGGCATCTTTTACAAGTAAATAGCGTGACTAAAATGCCGTATTTATCGGCGTATAACATGCACTTTTTACCTCCTTAAAATTAGGGGAAAATCGTGGGTGCGTGTTATACGCCAATCCCTGCTGTCTGTAAGGGTAGAGGAGCGAGCGCCGCCGAAATAGCCAGAGCCGAGTGTACTGTGTACTCGGCTAGGCTCGGCTCGGCTCCACTCGCAGTCACGCCCAGTCCCGCCATTGGACCTATGTTATGTCCATCATAGGAGCCGGGCCAAGGGGCGGGACTGCGAGAGAAGCTGAGAGGAGCCGAGTACACAGGACATCCGGCTCTATCTCTGTGGCAACATTTAAAAACGATAAAGCTTCATTTTTGGGCACGGCTGCAGATGGACACTTGGGACAGGCTGGCTGCAGATGGACACTTGGGACAGGCTGGCTGCAGATGACACTTGGGACAGGCTGGCTGCAGATGGACACTTGGGACAGGCTGCAGATGGACACTTGGGACAGGTTGCAGATGGACACTGATCATTTTGCAATGATGGGCAAGGCTGCAGATGGACACTGATAAGATTCCATTGATGGGCATTTAAAATGTAAGTTTTTTTTTTCCTTAAACTTCCCTCCTAAACTTGGGGTGCGTGTTATACGCCGATAAATACGGTACATTAAATTAAGCATACACTTACCAGTGCGGGGGTGCCGGAGCCGTTTGGAAATACTCAGAAATACTCTGTTCCCGAGAGTTTCCAAGCCTTTCCGGGGGTGTCCGAGGGCAGCTGAACGATCTCTGAGTATTTTCTGAGTCTCTCCGGCGCCCCCACCTCTGGCCACATGCGGTATGATGCCTTATTAGGATGAAACGCGTCGGGAAGGGCTCTGCTGATGCCACTGCGTCATTTATGATCATAATGCATTTATTTGTCTTCTAAAATGTGATTGACCATTTTATTATTTTATTAATAAATGTTCCTCTTTTAAACTGAATTACACTATGTGGCCCCATTTCTCTCCTTTTACCATCTAAACACTTTGGGAGGAGTTCTTTGTGAAGTACTGTTGCCCATCTCCATGGTGGATACTCATTGATGTCATTGCTGTGATACATCTGTCCCTGGTCCCTATTGGAAGCCGTGCTCGCTGTACCTCCCTTTTGGTGTGTTACACCACTAAGCTTGTTTGACTCACCAGGCGTAAGCCTTGCTGGGTCCACCTTATCTGGTAAGCCTCAGATCTATATGGTTGTGGACTACCTACAGACAACTTATTATACAGTTACTTGACCTACCTTTGGATTATTTGGACTTTATTACACTTATTTATTATTTTACTTGGTTTTCACCTTGCTGATGTCAATTTTATTCATTATATATATATATATATATATATATATATATATATATATATATTGGCTTCGCTTACAAGTTCATTTTTGGCACTATATGTCATTTCAACCACCTACATTGACTACTGTATACTTGCCCCTCAGGCCTAGTGACTAGGTTATTTGTATGTGTTTTATGTTTTCATCCATCACTTGTTATCATCATTGCTATTTCACTTCACTAGTCAGTGTATCACTCTATGTGGTTTTTACACACATTTCTATTACCATATACTTTACGAGTGTAGCGGGGTATTCCCCTTTAAGACAGAGAGACAAGAAGTTCCAGGTGAGAGGTGAGTCGGGAGGAAGTAAAGAGACATTACTGGAAGTGAAAGCAGAGGAGAGAGAGACTACATCTCCCAGTACATCTTGCAGCACCCAGGGTACATTGCTCCGGAACAGAGACTGCTGGGGCAGACTTTATAAAGGGGAGGTGGAGTTTGTTCGGTCTCTTTGGACACCCCCTCTCCTAGCAAGAGGATCTCTGTGATGAACTGCTGTGTGCACAAGGCCTGAAGCCTGGGCCTTGTGCTCCTTTCCAAAGAGCCCTCTGCCAGCCTAGCAGAGCTTTAGAGACATCTTCTCATCCTTGCTGCAGTACACCAGAAGGACTGAAGACTTGGATGTCGGTGGATTCCTGTTCCTAGACGAATCGATGGAGGAAACGGACTTGGACTTGTCCGGGTGGTGAGAGCTGTTTAAAGACAGACACTTTATCTTTACTATTCGTTGGGATTACAAAGTTGTTCTTCAAGTGCACCACCGAAAAGATTGCTAGCGAATATTGTTTCACTGAACTTCCATTTAGATCAGTCAGGCCTGACTGCATAGGTAGACATTGCTGGGTGTTAGTCTACCCATGAGGGGAAGTAGCTGTAAAAGGGCAGCGCTAGAGTTGCATAGCAATACTTTATTATTCTGATTACTCTGTTTATCTTTATTGCTGTTTATTGCAGGGATCTGCAACTTATAATACTGTTGTTTATTACTTGCCCATTAGCCTCAGTAAAATATCTAGGTCAAGTACATTGGTGTCAGTTTCACTTACTTTAATATAAGTTTTAAAGTATATCACTGTGTGTGTTTGCCATAGGACTGCGTCACCTAAAGTTGCGGTCACGCGGTCCTATCTCCCCTTACTAGCTGTGCCAGTGGGGGGTTGAGCATATTGCCGGGGGTTGGCGGAGCTGTCTTCAGGGCCCAACTAAATCTGCGGCCTTCTTAGTTGGAGGTATCGCTACACGTGGGGGTTCTCGTCCGGGATCCTGATACAGCAAGCGAACACGCCAAAAGACCGGCATGGACCCGCTAGAAGTAGGACAGTAGTACACAATGGCTGGCGCAGATCCGGCCGCGGCGGCAGCTATTGAACTCCCGGGGATCTGGCAAAGAGATGCGATAAAGCAGTTAATGACATCCCTATCACCATGCCAGAAATCATGGGTGATGGATGTGAGACCACATGCTTCGTGTACATACGCATTAATAGAGTGGAAAGACGAAATTCCAGAGCATTTTAAAAGCCAGAGCATACAAGCTATGGATGGGCAGACCTACCATCTGACACATGCGCTGCCACATAAGGGAGATCGGTTCCAAATAAGAAAGTCATCATCTCCACAGATACCTCCCCCACCATCCCCTAAGGCACAAGAGCAGGAGGATACAGAGAGTCCCAGATCATCACTGGCCACCCTCAGCACAGAACTATGCGCTGTACTGGGAGAGATTGTGGCCCAGTGCAAGAAGAATCCCACAGATTACCCAATGTCGGGGTACAGAAAGCTCCGGATATTCTCAGGGAGAAAACCTGTGCCCTCAGGGGAAGAAGGATTTGAGGAGTGGCTAGATGGCACCACTCAGGCCTTAGAGGAATGGGAAGTTCCAGAACGCAGCAAGAAACAGCGAATTGCTGAAAGTTTGAAGGGGCCTGCTCTGGATGCCATACGCAACCTGAAGATGAGCAGGAAAGACTGTACTGCACAGGACTACTTGGACATCTTGCAGAATGTGTTCGGTGGGACAGAAAAAGTTACCGAGCTCACCTATCAGCTGGAGCACTGCTACCAGAAAACAGGAGAGAAACTGTCAGAATATATGGGACGTCTAGACAAGATCCTGCATAGAATTATTCTGAAGAAGGGGATCGACCCAGGGAAGGTAGACGAGGCCCGGGCTCAGCAGGTATTGAGGGGAGCTCAGCCCCTGGATCCTATTGCATTGGCGCTGCGCACCCGACAGGACGGGAAGAACCTGGAATACCCCGACCTCATTCGAATGGTCAGAGAGGAAGAGGCCATGTGGGAGGAGAAAAAGAGGGAACAGCCAGTCGAGCCAACCAAACCTCTGGTGGTGATGGTCAGCCCGGCCATGACCCCCGAAAGAGATGCAGAAGTGGACACCCTGAAATCGCAGATGTCCCAAGTGTTGGAGATACTGACCTCTTTGATGGAAAAAGATCAAAGGAAACCAGAAAAGAAAAGTCCAAGAAAGGAGTTGTTCCCGAATACCTCAGCGCCCGCTTCTCTACAGGATCGTGAAGAAGAGGTGATTTGTTACAACTGCGGAGGGATTGGTCATTTTGCAAACATATGTTCCAGTCCCAGGAAGAAAAAGATAAATAACCGCCAGCCGGCGGAAAACTTCAGAGGGCCGCGGTGAAGGAGTCAACCGGGTGCCCATCATTTTCAGTGAGCTCCAAACTGAATGAAAAACAGAAGAAGAGAGAAAATAGAACACCTCAGAGGAAACACAACATTCTCCAACAGAGATACACCGCAGAGAAAGGGGGCAAGACCCCTCAGAAGAGACACAGCACTCCCCAGAGGGGGTGCACACCTAAGAAAAATAACAGTATCCCTCAGCGGATTCCTACACCCATAAAAAGGAGGGAAGTCAATGCATACCAGGCTCAAGAAAGGTTCAAGTCCAAAGGGAATAGGACAAAAGAGAGTCCAAAAGGGAAAGGTCTGAAGAAGGCGACCCCTGCCGGGCCATATCCGGAGAAGCTGGTGGGCCCATCTCCTATAGTGCCCATTCAAGTGGAGAGAGTCTACACCAGGGCCCTCTTGGATACCGGGGCACAAGTGACCCTACTATACCGGGACTTCTACGATAGGCACTTGAGTCATCTGCCTATCCAGAAGATAGAAGAGCTGGAAATATGGGGAATTGGAACCCAGAGTTTCCCTTACGACGGCTATCTTCCCATCAAGATGACCTTTGACCCATCCGTGGCTGGGAAGGCCGAAGTGTTTGACACCCTGGCAGTCGTGTGCCCTAGGCCGCCTGGAGCCAACAAGAATTCCCTTATAATAGGGACGAACACGGACCTGGTCCGAAGACTCCTGACCCCTCTAGTAAAAGAAGAGGGGCGAACAGCCACCAAGATCCATCCCATGCTGAAGACGGCCTACCAACGGCTGGTCCAAGAGCAGGAGACCCCTGGAGAAGGGATAGGGAAGGTGTGGAGACTTGGAAGAGAAGGGGTAGTGTTGCAGCCCGGCGAAGTAACCTGTCTCAGAGCCACTGTGAAGCTTACTTGGGAGCAGCCTGGCCCCTTTGTCGTGCTGGAGTCAGACCCAAGGGGTGAGTCCTCAGGTCTGGAAGTGATACCGGAAGTGATTCCGCTGAAGGTCCTGAAGAAGGCCCATTGTAGAGTGTTAGGAACACTACCAGAGACCCCATGGAAATCCCAGCCAGAATGCTGCTAGGCCAGGTGAGCCCTGCGGCCCCTGTTACCCTGTCAGAAGTGAAGAGGACAGGTGAAGGAGGAGATGCTTGGGAGAAGCTGTCCATGGAAAACCCGAATCTGCCAGGAGCTTGGAAGGAGAGAGCCAAGGCCCAGTTGAATAGATGGGAGAAGATCTTCTCTAAGGATGAGTTCGATGTGGGGTGTGCAAGGAGTGCCACCCATCGGATCCGCCTCCAGGAAGACAAGCCCTTCCGAGAGAGGGTCAGGCGGGTCCCCCTAGCAGATCTGGAGGATCTAAGGGAACAACTTGCAGAACTCAAGAGGACTGGTGTGATACGGGAGTCCAGAAGCCCCTATGCCTCTCCCATCGTGGTGGTCAGAAAGATGAATGGATCATTGAGGCTCTGTATCGACTACAGGACTCTCAACAGGAGAACCATACCTGACCAATACACCACTCCGAGGATAGAGGATGCCCTACAGAGCTTGTCTGGAGCTAAATGGTTCAGCGTTATGGTTCTCAAGAGCGGGTACTATCAGATTCCAATGCACCCAGAAGACAGGGAGAAGACAGCCTTCATAACCCCAGTAGGGTTCTTTGAATTCAACCGGATGCCCCAAGGTCTGTCTGGAGCCCCAGCGACTTTCCAACGTCTCATGGAGAAGACTGTAGGAGACATAAACCTTATTGAAGTCCTTGTATACCTGGACGATGTCATTGTCTTTGGGAGAACCTTGGAAGAACACGAAAGGAGGCTGGAAAAAGTGTTGAGAAGACTCAGTGAGGAAGGACTCAAGCTTTCGCCTGAGAAGTGTCGGTTCTATCAGTCTTCTGTGAACTATCTGGGGCACATAGTGTCTGAAGAAGGGGTGGCCACAGACCCTGAGAAATTGGAGGCAGTTACCTCCTGGCCACGACCCACCACAGTAACCAAACTCAGATCCTTCTTGGGGTTCTGCTCCTATTACAGGAGGTTTGTGGAAGGATTCGCCCGAATTGCCAGGCCATTGAATGAACTACTCAAGACCGAGGGGGAAGAGGACGACTCAGGGCCCAGGAAGCCGGGAGAGTCAGTCAGAGATCAGTGGAACCAGAAGTGTGAAGAGGCCTTCCAGGCATTAAAGGAGAGCCTAACCACTGCCCCAGTCTTGGCCTATGCAGACCCAACCAAGCCCTATGAACTACACGTAGATGCTAGTCATGACGGTCTGGGAGGAGTACTTTACCAAGAACACGAGGAACAACTGTGGCCTGTTGCCTACGTGAGCAGGAGCCTGACCCCCTCTGAGAAGAACTACCCCACTCACAAGCTGGAGTTCCTGGCCCTTAAGTGGGCGGTAGTAGACAAGCTCAAAGACTACCTGTATGGGGCGGAGTTCACTGTGAAGACCGATAACAACCCCCTTACCTACCTTTTCACCACGGCCAAGCTGGACGCCACTGGACACAGGTGGCTGGCCGCACTTTCTGGATTCAACTTCAGCCTAAAGTATAGGCCAGGGACTGGGAATCGAGATGCAGACGCTCTGTCCAGGAGATCTCATTCTCTCACCAGTGACGTAGAAGATTGGACCCAAGTGGCACCAGACGGGGTGCGGGCCCTTTGTCAAGGAGCTGAATTCCAAGCTCGAGGAGGTTCCAGAGCAGAGGAAATAGGAGTTACCATGGTGGGAGTCCCCAAACACTACTGTGGAGTAGCTCAACTGGAAGAGGACAACCTGCCAAGATTGTCCAAGAAGGAGTTGAGGTGTGACCAATTGGAAGACCCCATGGGGAGATTGGTCCTGGAGGCCCTGGAGAATCAGGATCCAAACAGACTCATGCGTCAACCTTCAAAAGAAGCTCGCCTGCTGAGGAAAGAGTGGGACAGGTTGCAGTTACATCAGGGAGTGGTCTACCGAAGGGGCCCCTCTGATGACTCAGAAGATAAGTGGCAACTGTTCCTCCCAGAGAAATATCGAGAGACTGTTCTGATTGCCCTGCATGACAACCATGGCCACCTAGGGGCTGAAAGGACCTTTCAACTTGTCAGAAGTCGGTTCTATTGGCCCTGCATGAGGGCAGAGATAGAAGAGTACTGCCACTCATGTGCACGGTGCGTCCAGAGGAAGACTTTACCCCATCAAGCTGCCCCAATGGGCCATCTACAGAGTCAAGACCCAATGGATCTGGTATGCATTGATTTTCTCTGCCTCGAACCCGACCTGAGTGGACTAGGAAATGTTCTGGTGATAACCAACCATTTCACCAGGTATGCCCAGGCTTTCCCCACCAAAGACCAGAAGGCCTCCACCGTAGCTAAGGTACTTATGGAGAAGTACTTTGTCCATTATGGGCTGCCACAGCGACTCCATTCAGATCAAGGGAGGGACTTTGAGAGTAAACTGATCCGGAAGCTCCTGGATTCTTTGGGAATTAAGAAGACTCGAACTACACCTTACCATCCACAGGGAGATGCTCAGCCGGAAAGGTTTAACCGAACCTTGCTCAACATGTTGGGGACTCTGGAAAGCGAGAAAAAGCAACATTGGAGCCAACACATAGCAGCCATAGTACATGCTTACAACTGCACCATCAGTGATGCTACAGGCTACTCCCCATATCGACTCATGTTTGGGAGAGAAGCGAGACTACCGGTGGACTTGGCCTTTGGCACCTCTCTGGACCATTCCTCAGCCACATCCCACAAAGGATATGTGGACAGGCTCAGACACAGACTGAAAGTAGCCTATGAACATGCTCAAGCGGCCTCAGATCAAAGGGGAGCTCGAAATAAAAGAAACTTCGACTTGAAGGTTCGGGTACAAGACCTACAGCCCGGGGATCGAGTACTGTTACGCAATCTGGGGGTCCCTGGAAAGCACAAACTTGCAGACAGATGGAGATCTGAACCCTATGTCATCTGCAGGAAGTTGCCAGGCCTACCTGTCTATACGTTGAAGCCAGAAGGAAAGGTAGGCCCACTGAAGACGTGGCATCGAAACCACCTTCTCCCACTTGCTGAGGCAGTTAGAATACCTCCCGTGGGAGACTCCCTTGAACCGGCCTCTATCCTGGATACTCCTAGGCCGAACACTCGGTCGCAAACCTCCCGAGCTGAAGATGGAGAGGCCTCTCAACTTAGTGGAAGTGAGGAGGGAGAACTTGATTGGCTGTGGCCTTCCCCAACTCCAGGAACTTCTACCATAGATCTTCCAACCACTGAAGACACCACAGATGAAACACTGAACCCAGAAGCCACAGAGTTCATAACTTCTAGTCCTTCAGCAGAATACTGGGAAGATGCCCATGATGGTTGTTCAGAGGAAGAGGAGCCTGTGGCGCCAGAGCCAGAAATCCCAAGAGAGCAAAGGGCTCGAAGAGTCATCCGGCCTCCTAAGAAGCTGACCTACCCACAAATGGGGAACAGCTCAGAAGACTCTGTAGTTACTGCTAGGAGGAATGCTGAGAATCTAGATCCCTCCACGGTCCATTTGGTGGAGGGCAACCCCAGCTCACTCTCTGGCACAGCTAGACAGGTCGCCCCCACTGAAGCGACCAGTAGACAGGACAGCTCCCCATCTTATGATGATTGGTGGGAGGCTCCTCTGTCAACCCTATGCAACCGCATTGAATCTAGAATGTTTTGCAGACCTAAAAAATGTCTTTGGGGACCAAAGATTCAAAGTGGGGGGAGTGTGTAGCGGGGTATTCCCCTTTAAGACAGAGAGACAAGAAGTTCCAGGTGAGAGGTGAGTCGGGAGGAAGTAAAGAGACATTACTGGAAGTGAAAGCAGAGGAGAGAGAGACTACATCTCCCAGTACATCTTGCAGCACCCAGGGTACATTGCTCCGGAACAGAGACTGCTGGGGCAGACTTTATAAAGGGGAGGTGGAGTTTGTTCGGTCTCTTTGGACACCCCCTCTCCTAGCAAGAGGATCTCTGTGCTGAACTGCTGTGTGCACAAGGCCTGAAGCCTGGGCCTTGTGCTCCTTTCCAAAGAGCCCTCTGCCAGCCTAGCAGAGCTTTAGAGACATCTTCTCATCCTTGCTGCAGTACACCAGAAGGACTGAAGACTTGGATGTCGGTGGATTCCTGTTCCTAGACGAATCGGCGGAGGAAACGGACTTGGACTTGTCCGGGTGGTGAGAGCTGTTTAAAGACAGACACTTTATCTTTACTATTCGTTGGGATTACAAAGTTGTTCTTCAAGTGCACCACCGAAAAGATTGCTAGCGAATATTGTTTCACTGAACTTCCATTTAGATCAGTCAGGCCTGACTGCATAGGTAGACATTGCTGGGTGTTAGTCTACCCATGAGGGGAAGTAGCTGTAAAAGGGCAGCGCTAGAGTTGCATAGCAATACTTTATTATTCTGATTACTCTGTTTATCTTTATTACTGTTTATTGCAGGGATCTGCAACTTATAATACTGTTGTTTATTACTTGCCCATTAGCCTCAGTAAAATATCTAGGTCAAGTACATTGGTGTCAGTTTCACTTACTTTAATAGAAGTTTTAAAGTATATCACTGTGTGTGTTTGCCATAGGACTGCGTCACCTAAAGTTGCGGTCACGCGGTCCTATCTCCCCTTACTAGCTGTGCCAGTAGGGGGTTGAGCATATTGCCGGGGGTTGGCGGAGCTGTCTTCAGGGCCCAACTAAATCTGCGGCCTTCTTAGTTGGAGGTGTTCCCCTTTAATGCAGAGAGACAAGAAGTTCCAGGTGAGAGGTGAGTCGGGAGGAAGTAAAGAGACATTATGGAAGTGAAAGCAGAGGAGAGAGAGAGAGACTACATCTCCCAGTACATCTTGCAGCACCCAGGGTGCATTGCTCCAGAACAGAGACTGCTGGGGGAGACTTTATAAAGGGGAGGCAGAGTTTTGGTTGGTCTCTTTGGACACCCCTCTCCTAGCAAGAGGATGTCTGTGCTGAACTGCTGTGTGCACAAGGCCTGAAGCCTGGGCCCTGTGCTCCTTTCCAAAGAGCCCTCTGCCAGCCTAGCAGAGCCTTAGAGACATCTAATCCTCCTTGCTGCAGTACACCAGAAGGATTGAAGACTTGGATGTCGGTGGATTCCTGTTCCTAGACGAATCGATGGAGGAAACGGACTTTGACTTGCCCGGGTGGTGAGAGCTGTTTAAAGACAGATACCTTTATCTTTACTATTCGTTGGGATTACAAAGTTGTTCTTCAAGTGCACCACCGAAAAGATTGCTAGCGAATATTGTTTCACTGAACTTCCATTTAGATCAGTCAGGCCTGACTGCATAGGTAGACATTGCTGGGTGTTAGTCTACCCATGAGGGGAAGTAGCTGTAAAAGGGCAGCGCTAGAGTTGCATAGTAATACTTTATTATTCTGATTACTCTGTTTATCTTTATTACTGTTTATTGCAGGGATCTGCAACTTGTTATACTGTTGTTTATTACTTGCCCATTAGCCTCAGTAAAATATCTGGGTAAAGTACATTTGGTTTCAGTTCCGCTTACTTTAATAGGAGTTTTAAAGTATATTCTGTGTATGTTTGTTATAGGACTGCGTCACCAACAGTTGCGGTCACGCGGTCCTATCCCTCTATCACCAGCTGTGCCACGGGAGGTTAGAGCCGATTGCCAGGGGTTGACAGCAGTGCACTACAGGGCCCAAATCAATATCAGCGGCTCTCTTAACTGGGGGTAGCGCTACACGTGGGGGCTCGAGTCCGGGATCCTTGTACGTTGCACGCTGCAATCAAGCCGGTCAGAAGTACCAGCATGGACCCGCTGGCAATGTCACAGTGGTGCGCAGCGATTGGCGCTGATCCAACCGCGGCGGTAGTCATTGTACTCCCGGGGGAAAGATGGAAGGAAGAGGAGATAAAACAGCTCGTATTGTTACTGTCTCCGAGCCACAAAGCATGGGTGATGGATTTTAGGCCAGATCCAGTGATCTCGTTTACATACGCACTGGTAGAATGGAAAAACGAAATCCCAGAGCATTTTAAAAGTCAGAGTATACAAGCCATAGATAATCAGATCTATCACTTGATACATACGCTGCCAGTGAAGGAAGAATGGTTTCAGACACCAAAGCCATCACTCCCACAATTATCTCCACCACTATCCCCTAAAGCAGAAAAGCTTAAGGAACTATTAAGCCCGGGATCACCGCTGGCCGCTATAGGGCCTGAATTGTTGAATGCTCTAGGAGACCTTGTAATTAAGTGCCAGAAAAGCAGTACGGTGCATGTGGAGGCCGGTTACCGGAAGCTTAGCACCTTCTCAGGGAAGCTCCCCGTCCCTGCGGGGGAGGAAGATTTTGACACTTGGGTGGAACAGGCATTGCAGGCAGTAGAAGCATGGGAGGTGCCTGAGGCACAGAAGAGACAGCGAGTCTTAGAAAGTCTGAAAGGTGCCGCGGCAGAAGCGGTGAAGAGCTTCCGGTTTGGAAATGAAAACTGTACAGCTCAAGATTGCCTGGCCATGCTGCAGGAAGAGTTTGGTCAGCTGGAGAAGGTGTCAGAGATGATTTATCAAATTGAACACACTCTCCAGCAGCCGAATGAGAAACTGTCAGAATATGTTAGAAGGCTGAACAGGCAGTTATGCAAGATTGTACTGAAGAAGGGAATGCTGCCCAAAGATGCAGATGAAGCACGCATGAAGCAGATCATGAGGGGAGCGCGGCGCTCAGACCCGGTCTGGCTGCACCTGAAAACCTCAGGAGGAGGAATGTCACTAACCTACTCTGATCTAATAAAAATTATTAGGGACGAAGAGGCGCTGGAGGAAGATCAGCAGGTGGCCAAGGCGAATGTCACACCTGTACCAGTGTTGGTCCATTCGGTCAAGAGCCCAGAAAGAGATGCGGAGGTTGACACTCTGAAATCGCAAATGGCCCAAGTGTTGGAGATGCTGACCTCTTTGATGGAGAAAGATCAGAGAAGACGAGAGAAACCAAGCCCAAGAAAGGAGTTGTTCCCGAACACCTCAGCACCGGCCTCCCTACAGGACCGAGAAGAGGTGATTTGCTATAACTGCGGAGGGAGTGGCCACTTTGCTAACGTATGCTCCAGCCCAAAGAAGAAGAAGAGAACAGATAATTGCAAGCCGGCGGGAAACTCCAAAGGGGCCCCGGTGAAGGAGTCAACCGGGTGCCCATCATCTTCAGTGCGCTCCAAACTAAAAAAAAAGGCCAAGAATGGAGGAGACAAAACTCCTAGGAGGAGGTATAGTACACCCCCACCAAGATGTACCCCAGAGGGAGGGGGCAAGACCCCTCAGTGGAAGTACAGCACCCCAAAGAAGGAACATCCACCTAAAAGGAACAATAACATCCCTCAGCGGGTTTGTGCCCCCATTGAGAGGGAGAAAGTCAATGCATGCCAGGCTCAGGAAAAATTAAAGTCCAAAAGGAGCAGGGCAAGGGTCGAAAGCAAAAAAAAGAGGTGACCCCAGTCCGGCCATACCCAAAGGAACTGGTGGGCCCGTCTCCTACTGTGCCCATTCAAGTGGAAGGAGTCTATACTAAAGCTCTTTTGGACACCGGAGCACAGGTGACTTTACTATACCGGGACTTCTATGATAGGCACTTGAGTCATCTGCCTATCCAGAAGATAGAAGAGCTGGAGATATGGGGACTTGGAACCCAGAGTTTCCCTTATGATGGGTACCTGCCCATAAAGATGACTTTCGACCCATCCGTGGCTGGGAAGGCTGAAGTGTTTGACACCCTGGCAGTTGTGTGTCCCCGGCCGCCTGGAGCCAGCAAGATTTCCCTGATCATTGGGACAAACACGGATCTAGTCAGGAGACTCCTGACCCCTCTAGTGAAAGAGAGAAACCATTCAGCCACCAAAATCCATCCCATGCTAAAGACGGCCTACCAACGACTGGTCTTAGAGCAGAAGACCCCGGGAGAGGGGATAGGGAAGGTGTGGAGACTTGGCAGAGAAGGAGTAGTGCTACAGCCCGGAGAAGTAACCTGTCTTAGGGCCACTGTGAAGCTTTCGTGGGAACAACCTGGCCCCTTTGTCATGCTGGAATCAGACCCAAGGGAAGAGTCCTCAGGCCTGGAAGTGATACCAGAAGTGATTCCGTTCAAGGCCCTGAAGAAGGCCCATGGCAGAGTTCCGGTGAGTGTTAGGAACACTACGGGAGGACCCATGGAGATCCCTGCCAGAGTGTTGCTTGGTCAGGTGAGCCCTGCTGCCCCGGTCACTTGGTCCGAAGTCAAGGGGACGGGTGACGGAGGAGATGTTTGGGAGAAACTGTCCGTGGAAAACCCGAACCTACCCAGGGCTTGGAAAGAAAGAGCCAAGGCCCAGCTGACCAGGTGGGAGAAGATCTTTTCCGAAGATGAATTCGATGTGGGGTGTGCAAGAAGTGCCACCCATCGGATCCGCCTCCAAGAAGATAAGCCCTTCCGAGAGAGGGTCAGGCGGGTCCCCCTGGCAGATCTGGAGGATCTGAGGGAACAACTTGTAGAACTAAAGAAGACTGGTGTGATCCGGGAGTCTAGAAGTCCCTATGCCTCCCCAATCATGGTGGTCAGAAAGAAGAATGGGTCGTTGAGGCTTTGTATCGATTACAGGACTCTCAACAGGAGAACCATCCCTGACCAATACACCACGCCAAGGATAGAAGATGCCCTACAAAGTTTGTCTGGAGCCAAATGGTTCAGTGTGATGGACCTCAAGAGTGGGTACTATCAAATCCCTATGCACCCAGAAGACAGGGAGAAGACAGCCTTCATAACCCCGGTGGGATTCTTCGAATTCAATAGGATGCCTCAGGGTCTGTCTGGAGCTCCTGCTACCTTTCAACGCCTTATGGAGAAGACTGTTGGAGACATGAATCTTATAGAAGTCCTTGTGTACTTGGACGATGTCATTGTCTTTGGAAGAACCTTGGAAGAACATGAAGCCAGGTTGGAGAAAGTATTGAGAAGACTCAGCGAAGAGGGACTTAAGCTTTCCCCCAAGAAGTGTCAGTTCACAGAAGACTGGTAGAACCATCTGGGGCACATAGTGTCTGAAGAAGGGGTGGCCACAGATCCTGAGAAGTTGGAAGCAGTCACTTCCTGGCCACGACCCACCACAGTAACAGAGCTCAGATCCTTCCTGGGGTTCTGCTCCTATTATAGGAGGTTTGTGGAGGGGTTTGCTCGGATTGCCCGCCCGTTGAATGAATTGCTAAAGGCAGAAGGGGAAGAGGATGACTCAGGGCCCAGGAGGCCTGGTGAGTCAGTTCAAGATCAGTGGAACCCAAGGTGTGAAGAGGCCTTTCATGCTCTGAAGAGGAGCTTAACCACTGCCCCAGTCCTGGCCTACGCCGACCCTACCAGACCTTATGAATTACATGTGGATGCCAGCCATGAGGGTCTAGGTGGTGTACTCTACCAAGAACATGAAGGACAACTGCGACCAGTGGCCTATGTGAGCAGGAGCCTGACCCCCTCAGAAAAGAATTACCCCACTCATAAGCTGGAATTCCTGGCCCTCAAATGGGCGGTAGTAGACAAGCTAAAAGACTACTTGTATGGGGCAGAGTTTACTGTGAAGACAGACAACAACCCCCTGACCTACCTCTTCACCACCGCGAAACTAGATGCCACCGGACACAGGTGGTTGGCCGCATTGTCTGGATTCAACTTCAGTCTGAAGTACAGACCAGGAGCCGGAAATAGGGATGCAGATGCCCTGTCCCGGAGGTCTCATGCCACGACAAATGACTGGGAAGATTGGACCCAAGTGGCACCGGACGGGGTGCGGGCCCTTTGTCAAGGGGCTGAATTCCAAGCCAGAGGAGGCTCCAGAGCAGAAGAAATAGGGGTTACCATGGTAGGAGTCCCCAAACACTATTGTGGGGTAACTCAACTGGAGGAAGACAACCTACCGAGACTGTCCAAGAAGGAGTTGAGGTGTGACCAATTGGAAGACCCCATGGGGAGATTGGTCCTCGAAGCCCTGGAGAATCAGGATCCCAACAAATTCCTACATCACCCCTCAAAGGAGGCTCGCCTGTTGAGGAAGGAATTGGACAGGCTACAGGTACATCAGGGAGTGGTCTACCGAAGGGGCCCCTCTGATGACTCAGAAGATAAGTGGCAGTTATTTCTTCCAGAGAAGCACCGAGAGACTGTACTAATTGCCCTGCATGACCATCATGGTCACCTAGGGGCAGAAAGGACCTTCCAGCTCGTCAGAAATCGGTTCTATTGGCCCTGCATGAGGGCAGAAGTAGAGGAGTATTGCCATTCCTGTGCACAATGCATTCAGAGAAAGACCCTACCCCATCAAGCTGCCCCAATGGGCCACTTACAGAGTCAAGGCCCAATGGATCTGGTATGCATTGACTTTCTCTGCCTCGAACCCGACCTGAGTGGATTGGGGAATGTTCTGGTAATAACCGACCATTTCACCCGCTATGCTCAAGCTTTCCCAACCAAAGACCAGAAGGCATCCACCGTGGCCAAGATACTTATGGAGAAGTATTTTGTCCATTACGGACTACCACAGAGACTCCACTCAGATCAAGGAAGGGACTTTGAGAGTCGGTTGATCCGAAGACTTTTGGATTCATTAGGAATAAAGAAGACCAGAACCACGCCTTACCACCCACAAGGAGATGCTCAGCCGGAGAGATTTAACCGGACCCTGCTCAACATGTTGGGAACCTTAGAAACAGAGAAGAAGCAACACTGGAGTCAGCACATATCAGCCCTAGTACATGCCTATAACTGTACCACAAGTGACGCCACTGGCTACTCCCCTTATCGACTTATGTTTGGGAGAGAAGCAAGGCTACCTGTGGACCTGGCCTTTGGCACTTCTATAGACAATACCTCAGCTACATCCCACAAGGGATACGTGGACAGACTTAGACGTAGCTTGCAGGTGGCCTATGAACAAGCCCAGGCGGCTTCGGATCAAAGGGGGGCCCGCAACAAGAGAAATTTTGATCTGAAGGTTCGAGTGCAAGATCTGCAGCCCGGGGACCGAGTACTGCTACGCAATCTGGGGGTCCCTGGAAAACACAAGCTTGCCGACAGGTGGAGATCTGAGCCCTATGTTGTCTGTAGGAAGTTGCCTGGTTTGCCTGTCTACAAACTAAAGCCAGAAGGAAAGGTGGGTCCACTGAAGACGTGGCATCGGAACCACCTGCTCCCACTTGCTGAGGCAGTCAGAATACCTCCCGTGAGAGACTCCCCTGAACCGGCCTCTATTCTGGATATTCCTAGGCCGAACACTCGGTCCCAGACCTCTCGAGCCAAAGATGGGGAGGCCTCCCAATTGAGTACAGAAGAAGGTGGAGAACTGGACTGGCTGTGGCCTCCCTCGACTCTGGGAATGTCCGCCATAGATCTCCCAAATGGAGGGGATACCCCAGATGCAACGCTGAATCCGGAGGCTACTGAATTCATACCCTTCAGTCCCTCAGCTGATTACTGGGAAGATGTTCCTGACAATTGCGCAGAGGAGGACTCTAGAGATTCCATACGTCAGTCGACTTCTTAATCAGAGGTTCCAGAACCAGCAATGTTACCTGAACTTACTCCTGAAGAAGAGCCTGTGGTGCCAGAGTCAGAAGCACCAAGAGAGCAGAGGGCTCGCAGAGTCATCAGGCCTCCCAAGAAACTAACTTACCCCCAAATGGGGATGAGCTCAGAGGACTCTGTTGTAACGGCTAGGAGAAGTGTTGAACAACCTGATCCTTCCACCGTCCATTTGGTGGAGGGCAACCCCAGCTCACTCTCTGGCACAGTTAGGCAGGCCACTCATGGTAGTGTGACCTGTGGGCAAGAGAGTTCCATCCCAAAGTTTTGGTGGGAATTCCCTATGCCAACATCATGCTCGACATTGTCCAAAATGGTAAACAGTATTTGTTGAAGTTTATCTTTGGGGACCAAAGAGTTCAAGTGGGGGGAGTGTGTAGCGGGGTGTTCCCCTTTAATGCAGAGAGACAAGAAGTTCCAGGTGAGAGGTGAGTCGGGAGGAAGTAAAGAGACATTATGGAAGTGAAAGCAGAGGAGAGAGAGACTACATCTCCCAGTACATCTTGCAGCACCCAGGGTGCATTGCTCCAGAACAGAGACTGCTGGGGGAGACTTTATAAAGGGGAGGCGGAGTTTTGGTCGGTCTCTTTGGACACCCCTCTCCTAGCAAGAGGATGTCTGTGCTGAACTGCTGTGTGCACAAGGCCTGAAGCCTGGGCCGTGTGCTCCTTTCCAAAGAGCCCTCTGCCAGCCTAGCAGAGCCTTAGAGACATCTAATCCTCCTTGCTGCAGTACACCAGAAGGATTGAAGACTTGGATGTCGGTGGATTCCTGTTCCTAGACGAATCGATGGAGGAAACGGACTTTGACTTGCCCGGGTGGTGAGAGCTGTTTAAAGACAGATACCTTTATCTTTACTATTCGTTGGGATTACAAAGTTGTTCTTCAAGTGCACCACCGAAAAGATTGCTAGCGAATATTGTTTCACTGAACTTCCATTTAGATCAGTCAGGCCTGACTGCATAGGTAGACATTGCTGGGTGTTAGTCTACCCATGAGGGGAAGTAGCTGTAAAAGGGCAGCGCTAGAGTTGCATAGCAATACTTTATTATTCTGATTACTCTGTTTATCTTTATTACTGTTTATTGCAGGGATCTGCAACTTGTTATACTGTTGTTTATTACTTGCCCATTAGCCTCAGTAAAATATCTGGGTAAAGTACATTTGGTGTCAGTTCCGCTTACTTTAATAGGAGTTTTAAAGTATATTCTGTGTATGTTTGTTATAGGACTGCGTCACCAACAGTTGCGGTCACGCGGTCCTATCCCTCTATCACCAGCTGTGCCACGGGAGGTTAGAGCCGATTGCCAGGGGTTGACAGCAGTGCACTACAGGGCCCAAATCAATATCAGCGGCTCTCTTAACTGGGGGTAGCGCTACAGAGGTATCGCTACACGAGTATATTATCATTTTGAGCGCCGCACTTTTTCATTTTTTCACTTGTTTCACATGCGGTATTGCATGCCATAGAAGTCAATGTGGAACTAATTATTTTCGTTTCCATTGACTTCTATGGGCAAACTCGCTTTGATATGCGAGTGCTTTGAATTACAAGCATTCTCCTGGAACGGATTATCCTTGTAATCCAAGGTTCCACTGTACGAGATTGTGGTAAGGCAATACTTTTGCAATAGCTATGTAATTGTTATGACCAGACTTCAGTTTTAATATATCAAAGAATAGTACTACTACCAGTACTACATTCTGTTGCTGTTTTTTTCTACTACAGCTCTCTGCATTATGGATGACTGCTCACTGCTGGGTGAAAACCAAAGAGGAGTAAAAGAAAAAAAATAGCATGAACCACTGCTGTGAGAAGTTCCAGGGGGGAGTATTTGGGAGCATAACATAGCTATAGCAAAAGAACTGCCTTACAACAATCTTGTGCATGTTTTCTTAATTGTGAAGCCTGTAGAGGGGCCTCATGAAGATGAGCCTCAATACTTTCTGAGTCACTGACTGATGGCAAGTATTCTTGTCTGAAGTGCTGATATCACTCTAATTCTACTGCCTGCACGATTTGTATGGCTGAATTATATGGCCAGGCAACTAGCACTTTCAGAAGGTCAGTAATGTCATTCCCAATACTTCTTCCAGCACAGGTTCCCTTGAAATAATTTAAAGTTTCTAGGACTATTTTAATATTCGTCTTGAAGGACGTCTGGGAAAACGTAATTTTGCCTTAATAAGCTTAGACATTATGGAGCACAGCCCACAGGGTCTCCTCATTGCGGTGGCCGTGTGAGATTAGCTAATGTTTGTCTGTGTTTACACATTACTACACAGCGTGGCAAAACTGCAATCAAGACAAATTAACATGGACGTCTCCAAAAAGACATTTCCTGGCCAGCCTCACGTCAGCACACTATGGGTTAACCCCTTCCTCCGGTCTCCCAGTACCACCTTCTTTTAGCTGATAAATAGGGGGCCCCTCCTCCCTTGCCCTCGTTCCTTATTTTTGGTCGGACGACCAGACCACCACGAAAAACAACAAAACAACACAGAACAAACCCACCTGCCGAACCCACCCACCCAGGTTCAAGCCTCTCCTGGGACTGGAAGGTCCAGAATACTAAAGGTAGCATCCTTTTAGAACACTGGACGCTCGAGGTGCATGAGCTATGCGGGCATATTGAGCTATAGGAGCTTACATACAGGGCTGTGGTGATGCTGTCTCCTCTCATGCTCCATGCTGCTGGGCTCCTTAGGAGCGTGCCGGTGTATTGCCGAGCATTGCCCCCCAGCGCATTCTGCCCGCTCTGTACTGCGCAGGCGCGGCGCTTTTTCCGAAAATAGCCGAACATGTAGAGCAGAGAGTCAGCTCTACATGGCGCCTGCGCACACCAAATTGTGCTACACTGCTGACATCCAGGCTCTTTCTTTACCATCCCCGTGGACATGGAGGATGTTAAAAAAAGAGCCAGGAGGCCGAGCGAGCGTAGCGAGCCGTCCGAGCGAAGCGAGGACGTGAGGCCGACTGGCCACTTACATCTAGGTCCACGCAGGCGCCGTGTAGAGCTGACTCTCAGCTCTACACGTTCGGCTATTTTCGGAAGCTCATTGACGTTCGTACTGCGCAAGCGCCGCGCCTGCGCAGTACAGTTGGGGGCAGAATCCGCCGGGGGGACGTTTGTCGGCAGATCACCGGCCGCCCCCTCCGTGCTTTCTGTGGAATTGCGATGATGTCACGGAGGGGGGCGGCATTGTGGGCGGCGCTGGGGGCGTGAACTAGCGTGGCTAGAAAAGCCCTGTAAGCCAGGAAAATCATTGCTGTATGCCTCAGTGCTTGAGAGAGACGTCCTGGTGAGTCTCCTTCAGTGAGGGGGAGTGGAGAGATTGTGTCAGCATTATGCACTGCCTGTTTTTTTAAAGTGACATGAACTTTATTTTACCTAACAGCACTCAGTGTTTCTCAAATATACTGCTGCCACCCCTAGAGAATTTGGACTAAATGCAAGGTAAAGAGCATTTATTTAAAAGAGATAACTATTATATATATATGAGAGTGAGAATTTTCCTGTTGCTTATTGGCTATATCCTGTCTTTTATATAGCATGAGCTCACCACAGCCCCATAATGCACGAAGATCACCAGAAAGGTAGGAGGGGTCTACGGGGGCCACAATATAAAAGAGTGCAACACCAAAACTAAAGAGGTGTTTTGTCTTTTAGGAGCAGAAGCCCTAATACAAGACAAGTGCGGAAGAAAAAGACCCGCCACTGTTCTAAATCTCCGCAAGCGTCTGGGTCTCGGACAATGCACAAATCACAATCCAGCCCAGGTCGCAAAACTACTCAAACTGCTACAGTAGCAGAGCCAAATGTGACCGGAGGCCGCCCTAATGAGGGGTTTTGCTGGGCATGTTCAGCGCCATCCGCTCCTGGGAAACTCTTATGCGCAGACTGCATCAAAGAGGTAGCCACAGACAAAGAAGCGGAGGCACGCAGAATAAAAGACTATATTCACGAGGCAGTGACAGAAAGTATACAGTCAGCCTCAGGCTTCAGGGCTCCGGGGACTAAAGCTAGAATCAGGAGCACAGCGGAGCAAAGGCGAGATTCGTCTCCAGTGCTAGAGGTGTCGTCACGAGATTCCTCTGTCTCAGAGGAACCCTCTGAGTACTTATTTGACTTTCAATGCATAGAGCCTTACGTTACGGCCGTAAAAGAGGCCATAGACTGGGAACAGGATGCCCAGCCACCTGAAAAAATTAAAAGGTTTTTTCCTAGCCGGAAGAACCAAGGGGAGACCTTTCCACTCTTGCCAGAGATCCGAGAGTGGTTCGAGGAGGAATGGGAAAAGCCAGAAAAGAGGTTAAATGTACAGAATCGTTTCGCAAGGCTATACCCATTTAAGACTCCAGAAGCTGCCCTTTGGGAATCCCCACTAGGCATAGACGCGGCCTTACAGCGCTTGGCTAGACAAGTGGCCCTGCCATTGCAGGATTCTACAACTTTCAGAGACCCGATGGACAGACGTGCAGATACAGACCTAAAGAAGGTTTATTCATCTGCTGGTGCGGCTTGCTGCCCTGCCATAGCCTTAACCTCAGTCTCCAGAGCCTTGAAGGTTTGGACCACAAATGTCCAGACAGCTCTAAGGTCTAACGTGGAAATGGACAGAATCATTTTGGCAATGGAGGAATTGGATCTCTCAGCCGACTTCCTGGCAGAAGCCTCTATGGACTTAGTAAAACTTCTCGCTAGGATCATGGCTTTTGCAGTGACCGCAAAAAGGGCCCTATGGCTGCGTCATTGGGTAGCAGACAGTACCTCAAAACTGGGTCTCTGTAATATTCCATTTAATGGCAAAACGTTGTTTGGTGGCACCTTAGAAGAAGCTATTAAACGAGCTACAGGAGGGAAGTCAGGCCTGATACCACAAAGACCTAAAAGAAGACAGCAGGCCACCCGGTCAGGCCAATCAGACTACAGAAGGGCGCAGGATGCCAGATCATACAGACCGGGGCGAGAATACACAAGGCCCTATTGGAAGAGCTCCCAGAACTCTTTTCTACGAAACGTAAAGACCAAGGCCGCGCAGACCGCTAAGAAATCGGAGAAGTCTTTTTGACGTGTCAGCCACCCATCCTCCCCAGGTGGGTGCCAGATTGGCATCCTTCTGGAGAGTATGGGCGGAGACGGTCAAGGACCAATGGGTCCAGAAGACGGTCAAGCAAGGATACAAAATAATTTTTCGACAAAAACCACCCAACATAGTGGCCCAGACAGAATGGCCACAAGACCAGAAAAAACGGAAGTGCTTACTAGAATATATAACCGAATTACTTCAAAAAAATGCAATCACACCGGTACCTCTAAAACAGCGGAAAACGGGAGTTTATTCACCAATTTTTCTGGTACCCAAAGCATCAGGAGATCTAAGACCGGTTTTGGACCTAAGATCCTTGAACCACTATATTGTCCCCAAAACATTCAAGATGGAATCAATATTTACGATTATATCAGTTCTGCAATCAGGAGACTGGTTAATATCAGTCGATTTAGCAGATGCGTACCTGCATGTCCCAATCAACGAGAAGCACCAAAAATACCTAAGATTCATGGTAGGGGAAGACCATTTCCAGTTCAGGTGTCTACCCTTCGGGATCAGCACAGCGCCTCGGGTCTTCTCCAAGATCTTGCTAGCTGTCATCGCCGTCATTCGATTAAGAGGCATAAAGATCTTCCACTACCTAGACGACATCTTAGTAGTGGCTCGTACAAGCGAAGAGTTAGCGACACAGCGCGAGCTAGTACTGGAGACTCTATCAGAATTCGGCTGGATTATCAACAAGCAGAAGAGCCAGCTGATCCCCTCTCAAGAGATGGAATACCTGGGACTTGTTTTCAACACAAGAAAAGGGCTTGTCTCGCTACCAGGACGCAAGAAAGTCGAGTTAGTAGCCTGCGTAAACAGCGTGATGGAGTCCTCATCACTGTCAGCAAGGGATTGCATGACACTTCTGGGAATGTTCACCGCAGCGATCCCAGCTATCCCCTGGGCAAGATTCCATACAAGAGCATTCCAGACATCCTTCCTGAACCAGTGGGATGGCGTATCATTGCACCAGAAGATCTTCATACCAAGACGGATCCGCCAAGGCCTGGCGTGGTGGATAGCACCAGAAAACCTGTCGCAGGGCATGCACCTCAGCCCCGGAGACTGGATTCGGATAACCTCGGATGCCAGTCTCCGGGGCTGGGGCGCTCACTGCCTCGGCAGGCAGGTTCAAGGCGAATGGAGCAGGATGGAAACCAGACACTCCAACCTCTTGGAATTACAGGCAGCATACCTGGCCCTGCGGGCCTTCGAGAATCTAGTCCACGGGGCTCGAGTCAAACTGATGTTGGACAACCAAACGGCGGTGGCTTATATAGCCAAACAGGGTGGAACCAAGAGCTTGCCGCTGTTGCAGGTGGCAACCAACATATTCGTTTGGGCAGAAGCGCATGTGGAAGCCCTAACAGCAGCCTACATTCCGGGCAGTCAGAATCACATAGCAGACCGTCTGAGCCGGGATTTCCCCAACAAGAATGAATGGACACTCAACAGGGACGTCTTAGAGACAATCTTCCACAAGTGGTGGACACCCTCGGTAGACCTAATGGCGACTCCATGGAATGCGAAGACACCCCGGTTCGTGTCAAGGTTTCGCTGCGACGAGGCAGTAGCCCAAGACGCCTTCTCAATTCCGTGGGATTTTCCCTTTGTCTACCTTTTTCCACCGTTACCTCTGGTAATGAAAACCCTACTGAAGATTGCGAGGGAGAACGTCCATGCAATTGTAATCCTGCCCTTCTGGCCATGGAGACCATGGTTCCCTCTGCTCCTACAGATGGCGGCAGTCCCCCCAATACAGCTGCCACTGAAGAGAGACCTTCTACAGCAGGGCCAATGGTGTCATCCCAACCCGGGCAGGTTACAGCTGATGGCTTGGTTGTTGAATCGGCCAGACTACAGTCACAAGGCATCTCGGAGGAAGTAATTTCAACGCTACTAAAATCTAGAAAAGCCACAACCAATGTCACTTATAACAGAATTTGGAAGAAATTTACGGCATTTGCCCTGCAACAGAAGTTTTCTCCGTTATCCCCAAGCATTGCGCAAGTGTTGGACTTCTTACAGTCAGCTCTAAAAGCGGGCTTAGCCTATAACACCATAAAGGTTCAAGTGTCAGCATTGGCGTGCTTCACAGGTCACAAGTGGGCAGGTGAGCCTCTAATAAGACAGTTCCTCAGAGCAGTCATAAAATTGAAACCACCAAGGAGACCCCTGTTCCCAGCATGGGATCTGGGCACGGTACTAAAAGCCCTGCTCCTACATCCATTCATCCCTGCAGAGACATGCCCGCTTTGGTTCTTGACAGTCAAGCTGATCTTCCTTACAGCCATAACGTCGGCAAGAAGGGTTTCAGAACTAGCAGCTCTGTCCTGCAAGAATCCATATTGCATCATTCTCCAGGACAAAGTGATCCTAAGGCCCTCACCGGCCGTAACACCTAAAGTGGTTTCCAAATTCCATGTGAATTGGGAGGCAGTCCTACCAAGCTTCACACAGCCACCAAAACAAGCGGAAGAGCTAGATCTCAGACCACTGGACATGGTCAACTTGTTCTCAATTTACCTACACCGCTCTCTACAGGTACGCAAAACTAATACCCTTTTCGTCCTGCCATCCGGGCCTAGGAAAGGACAAGCGGCATCCGCAAGAATCATAGCGACTTGGATCACCAAGGTGATAAGCCTCACGTATGAGAAACAGGGGCTGACGCCTCCACAAGTTCTTAGAGCTCATTCTACCAGAGGGGTGGCAGCCTCATGGGCAGCTTCGGCTAAGATACCGATTGAAGACATATGCAGGACCGCTAGTTGGAGCTCCTGCGAAACCTTCGCTAAACACTACAGTTTAGATGTCACAGCGGCCAACGCATCAAATTTTGGAAACGCAGTGGTGTCCACACCTCTGCAAACAAAATAAAATATTCACTATAGCAGCATTTTCAGTTGTTGTTCGAGTCTTATCTTTTCCCCACCCTAAATCAGCTAAATTAAATCCCATAGTGTGCTGACGTGAGGCTGGCCAGGAAAATGGAAAATTGTTATCAATACTTACTGTAATTTTCCTTTCCTGGCCTGTCCTCACGTCAGCACAGCTCCTTTCCCCCCCGATAAGCCTGTCGTCCTCCAGTTAAGTGGAACAAGGGCAAGGGAGGAGGGGCCCCCTATTTATCAGCTAAAAGAAGGTGGTACTGGGAGACCGGAGGAAGGGGTTAACCCATAGTGTGCTGACGTGAGGACAGGCCAGGAAAGGAAAATTACAGTAAGTATTGATAACAATTTTCCATTTTCCCATACTCCCCAAAAGCTAGCGGTGTGAATATGCACCCTTTCATATGTTGGAGCGCTAATCTCACAAAAAAAGAGACAACTTCTTACTAAGAAATGGATGAAAATATCTTGTCGGCGCTGCCCATAATAACCAGGGTCTGTCTGTTAAACATGTGCATTCGTTTTCATCCGAATGCATTTTCGTCCGAATTTCAGGTATTTACGTTATCGTTTTAACAAACGATAACGAAAGCGCAGAATCCGAAAACCGAAAGATCTGACATAAACAAATGCTTTATTTTCGTTTTCGTTGCGACAACAGTTCGATATAGATAGGAGATTCGACGTGACGCTGACAATAACAATCTGTGTCTATCGAACCTGTGGTCGAATGTGCCTAACCTTAACTCTATTAGTCCAATATTATTCTACATAGAGAGAAAAGATTTGACATAGAGAGAAAAGATTAGACATTATAGAGACATGCAGATTCAACGAAGTAGCTAAAAACATACAATCGCAGCGAGCGGACATTTATGGGGTAATGCTCCGCCCATAGGCTATAGAAGAATTCTAATGTTGGTCGACTAGTAATAATAATTAATAAATATAATTATTACTAGTGTCATACAACATTTAGAATTCTACTATAGCTTGTAGGCGGAACATTCGACCGGAAATGTACGATTGCGGCGTCGTACAGTTTCGCTGCTTAGTCGAATCTTCTTAGAACATTTGACAGACACCATAAGCCTTCAATGACAGATTCAACCTTAATTATTTGGATTTTCGGACGAATGCATTTTTTTTTTTTTAAATCAAAAGGGTGTTTATTGAACAAATAGATAAACAACAACAATTTCCAATGTACAAGCATATAATCGACTCCGTCAACTGCTCATCATACAAATATACACATTTGCCTTTCATGTATCGATTAAGCATGGTCTTCCATAAACTACTCCATCCCCCCCCCCCCGACCCTTAACATGTCATACCAGGCATACATACAGTACATATTTCAATATCCCTTACAAACATTGCAAAAGTCTGGTCATCACCAGTTCTTTTGGGCTTAGACCTGGTGTGTCCAGCCATCGTGACCATATCCGCTCAAACCTGCCTTGGCACCCCCTATGTTGGTAAATATATTTCTCCATAATGAGTGTATTCCCCATATGGGTAATCCACGAATAGTGATGAGCCGAACACCCCCGGGTTCGGTTCGCACCAGAACCCGCGAACGGACCGAAAGTTCGAACGAACATTAGAACCCTATTAAATACAATGGATGCGAACGTTCGAATTCTAAAGTGCTAATTATAACAACTATTATGCATGTTATTTTCCTAAAAAGGTTTTGGGAACCCGGGTTCTGCACCAGGGGACATGTATCAATGCAAAAAGAAGTTTTAAAAACGGTCGTTTTTCGGGAGCAGTCATTTTAATGATGCATAAAGTGAAAAAAAAAAAGTCAAATATTCCTTTAAATATCGTACCTGGGGGGTGTCTAAAGTATGCCTGTGAAGTGCCACGTGTTTCCCGTGTTTAGAACTGTCCCTGCACAAAATGACACTTCTAAAGGAAAAAAAAGCCATTTAAAACTGCTTGCGGCTTTAATGTAATGTCTGGTCCCGGTAATATGGATGAAATTCTTTAAGAAAAATGGCATAGCTACCCCATGACCCCCCCCCTACCCCAGCCCATTACCAGCCCCTTTGGGTCTTGTATGGATATTAAGGGGAACCCCGCACATAAAATAAAAAAGGCCCTATATACTCTGAACAGCCCTATACAGGCGGTGCATACAAGACAGGGACTGTAGGTTTGTTCTTATGTAGAGTCTGTTTGTAATTTTGAACAGGTACATTGTTGAAGTGTAGCTCCAGCCCAAAAATCTATTTTTAAACTTTTTGGAAAACATAGGTAAGGGTTATCACCCCTGTAACATTCGTTTTGCTGTCTGTGCCCCTGTTCAGAACATTTCACCTCACTTTCCGTCCCAATGACAACTGTTTTTGAAATGTGGTGTTTTTCTTGAAACAAGGATTGCTGATAAAGCATCAGTACAGAGGAGACACCTTTCTCCCATATTTATTCTTACAGGAGAGAATTTTCCTTCCTAGTGGTAGATTTCCTCTCACTTCCTGTTGTCTTCTTGCGTTTGCAAGTAGGAGTCGTTTGTAAGTTGGATGTTTGAAAGTAGGGACCTGCCGTATATACTCTGCAGAAATAGGCCCCTTAGTTGTTGGTGTTGGCACAACACTGTAAGCACTCACAGTTACTCTTGGTTGGTGCTGGAACGCCCTGCTGTCAACTATTATATCAGGAATTTTAATTACATATAATTGTTGAACAGTGGTAGTAAAAATTGGGCCTTTGATGGTGGTGCTGGTGCCACAACACTGTAAGCCCTGACAGTTACTCTTGGTGGGTGCAGCAATGGGCCCTGCTGTGAATTATTAGATCAAGAATTGTAATTACATGCCCCTGTTGAACAGGGGCTGAAAAATTGGGCCTTAGGCACTGGTGGCACAACACTGCAACCCCTCACAGCAACTGTACTTGGAGCACAGCAATGAGCCCTGTTGCAAAGTATTGCTTCAAAAATTGTAATGACACGCCCCTGTTAAACAGGGGCTGAAAAATTGGGCCTTAGGCACTGGTGGCACAACACTGCAACTCCTCACAGATACTGTACTTGGAGCACACCAATGAGCCCTGTTGCAAAGTATTGCTTCAAAAATTGTAATGACACGCCCCTGTTAAACAGGGGCTGAAAAATTGGGCCTTAGGCACTGGTGGCACAACACTGAAACTCCTCACAGATACTGTACTTGGAGCACAGCAATGAGCCCTGTTGCAAAGTATTGCTTCAAAAATTGTAATTACACGCCCCTGTTAAACAGGGGCTGAAAAATTGGGCGTTAGGCACTGGTGGCACAACACTGCAACTCCTCACAGATACTGTACTTGGAGCACAGCAATGAGCCCTGTTGCAAAGTATTGCTTCAAAAATTGTAATTACACGCCCCTGTTAAACAGGGGCTGAAAAATTGGGCGTTAGGCACTGGTGGCGGCACCCATAAACAAAAATGATCTTACAAGCTATCATCATCAATCGTATCATTGAGGACTCGGAGGAGGAGGATAGCCAGTCAACATAACAGCACAGGCACTCAGCATCAGCATCAGTCTTGAAGGGATGTGACATGTTAAAATCAATTAGTCTGTTATATCAGCATCAGGTGTGTGGTAGCTGGTGGTGATCCAAGACTGGTTCATCTTGATGAAAGTCAGTCGATCAACCGAGTCGGTGGACAGGCGCACCCTGTGATCCGTGACAAATCCTCCAGCAGCACTGAATGTGCGTTCCGAAAGAACGCTGGATGCAGGACAGGCCAGTAGCTCAATTGCATACTGTGCAAGCTCTGGCCAGTGATCCATCCTCAAGACCCAGTAAGCCAGAGGATTTTCGGTGGGGAAGGTGTCCAAGTCTGACCTTGCCCCTAGATATTCCTGCACCATGTTTATCAGACGCTGGCGATGGTTGCTGGAACCGATCATACTTTGGGGCTGCGGACTAAAGAATTGTCTGAACGCATCGGTCAGACGGCCACCTTCCCCACCGCTCCTTCTTTGACTGGCCGAAGCCTCAGCAACTCGTTGTCCAGGACCAGGAGTTTGCAACCTCCCAGTCTCTGGGAACGCGTTGCACAGACCTTTCTGCAAGGCCTCCCGGAGTTGTCTCATCCTCTGCGACGGTAACATAAGGTCCGCAACCTTACCCTTGTACCGTGGATCAAGGAGAGTGGCCAGCCAGTAATGGTCCCTCTCCTTGATCCGAAGAATACGAGGATCCTTCCGCAGACTTTGCAGGATCAGGGAGGCCATGCAGCGTAGGTTTGCTGAGGCATTCGCTCCGGAGTCCTCTGGGTCACTAAGGACGACATGATCCGCAGCCACCTCCTCCCAGCCACGTACAAGTCCACTGGTTTCTTGGGACTGTAAATCATCCCTAAAAGACTGCTGCTGATGATGCTGAGTGCCAGCCTCCACCTCCATGCTGACACAATCCTCCTCCTCCTCCTCCTCCTCCTCCTCCTCCTCTTCCTGTGCGATGGGTGGGACAGAAGGAACACTGTCTGGGTAAAGGGGGCCTTGAGAGGCAAGGAAGTCCTCCTCTTCCTGCCTCTGTTCTGCCTCAAGTGCCCTGTCCATTATTCCACGCAGCGTGTGCTCCAACAGGTGGACAAGAGGTACAGTGTCACTGATGCATGCACTGTCACTGCTCACCATCCTCGTGGCCTCCTCAAATGGTGCCAGGACAGTGCATGCATCCCTGATCATGCCCCACTGGCGTGGAGAAAAAAAACCAAGCTCCCCTGACCCTGTCCTGGTGCCGTAGTCGCACAGGTACTCATTGATGGCCCTCTGCTGCGTGTGCAGCCGCTGCAGCATGGCCAACGTTGAGTTCCACCTGGTGGGCATGTCACATATAAGGCGGTTCTTGGGCAGGTTCAACTCCTTTTGCAGCTCAGCCAGGCGAGCACTGGCATTATAAGATCTGCGGAAATGCACACAGACTTTCCTGGCCTGCCTCAGGACATCCTGTAAGCCCGGGTACCTGCCCAAGAAGCGCTGCACCACCAGGTTAAGGACGTGAGCCACACAGGGCACATGGGTCAGTTGTCCCTGTCGGAGGGCGGAGAGGAGGTTGGTGCCATTGTCGCAAACCACCATTCCTGGCTTAAGCTGGCGTGGCGTCAACCACCTCTCGGCCTGGCCCTGCAGAGCAGACAGGACCTCTGCCCCAGTGTGGCTTCTGTCCCCCAAACACACCAGCGCAAGCACGGCATGGCATCTTTTTGCCTGCGTACTTGCGTAGCCCCGTGAACGGCTACGGAGCACCGCTGGTTCATAGGACAAACCACAGGAAGAGGCCATGGAGGAAGAAGAAGAGGAGGGGGTGGAGGAGAGAGGTGTGTCACAACCAGTAGTAGCATTTTGGAGGCGTGGCGGTGGGACAACCTCCAACACTACTGCACCTTGTCCTGAATCCTTCCCAGCTGCCAAAAGAGTGACCCAATGGGCCGTGAAAGAAAGGTAACGTCCCTGTCCATGCCTGCTGGACCATGAGTCAGCGGTAATATGCACCTTACCGCTGACCGCCCTGTCCAGCGAGGCCAAGACATTGCCTTCCACATGCCGGTAGAGAGCCGGAATAGCCTTCCGTGAGAAAAAGTGGCGTTTGGGAACCTGCCACTGAGGAACTGCACATTGCACAAACTCACGGAAGGGGGCCGAGTCTACCAACTGAAAAGGCAGCAGTTGAAGCGCTAGCAATTTAGCCAAGCTAGCATTCAACCGCTGGGCATGTGGATGGCTGGGAGTGAACTTCTTTCGACGGTCCAGCAGCTGGGGCAGGGAAATTTGCCTGCTAGAATCGGACGTCGGTGTACTGCTAGCAGAGTGGGCGCAAGTACTTGGCTGTGACACACCTAATTCTACACCTTCATTCCTCTCAGTGCATGTTTCAGAGAGGACTGAAGTTATAGTGGGGTTGGAGATCCCAGCTGATGCGGTGCAAGGAGAGGTCCGCTTTGTTCTTTGGTGTGGGTCTTTGAGGTAGGCTTGCCAACGAGCTGCATGGCAGGTCAACATATGTCTGGTCAGGCATGTGGTACCCAAGCGGCTGATGTTTTGGCCACGCGATATACGCTTGAGACATATGTTGCAAACAGCAGCTGTGCGATCTGATGCACTAGCCTCAAAAAAGGCCCACACCAAAGAACTTTTTGAATGACGGGCAGAGGCAGCGCCCTGCACAGGCGGAGCTCTGCGGTGTGATTCCGTCGGTGTACTGCCCTTACGCTGGCCACCAAAGGGCATCCTGCCTCGTTGGAGATGTGCCTCCTCCTCATCCTCCTCCTCCTCCTCTCTCCTATTAGGCACCCACGTGGAGTCAGTGACCTCATCATCCCCTCCCTCCTCATCACTGGAGCCAATCTGGCAGTATGCTGCAGCTGCTGGAACATGACTGCCAGATTGGTGTCCTTCTTGAGCATCCCCTCTGTCTGCTCTCACGCTACTGCCTTCCTCTAGCTGGGTTTCATCATCAGACCCTTCGAAACGCTGGGCATCCTCCTGGAGCATGTACCCAACACTGTGCTGAAACAGTTCGGGGGACTCCTCAGGAGGAGGACATGGTGGGTCTAGGGAAGGAGTGACTGATGATTTGTCTGACATTGATACCAGGGAAGACGACGCTTTGGCAGCTGCTTTTCCAGTACCCTGAGCCTGGGTGAGAGAGGATGAGGAGGAGGAGGAGGGCTTGGTCATCCACTCTACCAAGTCTTCGGCATGATGTGGCTCAACATGTCCAGCTGCCGAAAAGAAGGACAAGCGTGTCCCATGGCCATGTGCTGATGACAATGCACCGCGTCCACGACCAGCACTGTTGCCCCCAGACACAGAGCCTGCTTGCCCTCTTTTATTGCCTCCTGACTGTCTGCCTCTCCTTGTTTGCCTTCCAGACATTCTAATAGATGGCCTGCAGGGAGATGGGAAAAAAGCAATAAGGGCTACCTTCAGGTGTCCTTCTCTGTCCCTTGAAACAAGGACTTGCAGAGTGAAATAAACTGACACTCTCCCTACCTACAGTTTTCTGTCCCTAGAATAAATGTTTTTTTTAATCACAATATAGCACAAGGACAATTCAGTCACTGTCCTTCCAGGTCCCTGGAAACAAGGACTTGCAGAGTGAAATAAACTGACACTCTCCCTACCTACAGTTTTCTGTCCCTAGAATAAATGTTTTTTTAAGCACAATATAGCACAAGGACAATTCACTCACTGTCCTTACAGGTCCCTGGAAACAAGGACTTGCAGAGTGAAAGAAAAAAAACACTCTCCCTACCTACAGTTTTCTGTCCCTAGAAAAAATGTTTTTTTTAATCACAATATAACACAAGGACAATTCACTCACTGTCCTTCCAGGTCCCTGGAAACAAGGACTTGCAGAGTGAAATAAACTGACACTCTCCCTACCTACAGTTTTCTGTCCCTAGAATAAATGTTTTTTTTAAGCACAATATAGCACAAGGACAATTCACTCACTGTCCTTACAGGTCCCTGGAAACAAGGACTTGCAGAGTGAAAGAAAAAAAACACTCTCCCTACCTACAGTTTTCTGTCCCTAGAAAAAATGTTTTTTTTAATCACAATATAACACAAGGACAATTCACTCACTGTCCTTCCAGGTCCCTGGAAACAAGGACTTGCAGAGTGAAATAAACTGACACTCTCCCTACCTACAGTTTTCTGTCCCTAGAATAAATGTTTTTTTTAATCACAATATAGCACAAGGACAATTCAGTCACTGTCCTTCCAGGTCCCTGGAAACAAGGACTTGCAGAGTGAAATAAACTGACACTCTCCCTACCTACAGTTTTCTGTCCCTAGAATAAATGTTTTTTTTAATCACAATATAGCACAAGGACAATTCAGTCACTGTCCTTCCAGGTCCCTGGAAACAAGGACTTGCAGAGTGAAATAAACTGACACTCTCCCTACCTACAGTTTTCTGTCCCTAGAATAAATGTTTTTTTTAATCACAATATAGCACAAGGACAATTCAGTCACTGTCCTTCCAGGTCCCTGGAAACAAGGACTTGCAGAGTGAAATAAACTGACACTCTCCCTACCTACAGTTTTCTGTCCCTAGAATAAATGTTTTTTTTAATCACAATATAGCACAAGGACAATTCAGTCACTGTCCTTCCAGGTCCCTGGAAACAAGGACTTGCAGAGTGAAATAAACTGACACTCTCCCTACCTACAGTTTTCTGTCCCTAGAATAAATGTTTTTTTTAATCACAATATAGCACAAGGACAATTCAGTCACTGTCCTTCCAGGTCCCTGGAAACAAGGACTTGCAGAGTGAAATAAACTGACACTCTCCCTACCTACAGTTTTCTGTCCCTAGAATAAATGTTTTTTTTAATCACAATATAGCACAAGGACAATTCAGTCACTGTCCTTCCAGGTCCCTGGAAACAAGGACTTGCAGAGTGAAATAAACTGACACTCTCCCTACCTACAGTTTTCTGTCCCTAGAATAAATGTTTTTTTAAGCACAATATAGCACAAGGACAATTCACTCACTGTCCTTCCAGGTCCCTGGAAACAAGGACTTGCAGAGTGAAAGAAACTGACACTGTCCCTACCTACAGTTTTCTGTCCCTAGAATAAATGTTTTTTTTAAGCACACTATAGCACAAGCACAAAACACACTGACACTCTCCCTACCTATCCTTCTCTTTCCCTAAACTAAAGGAATCCAGGTTAAGCAAGAAAGAAATAACAGTCACTGTCCCTGCCTATGCTGCTCTATCCCTGCTCCGGAACACACTACACTAGGCCGCCGTGCTGGCGGCCTTTTATAGTGTGGGGCGTGTACTAAACACCCTCAGCAATAATTGGCCACAGGCATCCTGCCTGTGGCCAATCATTGCTCTCCTCGCTGCCGGCGCTGTGATTGGCCAAGCATGCGGGGTCACAGTGCATGCTTGGCCAATCACAGCGCCTGGATGACACTGCGATGGCGTAGTGCATTGTGGGCCGTTCGCGTCACTCGAATTTGGCGCGAACGGCCCAAATCGTTCGATCTTCGTCGAACGATCGAACAGCCGATGTTCGAGTCGAACGTATGTTCGACTCGAACACGAAGCTCATCCCTATCCACGAAGAGTGGGTGGGAGGTGCCGCTGATTTCCATCCCATTAAGATTAGCTTCCTAGCTTGGAACAGCGCTCTAGAGGCTGCCACCCTGATCAGTTCCTCAGGGATCACCACACCCAGCACCCCCAATATACAACACATGGGATCAAGAGGGACCTCAATTTGGAACACAGAGTTCAGTGTCCTCACCACCTCTCTCCAGTATCTATGCAGCTTTGGACACCGCCACAGCAGGTGTATAAGGTCCCCGTCGTGTTGCTGGCAACGGCAACACAGCGGGTCTGGAAGTCTACCCATTCTATGGAGTTTCACCGGAGTATAGTGTACTTTTAGCGTCAGGTACAGTTGGGAAAATTTTTGTGCCACGTTCAGGGAGCAAGTGGTTATGGATAGTAGAGCTTCTTCCCACTGGTCACCCGTAATCTGTCCAAGGTCCTGTTCCCACAAAGACCTTGCCCTACAAGGATACGCCCTCAAGTGTCCAGATAGTAACATCTGATAACATTGGGATATAATCCCCTTGGTCTCAGTGGCAGAGTACAGTACATGGAATACCGGAGTGGGCGACAAAGTCCACTCCCCCTCATCTCCCTGCGCCGCTACTGCGTGCCGGAGCTGGAGGTATAAGAACCACATACTGGCTGGCAATTGAAAGTTGGTTTGTAGTTCAGAGAAGGAAAGCAGCCTACCATTTTCAAATATGTGTGATAGCATGGTCACACCATGGGCACCCCATTGGGGCCCGTGATGTAACTTAGCCAGCTCAACATAGGAGCGGTTGCCCCAAATTGGGCTAAAGTCTGTGAACCCCCGCACCCCCTGGAGTTGCCTACCCTTGTTCCATATCTTTTGTGTTAAAGCCAGAGTTGGGGTCTGCTTATTGGACCTCAGAAACATCTGTGCCTCCAGGCCCAGGGGAATGGTCTCAGCTCCTGAAGCAAACAGCATCAGCTGTGCCGCCGAGCCCGCCGGATCCCGAGCCATAGAGCCCACCAAATGCTGCAGCTGGGCAGCCACATAATACAGCCAAGGGTTGGGGACCGCCAGCCCTCCGCTATCCTTAGAGCGCTGTAACTGCTCCAGCCTAATTCTGGGGGTCCTAACATTCCACAACAACCTCCGGAAGAGAGTGTTCACGACTCTGAAAACTTTCAGGTGTATGACCACCGGTGAGTTGTGTAGGAAGTATAGTAATTGGGGCATCAGAATCATTTTGATTAGATTGGCCCTACCTGCCAGGGACATTTTAAGGTTATTCCAGGTGTTGATCTTATCTCGAAAACGGGACAGCAAGGGGTACACATTCAGAGAGCAGTATTCCGATATCTTGGGTGAAATCTGCACACCCAAGTACTTGAAGCCAGTAACCACCGGAATGGGACAAGAGGTCGGGAGGTCCACCTCCCGGTCTTCATCCAGCATCATCAGGGCAGACTTAGACCAATTTATGGTCAGACCTGAAAAGTGACCAAACTGCGTTATTATGGACATAACCCCTGGCACTGATAGACTGGGATCTTCCAAAAAGAGTAACATGTCATCCGCATATAACATAATTTTTTCATGTATAGTGCCGTACCTAAATCCACATATCTGTTCACTTGACCTCACAAGGGCTGCCAGTGGTTCTATAGCGATCGCAAAGAGCAGGGGGGACAGTGGGCAACCCTGTCGCGTTCCCCTGCCCAGAGCAAAAGCCGGAGACATCTTGTCCGCCATCTTAATGGTCGCCTGCGGGGCCGCATAAAGTAACCTAACCCACGCCACAAACTGAGTCCCAAAGCCAAACTTGTCTAGCACTGCCCACAGGTACCTCCAGCTTACACTATCAAATGCTTTATTGGCATCAAGGGACAAAAGTGCCCTACGACCCCCACTCTCTGCTTGAATTTGCATATTCAGGTACAGTCTCCTAAGGTTAGTAGCAGTGGATTTTTGAGGCATAAAGCCAGCCTGATCTTGGTGAATAATGGAGGAAACTATCCCATTGACCCGAAGCGCCAGGACCTTAGCGAGTATCTTCACGTCGCTCTGGAGCAATGAAATAGGTCTATAGGATCCCGGGTCCACCGGGTCCTTCCACGGCTTCAGTAAAAGTATCACATTTGCTCTAGTCATAGAATCAGGGAGACTACCTACCTCCAACGAGGCATTAAAGACTTTCAATAATTCTGGCAGTAATTGCTCACCGTATTGAGTGAACACTTCCATCGGTAAGCCATCCTCACCAGGCGCCTTGCATGTGGGGAAAGAGCAGGCCGCCGCCTGCAGTTCCTCTATAGTAATCGGGGCATCTAGTAGTTTCCTAGCCTCAACAGACAGCGAGGGCAGATCAATGTGGGACATGTAGGTAGCCAATTCGTCATCCGAGTAGGTCTCCCTCGCCCCATAGAGGTCCATATAGAAGGAAGCCAGCTCGGATATAATGGCATCGGGGGAACTAACCAGTTTTCCACTAGAAGCGCGAATGGCACCTATAACCGGGGACTGTTGTTGGGATCGTGCAATTTTGGCCAGAAGGCGACCTGTCTTCTCCCCCTCCTCGTAGAATGCCAATTTCGTAAAGAACCGCTTGCGCTCTGCGGTGGAGGATCTCAGCCGGTCCAGAGAATCCTGGGCCGACATCCATGCCTCCCTTGCAGAGTCAGTAGGGCTAGTCACATATGCCAGTTCCAGCCGTCTCACCTGGTCTCCCACCCGCTCCAACAATGCCGAAGAATTATGTTTAACAATTTGAATTTCATGAATGAACACCCCCCTAATGTAGGCTTTAAAGGCTTCCCACTTCTGCAAGCTACTAGTGTGTCTTTGGTGCGTCCAAAAAAAGTCCTGTATCTGAGAGACTATTCTTTCTTGCGAGGTAACAGTTTAAGCCAAAAAGCATTAAGCTTCCACGGTGCCCTAGGCATCAAGCTGGGCGGCTGGGTAATTAACCATAGAGCCAATGGGGAGTGATCTGACACTCCCCGTGGGAAATATTCCACTTTAGAGGTGCTGCTCACCAGGTTCGGGGTACCCACACAGAGGTCAATCCGGGAGAGCGACCCATGAGTTTTGGAAAAGCATGAGAATTGTTTACTATCAGGGTTACGTATACGCCATATGTCTGTCCACCCCACCTCCGCCAGCAGCCGGCTGAGGGCAGTACCCCGGCCTCCCCCAGGGGGTGCTATCGGCGGGTGTCTATCCAATCTGGGATCTAAATAACAGTTAAAATCACCCATAATCAGGACCGGAGTGTCAGGTTTAGTAGCCAGGTAAGACAGCAGCAACTGCAACACCTCCCGCGAGAATGGGGGGGGGTATATACACAAAAGCCAAGATCATTGTTACCATGTATAACTTACAGTACAGGAACACAAATCTACCAGATATATCAATTAGGGAGTCCAGCTCCTGGTAGGCCAATGCCTTGTGTATCAGTACACTCACTTCGCGTGAAAAAGCAGAGTAGGTGGATTGATAGGCCTTTCCCACCCATGCATATTGTAAAAACCCAGTTGTATCCCTCTGCAGGTGAGTCTCTTGTAGGCCAATTATAGCCGGATGGAACTTTCTCAAACCCGCAGAGATCATAGTTCTTTTCAGGGGATCATTCACCCCTCGGATATTCCACGACACTATAGGTGTAGCAGACATGTTATGTATACAGTTAGCCATTTGCGTGTACAAGGGGGCCTCTCAGGCCAAGAAGGTAGTTTCATGTACCACCAGCATCTGGTCGGTGGGCAGTCTGGAGCAGCCATGAAGGATTTCAGTACATGAACAGCAGTCTTAAAGGAATCCGCACATTGGAAAAACTTTGAAAAAATGAAGTGTAGCATCTTGCGCAACTGCGCAACAAGGAGTACAGGGAAACAGATACTTTGGCAGCACGCCACCCATGGCCCGCATCCCCGCACGGGGACAGAACAGATACCTTTCATATTCTGTGAGGCATGGGAAGTATGCGTCCAGCCTGTGCCAACCGGGCACCGAGGCCGGAACCAAGTCATCCAAAACAAAAGGCCCCATACAAAAGATGTAAATAGTCTCATATCTCCCGTATTCCGGGACTTAAACTGATAGAGCACCGAAAAGGACTGGAACAGAGTCCCAACAGGGAACAAAAGAAAAATGATTTTCTTACGTGGTGGAAATCCACTCGCTGAGCTATGGAATCAGGTATAGGCCCTCATTTAGCCAAATGAAAGCTGCAGAAGGGAGAATGGGCGCCCTTCATGCCCGATGCGTGTGCCCATCCTGCGACATCAACCTTCTCCCTCTTCACGACCCCGGCGGCGTAGGGCCTGTTCATTATGGTCTAGCCACCCTGCTGCGTCCTGTGTGGACTCAAAAAAGTGGGTCTGATCTCTAGCTGTTATGCGGAGCTTTGCAGGGAATAGCATAGCGTAGGGAAGCTGCAGCTTTTGTAGACGTTTTTTGACCTCAGCAAACTTAGAACGTTTGCGCTGTACTTCTGCCAAGAAGTCTGGATAAAAGGATACTTTGGCACCGTTGTGATGCACTGCTCCCCTCTCCCTTGCAAGTCGCAGCACCACCTCACGGTCTCTATAGTTCAGGAGCCTTGCTAGCATCGCTCTCGGGGGGTTGCCTGGCGGGAGGGGACGTGGCGGCACCCTGTGTGCCCGCTCAATCGCGTATAGGGTGGAGAATGCTTCCTTGCCGAACACTTCTTGCAGCCATCCTTCAATATATGTCGTGGGGTCCCTGCCCTCCACTTTCTCAGGAAGCCCCACTATGCGGATGTTATTGCGTCTGATGCGATTTTCGATGTCGTCTGCCTTATCATATGCCTGGCGGGCATGCTGAGCTGCTACTCGCACCTCTCTAGTCACATGTGGCATCTGATCTTCAATGTCACTCACTCTGCCCTCCACAGCGGTAGTTCTCTCCCTAATTTTCTGGATATCATGGCGGAGGAGTGACACCTTCTCTTCCAGCCCCCCGAATCGCTCCTTCAATGCGTTTATAGAGGCAGTGCATCCATTGACAGCATGCAGTATTTCACTGAGTGTGGGCTGTGGGCTGTCCTCTGATTGTGCATCAACTAATGCTGGCATGGGATCAGGGACTGACTCCATAATGTCAGGGTCATCCATCCTATCTGGGCTGTCCCTGTCTGTCTGCTCCATGGGCTCTGCATGTTGCTGTACCCTGACCTGCAAGGAGTCTGTGGGGCCTGCCAGCTTCTGTGCATAGTAGAGCATGTCCCTGGCCTGGTCTTTAGGCTTAGGGGGTTTTGCAGACTTACCCCCCAGCTCTGTCTTCTTGTCCTGGCCTCGTGGTGTCCTCTGTGGCTGAGATGACCAGGCGCCATCTTGCGAATCCTGGCAGGCCGCAGCCGCGGCATCTCCGCGATTTCCGCGGGTCATCATACCCAATTTTCGGTCGGTTATTAATCCGGGAGTGTCCTGGTATCAGCGGGCACCGGATCGAGGCACAAACGGGCGTTAATAGCGGCGAGGGAAGGATCGGTACAGGATGATCAGCGGGAGCTCCGTGGAACACTTCTGCTCACATGCCTCGTCAGGTCACGCCCCCGACGAATGCATTTTTTAACGAAAAACAAAATAAATAAAAAAACTAATTTCGGGAGTAACTAAATGAATTTTTCGGACGAAAACAAAATTCCGAAACAAAATGTTTCAGTGTGCACATGTCTACTGTCTGTTCCTAGAGGGCAGAGAAAACAACCAGGACAAGAAATCCAACTGCTTAATATTTTTCTAGTTTTTACAAATCGAACGTTGAAATTCAATCTCCTTGGTCAGGGCTAGTGATGAGCCGAACACCCCCGGGTTCGGTTCGCACCAGAACCCGCGAACGGACCGAAAGTTCGAACGAACATTAGAACCCTATTAAATACAATGGATGCGAACGTTCGAATTCTAAAGTGCTAATTATAACAACTATTATGCATGTTATTGTCCTAAAAAGGGTTTGGGAACCCGGGTTCTGCACCAGGGGACATGTATCAATGCAAAAAGAAGTTTTAAAAACGGTCGTTTTTCGGGAGCAGTCATTTTAATGATGCATAAAGTGAAAAAAAAAAAGTCAAATATTCCTTTAAATATCGTACCTGGGGGGTGTCTAAAGTATGCCTGTGAAGTGCCACGTGTTTCCCGTGTTTAGAACTGTCCCTGCACAAAATGACACTTCTAAAGGAAAAAAAAGCCATTTAAAACTGCTTGCGGCTTTAATGTAATGTCTGGTCCCGGTAATATGGATGAAATTCTTTAAGAAAAATGGCATAGCTACCCCATGACCCCCCCCCTACCCCAGCCCATTACCAGCCCCTTTGGGTCTTGTATGGATATTAAGGGGAACCCCGCACATAAAATAAAAAAGGCCCTATATACTCTGAACAGCCCTATACAGGCGGTGCATACAAGACAGGGACTGTAGGTTTGTTCTTATGTAGAGTCTGTTTGTAATTTTGAACAGGTACATTGTTGAAGTGTAGCTCCAGACCAAAAATCTATTTTTAAACTTTTTGGAAAACATAGGTAAGGGTTATCACCCCTGTAACATTTGTTTTGCTGTCTGTGCCCCTGTTCAGAACATTTCACCTCACTTTCCGTCCCAATGACAACTGTTTTTGAAATGTGGTGTTTTTCTTGAAACAAGGATTGCTGATAAAGCATCAGTACAGAGGAGACACCTTTCTCCCATATTTATTCTTACAGGAGAGAATTTTCCTTCCTAGTGGTAGATTTCCTCTCACTTCCTGTTGTCTTCTTGCGTTTGCAAGTAGGAGTCGTTTGTAAGTTGGATGTTTGAAAGTAGGGACCTGCCGTATATACTCTGCAGAAATAGGCCCCTTAGTTGTTGGTGTTGGCACAACACTGTAAGCACTCACAGTTACTCTTGGTTGGTGCTGGAACGCCCTGCTGTCAACTATTATATCAGGAATTTTAATTACATATAATTGTTGAACAGTGGTAGTAAAAATTGGGCCTTTGATGGTGGTGCTGGTGCCACAACACTGTAAGCCCTGACAGTTACTCTTGGTGGGTGCAGCAATGGGCCCTGCTGTGAATTATTAGATCAAGAATTGTAATTACATGCCCCTGTTGAACAGGGGCTGAAAAATTGGGCCTTAGGCACTGGTGGCACAACACTGCAACCCCTCACAGCAACTGTACTTGGAGCACAGCAATGAGCCCTGTTGCAAAGTATTGCTTCAAAAATTGTAATGACACGCCCCTGTTAAACAGGGGCTGAAAAATTGGGCCTTAGGCACTGGTGGCACAACACTGCAACTCCTCACAGATACTGTACTTGGAGCACACCAATGAGCCCTGTTGCAAAGTATTGCTTCAAAAATTGTAATGACACGCCCCTGTTAAACAGGGGCTGAAAAATTGGGCCTTAGGCACTGGTGGCACAACACTGCAACTCCTCACAGATACTGTACTTGGAGCACAGCAATGAGCCCTGTTGCAAAGTATTGCTTCAAAAATTGTAATTACACGCCCCTGTTAAACAGGGGCTGAAAAATTGGGCCTTAGGCACTGGTGGCACAACACTGCAACTCCTCACAGATACTGTACTTGGAGCACAGCAATGAGCCCTGTTGCAAAGTATTGCTTCAAAAATTGTAATTACACGCCCCTGTTAAACAGGGGCTGAAAAATTGGGCGTTAGGCACTGGTGGCGGCACCCATAAACAAAAATGATCTTACAAGCTATCATCATCAATCGTATCATTGAGGACTCGGAGGAGGAGGATAGCCAGTCAACATAACAGCACAGGCACTCAGCATCAGCATCAGTCTTGAAGGGATGTGACATGTTAAAATCAATTAGTCTGTTATATCAGCATCAGGTGTGTGGTAGCTGGTGGTGATCCAAGACTGGTTCATCTTGATGAAAGTCAGTCGATCAACCGAGTCGGTGGACAGGCGCACCCTGTGATCCGTGACAAATCCTCCAGCAGCACTGAATGTGCGTTCCGAAAGAACGCTGGATGCAGGACAGGCCAGTAGCTCAATTGCATACTGTGCAAGCTCTGGCCAGTGATCCATCCTCAAGACCCAGTAAGCCAGAGGATTTTCGGTGGGGAAGGTGTCCAAGTCTGACCTTGCCCCTAGATATTCCTGCACCATGTTTATCAGACGCTGGCGATGGTTGCTGGAACCGATCATACTTTGGGGCTGCGGACTAAAGAATTGTCTGAACGCATCGGTCAGACGGCCACCTTCCCCACCGCTCCTTCTTTGACTGGCCGAAGCCTCAGCAACTCGTTGTCCAGGACCAGGAGTTTGCAACCTCCCAGTCTCTGGGAACGCGTTGCACAGACCTTTCTGCAAGGCCTCCCGGAGTTGTCTCATCCTCTGCTCCCTCTGCGACGGTAACATAAGGTCCGCAACCTTACCCTTGTACCGTGGATCAAGGAGAGTGGCCAGCCAGTAATGGTCCCTCTCCTTGATCCGAAGAATACGAGGATCCTTCCGCAGACTTTGCAGGATCAGGGAGGCCATGCAGCGTAGGTTTGCTGAGGCATTCGCTCCGGAGTCCTCTGGGTCACTAAGGACGACATGATCCGCAGCCACCTCCTCCCAGCCACGTACAAGTCCACTGGTTTCTTGGGACTGTAAATCATCCCTAAAAGACTGCTGCTGATGATGCTGAGTGCCAGCCTCCACCTCCATGCTGACACAATCCTCCTCCTCCTCCTCCTCCTCCTCCTCCTCTTCCTGTGCGATGGGTGGGACAGAAGGAACACTGTCTGGGTAAAGGGGGCCTTGAGAGGCAAGGAAGTCCTCCTCTTCCTGCCTCTGTTCTGCCTCAAGTGCCCTGTCCATTATTCCACGCAGCGTGTGCTCCAACAGGTGGACAAGAGGTACAGTGTCACTGATGCATGCACTGTCACTGCTCACCATCCTCGTGGCCTCCTCAAATGGTGCCAGGACAGTGCATGCATCCCTGATCATGCCCCACTGGCGTGGAGAAAAAAAACCAAGCTCCCCTGACCCTGTCCTGGTGCCGTAGTCGCACAGGTACTCATTGATGGCCCTCTGCTGCGTGTGCAGCCGCTGCAGCATGGCCAACGTTGAGTTCCACCTGGTGGGCATGTCACATATAAGGCGGTTCTTGGGCAGGTTCAACTCCTTTTGCAGCTCAGCCAGGCGAGCACTGGCATTATAAGATCTGCGGAAATGAACACAGACTTTCCTGGCCTGCCTCAGGACATCCTGTAAGCCCGGGTACCTGCCCAAGAAGCGCTGCACCACCAGGTTAAGGACGTGAGCCACACAGGGCACATGGGTCAGTTGTCCCTGTCGGAGGGCGGAGAGGAGGTTGGTGCCATTGTCGCAAACCACCATTCCTGGCTTAAGCTGGCGTGGCGTCAACCACCTCTCGGCCTGGCCCTGCAGAGCAGACAGGACCTCTGCCCCAGTGTGGCTTCTGTCCCCCAAACACACCAGCGCAAGCACGGCATGGCATCTTTTTGCCTGCGTACTTGCGTAGCCCCGTGAACGGCTACGGAGCACCGCTGGTTCATAGGACAAACCACAGGAAGAGGCCATGGAGGAAGAAGAAGAGGAGGGGTGGAGGAGAGAGGTGTGTCACAACCAGTAGTAGCATTTTGGAGGCGTGGCGGTGGGACAACCTCCAACACTACTGCACCTTGTCCTGAATCCTTCCCAGCTGCCAAAAGAGTGACCCAATGGGCCGTGAAAGAAAGGTAACGTCCCTGTCCATGCCTGCTGGACCATGAGTCAGCGGTAATATGCACCTTACCGCTGACCGCCCTGTCCAGCGAGGCCAAGACATTGCCTTCCACATGCCGGTAGAGAGCCGGAATAGCCTTCCGTGAGAAAAAGTGGCGTTTGGGAACCTGCCACTGAGGAACTGCACATTGCACAAACTCACGGAAGGGGGCCGAGTCTACCAACTGAAAAGGCAGCAGTTGAAGCGCTAGCAATTTAGCCAAGCTAGCATTCAACCGCTGGGCATGTGGATGGCTGGGAGTGAACTTCTTTCGACGGTCCAGCAGCTGGGGCAGGGAAATTTGCCTGCTAGAATCGGACGTCGGTGTACTGCTAGCAGAGTGGGCGCAAGTACTTGGCTGTGACACACCTAATTCTACACCTTCATTCCTCTCAGTGCATGTTTCAGAGAGGACTGAAGTTATAGTGGGGTTGGAGATCCCAGCTGATGCGGTGCAAGGAGAGGTCCGCTTTGTTCTTTGGTGTGGGTCTTTCAGGTAGGCTTGCCAACGAGCTGCATGGCAGGTCAACATATGTCTGGTCAGGCATGTGGTACCCAAGCGGCTGATGTTTTGGCCACGCGATATACGCTTGAGACATATGTTGCAAACAGCAGCTGTGCGATCTGATGCACTAGCCTCAAAAAAGGCCCACACCAAAGAACTTTTTGAATGACGGGCAGAGGCAGCGCCCTGCACAGGCGGAGCTCTGCGGTGTGATTCCGTCGGTGTACTGCCCTTACGCTGGCCACCAAAGGGCATCCTGCCTCGTTGGAGATGTGCCTCCTCCTCATCCTCCTCCTCCTCCTCTCTCCTATTAGGCACCCACGTGGAGTCAGTGACCTCATCATCCCCTCCCTCCTCATCACTGGAGCCAATCTGGCAGTATGCTGCAGCTGCTGGAACATGACTGCCAGATTGGTGTCCTTCTTGAGCATCCCCTCTGTCTGCTCTCACGCTACTGCCTTCCTCTAGCTGGGTTTCATCATCAGACCCTTCGAAACGCTGGGCATCCTCCTGGAGCATGTACCCAACACTGTGCTGAAACAGTTCGGGGGACTCCTCAGGAGGAGGACATGGTGGGTCTAGGGAAGGAGTGACTGATGATTTGTCTGACATTGATACCAGGGAAGACGACGCTTTGGCAGCTGCTTTTCCAGTACCCTGAGCCTGGGTGAGAGAGGATGAGGAGGAGGAGGAGGGCTTGGTCATCCACTCTACCAAGTCTTCGGCATGATGTGGCTCAACATGTCCAGCTGCCGAAAAGAAGGACAAGCGTGTCCCATGGCCATGTGCTGATGACAATGCACCGCGTCCACGACCAGCACTGTTGCCCCCAGACACAGAGCCTGCTTGCCCTCTTTTATTGCCTCCTGACTGTCTGCCTCTCCTTGTTTGCCTTCCAGACATTCTAATAGATGGCCTGCAGGGAGATGGGAAAAAAGCAATAAGGGCTACCTTCAGGTGTCCTTCTCTGTCCCTTGAAACAAGGACTTGCAGAGTGAAATAAACTGACACTCTCCCTACCTACAGTTTTCTGTCCCTAGAATAAATGTTTTTTTTAATCACAATATAGCACAAGGACAATTCAGTCACTGTCCTTCCAGGTCCCTGGAAACAAGGACTTGCAGAGTGAAATAAACTGACACTCTCCCTACCTACAGTTTTCTGTCCCTAGAATAAATGTTTTTTTTAAGCACAATATAGCACAAGGACAATTCACTCACTGTCCTTACAGGTCCCTGGAAACAAGGACTTGCAGAGTGAAAGAAAAAAAACACTCTCCCTACCTACAGTTTTCTGTCCCTAGAAAAAATGTTTTTTTTAATCACAATATAACACAAGGACAATTCACTCACTGTCCTTCCAGGTCCCTGGAAACAAGGACTTGCAGAGTGAAATAAACTGACACTCTCCCTACCTACAGTTTTCTGTCCCTAGAATAAATGTTTTTTTTAATCACAATATAGCACAAGGACAATTCAGTCACTGTCCTTCCAGGTCCCTGGAAACAAGGACTTGCAGAGTGAAATAAACTGACACTCTCCCTACCTACAGTTTTCTGTCCCTAGAATAAATGTTTTTTTTAATCACAATATAGCACAAGGACAATTCAGTCACTGTCCTTCCAGGTCCCTGGAAACAAGGACTTGCAGAGTGAAATAAACTGACACTCTCCCTACCTACAGTTTTCTGTCCCTAGAATAAATGTTTTTTTTAAGCACAATATAGCACAAGGACAATTCACTCACTGTCCTTACAGGTCCCTGGAAACAAGGACTTGCAGAGTGAAAGAAAAAAAACACTCTCCCTACCTACAGTTTTCTGTCCCTAGAAAAAATGTTTTTTTTAATCACAATATAACACAAGGACAATTCACTCACTGTCCTTCCAGGTCCCTGGAAACAAGGACTTGCAGAGTGAAATAAACTGACACTCTCCCTACCTACAGTTTTCTGTCCCTAGAATAAATGTTTTTTTTAAGCACAATATAGCACAAGGACAATTCACTCACTGTCCTTACAGGTCCCTGGAAACAAGGACTTGCAGAGTGAAAGAAAAAAAACACTCTCCCTACCTACAGTTTTCTGTCCCTAGAAAAAATGTTTTTTTTAATCACAATATAACACAAGGACAATTCACTCACTGTCCTTCCAGGTCCCTGGAAACAAGGACTTGCAGAGTGAAATAAACTGACACTCTCCCTACCTACAGTTTTCTGTCCCTAGAATAAATGTTTTTTTTAATCACAATATAGCACAAGGACAATTCAGTCACTGTCCTTCCAGGTCCCTGGAAACAAGGACTTGCAGAGTGAAATAAACTGACACTCTCCCTACCTACAGTTTTCTGTCCCTAGAATAAATGTTTTTTTTAATCACAATATAGCACAAGGACAATTCAGTCACTGTCCTTCCAGGTCCCTGGAAACAAGGACTTGCAGAGTGAAATAAACTGACACTCTCCCTACCTACAGTTTTCTGTCCCTAGAATAAATGTTTTTTTTAATCACAATATAGCACAAGGACAATTCAGTCACTGTCCTTCCAGGTCCCTGGAAACAAGGACTTGCAGAGTGAAATAAACTGACACTCTCCCTACCTACAGTTTTCTGTCCCTAGAATAAATGTTTTTTTTAATCACAATATAGCACAAGGACAATTCAGTCACTGTCCTTCCAGGTCCCTGGAAACAAGGACTTGCAGAGTGAAATAAACTGACACTCTCCCTACCTACAGTTTTCTGTCCCTAGAATAAATGTTTTTTTTAATCACAATATAGCACAAGGACAATTCAGTCACTGTCCTTCCAGGTCCCTGGAAACAAGGACTTGCAGAGTGAAATAAACTGACACTCTCCCTACCTACAGTTTTCTGTCCCTAGAATAAATGTTTTTTTTAATCACAATATAGCACAAGGACAATTCAGTCACTGTCCTTCCAGGTCCCTGGAAACAAGGACTTGCAGAGTGAAATAAACTGACACTCTCCCTACCTACAGTTTTCTGTCCCTAGAATAAATGTTTTTTTTAATCACAATATAGCACAAGGACAATTCAGTCACTGTCCTTCCAGGTCCCTGGAAACAAGGACTTGCAGAGTGAAATAAACTGACACTCTCCCTACCTACAGTTTTCTGTCCCTAGAATAAATGTTTTTTTTAATCACAATATAGCACAAGGACAATTCAGTCACTGTCCTTCCAGGTCCCTGGAAACAAGGACTTGCAGAGTGAAATAAACTGACACTCTCCCTACCTACAGTTTTCTGTCCCTAGAATAAATGTTTTTTTTAATCACAATATAGCACAAGGACAATTCAGTCACTGTCCTTCCAGGTCCCTGGAAACAAGGACTTGCAGAGTGAAATAAACTGACACTCTCCCTACCTACAGTTTTCTGTCCCTAGAATAAATGTTTTTTTTAAGCACAATATAGCACAAGGACAATTCAGTCACTGTCCTTCCAGGTCCCTGGAAACAAGGACTTGCAGAGTGAAATAAACTGACACTCTCCCTACCTACAGTTTTCTGTCCCTAGAATAAATGTTTTTTTTAAGCACAATATAGCACAAGGACAATTCACTCACTGTCCTTACAGGTCCCTGGAAACAAGGACTTGCAGAGTGAAAGAAAAAAAACACTCTCCCTACCTACAGTTTTCTGTCCCTAGAAAAAATGTTTTTTTTAATCACAATATAACACAAGGACAATTCACTCACTGTCCTTCCAGGTCCCTGGAAACAAGGACTTGCAGAGTGAAATAAACTGACACTCTCCCTACCTACAGTTTTCTGTCCCTAGAATAAATGTTTTTTTTAAGCACAATATAGCACAAGGACAATTCACTCACTGTCCTTACAGGTCCCTGGAAACAAGGACTTGCAGAGTGAAAGAAAAAAAACACTCTCCCTACCTACAGTTTTCTGTCCCTAGAAAAAATGTTTTTTTTAATCACAATATAACACAAGGACAATTCACTCACTGTCCTTCCAGGTCCCTGGAAACAAGGACTTGCAGAGTGAAATAAACTGACACTCTCCCTACCTACAGTTTTCTGTCCCTAGAATAAATGTTTTTTTTAAGCACAATATAGCACAAGGACAATTCACTCACTGTCCTTACAGGTCCCTGGAAACAAGGACTTGCAGAGTGAAAGAAAAAAAACACTCTCCCTACCTACAGTTTTCTGTCCCTAGAAAAAATGTTTTTTTTAATCACAATATAACACAAGGACAATTCACTCACTGTCCTTCCAGGTCCCTGGAAACAAGGACTTGCAGAGTGAAATAAACTGACACTCTCCCTACCTACAGTTTTCTGTCCCTAGAATAAATGTTTTTTTTAATCACAATATAGCACAAGGACAATTCAGTCACTGTCCTTCCAGGTCCCTGGAAACAAGGACTTGCAGAGTGAAATAAACTGACACTCTCCCTACCTACAGTTTTCTGTCCCTAGAATAAATGTTTTTTTTAATCACAATATAGCACAAGGACAATTCAGTCACTGTCCTTCCAGGTCCCTGGAAACAAGGACTTGCAGAGTGAAATAAACTGACACTCTCCCTACCTACAGTTTTCTGTCCCTAGAATAAATGTTTTTTTTAATCACAATATAGCACAAGGACAATTCAGTCACTGTCCTTCCAGGTCCCTGGAAACAAGGACTTGCAGAGTGAAATAAACTGACACTCTCCCTACCTACAGTTTTCTGTCCCTAGAATAAATGTTTTTTTTAATCACAATATAGCACAAGGACAATTCAGTCACTGTCCTTCCAGGTCCCTGGAAACAAGGACTTGCAGAGTGAAATAAACTGACACTCTCCCTACCTACAGTTTTCTGTCCCTAGAATAAATGTTTTTTTTAATCACAATATAGCACAAGGACAATTCAGTCACTGTCCTTCCAGGTCCCTGGAAACAAGGACTTGCAGAGTGAAATAAACTGACACTCTCCCTACCTACAGTTTTCTGTCCCTAGAATAAATGTTTTTTTTAATCACAATATAGCACAAGGACAATTCAGTCACTGTCCTTCCAGGTCCCTGGAAACAAGGACTTGCAGAGTGAAATAAACTGACACTCTCCCTACCTACAGTTTTCTGTCCCTAGAATAAATGTTTTTTTTAATCACAATATAGCACAAGGACAATTCAGTCACTGTCCTTCCAGGTCCCTGGAAACAAGGACTTGCAGAGTGAAATAAACTGACACTCTCCCTACCTACAGTTTTCTGTCCCTAGAATAAATGTTTTTTTTAATCACAATATAGCACAAGGACAATTCAGTCACTGTCCTTCCAGGTCCCTGGAAACAAGGACTTGCAGAGTGAAATAAACTGACACTCTCCCTACCTACAGTTTTCTGTCCCTAGAATAAATGTTTTTTTTAATCACAATATAGCACAAGGACAATTCAGTCACTGTCCTTCCAGGTCCCTGGAAACAAGGACTTGCAGAGTGAAATAAACTGACACTCTCCCTACCTACAGTTTTCTGTCCCTAGAATAAATGTTTTTTTTAAGCACAATATAGCACAAGGACAATTCAGTCACTGTCCTTCCAGGTCCCTGGAAACAAGGACTTGCAGAGTGAAATAAACTGACACTCTCCCTACCTACAGTTTTCTGTCCCTAGAATAAATGTTTTTTTTAAGCACAATATAGCACAAGGACAATTCACTCACTGTCCTTACAGGTCCCTGGAAACAAGGACTTGCAGAGTGAAAGAAAAAAAACACTCTCCCTACCTACAGTTTTCTGTCCCTAGAAAAAATGTTTTTTTTAATCACAATATAACACAAGGACAATTCACTCACTGTCCTTCCAGGTCCCTGGAAACAAGGACTTGCAGAGTGAAATAAACTGACACTCTCCCTACCTACAGTTTTCTGTCCCTAGAATAAATGTTTTTTTTAAGCACAATATAGCACAAGGACAATTCACTAACTGTCCTTACAGGTCCCTGGAAACAAGGACTTGCAGAGTGAAAGAAAAAAAACACTCTCCCTACCTACAGTTTTCTGTCCCTAGAAAAAATGTTTTTTTTAATCACAATATAACACAAGGACAATTCACTCACTGTCCTTCCAGGTCCCTGGAAACAAGGACTTGCAGAGTGAAATAAACTGACACTCTCCCTACCTACAGTTTTCTGTCCCTAGAATAAATGTTTTTTTTAATCACAATATAGCACAAGGACAATTCAGTCACTGTCCTTCCAGGTCCCTGGAAACAAGGACTTGCAGAGTGAAATAAACTGACACTCTCCCTACTGTGACAGCAGGAAGGTAAAGTCACCTGGTTGCATCCAGGGGGGTAGATATATTTCGCCCAGATTCAGGCTTTACGCTGACTTATACAACTAGGTGGAGAGTTGTATAAGGCTAGTGGGCTCATGGATGACTCATACCTCTAAGGAGAGGGCTGGGCGTCGTGCAGACAGGAAGTTGATGAGATCAGCTGAACCTTGTCAGCTCATTTAGGCCTCTATAAGAAATCCCAGCTTCATTAGATGTTAGCTCATGCCTGGAAGCAGACCTGTGTGGACTGTCTAGGGAGAGTGAACCCCTGTGCGGTGAGAGAAAGCCTGTGTGGCTATATTTTGCTTGGACATTTAAAACCAGGGACTAGGACAGCACTAGGCTGATCCCAGTCGTTAGTTAGGAAACCTGTAAGTTTAGTCAGAGGTCAAGTTGACCAGGATTTATTTTGTTTATGTTTTTTTTGCCTTGCTGTGTTTTTGTCACTGTAAATAGAAAATAAACCGCACCTTTTTGATTTTGAAAACCACAACCTCCGTCTGCTGGGCCTGTTTTGGGTGGGGAGCCCATCCCGGGGGTCACACATACCCGCTGCCGAGCTAGCCCCCTCACAGTTGGTGGAGAACCAGTGGCAGTTTTTTTTAAGCCAGCATGGAGGAGATACTGAAGCAGCTGGCTCTAGCAAATGCCAATCAACAGCAGACAAATGCAGGTTTGCAAAAGAGCCTTGCAGCTCATCAACAGAGCCTTGCAGCTCAACAACAGAACTTCGCAGCCCAGCAGCAAGCTCATCAACAGAGCCTTGCAGCCCAGCAGCAAGCTCACCAACAGAGTCTGGAAGCTCAGCAACAAGCCCAGCAGCAATCTGAGGCCCGCTTCATAGACCTGTTACAGAAGCAAGAGCAGAGACTACAACAAATGGAAGCAGTAATGCAGCAACGTCCGCAGACCAGTGAGGAAAGCCGTCCCACTAATACCGCGTCCTTTGGGGTGAGTCGTTTATTGACAAAAATGACTGGAGAGGATGATCCAGAGGTATTTTTGACCACATTTGAAAGGACTGCTGAAAGAGAAAAGTGGCCTGAGGAGCAGTGGGCTGGACTGGTGGCTCCTCTGTTAACTGGTGAATCGCAGAAGGCTTACTATGACCTGGAGCCTGACCAAGCAAAAGACTATGTGATGCTAAAAGCTGAGATATTGGCAAGGCTGGGTGTCACCCAGGCTGTCCGGGCTCAGCGTGTGCATAACTGGACTTTCCAGCTTGGAAAACCCCCCAGGTCTCAAATGTATGATCTCATTCACCTGAGCAGAAAGTGGCTACAGCCAGAGACTTTGTCCGCACCAAAGATTGTGGAACGTGTTGTAATGGATCGGTTTTTGAGAGCTCTTCCTACTGCCATCCAAAAGTGGGTAAGCCATGGAGACCCAGAGACGGCCGATGGTCTTGTGGATCGTGTGGAGAAATACTTGGCTACAGAGAACCTGACGGCCTCTTCCAGAGACACTCGGACTTTCCACCCTAAGACCAGACCATCCCCAGGGGCGGATAAGAGGATTCCAAGGGGTGAGGGTGGAGAGAGTGAGAGGGTGGGAGCTCTACCCCAAGTTTGGCGAGAACAGCCTGGGAAATCAGCGGCTCAAGAGGCCGCAAGAAGGATCGTTTGCTACCGCTGCCGGCAAGCGGGACATATTGCAGCAAATTGCCCGGTTGTGGAGGAACCCATGCAGTGTGACTTTCTGACGGGCAGACGTCAGTCGCTGTGTGCGACAGTCGCATGCACTGCCATTCGGGGAACTGAGAAACATTTATGCAAAATGTGTATTAATGGTAGAAATGTTGTGGTATTGCTGGATTCAGGTAGCCTTGTGACCCTGATAAAGGCTGAGTTAGTTAAAACAGAGGTCTCTGGGAATAGCAAGGTAGCCGTTATTTGTGTGCATGGGGACACCCGAGAGTATCCAGTGACTACGGTGTGTTTCGAGACCCCCAAAGGTACCCTCTCTCATCCAGTGGGCTTAGTATCTCAGTTACCGCATGACGCCATTGTGGGAAGGGATTTTCCGAAGTTCTGGGAACTGTGGGATGATCCTGAGCCCCCCACAGGTGCCCCAATCCTCTACGGGATTCTCCCCCTTTGAGTTACTGTATGGGAGACACCCAAGAGGGCTGTTGGATATTGCCAAGGAAACTTGGGAAAGTGAGAGTTCTCCCCACAGGAGTGTGATTGAGCATGTCGCCCTGATGCAAGATCGAATTGCACAGGTAATGCCCATCGTGAAGGAACATTTGGCCCAAGCGCAGTTGGCACAGCAGAGAGTGTACAACCGTGGAGCCAAGACCCGTACCTTTTCCCCGGGGGATAGGATATTGGTACTTGTCCCTACGGTTGAAAGTAAATTCCTTGCCAAATGGCAAGGCCCCTACGAGATAATGGAAAAAGTGAGCGAAGTGAATTACAAGGTCAGACAACCAGGAAGGCGAAAGCCCGAACAGATCTATCACGTTAATCTGTTGAAAGCCTGGAGGGATAGAGAGTCCCTAGTCGCAGACACTTGGTCACCAGCTCAAACTGGTTGCGTGATTCCTGAGGTTGGAATCGCAGCCACCTTGTCACAACCCCAACAACAGGAGGTTAAGGAGTTTGTACTTCGCAACAAGGAGGTATTCTCTGAGCTGCCGGGACAAACATCTGGGGTAGAGCATGACATTATTACCCCGCCCGGTGAAAGGGTGAAGTTAAAACCCTATCGGATCCCAGAGGCCCGACGGGAGGCAATACGGGAGGAAGTACAGAGAATGCTGAACTTAGGGGTGATAGAGGAGTCCCAAAGTGATTGGTCTAGTCCCATTGTGTTGGTGCCTAAACCGGATGGGAGCTGGCGATTTTGTAACGATTTTCGTCAGTTGAACAAAGTTACAAAATTTGACACCTACCCCATGCCACGTATAGATGAGTTGATCGACCGGCTGGGAACAGCCCGATACATGACGACTCTTGACCTCACAAAAGGGTATTGGCAAATCCCCCTGGCCAAGTCGGCCAAAGAGAAAACCGCATTTGTAACCCCAGACGGGGCGTTCCAATATAAAAGAATGCCGTTCGGGTTACAGAATGCGCCGGCCACATTCCAGCGGAAAATGGACCAGATGCTGAGGCCCCATCGGAAGTATGCTGCGGCTTACCTGGATGACATAATTGTCCATAGCACAGATTGGGCCTCACATCTGCCAAAAGTGCAAGCAGTCCTGGACTCTGTTCGGGAAGCAGGGTTTACGGCTAACCCCAAGAAGTGTACCATTGGGCAGGAGGAGGCCAAATATCTTGGGTACACCATTGGGAGGGGAGTAATAAAACCCCAACTCAACAAAGTCGAGGCCATCCAGAGTTGGCCACGTCCCAACAGCAAGAAGCAGGTACGAGCCTTTCTGGGAATCGCTGGGTATTATCGGCGATTCATTCCCCACTTTGCTTCTAAGGCTGTGCCCCTAACCAACCTGACGAAGGGGAAAGGGTCGGTCATGATTAAATGGACCCCCGAGGCTGAGGCAGCATTCCAATTCTTGAAACAAGCCTTATGTAGCCAGCCAGTGTTGTACTCACCCGACTTCTCTAGAGACTTTGTCGTACAAAGTGATGCGTCAGATGTGGGGTTAGGAGCAGTATTGTCCCAGGTCTGGAACGGGGAAGAGCACCCAGTCATTTACCTCAGCAGGAAGTTGAAGTCCCATGAGGTAAATTACGCCACCGTTGAAAAGGAGTGTTTAGCGGTGAAGTGGGCTCTAGATTCCCTTCGGTACTACCTGCTAGGTAGGCACTTTGACATGGTTACGGATCACGCTCCGTTAAAGTGGATGGCTCAAAACAAGGAAACAAATAGAAGAGTGAATAGGTGGTTCCTGGCCCTCCAGGAATTCAACTTCACAGTAAAGCATCGCCCTGGCGTTCAAATGGGGAATGTGGATGCTTTGTCTCGAGTACATGAATGCCTGATTGCTGGTGTTCCAACCCCGAGGTTAAAACAAGAGGGGGGGGTATGTGACAGCAGGAAGGTAAAGTCACCTGGTTGCATCCAGGGGGGTAGATATATTTCGCCCAGATTCAGGCTTTACGCTGACTTATACAACTAGGTGGAGAGTTGTATAAGGCTAGTGGGCTCATGGATGACTCATACCTCTAAGGAGAGGGCTGGGCGTCGTGCAGACAGGAAGTTGATGAGATCAGCTGAACCTTGTCAGCTCATTTAGGCCTCTATAAGAAATCCCAGCTTCATTAGATGTTAGCTCATGCCTGGAAGCAGACCTGTGTGGACTGTCTAGGGAGAGTGAACCCCTGTGCGGTGAGAGAAAGCCTGTGTGGCTATATTTTGCTTGGACATTTAAAACCAGGGACTAGGACAGCACTAGGCTGATCCCAGTCGTTAGTTAGGAAACCTGTAAGTTTAGTCAGAGGTCAAGTTGACCAGGATTTATTTTGTTTATGTTTTTTTTGCCTTGCTGTGTTTTTGTCACTGTAAATAGAAAATAAACCGCACCTTTTTGATTTTGAAAACCACAACCTCCGTCTGCTGGGCCTGTTTTGGGTGGGGAGCCCATCCCGGGGGTCACACATACCCGCTGCCGAGCTAGCCCCCTCACACTACCTACAGTTTTCTGTCCCTAGAATAAATGTTTTTTTTAATCACAATATAGCACAAGGACAATTCAGTCACTGTCCTTCCAGGTCCCTGGAAACAAGGACTTGCAGAGTGAAATAAACTGACACTCTCCCTACCTACAGTTTTCTGTCCCTAGAATAAATGTTTTTTTTAAGCACAATATAGCACAAGGACAATTCACTCACTGTCCTTCCAGGTCCCTGGAAACAAGGACTTGCAGAGTGAAAGAAACTGACACTCTCCCTACCTACAGTTTTCTGTCCCTAGAATAAATGTTTTTTTAAGCACAATATAGCACAAGGACAATTCACTCACTGTCCTTCCAGGTCCCTGGAAACAAGGACTTGCAGAGTGAAAGAAACTGACACTGTCCCTACCTACAGTTTTCTGTCCCTAGAATAAATGTTTTTTTTAAGCACACTATAGCACAAGCACAAAACACACTGACACTCTCCCTACCTATCCTTCTCTTTCCCTAAACTAAAGGAATCCAGGTTAAGCAAGAAAGAAATAACAGTCACTGTCCCTGCCTATGCTGCTCTATCCCTGCTCCGGAACACACTACACTAGGCCGCCGTGCTGGCGGCCTTTTATAGTGTGGGGCGTGTACTAAACACCCTCAGCAATAATTGGCCACAGGCATCCTGCCTGTGGCCAATCATTGCTCTCCTCGCTGCCGGCGCTGTGATTGGCCAAGCATGCGGGGTCACAGTGCATGCTTGGCCAATCACAGCGCCTGGATGACACTGCGATGGCGTAGTGCATTGTGGGCCGTTCGCGTCACTCGAATTTGGAGCGAACGGCCCAAATCGTTCGATCTTCGTCGAACGATCGAACAGCCGATGTTCGAGTCGAACGTATGTTCGACTCGAACACGAAGCTCATCCCTAGTCAGGGCTAGTGATGAGCTAAAGTTTATCTCAAACCTGCAGAAAACTGTCACATGATAGCAGGCTGCCAGCCCAATCAATTTCAGCCCGGGAGTTCCTCATCCCGCAGCCATACATCAAAAGGGTTGGGATGTTGATTACATAATTGACCTAATATGGTCACAAGCCCACCCGTTACCACCTTATACTCACCTCTCTAAGGCCCCATGTACGCGGGACGCTGCAAAACGTACGTTCAGAGGCAGTTGGACGCTTTTTTCAACTGCCCCTGAACTCATTCAATGTTATCCTATGTGACCATGTACACAGTCTCGTTTATTGCATTCTTTAGGCAGTTGCGTTTTAACAGTGTTTCTTTGAAAGCAAAAAAATGGGTTCAGACGCCGAAGATTTCCACGTTTTAGACGCCAAACGTGGTAACATGCGTTTAGTTTATAGGCGTTTTTCGTTTTTGCCCATTTGAAAATAAATAAATATATATATATATATATATATATATATATATATAGCGCTACCCCCAGTTAAGAGAGCCGCTGAATTTGTTTCGGGCCCTGAATACAACACCGCCAACCCCCGGCAATCTACTCGACCCACTCTGGCACAGTTAGTCTAAGGGTTGTTATCTTATCACAATCTAGCAATATATGCACAATGATAACACACTGAGGACGAAGTGTTAAAGTATAACTAGTTTACTTCTGTGAAAAAGGCATAGATTAACACATAACACATATATTGTCTGCAGAGCCCTGCAACGGTAAATATAGTACACTCTAAGGATGCTGGCGATTACGCGCCAAGTGCAGCTATCCCTATCTATGCGCCCTTACGGCGCAGCAACAAAAAGTTCTAACTCCTGGTCAGGCCTGCCTCAGATATAGCTTAGTCTCTTGGGGAACAATTTCTTCGCATGCAGCTTGAACGGTGGTGCACATATAGAAAGAAACAGTATTTGTAATCCACATGATAGGTAATAGAAGAACACTTCACCGGAGACTACACGACCCAGTTCTGTTACTAGTCTCCGGTGGAACAACAGATAAAACTTGGTGGGCCAAGGCAGTCTCTAGGCCTAATCAGAGTAAAGTATTTTTTTGGATTGAGCAGGTGCTCGCTCACCACTCCGGACGCGATCCCAGTCCGGGACTTCCACCGACTGTGTCTCCGCACACAGCGTCTGCAACGGCCGGGTCCCCGGTCCAACTGATGTCAGCAACTTGGAGAAGTCGGATGCCACCCAGGCTCGCAGTGGGGTGGAAGGCTCTCTGGAAGTTGTGCAAGGCCCTGGCTTCAGGCCCTGTACTACCGCAGATCCGCACGGGAAGACCTGTTGATAGCAGCGCGGTGTCCAAAGAGACCGAGCTCAGCCTCGCCCTCCTCTTATATAGTCCCACCCATGAGTCTCTGCGTGGCGAAAATGCACCCTGGGTGCCAAACGGGGTTATGGGTAACGTAGTCCCGGGGCCTTAAAGGAGACCCCGCTATACACATATATATATATATATATATATATATATATAATATATATTTTTTTAAACGCTTCTAAATGTAAATGCAGCAAAACAGACGTTTTAAATGAGGGTTACTATCTGTCAAGTTAAATCGTTCAGCCTAATGCCTCGTACACACGATCAGATTTTCTGTCGGAAAAACCTTGGATGGTTTTTCCGACGGAATTCCGCTCAAGCTTGGCTTGCATACACACAGTCACACAAGTTCTCTAAACTTTCGACCGTCAAGAACGCGGTGACGTACAACACTACGACGAGCCGAGAAAATTAAGTTCAATGCTTCCGAGCATGCGTCAAATTGTTTCCGAGCATGCGTCGGAATTTTGCGCATCAGAATTGCATACAGACGAACGGATTTTCCATTTCTGAAGAAATTGAGAACCTGCTCTTATACTTTTGCTGGCGGAAATTCCGACAGCAAAAGTCCGATGGAGCCTACACACTGTCGGAATTTCCGACGAAAAGCTCACATCGGACTTTTGCTGGCGTAAAATCCGACCGCGTGTACGTGGCATAACACTCTCCACACTGCTTCATGAAAGCCACCTCCAAAATACCCATTGTTGATTAGTGTCAAGTTCCAATTGAGCACCGGTGACAACACCCCCTCCATCATGTGACAGTGCTTAGGCCTAGCAGCTAATTGCTAGCATGCTACATCATGGGAGACGGTCATGTGCTCCTCCAAGCCTTGAAGCACTGGATATTTTTCAGTGCCAGCCACAAAAGACAGAGTGTCAGAGGAGCACTGGAGAGGTGAATATAAAGTAGTCAGGGTTCTTTACCAATTGGATGGGACATATACTGTGACCTCACCTTAAAATCAACATTATAAAAACAAATTCATATACAACGTATAATAAAACACCAGACATAAGAATGCTGAAAAGTTTTCTGCTGTGGCCCTTGACTAAAGGATTCGTCAACCTTGGTCCTTACCAATTAACATTAAAACACAGACTGCGTGACATGGGTTTTATATGGCCACAGCAGCCAATTTTTTATTAACCAAATAATAAAATAACATCATGTAAACATACCTGTAAGTGCAACTTTTCAACAAAATACTAATGCCCAACAACAAGAGGTCTTTGGGTGTCTTTAAGGCACAATTTCTAACCATAACGATCTATGTCCCCAGCCGTGCCCCAACCGGCTCGAAGACGCTCCGACATCCCACATACTTCCATATTCCCTTCCCCCAGGGGACCTAGCTCCTGGGAGAACCACCATTAACCAGGTGGAAAGCGCCATACCTTAGATGGGCCCCACTAATCCTGTACCATGTAATTCGTCACTGACCCCCCAAAGACCCCTTGAACCGCCACATGAGCTTGATTGAATAACCTCATTCAAGCGAATCCCTCCACACCTGCAGCGCCCTCACCACCCCTTCCTGAAGGCCCAAAGACCAGATGTCTATGCCCACAGCGTTCAGGTGAACACCATCATCTCTCCAATAGCGGACAGACTGATCTTCCAGCTCACGGTGCCGTACCACAATGCCACCGAGCCGGGCCACAAACTTGCCAATATCCCTGTTCAATTAATTTCTCGCCTTGTCCAGTCGGCTGACAGAGCGAGCAAAACGCCAAACCTTCCGGGCCACGATATCGGACCAGACAATGATGCATCCCGGAAATTCACGCATCAGATGCAAAATGTCAAATTTTACATCCTTCACCAGATCCCTGGCGGCCCGAACCGCCAGATCATTGCCCCCGGCCTGCAATACTAAGACATCTGGGGGCCTGTCAACTCTAGAATAATAGTGAAATTCGGGAAGCACCTGGCCCCACATCATGCCCCGAACCCCCAACCATTTCAGAGCAGCCTGACTCCGTGGGATGCCAAGTTGCCTACCTTCGGGCCGTGCGTCAGCCCTCACTGCCCCCCAGAAAACATAGGAATCCCCCAAGATCCAGACCAGCCCAGGAGGAAGATCTGAAAAAGAAAACAAGAAAAATAGAAACACACGAAAACTCAATACAACTTCAGAGCAGATGAGGGCGAACATAAATCTTGAAACGATCTGATTCCCACCTCCCTATACGCCTCACCACCTGGGAACCCAAACCCCATCTGGCCGCTTCCGTAGCAGCCCCCACCCGAAACGAATGAGTATTAAACTGGGAAACCTCCCTGCCCGCCCCCACCAAACAACGGCGAAAAACAGACAAAAACTGAAAGCGCGACAGGGACGAGCCATCCTTGTGCAGCAAAAAGGAACCTCGCCCCAACCCCCTAACCTCGTGATACCATTGAACAGAAGAAACCGGGCAAACCGCTTCCGGCAACACCCGAAACAACGACACAGTAACCCCCTTCCCCAACTGATCAGTTTTTGACTTCCTAATATGGAGCCGGACACAATCGCCGGCCACCGTCACGTCTGACACTTGCAGTCCACCCACCCCCCACCTGTTCTTGCTAACCAATTCCCCAATGCGCAATGCCCCAAAAAAGGCCAGCGCAAAAGCCACTGTAAACAGCTGCACCTCAAAAGCAGAAGAGCAAACCCCGGGCAACCTCCCCACCAAGTCCTGAAGCAGATCAAACGAGACCGGTCGTCTGGTATCTGGCTGTACCCTCCCGCGCCGATAACCCTTCATGGCCTGTCGTACCCTAAAATCCTTCGTCACATCGCACAAGCCCTGCATCCGGAAGAAAAAGGCTAAAGCGGCTAAACCCTTGTTCATTTTCGAGACAGACGAGCCCCGCGTAAATTCCATCCCAATGAAATACAACAGCAATGTCAAATGATCCAGAGTGGAAAAACAACCCCCCACCGAACTCACCAGCGCGGACCACTCACCCCAAATGGTTGAATATGCAGCCCAAGTACCCGCACATACAGAGCGGCGTAACAGCTCACCTGCTACTCCAACGCCAGCTTCCACAGCTGCCCGGGACAAGGCACCCCCTGGTGTTCCGCCGCCGGCGCCAACTTCCGGAACCTCTCCCACTGGAAACGAGACAAGGAATCGGCTATGGAATTCAGAACACCCAGGACATGAACAGTTTGCACATGACAGTTTAAACTTAAACACCTTAAAACTAGATGCCGCAGTAAGCGCACCACTGGAGGCGAAGCGGCCGATAGACTGGCCACAACCTCCACCACCCCCATATTGTCACAATGAAAACAAACACGCCGATCCTGAAATTTGTCCCCCCAGATCTCCACCGCCACCACAATCGGGAACAGTTCCAACAAAACCAAATTTTACAAAAACCCAGCCGCACGCCATTCCTCAGGCCACGCCTCAGCACACCAGGCCCCCTGGCAAAACGCCCCAAACCCAGAACTGCCCGCAGCATCAGTGTAAAGGTCAAAATCGGAAGCCACCACAACTGGTGCCATCCGTAAGGACCTGCCATTATAGGAGGCCAGAAACTCACCCCAAACTCGCAAATCGGCCTTGTGCTCCCGCGAAAGCCTGATGAAGTGATGTGGCTGCAAAACTCCGGAAGTGGCGGCACAGAGGCGACGACTAAAGATGCGCCCCATTGGCATTATGCGGCATGCAAAATTAAGCTTACCCAATAAAGACTGTAATTGTTTAAGCCTAACCTTCTTTGCCGCCTCGGCCTGTGCCACCCCCCGACGCAGATCCTCCAGTTTGTCCATCGGCAGGCGATATTCCATGAGACGCGTGTCAATGACAATGCCCAAAAATAACATGACCATTGCAGGACCCTCCGTTTTTCCCGGCGCCAAAGGAATCCCGAACCGTGACGCAACAGATTCCAAGGTGTGCAACAGTACAGAGCAAACCGAGGAATCCGGGGGGCCAATGCAAAGGAAATCATCAAGATAGTGCAGCACAGATCTCAACTGTGTCTCCTCCCGCACCACCCACTCCACGAAAGTGCTGAAAACCTCGAAATACGCGCACGAAATGGAACAGCCCATCGGGAGACAATGGTCGAGAAAAAACCGCCCATCCCAAAAACAACCCAGCAAATGTTGGCTCTCCGGGTGAACCGGCAGCAGGCGGAAGGCCGCTTCGATATCCGTCTTAGCCAACAATGAACCCTGGCCGTAGCGCTGTACCCACTCGACCGCTGCGTCAAAGGAGGTATATGACACCGCCGCCAAATCGGAAGGGATGGCATCATTCACCGAATTCCCCTTGGGATACGACAAATGATGTATCATCCTAAATTTGTTGGGTTCCCTTTCGGGGACAACCCCCAAAGGGGACACGTGCAAAGAAGAAATGGGGGGTTGGCCGAAGGGGCCGGCCATTCTCCCCAGTTCCACCTCCTTCACCAATTTTTCTGAAACAACTTGTGGAAAAAGCCGCGTGGATTTCAGATTCCGTGGCCGAGGGGCCGGGGCCACCGGTCTGTCACACGGTATACGAAAGCCATGGGCAAAACCGGCAGCCAAAAATTCGGCCGCCTCCCTCCGCGGGTATCTATCTAGATACGGCACCATCGCGGGAAGGCTTACCGGCGTCCTCCCTTTTTGAAGCAGCCTCACCGGGTTGGGATTTTCCTTTTTTAAAACATTTGGCATAACTGTGCGAGCCCCCGCAACCAGAGCACTCATGTCGGAAATGACAGGTTGCGCCAAAACGGCACGACCCCTCGTTGAACTGCCAACAACTGCCTCTTTTTTGAGTGGCCGACTGTCCAGCGGAACCCGAACCGCCGCCCCCCCCCCGAGAAAGGGCTGACCTGGAGCCCGCGCCGGAACCATGAGCTTCATCCAAAGCCCAATATCCTTGTGATCCCAACGCAAGCCCGGGCGAAAGGCCTTGCGCTGGCGAAACTGCTCGTCGTAGCGTAACCAAGCAGTACCCCCGTAGACTCTATAAGCTTCTCCAATGGCGTCCAGATAACAAAAAAGCGGAGTGCAATTCTCCGGCGCTTTTTCGCCGATAACGCCTGCCAAGATGGCAAACGCCTGAAGCCAGTTCCCAAAAGTGCGAGGGATGAGACGCCAGCGGCGCTTCTCCTCCTCCTCCTCTTTTTTGCTGTCATCCGCCTTACCCTTGTCTATATGAAATTTTTCCAAAGGCAAAAGGGAGAATATTTCAAGATATTCCCCTTTCCAGATCCTATCCCGGACATCCTGCTTAAGATGGGCCCCTAGCGGGCCCTCAAAGCACGTATACATTTCGCACTTCGCCGCATCGGCTAACCTCACCCTATCCTCCGTGGACTCCTTCGCTTTACAAGCGTCAGACCCCTCCGTCTGCGACGCGGCCGTCACAGTGGCGCTGGAAGATGTGTCGACCACCGGGGCCGCCACAGAAACTGGTCCCCCCGAGTGGGGCATAGGTGGAACTACCAATCCCACACTAGTGGCCGCAGGTGCCCACGCCCCTGCGGGCCCCCGGAACGAGGAAGAAGACCCACCCGGGTCACAACGGGCCAACAACTCCCAAAAACCCGTAAAAAACGTGGACAAAACCGGCCCGGCGCCCGAGTCCCCGACCGCGGACCCCGCCGCCCTTGACATCCCCAACCCCACCGCCCCATCCCGACAATCAGACAAAAGTAAAGTTTGCAACTTACCTGGCTGCTGCCGTGCCGCCACACGACCAGCCGCTGTTCCGGATCCCAGCTGGCTCTGCAAAGCAGGGCGCCTCAGGTCAGGCTGATCGTCATCTTCGCTGGAGAACTCCCCGGATTCATACGGCGAATCCTGCTGTGTTGGCGTCCCCTGCTCTCCACGTCCTGGCGACGCTGATTCGGGGCTCCTAGAAACGTCCTTCTTAGCCCCAGCCGTGACCCCCACTGATGCCGAGCTGCGGGGTACCGCAGAACCCCCAACTGTAGCAGGGACGCGCTGTCTCTTTAAGGGGGGGTCCCCCATCCTGAGTCAATAGCTGGCTGCTTGTAGGGAGAACCGGTTGCAGTACCGCTAAAGCACCAGCAGAGGGTGCCCAAGCCCCTCTGCTGTCTGTGGCCGTGACATCACTCCGCCGAGCTCCTCTCCCTGATGCAGGCACTGAGAGAGCCGACAGCTCCGAATCCCTGCTGCGACGACTGGCAGGGGAAGGCCGTGCAACCCCTCCAGCATGGTCCACAACCTCTGGGGCAGCCCGCACAACCGAAGCAGCTGAAGGGCCGGGACGCCCCCCACTGCGCCGCACGCTACCTCTTCCCCGCCGAGCTGCCCCCCCTCGGAACTTCAGGGGGGTAAACGGCCGCACGCTCCGGCATTCGGTGAGAAGGGGGGGATGGAGAGTAAGAGCAGGAAGCCTCCTACCCCCTCTGACGTGGATTCCTCCCAAGGCTCCCGCCAGGTTTTTGGGCAGATACCCCAGAAGTAAGCCCTGGAGGGTCCCTGCTACAGGGGCTCCGTGGTGACCGCCGGACCCGCGCCACAGGTAAGGGACTGAGGCGATCAGGGGGGTGAACCTTCCTAGCCCGTGTCCGGCCAGGGGGAGAAGGGGCAGGGGATGGAGACGCTCCCAACCCCCCAAGCACATCCGAAAGCTGCTCCTGCAGCCATTGAGGGCCCCGCTCGACCGCTGCGGCCCTAACCTGTGCTAACACTGCCTGCAGATCACCCATTGTTTTTCTCTCTACCTGCAGATGAGGGAAACCTGAAGTTGACTCTGCTCCTAATCTTCCCGGAATGATGAAATTCCTCCCCTATGCAAGACCCTCACCACTGGACCCTGCCCCCTTCTAACTTCTACCTCCAATCAGGTAAGCTCTCCTCCCCTGCCCCCTCTCTGACCTAGCTGACCGTTATCTGACCCCTGTTCCTCCCCTAGTCATGCCGCCCCTCCGTCCATATTCTCCTACGGGTCTCACTTTATAATTAGCTGTCAAGTTGATGACGACTCTTGGTGACCACATGGAGAAGAGTGTTTCTCCAGAGTGATATGCCTTCTGTTTGGGTCCTAAATCTTCGCAAAGTCATGTTTATAGATTCTGCTACTGTATCCATCCATCTTATCGCTGGTCTTCCTTTTTTTCTTTTCCCTTCAACTTTTGGATGCAAAATTGTTTTTTTTAGTGATTTGGTTATTTACATATGGCCAATATAAGACAGCTTCAGCTTACTCACCTGGACTTCAGTGAAAGGTTGGACTTGTTATGTTGTAAGATTATATATATATATATATATATATACATACAGTACATACATACATACATATATTTATATATTATTTTTTTGCTGTCTTCTTAAGGTTTTCGTTTGCCTTTTAACATCAATTTGAATGAATGGAATCTACCAAACTACATTTTGAAGTACTTTTGAATGTCGTTCATCATCAAGTCTCTGATGGTATTTTTGAATGTACCGATGAACGTTTGCATGAAAATCTACCAGTGTATGGGCAGCTTAAGTCTTCAAGACCCAAGCACCATTAATTTAAATAGATTTAACCATCAAAAATCTTGTAAATTATTATCCACCCACTAAGTAGGAGATATAACTCAAACATTGTCCACCTACAAAGTGAATGGCCTCAATAAAAAACTTGCAACTTGCTGTCGTAGAAAAAAATTCTACAAGCCCTTACTGGAAGCTCTGTATAAAAAGGGAAAAGTACTTTATTATTGGATGTTTATTTTCCTGAATTACCATTATGTGAATTACCAAATTGGTGATCAGCTGTGCCTGTGTACCAGTGTTCACCTTGAAAAAATAAAAATAAAGTCAACAGACCAGCCCAAAAGCCTAGCCATCCTATATACTGTATTGATTTTTGGGCTCTAACAAACAACTTTGTCCCAAATGGGCAAGGTGAAGGTATCTCCTCAAATAGAAACTATAATAATTTGAGTTTGGAGACAAATGTATGTGTAGCGGGGTCTCCTTTAAGGCCCCGGGACTACGTTACCCAGAACCCCGTTCGGCACCCAGAGTGCAAATGGGCCACCGCAGAGACTCATGGGAGGGGCTATTTAAGAAGGAGGCGAGGCGGAGCTTGGCCTCTTTGGACACCGCGCTGCAAGCAACAGTTTCTTCCTGTGCGGATCTGCTGCAGTGCAAGGCCTGAAGCCTGGGACCTTGCGCAACTTCCAAAGAGCCTTCCACCCCACTGCGGAGCCTGGGTGGCACCAGACTGGTCAAGTAAGGACATCAGTTGGATCGGGGACCCGATCGTTGCAGACGCTGTGTGCGGAGACACAGCAGGTGGAAGTCCCGGACTGGGATCGCGTCCGGAGTGGTGAGCGAGCACTTGCTCAAGCCAATAGACTGTACTGTGTTTAGGCCTATAGACTGCCTTGGCCCACCTATCGTTAGTTTGTTATTCCATTAGGAGACCAGTAGCAGGACTGAGTTAAAGGGTCTCTAGTATAGTGTTCCTTGGGACTGCCTACTTGTGGATTACAAATACTGTTTCATCAAGTGCACCACCGAAAGTTTGCATGCGAAGAAATACTAAGTAAAAGACTGAGATTTCTTCTATGTCAGGCCTGACCAGGGAGGGGGTAGAGAAATATTATTTAGTGCGCCACAGGGCGCGTACACCATAATAGCTGCGCGCGGTGGGTTACCGCGCTGGGCCATTGTTGTGTGCTACACTTATTGCTGCAGGGCTCTGTAAGCAAGTTGCATGTGTTCTGTTCTGTCCTTTTGATAAAAGTAAAAAAAACTGTTATATTTGATCTCTCGCCTCAGTGTGTTGTCTTATTGCAAAGAGATTACTCCCTGCAATATTATATTGCATGTGATAAGTTTAACCCTAGACTAACTGTGCCAGAGTGGGTCGAGTAAGATTGCCGGGAGTTGGCGGTGCTGTATACAGGGCCCAAAATCAAACCAGCGGCTCTCTTAACTGGGGGTAGCGCTACATATGTATTTATTTTAAATTTTTATAAATTCTTTAATTAGACAAATAAAGAGACAGGGCAGACACCCAGTTGAACAAATCAAATGACATCACAGCTGGACAGTACATAGAAACCAAATACAATCCATGTTTCAAAGCCGGTGTCCTGTAAATCCAAAGAAATGGTGGATATGATAAGTAGTTCAACCAGAACAATATATAGTGACCAGTGTCTTTCCTGTCATAGTCAGATTTAGAGTTTACAGAGGAAGGATAAAAGTGGGGTATAGGGAGATTGTAAAGAAAAAAAAAAAAAGGCGGGTTGTTCAGTAATTCCTGAAAAAATAAGAGAAAAAAAACACACTCACACACACAACCCCACTGTACACATTCTCTCCCCAGGAAAGGGTATACAAGCTTCCATCCTCCGAAAGCAGCCCAAAATTTGTATTTCCAGTATAAGGATTTGTGAGATTTGCAATTAGAGAATCCTTATATCAAGACACAAACAAGACGACTAAAGGTTGGGACTTTAAATGAAGCAGGCAGGTGTGAGAAGTTTAAATTTGGTGGAGATCAATCATGAGTTGCATGGATATCCATACAGCAATTAAAATTTACCATTAAATAATAATACAAATCACATGGTACAGGTGATCATTACATAGTTAAAACATATAGTTGGCATAAAACACGGCATATAGTAGCTCTATGCATTTCGTGGATTCCTCCACTCTTCAGGAGCATGCACGTGGAAATTGAATGCTGTAGTATATTGATAACACAATAATTTTTGGGAACTTTATTCAAGTGAACATTTGATATAACCTCTTCCTGCCAGTGGAAGATTATACATCCACTTGGTATTATACATTACCCCTACACATCCTCATTTTTTGTTATATTTTAAATTCCCCTAGATCTCACTTTGCTTTGCTCTTTGGCTATCCTCGTGAGCATTGGTGTGCTGCATGGGCCCACTCATCATCAGACCTTAATGTGCCTGGATTTTCCCTGTACTCGATAATCATCCATACTTGGTTAGATACCAATGTATATATATATATATATATATATATAGACCCACATTATTCCCTTAAAGGGCCAGGCCCCTCTTTGGCTGTGCGTGACCACATCTATGCTGGACTCCCTGCTTTCCGAGGATCCATCCATCTGACATGTCCATGTTGTCCACATATGCAAATATTCCTTTGGGATGTAAGTACTGTGCATTCTTTTAATTACTGAATGTATTCTAATCTATCATTGGATGCCTAGTTAAGCGAATTATATGTAAACTGCTCTTCATGAGAGAAAAACAAATAACGTTGACACAATATTTTCTTTCTTTCCTTTTCTATTAGAGAAATAATTAAATATTTTTGCCCATACATAAACCCTGAAGAAGGAACTATACACATGTGCTGTGAATAAATGAAACGCAGCCATCTGTACCCCTGTACACTCGATCGGTTTTACCGATGAAAACAGTCCGATGGACTTTTTTCATCGGACAAACCGATCGTGTATGGGACCCATCGGTCTTTTTTCTATCGGTTTTAAAAAATAGAACATGTTTTAAATTTTTCCGATGGATCAAAAACCGATAGCAAATTCCGATCGTCTATGGGCAAGTCCATCGGATAAAAAACCCACGCATGCTCAGAATCAAGTCGGCGCATGCTCAGAAGCATTAAACGTCATTTTTCTCGGCTCATCAGAGTGTTTTACGTCACCGCGTTTGGAACAGTTGGTTTTTTGACTGATGGTGTGTAGGCAAGACTGATGGAAGTCAGCTTCATCGGATTTCCGATGGACAAAACCATCGGATTAGAATCCGTAGGATATCCGATCGTGTGTACGAGGCTTAAGTCTCTGAAACATGTCGGGTATTATCCACCCCCTCTTGTATTGACTCACCTGTCAACATTTGGGTGTGAAACAATGTATTTTGGCAACTCATATTGCATGTCAGTCCTATTGTTTTTAAATATATTTCTGTAAATTTTGTACATTATTCCAATTTTGTTTACGTTATTTATTAAACCATTTATACTTTTATATATACTCCTTTGTCAATTCCATATTATTGTCCTAGTCCACACCATCCCAGGGGCATTCTTTTTCTAATTTTTATATTGATAACACAAATATCTGCAAGGTCGGACCCTGTCACGGAAAGGATGTTTAAGATAAGGTATTTAGTAGGTAATATTGCTATCATAACCAGAAAGTCCAAATTTTGAGATGCTTTTTGGGTTTAATTTGTAATAGACAGCTGTACTTTTAAACTAGCTTTCATCCAACCCATTAAACATATCCATTGAACTAGTCTACACTAGCTTCACCTTACTTACCTTTCAAAAAAAAATAAAAAAATTTAACCAATAAAGTAACATTTAGTGGTTTTACTCCTGCTGTTTTAAAGGCAGGTCTGGAGTAACACTGTGTCTCAGGAGGACAAAAGGTGGACCGGAGTATGGGAATTATGCAGGTCTTCTTTGCTATTCCCCATAAGAAATATATTCCAGTAATACAGACTTTTATTATAAAATGGATGTAAAGACATGGTTGAGTAACATTTTTCCTATGTATATATTACTTTACGTATTTTCTTATTTTGAATAATAATCTTGCTCTAACAACTTCCCTCCTATTAATCTAATGTAACAAATAAGCTGACCCTTCCTTCCTTTGGTCAATAATTTTTTTTTTAATGCAGCAATATTTGGTTTATATTATAGGTCTGGCCAGTTGCTCATTAGGCCTGTCAAAGCAATTACCCCTGATCCCTAATTACAGCTCCAACCTTTGACTAGATGACCGGTTCCCCCCAGAGAATGTGCTCATGACACTGCATAATGCCAAGGTCATCTTTCTTTCAGCTGTCTGGGGACGAAGGACGCCTAGCATGACGTTACTTGTACCATTTTGCTGTTTGCTTTTCAAACAGCGTCATGTCAGGATGACAGAGGGTATGTCTGAGAAAAAAAGAATGAAACGCATTGGCCTAGCAGACATGATGCTAGAATACGACTTAACATATCCCGCGTTCTGGTATTTTTATAGGGAAAAATTACAGCAAAAAATTACAAAATTATAAATTATACTTACATGGGAGTAGGAGGATTAATTACCCAATTAAAATATAATAAACAGTTTGCCCTTTAGAGAAGGCCCAGACTGTGGTAGCTGTGCCAAAAAAAAAGGCAGGCAGAGGGTAAAGGGCTACTCTTCTGTGTTATGTCTATAAGATGCTTTTAGCTGATGTTTTTTCCATTACTGACTTTTCATACTGTAGCGCTACCCCCAGTTAAGAGAGCCGCTGATATTGATTTGGGCCCTGCAGTGCACCGCTGTCAACCCCCGGCAATCGGCTCTAACCTCCCGTGGCACAGCTGGTGATAGAGAGATAGGACCGCGTGATCGCAACTGTTGGTGACGCAGTCCTATAACAAACATACACAGAATATACTTTAAAACTCCTATTAAAGTAAGCGGAACTGACACCAAATGTACTTTACCCAGATATTTTACTGAGGCTAATGGGCAAGTAATAAACAACAGTATAACAAGTTGCAGATCCCTGCAATAAACAGTAATAAAGATAAACAGAGTAATCAGAATAATAAAGTATTGCTATGCAACTCTAGCGCTGCCCTTTTACAGCTACTTCCCCTCATGGGTAGACTAACACCCAGCAATGTCTACCTATGCAGTCAGGCCTGACTGATCTAAATGGAAGTTCAGTGAAACAATATTCGCTAGCAATCTTTTCGGTGGTGCACTTGAAGAACAACTTTGTAATCCCAACGAATAGTAAAGATAAAGGATCTGTCTTTAAACAGCTCTCACCACCCGGACAAGTCCAAATCCGTTTCCTCCATCGATTCGTCTGGGAAGAGGAATCCACCGACATCCAAGTCTTCAATCCTTCTGGTGTACTGCAGCAAGGAGGATTAGATGTCTCTAAGGCTCTGCTAGGCTGGCAGAGGGCTCTTTGGAAAGGAGCACACGGCCCAGGCTTCAGGCCTTGTGCACACAGCAGTTCAGCACAGAGATCCTCTTGCTAGGAGAGGGGTGTCCAAAGAGGCCGACCAAAACTCTGCCTCCCCTTTATAAAGTCTGCCCCAGCAGTCTCTGTTCTGGAGCAATGCACCCTGGGTGCTGCAAGATGTACTGGGAGATGTAGTCTCTCTCTCCTCTGCTTTCACTTCCATAATGTCTCTTTACTTCCTCCCGACTCACCTCTCACCTGGAACTTCTTGTCTCTCTGCATTAAAGGGGAACACCCCGCTACAATACCTTATTCAGGGTCTCTGTGTAGAGGCGGCCATCTTAGTTCAGGTGTTCCCCATGTGGATTGGATGGTCTGTGTAACCGTAGTCTTCTGGGCTGGTGGCAAAGACCAGCAGGTGCTTTTCTAGCAGTTGGTGAAGCAGTTGTTGTTGTGGCAGAGGGTAGTCCCGGAAGGGAATGTCGATGTTCTAGCAGCAGCTGGTACTGAGACTCATCCAACGAAGCCATGGCTGCTTAAAGAGGGGCACATGTGGCTTCTACCATGGGATGAGCCTCTGAGATACAGTGATGGGGCAATACATACAAGTCTGCTAGGGTGGAAGGGTTGTGAAGTGAAGTTAGGGTCAACCCCAGGTTGATGAGTTAAACTGCACCATGACCTTCTCCTTGTAGACCTTGCACAAAGTGCGAGTGATCTGCCACCACTGAGTCTTTGTGGGGTTCTACCATTATGGTGACCCCTTAAAGTTTTTCTTTTGATAGGAAGAGACCAGACTACCTCTTGGAGGAGTACCAGGAGTAACTTTTGCTTTGGAGGTGTGTGGATATCTCCTACCTGTTCAGGGTGTTTGCTTGCTGTTCTTTCTTGGGCCTCATAGGCCTGTATCACGGTAAGCCACACAGCTCGCAGAATACAGCCCCTCTCACGCCAGCCCAAATGCTTGAATTTGACCAGCAAGCGGGGTAGGTCCTCAAATCGTTCCTGTCCAGAACAACAGACACCACTGAACTTACTGGGCCATGACTCATCACTACCCCTTCTCAATCCACTACTTGGTCATCAATCTGGATCTTCTACCAAGTGACACCTTGTACCAAGATAGAAAAGTTTCTGGCTGCCTTAAAGGAATAGCCATAAGGGGTCCAACTGGCCTCGTGTCCTGAACTGCTGGGCATAGAAGTCATACTCCATGAGAGTGACCTTGGAACTGGCGTTAATCAGGCACAGGACCTCTTGTAAACGAAAAAAAAGAACAAGGGCGCACCAGCCTAGTGTGATATTGTTTAAGATATTTTATTTCAAATAAAAGCAATAGAAAGGTACTCACAAAAATAGTACAATTGTTCGCAATGTACAAGCGGTGCCTTGGAAGGCTGCAGCATATGGAACCCAAACCACACTTCAACCGATCATGGAGGACGTGATAGAGCGCACTACTGGCTGACGCGTTTCGAAGCGCACAGCTTCTTCATCAGAGCCAAGAGGGTAATCACCACTGGACTAGGTGCGATCATGGACTCTGGTTTGCTGGGACCTTGTGCTGACTGTCTCGGGATCATCCCTCTGCCTAGGGAGCTATTAGTTTAACAGCAGCCTGTGTGTGCTTTCGGATTCAGGCAGGCCACGGTTCTTGGCTATATGTACAAAGTGGCCACATCACTGGCACTTCCGGTCCTCCTTTGGGTCCCTCCGTAATAGATTTTCATCCTTAGAGGGAGGGGCCAAATCCGTTAAATTAAGGACATTCCTTTTTTTTAGATAGGCCACGTCTAGGGTGAGTTCCCTCCACTCTGTGTATATGGTTGACACAGGTGAAGGAGCCAAGGCCTCCTCTTTCAGGTGCAACTGGTCCTACCTGTTTGTAACCGCCACAGTTGCCTCTGCATCTTCCTGTTCCCATGCAACCACGTTCACCAATATGTAATAAAAACAGATGGCTGTGCTCTAATTCGCTCCTGTAGGGCTCTCCCTACTGGGCCAGCCTTCATTCCCACCACAAACTGGCCCCTTAGTAGATGATCTGAGGCTCAGGGACATGGAATGTGGACACGTGCATTTGCAGGTGCCCGTCTTGCCAGGAATAGGCTAATGCCATGTGCATGCGCGGGAACATGAGCGCTAGCAGGCAAATGCATATGTGCAGGCACGAAAATACGCCCACACGTTAGCCATTAACGCTGGCACCAAATGGCCTATATAAAGACAGCAGCTGCACTAGTGCAGTGCTGTCTGATCTGCAGATGTATCCTGTGTTCTGATTCTGTGCCTGTATCTGATCCAGTGTTGACCCGGCTTCCTGACCACGCTGCTACCTCCAGTCCTGACCTTTGACTTGCTTGACCCTGCTATTCCTGCCTGTTTGCCTGATTCTCCATGGCCAAACCCAGACTGAACTCTGACCACTCTCTGTCTGCTGCTTATGCTGATTGACAATCTATGTGTAGCAGGGTGTTCCCCTTTAATGCAGAGAGACTACATTACCCATAACCCCATTTGGCAATGTTTCCACCCCAGAGACTCATGGGAGGGGTTATATAAAGAGGAGGCTCGGCCTCTTTGGGACACAAGACTTCAGGGACTGATCCTCCTGTGCGGACGTGTCAGAGTGCAAGGCCTGAAGCCTGAGACCTTGCGCAGCACCAAAGAGCCTTCCACCCCACCGCGAGCCTGGGTGCCATCGGACTTCGCTGGTCTACAGCCTTGACTGGATCGGGGACCCGATCGCTGGAGACACTGTGTGTGTGTGTGTAACACAGTCGGTGGAAGTTCCCCCGGACTGGGACCGCGTCCGGATGGGTGAGAGGGCGTATGCCCAGACCATATACTGTTGTTGCTAATGGGCCTATAGACTGCCGTGGCCCACAAGTTATTTCTGATACTCTCATTAGAGAACCTTATCGGAGCTGAACTCAGAGTTTACATAGCAAAGTGTTTATTTCATCTCTACCCTCTCATTGGATTACAAATGATATTCTGTTAATGTGCACCACCTTTAAAGACCTGCCGGTGAAGAAAACCATCATCCCCTATAGACTGAGTTGTAGATATCTGAGCCAGGCCTGGCCAGCTAGTTAGTTCATTTGGTTACTGCGTCACAGGACGCCTAGTTAACAGTCGCCCACGCGGCGCACCTTTACTGTTCATTCTAATGCATAGTGTGTTATTGCTGCAGGGCTCTGCAATTTATTATCTGTGAACTGTTACCACTGTTAACCTTTCTTACCAAAAGCATAAGTAAATCTTATACCCTTTTATCATTATTGTCTTGGTGTCTGGGTTTACTCATACAGTATAAGAATAGATATACAGTATTGCTGCCAATACTAACTGTGCCAGTAGGGGGTCGAGTACATTGCTGGGGGTTGGCGGAGCTGTTTTCAGGGCCCAAATTAAATTTGCGGCCTTCTGAAGTGGAGGTATCGCTACACGTGGGGGCTCGTCTGGGATCCTGATACAGCAGGTAATGCCAGAAGTGCCGGCATGGACCCCATGGATCCACAAGCGATAGAAGAGTGGTGCAAAGCCGTAAGGGCAGAGCCAAACAACTCAATAGTCATCAGCCTCCCAGGGGAGGAATGGAAGACTGAGACGGTAGAGGAGTTGATGAAGTCAGTGTCCCCAGATCACACACTGTGGGTGATAGATATAAAGGCAGACCCGGACACTTCATATCAGTATGCACTGGTGGAATACGGAGACGGGATACCAGAGGCTTGCAAGCGCAAGTGTGTAAAGACGCCAGACAATAGAACCTATAGGTTGGCGCCTGCTTTAACTATAAAGAAGGAACCATCACCGATGGGATCACCGCAGGCTGCGGCCCGTACCTCACCAGTAAAAGGAGACAGGGTGACGCCCCCGGTGACACCCACACCTGCCACTGCTATATCACCAGAATTGATAAAGGCGATAGGGGATCTGCTAATCAAATGTCAGAAGACAAGCACGGTGCATGTAGAGACTAGCTACCGGAGACTGAAGACATTCTCAGGGAAGCTCCCTGTCCCTGCAGGGGAAGAAGATTTTGATACCTAGGTGGAGCAGGCATTGCAGGCGGAAGAGGCATGGGAGGTGCCTGAAGCGCAGAAGAGGCAATGAGTGATAGCCTAAAAGGCGCAGCAGCAGAAGCAGTGAAAAGTTTTCGGTTTGGGAATGCAGATTGCACGGCTCAAGACTGTCTAGCCATGCTACAGGAAGAGTTTGTGACAGAGATGGTATACCAATTTGAACATACTTTCCAACAACCAAGGGAGAAACTGTCAGAATATGTTAGGAGACTAAACAGGTTGTTGTGCAAGATTGTGTTGAAGAAGGGAATGAAGCCCCAAGATACAGATGCGGCAAGAATGAAACAAGTCTTAAAGGGAGCGTTACGCTTGGATCCAGTCTGGCTGCACCTGAAAACCTCGGGAGGAGGAATGTTGACTTGATAAAAATCATCAGAAATGAGGAGGCGCTACAACAGGACCAGCAAATGACTAAGGCAAATGTTGTCCCCGCACAGGTGCTAGTCAATCCAGTGATGACCCCTGAAAGAGACTCAGAGGTAGACACTTTAAAAGCACAAATGTCCAAGGTGTTAGAAATGTTGACCTCTCTGATGGCAAAAGACACAGAGGGTCCCAAGAGAGAGATACCACGGAAGGAACTATTCCCAATTGCTTCGGCACCCGCATCTTTACAGGAATGGGGAGATATAGTCTGCTTTAACTGTGGAGGAATTGGCCATGTTGCAGCTACCTATTCCAGTCCCAAGAAGAAGAAGCTAGACAACCGCAAGCCAGCGGGAAACTCCAGAGGGCCCCGGTGAAGGAGTCAACCGGGTGCCAATCACCTTCAGTGAGCTCCAAGCTGAAAGCGAAGCAGAAGGAAAGAGGAGATAAAACACCTCGGAGGAAACAGGACATTCCTCAACAGAGATACACCCCAGAGAAAGGGGGCAAGACCCCTCAGAAGAGGCACAGCACTCCCCAGAGGGGGTTGCACACCTAAGAAAAATAATAGTATCCCTCAGCGGGTCTGTACACCCATCGAGAGGAGGGAAATTAATGCATACCAGGCTCAAGAAAGATTAAAGTCCAAAGGGAACTGGATGAGAGAGAGTCCGAAGGGAGAGGGCCAGAAGAAGGCGACCCCTGCCAGGCCATATCCGGAGAGGCTAGTAGGCCCATCTCCTATAGTGCCCATTCAAGTGGAGGGAGTCTACACCAGAGCCATCTTGGATACTGGGGCACAAGTGACCCTGTTATACCGACATTTCTACGAGAAGCACTTGAGTCACCTGCCCATCCAGAAGATAGAGGGACTAGAGATATGTGGGATTGGGACCCAGAATTTCCCCTACGATGGCTATTTGCCTGTCAAGATGATCTTTGACCCATCCGTGGCTGGAAAAGCCGAAGTGTTTGACACTCTGGCGATTGTGTGCCCTTGGCCGCCAGGAGCCAACAAGAGTTCCCTTATAATAGGGACGAACACGGACCTGGTCCGAAGACTTCTGACCCCTCTAGTGAAAGAAAAGGGGTCAGCGGCCACCAAGATCCACCCCATGCTGAAGACGGCTTATCAACGGCTGGTCCTAGAGCAGAAGAGCCCTGGAGAGGGGATAGGGAAGGTGTGGAGACTTGGAAGAGAAGGGATAGTGTTGCAGCCCGGTGAAGTAACCTGTCTCAGAGCCACTGTGAAGCTTACTTGGGAGCAGCCTGGACCCTTTGTCATGTTGGAGTCTGACCCAAGGGAAGAGTCCCCTGGCCTGGAAGTGATACCAGAAGTGATTCTGCTGAAGGCCCTGAAGAAGGCCCATTGTAGAGTTCCAGTGAGTGTTAGGAATAATACAGATGGCCCCATGGAAATCCCAGCCAGGATGCTGCTGGGCCAGGTGAGCCAGGTGAGCCCTGCTGCCCCGGTCAACTTGTCGGAAGTAAAGGGGGCGGGCGAAGGAGGAGATGCTTGGGAGAAGCTATCCATGGAAAACCCGAACCTGCCCAGGGCTTGGAAGGAGAGAGCCAAGGCCCAGTTGACCAGATGGGAGAAGATCTTCTCCAGAGATGAGTTCGATGTGGGGTGTGCAAGGAGTGCCACCCATCGGATCCGCCTCCAAGAAGATAAGCCCTTCAGAGAGAGGGTCAGGCGGGTCCCACTAGCGGATCTGGAGGATCTAAGGGAACAACTTGCAGAACTAAAAAGGACTGGTGTGATACGGGAGTCCAGAAGCCCTTATGCCTCCCCGATAGTGGTGGTCAGGAAGGAGAATGGATCGTTGAGGCTCTGTATCGACTACAGGACTCTTAACAGGAGAACCATACCCGACCAGTACACCACTCCGAGGATAGAGGATGCCCTACAGAGCTTGTCTGGAGCCAAGTGGTTCAGCGTTATGGATCTCAAGAGTGGGCACTATCAGATCCCTATGCACCCAGAAGACAAGGAGAAGACAGCTTTCATAACCCCAGTGGGATTCTTTGAATTCGACCGGGTGCCCCAAGGTCTGTCTGGAGCCCCAGCTACTTTCCAACGTCTCATGGAGAAGACTGTAGGTGACATGAACCTTATTGAAGTCCTTGTATACCTGGACGATGTCATTGTCTTTGGAAGAACCCTGGAGGAACACGAGGAGAGGCTGGAAAAAGTCTTGAGGAGACTCAGTGAGGTTGGACTCAAGCTTTCGCCTGAGAAGTGTCGGTTCTACCAATCTTCTGTGAATTATCTGGGGCACATAGTGTCTGAAGAAGGGGTGGCCACAGACCCTGAGAAATTGGAGGCAGTTACCTCCTGGCCACGACCCACCACAGTAACAGAACTCAGGTCCTTCTTAGGGTTCTGCTCCTATTACAGGAGGTTTGTGGAAGGATTCACCCGAATTGCTAGACCATTGAATGAACTGTTCAAGACTGAGGGAGAAGAGGACGACTCAGGACCCAGGAAGCCGGGAGAGTCAGTCAAAGATCAGTGGGACCAGAAATGTGAAGAGGCCTTCCAGGCATTGAAGAAGAGCCTAACCACTGCTCCAATCTTGGCCTACGCAGACCCAACCAAACCCTATGAACTACACGTAGATGCTAGTCATGACGGTCTGGGAGGAGTACTTTATCAAGAACACGAGGGGCAACTACGGCCTGTTGCCTATGTGAGCAGGAGCCTGACCCCGTCTGAGAAAAACTACCCCACTCACAAGCTGGAGTTCCTGGCCCTTAAGTGGGCGGTAGTAGACAAGCTCAAAGACTACCTGTATGGGGCGGAGTTCACTGTGAAGACTGACAACAACCCCCTGACCTACCTATTTACTACAGCAAAGTTGGACGCCACTGAACACAGGTGGCTGGCCGCATTGTCTGGATTCAATTTCAGCCTAAAGTACAGGCCAGGGATTGGGAATCGAGATGCAGACGCTCTGTCCAGGAGATCTCATGGTCCCAACAGTGACATGGAAGACTGGACTCAAGTGGCACCTGATGGGGTGCGGGCCCTTTGTCAAGGGGCTGAATTACAAGCCAGAGGGGGCTCAAGGGCGGAAGAGATAGGAGTTACCATGGTAGGAATCCCCAAACAATACTGTGGAGTAACTCAGCTGGGGGAAGACCATCTGCCAAAGTTGTCCAAGAAGGAACTAAGGTGTGACCAATTAGAAGATCCCATGGGGAAATTGGTTCTGGAAGCCCTGGAGAATCAGGATCCAAACAAACTCCTGAGTCACTCCTCAAAGGAAGCCCGCCTGTTGAGGAAAGAGTGGGACAGGTTACAGGTACATCAGGGAGTGGTCTACCGAAGGGGCCCCTCTGATGACCTGGAAGATAAATGGCAATTGTTTCTTCCAGAAAAACATCGAGAGACTGTTCTGATTGCCCTACATGACAATCACGGCCATCTAGGGGCGGAAAGGACCTTTCAACTTGTCAGAAGTCGGTTCTATTGGCCCTGCATGAGGGCAGAAGTAGAAGAGTACTGCCACTCATGTGCACGTTGTATCCAGAGGAAGACTTTACCTCATCAAGCTGCCCCAATTGGCCATCTACAAAGTCAAGGCCCAATGGATCTGGTATGCATTGATTTCCTCTGCCTCGAACCTGACCTGAGTGGACTGGGAAATGTTCTGGTGATAACCGATCATTTCACCTGGTATGCCCAAGCTTTTCCAACCAAAGACCAGAAGGCTTCCACTGTAGCCAAGATACTTATGGAGAAGTATTTTGTCCATTATGGGCTGCCCCAGCGACTTCATTCAGATCAAGGAAGGGACTTTGAAAGTCCGGCTAATCTGGAAACTCTTAGATTCGTTGGGAATCAAGAAGACTCGAACTACACCTTACCACCCACAGGGAGATGCTCAGCCGGAAAGGTTTAATTGAACCTTGCCCAACATGTTGGGGACTCTGAAAAGTGAGAAGAAGCAACATTGGAGCAAACATATAGCAGCCATAGTACATGCTTACAACTGCACCACCAGTGATGCTACAGGTTACTCCCCATATCGACTCATGTTTGTGAGAGAAGCGAGACTACCTGTGGACTTGGCCTTTGGCACCTCTCTGGACCATTCCTCAGCCACATCCCACAAAGGATATGTGGACAGGCTCAGACACAGCCTGAAAGTGGCCTATGAACAAGCTCAAGCGGCCTCAGATCAAAGAGGAGCTCGAAACAAAAGTAACTTCGACTTGAAGGTCCTGGTACAAGACCTACAGCCCGGGGATAGAGTACTGTTACGCAATCTGGGGGTCCCTGGGAAACACAAACTCGCAGACAGATGAAGATCTGAACCCTATGTCATCTGTAGGAAGTTGCCGGGCCTACCTGTCTACAAGTTGAAGCCAGAAGGAAAGGTAGGCCCACTGAAGACGTGGCATCGGAACCACCTGCTCCCACTTGCTGAGGCAGTCAGGATACCTCCTGTGAGAGATTCCCCTGAACCGGTCTCTATTCTGGATACTCCCAGGCCAAACACTCGGTCGCAGACCTCCCGAGCTGAAGATGGAGAGGCCTCTCAACTTAGTGAAGATGAAGAAAGAGAACTTGATTGGCTGTGGCCTTCCCCAACTCCAGGAACTTCTACTATAGATCTTCCACCCACTGAAGACACTCCAGATGGGACACTGAAGCCAGAAGCCACAGAGTTCATCCCATCTAGTCCTTCATCAGATTACTGGGAAGATGCCCGTGATAGTTACTCAGAGGAAGAGGAGCCTGTGGCACCAGAGCCAGAAATCCCAAGAGAGAAAAGGTCTCGAAGAGTCATCCGGCCTCCTAAGAAGCTGACCTACCCACAAATGGGGAATAGCTCAGAAGACTCTGTAGTTACTGCTAGGAGAAGTGCTTAAAATCCGGATCCCTCCACTGTCCATTTGGTGGAGGGCAACCCCAACTCACTCTCTGGCACAGTAAGGCAGGCCACCCATGATAATGTGACCTGTGGGCGAGGGAGTTCTACCCCTCAGTTTTGGTGGGAATCCCCTATGCCAACTTCGTTCGCAGAATTGTCTAGAGTTGTACATAGTCTTTGTTAAGGTTTATCTTTGGGGACCAAAGAGTTCAAGTGGGGTGATGTGTAGCGGGGTGTTCCCCTTTAATGCAGAGAGACTACATTACCCATAACCCCATTCAGCAATGTTTCCACCCCAGAGACTCATGGGAGGGGTTATATAAGGAGGAGGCGCCGCTGCGCTCGGCCTCTTTGGGACACGAGACTTCAGGGACTGATCCTCCTGTGCGGATGTGTCGGAGTGCAAGGCCTGAAGCCTGAGACCTTGCGCAGCACCAAAGAGCCTTCCACCCCACCGCGAGCCTGGGTGGCATCGGACTTCGCTGGTCTACAGCCTTGACCGGATCGGGGACCCGATCGCTGGAGACACTGTGTGTGTGTGTAACACAGTCGGTGGAAGTTCCCCGGACTGGGACCGCGTCCGGATGGGTGAGAGGGCGTATGCCCAGACCATATACTGTTGTTGCTAATGGGCCTATAGACTGCCGTGGCCCACAAGTTATTTCTGATACTCTCATTAGAGAACCTTATCGGAGCTGAACTCAGAGTTTAAATAGCAAAGTGTTTATTTCATCTCTACCCTCTCATTGGATTACAAATGGTATTCTGTTAATGTGCACCACCTTTAACCACCTCGCGCCGGCCGTACGACTAGATACGGCCGCAAGGTGGCTCTACAAATCCGGGAGGCCGTGTTTTTACGGCCTCCGCTTCTTTGGCCACTGGGGGGCGCGCGAGCGCCACAGGTGGCGCGCGCGCGTGCCTGGCGCGTCACTGTGATGCCGATGCGCGTGCCTGGCGGCCGCGATGTCCGCCAGGCACCCGCGATCGGCGGTTACACAGACAAGGACATGGATCTGTATGTGTAAACACACAGATCCATGTCCTGTCAGGGAGAGGAGACCGATGCTGTGTCCCTTGTACATAGGGACACAGATCGGTCTCCTCCCCCCGTCGGTCCCCTCCCCCCACAGTAAGAATCACCAATAGGGAATACATTTAACCCCTTCCTCGCCCCCTAGTGTTAACCCCTTCCCTGCCAGTCACATTTATACAGTAATCAGTGCATATTTATAGCACTGTTCGCTGTATAAATGTGAATGGTCCCAAAAATGTGTCAAAAGTGTCCGATGTGTCCGCCATAATGTCGCAGTCACGAAAAAAATCACTGATCGCCGCCATTACTAATAAAACATTTTTTTTTATAAAAATGCCATAAATCTATCCCCTATTTTGTAAACGCTATAACTTTTGCGCAAACCAGTCAATAAACGCCGATTGCGTTATTTTTTTAACGAAAAATATGTAAAAGAATACATATCGGCCTAAATTGAGGAAAAAAATATTAAAAAAAAAAAAAAAAATTGGGATATTTATTATAGCAAAAATCAAAAAATATTGTGTTTTTTTTCAAAATTGTCGCTATTTCTTTGTTTGTAGCGCAAAAAATAAAAACCGCAGAGGTGATCAAACACCACCAAAAGAAAGCTCTATTTGTGGGAAAAAAGAGGATGTCAACTTTTTTTGGGAGCCACGTCGCACGACCGCGCAATTGTCATTCAAAGCGTGACAGTGCCGAAAGCTGAAATTTCGCCTGGGCAGGAAGGGGGTTTATGTGCCCAGTAAGGAAGTGGTTAAAGACCTGCCGGTGAAGAAAACCATCATCCCCTATAGACTGAGTTGTAGATATCTGAGCCAGGCCTGGCCAGCTAGTTAGTTCATTTGGTTACTGCGTCACAGGACGCCTAGTTAACGGTCGCCCACGCGGCGCACCTTTACTGTTCATTCTAATGCATAGTGTGTTATTGCTGCAGGGCTCTGCAATTTATTATCTGTGAACTGTTACCACTGTTAACCTTTCTTACCAAAAGCATAAGTAAATCTTATACCCTTTTATCATTATTGTCTTGGTGTCTGGGTTTACTCATACAGTATAAGAATAGATATATTGCTGCCAATACTAACTGTGCCAGTAGGGGGTCGAGTACATTGCCGGGGGTGGGCGGAACTGTTTTCAGGGCCCAAACTAAATTTGCGGCCTTCTTAAGTGGAGGTATCGCTACATATGTATGACCTTGACCAGTGTACTCAAGATACCTCCCCACACCTTACCCCTACCAGTTACCCCTCTTAACCACTATCTTAACTTATCCAATCTATAGTAATTTAGACCACACCGGAGTTGGAGTATAAAATGGCCACAACAGCCTTTTTATTAAAACCATATCATGTAAAGAACTCCAATATAAAATATATATTTCCAATAACTTTATTAACACAATTTTACCATTATAACTCCCAGTCTGTTGGTCTCTGACGGCACCCCAAAACTTTTGAACCCCTTTTTACACCAATACACTGCGGTACAAAATTTTTGAACCATACCAGGCCTCCAGCCATATAACAGCTCGGAGACAACCCCTTCCCGCAGTGCAACCATACCCGTACTCCAGCGGACACCATTCCACTGGAATACACCAGAGGGGCACATACCACCCCACCACTTTAATACCATCTGTTTTCTGCCACCGTCAAAGACCAAAGACACCGCCACAGCCTGCAAAGGGTAACCCCTTAAGGGCCCCTCCACACCCGCAGGGCACACTGGATCCCATCCTGACTCCCCAATGCCCACAAATCCATCCCACGTCAGAAAGATGCACACCATCCCTCCGTAAATACATGCCCACATTAACCTCCAACTCCATGTGCCTACCACCAGCCCCGTTATTGGCAACCAACCTAACCACCAGTTCGTTAAACTTGATTCCCGCCTTGTTAATCTGCGCCACTGATCTCGCCCTCCGCCACGAGGTGTACTTCATAACGTCGGACTATACTACCAACGTCCCCAGGAAGACCTCTCTAAGAAATCCGACGTTATGGCCGAGAACAGAGCCCCAATGGCTCTGATCCCCAAGTCATCCTCCCCCCCACATGTAGTACCCAAACGACCTGTTGTCTATCCAACCGGGCATACCGATCCACTCCTGGCATCACCCTACTCCACTCTATGCCCGTGAAGCCTATTCCTCCCAACGCAAGCCTCCATCCTGGGTATCCCCAACAGCCTGCCCGCCTGTCATGTATCTGCCCTCCTTTTTCCCCCAAAAGACATATGAATGCCCTACCGTCCAGATGAGGCGTGTAGAACCTCCATCTGAACTGAAAATACCACAACATAATTCAAAAACCCCAGAAAATTACCCCATCATTGCCAATAACCACACTTGCGCACCCCTTCACTTCCCACATATTTCCACTCACATCCGCTAATAAATGGGGGGCGTACCTAAGAACAAAACCACCTGGACTCCCATCTCACGATCCATTTTACCGCCGCCAAATCCAACCCGCCCCGGGCAGCCCCAGTGGCCGCCCCGATGCGGAAGGAGTGTGAAGCGATATGCTTGCAGTTGTTCCCAACCGCCCACAGGCCTTTCCGGAAACCCAGCCATGCATTAAAAACGTACTAGAAAACGATCCATCCTCATGCACCAAAAAAGCCCACCCCCCGGCCGTCCTAACTTCCAGAACTTCTTACACCACCCTCACTGAACAGTCCTGATCCCCGGGCAAAGACAGCTGTACCATCACCCCTCACACAGGGAGGGTGGCCCATTTGATCCATCTGTAACCTCCTGAACCGCAAACTCACCCTTCCGCCCGATAACTCCACGTCCTGTACCAGTAACCCCTCCGTCCTCTGTTTTTGACAGGCCCACAAACTCCCCCACCCTAAATGCAACAAAAAACGCTGTATAGAACAACTTAACCCCTTAACAGATGAACACACCCCGGCCAATGCCCCGCAAATCACTTGTGAAAGAGAAACAGAAAACAGGCCTTCCTGCATTCCTATGAGGGTGATCCTTTTGACACCCCTTTACCGCCTCCCTTACCCTGAAAACCGTAGTGAAATCTGCATGCCCTGGAGTTCGAATAGAAAACGCCAAGCCTGCCCGCTTCTTCTCGATCCCTGCCACCGAACCCCTTGCCTCCATGCACCGAGTTACTAAGTAAACTACCAGCAACTCCGTCTCAGACACATCCCGCTAAGCATCCGCTAGCCGTCTGAATGCAGCCCATTCCCTCCAGATTATTTGTACATGCCACCCATGTCGACCCACTTCCTTACTTCCCAATCCGGAAAACGGGGACAGTGAAACAGCTAAAGTGTAGTCTAACCCCGGGATACGCCTAGCATAGAGAAAACGTTCACTTGTAAGCACTCCAGTCGATGACTTGCACCCCCCCCAAATCGTCACCGTGCAATCTAAACTTCATGTCCTTACTCATTGCCTCCCACAGTTCTGTAGCCAATACCGCCGGAAACAGGTCCAGCAATACCAGGTGATGACTGAGCCCCTCTTCCCCCAAAGACTTAGTCCATGCCTCTGCACTCCATTACCCCTGGCAAATGCCCCAAAAAACCCAGTGAACTTTGCATCATCAGTGCCCCATCCTAAATCAAAAATTGGTCACCGGGTCCCACATGCACCCCCATTGCCCGTTGTAAGTTTCCAAGAACGTGTGCCCCACCTTCAAAACATCCCTAAGCTCCTCATAGAGTCAAATAAATTGCGTATTGGCCCGCACCCCCACTGCCGCAGCCGACCATCCTTTAACAAAAAACCCACCCATGGGAACAATTTCCCAGGAATTGGATCGCCTGACCCGTCACGGACCACCCTTTAACAAAAGGAAGCTAAATTGTCAGACATGGCGCCTGAGAAGGAGCTTACCATGGGCAGACACAGATTCACATAAAATTCCCCCCCAGCAGCACCCCAACCGCCAAAACTGTCCGGATGAAACGGCAGCCGCCGGAATGCCGACTCAACGTCCGCCTTTGCATGAGTGCCCCCCACTGTGCCCACTTCAGGACCTATCAAGGAATTAACTCACCCCCTGTTTGAGAACAAGAGATAGTGAATAAGCAGAAGCTTGATCGATTCCTTCTTAACCACCACCCCCATCGGTGACACCACCAGATACACGATTGGGCTCTCCCGAAATGGCCCCCCCATACGATCTAAAGCCACCTTTTTAGCCAATGTTTTCTGAAACCACCCCCGGACTAACCAGTGAGGACCCCAAAATTTGCGCCAAGGGCGGCACGACCTCTTTAGCGAACGCACTTTTAAAAAACCTTCCTAGAAACCCGCTCTCAGCAACTCTGCCGACGCCCTAAACAAATATCTACTTCGAAAAAAAACGCATCCTTACCTCCTGCACCGGTGTCATCCTTCTTGAAGCAAAATCCCGGGGACGCTTTCCGTCTTTTGAAGCACCGAGACAAGGGGTGCGTCCCCCCGCATCCAGCATTCCTGTTAAAACGACAGGACCCCACCCAACTTGCCAGATTCCTTGTTAAACTGACAGTACACCCCCACCATGTTTCTCGTTCAGTGGTACAGAGTCATTTGTCCCCCCCGACCGACCCCCTTGAAAATTGGCTTGGTGTCCCAGCCGAGGACATCAAACGCAGCCAAAGGCTGATATCCTTATGCACCCAACAAAGCGTCTGACGAACTGCCCCCCGCTGCCGACTGTTCGTAATAACGCAGTAAAGCAGTCCCAACATAACCCCCTAGGCCTCTCCCAGCGCATCCATATAACAGCACAGTGCCGACCAATGTTCCCGGGTTTACTCACCTAACACGCTGGCCAAGCTGGCGAATGGCTGCAGCCTCTTGCCAAACCTCCTTGGGACCAATCGACACCTCCTCATCCCCTCATCTTCCTTTCCGGAATCGTCCGGCTTACCTTTTTTCCAAATACATTTTTTCTAGGGGCAGTAATAAGAAAATCTCGACATACTCACCTTTCCAATTTTGTCTCTCACCCCTTGGTCAGGTGAGCCCCCCAAGGGGCCCTTCAAAGCAAACGCAAACCTCACACTTAGCGGCATCGGCGATACGTACTATAACCGCTATGGCCACCACAGCAGGATCCCCTGCGTTCACCCCCACGGCCATACTCACCTGATCACCTCCAACAATGTTCCGTCACGGGCCCCGTAGTGAACACGGGTGCCACCACCTTAACCGACCCCTTTACCTGCCCGCCTACCCACAGCGCCACCTGCGGGGGACCCCCTTCACCCACGAACATCGCTGCACCAAATCCCTCAATAATCTGCAATAGGGCCACTGCCCCGGGAGAGGCAGGCTGGTTGCCCGCCACCCCCGCCACAGCATCCCTGACCCCCGGCGTGGCCCCCACACCGTTGGCAACGCCCCCCAACCCCACACCCAACAACTCACACAGTGCATTCGTCAAATCAACAGGAGAAATGATAGTGGTAGACTTACCGGGCTGACAGGGCACGTCCCCCCCCCACAGCCGCAGATCTCGCCTCCCCTGGTGCTGCGACCCCTCTGCGATCCTCCTCTACCGATCCGAACAGCTCCCCTTCCGACCTCCGCTCCCAGGCTGGAAGCATGGCGTGATGAGCCCCCCAGGCGAAACTTACCTGGAGGCCGCGACTCCCCTTGGCGCCGAATTGAAGTCCCCTCCTGGGGATCCACCACCACCTCCCTGCAGCGCCTGCGCCCTCTTGACGAGCCCCGGGTAGGCCGCGACACCTGATCACTGCTGTTCTGCACGTCCCTCAGCCCACTGCTTCACCCGATACCGCCAGCCTCATCTGGTAGAGGCCCTGCGGACGTGGCACCGCTTCTCCCCCGCTGAACCTCCCCTTCCCTGCCGCCTGCACAGAAGGGGGGGGTCCCACTTTCCGAGGTCCTCCGCCGCGAGGGCGAAGCACGGGCGCCATTACAGTCCGTAGCCCTGCCCCCTGCCGTTGCCGTGTGTACTGTCCGGCTCACCCCACGGCTGAAGCAGGCGCACGCTTTTCCAGGGGTGGGCCGACGAGTCAGCCTGTGGGCTCCTGGTGTGGCAAAGTTTTTATTTATTTTTGGGGGGGGGGGGCAGCCGCGAATCGCGCGGGGGGGGGTGCCGCGAATCGCGGAGGGGGGGTGCCGTGAATCGCGGGAGGGGGGGGTGCCGCGAATCGCGGGGGGGGTGACGCGAATCGTGGGAGGGGGGGTGCCGCGAATCGCGGGAGGGGGGTGTGCTGCGTCTGCTGAGGCCCCAGGCCAAAATCGGGCCCCAAACAGACGTCCTGTTATGATGGCCCTGAATGAGGGCACTAACCTGGTCTCCCAGACAGTCTGGCCCCTTCGTCGCCGCAGCCGCCCGCAACCGAGCGAGGATCAAAGCCACGTCCGCCATTTTGTCTAAGGAGAGAAGTGAAAAAACTTCCTCTCCTTTCTGTCCCCACACAAAATGATGCCGAGTGCACCCGCCTCCAGCTATTTAAAGTGCCCCTCCCCTCACATTAAAATTCACCTCTGCCTCCACCCACTCACTTCTTCACCAAATGTTAACCCCGTCCTGTCTGTACTCTCCACCTTGTCATGCATGGCCCTTCATTATATTCTTTTTTGTCTCTTCATTCCGGGCCTCCCTGGCTTGTCTGACTCCACTTCAGCCTTCTGCCCTCTAGCTCTGCAGCACACCTGCATTCGTTGTCCTGCATCCACAGCACACCTGCATCCACTGTCCTGCATCCGCAGCACACCTGCATCTGCTGCTCCTGCTACTCATCAGCTGCTACCTCTTCCAGCAAGAGACTCGGGAGGCACTCTTACCTCACCGTGCTCTTGCGGCCACTGTCGCAACTCCAGTGGTCCCTGAGCTGGAGCTGTACGAGAGGTCTCCCTCTGCACATCGGGCTCATCTCCAAGGTACTTGACAGAGGCAGTAATATCGGCACAGCCTCGCACATCCCTCTTCTCCAGGCGTTTCCAGAGATTCTGGAGTGCTACCACACAGTGAGTGAGGCTCTCCACCTCATCTCTGGGACTATCACATTTTCACCAAACAGACCTTCCAGGCACGCCACAATTTGTTCCAGGGTGACTCGATCCTCTTCAGGGAGTGCCATCACCGCTCGGCAGTCATCATCCTCCAAGAAGTTAATAGCCAGTTCCATGATCAGCCGGGCAGGAACCTGATACAGGCGCACAGCACTTTCTAGTCTCTCCTCCCACTTGGCCAGAGGAATATTTGAGACACTAAACTTGGGCATCAAAGATGATCCTTGTAGTGCCATGATGGTTCCTGCTCCTCTTTCCGCATTTCACTGCAAGAAATGAGACATATCTCGCCAACTGCTGCCAAATATGGGGAGGTGCAGCGTGGTGCAGTAAACACTCAAGCCTCGACGAGAAACGACGAGATTCTTGGACAAGAAACTTGTCCCGGCCGAGTGTACACACGCTCCCTTCAAAGAACCCGCGGTTCTTTGAATGGAGCGAACGCGGTGACGTAATCGACTACGATGAGCGTGCGCTCGTCACATTCGATGCCGTCACCGCCATCTTGCTACACCCTACCTATGCCTAGGAAGCTACTGCGCATGCGTCAAAGTCATTTCGAGCATGCGCGGGCTTCCCGGAGGACAGGTAAGTGTACACACACACACACTTTTCTCGCCGAGAAACATGCTGACAAGAATCTCGACGAGAAAATAGAGAGCAGGTTCTCTATTTTTCTCGTCGAGATTCTTGTCGGTTTTCTTGACGAGAAACATGATAACCGCGCACACACGACCGATTTACAATTTTTTTGCTGGTTTTTGCAGAGAAACTCGGTCGTGTGTACGAGGCTTCAGAGTCAAGATGCAGTAACAGAACTGTATTGTAAATGTAGCCAGGGGTTGCTACTATAGTTATTATTGTTGAATGGTTCATTGTTTTCTTGTGTATGAGTTTGGCTCCCCCTAGTGCCTGCTGAACTCTGTCAGGATTTTTCTTTCCTCCCTGAGAGTGAACAGAGAATTGCAATATGGTACATGTAGTCTGGATGAGGAAGTGACCCTGTTGACCGGATCAGCTCTGGACTACAGGACACACAATGCAAAGCACGCAGAACAGCCTGCTGGGAGGAGAGATAAAAGTTTTCAGTCTCTCTGGATGCCATTCTGAACCTGCCAGCAGGAGGTGTGTGACAGGGAGTGAGAGACTGCCGCCTATACAGCGCAGAGCCGGATCGCCTGCCTCAGAGGGACCTCAGAGGACAGCACCGGAATTCCAGCAAGTGGACCAGCCTGCATTCCAGAGCAGATGGGACCAATTGCACTCCAGTCCACTGGAATTCGCAGCGCGGCGTGGTGGTGCCATTTTCACTGGACGGAGACAACAGAAGGGATTCCAGCTAGAGCCCTACATCTATTGGGATCCATTGTGGTGAGAGGGCGCCCATACAGATAGAGATTACAGTATTGCTGAGTGAGTTACTTTCTACAGACTGCTGGTGAGACTTGTAGTTCCACGGATGTGAATCTACTCCTTCACAGGCATCATACAGCTGGAATTGGGGCCTTGTCTTTCCTCCCCTGTGCTGTAAGGTCAGTACTGTATTGCACTCACATTTAAAGAGGAATCTACAAGTGGTGATATTTCTGCAGTTTAAGTATTCATTAGTTACACCTATGTTCTTCAGTCCTTTTGCATTTTACCTACCTGGATTACAAAAGTACAAAATTACACTGCAGTAAAACCATCAGGCTAGCTGAAGATATCCAGAATTTTAAAGAACATTCACCATCTTCTTCTTCTATTGTGCTTTACTGCTCTACATTTAAGGCTAATCACTGAATTACAAACTAGAGGGAGCCATTTTGTAAGATATTCTCTAAATTTACATTGTATTGCTGTATGTATATGCTGTGCACTATATGTTAGTTTGTGTACTGAGGCCTCAGAGGAAAGGTATCCAATACATGTGTTAAAGGTGTTTGATATTTGTCTCTCTGTGCACCTGTTCACATACACCTTTTCAGGTCACAATGGTACACGTTTTGTATACTCGTATTAAGTGATATTTTCTGTCAATCATACATTGTGTCCATGCATACCCTTTTATTGTGTTTATTCTTTTTGCCTCAGTAAACATTTCTGAGTGGTTCAGTATACTGTGTGAGTTTCTCATTACTAACGCAACATTTCAGAATGGAACCCAAGGTGTCAGAGGTAAGAGAGGATTTGCAGAGTCGGGGCAGCCAGTGGGGTATGGAGTCTATCAGCAGCCCCCACGGGGGTACCGCTACATAAATAAAATCCAAAGAAGAACAATTACCTGACGAGAAGACAACCCGACCGAGTGCACTCACAGAATATTGCAGAGAACAGTGTACAACAGGTCTCCAATGCTCCGACAGCATCTGTCTCGAGGGATAGAATGCGGGCCTGGCCCATCTCTGCCTAAATGAAAAAATAATTCCAGGAAGATTACTGAGTCCCTGCTCTTTCCCTACTTGTTTGGAACCTCTCCCTACCGCTAGTACTGTCCCTGTCAGATGGGTAACCTGTCCCTACACCACCCAATGCGCAAAATATGTGCCAAGCCTGGGAGCCAGGGTCTTAAACAGACTCTGCCTGGCTCAAGATGGCTGCTAGAGTAACTCCGGGCAGCAGCATCCAATTAAATAGCTCCCCCAGTGACCCAGGAAACCATAGAGGAACCACGTTCCTCTTAACCTCCTCTCCCTCTGCAATGCCATTGCGGTTGAGCGCCACCTGCAGTGGAGAACGTAGACTGCACCTGCCTACAAGTAGTCAAAAGCTGCAATGCCTTAGGTGAAGACTGCAGAAATAGAGCTATGAAGCTGTAGGTAGGGGAAGCTGTTTTTCTTCAGGGTAATGAAAAGACATAAATAAAATATATTTAGTATGTTAGCACCTGGTAACATTCAGTCTGGCCCACTGCTTTCTGGATTGACAACACTGCCGCTGCTGCTGAAAACCTTCAGCTGTGAGCTAAAGTCTTGAAGGAGGAGAGTGTGAGACACAAATTAACTTTTGGCCCAGTTAGAGAGAGTAAAGGAAGTTTTTTTTCTTTTACTTTATAAAGGTTTGTGTTTCACATAGTAATTGGATTTGGTCCCTTTTTTTGTGTAGCCCTGGCTGGTAGCCCCTTTAATGAGAGGGAGCAGCACAGCCCGGGCATTATTTGCCACACCACAGCTTATCCCTCCCTCCAACCACTTCATTGGACAGACAGCTAGGAAAGCAGAGGTTTGAGAGAGAGAAATTGGGATTGGTCTTTAGGTCCACCCACCAGACTAGACTAGGAGGAATAATGGGGAGAAGAGGAACAGTACCAGCCAGAGAGTAAGTCGGGGAAGAAGACCACAGAGTGGAGCCATGAGGGTAGAGAGTGCAGAAGGCAGAGCAGACTGTGCTGGGCAGAGGTAGAGTTGCAAAGGGGAAGTTTGCTGCTGCCAGCAGAGTTCTTGGTAAGGAGAGTACCTCAACCTCCATTCACTGAATCTATCTTTGAGGATAAGTGGTCCAACGCGAGTTTAAGGGCCCCACCGCTGACACTCTCTTGTTTGTTATTCTACTGACCAGTGCTTAGACATTGTCTGTTTTACAATATGTGAGGGGGTTAGCTCGGCAGCGGGTGTGTGACCCCCGAGATGGGCTCCCCACACAAAAACAGGCCCAGCAAACGGAGGTTGTGGTTTTCAAAATCAAAAAGGTGCGGTTTATTTTCTATTTACAGTGACAAAACACAGCAAAGCAAAAGAAACATAAACAAAATAAATCCTGGTCAACTTGACCTCTGACTAAACATACAGGTTTCCTAACTAACAACTGGGATCAGCCTAGTGCTGTCCTAGTCCCTAAGTCCCTGGTTTTAAATGTCCAAGCAAATAGCCACACAGGCTTTGTCTCACCGCACAGGGGTTCACTCTCCCTAGACAGTCCACACAGGTCTGGGTCCAGGCATGAGCTAACATCTAATGAAGCTGGGAGTTCTTATAGAGGCCTAAATGAGCTGACAAGCTTCAGCTGGTCTCATCAACTCCCTGTCTGCACGACGCCCAGCACTCTCCCTAGAGGTATGAGTCATCCATGAGCCTACTAGCCTCAGCTGGGCTTATACAACTCTCCACCTAGTTGTATAAGTCGGCGTAAAGCCTGAATCTGGGCGAAATATATCTACCCCCCTGGATGCAACCAGGTGACTTTACCTTCCTGCTGTCACATACCCCCCCCTCTTGTTTTAACCTCGGGGTTGGAACACCAGCAATCAGGCATTCATGTACTCGAGACAAAGCATCCACATTCCCCATTTGAACGCCAGGGCGATGCTTTACTGTGAAGTTGAATTCCTGGAGGGCCAGGAACCACCTATTCACTCTTCTATTTGTTTCCTTGTTTTGAGCCATCCACTTTAACGGAGCGTGATCCGTAACCATGTCAAAGTGCCTACCTAGCAGGTAGTACCGAAGGGAATCTAGAGCCCACTTCACCGCTAAACACTCCTTTTCAACGGTGGCGTAATTTACCTCATGGGACTTCAACTTCCTGCTGAGGTAAATGACTGGGTGCTCTTCCCCGTTCCAGACCTGGGACAATACTGCTCCTAACCCCACATCTGACGCATCACTTTGTACGACAAAGTCTTTAGAGAAGTCGGGTGAGTACAACACTGGCTGGCTACATAAGGCTTGTTTCAAGAATTGGAATGCTGCCTCAGCCTCGGGGGTCCATTTAATCATGACCGACCCTTTCCCCTTCGTCAGGTTGGTTAGGGGCACAGCCTTAGAAGCAAAGTGGGGAATGAATCGCCGATAATACCCAGCGATTCCCAGAAAGGCTCGTACCTGCTTCTTGCTGTTGGGACGTGGCCAACTCTGGATGGCCTCGACTTTGTTGAGTTGGGGTTTTATTACTCCCCTCCCAATGGTGTACCCAAGATATTTGGCCTCCTCCTGCCCAATGGTACACTTCTTGGGGTTAGCCGTAAACCCCGCTTCCCGAACAGAGTCCAGGACTGCTTGCACTTTTGGCAGATGTGAGGCCCAATCTGTGCTATGGACCAAATGTTCCTTCACGATGGGCATTACCTGTGCAATTCGGTCTTGCATCAGGGCGACATGCTCAATCACACTCCTGTGGGGAGAACTCTCACTTTCCCAAGTTTCCTTGGCAATATCCAACAGCCCTCTTGGGTGTCTCCCATACAGTAACTCAAAGGGGGAGAATCCCGTAGAGGATTGGGGCACCTCCCTAATAGCAAACATCAGATAAGGAAGTAGACAGTCCCAATCCTTTCCATCTCTATCCACCACTTTCTTCAACATTTGTTTTAGGGTTTTGTTGAACCTTTCAACCAGCCCATCGGTTTGGGGGTGATACACAGATGTACGTAATTGCGTCACTTTGAACAATTTACACAGCTCCTTCATAACCCGGGACATAAAGGGTGTACCTTGGTCCGTAAGCAGTTCTTTACAAATACCCACCCGGCTAAACACAAGAGATAGCTCTTTGGCTATGGTTTTGGCCGAGGTATTTCGGAGAGGGATCGCTTCTGGATAACGGGTGGCATAGTCCATTATAACTAATATGTACTGGTGCCCCCTAGCGGACTTGATTATAGGACCTACCAAATCCATGGCGATCCTCTCAAACGGGACCTCAATGATGGGTAGAGGGACCAGCGGGCTACGGAAATGTGGCATCGGGGCCGACCTCTGACACACAGGGCAGGAGGAACAATAATTTTCTATGTCCTTCATCACCCCCGGCCAATAGAATCTCTGTAATACCCTCTCTCGGGTTTTCTCTGTCCCCAGATGACCTCCAAGAATGTGCCCATGGGCCAACTCCAACACCAACTTCCTGTAAGGTTTGGGCACCACAAGCTGCTCAACGGTTTCTTCTGCCCTTTTTGCCACCCGATACAGTAGGTCCTTCTCTACGCTGAAGTATGGGTAAGTGCAGGTATTATCTGGGTTCACTAACTCGCCATCTATTTCCACTACGTTTTCCCGTGCCTTTATTAGGGCGGGGTCTTTTAACTGTTCTGTGGCAAAATTTTCCCTGTGAACCTCCAGATCAGAAAACTCCACAGACGGTAGGTTTTCGTCTGAGGAGGTGGGCTCCTCTCCAGTTTCTTGAGTCTCCCCTGCCAATACTGATAAGGGAAATTCCGGAGAGTCCTCACCACTCTCAGGGGAGTTCTGGCTATCACATTCCTGGTACATAGGGGCACCAGTGGGGGGCTCAGGATCATCCCACAGTTCCCAGAACTTCGGAAAATCCCTTCCCACAATGGCGTCATGCGGTAACTGAGATACTAAGCCCACTGGATGAGAGAGGGTACCTTTGGGGGTCTCGAAACACACTGTAGTCACTGGATACTCTCGGGTGTCCCCATGCACACAAATAACAGCTACCTTGCTATTCCCAGAGACCTCTGTTTTAACTAACTCAGCCTTTATCAGGGTCACAAGGCTACCTGAATCCAGCAATACCACAACATTTCTACCATTAACACACATTTTGCATAAATGTTTCTCAGTTCCTCGAATGGCAGTGCATGCGACTGTCGCACACAGCGACTGACGTCTGCCCGTCAGAAAGTCACACTGCATGGGTTCCTCCACAACCGGGCAATTGGCTGCAATATGTCCCGCTTGCCGGCAGCGGTAGCAAACGATCCTTCTTGCGGCCTCTTGAGCCGCTGATTTCCCAGGCTGTTCTCGCCAAACTTGGGGTAGAGCTCCCACCCTCTCACTCTCTCCACCCTCACCCCTTGGAATCCTCTTATCCGCCCCTGGGGATGGTCTGGTCTTAGGGTGGAAAGTCCGAGTGTCTCTGGAAGAGGCCGTCAGGTTCTCTGTAGCCAAGTATTTCTCCACACGATCCACAAGACCATCGGCCGTCTCTGGGTCTCCATGGCTTACCCACTTTTGGATGGCAGTAGGAAGAGCTCTCAAAAACCGATCCATTACAACACGTTCCACAATCTTTGGTGCGGACAAAGTCTCTGGCTGTAGCCACTTTCTGCTCAGGTGAATGAGATCATACATTTGAGACCTGGGGGGTTTTCCAAGCTGGAAAGTCCAGTTATGCACACGCTGAGCCCGGACAGCCTGGGTGACACCCAGCCTTGCCAATATTTCAGCTTTTAGCATCACATAGTCTTTTGCTTGGTTAGGCTCTAGGTCATAGTAAGCTTTCTGCGATTCACCAGTTAACAGAGGAGCCACCAGTCCAGCCCACTGCTCCTCAGGCCACTTTTCTCTTTCAGCGGTCCTTTCAAATGTGGTCAAAAATACCTCTGGATCATCCTCTCCAGTCATTTTTGTCAATAAACGACTCACCCCAAAGGACGCGGTATTAGTGGGACGGCTTTCCTCACTGGTCTGCGGACGTTGCTGCATTGCTGCTTCCATCTGTTGTTGTAGTCTCTGCTCTTGCTTCTGCAACAGGTCTATGAAGCGGGCCTCAGATTGCTGCTGGGCTTGTTGCTGAGCCTCCAGACTCTGTTGCAAAGTTGCGTTTGTCTGCTGCTGGGCTGCAAGGCTCTGTTGATGAGCTTGCTGCTGGGCTGCGAAGTTCTGTTGTTGAGCTGCAAGGCTCTTTTGCAAACCTGCATTTGTCTGCTGTTGATTGGCATTTGCTAGAGCCAGCTGCTTCAGTATCTCCTCCATGCTGGCTTAAAAAAAAACTGCCACTGGTTCTCCACCAACTGTGAGGGGGTTAGCTCGGCAGCGGGTGTGTGTGACCCCCGAGATGGGCTCCCCACACAAAAACAGGCCCAGCAAACGGAGGTTGTGGTTTTCAAAATCAAAAAGGTGCGGTTTATTTTCTATTTACAGTGACAAAACACAGCAAAGCAAAAGAAACATAAACAAAATAAATCCTGGTCAACTTGACCTCTGACTAAACATACAGGTTTCCTAACTAACAACTGGGATCAGCCTAGTGCTGTCCTAGTCCCTAAGTCCCTGGTTTTAAATGTCCAAGCAAATAGCCACACAGGCTTTGTCTCACCGCACAGGGGTTCACTCTCCCTAGACAGTCCACACAGGTCTGGGTCCAGGCATGAGCTAACATCTAATGAAGCTGGGAGTTCTTATAGAGGCCTAAATGAGCTGACAAGCTTCAGCTGGTCTCATCAACTCCCTGTCTGCACGACGCCCAGCACTCTCCCTAGAGGTATGAGTCATCCATGAGCCTACTAGCCTCAGCTGGGCTTATACAACTCTCCACCTAGTTGTATAAGTCGGCGTAAAGCCTGAATCTGGGCGAAATATATCTACCCCCCTGGATGCAACCAGGTGACTTTACCTTCCTGCTGTCACAAATAGTTAAGCCTCATACACACAATCCAACTTTATGGCCATAATTGTCTGATGGACGTGTTGTGTCGGATAATCCGACCGTGTGTATGCTCCATCAGACAATTGTTGACTGAACCAACGACAACAAAAGTTGGCTGTTCATGCTCACCAACTGTTGGCCAATGAATCTGTTATGTCGGTTTTTTCAGATTGTGTGTGTGTTTCCATTGCCATCTAGTCTGTGTATATCATTACCAGCTGATGCCTCATTGGTTTGCATGGTGTGGCTCTGATTGGTGGGCCTCCCTGATCCTGGGTAAGGACTGGCTACATCTCCAATCCCTATACTTTGCATAAATCAGCCCCCTTTAATGCAAATCCTTGTCCCAGACTATTTTGAGCAGGAAACTTAACCTTGTAAGTAGATTACATTTTCAGGGAAATTAAGTATTCATGATGGGCTGGCCATGACCCTTCATTGCATATGCAAATATGGAATCCTTTGAAGTGAACATGTGTAGAACAAAGAGGTTTGGGTCCCATTGTTTAGATACACACGCCTAGGCACAGACTCGTCTGTCCAACAGAGACTTCTGGGACGCTTTGTAACATAGATACAAAGCTAACTGAAATATATTCATAATTACAATATTTTAGAGCTATTAATGGAGATTTCACATAAACTCATAAGGCAACAAACCCAAAAATTCCAGCAGCGCCATGAAGTTAGTACTACAGTTAGTGTGTCATATGGGAACATTTAGTTGTACTATAAGATCTATAAAATCTTTACATTTTGTATTCGGTTTTACTTTAAAGTCTATAATATTTAATAGGCATGCATCATACATACTAGGGGGAGTACAACTGGGGAGATCCATAGTGGAGAAGGATCTGGGGGTTTTGGTAGATCATAAGCTCAATAATGGCATGCAATGCCAAGCTGCGGTTTCCAAAGCGAGCAAAGTCCTTTGTTGTATTAAGAGAGGTATGGACTCCAGAGAGAGAGATATAATTTTGCCCCTGTACAAATCATTAGTAAGACCTCATCTGGAATATGCAGTTTAGTTTTGGGCACCAGTTCTCAAAAAGGATATCAGGGAACTGGAGAAAGTGCAGAGAAGGGCAACCAAACTGATAAGAGGCAAGGAGGAGCACCGCTATGAGGAAAGATTAGAGGAACTGAATTTATTCACTCTTGTGAAGAGGAGAATAAGGGGGGATATGATCAACATGTACAAATATATAAGGGGTCCATATAGTGAACTTGGTGTTGAGTTATTCACTTTACGGTCAACACAAAAGACAAGAGGGCACTCTTTACGTCTAGAGGAAAAAAGATTTCATCTCCAAATACGGAAAGGTTTTTTCACAGTAAGAGCTGTGAAAATGTGGAACAGACTCCCTCCAGAGGTGGTTCTGGCCAGCTCAGTAGATTGCTTTAAGAAAGGCCTGGATACTTTCCTAAATGTACATAATATAACTGAGTACTAACATTTATAGGTGTAGCGGGTGTTTGAATTTAAGGGGGGCATCTGGGTGGTAGTGTAACCCAGATGCACAAATTGCTAGGGGATCCGAGACCTTTTTCTGGTTCTTGGAGGACTCTGGTGGTGTGAGGTTCCTTGCGGTCCACAGGTGGCGCTGTTGCCCTGGGCCGAGGCTGAACTCACACCACAAGACTGTACCTTTTTTGTCCTCCCCTGGAGCTGGTACAGCGAGGCGGGGAACCCGCTGTGACGCAAAGGGAGAGGGGATAAAAGGGGCGGACGCCCTTACTACGGAGTTCAGAGTCCGGAGTGGGAGTCGGAGGACTCGGCCGCACCCAGGCACCTTCAGCTTGGGTGCTGGCATTCCAGTGTTCCAGGCCTAGGTGCCCTTGACCTAGCCGGAGCGGAGATGGAGTCCATCTCAGGCACCTTTAGCCTGGGGTGAGGTACTATGGCGGACGCCTGGGGCTCAGTACCTTCGTCTGAGTTCCACGAGGGTGGAGGAATCCGAGGGGGCCCTAACTCCTTGGGTGCCCGTGTCTGAGTTTGTGAGATCTGGTGTGCGGAACTTCTCTGGAGAGTCCAGCGCAGCATTGCTGGTGACAGAGAGGCCTCCGGTTTCTCCCTTGGACGGATTTCCTTCCCCTGACAGGGGCAGCGCTAGCGAAGGTAATTCATGTTCTACCTCACATAGTGGCAGTGACTATTTACCACTGGTGATACCACAGTGGTTAGCAACAGAAGGGAAAGGATTGTGCCTCGATCTATCCCCCATTATTACTCAGAAGAAGAAACTGTTTTTTGTTTGCCAAGAAGAATAAAACTGAGTTGGACCTATTCACTGTGTGGAACTCTGGTTACTAGAAGCAAAGGAGTCAGGGACAAAGTACTGGACTTGACTCTAGGACACCTACACAAAACCCAATCTTCTGGCCTTCACCTCTTAGCTATGGAGGACATGGGCCGTGGTGTATTTCATCTCTCTCTCCCAGGTACCCCTAGACAACAGCCGTATAACCGACAAAACTAGAGAGAGGGGTGAGGCCGCTACATAGGTAAAGTTGATCCAGGGTAAATCCGATTGCCTCTCGGGGGATCAGGAAGGAATTTTTTCCCCTGCTGTAGCAAATTGGATCGTGCTCTGCTGCGGTTTTTTGCCTTCCTCTGGATCAACTGTGGGTATAGAATTGGGTATATGGGATTGTACGATATATATATATTTTTTTATGGTTGAACTGGATGGACTCGTGTCTTTTTTCAACCTATGTAACTACCGTATTTATCGGCGTATAACACGCACCGGCGTATAACACGCACCCCAAGTTTAGGAGGACATTTTACGGAAAAAAACTTTTAGGAGGGAAGTTTAAGGAAAAATAACTTACATTTAAATGCAGCCTTGTCAGTGTCCATTGCAGCCTTGTCACAGTGCAGCCTTGTCAGTGTCCATTGCAGCCTTGTCACAGTGCAGCCTGGTCACAGTGCAGCCTTGTCAGTGTCCATTGCAGCCTTGCCCCAGAGTCGCCGTGCAGCCTTGCCCCAGAGTCGCCGTGCAGCCTTGCCCCAGAGTCGCCGTGCAGCATTTTAAAATTGGCGCCGAGACTGTGCGGACGCCGCTGAGAACGCAGAGAACGCCGGGGACGCAGGGACGCAGGGACTGGGCGGAGCCGCCGCCGAGATACACATAGCCGAGTGTACTCGGCTATACTCGGCTTTTCTCGGCTCCGCTCACAGTCACGCCGACTGGGCGTGACTGTGAGCGGAGCCAAGAAAAGCCGAGTATAGCCGAGTACATTCGGCTATGTGTATCTCGCTCCGCTCCGCTCCCAGTCAGCGGAGACAGCTCAGGGATGTGGATATCGGCGTATAACACGCACCCACGATTTTCCCCTGATTTTCAGGGGAAAAAAGTGCGTGTTATACGCCGATAAATACGGTATGTAACTATGTAGAGAGGGGAGATTGAGACCCATCCCAGCCTAAAAGCATACCAGAATGCCTCCATCCCTAAATAATATGTGGAAATACAGAAAGGTAGTGGAGTTGGGACTTTAATTGAGGTATAAGGGTATAATAAATGAAGTAAAATAAATAACTTGGATGTCATGGTTCCCTCTAAATTGGCATGATACGGTATAAGTAAACCAGTAATCACAATACATTTATGATACAGAAATGTAATCACAAAGGAGCAAATGTAACTATGTAACTATAATGTTTTGTAAATGACCAAATTTTTCAAAAATGTCATATACATCTATCTATCTATCTATTGCTCAGGGCAGAGTGGTGCTAGAGTAATGCTCGGATAAGGGATTTCAAGCTCCCTCTGATTGAAACATGCAGCGCTTACTCCAAAGAAGCTGCTTGATGTGTCAGGGGGTCCTCTGTTCTTGTCCCCACAACATCTCTGTATTCTGGTAGACCTGGCGGGGCTGAGGATGTAGTTGCAGATACCACAGGCACAATTTTCATACTTTTGGCTACGTATGCCACCAGAATAAAATTAAAATTAAACAATCCAAATGATTTAGAAGTGCAGACTTTCAGCTTTAATTCAAGGGGTTGAACATCTGAAGTACAAATTTTAAGAACTGCAACCATTTTTATACACAGTCTCCTCATTTTCAGGGGCTCAAATGTATTTGGACAAATGAATATAATCATAAATAAAATGTTAATTTTTAATATTTTGTTGAGAATCCTTTACTGGAACCCATGGACGTTAAAAAAGACTGGGTTTTCTCCTTTCTGATGCTTTGCCAGGCTCTAACTGCAGCTGTCTTCAGTTGTTATTTGTTTGTGGATCTTTCTGCCTTTGAAAGCAAGTGAAAGGGAAAGCAAGTGAAATTCAAGCTCAATTGGATTGAGATCAGGTGATTGACTCGGCCATTGCAGAATATTCCACTTCTTTTCCGTCAAAAGCTCCTGGGTTGCTTTTGCAGTGTGTTTTGGATCATTGTCCATCTGTACTGTAAAGCGCCATCCAATCAACTTTGATGAATCTGGGCTGACAGTATAGCTCTAAATGCTGCAGAATCCATCCGGCTGCTTCTGTCTTCTGTTGCATCATCAATAAACACCAATGACCCAGTGCCACAGGAAGCCATGCCTGTCCATGCCATCACACTGCAAGCTCCACCATGTTTTACAGATGACATTGTGTGCTTTAGATCATGAGCTGTCCAAGCCTTCTCCACACTTTTTTTCTCCCCATCATTCTGGTACAGATTAAGCTTAGTTTCATCCTTCCAAAGAATGCTTTTCCAGAACTGGTCTGGCTTTTTTTAGATGGTTTTTGGCAAAGTCTAATCTGGCTTTTCTATTCTTCAGGCTTATGAATGGTTTGCACCTTGTGGCGAACCCTCTGTATTTGCTCTCTTGAAGTCTTCTCTTGATTGTAGACTTTGACAATGATACGCCCACTTCCTGGAGAGTATCCTTCACTTGTCTGGATGTTGTGAATGGGGTTTTCTTTACCATAGAGAGGATCCTGCGATCCTCAACACTGTTGTCTTCCGTGGAAGTCCAGGCCTTTTTGTTACTGAGCTCACCAGTGCGTTCTTCTTTCATCAGAATGTACCAAACTGTTGATTTGGCCACTCCTTATGTTGCTGCTATCACTCTGATGGATTTGTTTCATTTTTGAAGCCTTACAATGGCCTGTTTTACTTGCATGGACAGCTCTTTTGAACAAATGATGTAGGTTCACAGCAATAAATTCAAATTCAAATACCACACTTAGAATCAACTACAGACCTTTTATGTGTGTAGCGGGTACTCCAAATTTATGGGGTCTCTATGTCTAAATTTAGGGGGATGACCCGAGCACTAGTATGGTTCGGGCCTTCTAATTGTGCTGGACTCTGCTTTGTTGCTGTGTGCCTATGTGGAGTTCCCTGTGGCCTGCAGGTGGCGCTGCCATGTTGGGTCAGGGTTGAACCATAGGTTGCATTGGCGCTATTGGATGGATAAAAGAGGCAGACGCCATTTCATTCGGAGAGAGACCCGGGGACAAGTACCCGGAGGAGTGTGCCCCCTAAAGAGGGGGGTGCGTACCCCGACTGAGGAGTCTCGGGCACCTTCGGCCCAAGACCGCAGCGTTCCGGGTAGGCCCAGTACCTTCAACTGGGTCTACAGGTTTGGTTTGGACATTGTCTTTATTAAACAGGGAAAAGTACAGACTCATCTCTACATTCTGGAGATGGGAACCAGTGGAAGGAGGTAACTCGCTGGGGGACCCAGGTACATATACACCGCCTGACCTCTAAACTAGAGGACACGGGCTTGTGGCATGGGTGCCTCTCCTTTACCCTAAGAGGAGAGGGTGGTGCTAAACCTGCTTATTTGATGAAGAAATAATGAAGGAGTAGCCCACACCTGGCCATGAAACAGCTTTTGATTCAATTGTCAAATTACATTTGGTCCCTTGAAAAACGGGGATGGCTATTCTTAAGAGCTGTAATTTCTAAACCCAATTTGGATGTACATACCCTCAAATTAAACCTGAGTGTGTGCACGTTCATTCCATATACATTATATAATTATAGCTTGAATATGTTTTGGTAAATACCTGAAAAAAAAAATTGTGCCTGTGTCCAAATATATATGGACCTAACTGCATATACTGTAAAAAGGGGCATAACATCTGAAAGTGATTTGATCACTCCATGTATGGGAAAGGAGCAGGAGCTGTGCTAGTATGTGATTGCCACCTTGCTTGATATCACCCCTTGGCGGGAACCCCATTTTGGTTCCAGGGACCTCTTATTGTGTTACTTATTTAAGAACTTAAAGGACTCCAAAGACTTTCACTACAACTAAAAGTATGACTACCTCAATGGGCAGGGGCACCAAGGGGCACTCAGAAGGCACTTTGTGTTAGGAATGGATGTGAAGAAGCTGTAATTGTTTTATTTTTACTTTAACTTTAGTAACGAATCTTGTTTTATATATATATATATATATATATATGTAGCGCTACCCCCAGTTAAGAGAGCCGCTGATATTGATTTGGGCCCTGCAGTGCACCGCTGTCAACCCCCGGCAATCGGCTCTAACCTCCCGTGGCACAGCTGGTGATAGAGAGATAGGACCGCGTGATCGCAACTGTTGGTGACGCAGTCCTATAACAAACATACACAGAATATACTTTAAAACTCCTATTAAAGTAAGCGGAACTGACACCAAATGTACTTTACCCAGATATTTTACTGAGGCTAATGGGCAAGTAATAAACAACAGTATAACAAGTTGCAGATCCCTGCCATAAACAGTAATAAAGATAAACAGAGTAATCAGAATAATAAAGTATTGCTATGCAACTCTAGCGCTGCCCTTTTTCAGCTACTTCCCCTCATGGGTAGACTAACACCCAGCAATGTCTACCTATGCAGTCAGGCCTGACTGATCTAAATGGAAGTTCAGTGAAACAATATTCGCTAGCAATCTCTCGGTGGTGCACTTGAAGAACAACTTTGTAATCCCAACGAATAGTAAAGATAAAGTATCTGTCTTTAAACAGCTCTCACCACCTGGACAAGTCCAAGTCCCTTTCCTCCATCGATTCGTCTAGGAACAGGAATCCACCGACATCCAAGTCTTCAATCCTTCTGGTGTACTGCAGCAAGGAGGATTAGATGTCTCTAAGGCTCTGCTAGGCTGGCAGAGGGCTCTTTGGAAAGGAGCACACGGCCCGGGCTTCAGGCCTTGTGCACACAGCAGTTCAGCACAGACATCCTCTTGCTAGGAGAGGGGGGTCCAAAGAGGCCGACCAAAACTCCGCCTCCCCTTTATAAAGTCTGCCCCAGCAGTCTCTGTTCTGGAGCAATGCACCCTGGGTGCTGCAAGATGTACTGGGAGATGTAGTCTCTCTCTCCTCTGCTTTCACTTCCATAATGTCTCTTTACTTCCTCCCGACTCACCTCTCACCTGGAACTTCTTGTCTCTCTGCATTAAAGGGGAACACCCCGCTACACACTCCCCCCACTTGAACTCTTTGGTCCCCAAAGATAAACTTCAACAATTACTGTTTACCATTTTGGACAATGTCGAGCATGATGTTGGCATAGGGAATTCCCACCAAAACTTTGGGATGGAACTCTCTTGCCCACAGGTCACACTACCATGAGTGGCCTGCCTAACTGTGCCAGAGAGTGAGCTGGGGTTGTCCTCCACCAAATGGACGGTGGAAGGATCAGGTTGTTCAACACTTCTCCTAGCCGTTACAACAGAGTCCTCTGAGCTCGTCCCCATTTGGGGGTAAGTTAGTTTCTTGGGAGGCCTGATGACTCTGCGAGCCCTCTGCTCTCTTGGTGCTTCTGACTCTGGCACCACAGGCTCTTCTTCAGGAGTAAGTTCAGGTAACATTGCTGGTTCTGGAACCTCTGATTCAGAAGTCGACTGACGTATGGAATCTCTAGAGTCCTCCTCTGCGCAAGTGTCAGGAACATCTTCCCAGTAATCAGCTGAGGGACTGAAGGGTATGAATTCAGTAGCCTCCGGATTCAGCGTTGCATCTGGGGTATCCCCTCCATTTGGGAGATCTATGGCGGACGTTCCCAGAGTCGAGGGAGGCCACAGCCAGTCCAGTTCTCCACCTTCTTCTGTACTCAATTGGGAGGCCTCCCCATCTTTGGCTCGAGAGGTCTGGGACCGAGTGTTCGGCCTAGGAATATCCAGGATAGAGGCCGGTTCAGGGGAGTCTCTCACGGGAGGTATTCTGACTGCCTCAGCAAGTGGGAGCAGGTGGTTCCGATGCCACATCTTCAGTGGACCCACCTTTCCTTCTGGCTTTAGTTTGTAGACAGGCAAACCGGGCAACTTCCTACAGACAACATAGGGCTCAGATCTCCACCTGTCGGCAAGCTTGTGTTTTCCAGGGACCCCCAGATTGCGTAGCAGTACTCGGTCCCCGGGCTGCAGATCTTGCACTCGAACCTTCAGATCAAAATTTCTCTTGTTGCGGGCCCCCCTTTGATCCGAAGCCGCCTGGGCTTGTTCATAGGCCACCTGCAAGCTACGTCTAAGTCTGTCCACGTATCCCTTGTGGGATGTAGCTGAGGTATTGTCTATAGAAGTGCCAAAGGCCAGGTCCACAGGTAGCCTTGCTTCTCTCCCAAACATAAGTCGATAAGGGGAGTAGCCAGTGGCGTCACTTGTGGTACAGTTATAGGCATGTACTAGGGCTGATATGTGCTGACTCCAGTGTTGCTTCTTCTCTGTTTCTAAGGTTCCCAACATGTTGAGCAGGGTCCGGTTAAATCTCTCCGGCTGAGCATCTCCTTGTGGGTGGTAAGGCGTGGTTCTGGTCTTCTTTATTCCTAATGAATCCAAAAGTCTTCGGATCAACCGACTCTCAAAGTCCCTTCCTTGATCTGAGTGGAGTCTCTGTGGTAGTCCGTAATGGACAAAATACTTCTCCATAAGTATCTTGGCCACGGTGGATGCCTTCTGGTCTTTGGTTGGGAAAGCTTGAGCATAGCGGGTGAAATGGTCGGTTATTACCAGAACATTCCCCAATCCACTCAGGTCGGGTTCGAGGCAGAGAAAGTCAATGCATACCAGATCCATTGGGCCTTGACTCTGTAAGTGGCCCATTGGGGCAGCTTGATGGGGTAGGGTCTTTCTCTGAATGCATCGTGCACAGGAATGGCAATACTCCTCTACTTCTGCCCTCATGCAGGGCCAATAGAACCGATTTCTGACGAGCTGGAAGGTCCTTTCTGCCCCTAGGTGACCATGATGGTCATGCAGGGCAATTAGTACAGTCTCTCGGTGCTTCTCTGGAAGAAATAACTGCCACTTATCTTCTGAGTCATCAGAGGGGCCCCTTCGGTAGACCACTCCCTGATGTACCTGTAGCCTGTCCAATTCCTTCCTCAACAGGCGAGCCTCCTTTGAGGGGTGATGTAGGAATTTGTTGGGATCCTGATTCTCCAGGGCTTCGAGGACCAATCTCCCCATGGGGTCTTCCAATTGGTCACACCTCAACTCCTTCTTGGACAGTCTCGGTAGGTTGTCTTCCTCCAGTTGAGCTACCCCACAATAGTGTTTGGGGACTCCTACCATGGTAACCCCTATTTCTTCTGCTCTGGAGCCTCCTCTGGCTTGGAATTCAGCCCCTTGACAAAGGGCCCGCACCCCGTCCGGTGCCACTTGGGTCCAATCTTCCCAGTCATTTGTCGTGGCATGAGACCTCCGGGACAGGGCATCTGCATCCCTATTTCCGGCTCCTGGTCTGTACTTCAGACTGAAGTTGAATCCAGACAATGCGGCCAACCACCTGTGTCCGGTGGCATCTAGTTTCGCGGTGGTGAAGAGGTAGGTCAGGGGGTTGTTGTCTGTCTTCACAGTAAACTCTGCCCCATACAAGTAGTCTTTTAGCTTGTCTACTACCGCCCATTTGAGGGCCAGGAATTCCAGCTTATGAGTGGGGTAATTCTTTTCTGAGGGGGTCAGGCTCCTGCTCACATAGGCCACTGGTCGCAGTTGTCCTTCATGTTCTTGGTAGAGTACACCACCTAGACCCTCATGGCTGGCATCCACATGTAATTCATAAGGTCTGGTAGGGTCGGCGTAGGCCAGGACTGGGGCAGTGGTTAAGCTCCTCTTCAGAGCATGAAAGGCCTCTTCACACCTTGGGTTCCACTGATCTTGAACTGACTCACCAGGCCTCCTGGGCCCTGAGTCATCCTCTTCCCCTTCTGCCTTTAGCAATTCATTCAACGGGCGGGCAATCCGAGCAAACCCCTCCACAAACCTCCTATAATAGGAGCAGAACCCCAGGAAGGATCTGAGCTCTGTTACTGTGGTGGGTCGTGGCCAGGAAGTGACTGCTTCCAACTTCTCAGGATCTGTGGCCACCCCTTCTTCAGACACTATGTGCCCCAGATAGTTCACAGAAGACTGGTAGAACCGACACTTCTCGGGGGAAAGCTTAAGTCCCTCTTCGCTGAGTCTTCTCAATACTTTCTCCAACCTGGCTTCATGTTCTTCCAAGGTTCTTCCAAAGACAATGACATCGTCCAAGTACACAAGGACTTCTATAAGATTCATGTCTCCAACAGTCTTCTCCATAAGGCGTTGAAAGGTAGCAGGAGCTCCAGACAGACCCTGAGGCATCCTATTGAATTCGAAGAATCCCACCGGGGTTATGAAGGCTGTCTTCTCCCTGTCTTCTGGGTGCATAGGGATTTGATAGTACCCACTCTTGAGGTCCATCACACTGAACCATTTGGCTCCAGACAAACTTTGTAGGGCATCTTCTATCCTTGGCGTGGTGTATTGGTCAGGGATGGTTCTCCTGTTGAGAGTCCTGTAATCGATACAAAGCCTCAACGACCCATTCTTCTTTCTGACCACTACGATTGGGGAGGCATAGGGACTTCTAGACTCCCGGATCACACCAGTCTTCTTTAGTTCTACAAGTTGTTCCCTCAGATCCTCCAGATCTGCCAGGGGGACCCGCCTGACCCTCTCTCGGAAGGGCTTATCTTCTTGGAGGCGGATCCGATGGGTGGCACTTCTTGCACACCCCACATCGAATTCATCTTCGGAAAAGATCTTCTCCCACCTGGTCAGCTGGGCCTTGGCTCTTTCTTTCCAAGCCCTGGGTAGGTTCGGGTTTTCCACGGACAGTTTCTCCCAAACATCTCCTCCGTCACCCGTCCCCTTGACTTCGGACCAAGTGACCGGGGCAGCAGGGCTCACCTGACCAAGCAACACTCTGGCAGGGATCTCCATGGGTCCTCCCGTAGTGTTCCTAACACTCACCGGAACTCTGCCATGGGCCTTCTTCAGGGCCTTGAACGGAATCACTTCTGGTATCACTTCCAGGCCTGAGGACTCTTCCCTTGGGTCTGATTCCAGCATGACAAAGGGGCCAGGTTGTTCCCACAAAAGCTTCACAGTGGCCCTAAGACAGGTAACTTCTCCGGGCTGTAGCACTACTCCTTCTCTGCCAAGTCTCCACACCTTCCCTATCCCCTCTCCCGGGGTCTTCTGCTCTAAGACCAGTCGTTGGTAGGCCGTCTTTAGCATGGGATGGATTTTGGTGGCTGAATGGTTTCTCTCTTTCACTAGAGGGGTCAGGAGTCTCCTGACTAGATCCGTGTTTGTCCCAATGATCAGGGAAATCTTGCTGGCTCCAGGCGGCCGGGGACACACAACTGCCAGGGTGTCAAACACTTCAGCCTTCCCAGCCACGGATGGGTCGAAAGTCATCTTTATGGGCAGGTACCCATCATAAGGGAAACTCTGGGTTCCAAGTCCCCATATCTCCAGCTCTTCTATCTTCTGGATAGGCAGATGACTCAAGTGCCTATCATAGAAGTCCCGGTATAGTAAAGTCACCTGTGCTCCGGTGTCCAAAAGAGCTTTAGTATAGACTCCTTCCACTTGAATGGGCACAGTAGGAGACGGGCCCACCAGTTCCTTTGGGTATGGCCGGACTGGGGTCACCTTTTTTTTTTTGCTTTCGACCCTTGCCCTGCTCCTTTTGGACTTAAATTTTTCCTGAGCCTGGCATGCATTGACTTTCTCCCTCTCAATGGGGGCACAAACCCGCTGAGGGATGTTATTGTTCCTTTTAGGTGGATGTTCCTTCTTTGGGGTGCTGTACTTCCACTGAGGGGTCTTGCCCCCTCCCTCTGGGGTACATCTTGGTGGGGGTGTACTATACCTCCTCCTAGGAGTTTTGTCTCCTCCATTCTTGGCCTTTTTTTTTTAGTTTGGAGCGCACTGAAGATGATGGGCACCCGGTTGACTCCTTCACCGGGGCCCTTTGGAGTTTCCCGCCGGCTTGCAATTATCTGTTCTCTTCTTCTTTGGGCTGGAGCATACGTTAGCAAAGTGGCCACTCCCTCCGCAGTTATAGCAAATCACCTCTTCTCGGTCCTGTAGGGAGGCCGGTGCTGAGGTGTTCGGGAACAACTCCTTTCTTGGGCTTGGTTTCTCTCGTCTTCTCTGATCTTTCTCCATCAAAGAGGTCAGCATCTCCAACACTTGGGCCATTTGCGATTTCAGAGTGTCAACCTCCGCATCTCTTTCTGGGCTCTTGACCGAATGGACCAACACTGGTACAGGTGTGACATTCGCCTTGGCCACCTGCTGATCTTCCTCCAGCGCCTCTTCGTCCCTAATAATTTTTATTAGATCAGAGTAGGTTAGTGACATTCCTCCTCCTGAGGTTTTCAGGTGCAGCCAGACCGGGTCTGAGCGCCGCGCTCCCCTCATGATCTGCTTCATGCGTGCTTCATCTGCATCTTTGGGCAGAATTCCCTTCTTCAGTACAATCTTGCATAACTGCCTGTTCAGCCTTCTAACATATTCTGACAGTTTCTCATTCGGCTGCTGGAGAGTGTGTTCAATTTGATAAATCATCTCTGACACCTTCTCCAGCTGACCAAACTCTTCCTGCAGCATGGCCAGGCAATCTTGAGCTGTACAGTTTTCATTTCCAAACCGGAAGCTCTTCACCGCTTCTGCCGCGGCACCTTTCAGACTTTCTAAGACTCGCTGTCTCTTCTGTGCCTCAGGCACCTCCCATGCTTCTACTGCCTGCAATGCCTGTTCCACCCAAGTGTCAAAATCTTCCTCCCCCGCAGGGACGGGGAGCTTCCCTGAGAAGGTGCTAAGCTTCCGGTAACCGGCCTCCACATGCACCGTACTGCTTTTCTGGCACTTAATTACAAGGTCTCCTAGAGCATTCAACAATTCAGGCCCTATAGCGGCCAGCGGTGATCCCGGGCTTAATAGTTCCTTAAGCTTTTCTGCTTTAGGGGATAGTGGTGGAGATAATTGTGGGAGTGATGGCTTTGGTGTCTGAAACCATTCTTCCTTCACTGGCAGCGTATGTATCAAGTGATAGATCTGATTATCTATGGCTTGTATACTCTGACTTTTAAAATGCTCTGGGATTTCGTTTTTCCATTCTACCAGTGCGTATGTAAACGAGATCACTGGATCTGGCCTAAAATCCATCACCCATGCTTTGTGGCTCGGAGACAGTAACAATACGAGCTGTTTTATCTCCTCTTCCTTCCATCTTTCCCCCGGGAGTACAATGACTACCGCCGCGGTTGGATCGGCGCCAATCGCTGCGCACAACTGTGACATTGCCAGCGGGTCCATGCTGGTACTTCTGACCGGCTTGATTGCAGCGTGCAACGTACAAGGATCCCGGACTCGAGCCCCCACGTGTAGCGCTACCCCCAGTTAAGAGAGCCGCTGATATTGATTTGGGCCCTGCAGTGCACCGCTGTCAACCCCCGGCAATCGGCTCTAACCTCCCGTGGCACAGCTGGTGATAGAGAGATAGGACCGCGTGATCGCAACTGTTGGTGACGCAGTCCTATAACAAACATACACAGAATATACTTTAAAACTCCTATTAAAGTAAGCGGAACTGACACCAAATGTACTTTACCCAGATATTTTACTGAGGCTAATGGGCAAGTAATAAACAACAGTATAACAAGTTGCAGATCCCTGCCATAAACAGTAATAAAGATAAACAGAGTAATCAGAATAATAAAGTATTGCTATGCAACTCTAGCGCTGCCCTTTTTCAGCTACTTCCCCTCATGGGTAGACAAACACCCAGCAATGTCTACCTATGCAGTCAGGCCTGACTGATCTAAATGGAAGTTCAGTGAAACAATATTCACTAGCAATCTCTCGGTGGTGCACTTGAAGAACAACTTTGTAATCCCAACGAATAGTAAAGATAAAGTATCTGTCTTTAAACAGCTCTCACCACCTGGACAAGTCCAAGTCCCTTTCCTCCATCGATTCGTCTAGGAACAGGAATCCACCGACATCCAAGTCTTCAATCCTTCTGGTGTACTGCAGCAAGGAGGATTAGATGTCTCTAAGGCTCTGCTAGGCTGGCAGAGGGCTCTTTGGAAAGGAGCACACGGCCCGGGCTTCAGGCCTTGTGCACACAGCAGTTCAGCACAGACATCCTCTTGCTAGGAGAGGGGGGTCCAAAGAGGCCGACCAAAACTCCGACTCCCCTTTATAAAGTCTGCCCCAGCAGTCTCTGTTCTGGAGCAATGCACCCTGGGTGCTGCAAGATGTACTGGGAGATGTAGTCTCTCTCTCCTCTGCTTTCACTTCCATAATGTCTCTTTACTTCCTCCTGACTCACCTCTCACCTGGAACTTCTTGTCTCTCTGCATTAAAGGGGAATACCCCGCTACATATATATATATATATATATATATATATATATATATATATATATATGTATGTCAGGTCTGAAGTTACTTAAGGATACTGGTTAAAGGGGTGCATTCATGCATGGGGTTTCACACATTTTGGTTCACATCAGGGGACAAGACAAAACAAGAGAAGATGCTGTACATATGTCTAATGTGCAGTGAAACTAAGCAGAGAAGGCTATATTGCTGTTGCTGATGACTGCAGTACTATTGTCATTGTGCATATAGCAGCCAGGTGGGAAGCGCAGGTGACTTGGCATAGGTGATGGAAGGTTCCCGTAAGTAAAGTAGCTGATGGGCTTAAGCTCCTTCCCTAGCGTTTGGTACTCCAGTCTTGGGTCCGACAAATGGTACTGGGAAAATGGAGTGAGGCCTCAAAGAGAATAAGCATAGGTTATGTACCGAGTCTAGCTTCCTGGGATTCAAGTTTAACCTCTTACTGGCCGCACTATAGCAGAATGATGGCTACAGCGAGGTCGCACGTCCGGGAGGGCGTCTATTGATGTCCTCCCAAAACCCGGATTCCAGGAGCGCTCGCACAGCTGATTACTGATCAGGGTAAAGGGCCAATCACAGCAGCCCTTTACCATGTGATCAGCTGTGTCCAATCACAGCTGATCACAATGTAAACAGGATTTGCCAGTTATCAGCATTTCTCTCCTTACGCTGACAGCACATGAGGAAAGGAGAGCTGGTAAGCGGCAATCCACACAGGGGACATCAACACTAATAATCAGTGCCCTAATCATCAGGGCAGCCCCATCAGCGCTACCTTTCAATGCCCATCAGTGTCCATTAGTGCAGCATCATAAGCACACATCAGTGAAGGATAAAAATTACTTATTTTCAAAATTTTAAAACAGAAACAAAGATACCTTCTTTTTTTTACCACAATTTTCTGTCTTTTTTTGTTTTGGCAGAAAAAAAAACCCAGTGGTGATTATGTAGTGCACACACCCCACTCCTACCTGCATTAACTTTGGCTCATCGCAGGAAGAGAGAGTCACACCGCACCACAAGCCTGTACCCTCCTGTGTGAAGAGGTTGAGCGGTGTTATTTTTGGGTCTTCTACGGTCAGAACATGAAAACTTCCAGAGCCTGATTCTCACCTCTATGTTAAGGTAGAGACAAGTCTTTGACTTCCCAATAAAGTGAATGTCCACACCAAATGAAACTCCAACTGAGAGTTTATTTTCTCTTAGCCAAATAACACAGTCTCTGATAGGAAAAAGGTTGGAGCAAGAAACAGAACAGTACAAGGTGTGGAGGAGGTCCAGGCACAAATGTTACAGATGTTTGCTCAGATTCTTAAGAAAGTTTAACTAGGTGCACAGCCTCTGCCACAGACCGTGAAGTTGGTCTCTGCCACAGACCTGGTGAAACTGATCCCCTTCTTTAGCTATGGCCCCTTTTTAGGAGAAGACATGCCTCCGGAGAGTTACCGGGACCCTACCGTCACCATGACACTGCACTGGGTCTTCGGAGAGTTCCTTTCCCGGCCTCCTCATTCTAGATACGGGTCCCCTCACAAGGCGGCACCCTGAGAGTCCTCGATCCTTGGTGGACCCCAGCCGAAGGTGCTGGGAACCAGGCCTCCACTGCGGCTCCTGGGCTTACATACCCAGGGCGGACAGGAACAGCATGGTAGTACCTCACCCTGGGCTAAAGGTGCCCAGGATGGAACAGGAACACCTGCCCCTGGGCCTAAGGTGCCCAGGGCAGACAGGAACACACTCCCTGGGAGTAGGACTCCCGATGACCGAACAAACCCCAAACAGGCAGCGTCTGCCCCTTTTATATCCTCTCCCAGCATGCCCAGCAGGTAGAACACACCCACCGTATGGCTGCCGAATGGGGACACACAAGGCACAGCACTGTATCAGCGGTTCAACCCTAGCCTACTATGGCAGCGCCTCCTGTAGGCCACAGGGAACTGTACACCGATACTTTCCCTGTGGATAGAAATGGTTGCAAAAACCCTGACAAATTTGTGTGTTTGAGTAAACTACCACTCAAACACGTCCCTTAAATTTAGCACCCCGCTACAATTAAATACCACCAAAAGAAAAAAAAAAAGAGCTGAAAGCTGAAAATTGGTCTGGTCAGGAAGGGGGTGAAAGTGCCCAGTAGGCAAGTGGTTAACAGTGTCACTAGAATGGGGTGATAGGTAGCTGGGCTGGTGGAGTCTGATGCTATCTCCACGATACTGGCTCAAAAATACTGCACGGAAAGAGAGAGAAGTGTAATAGGAACATCCATGGTGTCCAGTGTGAAGAGTACAGAACTGTACCACAGATTGCAGAGACCATACCCGTGTATAGGCATGTGCCTCTGTTTGTCTCTAGGGGCACTAGTGAGCACTCCTACCTGTCCCCAACATGTGCACAGCCCATATGCAAATATGTCTCTCTGATAGTAGCTGCAGTGTATGGTTGGCCAGTGGGTGCTCACCAGTCCTGTGTACACAGCGTGTGCTGTTGCACTGGTGAGAATTTACATAATTGATTTCCTAGCCATTGTTTATTTGGCCTCTGTATAGTAAGGTGACCAGATTTTTAAAATGAAATCCGGGGACATATTTTTTTTTTACTAGTAATGGCGGCAATCGGCGACTCATTGCCCGCCGCCGCCCGCCTCACAGCCTGTCAGGTCTTACTCTCCGGGCCCCGGCTACTACTGGGTGGGGAGCGGAGGAAGATCACTCCACCAGGGAAGGCAAAGAGATAAGCAGGCAGGCGGCTGGCCGGGACTTGAGCCAAGGCAGAAGAACATGCGAGCGGAGCTGAATGGGCATGCACCCGAAACTTAAGAAATATTCCCTCCGCTCCGACCAGCACATGATCATCAGAAAGGGGCACAGATAATGGAAAAAAAATACACCCCCCTAAGCTAGTAGGAGCGGCGGAGTGGGGTGTGTAATTCAGATTTTTTTTTTTTTATTCTGCACTGACTGTCTTTGAAATTGCCCGAGCCCCTGTTCAAATCCAATCCGGGGACAAAACCGGGGATAGACTTGGGCCGGGGACAGTGTCTTCAATCCGGGGACTGTCCCCTGAAACCGGGGATGTCTGGTCACCCTACTGTATAGTTGGTTAATATACTGACATCTTGTGGTTATTGCACCATCTTTTTCTGTGCTCCTTCCTGTGTTCCCACCCATCTCGTGGTGTATTTCCTGTTCCTTCACATTGTATGCCTGTTGGGATAAGGAGAACCACTTGTCTCAAGGGACACATGCAATCTGCCTGCATCCCAGGACACGTTACCATGTCTTGACCTGCAAATACCATCTTTTCAATCATCTACCGTATCCTGTTGTCTGCTGTAACTGCTTTAGTCAATAAAGATCTTGTGGATTGAAAAAAGGTGTTTGGTGAGTTCAGCTATCTGATAAAGACTGTCTGCAGTGATTGTATCTGCTTATACAGGCCAGGCATAGAGGTCTCAGCAAGGGATAAGTCATTATTACAACAGTTGGAGTCAGAATACAGCGGCTTTTAGTCCATATGACTGGCAAAGGGCTTTCCTCTTTCTTACCCTGGTGATATCCTCAGCGTATGGCTCTTTGCTGCACAGCAGGATCCACAGTCAGGGGCACGGTCCAAGACTCAAGTATAGTGTCCACTCTACTTTCAAATAAAGATGTCCCACTCATGGTTTTCACTGCACACAGGTGGGTTTGGATTTGCATTAGCCTGGTCTCCCCGCAAAAAGACAGCGTTCTTCCTTTTTCTACCCGGAAAAATCACTCCAGTCCCTCCCCTTTAATGTCTCTGTTGTAGGAATTGTAATTTTCCAGCCAGTCTGTTGTATCCTCCTCGCTATACCACAGTCCCTCTTGCAAACTCAACTTTCCACAATCCTCCACAATTTTTCTCAGAGTCCCTCTTTTAGTCTATATTTCTCAAGTGCGTTCTAATGGATGAAGGCAGTAACAACACTGGCTGCATCTTTTCAAAAGTTTTTTGTGGATACACACACAGACAGAACGGCTGGTGCTAAAAAAAAAATGGGGGGGGCAGAGGATGCCATGAGACTTACCTACAAACAGAGCCCTCCAGCAGTCACGGCTACCCTGATACCCAGCAGCTTCCATGTTACCCCGGTCTTCTTTCTGGGTTCCAAATCTTGAGCCTCCTCCAGATTGGCCGAGAAGAGAAGCCGGAAACTGGAAGTGACACATGGTGAATATTGATTTGCTAAAATCAAAAGTGGGAGGGTTTGAGGCCTCAGGCTCTAATCATGTGATTGTAAAAAAAATTACGGACCTAATAGAAACCCATTAGTCCAGCACCCTGCACAGTGCACACAAAAAAATATTGATTTCTAAATAAATGGTAATATGACTAACATTTTTTGACTTGTTAAATGTTAGTCATATTATCAGTTATTCAAAAATAAACCGTTCTATGATATTTGCAAACTAACTTTGGGAACTTTGGGGGGGTCGCGCCCCTTATGGACTGGCTGCCACTAACACAGAATCAATAGCAGCAGCAGGTCTTCTCTTGCCAGTTAAGTAGTGGATTACATACAACATGCATTTTTCTGAAAAGCATATAAGCGTAGTGCACTCTTGGAGTTTGGCTTTGATAAGTATGTGGGTATAGCTTCATACCTGAATCTTGTGACACCCTAGAAATCTCATGACAGTGCAACAGACAGTGGGAAAGAATATGCAACCTTATTTAGCAGGGCCGCGCTCTGAAGATAACAAAAATAGTATAATCAGAAATTTAAATGATTAGGAGTGGAATCACAGTTTTGAAATTCTCCTGATGGGATTGCTATGGTGGTATTGTTTCAGCAAAATAATGTACATGAATCTGAGAGACAGTCAGTGTAGCACAATAAAACTTCTTTGTAGAGACCACGTGGCACTAACATTGCAGCAGCCAGTGTATGCTACTAATTCCTCTTTAGAAGACGGAAACAGGTGGAATCAGTTTAAACTTCTCTGGACTGTCATTTTGGGACCGTGCAAGCAGGAATATGGTCACACAGCAAATCAGTATGAAAATGTTCTTACTCTTCTTTGCTGCTGTCTTTCAAGATGGCTCAAGCATAGAAGTCCATCTTTCTGTTCATCCTTCTGATGTCTCTCACTCTGTAGGCCAGCACATATGTCTCCTTTTTAGTGGCTGTCCCATAGAGATGAATTGCAGAGGCCATTTTGGGATAGTCTGAGTCAAATAAACTCCAATGTTGGCAAGCTGTTTAAAAACAGATAGTCTCTCTGCCACTAGAGGCCAATCGGTATGAAACAGTCATTACCAAAATGTACCCCCAAAGCGCCCTGTCACAATCCAGGCCATGTCCCAGCATTTTTTTTTTCATTTTACCTGGCTTCTCTAGCAACAACCAGTTTTTTCCTCCCTGTGACATTATTACTAGTCTTGATTTTTTTTTCTAAAGTCAGCTGCTAGGAGCTTAGTGTCACGTTCTGGGGTCAGGCTTGGAAGCCAGTAGCTATAGCAGTGGAGCAGCACCCACTGATAACCAGGGCAGGTATACAAGCAGGTCACCCTGGCTGATGACACGGTTCAATTGAGTTGCGGAGTCTAAGTACTGAACGGTATTCACCAGGGCTCCTGATGGAGATGGGTTTTGCTTTTGTGTTAGTACCGAGCCACGGTCCTCAGGATCGCCCCACCAGGAGGTGAGCAAGCCGGGTTCAGTAGCAGATATAAAAGGTAGGAATCAAGCAGAAGCGTAGTCAGTAAAGAAGCCAAAGGTCAGTTACAAATGGTTGCAGGTTGGGATTAGGCAGAAGCATTGTCGAGGAACAAGCCAAAGGTCAGTAATTAATAGGGATGACCTTTATGTTCGGGTTGAACATGAGTTTGACTCGAACATTGGCTGTTCGCCCGTTCCCTGAATAGCGAACAATTTGGGGTGTTCGCGGAAAATTTGAAAGCCGCGAACACCCTTTAAATGTCTATGGGAGAAATCAAAAGTGCTAATTTTAAAGGTTAATATGCAAGTTATTGTCATAAAAAGTGTTTGGGGACCTGGGTCCTGCCCATGGGGACATGTATCAACTTAAAAAAAAGTTTGAAAAACTGCAGTTTTTTCGGGAGCAGTGATTTTAATAGTGCTGAAAGTGAAACAATAAAAGTGAAATATTCCTTTAAATTTCGTAACTGGGGGGTGTCTATAGTATGCCTGTAAAGTAGCTCATGTTTCCCGTGCTTAGAACAGTCCCTGCACATAATTAAATTTATAAAGGAAAAAAAGTCATTTAAAACTACTTTCGGCTATAATGAATTGTCGGGTCCCGGCAATACAGATAAAAGTCATTGAAAAAAACAACATGGGTTTCCATAGTTGCCAACATTGGAAAAAAAACATCTGGGACACTTTTTTTGTATTGAGGCGGAGCCTTGCTATAATTAGGGGGCGGGGCATTCGTTTGTAGGCGTGTCATGCTGTAATGAAAAATGTGGCGCGCAAAGCGCGCCGCAACGAAAAATGGGCGTGGTTTACGCACGATAGTGGGTGTGGCTTAAATGGCGTGGTTCAAAGGGGTGTGGCTACAGTCCGAGGTGAGAGAAAGAGAGAGAAAGAAATAGAAAGAAAGAAGCCAGATCCTACACCACAATAGTAATGTGTAACAAAATTGGCAGATAAGTATACTCCAAAACACCTGTTGGCGCTTCAATCATCCCGACACCATGTTTGTTATGGTGTCAGGATGATTGAAGCGCATTATTTCTATTATTACATTGTAATATAAAATTAAATCATTCAACTCACCATAATGCCGAATCACTGTAAGCCCCAAGTGTGTCACCTGCCACGTCGCCTGCCACCAGATGCCATCAGGTGCCCCCAATGGAGTCCCTCCTTACATCAGCTTTACCCAGCGGAGTCCTTCCTTACATCAGGCGTACCCAGCGGAGTCCCCCCTTACATCAGGTGTCCCCAGCGGAGTCCCCCCTTACATCAGGTGTCCCCAGCGGAGTCCCCCCTTACATCAGGCGTCCCCAGCGGAGTCCCCCCTTACATCAGGCGTCCCCAGCGGAGTCCCCCTTACATCAGGCATCCCCAGTGGAGTCCCCCCTTACATCAGGCATCCCCAGTGGAGTCCCCCCTTACATCAGGCATCCCCAGTGGAGTCCCCCCTTACATCAGGCGTCCCCAGCGGAGTCCCCCCTTACATCAGGCGTCCCCAGTGGAGTCCCCCCTTACATCAGGCGTCCCCAGTGGAGTCCCCCCTTACATCAGGCGTCCCCAGTGGAGTCCCCCCTTACATCAGGCATCCCCAGTGGAGTCCCCCCTTACATCAGGCATCCCCAGTGGAGTCCCCCCTTACATCAGGCGTCCCCAGTGGAGTCCCCCTTTACATCAGGCGTCCCCAGCGGAGTCCCCCCTTACATCAGGTGTCCCCAGCGGAGTCCCCCTTACATCAGGCGTCCCCAGTGGAGTCCCCCTTACATCAGGCGTCCCCAGCGGAGTCCCCCCTTACATCAGGCGTCCCCAGCGGAGTCCCCCCTTACATCAGGCGTCCCCAGCGGAGTCCCCCTTACATCAGGCATCCCCAGCGGAGTCCCCCCTTACAACAGGCGTCCCCAGCGGAGTCCCCCCTTACAACAGGCGTCCCCAGCGGAGTCCCCCCTTACAACAGGCGTCCCCAGCGGAGTCCCCCCTTACATCAGGCGTCCCCAGTGGAGTCCACCCTTACGTCAGGCGTCCCCAGCGGAGTCCTTCCTTACATCAGGTGTCCTCAGCGGAGTCCCCCCTTACAACAGGCGTCCCCAGCGGAGTCCCCCCTTAACCAGGTGTCTCCTGTCTCGACCGCCATTACTGTTTCCCCTTCCCCGAGGGGGAACAAAATAGAGGCAGAGCCGACCGCGTGGCTGCACAAAAAATTAAGCTGTGGCGCCGCCCACCCCCGCCCCTTTCCATTACAGACAGACCTGCAGCGGGGCGGGGCGGGGCGGGGCGGGTGGGTTTCCGGCCGGCCAGCCAAAACACGGATGTAGTACAATAGAAGATAAAGCTGCTGCGGCGCCGCCCACCCACGGGGAGACGCGGGGTATGGGCGGCGCCGCAGCAGCTTTATTTTCTATTGTACTACATCCTGGTTTTGGTCTTCTTTAAAATGGCGGCCGGCGGAGACATTGTCTCCGCCGGCCGTGGACCTCTAGCGGCGTCGGCCCACGGCGGCCAAAGTCGTGGAAACCGGGAAAAAACGGATTGGCCGGGACATTGGCCGGGACAAAATAAATCCGGGAAAAGGGTTTGAATCCCGGGAATGTCCCGGCCAATCCGTGACTGTTGGCAACTATGGGTTTCCCCCCCAGTTCATTACCAGGCCCATTGGGTCTGGTATGAATATTAAGGGGAACCCCGAACCAAAATAAAAAAAATGCATGGGGGTCCCCCCAAATTCTATTGCCAGGCCCTTCAGGTCTGGTATGGATAGTAAGGGGAACCCTGCGCTATTTTTTTTTTTTATTACGTAGGGGTCCCTCTCAAAATCCATACCAGACCCTTCAGGTCTGGTATGGGTTTTAAGGGGAACCTAGTGACAAAAAAAAATGGCGTGGGGTTCCCCCAAAAATCCATACCAGTCCCTTATCCGAGCACGCAACCTGGCAGGCCACAGGAAAAGAGGGGGGGATGAGAGAGCTCCCCCCCTCCTAAACCGTACCAGGCCACATGCCCTCTACATGGGGAGGATGTCCCCATGTTGATGGGGACAAGGGCCTCATCCCCACAACCCTTGCCCGGTGGTTGTGGGGGTCTACGGGGGGGAGGCTTATCGGAATCTGGAAGCCCCCTTTAACAAAGGGGACCCCCAGATCCCGGCCCCCCTATGTGAATTGGTAACGGGGTACATTGTACCCCTACCATTTCACCCAAAAAAGGTAAAAAAAACACGCACACAACTTGGGACAAGTCCTTTAATAAAAAAATACAATTCCAGCGCTGTAATCCTTCTACGACCCGCCGCCATGAACTATACAGCCTCCTACATAGGAGGCGCCCGGCCGAATGATGCGCGACCCATCTGACAGCTCTTAAATAACGAAGGGTGGGGCCACCCGTGATGTGGATGGGTGACCCCGCCCCCCTCTGACGCAACAGGGGTTTCCGGCGGTTTCACCGTGGTGTCACGGGTGACCCCGCTCCCCTCTGACGCGTTACAGGAAACCCCTGTTGCGTCAAAGGGGGCGGGGTCACCCGTGACGCCACAGGGAAACCGACGGAAACTCCTGTTGCGTCAAAGGGGGGCGGGGTAACCCGTCCACGTCACGGGTGGCCCCGCCCTCGGTTATTTAAGAGTTGTCAGACGGGTCGCGCGTCATTCGGCCGGGCGCCTCCTATGGAGGAGGCTGTATCGTTCGTGGCGGCGGGTCGTAGAAGGATTACAGCGCTGAAATTTTTATTTTTATTCTTTATTAAAGGACTTGTCCCAAGCTGTGTGTGTGTGTGTGTGTGTGGTTTTTTTACCTTTTTTTTGACACTTTTTTGGGTGAAATGGTAGGGGTACAATGTACCCTGTTACCAATTCACATGGTGGGGGTGGGATCTGGGGGTCCCCTTTGTTAAAGGGGGCTTCCAGATTCGATAAGCCCACCAGGCAAGGGTTGTGGGGATGGGGACATCCTCCCCATGTTGAGGGCATGTGGCCTGGTACGGTTCAGGAGGGGGGGCGCTTTCTCGGATAAGGGTGTGGTATGGATTTTTGGGGGGAACCCCACGCCATTTGTTTTATTTCGACGCGGGGTTCCCCTTTAAAATCCATACCAGACCTGAAGAATCTGGTATGGATTTTGAGGGGGACCCCTACGCCATTTTTTTACAAATTTGGCGCAGGGTTCCCCTTAATATCCATACCAGACCTGAAGGGCCTGGTAATGGAATTTGGGGGGACCCCCACGCAATTTTTTATTTTTTTTGTTGGTTCAGGCTTGCCCTTAATATTCATACCAGACCCAAAGGACCTGGTAATGGACTGGGGGGGGGGGGGGGGGAATCCATGTTGTTTTTTCAATGACTTTTATCTGTATTGCCGGGACCCGACAATTCATTATAGCCGCGAGTAGTTTTAAATTCGTTTTTTTCCTTTTAGAAATGTCATTTTGTGCAGGGAATTTTCTAAGCACGGGAAACATGCACTACTTTACAGGCATACTATAGACACCCCCCCAGGTACGAAATTTAAAGGAATATTGCACTTTTATTGTTTCACTTTAAGCATTAATAAAATCACTGCTCCCGCAAAAAACTGAAGTTTTGCATTTATACATGTCCCCTGGGGCAGGACCCAGGTCCCCAAACACTTTTTATGACAATACCTTGCATATTAACCTTTAAAATTAGCACTTTTGATTTTTCATGTTCGTGTCCAATAGACTTTAACGGTGTTCGCGTGTTCGAACAATTTTTTTGCCTGTTCGCATGTTCTGCTGCGAACCGAACCAGGGGGTGTTCGATTCATCCCTAGTAATTATTGGTAGTAAAGGTAAGGACAGTGGCAGGAGAGACAAAAGCAAGATATTGGCTGGAGAGAGCACAATAATGTGGCAAACAGGAAGTGCACAGACATGGCTTAAATCAGGAAGTTTATGGGATGAGAAAAGAGTTCAAGGTTCAAGACAAACCAGATTCAAGGCAGGATCATTTAAGGAATTGTCCAGGGCACTGTCCAGCATTTCAGGTGGCTCAGCAGGAAGAGGCATTGCCAGACACAGCAGAGGTCCCAGGTTCAAGACCTGACACTTAGTTCCTATTGGCTTATTTCCCCAGTACTCTATCCCCCAAGGACCCTTTCCTTGCACACAGTGTGGGCAGGACCTTGGGAGTCAAGGCAGCATTATTATCTGGGAGAATAAATCAATTTATGCATGTAGAAAGGGACAGAGAGGGGTAGGGAATAGGTGAGGTTCTGTAGTCTTGGAGGCAGGGCTGACAACACTAGTTAGGATTTCACTGCAGAAAAGGCACTGTGTTGTCATCTCGAACAGGAAGTTAGGAGATCACTGGATTTCCGGCAGATCAACGGGCATTTTTATGCACTTGCAGCATTTTAAAAGGCTAAAACACATGTAAATATACAGTATATGTATTGCAAAGATGTACTGATTTTTTTATATATTTTTTTTATATTTGCCCTTTAAAGCACTGACTTGCAGTCCATAGAGGTTCTTCATTCTTGTGGCATCTCAGAAATAAACATTACCAACAAAGAGAGGCCATGAACATAATAAGTACAATTTACCGTTGATAACATTTAGGAACAAAGCGGACATTGTTGCTGAGAAGGACTGCAATCAGCCAATTTCTCTTCCTACAAAGGAAAAATTGTGTTAAGGTTTTGTTGACTAGCAAAAAAAAAAAAAAAAAAAAAGCCCATATAGATGTAAAAAGTTATTTTGGACAATTGTTTGTTTTTGCATGTATTATAGTCGAAGAGCGTGGTCCTTTCTCCAAACAAGCACTATCCACCTTTGTTCTCAGGCAAGAAGTGATGACTAATTGTTTAATGTGCATGTTTAATCTGTACAGCCATTTACTGGCGGTCGGGAACATCTGCTTTTTCGGCACCTTGAAACAATGCAGCATTTCTGTGATGTTCTGTGAAATGCTGATTGTTTCCTTCAAGTCTGGCAGAACGCGGTTGACGGAGACTTTGAGTAAAGGTACAGAGGGAGCCCCCTCTATGTGGTCATGAATCGGTTTCCTGGCATAAATTTGTCTACGTAAAGTGATATTGGAACCAGCTGTGGCTGTGATAAAATGTTACAGCGTGCATGGCAGCTTTGGTTAACTAGACGGACCTTGTACAACAACGTGCTGCACATTTCCAAGTGTTTCATTTCAAAGGGGGCTTCATAGGGAAGGATTGCTGTAAAGCAAACCATTTGGATTATAACAGTGACACAGAAAGTGACTCTAAAAGTGGGCACCTGGGTGTCCCTGCATGTTCTTTTTTGGCTGTCTTATTGTCTCTAGAGGAATTTCACCCCAGCAATATTCTCCTTCTGCCATTCCAGGATGCCATCTTTAACCACTTGCTGCCCGGCCACCGTCGAATGACGGAGGAGCGGTGCGGCTCTCGTTCTGGGTGGACATCATAGGACATTGTCCAAATACAGCAGCACCCGCGGGGGAATGCAGCGTGGCAATCGCGGCTGCGCCGTGTTGCTAGGACACGGCGTGACCACGATCTCTGTAAAGAGCCGATGACGCAGCTCTTTAACCATGTGATTGGCTGTGTCTAATTACAGCCAGTCACATGTAAATGCGGAAGGGTCGGGAATCAGCACTCATTGCCTCACACTGACAGAGGAGAGCCAATCAGCGGCCTTTCCTCACAGGGGAGAACAGGGAAGGTAATCAGGGCACTAATCATCAGTGCCAATCAGTGACACAAATCAATGCCCATTACTGATGCCAGTCAGTGCTGCCTTTTATTGCCCATCAGTGCCTGCTCATCAGTGCTGCCCATTAATGCCCAACAGTGCTGCCTATCAGTGCCCATCAGTACGGCATAATAGTGCCTCCTCTTCAGTGCCACCTAATCAGTGCCATAAGTGCCACCTCATCAGCACACATCAGTGAAGGAGAAAAATTACTTCTTTACAAAATTTACGGACAGAAACGTCAAATTTTTATTTTATTTTTTCAAAAAATTTCTGTGTTTTTTTTCTTTTTTTTTGTAAACAGTAACAATTGTCACTAAGTGTGACATCACTGAAAGCTGAAAAATGGCCTGGGCAGGAAGGGGGTGAAAGTGCCCGGTATTGAACAGGTTAAATATCCAGCGGTGCACAAATGTGCCTCTGGTCTCTGCCAAGTCATGAAGCGTTGATTCCAGCACAGGCTCATACATGCAGCTGGTATCTGGGACCTTGTAGAGTGCTTTGGCATGTATACATATGTGCAGGAATCCCCATTGCAGGAGCAGACATGCTGTGGGTCTCTTCAGTTCCCAAATATCTGTCCAAAAGCAGTATCATCATTGGTTTACAATATTTTTTTTAGGAGCCCCGTTATGGGGCTTTGGTGAAATATCAAGGGTCTAAACAGACCCCTGATGTCTCACTTTTGGGACAAAGCAAGAAACTGGGGACAGAGATTCCTTTCTCTGCAGCCTGCAGTAAACATATATTTTACTATGCTTCAGTTAAGAATGAAGACAGGTGCGATCAGTACAGATCACTTGCTGTGTTCATTCAGAAAAGGAAGAGAAGGGGAGAGGAGGGAAGCTGACAGCACTGCAGGGGGAATCGGCACCACACAGGATGATTAGGGTGTGCACACCCTGCACGCACGCCTATGAGCGTCATATCTGCGCATGTGTGGAATCTCACGGCATGCATGCACCCCTCATTAAAACACTGCCTCCTGGGATGTTGGCACCATTGGTTTCTTTGTAATAGGCAAAGTATCCATAGGGAGGAGGAACCAGGAGAGGAAAGGGGTGAACGTCTGCTTTAACCACTACGATACTAGACATTTTCACTCTGATCCTGCCCAGGGCATTTTTCAGGTTTCAGCGCTGTCACTCTATGAATGACAATTACTCAGTCAAGAAACACTGTACCAATGTTTATCATGTTTTAGACAGATAGAGCTTTCTTTTGGTGGCATTTAATCACCACTGGGGTTTTTTTTTTTGTTTTTTTTTTACTTTTTTTCTATATAAGCAAAATAAATACCTAAAACTTTGAAAAAAATGTGTTTATCTTTGTTTCTATTATAAAAGTTTGCAAATAAATAATATTTCTTCATAAATTTAGGCCAAAATGTATTCTACATTTCTTTTGTAAAAATAACCCAAATCAGTGTATAGTATTTAGTCTGTAGGAGAGTTATAGAATCTACAAGATTTTTTTAAAAACTGCTTAGTTCTGATGTGTTTATTTCCTATCTCATTTCTTGAGGCCCCATAATGCCAGGACAGGACAGATATCCCTCAAATTACCCCTTTTTTGGAAAGTAGACAGTCTAAGCTAAGGTATGTAGTAGGAAGCATGGCAAGTTTTTTAAAGTTGCAATTTTTTTTGTCACAATTTTTTGAAGAATTTTAATAAAATTAGGTTTTTCACAATTTTTTTTTTAACATACTGTCACCAGAACAGAACAGCTTGACCATATGACTGGTGTGGCAATGATCAGAGATACTGACTGGTGACAGTATGTAAAAAAATATATGTTTAAAAAATTTTTTTAACCACTTCCCACCTGGCCACTTACAAAAACGGCCGGGTGGGAGCTTCCTCCTTCTGAGTGGACGTTCCTGAACGTCCTTCAAAAGGAGTGGGATCGTGCGGCCGAGTGCCCTTGCAGCCCCGGTGTGCGCATGTCACCCGGACACGCCACATCTTGGATCAGCAGGAGGGCTCTGTGATTTTCCCTCTTGATCACTGGATGGCTGTGTCCAAACACAGCCATCATGTGATGTAAACAGCCTGGGGGGGCGTCACAAGAATTGGGATCACGCGGCTGCGTCCCGATGTGGCCGTGTTCCCCAGAGACAGGGCAACGTCGCTCGGCAGGAGGGCTCTGTAATTGGCCCTCCTGATCACATAACGGCTGTGTCCAATTACAGCTGTCATGTAATGTAAACAGAGAGCCGTTGCCAGGCGATCGGCTCTGCTTCTCCTCACACAGAGTCACTGAGGAGAAGGAGAGTGGATCTGCGGACTGGAGATCAGTGTGTATGAGCTGTTTTTTACACACCGATCACCCAGCTAGTATCCCCAAACAGTGAAAAACACCAACACCTGTCCCACATCTGTCCCAGTAAACATCTGTCCCACTTAACATCTGTCACATGTGTCAGTGATCATCTGGCAAATCTGTCGCCATGTGTCAGTGATCATCTGGCACATATGTCACATCTGTCTGTGATCATCTGGCGCACATCTGTCTGTGATCATCTGGCGCACATCTGTCTGTGATCATCTGGCGCACATCTGTCTGTGATCATCTGGCGCACATCTGTCTGTGATCATCTGGCGCACAGCTGTCTGTGATCATCTGGCGCACAGCTGTCTGTGATCATCTGGCGCACAGCTGTCTGTGATCATCTGGCGCACAGCTGTCTGTGATCATCTGGCGCACATCTGTCTGTGATCATCTGGCGCACATCTGTCTGTGATCATCTGTCTGTGATCATCTGTGCACATCTGTCCATGATCATTTGCGCACATCTGGCACACATCTGTCTGTGATCATCTGCGCACATCTGTCTGTGATCATCTGCGCACATCTGTCTGTGATCATCTGCGCACATCTGTCTGTGATCATCTGCGCACATCTGTCTGTGATCATCTGCGCACATCTGTCTGTGATCATCTGCGCACATCTGTCTGTGATCATCTGCGCACATCTGTCCGTGATCATTTGCGCACATCTGGCACACATCTGTCTGATCATCTGCGCGCATCTGTCTGTGATCATCTGCACACATCTGTCTGTGATCATCTGCGCACATCTGTCTGTGATCATCTGCGCACATCTGTCTGTGATCATCTACGCACATCTGTCTGTGATCATCTGCGCACATCTGTCCTTAACTTGTGTAGCGCCCTGCTCCTATTGAGTAGGTGCTATGTTTAAATCTAAGTTATCTGAGCTGTAGTTTGGTTCAGAAATATTGTGTTAAATTACTGGTTTCTGTTCCAGTCCAGTTGTGTTGCGATTTTTCCACTTGACTGTAGGTGTCGCTGTCACCACAGGAAAAGGTTGGAAATGCAGCAGGCTGGGTGTATTGGGTATTCTTAACCCAGAAGCCGCCCAGCGGGAGTGGTCCCCCCGCTGTGCATTCTGGGAGAGGGTACTTAAGGGACAGACACCATTTTCCGTCTCTCTCTGACCTGATGGCCCTCCTGGCCTAAGGTGTGCCGTAACAGTTCTTCTGTCTCAGGGCCGGCTGGCCCGAGGCCTCGTTACTGATAGTAGGCCCAGGAGTTTCTGGGGCCTACTGGTCCAGGGGTGGTCCCATGCTGTCTTACCTGTGGGAAGAAGCCGAACAATTGGAGACTCAATTGGAGGACACATCCCGGCCCATCTACCTCACAGTGTTGCCGGCTTGGCTGAAAGAAACTGGTACTGTGTGACTTTACTTAGACTTTGAAAAAGTTCTGGATCATACAATCCTGGGGCAGAGGATTGGGCAGAGACTATGTGTATTCTTCAAGTCTGTGGCAGAGACTATGTATGTTCTTCAAGTCTGTGGCAGAGACTATGACCGAGCACCGCACCGGCTGCTAGGTCAGTGAGAGAGGCCTATCCGGTGGTTGCTAGATTCAGTGTGGAAACTGTTTGTCCTCTGGATAAAAGAAGTACCCGTGATCCGCAAATACAAGGTACCTGAATCTCCCCTAACCCCCCATCCCTCTAACTGACTTTGAATAAAACCATTGAAAAAGAGACTGTGTTGGTGCTGACATCTGTGAACAACTCTTCAATGGGACCCCTATGACGGACACGGTGGAACAGTAAGGTAACAGCAAAGGCCCAAAATTAAACCAGCAGCTCCTGCGGGGGAAGTGCTACACTTGGAACATAGAGAAAACAAGAGAGAGTTCCTCTCCTGAGAGACTAGGAAGTGCCAGGAAATGCCTATCTGTATGCTGCTAAGGATTGTCCTGGGGGTTGGAACTTCCCCTCTTGTTGTTGTTTTTTTTTTTTGGGGGGCGGCAAACAGTGCACCCACAGCCACCCCTGGTCAGTCGGGTAACCTGCACCACCCCGACCCCCCCGGTTTGGTCGGTCAGGTCCGGAGCACTTACCCCATCTATGGCGGGCAGCGCAGGGCCGTCTTTAATATTAATTGGACCCTGGGCAAACATTTTTCTTGGGCCCCCCCTCTATACATATTCACTTTACAACTGCTCTGAGACATACAATAAATGGCAGGTAGACTCAAAATCATTTTACTAAATAAGATCAGGCAGCGATTACGATTGGTTGCCAGAGGTTACAGTGTATCATTACCGCTTACTGGTATAACATAGATAAAATAAAGTGCTTGCGTTGCCAGCAAATGCTGCAGTATTGGTAAAGTGCAAAAGTGCAAATATTCCGTGACACAGAATAAATGATTAAGACAGAAATATAAATTTATACAAAGTGCATGAATGTGAGGGGGATGGTACTAAGCAGTACCTACGCTTCTAATAAAGTGCAAAAGGTGCATAAATCCGTGACATATAAAATTGTTACTGAACAGTAGCAGTAAGCCTATGGAATTGTTGCTGTACGATGTCAGTAGCAGTGCTTATACTTCCAATAAGGTGCAAGAAAGTACATGAATCCTGTGATATATGTAATTGTTACTAAACAGTAACAGAAAGGTGAATTGTCCTTTTAAAAGAAAATCAACGTGCAGTCCAAACAACTATGTTGCTATGAGAGAATATCCAAGCACAGGAAAATTCCTTGTGGTTTGGCTGGCGGTGCTGTGATTGGTGCTGGGGGGTAAAAACTCCGTGTTTGCCACACTGTGAATCCTGAAATATATAGATGGCCCCTTACCTCACTGCTGTGAGGTTACAGCATGTAAAAGGGATTTAGAGATGCCCTCTGTTGGTCCGGTCCTCTTCTGTCTAAATGGTCCCTGAGGCCTGGGGAAGCTGTACTGCCTTGTATGAGGTAGAAGGGGGGGGGGGGGTGAGTTTGCCAGGTCTTCTAATCGTGGAGACTCCAAAGTCAGTGTGCATAGAGTTGGGGGAAGAGCGAAGGAAGCCCACAATAGTGTAATATTGTTTTGTAAAAAGTTTGCAGTTTATTTAGAACAATGTGCAAAGTACTCACATTTAATGAATGAAAATCGAGCGCTTTAGGATACGAGCGCCGAGCTCGTGTCACCTCCGGTGCTTGCGTTGTCCCAACGCGTGTCGTCACAAGTCACGTGACTTCATCAGGGGAGGTGACACGAGCTCGGCGCTCGTATCCTAAAGCGCTCGATTTTCATTCATTAAATGTGAGTACTTTGCACATTGTTCTAAATAAACTGCAAACTTTTTACAAAACAATATTACACTATTGTGGGCTTTAGATAACTTTTCTGTCATGCAAGTACATGTTACTTTTGAAGTTGATTAATGACATTTTACCAACAACTATGTAGTTTAGGACAACAAGTTTTCAATTAAAATTTAATCGGATAGGTCCTTGCAGTAATTAGTGGTATAACCTACTAAGCTGTTTGCAAACATTGCAATGTAATTTTACAATCCCCTTTAGATTAAAAAAATGCAGCAAAAAAGCTCACCTGATTGGATAGAAATTTAATGGATGCTTTGGGTAGGGTCACACTGCATAGTTGTTGGTAAACACACCATATCTCACAAAAGTAAGTACACCCCTCACATTTATGTAAATATTTTATTCTATCTTTTCATGTGACAACACTGAAGAAATGACACTTTGCTACAATGTAAAGTAGTGAGTGTACAGCTTGTATAACAGTGTAAATTCGCTGTCCCCTAAAAATAACTCAACACACAGTCATAAATGTCATAAATGTCTAAACCGCTGGCAACAAAAGTGAGTACACCCCTAAGTGAAAATGTCCTAATTGGGCCCAACTAGCCATTTCCCTCCCCGGTGTCATGTGACTCGTTAGTGTTACAAGGTCTCAGGTGTGAATGGGGAGCAGGTGTGTTAAATTTAGTGTTATCGATCTCACTCTCTCGTACTGTCACTAGAAGTTCAACATGGCACCTAATGACCAAGAACTCTGAGGATCTGAAAAAAAGAATGGTTACTCTACATAAAGAACGGGGAGAACTGCCCGCTACATTTACAAAAATGTGAGGGGTGTACTTACTTTTGTGAGATACTGTGGAGATTTTGCAGATACTGTGCACTCAGACTGTAATGTACGCAGCTAGTATAGCAGATCACATACCAGAAAATGCTAGAAGTGTGTGGCTAATGGCAAGACTGTGGTGACCCTGGAGATGGAATAGGGATCTGATATGCAACTGTAGGTGAAGAGATAATAGGTGCTAGTAGGGGCATAGATAAGTGGGGGGTTTGTGAGTGTAAAACCCCTCAGAGTATCTGTCCAAGGAGCAGGCTGGTGGCCACCTTAAAGGGGCAAGAGCCCGGGCATCCTTGTGGATGCTTACTCATCCTTCCCCGGGCCATTGATTGAAAGCTTGGCTGAAAGAGAGGAGAGAAGTAACCTAATTGGCTGCATGAGCGAATGGCCTTTTAGCCCTGCCCACTGGATACACAGCATTGCTGCATGGTGCAGTGAGAGGGCCTGAGAAAGGGGGGGGGGGTTGGTGACAGTGGGCTGTATATGACATAATCCTGACCACTACTTTCCGTACTCCTAACTCTATATAACATGCTCCTAGCCACTGCCCTGGGCTGTATATGACATTCTCCCGACCACTGTACTCTGTACACTTGGCTGTATATGACATTCTCCTGGTCACTGCATGCTGTATGCTGTGCTGGGTTTACGGTGACCACAATTCCAAACTGCCATTCAGGGCAATATGGTTTTTGATCCTTTTTGTTTTTAATCAAGTCACTTAGTCGCTACTGTGCTCCATCAAATGCTGCCAGTGTGCCGATCAATTGTCGCTACTGTGCCCCATCAGATGCTGCCAGTGTGCCCATCAATTGCCGCTACTGTGCCCCATCAGATGCTGACAGTGTACCCATCAATTGCCGCTACTGTGCCCCATCAGATGCTGCCAGTGTACCCATCAATAGTCGTGACTGTGCCCCATCAGATGCTGCCAGTGTTCCGATCAATTGTCGCTACTGTGCCCTATCAAATGCTGCCAGTGTGCCCATCAATTGTCGCTACTGTGCCCCATCAGATGCTGCCAGTGTGCCCATCAATTGCCGCTACTGTGCCCCATCAGATGCTGCCAGTGTGCCCATCAATTGTCGCTACTGTGCCCCATCAAATGCTGCCAGTGTGCCCATCAATTGTCGCTACTGTGCCCCATCAGATGCTGCCAGTGTGCCCATCAATTGCCGCTACTGTGCCCCATCAGATGCTGCCAGTGTGCCCATCAATAGTCGCTACTGTGCCCCATCAAATGCTGCCTGTGTGCCGATCAATTGTCGCTACGGTGCCCCATAAGATGCTGCCAGTGTGCCCATCAATTGCCGCTACTGTGTCCCATCAGATGCTGCCAGTGTGCCCATCAATTCTCGCTACTGTGCCCCATCAAGTCCTGACAGTGTTCCAATCAATTCCCGCTAGTGTGTCCCATGATCAAATGCTGCCAGTGTGCCCATCAATTGTCGCTACTGTGCCCTATCAGATGCTGCCAGTGTGCCGATCAATTGTCACTACTGTGCCCCATCAGATGCTGCCAGTGTGCCCATCAATTGTTGCTACTGTGCCCCATCAAATGCTGCCAGTTTGCCCATCAATTGCCGCTACTGTGCCCCATCAGATGCTGCCAGTGTACCCATCAATTGTCGCTACTGTGCCCTATCAAATGCTGCCAGTGTGCCCATCAATTGTCGCTACTGTGCCCCATCAGATGCTGCCAGTGTGCCCATCAATTGCCGCTACTGTGTCCCATCAGATGCTGCCAGTGTGCCCATCAATTGTCGCTACTGTGCCCCATCAAATGCTGCCAGTGTGCCCATCAATTGTTGCTACTGTGCCCCATCAGATGCTGCCAGTGTGCCCATCAATTGCCGCTACTGTGCCCCATCAGATGCTGCCAGTGTGCCCATCAATAGTCGCTACTGTGCCCCATCAAATGCTGCCAGTGTGCCGATCAATTGTCGCTACTGTGCCCCATAAGATGCTGCCAGTGTGCCCATCAATTGCCGCTACTGTGCCCCATCAGATGCTGCCAGTGTGCCCATCAATTCTCGCTACTGTGCCCCATCAAGTCCTGACAGTGTTCCAATCAATTCCCGCTAGTGTGTCCCATGATCAAATGCTGCCAGTGTGCCCATCAATTGCCGCGACTGTGCCCCAACAAATGCTGCCAGTGTGCCCATCAGTTGTCGCTACTGTGCCCTATCAGATGCTGCCAGTGTGCCGATCAATTGTCGCTACTGTGCCCCATCAGATGCTGCCAGTGTGCCCATCAATTGTCGCTACTGTGCCCCATCAGATGCTGCCAGTGTGCCCATCAATTGTCGCTACTGTGCCCCATCAAATGCTGCCAGTTTGCCCATCAATTGTCGCTACTGTGCCCCATCAGATGCTGCCAGTGTACCCATCAATTGCTGCTACTGTGCCCCATCAGATGCTGCCAGTGTGCCCATCAATAGTCGCTACTGTGCCCCATCAAATGCTGCCAGTGTGTCGATCAATTGTCGCTACTGTGCCCCATCAGATGCTGCCAGTGTGTCCATCAATTGCCGCTACTGTGCCCCATCAGATGCTGCCAGTGTGCCCATCAATTGTCGCTACTGTGCCCCATCAAGTCCTGACAGTGTTCCAATAAATTCCCACTAGTGTGTCCCATTAACAAATGCTGCCAGTGTGCCCATCAATTGCCATGACTGTGCCTCATCAGATGCTGCCAGTCTGTGCCCATCAATTGCCGCTATTTGTCACCTGGTCTGCTCCGGTTCCATTTGCTCACCTTTTAATCTGGACTGGTCTCGGTCTGGTGGTGTGGTAAGCAGACTGCAGCGCCGGTCTTCTCTTCGTTCGTTCCCCGGTCAAGGCAGGCAGTCGGGCCGCGGGCGGGAGGAGGAGGAGGTCGGAGATGTCGCGGGCTGCTGCAATGCACTGCGGGAGGTCGGGACCGGGAACAGCCGAGCCGTGGATCTAAGGCTAGCCAGCACTGGCACTGCAGAATTCCGTCGCCCGCCGACTGCGCCGAGAGGTCACTGGAGGTCGGAGGAGTCAGAAATGACTGATCACTGATGATGCTCTCACTGCTCTCTCTGCTGCTGCTGCCGCCTTACCACTGCACTCATATTGTTGCTGGTTGCTCAGTTGTCACTATGTCATGCTTTTTCTATTACAAGGGATGTTTACATTCTTTGTATTAGGAATAATAAAAGTGACCCAAACATTTTTTTTTTTAAAAGACAGCGTAAAAAAATAAAAAAAAGAGTAAAATAAATAATAATAATATATATTTTTTAAAGTGCCTGTCTCGCCGTGCTCGCGTGCAGAAGCGAATGCATATGTAAGTCGGGCCCGCATATGAAAACTGTGTTCAAACCACACATGTGAGGTATTGTTAGAGCGAGAGAAATAATTCTAGCACTAGACACGTGACATGTTGGGTATCAATTTACTCAGTGTAACATTATCTTTCACAATATAAAAAATTGGGCTGACTTTACTGTTGTCTCATTTTTTAAGTCAAAAAAGTTTATTTTTTCCCCAAAAAAACAAAACAAATATATACAGGGCTAAAAATTTCAAGTCTTGAGCCACTAGCCAGGCCTCAAGGGTTACTCGCCACTAGTTGCCCCACCCAACCCCTACCCTGCTCCGCCCCAAATTCTGCCGCTAATCACGCCCTCATAAATTATCACGTAAAAATGTTAATTGCAGAATTAAGTTACAAAAATAAATATTAACAACAACTTTATCAGTTCCCCTCAGCACAGCCTCACCTGTGCCCATCAATGCGGACTCACCTGTGCCCCCTATTGTAGATTCACCGTGCCCCCTATTGCAGATTCACCGTGCCCCCTATTGCAGATTCACCGTGCCCCCTATTGCAGATCCACCGTGCCCCCTATTGCAGATTCACTGTGCCCCCTATTGCAGACTCACCGTGCTCCCATTGGCGGCCAGATCATGACAGGAGGAAGAGGAGAGAGGCGTGGGATCGCAGAGCAGTAAAGCATGCTGTTACAACTTACATTTAAATTTCCTCCTCTCTGCTCGCTCCCACAGCCCCGCCTCCTCCTGACCCCGGGCCTGTGATAGACAACACATGTCAGCATTGGACCCGCATTCTGTCTATTACAGGCTTGGAGTCAGGAGGAGGCGGGGCTGTGGGAGCGAGCAGAGAGGAGGAAATTTAAATGTAAGTTGTAACAGCGGGCTATACTGCTCTGTGATCCCGCGGCTCTCTCCTCCTTCTCCATGCTTTCTGCCATCGGGGCGATCACTGGGAGAACGGCTCCCGATCAACCCCGCCTGCCAGAGGTGCTCGACCCCCCACTCCCAGGCAGCCCAGCTCCTCGCCAGACCTCATTTTCCACTCGCAAAATGCGAGTAGGCGAGTGGAAAATTTGAGGTCTGTATATATATATATATATATATATATATATATATAGCCGGGTATGTACTTTCCTGGGTGTAATTTAAACTGGCAGAGACACCAGTGATGTGTAATTCCCTGCGGCCCAGCGGGTGGCACTGTCGCCCTGGGCTGGGGTTGAATCATTGCTGTGTGCCGTGCCTCCTTTTTGTCCTCCCTCGGCAGCGGTATGGTGGGACGGGGAACCCGCCGTGCTTGCTGGGAGAGGGTATAAAGGGGCCGGCCATCTTTGTCACGGGGTCGAGTCCCAGGCACCTTCAGCCTGAGGGCGGTGGTTCATGTCGGTTCTCTAGGCGGGTCTAGGCCTAGAGGACGTTCGGAGGTCGTGTTCCATCCCAGGCACCTTTAGCCTGGGGTGAGGTACTCGGATGGAGGTCTGGAGCTCAGTGCCCAACACTGAGTTCCGCGAGGGAAGGAGATCCTAGGGAACCCAGGGATTGGGAACCCGAATCCGGAAGGCGTAATGGACTGGGGGGAGCTCCTCACTTGAAGACCGGGTGCAGCAGATTGCCAGTGACAGGTGAGCCTCCCATCGGAGACCGCCTGGAAGGAAATTCCCCCTCGCTCGGAGACCGCAACCCACTTTCAGGAAGGAAAGTGGAGAGTTCATTGTGTCTGGGCCTATTCGCATCCACACCTCCTTTCCTGTTCTGTCCTCCAAGGGAGTTCATCTGATTGTGTTCACTTGAGAAGAATAAAGGAGTGTTGGACTTTAATGGTGTGGGGCTCATTTTCTAGCAGACATCGTTCAAGGTAACTCTCAGTGGAGACTCCAGGTGCATAACACTGACCCGAAGATAAAGAAGGAACTTTGCTCAAGCCGCACTAACACCTGCGGTGAAGGCTAGGCGTGGTATCCCCGCTCTCTCCCCTCTAAGGTACCCCTAGACAAGAGACAGACGAGCTGAGAAAAGAGGGGAGTGAGGAGGCCGCTACAAACACACACACATATATATATATATATATATATATATATATATATATATATATATTACACACAGTGTATATATGTTGTGGTAGTGTGGTACCCCACCAGTGTATGAATACAGGATTCTCAACCAGGCAGGTTGAGGGGCTCCAGGGTATTTGCTTGTTTGGGAGGAAACTGGCTTTTCAGTTTCCTCATGATTTACTAAAGTCCACTTTGGGACCTGGAGCTTGGGGATTTCTTAGAGATCCGGGTGGGATGAAATCCCCAGTCCCATAGTTGCCAACAGTCCCGTTTTTCCCGGGACAATCACGGATTTGGGACCCTCGTCCCGTATTTATTTTGTCCCGTCTATTTTCCCGGTATTTTGCCTTTGTCCCGGCCGCCGGGAAAATCGGGAATGCTTGAGGTAAAAAAACGGCGGGCTACACAAAGATGGCCGCCGCTGCAGACACAAGGATTATTTCCTCTTGTGTTCAGTGGTGAGGGGAGGAGCACTGAGTGAAGGGGCGGCGCCGCCCGTCCTCCCGCGGCCGCCTCCCGCACTAATGTAGCTCCCGGCGCCGCGGCCGGCCTGCTGGAGCGCGGCGCTGGCACAGCAAATGCTACTGATCCTACTTGGCCTGGGGAGGGGAGTGACAGGCACCCCCATGACGGCCGATGACTGGCCAGAGTGGCGGAAACAGAGCCTAATGCTCCGCCTACCTTTCCTCTGCGCGCCATCACCTCCTCCCCCCCTGAGCGGGGAATATGAAGTGAGGTGAAGAGGAGAAGAGAGGACGGGAGAAAGAATATATGGCAGCCCGATGGGGAACCCCCAGCAGCAGCACCAAGAAAAGCACCAGCCAGGTACTACTTCTTGATAATGCTCAGTGGATTCAATAAATATTCATAGCCATAGCATAAATAAACTGTAATAAAGTGATTTGTGAACAGCTGTTGCACAAATCACTGTATTACACTTTATTAATGATATCTATGGCTATGCCTATTTATAATTTATTTAATCCATATTGAGCACTATATTTGATGCCTGGCACACACGCACAATCGCACATGATGATGGCTTAAAAGTTTTTTAAGTCATCATCATGTGCGATTGTGCGTGTGTGCCAGGCATCAAATATAGTGCTCAATATGGATTAAATAAATTATAAATAGGCATAGCCATAGATATCATTAATAAAGTGTAATAAAGTGATTTGTGCAACAAGTTCATTAAACAGTCCACATTCAGTGAAAGTTCATCTACTACAAACTTTGCAGTGCATTAACTTTCACTGAATGTGGACCTTTTAATGAGCAGGGGCTATTGATGGGTACATTAGCTGCGTTTGATGGGTACATTAGCTGCGTTTGATTGGCACAGTGGCTGCGTTTGATTGGCACAGTGGCTGTGTTTGATGGGCACAGTGGTAGCAATTGATTGCACAGTGACTGCGTTTGATGGGCACAGTGGCTGTGTTTGATGGGCACAGTGGCTGCGTTTGATGGGCACAGTGGCTGCATTTGATTGGTACAGTGGCTACGCTTGATGGGCACAGTGGCTGCGTTTGATATGCACAGTGGCTGCGTTTGATGGGCACAGTGGTGGCAATTGATGGCACAGTGGCTGCGTTTGATATGCACAGTGGCTGCATTTGATGGGCACAGTTGTGGCAATTGATGGCACAGTGGCTGCGTTTGATGGGCACAGTGGCTGCATTTGATAGGGGCGGATATGGTTAGAAGAGCCCCTTGCTGTATTGAGAAAAGCATCCGCCCATCATAAATCACTGGCCATCATGCTATTTCTAACCATATCCGCCCATATCCGCCCCTTTGAGAAAAGCAACCGCTTGCTTGCTGGGGGGGGATATTGAAGGACCCGGCCTTGGGGCAGCAAAGGGAGTAAATCCGGGCCTGGATAGGAGTCGGGAGAGCCAGGGGGAACAGAATCCGGCGGGGGAACCATTCTCGGCACGACACCGCTGGGAAATGATCATGGACCGCGGAGCTGCCTCTGCTGCCAGCACATACACGGAGACGCCGGGAGGTGAGAGCATCTGTTCCCCGGGGCTGGCTGCCGCTGCTAGGGGACACAGACCTGTAAGGAGGGCTCCGCTGCTGCTGGGGGACACCACCAGATGTAAAGGAGGACACCAGATGTAAAGGAGGGCTCTGCTGCTGGAGGACACCAGATGTAAAGGAGGGCTCTGCTGCTGGAGGACACCAGATGTAAAGGGGGGCTCTGCTGCTGGAGGACACCAGATGTAAAGGGGGCTCTGCTGCTGGAGGACACCAGATGTAAAGGAGGGCTCTGCTGCTGGAGGACACCAGATGTAAAGGAGGGCTCTGCTGCTGGAGGACACCAGATGTAAAGGAGGGCTCTGCTGCTGGAGGACACCAGATGTAAAGGAGGGCTCTGCTGCTGGAGGACACCAGATGTAAAGGAGGGCTCTGCTGCTGGAGGACACCAGATGTAAAGGAGGGCTCTGCTGCTGGAGGACACCAGATGTAAAGGAGGGCTCCGCTGTTGGGGGACACCAGATGTAAAGGAGAGCTCTGCTGCCGGGGACACCAGATGTAAAGGAGGGCTCCGCTGCTGCCAGCTGCTGGGGACACTGAAGTAAGGAGGGCTCTGTTGCTGGGGGACACAGATCTGTAAGGAGGGCTCCACTGCCGGGAACACCAGATGTAAAGGAGGGCTCCGCTGCCAGGGACACAGTTCTGTAAAGAGGGGATATGCTTCTGGGAGCACCTGATGCAAGGTCGGACTGCTGGGGAGGCATCTGGTGGCAGGTGACACACTTCCACTGATTCGGCATTATGGTGAGTTGAATGATTTCATTTTATATTACAATGTAATAATAGAAATAATGCACTTCAATCATCCTGACACCGTAACAACCATGGTGCCGGGATGATTGAAGCGCCAACAGGTGTTTTGGAGTATCCTTATCTGCCAATTTTGTTACACATTACTATTGTGGTGTAGGATCTGGCTTTCTTTCTATTTCTTTCTCTCACCTCGGACTCTAGCCACACCCCTTTGAACCACGCCCATTTAAGCCACACCCACTATCGTACGTAAACCACGCTTCGCGCGCCGCATTTTTCATTCCAGCATGACACGCCTACAAACGAATGCCCCGCCCCCTAATTATAGCAAGGCTCCGCCTCAATACAAAAAAAAAGTGTCCCAGATGTTTTTTTTGCAATGTTGGCAACTATGCAGTCCTGGATCCGGGTTTAGAGACTCAACTGCACGCTGATTGTTCAGGTGTGTGTGGGCCTGATAGTAGAGTCAGGACCAGCATTCTGGGCTCCACCCTCCTGACGAGTGCAGGTGTGCACTGGGTTAGTCAGAGAGTGCAAGTGTGCACAGTGGAAGCCAGAGACCCAAGTCTGAGGATCAGAGCAGTGAGGGGCTGCTATCTAAACGGATGGTCTTTGCAAGGGAAGAGTCTGTAGGAGACAGGTGAGAGCCTGAAGTAGAAGGACTGAGCAGCACTGCAGTATGTATAAGCCAGGAGGCTGAATGTCATTTTGTTGATAAAAATGAGTGCTGAAACCCCTGCGAGGGAAACCTTTGATTTTGTTTTGAACTTCTTTTAATAAAAATGGGAAAACAAAGCCCTTTAAAAAGAAGAACCAGCGAGTGGCGGTGTCCTTCAAGCTTTACCTTTGATGCTAGTCCTTCACACGTGGTGGAGAATTTTGGCACAATCTGAGATCCCTACAATCAAGTAAATTCATCTGTTATAGGAACTGTGTTTTTATTGCCAGAAACTGCATAATCTGTGTGTGTGCAGGTGAGGAGAACCTGCAAAACAAAAGTAACTAGCCTTAAAGAGACAGTGCTCCAATTTGTTGCTGAACTGTGAAAAAAATTTTTTGGAGTGATTGTGAGGATGGGGCGATCAAAACGCCTAAAAGAAGCAAGGATGGCTGAGATGATAGATAGAGCTCTGTGGCTGGAGGGGTTGTTACCGCCTGATCAGGGCCGGCCCTACCATGGGACCCGATGGTACCTCGGTCCCAGGCGGCACTTTCAGGGGGCGGCAAATTGCCGCCTGCCAGCCCGCTCCGCTGCACATGTGCCTGGGTTTCCACCCGTCGGAAACCCAGGCACACATACCTGTCCTGCGGCAGCCGAATCCCTGGCTAGAGGGGCACGATCATCCAGTTCACAATCACACTACTGCCTCGGTGCGCTCTGTGTTTGAGCCGAGCTCAGCTCAGCAATTGGCAGCGGCGGGTGTCCTGTGATTGGCTAAGCAGGTCATGTGCGGACATGAGGCTCTGTGATTCGCCTGGAGGAGCTCCCTTGTATCCTGATGGTGAACACATGACGGGAGCCTGCTCCTAATCATGTGATCACAACTGTGAAGACCCGCCCCAGTACTGCTTCTCCTGGAGCCTGGAGGAGCTGGACTGTGTCTGTGGATAATCGCGCCTGCCCTGCATGCTCCTAACTCGCTGTGTGTCACTGTCTCCTGAGGTCCGTCTCTGTCAGCCCCCCCTCTTCAATGTCACCTGCACCCCCTCCTCAATGTCAGCCGCTCCCCCTCCTCAACTGCCCCCCTCCTCAAGGTCAGCCGCCCCCCCTCCTCAATGTCAGCTGCCCTCCCTCCTCAATGTCAGCCGCGCCCCCTCCTCAATGTCACCTGCCCCCCCTCCTCAATATCACCTGCCCCCCCTCCTCAATATCACCTGCCCCCCCTCCTCAATATCACCTGCCCCCTCCTCAATATCAGCCGCCCCCCCTCCTCAATATCAGCCGCCCCCCCTCCTCAATGTCAGCCGCCCCCCCTCCTCAATGTCAGCCGCCCCCCCTCCTCAATGTCAGCCGCCCCCCCTCCTCAATGTCAGCCGCCCCCCCACCTCCTCAATGTCAGCCGCCCCTCCTCAATGTCACCTGCCCCCCCTCCTCAATGTCAGCCGCCCCCCCTCCTCAATATCAACCGCCCCCCCTCCTCAATATCAGCCGCCCCCTCCTCAATATCAGCCGCCCCCCTTCCTCTATGTCAGCAGACCCCCCCTCTTCTCTGACAGCAGACCCCCCTCTTCTCTGTCAGATCCCCCTCTTCTCTGTCATCTCTCTCCTGCCTGCCTTCACTCTGGGACACAGCAAATGGCAATCCACTACATGTGGCAGGTGAAGTGGCAAGTGACAATCTGCTACGTGTGGCAGGTGACGTTGTGGCAAGTGACAATCCGCAATGTGTGGCAAGTGACAATCTGCAATGTGTGGCAGGTGGCGCCGTGGCAAGTGACAATCCGCTACGTGTGTCAGGTGACGTTGTGGCAAGTGGCAATCCGCTACGTGTGGCAAGTGACAATTCGCAATGTGTGACGTCGTGGCAAGTGACAATCCGCTACGTGTGTCAGGTGACGTTGTGGCAAGTGGCAATCCACTACGTGTGGCAAGTGACAATTCGCAATGTGTGACGTCGTGGCAAGTGACAATCCGCAAATGTGTGGCAAGTGACATTGTGGCAAGTGACAAAACGCAATGTGTGATGTCGTGGCAAGTGACAATCCGCAACGTGTGGCAAGTGACAACCCGCAATGTGTGGCAGGTGGCGTCGTGGCAAGTGACAACCCGCAATGTGTGGCAGGTGGCAAGTGACAACCCGCAATGTGTGGCAGGTGGCGTCGTGGCAAGTGACAATCTGCAATGTGTGACGTCGTGGCAAGTGACAATCCGCAACTGGTGGCAGGTGACGGGGGCAAGTGACACGCTCAGGCTCCCACTGATTCTGCATTATGGTGAGTTGAACTATTTTATATATTATATAACAATGTAATAATAGAAATGACGCACTTCACTAATTTTGTTTTGCGATACGGCACTGCGTCGATTTAACTGACAATTGTGCGGTCGTGCGACGCTGTACCCAAACAAAATTTACGTCCTTTGTTTCCCACAAATAGAGCTTTCTGTTGGTGGTATTTCTTCATCAGTTTAGGCCAATACGTATTCTTCTACATATGTTTGGTAAAAAAAAAAAAAAAACGCAATAAGTGTATATTGATTAGTTTGCGCAAAAGTTATAGCGTCTACAAAATAGGGGATAGATTTATGGCATTTTTATTATTATTATTATATTTTTTTTACTAGTAATGGCGGTGATTTGCGATTTTCAGTGAGACTGCGACATTGCGGTGAACAGATCGGACACTTGACACATTTTTGGGACCAGTGACATTTACACAGCGATTTGTGCTATAAAAATGCACTGATTACTGTGTAAATGTCACTGGTGTGGAAGGGGTTAAATGTGTTACCTGGGAGGTGTTTCTAACTGGGGGTGATGGGACTGACTGGAGGAGGAGAGAGATCTCTGTTCCTAATCACTAGGAACAGCAGATCTGTCTCTCCTCCCCTGTCAGAATGGGGATCTGTCTGTTTACATTGACAAATCCCCATTCTGGCTCTCTGTGGAGCGATCGCGGATGGCCGGCTGACATCGCGGCCACACACAGGTCCTTTTATACTCCTACATACATGTATAGAGCCATGACAGGTCCTCTTTATTTTCCTAAATACATGTATAAAGCCATGATAGGTCCTTTTTACACCCCTATACACATGTATAGAGCCATGACAGGTCCTCTTCATACTTATATATACATGTATAGAGCTATGATCGGTCCTCTTTATACTCCTATACATGAATACAGCCATAACAGGTCCTTTTTATAGAGCCATGACAGGTCCTCTTTATATTCCTATACATGAATAGAGCCATGACAGGTCCTCTTTATATTCCTAAACATGAATAGAGCCATGACAGGTCCTCTTTATATTCCTATACATGAATAGAGCCATGACAGGTCCTCTTTATATTCCTATACATGAATAGAGCCATGACAGGTCCTCTTTATACTCCTACATACATGTATAGAGCCATGACAGGTCCTCTTTATACTCCTACATACATGTATAGAGCCGTGACAGGTCCTCTTTATACTCCTACATACATGTATAGAGCCGTGACAGGTCCTCTTTATACTCCTACATACATGTATAGAGCCATGACAGGTCCTCTTTATATTCCTATACATGTATAGAGCCATGACAGGTCCTCTTTATACTCCTACATACATGTATAGAGCCATTACAGGTCCTCTTTATACTCCTACATACATGTATAGAGCCATGACAGATCCTCTTAAGTTATCATGATATAAAATTATATCCTTTTGGTGGGCGTTATTTTTTTTGGGGGGGGGGCAGCATTTAATTCTTGGTACCAGGCAGCACAATGTCTTAGGCCGGCACTGCGCCTGATCGAACCCCATACATGCCTAAACAGAGTTTTCTAAGGGAAAAGAGGACTGCTGTTGTCCCTAGCAACCCTGGTGCAATGAATGCACAGATGACGGCTAGTGTGGAGAATCCACCAGCGTTTGAATCTGCAGTGCATTGGTGCAAGCGACACCTGGCAGGATTGGACCAAGCTAAAGTGGAAGGCAAGCCAACCTTCGATACAAAAAGAGAGCTGCCGGATGTCCATGCCTGGGAGAGGGGTGTTGTTGCCCCTGGCAACGCTGATGCAGTTAAACCAGCAGCTGTTGTGAAAATAATACAGCTTGAGACAGGGTCCAGCAGATGCAGTGTGGGAAACCCTGACAAGACATGGAACCAAGTGCGCTGTTTGCGGTGCAGTGAGTGGGGGCATGCAGTCTCCAAGTGCCTTTTTTCCCTGGCTCCAATGCAAAGCTACCTAGCAAAACAAAGGTCTGAGAAGCCTGTGTTATATGCTAGAAGAGAGGCTGATCAAAAGCCAGGACAGAGAGTGGTTGCCCATAGCAACACAGAGGAGGCCAGTCGGGCTGTCTGTGGACCATGGGGTGTGCCTCCCAAGGGTCGTGACAAGTGGCTTCCGGAGGAGTCAATACAGCATGTTGGAGAGAGCCAGCAAAGCTCTGCTGGGAGACTGTGATCTCCCATGGCAACGAGAGTGGAAGTTGTGCCTGGAAGGAATCATCAGGAGAGAAACGCACTGGGGAAAAGTCGTCCAGTACCATGCCTGGAATGTGGCCAGCTGGGGCACGAAATATTGTCTTGCCCTAGATTCTGGGGTGCACCTGGAGGTAATGTTGCTGAGCAGAACTCTTTACCTGTGGGCCAAGATTCCTTTGCAAATATGTTTGCAGTTACCAATGGCAACAAGGAGGAGTTTTCTGTGGTGTCTGCAGGGGTTGCTAAACAGTGGGATATGCCTGCTGTGATTTCATCCCATGGCCACCAGGGGGAGTTGGCCAGTAAATGTGCGGCTGAGGACTGGTTCTTAAGACAACGTACTCAAATGAAGATGGTGGGTAAGACTATCTTTAATGAAATGATGCCTGGAACTGCTGATTTCAGGTATAAAAGAACTGGCTACGAGACTGTCCATGATGATGTGAGAGTGACCCCAGTTAGTGGGGCCACAGAATGTGCGTATGAGAATGACTTTTTTTCATACCTAGTGGGAATGCAGGGGTTAAAGTCCAAACAGAACCTGTGTTGATGACTAAAAGTGTTGTGTCTAATGTCTGCCAGCCTCAAGTTGGCAGTGGGCTAGGACAGCCTGCAAAAACTAAAAATGCTATAAGTGTTACTGTTAATGAAAAGTTTGCTTCTGTTGGGAAAACTCCAGGTTCTTCTAGAGCAAAAGCTGTTGTCACAAATGGGTCATTGCCTGTAGCAATTGGTGGTAAGACAGCACAGTTGTCCCCAGAAATCTTCAGGGAACTTCATGTATTAGAGTCGGAGGTTGCCATGGACAACTGCGATGTCACTCTGGTGGGACAGAGTGGAACTGTACCGTGTAATGGTAATGTGTTAGTGCAAGCTGCTAGTACTAAAAATGTGCCGGTAAATGGTGGGTTAACACAACCTGTGAAAAATGCAAAGGTGTGTGAGGCTTATAAAGCGCCGCCCGAGCAAGGTGGTGGTTGTGGTGTATTGCAACCTGTGGTGCTAAAACGTGTGTTACCGAAGTCTGACATGATTCATAATTTGGATGATGAATCTGCAACTAAACCCGTCTGTTCTAATGTGTCTCCTTGGGCGGATGGATCAGGGCTGAGGAGCGCTGGTGAATGGAGCACAGCTACAACGGATTGGGATAGTTGGGGTAAAAATCTAATGTCCCTGATAGATGAGGCTTTCATGCACAAAAATAAGGTGGACAAAGTTTCTGCTGTGCCAGCAGGAGGGACGGCAGAACAGTTTATACCTGAGGGCGCGGTGGCTGCTGCAGGGGTTAACCCTTGTGAGAAATATGGACCATATAAGGGCGAGCACACAGCAGACACTTTGTCCGTAACCTAAAAAAATGATGCTGACATGGCGTGTCAAAGTGATGTTGCCACTGGTAATGTGAAGCAGTTCATTGGTGCTGAACCTGAGAAGTTGGGTATGAGTCAAGCACCTGGCAGCGCGCTGGTAGAGCACCAGGCTGTGGTTGTCTCCAGCTGGGAGAAGGTTCCATTAAACCTTGCAACCTCTCATGTCTCAGCAAGTGAGTCTGTCTGCATCCCCAGTGTCAGGAAAGTCCCCAGGAAGGACTTGGGTCTGGAGCCAAGGGTATGGTTTCTAACAAAAGTGTTAAAGGAGATGCTTAAACTTTGGGATGTACAGCCAGTCTATACTGGGGTGTCTCCACCACAGTCCGACAGTCTGGTACTGCGGAGTACCATTAGGTGGACCCCTGAGTGGCAGGTGGTACAGCACAAAGGAAGACAAGACAGAAATGGTTTATTTATGACTGTATTACTAGTGTTAAAAATCGCCTCCTAGGTATGCTGATGGGTTACTTCCTGTACAAGAGGTATATGGGAGAGGCTTTGGGGAAAAGAAGGTGTCTGAGGTTTCACCACCTAACAGCCAGGTAGAAGGCATTTCTGCTGCTATGGTCCAAGGTAGTACTGGTCAGTTGTCGGTGAAGGGCGTGTATGCTGTACCAGTGGAAGAATCACATGAGATGGAAGGGCCAAGTGTGGACCAGAAAGCAGCAGAAATCCTGACTGGGGCTCAACCAAAGGTGGTTAAAAAGACTGGGGACCCAAGTCCAATGTTTGGTTTAGGTGACAAACCTAATAAGGTCCCTGAGACAGGGAAACGGATAAGAAGTGCGGTAAATTGTATGTGGATCAGACAAGAGCTTGTCTGTTCAGGTGGATAAAAATACAGATGGCATCAGAACAGGTCAAGTGGTAGGACAGCTGCCTGCAGAGTGGGTGAACCCCGGGGAGGTGACGTCCTGTGAGGTTCCCGTGGGTGATGGTGGCCCTCCAGTATGTGTGCCCTCTGCAGACTCTGCCCTAGCAAATGCTAAAAAAAAAGGCATTGGTGATCTGTGCAACATTGAGAGGTGTAATGTTGGTTTTAATATGTTTGTCAATGATGAACCAAATAGTTTGTTAAAGGTACATGACAGTGTGGTGTCCAAAGGTATTGGGAAACCTGGGAACCTGAAGCGTGGAGGCAGAAGGGTTGGTAGAAAGACCAGGGGTGCCCTGTTGGCAGTGCTTATGGAACCCCAAAAGAAGAGGGAGAAGGCTGAGTATAGGGAAATATAGGACCTTGTTAAGATCCAGGGTGGGACATACCTGGAAGCGCACCCGGAAAAAAGGTTGGGCCTACGTGGCTGACAGCCAGCACAGAGGTGTCCCAACCATAATGATGGGTGCTGGTGTTCCTCCCTCCGGATCGAAACAAAGGGGGAGGGTATGTGGTAGTGTGGTACCCCACCAGTATATGAATACAGGATTCTCAACCAGGCAGGTTGAGGGGCTCCAGGGTATTTGCTTGTGTAGCGATACCTTCAACTAAGAAGGCCGCAGATTTAGTTTGGGCCCTAAAGACAGCTCCGCCAACCCCCGGCAATGTACTCGACCCCCTACTGGCACAGTTAGTTATGGCAGCAATATATTTCTTATACTGTATGAGAAATCTCAGATACCAAGGCAATAATGAAAGGGGGTATCAAATTTACTTTAAGCTTATGGTAAAAAGGTTAACAGTGGTAACAGTGTACAGGTAATAATTTGCATTAGATGAACAGTAAAGGTGCGCCGCGTGGGCGACCGTTAACTAGGCGCCCTGTGGCGCAGTAACTAAATGAACTAATTAGCTGGCCAGGCCTGGCTCAGATATCTAAAACTCAGTCTATAGGGGATGATGGTTTCTTCACCGGCAAGTCTTTAAAGGTGGTGCACATAACAGAATAACATTTATAATCCAGTGGGAAGATCGTGATGAAACAAACTCTTCACTGAAGACTCCTCTGAGTTCAGCTCTGATATGGGTCTCCAGTGAGAGTATCAGATATAAACTTGTGGGCCACGGCAGTCTATAGGCACATCAGCAATAATCAGTATATATGGTCTGAGCATACGCTCGCTCACCCCTCCGGACGCGATCCCAGTCCGGGTACTTCCACCGACTGTGTCCTCACGCACAGTGTCTCCAGCGATCGGGTCCCCCGATCCAACCAAGGCTGTAGATAAGCGAAGTCAGATGCCACCCAGGCTCGCGGTGGGGTGGAAGGCTCTTTGGTGTTGCGCAAGGCCTCAGGCTTCAGGCCTTGCACTCTGGCACATCCGCACAGGAGGATCAGTCACTGAAGTCTCGTGTCCCAAAGAGGCCGAGCCCAGCCTTGCCTCCTCCTTTTATAACCCATCCCATGAGTCTCTGCGGTGGAACATTGCCGAAAGGGATTCTGGGCAAGGTAGTCCCGGGAGTCTTAAAGGGGACCCCGCTACACTTGTTTGGGAGAAAACTGGCTTTTCAGTTTCCTCATGATTTACTAAAGTCTACTTTGGGACCTGGAGCTTGGGGATTTCTTAGAGATCCGGGTGGGATGAAATCCCCAGTCCTGGATCCGGGTTTTGAGACTCAACTGCACACTGATTGTTCAGGTGTGTGTGGGCCTGATAGTAGAGTCAGGACCAGCATTCTGGGCTCCACCCTCCCGACGAGTGCAGGTGTGCCCTGGGTCAGCCAGAGAGTGCAAGTGTGCACAGTGGAAGCCAGAGAGTGCATGTGTGCACAGTGGAAGCCAGAGACCCAAGTCTGAGGATCAGAGCAGTGAGGGGCTGCTATCTAAACGGATGGTCTTTGCAAGGGAAGAGTCTGTAGGAGACAGGTGAGAGCCTGAAGTAGAAGGACTGAGCAGCACTGCAGTATGTATAAGCCAGGAGGCTGAATGTCATTTTGTTGATAAAGATGAGTGCTGAAACCCCTGCGAGGGAAACCTTTGATTTTGTTTTGAACTTCTTTTATTAAAAATGGGCAAACAAAGCCCTTTAAAAAGAAGAACCAGCGAGTGGCGGTGTCCTTCAAGCCTTAGGCCCCTTTCACACTGGGGCGTTTTTCATGCGGTTTAGCGCTAATATTAGCGCTATTATACCGCATAAAAAAAGTCCTGCCCTGTAGCCCTCAATGTGAAAGCCCGAAGGCTTTCACACTGAAGCGGTGCGCTAGCAGGACCGCTCCAAAAGTCCTGCTAGCCGCTTCTTTACAGCGGTGAAGGAGCGGTGTGTTCACCGCTCCTTTACCGCGGTCTCCCATTGAAATCAATGGGACAGCGCGGTAATACCGCCCGCAAACTGCGGCAATAGCCGCGGTTTGCGGGCGGTATTAACCCTTTTTCGGCCGCTAGCGGGGGTTAAATTTACCTCCCTAGCGACCGCATACCGCGGTAAGAACGACGGTATAGCAGCGCTGAAAATCGCGCTGCTATACCGCCACCGCTCCTGTCCGCCCCAGTGTGAAAGGGGCCTTACACATTGTGAAGGACTAGCATCAAAGGTGTGTGTATGTGTGTATGTGCTTGGGGGTTCTAAGTAATTTTATAGCAAAAGAAAATGATTTTAACTTGTAAACCCTGAGTCAGAAAAATAGGCCCGGTCCTTATGTGGTTCAAATGGTTCTAAAGTCAGATTTTTTTTTTATTTTTTATCTTAATGCATTCTGTGAATTAAAGTCGTTGTAAACCGTCGTGTTTTTTCACCTTAATGCATCCTATGCATTAAGGTGAAAAAACACCTTGCAGTCACCGGCCCGTTCCGAGCCCCAGTTTTACTTACCTGAGCCTCGAATCTCCGTGTGCACGATCCCGCGTTGCTTTCCCCAGGTCTTGTCAGCTCTTCATTGGATAGATTGATAGCAGTGCAGCCATTGGCTCCCGCTGCTGTCAATCAAATCCAATGACACGGTCGCCAGGGGGCGGGGCCGCGTCATACAATCGGCGGCTATGGACGCCAATGGTATGGCACAGGAGCGCGCCCGCAAGCTAACCCCCTCGGGAGAGAGCTTCCCAGAGGGGGTTAGCTCTTGCGGGGAGGAGCCGCGAGAGCCGCCGTGGGACCCCAGAAGAGGACGTTTGGGGCCTTTCTGTGCAAAACGAACTGCACAGTGGAGGTAAGTATGATATGTTTGTTTTAAAAAAAAAAATAATAATAATAATAATAGCTGAACCTTTACAACCCCTTAAGATAAAAAACTTTCTGTGTGCAACAACCCCCCTCAGCCCCCCTAATACTTACCTGAGCTCCATCTCGATCCAGCGATGTTGCACAAGAGACTCGGCTGTCCGGGACTCTCCCTCCTGATTGGCTGAGACAGCAGTGGGGTGCCATTGGCTCCCGCTGCTGTAAATCAAAGTCAGTGAGCCTTTGAGGAGAGAGAGGAGAGGCCGTGTCTGAATAGACAGTGGACACACAGAGCAGCGGCTCGGCTCGGGTGCTCCCATAGCAATCTTCTTTGGGGGCATTTGGCAGGAGAAAAGGACCAGGAGCACCGGCTAGGGGCCAGAGAAGGATCTGGGCTGCTCTGTGCAAAACCATTACACAGAGCAGGTAAGTATAACATGTTTGTTATTTTTGTTTACAAACTATTTTTATTGGGTACAAAAAGGTGGTACAAAATGAGTCGACACGAACAAACAAACAAAAAAAAAAAAAAACAAGACTTTTAATATCACTTTAAGCTGTACCCAGTGTTCTGTACTTTCTTAGAAATAGCTGTCTCCAATAGCAACCAAAACTCAGTAAAGTACAAGATTGGTTGGATGAGTCCGTCGTTGATGCTTTCCCAGTCTCTTCCACAGTTCCCTGTCTGTAGCAGAATGGCTTCTGGTACCCCATCTCAGGTCCTTATCAGTAGAGGTGCACCGAAATTTCGGCAGCCGAAACACATCGGCCGAAAACTGTTTTCGGCATGCGGCCAAAAGAAAGAAAGGTGCTCTGAAAAGAGGGCGTTCCCCCCGGGTGCCACACATTGCGGGGGTGTCATCCCTGCGGCTCAGTCAGAGTCCTCTCCTCCCTCCTTCTCCCTCCTCTCCTTGTCTCGCAGAGCCATGATCTCCCTCTGTGTCACTGAGCTGATTGTTCGGCAGCCCCTGTAACAATGTCCCACCTCCTGTGATAGACGGCACACTAATCCAATGCTGGGAAATTGAATCAGTGTGACGTGTATATTATAGGAGGTGGGACTTTGTTACTGCGGCCGCCTCGCCCAGGAAATTCAAATTCAGTTCCGTGACACAGCGGGAGATCGCCGCTCTGATCCAGGCACTGGTGAGGCTGCATGTGACAGGCACTGGTGAGGCTGCATGTGACAGGCACTGGCGAGGTTGCATTGATCTCTTGTATCATGTCTTCAGTCTCTGACCATCTCCTGTATCATGTCTGCTAGAGGTGCACCGAATGGAAATTTTGCTAATACTATTAGCAATGTGTTTAAAGCGGAGGTCCACCCTAAAATTAACTTTTTCATGTCTTTTAACCACTTCCCGCCCAGTCAATAGTGAATTGACGTCCAGGAAGTGGTTGCATTATCCATACTGGACGTCATATGACGTCCTGCAGGATAATGCCTTGCGCGCGCCCACGGGGCGCGCAGCGCGGTGATCGGGGACGGCATGTGTCCCTCGGACACAGCGCTTCCCCGATCACGGTAAACAGCCAATTTCATTGGCTGTTTACCATGTGATCGGCTGTGTCAGTCACAGCCGATCACCTGTCAAAACAGACTCGGCGGCGCGCTCCTTGCACGCCGCCACAGGCTTGCAGAGCGGGGATCGGGGAAGGCGAGTGTCCCTTGGACACAGCGCGTCCCCGATCAGAGTAAGCAGCCAATGAATTGGCTGTTTACCACGTGACCGGCTGTGTCCAATCACAGCCGGTCACAAATGTAAACAAACTCCACAGGAGTTACTACCTGATCCCTGCTCTCTCCTCACACACCGATCTGTGAGGAGAGAGAAGAGATCAGTAAGTTAGCTCAGTGTAGTATGTCTACATAAGTTTACAGTGCACAAAACGCCCCCCCCCCCATAAAGAGGACCTGTCGCACAGCCCATCTGTCAATCAATCAGCCCATCTGTCAATCAATCAGCCCATCTGTCAATCATCTGTCACAGGCCCACCTCCATCGGTACCGCCATTGGTACCGCCACACAGGCTACCAGTACCGCCATAGGTACCAGTATCGCCACAAGTACCGCCACCAGGCCCAGCATCTATACTGCCACACAGGCCCGCTACCAGTATCACCACTAGTGCCGCCATCGGTACCACCACCAGTACCACCACCCGTACCACTGTCGGTAGTGCCACCACCACCTGTACCACCACCCGTACTGCCATCGGTACCACCACCACCTGTACCGCCATCGGTACCACCACCACCCATACCGCCATCGCTACCACCACCACCCGTACCGCCACCTGTACCGCCATCGGTACCGCCATCGGTACCACCACCACCTGTATCGCCATTGGTACCACCACCACCCGTACCGCCATCGGTACCACCACACAGGCCCACCACTAATACCTCCATCGGTACTACCACACAGACCGCCACCACTACCACCAGCAGTACCATTACACAGGCCCACCAATAAGCACTGCCATAATGTCCCAAAGGGTTTACACACCTGAGGAGGCATATGCCATTCTTGCCATGTCGGATGATGAGAGCAGCGGGGAGCTCCCATTATCCGATTCTGGTTCGGAATACGAGCCAGTGGAGGATAGTGGCTCAGAGTCCGAGTCCCCGGAGGAAACCGTCTCTCCCAAAAGAATGCGATCAGCACCAAGATCAGCACCAAGATCAGGAGAACTGCCCACCACCAGCAGCGCCATACCCCAGGAAGAGGAGCCCAGTACAAGCAATGGAAATGCACGCCCAACCCGAAGAATCCAGCCCCAATCCTACCTTCCCGATGCCCTGGCAAACCCCTTATGGTTGCCTGCCAACTCAGGATCCGCTATCATCCCCCCCTTTCACCGCACAGCCAGGTGTGCAGCCCGACACTACAAATTTTTCTAAATTTGATTATTTTTGTTTATTTTTCCCACAAGATTTGCTGCAGAATATAGTGGATCAAACGAATCTGTATGCATCCCAATTTATTGCTGCCAACCCCGATTCTTCCTACGCCCGCATGTTCCAGTGGCGGCGTCTAACATTGGAGGAATTTAAATTATTTTTGGGCCTTATGTTCAATATGGGGCTTACAAAAAAGAACAAAGTCCATTCATATTGGTCCAAACGCCCCATCCAACACATGCCCATATATTCCGCTGTCATGTCCAGGAAAAGATACGACATGATTATGCGCTTTCTCCACTTCAATGACAATTCACAGTGCCCTCCCCGAGATCATCCCAACTACGACAAATTGTACAAGATACGCCCCCTAATCAATGCCTTTTCCCGGCGATTTCAAGAAGTTTTCATCCCAGACCAAAAAATTTGTGTGGACGAGTCCCTCATACATTTCACTGGCCGACTGCAGTTCAAGCAGTACATACCAAGCAAGAGAGCCAGGTATGGGTTAAAATTAAATAAATTATGTGATCGAGCCACTGGATACGTCTGCAAATTCAGGATCTACGAAGGCAAAGACTCCCAGCTCCAGCCCCGTGATTGCCCCACATGTATTGGAACCAGTGGGAAAATTGTCTGGGAGTTGGCATACCCCCTGTTCGGAAAAGGTTACCATTTATATGTTGATAATTATTATACCAGCCTGCCCCTTTTTCGCCACCTTTACAGTAAACAAACCCCGGCCTGCGGTACCTTAAAAAAAAAAAAACGGAAGGGATTCCCACAAAATTTATTGACAAAAAAATTGCGACCTGGAGAATCGGCATCCATGAGGAGCGAGGAGGTGTCGGCCATGAAGTGGAGGGACAAGAAACATGTCCACATCCTCTCTACGATCCACAATGACACCGTGGTGGAGATCCCAAGAAGATGCGGCTCCATTGTAAAGCCCGAATGTGTCCACGACTACAATTTGTACATGGGGGGGGGGGGGGGGTGGATTTAAACGACCAGATGCTACAGCCCTACTTATCAACCAGAAAGTCCCGTTATTGGCACAAAAAAGTTGCGTTTCACATGGCCCTTTTTAATTAGTTTGTCTGCTACCAAAAAGCAACTCAAAATCACTGACTCCACTACCTCCAATATATCGAAGATATCATCGATGCCCTCATTTACCAACAAGATCCCGCCCCAGGAAGCATTCGCTCTGATAGTGTGAGTCGGCTTCATGAGCGACACTATCCCTTTAGCATCCCCCCCACAGAATCTGGAAGAAGACGCCAAAAGAATTGCCGTGTATGCAGCAGAGGAGGAGTAAGAAGAGACACCAGCTATTATTGTCCCGATTGTCCCTCCCAACCTGGCCTGTGCATCGGAAATTGCTCCAAAAATTATCATACATCCATTAGTTCCCCTTTTCTTGTTCATACATCATGGGACACAGAGCGGCATAGTCATTACTATGTGGGTTATATAGAATTACCTTCAGGTGCTGGCACTGGCAACTTCCAAAACAGGAAGTACCCTCCCCTATATAAGCCCCTCCCATCCGGGAGCACCTCAGTTTTTTGCCAGTGTCTAAGGTGTTGGCCAAGGTTAACATGTATTCATCTGGGCTTGTGTACAGGTTCTCTGGGCCTTAGCAAGCTATTCCGGATCCGACCAAAAAAGCTTCATAGCTAAACGGTCGGTACCCGGGCCTTGCAGAGAAGAGCAGGGTTTTGCCTGTAATGCCTCTCTTAGGAGGGCTGGACCCTGGGATCCAGAGCTCTGGTCATACCCAAAACCAAGAGGCTATCTGTGCAGGGTGCTATACAGGTCCAGGGGAGTGGAATCCTTGGGAACCCGGTCCCTGAAGGTCTAGTACAATGCCTGCCGTGAGAGGTGAAGTTTGGGCTTCTGTGGACCAAACAAAGTCCTGCGGCGGGGAAAAGGTAAGTGGGGGCCCCTCAGGAACTTGGTTCTATTGAGGAGACCCCCAAGCCTAATATGTCTTTCTGCCTGTTACCTAAAGGTATTCCCGCTAATAGCTGTATATGCCTAAGGAATCCTAGAAATGTCTTTTCATAAAGGAAGTTTTAAAAACTGTAAACCTAGAAATGTTTTTCATAAAGGAGGTTTTAAAAAAAAAAAAAAAAAGTGCGGTACCTGTGTTTGTCCACTAGAGGCCGCTGTGGAACGTCTTTTTTTCTTGGGACTATTCCTTCCATGGTGAAAGTCCAGGCAGATGAGTGAGCTCTCTATCAGGGAAGCTGCATTCCTCTGTCATGCTGCCAAGTAGTTTCCTTCCATCCCCGAGTCCTGGTGAAACAGGGACCCTGGCTCCTCTCCCTACATGGCGCCAAGAGCGTGCACGCGCGCGCGCGCACACACGCTTTCTTTTTATAGATTTAGCTTCAAAAAAGGGGGCGGAGCCTGGCGGATGACGCGCTCTGTGCGCCCAGCGCTTCTGCGCATGTGCGGGCATCCCAGCAAGATAAAAGGACTGCTTGCTATGGACACAGAGCATGAAAAGGAGCTGGTAGCATGGTATAGGGGCTTACAGCGGGCGGTTGATACAGGCATCCCCAGAAAGACGCATTAGTAGACACCCACTGATGTACATAGCAGCAAATTGCATTAGACTACTTCAGTAAAGGGGTGTATTACGGCTGGAATACCTCAGCTTTGAACTAAGGAATATGCCGCCTAAAAAACTCCGAGATATACCTCTCAGGAAGTGTAGGGGGTCTCCATCGGGCTCTGAGGATCTGGAGCAGTCATCTGCACCTTCCTCCCCTGAGAAATCAGAGGTTAATACCCATAAGGAACCCCCGGGAGTGCCAGGTACTGCGGCTGTCCTCAGTCCACCTGCTCCTGCATATATAACAGAGGAGGTTTTTGCCTCAACTCTGGAGGGATTGGAGCAGAGATTGGCAGCATTGATCGCTTCTTCTCTACAGGAAAGAAAGCGCGCCAGATCTCCATCCCCTCCATTAGAGTGCCTGTTGGCAGAGCAACAGTCCCAGGAAGGGACTGACCTACCTGAAGGGGATCAGGAGGAGGTTAACTCTGTTTTTGAGGAATCGACAGTAGATGAACCATTTTCAGCATCACAGACTGAAAGATTGTGGGTCCAGACCCTAACTGACATGGTTCGATCTGCATTTAAAATGCCTCTTGTTGAACCATCAACTACTGCTGTCTCCTCATTGGGGTCGCTAAAAGCTCCCCAGATTAATTGCTCCTTTCCAATTCATCCATTATTGGAAGGACTTATATACCAGGACTGGGAACATCCTGATAAACTATTTGTTCCACCTAAGAAGAAATTTCAGGTGATCTATCCCATGGAGGAAAAATTCACCCAGAGATGGAATGTTCCTACGGTGGACGCAGCCATTTCTTCTGTGAACAAATCACTGACATGTCCAGTAGATAATGTTCAAATGTTCAAAGATCCAGTAGATAAAAAATTGGAATCTTTATTAAAATCTGCTTTTTCCACAGCAGGGGCTGTTACACAGCCAGCAGTGGCAGCTATTGGGGTCTGCCAAGCTTTAAAGGATCAAATGAAAATGGTCCTGAGGGATTTGCCAGACCAGCAGGCCCAGGCTCTGGCTGATCTGCCTAGAGCATTATGCTTTGCGGTTGACGCCATCAAGGATTCTATCCATCAGGCCTCCCGCCTCACGCTGTCTTTGGTACATATGCGTAGGCTTCTGTGGCTCAAGAACTGGTCTGCTGAGGCTCCCTGTAAGAAGCTCTTAGTTAGCTTCCCATTTCATGGAGAACGCCTTTTTGGCGAAGACCTGGATAAATATATCCAGAAGATTTCCAGTGGTAAAAGTACTCTCTTACCAATTAAAAAGAGGTCTAGGGGTCCATCTTTTAAGAGGGCTACCTCTCCTATCCCTGGGACGTCTGCTACTAAGCAGTTCCGACGACCTCCTCGGTCAAACTCAGGAGGTAAAAATCAGGGACAGTCACAGGGTAGTAAAAAACCCTGGATCCGAAGAGGTACTAAACCAGCCTCCAAGTCAAGCCCATGAAGGGCTGCCCCCACTCAAACGGGTGGGGGGAAGACTTCAGTTGTTCACAGAGACCTGGCGGGAGACGATCAGAGACAGATGGGTGCTCTCCGCAGTAACTCGGGGATACAAGTTGGAGTTAAAAGAGTCTCCTCCTTCCCATTTTATGTGGTCAGGCATGCCAAACGACCCTCTGAAAAGAAGGTGTCTCCTAGTGGCGTCAGAACAACGATTGCTCCAAGGAGTAATTATGGAGGTTCCTATGGAAGAGTGGGGGTTGAGTTTCTACTCAAACCTTTTCACAGTCCCGAAACCAAACGGGGACATAAGACCCATATTGGACCTAAAGAGTCTAAACAAATTTCTAAACGTCCGGTCTTTCCGGATGGAGTCGATCCGATCGGTCACCGCTGCCCTACAGGGGGAGGAATGGTTAGCCTCGATCGACATCAAAGATGCTTACTTGCATGTTCCCATCTTTCCAGGTCATCAAAATTTCTACGCTTTGCAGTAGAAGGGCGCCATTTTCAGTTCAGAGCCTTACCATTCGGTCTGGCCACAGCACCACGAGTGTTCACAAAAATTCTGGCCCCACTGTTGGCCGATCTAAGAACACGAGGTGTAACGATAATGGCATACCTAGACGACCTGTTGTTGATGGACCACTCAGTTGCCAAGCTAGAAGTGGTAATTGTCGATACAATCAAGTATCTAGAGTCTCACGGTTGGGTCATCAACCTGGACAAGTCAGCCCTACAGCCAGTGAAAAACCTGGTATATCTAGGGCTACGGCTGGATTCAGACCAGAGGAGGATTTTCCTACCTCAAGACAAAGTATCCTCTTTGAGGGACTTGGTCCGCCTACTTTGTGCAAAAAGACAGCCGTCCATACGCCTGTGCATGAGGCTGCTAGGAAAGATGGTAGCATCATTCGAAGCTATGCCATACGCCCAATTCCACTCAAGGAATTTACAGAGGGCAATATTGTCAGCCTGGAACGGAAAAGTCAGGCTCTAGACTTCCCGATGGCTTTGTCCCCTTCCGTTCGGAAGAGTCTCTGCTGGTGGTTGATCCCCCAGAAGGGAAAACCCTTCAGTCCGATATCCTGGAAGGTGGTCACTACAGATGCCAGCCTTATAGGCTGGGGGGCAGTACTGGAGCAATGGTCTCTCCAGGGCAGATGGTCAAATGTAGTAAAAACCCTGCCCATCAATCTCTTAGAGATACGAGCAGCCCGGTATGCCCTAGTAACCTGGGCATCCAGACTCCAAGGGTCCCCTGTCAGAATTCGATCAGACAAATGCCACAGCAGTGGCCTATATCAATCATCAGGGAGGCACCAGGAGTCGTGCAGCCCAGAGGGAAGTAAGTCACATCCTGGAATGGGCAGAAAAGCATGTCCCATGTATATCAGCTGTCTTCATTCCAGGGGTGGAGAATTGGAAGGCGGACTTTCTAAGTCGCCAACAGTTATGCCCAGGGGAATGGTCCCTTCATCCCGAGGTCTTCCGAGCGATATGTCAGCGGTGGGGAACACCGGATGTAGATCTGCTAGCATCCAGATTCAACGCAAAGGTGGACAGATTTGTCTCCCGGACAAGGGATCCCCTCGCTTGCGGCTCGGATGCTCTGGTGTTCCCTTGGGATCAGTTCAGACTGATATATGCATTCCCTCCGCTACAATTGTTGCCTCGACTCCTTCGTAGAGTCAGGTTGGAAAAGAAGCCGGTGATCTTGGTGGCTCCAGCGTGGCCCTGAAGGGCCTGGTACGCGGAGATCATCAAAATGTCTGTGGGGAGTCCTTGGACCCTTCCACGTCGTCCGGACCTGCTTTCGCAAGGGACGATATACCACCCTTCCTTACTAACTCTAAGTTTAACGGCCTGGCTATTGAATCCCACATCCTAAAAGAAGAGAGGTCTCTCTAACTCTGTGGTATCAACTATAATCAATGCCAGGAAGCCTGTATCCAGGCAGATCAACTATAGAGTTTGGAAGGCGTACATCGCTTGGTGCGAGGCCAGAAAATGGCATCCACGTAAGTACGTTATAGGCAGAATTCTGGACTTCCTACAGTGGGCTGTAGACAGGAAGTTTGCCTTAAGTACTATCAGGGGTCAGGTTTCGGCCTTATCAATACTATTTCAAAGGCCCCTGGCTATGCATTCACTTGTCAGATCCTTTATGCAAGGGGTGACTCTTATTATTCCACCGATTAAAGCTCCCATATGCCCATGGGATCTAAATTTGGTTCTGTCGGTTCTGCAGAAGCAGCCATTTGAACCTTTGCGGCACATTTCCTTGGTTCTACTCACCAGAAAATTGATATTTTTAGTAGCCATATGCTCGGCTAGAAGAGTGTCGGAATAAGCCGCCATGTCCTGTAAAGAGCCATATCTGGTTATTCATGAGGACAGAGTAGTATTGCGTCCTCACCCAGCCTTTCTTCCTAAGGTGGTATCGAGGTTTCACTTGAACCAGGATGTGGTTCTTCCTTCTTTTTTCCCCAAACCAAGCTCGGTAGAGGAAAAGTTATTGCATTCTTTGGATGTAGTAAGAGCAGTTAAAGCTTATCTAAAAGCCACTGCTCAGATTCGTAGAACGGATACTTTGTTTATTCTGCCGGAAGGCCCCAGAAAGGGTCAGGCAGCATCAAAATCTACTTTAGCCAAGTGGATTCGACAGGTCATAATACAAGCCTATGGCTTGAGAAGTAGACCGCCTCCGTTCAAAGTTAGGGCGCACTCCACGAGAGCAGTTGGAACTTCATGGGCAGTGCATCACCAGGCCTCCCTGGCTCAAATTTGTAAGGCCTCAACATGATCTTCAGTACACACGTTTACTAGGTTTTACCAGGTGGACGTTAGAAGTCAGGAGGATGTCGCCTTTGGGCGCAGTGTGTTGCAGGCCGTAAAAGATCCTCATGCCTGATGGCGCCCAGCTTATGTATGGTGTATCCCCCCCTCATTTGGCATTGCTTTGGGACGTCCCACATAGTAATGACTATGCCGCTCTGTGTCCCGTGATGTATGAACAAGAAAGTAGGATTTTTAAAACAGCTTACCTGTAAAATCCTTTTCTTGGAGTACATCACGGGACACAGAGCTCCCACCCCTCTTTTGGGGACACGTATTGCTTTGCTACAAAACTGAGGTGCTCCCGGATGGGAGGGGCTTATATAGGGGAGGGTACTTCCTGTTTTGGAAGTTGCCAGTGCCAGCACCTGAAGGTAATTCTATATAACCCACATAGTAATGACTATGCCGCTCTGTGTCCCGTGATGTACTCCAAGAAAAGGATTTTACAGGTAAGCTGTTTTAAAAATCCTACTATTATTAACAGACTGCCATTTCCCCATTTGTCTGCTACCATGTTACTAACTACCTTCCATGTTAATTAACTGACCCTGGTCTGTTTACCGACGATGTCTTTGCTTGCCGATTTAAACCACGTTTCTGACCTCCACGTGCACCAACCTCAGCCTGTTTACCGACGATGCCTCTGCCTGCTGATTTAAACCACGTTTCTGACTTCCACGTGTACCGACCTTGGCCTGTTAATCGACCATGTTTTTGCCTGCCACTTGGACTGATCTTTTGGCCATCTACTTTTAGTACACTGGGGTCTCACATATGTGAGGGGCTTCAGAATAGCGTTCTGAGTAGAGAAAACCAGTTTTTCGTTTTCTGTGCTCCAAGAACAGAGTCTGGTTGCCCGGAGGCTTCAAAGCGATTTGGGTGGGAGAAGCCTCTACCCCCTGTCCCCCTGGCCCTAAGCTTGATGGTCCTTCCTGCTGCCTGGACCAATAATTTGGCTGTGCTGACCATATTACTGCCTGTAATGACCCATGACATTATGGACCATGTTTCTTCCTGCTGCTTGGACCAATACTTTGGCTGTGTTGACCATATATCTGCCTGCTGCCTCTACTGACTTTGGACAGCATTTCTGCCGGGACACCTCTGCCTGCTACCTGGACCTGTGCTTTGGCTGTGCTCTGGCTGTGCTGACAGTATCTCTGCCTGTGCAAACTATGGACAGTATTCCTGCCTGCTGCCTGGATGATTGCTTTTGCTGTCGCTGACCTCATCCCTGCCTGCTGCCTGGACCGATGCTCTCCTCTGTGGACCACTGCACTTCTAAAACCACAGGTAATCTTTTGTTATTTGGTATGTACCTGCTATGTGTTAGATATATGAAGGGCCTTCAAAAATGTGATCGGTAGTCAGAAAATGATATGTGCAATTAATGCTGCTAGAATGCCTGGAGGTGCTACTTGGATGTTGGGCCTCTGTATGTGGCCAGGCTGTGTAAAAGTCTCAAACATGTGGTATCGCCATACTCAGGAGTAGCAGAATGCATTTTGGGGTGTAATTTTTGCTAAGTACATATTATGTGTTAGAAATATCTTATAAATTGACAACTTTGTGTAAAAAATAAAAATAAAAATGCATTTTAATTTTTTCTCCACATTTTCCAAAACCTTCTGGAAAAAAATAAACCGTTCAAAAGACTCATAATGCTTCATAGATTATACGTTGGGGTGTGTGCTTTCCAAAATGGGGTCATTTTGTGGAAAATTCCATTGTCCTGGTGCTCCAGGGCCTTCAAAAGTGTAATAGGTGGTTGAAAAAGGATATGTGCGATTTATGCTTGTTGAACGCCTGAAAGTGCTACTTCAATGTTGGGCCTCTGTATATGGCCAGGCTGTGTAATAGTCTCACACATGTGGTATCGCTACACTCAGGAGGAGTAGCAGAATGTATTTTGGGGTGTAGTTGCAATTATGCATATGCTGTGTGAGAGAAAAAAACTGTTAATATGACCAGTTTGTGTAAAAAAAAAAAAAAAAAAAAAAAAAAAAAAAAAAAATTAAATTTTCCCAAGAATTGTGGGAAAAAAGTACAACTTCAAAAAACTCACCATGCCTCTTAGTAAATACCTTGGACTGTCTACTTTCCAAAAAGGGGTAATTTTGGGGTATTTGCACTTTCCTCGCTTGTTAGTGTCTCAAGAAAGGAGATATCCCTTCAGTACATCAGGCGTGATCAGATGTGATACATTTTCAGTGATTGCCACCATAGTTTGTAGACTCTATAACTTTCACAAAGACCAAATAATATACACTAATTTGGGTTCATTTTACCAAAGATATGTAGCAGTATACATTTTGGCACAAATTTATGAAGAAAAATTACTTATTTGCAAAATTTTACAATAGAAACTAAAAAAAAGTGTTTTTTTTTTTTTTTAAATTGCTGTTTTTTTGCTTATATCGCAAAAAATAAAAAACCCAGTGGCGATTAAATACCACCAAAAGTAAGCGCTATTTGTGAGAAGAAAATGATAAAAATTTTGTTTGGATACAGTGTAGCATGACTAAGTAATTGTCATTCAAAGTGTGAGAGTACTGAAAGCTGAAAATTGGTCTGGGCGGGAAGGTGCATAAGTGCATGGTATTGAAGTGGTTAATTAAGAAAAAAATAAATATTTTTTTTTGGACACTTCTATTTGTCTGTTGCTAGGCAGAATACGTTTTCTGCCTAGTTCCTAGTCCGCGGTGAGAGAACTTCCTGTCCTAAGACGCATTGCATCATGGAAAATGATTACACTCATTTCCTTTGGAATATCTATATATTGCAACGATCACTTCATGGTTCTAACTACCTTATCCAAGCGCTGCACACAGGCTGCTTGGAAAGGGGGTGGGACTTTTATTGTAATGTAGCTTTTGTTACAACGGGGCGGGACGTTCCTCAGTCGCCGCCCGTTGTCATGGCTACATAAATAAACAGCGCTACGAGCGCCGTTCGAATGTGCAGGCGCGAGATGTAGCGATGCATGCTGGTTACCCAGCATGCAACGCTGGATGAATTCCAGGAAGGATAACGAGCTGGGCTTCACAATGCCCACATTCATCATGGATACGGCCAGATGAGGAGCTGAAACAAACAAGGTGACTGATAAACTATTTTAACTAAACGGCTGGGCAGCGATTCCTATGTTATGTGGAATATGATAGGTAGCAATTCCAATCAGTGCAAAAAAAAATAAAAAATTTTTGACCGGATCTCCGCTTTAAGTTTAAGTAAGAGATTGCAGACATGATACAAGAGATGGTCAGAGACTGCAGACTGCATCTTTCTTGGCCATTATTGGCACCTTTTAGTTCAAGAAAAGCACAACAATAAATTCATATTAATGTAGCGACCCCCCCCCCCCTCTCTCTCCTCCCTATTCTTCTGGCTCTTTCTGTTGTCTAGGGGTACCTCTGAGGAGAGAGTGCGAGGTCACCAGCCAAGTTCCCACTGCAGGTGTGTGTGTGTAGTGGGAGACAATCCTCTTTTACCTTCGGGTCGGTGTTCTGCCTCTGGAGCCTCCTCCTGGTTTCTCGAACAATGTCTGCCGGTAAATGAGCCCCACACCACTAAAGTCCAACACTCCTTTATTCTTCTCATGGAAAAGTGAACACAATTAGTTGGACTCCCTCAATGAACAGAACAGACAGGGGGTGTGGATGCGAGTAGGCCCAGGCACAATGAACTCTCCTACTTCCTTCCCAGAAGTAGGTTTCTGCTCCCAATCGAGGAAGACATCCCTCCCGGCGGTCTCCGGAGGCACACCCGTCACTGGCAATCTGCTGCACCAGGTCTTCAGGTAAGTACCCCCTCCGGTCCCTTATGCCACTGAATTCGGGTACCCCCTCCCGGGGTCCCCTAGGAAGTTCCTTCCTCGCGGAGCCTTAATCCGGGACCCTCAGTCCCGGACCGCCATCCAAGTACCTCACCCCAGGCTAAAGGTGCCTGGGATGGAACACGACCTCCGAACGTCCTCCAGGCCTAGGCCGCCTAGAGGACCGACACGAACCACTGCCCTCAGGCTGAAGGTGCCCGGGACTCGACTCCACCCACCAAAAAATGGCCGCCCCCTTTATACCCCCTCCCAGCAAGCACGGCGGGTTCCCCGCCCCACCATACAACCGCTGAGGGAGGCCAAAAAGAGGTACGACACTGCAACGATGGCTCAACCCTGGGCCCAAAGTGACAGCGCCACCCGGTGGGCCCCAGGGAACCATACATCACAGTTTTTTCCCCACCAGATTCAACCAGAAAAGCGCATACCCGCTACACTAATTTAAATTGACGATATTAACCAGTTAAGGACCAGCCGCCTCAGTTATACTGTGGCAGGTTGGCTCCCCTGGGCGAATCGTCGTAGCTGTACGTCAGCCACTTTAAGAGCGGCGTGATGACGGAGCCAATGCGCATTCCCGGCGGCCGCGATGTCCGCTGGGCACCCCCGATCGCTCCTGAGAGAGACAGAACGGAGATCTGTCAATGTAAACAAACAGATCTCCGTTCTGTCACGAGAGAGGAGACAGATCTGCTGTTCATACTGATTATAAACAGCGATCAGTCTCCTCCTCCTCCTCCAGGCAGTTCCATCCCCCCACAGTTAGAAACACTCCCTGGGATACATGTTTAACCCCTTGATTGCCCCCTAGTGTTAACCCTTTCCCTGCCAATGACATTTACACAGTAATCGATGGCTCATTTTAGCTCTGATCGCTGTATAGATGTCAATGGTCCCCAAAAAGAGTCAAGTGTCCGATCTGTCCGCCGCAATGTCGCAGTCCTGCTAAAGATCGCAGATCGCCGCCATTGCTAGTAAAAAAAAGGAAAAAAATAAATAAAAATGAAATAAACTATCCCCTATTTTGTGGACGCTATAACTTTTGCCCAAATCAATCAATATGCGCTTATTGCGATTTATTTTTATTTTTTACCAAAAGTATGTCGAATAATACAAATCGGCCTAAACTGAGGAAGAAATATTTTTTTGGGGATATTTATTATAGCAAAAAGTAAAGAATATAGTTTTTTTTTTTTTTCAAAATTGACGGTCATTTTTTTGTTTATAGCGGAAAAAAATAAAAAAAACGCAGAGGTGATCAAATACCACCAAAAGAAAGCTCTATTTGTCAGGAAAAAAAGGACATAGATTTTGTTTGGGTACAACGTCGCACGACTGCGCAATTTGTCAGTTAAAGCGACGCAGTGCCGTATCACAAAAAATACCTGGTCATTAAGGGGGTAAATCCTACCGGTCCTTAAGTGGTTATTTAACCACTTGACAACTGGGCACATAACCCCCTTCCTGCCCAGGCGAAATTTCAGGTTTCAGCGCCGTCACGCTTTGAATGACAATTGCGCGGTCGTGCGACGTGGCTCCCAAACAAAATTGACGTCCTTTTTTTCCCACAAATAGAGCTTTCTTTTGGTGGTCTTTGATCATTTCTGCGGTTTTTATTTTTTGCGCTATAAACAAAAATAGAGCGACAATTTTGAAAAAAACACAATATTTTTTAATTTTTGCTATAATTAATATCCCATTTTTTTTTTTTTAAAAAACTATTTTTTTCCTCAGTTTAGGCCGATACGTATTCTACATATTTTAGGTAAAAAAAAAAAAAAAACGCAATAGGCGTATAGTGATTGGTTTGCGCAAAAGTTTTAGCGCCTACAAAATAGGGAATAGAATTATGATTTTTTTTTTTATTTTTAAATGTATTTTTTTACTAGTAATGGCATCGATCTGCGATTTTTTTTTTTTTTGTTTTTTTTTTTTTGTGACTGTGACATTACGGCGGACACATCGGACACTTTTGACACATTTTTTGGACCATTCACATTTATACAGCGAACAGTGCTAAAAATATGCACTGATTACTGTATAAATGTGACTGGCAGGGAAGGGGTTAACCACTAGGGGGCGATCAAGGGGTTAATATGTTCCCTGCTAGATGTTCTTACTGGGGGGGGGTGACTGATGGTTGTCCCTATGTACAAGGGACACACCATCCGTCTCCTCTCCCCGACAGGACGTGGATCTCTGTGTTTACACACAGAGATCCACGTCCCTGGCTCTGTGACAGCCGATCGCTCGTACCTGGCGGACTTTGCGGCCGCCAGGCACGCGCATTGGCACTCGCCTGACACGGCGGGCACAGTTTTTCCCCGACGCGCGCCCGCGGTGGCGCGCTTCGCGGAAGTAAACAAGAGGACGTCCATGGACGTCCTATCAGCAATTGACGACCGCTTTGCGGACGTCTTTTGCTTATAGCCCGGGCGCGAAGTGGTTAAGAAGTCTAATATAGTACAATTTTATATATAAAAACGTGGCTTTTTTTCTCAGACAATAGGTGAAGGAACTCCCCTTTTCCGAGTCACTTGTTTTCTCCGCCAACGTCCCTTGGTTCCATCCCCTACCCACCTCCCAGTACCGCCCCTTTTAGACAATACAGAACCAAGTATCATTTTGTTGTGCTAAGTAATTTGTATGGAATTTGGTTTCCCCTTCAGCCAGCAACAATAGATCCCCCTAACAATGTACCACCCACAACAAAATCCCCCCCTCCCCCAGCAACAATAGACTTCTGGCAGCATCAACAGATCTCCGCACAGCCAGCATTAATAGATTAACTCTCTGACAGCCATCAACAATAGACCCCTCCCCCAACAGTAGATCTCCTTCAGCAACAACTGACCCCCCAGCAACAATGGGTCCCCCACCAGCAACACTAGACCTTCTCAGCAACAATAGACTCCCCCCTGCAAAAATAGATCCTCTCCAGCTAGAATAGATCCGCTAGCAGTGAGCATCAATACCCTGCAGCACCCCTTGACATTACATACAGTCAGTCCAGGAGGTGCCGGAACTGCGTTCCCCCATTTTCCCGCTGAAAAAAAAGCCCTGTATAAAAATATTTATATTTTTTTAAAAACTGTAATTTTTGGTTTTCGGCTAAGTGCATCCTACATTTTCGGTTTCGGTACCAAAATTTCCATTCAGTGCACCTCTACTTATCAGTTCCTACATGCATGTAAACAAGCCCTCAGTTGCAGAGTCTGGACCACATGATTAGGCCTTAGGCTTCAGGCCTACCCAGCACAGCAGTTCCTCCTACACCCACACCAGACCCAGGTCTGGGCAGGATGACCCCAATTACTTCCTGGATGTTTATACTCTCTCCAATCATGCACCAGTGACCAGGAAACTCCCACTGGTTGGCTAGGAGAAGTATACATATTCATATCCCAGTTTCACTGCAGCTCATCATACTAATGTCCAAGGTACCAGTGACACCTACTGGCAAAATTGAAGAACTACAGCTACACTGAAAGGGGAAACCCATGTGACCAAAACAGACTACAAATTGACCAACAACCCAGCAATGCAAAGTGGTAGCCCCTGTTTAGGATAGGGTGGCTACATAAATATGCCAGAACCAAAATTCTTCTGTAGATGTTGATTCCTTGATAGTGGAATCTGCTTTTAATAACTCTTATGACACCTTTTCTATCACATATAGTGAGGAGAACCTTTCACTCTTATTCATACAAGGTGTGGATGATTGAAGCCACCTGAGAACCGCTTATCTTCACCACACTAAATTGATTTTGATCATCCCAACACTCTTTTTACATTATTCTGCTCATCGCTGAGACCTCTTGTGAGTGTTTGAATTTCCCTATGGCATGAAAGTCCTGGAATCCATTTTATGTCTCTTTTGCGGTGAGGAACAGAGGGGAAATATGACATTTTGTTAGTTAATGACTCTCAATATTTGTATATTAGGAGGGGGGAAACACACAGCTGTTGTCAAGATGCTTGAACCGATATTTAGCTAACACGTGCTTCTGGTTAATGTTTTAACTGTGCACTGTATATTAAAGGGGTTGTAAACCCTCGAGATAATTCTATGCATTAAGTTGAAAAACCTCCTGTGATGCAGCCCCCCAGACCCCCCCCCCCCCCATTTTACTTACCTGAACCCGGTCTTTCTGGCGACGGGGACAAGCACAGCAGCTCCAGCGGGTGTCTCAGGCGCTGATTGGATAGATTAATAGCGGCGCAGCCGTTGGCTCCCACTTCTGTCAATCATTTCTAATGAAAGGGGAGTTGGGGGGCGGGGCCAAGTCCTGTTGTCTGTGTCGATGGACGCAGGACACGGGAGCGCGCCCGCAGGAGTCTTCTGAGGGAGAACAGCTCTCCAACGGGGCACTCGAGAAGAGGAGGAGCCAGGAGTGCTGCTGAGGGACCCCAGAAGAGGAGGATCGGGGCCACTCTGTGCAAAACCAACTGCACAGAGGAGGTAAGTATGACATGTTTGTTTTTATTTATTTTAAAACCCACAAACCTTTACATATCTTTAATGACACAGGTTAATGGGAATTTAGCGCTCTGTGACATCGATCTCATGCCCATGCAGCAAAGGTGTAACCACAAATCATGGGGTCCCATAAGAAAGTTATGATGGGTGCCTCTCGGTGAGCTTTGTATTGTCATTGAACTTAAAATAAGCCTGAAGGAAAGATAGCAGGAGAGCTGTCAGCATAGTCAGTAAACAGTGATGGAATTATCAGGGTAGCAGCCAGTAGCGTATTTAGGTTTTGTGCTGCCCTAGGCCTGACTAAACTCGTGCACCCCTAATTTAAATATGACCCATCCCTTTCGGTTAAGGCCACACCCCTTGCTGTTTAAGACCCGCCCTGAAATTATCGAGTGGGGACACTAGTTTTGAGGGCAATGAATTCCCTTAATTTGCATAGATTTCCTCTAACTTCCTGTTTGGCTATGGGGCAGGAAGTGAAGGGAAATCAAAATTAGAATCAGCGCCCCCCCCACCCCCACAGTTGTGGAATGCCGGCCGCCCGCATACCGGAAGCAGTGCGGCCGCTTTATGGGGGTGCTAGACTAATTTGCCTCTCAGCCCAGTCCGCCCCATAAGACTGGCGCTATACTTACAGTGTAGCACAAGCCGGCGGGGACTCTTTCCATGCTGCCCCCCTGAAAAGTGCTGCCCTAGGCCTGGGCCTTGTTGGCCTAGGCCAGAATACAGCGTTGGTAGCAGCAGTCACACTTGCAACTGGGCCCCGCAGTTTTTCCACTTCAGCGGGGGCCCACCGCTCACCCATCTGCCAGTGTGAGGGGCATGTTCGTCTGCCAGTGTGAGGGACCCTCCGCCCCCCCCCAGGGCTCACCTGTCCATTCTGGCTGTGGTATTGAGGCCTGCAACCTGCCTGTTTGTTCCGCCGTGGGGAGGGGGGTCTGTATCTGGATGCAAATACAGCCTAACTAGAAGTGGCAGTGCGTCCATTAGGGGTGCTTGGGCGCCGCCCCCTCTCTCCAGCCACCCCCTCTGTGTACTATGGATAGATTCATGCATTGCATGAATCTATGCACGGCCGCTGTAGCCACCCCCTATTCAGGCGTCTGGCCCCTTTTTAGCGCTGGGCGTCTGAATTACAGCGGCGCGGGGTGTTTTTGAAGCACCTGATTAGAGCCATAGACTGCGAGTGCAAACCATTGCGTTCGCAGTGGACCTAGGTGTGTTTGCAAAGCAAATATTAATTTGCTTTGCTAACACAGAACTGCCTCTCAGCCAATCAGGAGGCCCAGATGAAATACCGGGCACCTGATTGGCTGAAGGTAGAGGCGATCCCATTGGCCGCCGTGCAGAACAGGAAGAAGACACGCCCCACTGCCTGACCCACCACCACGATGGGGTAAGTACCGGGCAGACAGCGGGCGGGGCACAGTGGCTGCATATTATGGCCACAAATGCTGAAATTGATGGGCTCAGTTGGCTGCATTTGCGGGGCACAGTGGCTGCAATTAATGGGGCACAGTTGGCTGCATATGATGGGCACAGTTGGCTGCATATGATGGGCACAGTTGGCTGCATATGATGGGCACAGTTGGCTGCATATGATGGGCACAGTGGCTGCAATTTATGTTTTTGTTTCAGTATTTGTCAGAATTTTTCAATTTGTTTGCTCCCCCCCAAAAAATGTTGAGCACCACTGCTACCTAGGAACGCCCATACCTTCAGACCATCCATTTCCATATATCATAGTATTTTGTTTTGCATAACTCCTCTCAACAGCCAGCACACTGTTTGCATCACGGGTGAAGGCTCTTGAAAGGAGTACTGAGGCAGGGTGTGATGTGTTTTCAGGAAGCTATGTATATGTAGCCAGGAGCGAGCCATTGTGCCTTCAATTCAGGAACAGTGTGCGGTGCTCTTGATGTGGAGCTGTCTCCCTCTAGCGTTGGCTTGGACTCCATATGTAATTTCCTGACAGACAGAAACTAGAGCAGAGCAAAGCATTGTGGAATGTGTAGTGCAGATTGCTGGAGTTTCAATTCTAGCAGGACTGGTCTAAGCTACAACCATCAAAGTGCTGAGGAGGAAAGAACAGACTGCTGGGAAAGGATATTAAAAGGCTGGTTAAGGCCTAGATCGCTCTCTTGGGACGTCGGCCTGGATCTGCCAGCAGGAGCCCTGTGCCAGTGTGAGCTCCAGCCGAGTTGCGGCCTGTACAGACGAGAGCCATACAGCTGCATCCAGAGGGACATCTGTGGACAGCATCGCTTCCTAGCTGTAGCGGTCTGGAGGATGTTGATCCAGATCCTTCAGCGTTACCTGCACTTCAGATCTGGGTAGGCTGTAGCGTGGTGTGATCGGGGGATCGGATACCTTTCCCTGAGCCAGGACCCAGAGGGAGAGCCTGAAATCATCATCATCTACATCGTTGGCAGTAACTTCTGTAGTGATTGGTGAGCAGGCACCTGCCCATTTGAACCCATAAACACTGCATATAGACATCATTGTCTTTGCCCACATTTTTGACACTTGTAGTCCTACAGGAAGCAAGTTCTTTATTACCAACAGACACTGTATGCAGACATCTGTTCTTTGCTCACATCACTGTCCTCTGTGACCCTATTAGATATAATATTATTGAAGCAATATATATGGTGACCAAGTGCTTGTAAGTTAACCCTTTCCATACAGGGCTTTTTATACCACTTCCAAACCGGGCCTATTCTGGCACTTCTCTCCTACATGTACAAATCATCATTCTTTTGCTAGAAAATTACTCAGAACCCCCAAACACTATATATGTTTTTTTTAGCAGACACTCTAGGGAATAAAATGACAGTCGTTGCAACTTTTTATCTTGCACGGTATTTGCGCAATAATTTTTGAAACGCCTTTTTTTTGGAAAAAAAATGGTTTCATTCAATTAAAAAATAACAAAACAGTAAAGTTAGCCCAATTTTTTTGTAAAATATAAAAGCTTATGTTACGCAGAGTAAATAGATACCTAACATGTCACGCTTTAAAATTGCGCACACTCATGGAATGGTGCCAAACTTCGGTACTTAAAAATCTCCATAGGCGACGCTTTGAAAATTTTTACAGGTTACCAGGTTAGAGTTACAGAGGAGGTCTAGTGCTAGAAATGTTGCACGCGTTCTAACGCACGCGGCGATACCTCACATATGTGGTTTGAACAGCGTTTACATAAGTGGGCGGGACTTACGTGTGCGTTCACTTCTGAGCGCGAGCTATTGGGGACAGGGGCGTTTTAAAAAAATATATATATATATATATATATATATATATATATATATATATATATATATATATATATATATATATATATATATATACATACATTATTTTTTTTTTTTTTTTTTTTTTACACTTCTTTTTTTTTTTTTTTTTTTTACACTTCTTCTTTTTTTTTTTGATCACTTTTATTCCTATTACAAGGAATGTAACATCCCTTGTAATAGGAATGTGTGTGACAGGTCCTCTTTATGGAGAGATGCGGGGTCAATAAGACCCCACATTTCTCCTCCAGGCTGGAAAGCATGAGATCGTGAAAAAAATGTCACTGATTTCATACTTACAGCCGCAATGGTGGCTTTGTTTACATCTGAGGACCCAGGCGTGACGTCATCACATCGCGCCCGGGCCTCCGACGGTCATAGAGATGACTGGTGACCATCTGGTCACCAGTCATCTCTATGCTCGTCACGTGACCCACCACCGCCGCCGGACGATTCTCTCTGGGTCCCCGATGGCACGGGAGAGCCCGGAGAAGCACCGGATGGCGGCAGGAGGGGGGGATGTCCCCTCCCGCCGCCTATAAGAACGATCAAGCAGCGGAACCGCTGCTATGATTGTTCTTATGGTGCGCAGAATCGCCGGCTGAAGACAAGGATATCTGAATGATGCCTCTAGCTGCAGGCATCATTCAGATATCCCCCCACAAACCCAGGACGTCATATGACGTCCACCCGGAGGGAGAGAGGGTTCCTGCCGGCGTCATTTTACAATGGTCCGGTATGGAAGGGGTTAAACAGGTAAAGTTTGCAATTACAAGAAGATGATTACACAACTGCTAAATTTGCTCTGTTCTACCACCCAAAGAATTGTTTCCTTCATCATACTTGAGTGCTAGCTGAAGATTTGCCGGATTCCACTGAGTTATTAACCCCTTTTTGTTCTTTCCTTATCCTACTAGGAGACTAATATTATTTAGCATAAGGGGGTCTGATCACATTTCTCTGGAACTCTATTTAAAGGAGCCAGCCAATCTAAATACAACAGTTTGCCGAATGTTTGTCAGTAGTTGATGTTAAAGCGGAGTTCCACCAAAAAAAAAATATATTAAAAGTCAGCAACTACAAATACTGCAGCTGCTGACTTTTAATATATGGACACTTACCTGTCCTGGGCGCCCGCGATGTCGGGTCCCGAAGCTGATTTGTTTCTCGGCTCTCGGGTGCTGCCGCCGCCATCTTCGGTAAGCCTTGCAGCTTCACTTCCTGGTTCCCTACTGCGCATGCGCGAGTCACGCGGCGCGATCCCACTGGTCCCTGCTGTCTTCTGGTACCTGTGTGTCTCCCAGAAGACGGGGGGCGGAGTAGGTGCCGGATGTGGCATAGGTCACCGCGGTGATCTATGCCTGGAAGTGGGGGCAAATACCTGTATTACACAGGTATCTGCTCCCTCCTCCCCCTGAAAGGTGCCAAATGTGACACCGGAGGGGGGGAGCATTCCAAAAAGCGGAAGTTCCATTTTTGGGTGGAACTCCGCTTTATGTGCCTGTAGGCTGAGGAGATAGAGGGGAGTGGTTTGACATTGTTTTATTAAGTGTCAGTTCCTCTGCTGCCTGTTCACATAGGTATCAAGGAATTAAAGTAGGTGTAAACCCAATTCATGAAATTTGAGCTGGGCACATATATCTGTAGTATTTTATTATCTCTCTTCAAAGAGCTAAGCCCCATAGCTCTCGCCTGAACCATTCCTGTTATCAGTCTAATAACTCCTGACAAATTATCTGACACTTTAGATAAAAGCAGCATGAAATTTCTGTCAGGGGAGGTTGCTAAAATAGATTAGCAGGGAGCTGGCCCTATTATAAAACACCTCTGAGAGTCTCTGCCTATAATGAGAGGGGGTGTGTGCCTTTCCTCCAATCAGCAATTTTAGCTATCTTGGCTGTATGCCCAGACATCACACTCTGTGTTAACCAGGAAGAGAAAATCTCCTAATGCCGCGTACACACGGTCGGAATTTCCGTTGGAAAAACCTTGGATGGTTTTTCCGACGGAATTCCGCTCAAGTTTGGTTTGCATACACACGGTCACACAAGTTCTCTGAACTTTCGACGTCAAGAACGCCGTGACTACAACACCGAGAAAATGAAGTTCAATGCTTCCGAGCATGTGTTAAATTGTTTCCGAGCATGCGTGTTTTTGCGTGTTGGAATTGCATACAGATGAACGGAATTTCGAAAAAATAGAGAACCTGCTCTCAATCTTTTGTTGGTGGAAATTCCGACAGCAAAAGTCCGGTGGAGCATACACACGGTCGGAATTTCCAACCAAAAGCTTTCCTTGTCGGAAATTCTGACCGTGTGTACGCGGCATTACACGATCTGAATATTCTAAACAGTATATAAATGTGAAGACAGCAGATATACATGTAAAACTTATGTAGGGAGATTTGATTCATCTCTGTGTATCATCTGAGACTGTTCACTTCACTGGGTGTATAGAGGGTTTACATCCACTTTAAGGGAATTAAATTTGCACTGTGTTCTTTTGCATTTCAATTTTTTTTTTTTTTTTAACAATCAGGAGTGCTTTATTGAAGGAGATATACAGTACATCACAAATAAACGGAAGTACAGAGAACAGACAATCATTTGACCATTTGTGTCCCGGGTCACTTACAGCATATCAACATTCAAGTTAGTGTACAGACAGCATCTTAATGCAATAGGAATGAGAATCCATTAGATGTTACAGATACATCAAACCACTGGAATATTACATTGAAAACATTTGACAATACCTCTATCCCCTAGTTGAAATTCAGAAGAACAAATATGAATAACTATGAAGGGGGGTGGGGCAGGAGGAGGAGAGAGGGGGGGGGGGAGAGAGGGGGGGAAAGGGTCCCCCCACAACGAGGGGGGGGGGAGGGAGGGAGGGGTAGGGGAGGGAAGCAGAGGGGGAGCATAGAAGGCCCACCCCATGTTCAAACAGAAACATTCAGCAGGATGTCCACAGAAGCCACACTTTATCGAATTTCCATGGGCACCCACGACTAATGTAAGTCAGCTTGTAAAGGGGCAATACCGCATTAACCCCTCTTTCCCATGAGGACACCCTGGGAGGAGTAGGGGATGTCCATTTGCATAGAATCTCCTTTTTTGCATAAAATAGTAGGTAAAAGATCAGCAGATTAGTATGGTGAGATCTTTGCTCATCGTCCTGCATACCTAGTAAGGCCAGTTCGGGGGTCCTGGGGACAGAGAGCTCAAGTCTTACATTTAGTTGTTCAAAAATTCCCGACCAAAATTGAGACAAATTAGGACAGTCCCAGAACATGTGCATGTATGTGCCTAAGTGAATTTTACAACGGGGGCAGTGGGGATCCCTGTCAGGGTAGATTCTAGATAAGCGTACCGGGGTGTAATAAACCCTGTGCAAAAATCTTGTTTGAATGAGTTTATCGCCTGCAGAGATAACCAGTTTTGTACCCCGTTCCAGGCAGTCCTCCCAGTCCCCCCTCTCCAGTGTCGGGATATCCTCCCTCCACTTATCCCAGAGCCTGTCCATCTTCAATACATCTATTGGAAGAAGAGTACCATACAAGGCAGAGAGGGGCTTCTTGAGATCCCCATCTCTTAGGAGATCCTCCAGTGGGTCAAATTGCAGGGTTGGAGGGGTAGGGAACTGGGCTCTGACAGCGTGCCGGAGCTGGGCGTACCGGAAGTACATCCAACCCGGCAGGTCATGGACACTAGTCAATTGATGGAGTGAAAGCAAGGTATAATATCGGCCAGCAGCGTTATACCAAATCTCGCCCATACCTGAGGATCCGGGACCGTTCGGAGATGTGGTAGATTGGAATTCCCCCAGAGTGGCTGGGCCGGTGACCAGCGATCCGACCGGGTGAATCTGCGCCTAGCAACGGCCCATACCCTAAGAGTTGCCCTAGTGGGGGCGGGGAGATCAGCATAAGCCTTCAATCCCCTGTAAGCCAGGTTTTGCAGGGCCCGCAGGGAGCCCAAGTGTGCCGCCTCTAAACACACCGCCGCATTGGAGCGCTTGGCTCCAAACCACCAGTGAACAGTGACCAATACGGCCGCCCAATAATACACCCACACACCGGGGAGGGCAAGACCCCCCAAATGCGCGAGCAATTGTAGCGTTGACTTTGCCAACCTGGGGAAGGACCCATTCCATAGGAACGACATAATGCACTTATCCACCTCCTGAAAGAAAGACCCCCGAATCCACACCGGGCTGTTCCTAAAAAAATAATTGAGTTTGGGTAGGATTATCATTTTTAATAATGTTTACGCGACCTAAAAGGTTCAAAGGAAGCCCAGACAAGGACCGGCATCGTTCCCTCAGGAGACGGAGGAGGGGCTGTACATTTAAGGAGTAAAATTGTGCAACATCTCTAGTAACCCGCACCCCAAGGTACTTGAATTCAGTAACCCACTGCAATGGGGAAGAAACCGATGGTGGTGGGCACTGTCCGTCTAGGGGTAAGAGTGTCGATTTGGACCAGTTAATTCGGATACCAGACAGGGATCCAAATTTATCAAATAGTGCTAAGGCAGCAGTCAGAGACTGCCCAGTATCATTTGAGTAAAGCAGAGCAGCATCCGCATAAAGGGATATTTTTTCTTCTAAAACACCTACTTTCAAGCCCCTCACCTCCGGCGATTCTCGAATTAGGATTGCCAAGGGCTCCAGGGCCAGGGCAAAGAGGCTGGGTGACAAGGGGCATCCCTGTCGAGTACCTCTTTGCAGTTGGAAGGAGTCCGAAACCCAGTCATTCGTACGTACCCTGGCCCTGGGAGCCTTATACAGCGCCTGAATCCATTTTATAAATTTAGGGCCGAAGCCAAAGCTTCGTAGCACACCCCAGAGAAAGTCCCACTCCACTGAGTCGAATGCCTTCTCGGCGTCCAGAGAGGCAACCACTCGGGATCCAACATTATTAGTGATGAGCCGAACACCCCCGGGTTCGGTTCGCACCAGAACCCGCGAACGGACCGAAAGTTCGAACGAACATTAGAACCCTATTAAATACAATGGATGCGAACGTTCGAATTCTAAAGTGCTAATTATAACAACTATTATGCATGTTATTGTCCTAAAAAGGGTTTGGGAACCCGGGTTCTGCACCAGGGGACATGTATCAATGCAAAAAGAAGTTTTAAAAACGGTCGTTTTTCGGGAGCAGTCATTTTAATGATGCATAAAGTGAAAAAAAAAAAGTCAAATATTCCTTTAAATATCGTACCTGGGGGGTGTCTAAAGTATGCCTGTGAAGTGCCACGTGTTTCCCGTGTTTAGAACTGTCCCTGCACAAAATGACACTTCTAAAGGAAAAAAAAGCCATTTAAAACTGCTTGCGGCTTTAATGTAATGTCTGGTCCCGGTAATATGGATGAAATTCTTTAAGAAAAATGGCATAGCTACCCCATGACCCCCCCCCCCTACCCCAGCCCATTACCAGCCCCTTTGGGTCTTGTATGGATATTAAGGGGAACCCCGCACATAAAATAAAAAAGGCCCTATATACTCTGAACAGCCCTATACAGGCGGTGCATACAAGACAGGGACTGTAGGTTTGTTCTTATGTAGAATCTGTTTGTAATTTTGAACAGGTACATTGTTGAAGTGTAGCTCCAGACCAAAAATCTATTTTTAAACTTTTTGGAAAACATAGGTAAGGGTTATCACCCCTGTAACATTTGTTTTGCTGTCTGTGCCCCTGTTCAGAACATTTCACCTCACTTTCCGTCCCAATGACAACTGTTTTTGAAATGTGGTGTTTTTCTTGAAACAAGGATTGCTGATAAAGCATCAGTACAGAGGAGACACCTTTCTCCCATATTTATTCTTACAGGAGAGAATTTTCCTTCCTAGTGGTAGATTTCCTCTCACTTCCTGTTGTCTTCTTGCGTTTGCAAGTAGGAGTCGTTTGTAAGTTGGATGTTTGAAAGTAGGGACCTGCCGTATATACTCTGCAGAAATAGGCCCCTTAGTTGTTGGTGTTGGCACAACACTGTAAGCACTCACAGTTACTCTTGGTTGGTGCTGGAACGCCCTGCTGTCAACTATTATATCAGGAATTTTAATTACATATAATTGTTGAACAGTGGTAGTAAAAATTGGGCCTTTGATGGTGGTGCTGGTGCCACAACACTGTAAGCCCTGACAGTTACTCTTGGTGGGTGCAGCAATGGGTCCTGCTGTGAATTATTAGATCAAGAATTGTAATTACATGCCCCTGTTGAACAGGGGCTGAAAAATTGGGCCTTAGGCACTGGTGGCACAACACTGCAACCCCTCACAGATACTGTACTTGGAGCACAGCAATGAGCCCTGTTGCAAAGTATTGCTTCAAAAATTGTAATTACACGCCCCTGTTAAACAGGGGCTGAAAAATTGGGCGTTAGGCACTGGTGGCGGCACCCATAAACAAAAATGATCTTCCAAGCTATCATCATCAATCGTATCATTGAGGACTCGGAGGAGGAGGATAGCCAGTCAACATAACAGCACAGGCACTCAGCATCAGCATCAGTCTTGAAGGGATGTGACATGTTAAAATCAATTAGTCTGTTATATCAGCATCAGGTGTGTGGTAGCTGGTGGTGATCCAAGACTGGTTCATCTTGATGAAAGTCAGTCGATCAACCGAGTCGGTGGACAGGCGCACCCTGTGATCCGTGACAAATCCTCCAGCAGCACTGAATGTGCGTTCCGAAAGAACGCTGGATGCAGGACAGGCCAGTAGCTCAATTGCATACTGTGCAAGCTCTGGCCAGTGATCCATCCTCAAGACCCAGTAAGCCAGAGGATTTTCGGTGGGGAAGGTGTCCAAGTCTGACCTTGCCCCTAGATATTCCTGCACCATGTTTATCAGACGCTGGCGATGGTTGCTGGAACCGATCATACTTTGGGGCTGCGGACTAAAGAATTGTCTGAACGCATCGGTCAGACGGCCACCTTCCCCACCGCTCCTTCTTTGACTGGCCGAAGCCTCAGCAACTCGTTGTCCAGGACCAGGAGTTTGCAACCTCCCAGTCTCTGGGAACGCGTTGCACAGACCTTTCTGCAAGGCCTCCCGGAGTTGTCTCATCCTCTGCTCCCTCTGCGACGGTAACATAAGGTCCGCAACCTTACCCTTGTACCGTGGATCAAGGAGAGTGGCCAGCCAGTAATGGTCCCTCTCCTTGATCCGAAGAATACGAGGATCCTTCCGCAGACTTTGCAGGATCAGGGAGGCCATGCAGCGTAGGTTTGCTGAGGCATTCGCTCCGGAGTCCTCTGGGTCACTAAGGACGACATGATCCGCAGCCACCTCCTCCCAGCCACGTACAAGTCCACTGGTTTCTTGGGACTGTAAATCATCCCTAAAAGACTGCTGCTGATGATGCTGAGTGCCAGCCTCCACCTCCATGCTGACACAATCCTCCTCCTCCTCCTCCTCCTCCTCTTCCTGTGCGATGGGTGGGACAGAAGGAACACTGTCTGGGTAAAGGGGGCCTTGAGAGGCAAGGAAGTCCTCCTCTTCCTGCCTCTGTTCTGCCTCAAGTGCCCTGTCCATTATTCCACGCAGCGTGTGCTCCAACAGGTGGACAAGAGGTACAGTGTCACTGATGCATGCACTGTCACTGCTCACCATCCTCGTGGCCTCCTCAAATGGTGCCAGGACAGTGCATGCATCCCTGATCATGCCCCACTGGCGTGGAGAAAAAAAACCAAGCTCCCCTGACCCTGTCCTGGTGCCGTAGTCGCACAGGTACTCATTGATGGCCCTCTGCTGCGTGTGCAGCCGCTGCAGCATGGCCAACGTTGAGTTCCACCTGGTGGGCATGTCACATATAAGGCGGTTCTTGGGCAGGTTCAACTCCTTTTGCAGCTCAGCCAGGCGAGCACTGGCATTATAAGATCTGCGGAAATGCACACAGACTTTCCTGGCCTGCCTCAGGACATCCTGTAAGCCCGGGTACCTGCCCAAGAACCGCTGCACCACCAGGTTAAGGACGTGAGCCACACAGGGCACATGGGTCAGTTGTCCCTGTCGGAGGGCGGAGAGGAGGTTGGTGCCATTGTCGCAAACCACCATTCCTGGCTTAAGCTGGCGTGGCGTCAACCACCTCTCTGCCTGGCCCTGCAGAGCAGACAGGACCTCTGCCCCAGTGTGGCTTCTGTCCCCCAAACACACCAGCGCAAGCACGGCATGGCATCTTTTTGCCTGCGTACTTGCGTAGCCCCGTGAACGGCTACGGAGCACCGCTGGTTCATAGGACAAACCACAGGAAGAGGCCATGGAGGAAGAAGAAGAGGAGGGGGTGGAGGAGAGAGGTGTGTCACAACCAGTAGTAGCATTTTGGAGGCGTGGCGGTGGGACAACCTCCAACACTACTGCACCTTGTCCTGAATCCTTCCCAGCTGCCAAAAGAGTGACCCAATGGGCCGTGAAAGAAAGGTAACGTCCCTGTCCATGCCCGCTGGACCATGAGTCAGCGGTAATATGCACCTTACCGCTGACCGCCCTGTCCAGCGAGGCCAAGACATTGCCTTCCACATGCCGGTAGAGAGCCGGAATAGCCTTCCGTGAGAAAAAGTGGCGTTTGGGAACCTGCCACTGAGGAACCGCACATTGCACAAACTCACGGAAGGGGGCCGAGTCTACCAACTGAAAAGGCAGCAGTTGAAGCGCTAGCAATTTAGCCAAGCTAGCATTCAACCGCTGGGCATGTGGATGGCTGGGAGTGAACTTCTTTCGACGGTCCAGCAGCTGGGGCAGGGAAATTTGCCTGCTAGAATCGGACGTCGGTGTACTGCTAGCAGAGTGGGCGCAAGTACTTGGCTGTGACACACCTAATTCTACACCTTCATTCCTCTCAGTGCATGTTTCAGAGAGGACTGAAGTTATAGTGGGGTTGGAGATCCCAGCTGATGCGGTGCAAGGAGAGGTCCGCTTTGTTCTTTGGTGTGGGTCTTTGAGGTAGGCTTGCCAACGAGCTGCATGGCAGGTCAACATATGTCTGGTCAGGCATGTGGTACCCAAGCGGCTGATGTTTTGGCCACGCGATATACGCTTGAGACATATGTTGCAAACAGCAGCTGTGCGATCTGATGCACTAGCCTCAAAAAAGGCCCACACCAAAGAACTTTTTGAATGACGGGCAGAGGCAGCGCCCTGCACAGGCGGAGCTCTGCGGTGTGATTCCGTCGGTGTACTGCCCTTACGCTGGCCACCAAAGGGCATCCTGCCTCGTTGGAGATGTGCCTCCTCCTCATCCTCCTCCTCCTCCTCTCTCCTATTAGGCACCCACGTGGAGTCAGTGACCTCATCATCCCCTCCCTCCTCATCACTGGAGCCAATCTGGCAGTATGCTGCAGCTGCTGGAACATGACTGCCAGATTGGTGTCCTTCTTGAGCATCCCCTCTGTCTGCTCTCACGCTACTGCCTTCCTCTAGCTGGGTTTCATCATCAGACCCTTCGAAACGCTGGGCATCCTCCTGGAGCATGTACCCAACACTGTGCTGAAACAGTTCGGGGGACTCCTCAGGAGGAGGACATGGTGGGTCTAGGGAAGGAGTGACTGATGATTTGTCTGACATTGATACCAGGGAAGACGACGCTTTGGCAGCTGCTTTTCCAGTACCCTGAGCCTGGGTGAGAGAGGATGAGGAGGAGGAGGAGGGCTTGGTCATCCACTCTACCAAGTCTTCGGCATGATGTGGCTCAACATGTCCAGCTGCCGAAAAGAAGGACAAGCGTGTCCCATGGCCATGTGCTGATGACAATGCACCGCGTCCACGACCAGCACTGTTGCCCCCAGACACAGAGCCTGCTTGCCCTCTTTTATTGCCTCCTGACTGTCTGCCTCTCCTTGTTTGCCTTCCAGACATTCTAATAGATGGCCTGCAGGGAGATGGGAAAAAAGCAATAAGGGCTACCTTCAGGTGTCCTTCTCTGTCCCTTGAAACAAGGACTTTCACAGTGAAAGAAACTGACACTCTCCCTACCTACAGTTTTCTGTCCCTAGAATAAATGTTTTTTTTAAGCACAATATAGCACAAGAACAATTCACTCACTGTCCTTACAGGTCCCTGGAAACAAGGACTTGCAGAGTGAAAGAAAAAAAACACTCTCCCTACCTACAGTTTTCTGTCCCTAGAAAAAATGTTTTTTTTAATCACAATATAGCACAAGAACAATTCACTCACTGTCCTTACAGGTCCCTGGAAACAAGGACTTGCAGAGTGAAATAAACTGACACTCTCCCTACCTACAGTTTTCTGTCCCTAGAATAAATGTTTTTTTAAGCACAATATAGCACAAGGACAATTCACTCACTGTCCTTACAGGTCCCTGGAAACAAGGACTTGCAGAGTGAAAGAAAAAAAACACTCTCCCTACCTACAGTTTTCTGTCCCTAGAAAAAATGTTTTTTTTAATCACAATATAGCACAAGGACAATTCACTCACTGTCCTTACAGGTCCCTGGAAACAAGGACTTGCAGAGTGAAATAAACTGACACTCTCCCTACCTACAGTTTTCTGTCCCTAGAATAAATGTTTTTTTTAAGCACAATATAGCACAAGGACAATTCACTCACTGTCCTTCCAGGTCCCTGGAAACAAGGACTTGCAGAGTGAAAGAAAAAAAACACTCTCCCTACCTACAGTTTTCTGTCCCTAGAAAAAATGTTTTTTTTTAATCACAATATAGCACAAGGACAATTCACTCACTGTCCTTACAGGTCCCTGGAAACAAGGACTTGCAGAGTGAAATAAACTGACACTCTCCCTACCTACAGTTTTCTGTCCCTAGAATAAATGTTTTTTTTAAGCACAATATAGCACAAGGACAATTCACTCACTGTCCTTACAGGTCCCTGGAAACAAGGACTTGCAGAGTGAAAGAAAAAAAACACTCTCCCTACCTACAGTTTTCTGTCCCTAGAAAAAATGTTTTTTTTAATCACAATATAGCACAAGGACAATTCACTCACTGTCCTTACAGGTCCCTGGAAACAAGGACTTACAGAGTGAAAGAAAAAAAACACTCTCCCTACCTACAGTTTTCTGTCCCTAGAAAAAATGTTTTTTTTAATCACAATATAGCACAAGGACAATTCACTCACTGTCCTTACAGGTCCCTGGAAACAAGGACTTGCAGAGTGAAAGAAAAAAAACACTCTCCCTACCTACAGTTTTCTGTCCCTAGAATAAATGTTTTTTTAATCACAATATAGCACAAGGACAATTCACTCACTGTCCTTACAGGTCCCTGGAAACAAGGACTTGCAGAGTGAAAGAAAAAAAACACTCTCCCTACCTACAGTTTTCTGTCCCTAGAAAAAATGTTTTTTTTAATCACAATATAGCACAAGGACAATTCACTCACTGTCCTTACAGGTCCCTGGAAACAAGGACTTACAGAGTGAAAGAAAAAAAACACTCTCCCTACCTACAGTTTTCTGTCCCTAGAAAAAATGTTTTTTTTAATCACAATATAGCACAAGGACAATTCACTCACTGTCCTTACAGGTCCCTGGAAACAAGGACTTGCAGAGTGAAAGAAAAAAAACACTCTCCCTACCTACAGTTTTCTGTCCCTAGAAAAAATGTTTTTTTTAATCACAATATAGCACAAGGACAATTCACTCACTGTCCTTACAGGTCCCTGGAAACAAGGACTTACAGAGTGAAAGAAAAAAAACACTCTCCCTACCTACAGTTTTCTGTCCCTAGAAAAAATGTTTTTTTTAATCACAATATAGCACAAGGACAATTCACTCACTGTCCTTACAGGTCCCTGGAAACAAGGACTTGCAGAGTGAAAGAAAAAAAACACTCTCCCTACCTACAGTTTTCTGTCCCTAGAATAAATGTTTTTTTTAATCACAATATAGCACAAGGACAATTCACTCACTGTCCTTACAGGTCCCTGGAAACAAGGACTTGCAGAGTGAAAGAAAAAAAACACTCCCCCTACCTACAGTTTTCTGTCCCTAGAAAAAATGTTTTTTTTAATCACAATATAGCACAAGGACAATTCACTCACTGTCCTTACAGGTCCCTGGAAACAAGGACTTGCAGAGTGAAAGAAAATAAACACTCTCCCTACCTACAGTTTTCTGTCCCTAGAATAAATGTTTTTTTTAAGCACAATATAGCACAAGGACAATTCACTCACTGTCCTTACAGGTCCCTGGAAACAAGGACTTGCAGAGTGAAATAAACTGACACTCTCCCTACCTACAGTTTTCTGTCCCTAGAATAAATGTTTTTTTTAAGCACAATATAGCACAAGGAGAATTCACTCACTGTCCTTCCAGGTCCCTGGAAACAAGGACTTGCAGAGTGAAAGAAAAAAAACACTCTCCCTACCTACAGTTTTCTGTCCCTAGAAAAAATGTTTTTTTTAATCACAATATAGCACAAGGACAATTCACTCACTGTCCTTACAGGTCCCTGGAAACAAGGACTTGCAGAGTGAAATAAACTGACACGCTCCCTACCTACAGTTTTCTGTCCCTAGAATAAATGTTTTTTTTAAGCACAATATAGCACAAGGACAATTCACTCACTGTCCTTCCAGGTCCCTGGAAACAAGGACTTGCAGAGTGAAAGAAAAAAAACACTCTCCCTGCCTACAGTTTTCTGTCCCTAGAATAAATGTTTTTTTTAATCACAATATAGCACAAGGACAATTCACTCACTGTCCTTACAGGTCCCTGGAAACAAGGACTTGCAGAGTGAAAGAAAAAAAACACTCTCCCTACCTACAGTTTTCTGTCCCTAGAAAAAATGTTTTTTTTAATCACAATATAGCACAAGGACAATTCACTCACTGTCCTTACAGGTCCCTGGAAACAAGGACTTGCAGAGTGAAATAAACTGACACTCTCCCTACCTACAGTTTTCTGTCCCTAGAATAAATGTTTTTTTTAAGCACAATATAGCACAAGGAGAATTCACTCACTGTCCTTCCAGGTCCCTGGAAACAAGGACTTGCAGAGTGAAAGAAAAAAAAACACTCTCCCTACCTACAGTTTTCTGTCCCTAGAAAAAATGTTTTTTTTAATCACAATATAGCACAAGGACAATTCACTCACTGTCCTTACAGGTCCCTGGAAACAAGGACTTGCAGAGTGAAATAAACTGACACTCTCCCTACCTACAGTTTTCTGTCCCTAGAAAAAATGTTTTTTTTTAAGCACAATATAGCACAAGGACAATTCACTCACTGTCCTTCCAGGTCCCTGGAAACAAGGACTTGCAGAGTGAAAAAAAAAAAACACTCTCCCTACCTACAGTTTTCTGTCCCTAGAAAAAATGTTTTTTTTAATCACAATATAGCACAAGGACAATTCACTCACTGTCCTTACAGGTCCCTGGAAACAAGGACTTGCAGAGTGAAATAAACTGACACTCTCCCTACCTACAGTTTTCTGTCCCTAGAAAAAATGTTTTTTTTTAAGCACAATATAGCACAAGGACAATTCACTCACTGTCCTTCCAGGTCCCTGGAAACAAGGACTTGCAGAGTGAAAAAAAAAAAACACTCTCCCTACCTACAGTTTTCTGTCCCTAGAAAAAATGTTTTTTTTTAAGCACAATATAGCACAAGGACAATTCACTCACTGTCCTTCCAGGTCCCTGGAAACAAGGACTTGCAGAGTGAAAGAAAAAAAACACTCTCCCTACCTACAGTTTTCTGTCCCTAGAAAAAATGTTTTTTTTTAATCACAATATAGCACAAGGACAATTCACTCACTGTCCTTACAGGTCCCTGGAAACAAGGACTTGCAGAGTGAAAGAAACTGACACTGTCCCTACCTACAGTTTTCTGTCCCTAGAATAAATGTTTTTTTTAAGCACACTATAGCACAAGCACAAAACACACTGACACTCTCCCTACCTATCCTTCTCTTTCCCTAAACTAAAGGAATCCAGGTTAAGCAAGAAAGAAATAACAGTCACTGTCCCTGCCTATGCTGCTCTATCCCTGCTCCGGAACACACTACACTAGGCCGCCGTGCTGGCGGCCTTTTATAGTGTGGGGCGTGTACTAAACACCCTCAGCAATAATTGGCCACAGGCATCCTGCCTGTGGCCAATCATTGCTCTCCTCGCTGCCGGCGCTGTGATTGGCCAAGCATGCGGGGTCACAGTGCATGCTTGGCCAATCACAGCGCCTGGATGACACTGCGATGGCGTAGTGCATTGTGGGCCGTTCGCGTCACTCGAATTTGGCGCGAACGGCCCAAATCGTTCGATCTTCGTCGAACGATCGAACAGCCGATGTTCGAGTCGAACGTATGTTCGACTCGAACACGAAGCTCATCCCTAAACATTATCATGAGTGATGGACAGGTTGAGGAAAAGCCGTCTGATGTTTATATCAGTATCCTTACCCGGCATAAATCCTGTCTGATCAACATGGATAAGCGTAGAAATTACAGATGTTAATCGCATGGCCAGGACTTTCGCAAGTATTTTGGCATCTACATTTAGAAGGGAAATGGGTCTGTACGACCCACATTCCTGGAGATCCTTGCCGGGCTTTGGAATCAGAACAATTATGGCCTCCTCCGTGGACTCAGGTAGACAGTCTGTCTCCTCAATACCAACGAGCAGAGCCTTGAGTCTAGGGGCAATAAGATCAATGTGCTGAGAGTAAAATTCGGTAGGCAGTCCATCCGCACCCGGGGTCTTACCACTTTGAAGACTACCGATTGCGGATTGGATCTCCTCCAAAGAGATGTCCTCATCCAATAGTGTGCTATGTTCCTCTGATAGGGTGGGAAAGGGGACAGCGTCCAAGAATTCCCGTATGCCCTCCAAGGAGTGCTGGGATCTGGTAGAATAAACCTCCCGGAAAAATCTAAGAACCTGGCGTTGATGCCCTCAGGAGAGGAGATCAATTGGCCCTGTGTATCTCGAATACTGGCTATATGTGTAGCTGCAGCATGTGTCTTTGCCAGCCACGCTAGCAGCCTACCATTCTTATTCCCATGTTCAAAAATCCTTTGTTTAGAATACAGCATAGATTTCTGAGTCTGCTCAATTCGAAGAAGGGACAAGTCTCTGAGAGCTTTCTGCCATAAATTATAGTGAGTCATTCGGGGTTTGAGCATAATCTGCCTCTCGCCTCACACTTTCATCCTCCAATGCCTCCAGGGACCGGGAGGTCTCCCTCTGAAAAAACGCTATCTGAGAAATGTATTTCCCCCGCAGTACAGCTTTAAATGCATCCCAATTGGCAAGCACATCTGCTGATTCCCCATGCACATTCCAAAAGTCACAGATAGCCTCCATCATTGGCTCTTGTAGTCTCTCATCCGTAGCCCAGAACCCGGACAGACACCACAATTTCAAGGCTGGAGGTTTCGCCATGGATATGGTAAGATAAACCGGGGTGTGATCAGAAATACCACGGGGCAGATGCCTCGCCTCCCTGGACCAACATAGGGCACTAGGGGAAGCAAATATCAAATTGATGCGCGAAAGAGCCCGGTATGAGGAAGAGGGGCACGTATACTCTCGCTCAGCTGGGTGAAAATGGCGCCATACATCCACGAGAGCAAATGTGTCCGCCCAGTTTTGCAGCTCAGAGGGAGAGCGATTGGTAGTGTGGAGTCTGTCCAGGTCCGGAGAGGGCACCAGATTAAAGTCACCAAGGATGAAAACGGCCTGCGTGTTAAATCTCATTACTATTTGCATAATGTCATACAGCAGTTGTACATCGGCTGGGGGGGGGGGGGGGAGAGATACACCCTCACCAGTACCATTTGTTTCTCAAACAATCTAGCATGCACAATTACGTATCTGCCTCCAGGGTCTATGCGAATATCTAGTACCTGTAGTGGGAGAGACCTGCGGATCAAAATGCTAACCCCCCTGGCATAATTGGAGTAAGTCGCATGGTAGTGAGCCCCAACCCATGCCCTCCGGAGCCCTAGTGTTCGCGCACCAATTAGGTGGGTCTCCTGGAGTATACACACGTGAGGGTTATACTTCCGCAAAAATTTGAACACTAACGATCTTTTTGTAGCGGAGTTCAGGCCCCGTACATTCTAGGAAATGAAGGAGAGATCAGCCATTCTCTATTACATAGGAATAAAAAATCAGTGATCCGCAGGGCCCCCCGCCCACTCCGCAACACGTAAGGAATATTGCAAATGAACAGTCCCTCATCCAGAACATCAGGGCATAAGACAGAATGGTGCGATAATACTGTATATAGAAAAATGAAAATCTCCCAAAGTCATAAAGCAACTCCAACATTAACAACTTAGTAGTACTAATCCCCTCCTGCAACGGCAGAGAACTGCATTTCAATTGTGTTACTAACTATAGGGATGCATTATTGCTAACCTGTTACCTTTATGACGTACAGTCTTATGTTATGCTTTTTCATGTGCCACTTTTGCTAGCATTGTGTAAGCTCATTATTTTTGGTGATAGTTGGTAAAAATGGCTGTCAGAGGACTTGCAGAGTCGGGGCAACCAGTGGGTTACAGATTCTACCAGCGGCCCTCACAATGGTAGCGCTACATATAGCACCATGCTGGCCCCTCCCACCAGCCATGATCTGCCTGCAGGCAGGTGCAGTCTAATTTCAGTCTATTTTCTCCACTGCAGGTGGCGCTCCACAGCAGGGGCAGTGCAGAGGGAAAGGAAGTCAAACAGAACATGGTTCCTCTATGGCAGGGATATGCAATTAGCGGACCTCCAGCTGTTGCCAAACTACAAGTCCCATGAGGCATAGCGAGACTCTGACAGCATCAAGCATGACACCCAGAGGCAGAGGCATGATGGGACTTGTAGTTTGGCAACAGCTGGAGGTCCGCTAATTGCATATCCCTGCTCTATGGTTTTCTTGGGTCACTTGGGCAGCGATGATGGTTGCATGCTGACAGGTCATGTGACTCTGGCAGCCATCTTGGGTCAGGCAGAGTCTATTTGAGATCCTCCTCTTCTCTTAGAAACCTTGTCGCTTGGATCAGCCAGGCCACATCCCACCCCTCAAGACAGATGCTGATGTGCTCTGCTACAATCTGCTGTTCACCTGTAAGTGTTGCTGTTTGGGCTGCCTTCTGCCAGACTTGTTGTAAATTACTGTATTCTGACTACAATACAAGTTCTTTGTATTTGCAACTGGACTGTGTGTGAGTTACTGCTGCTGCACCTCATTGCACCCTCCCACATGCCTGCATTGCATAGAGAAGCACAGAGACCCAATGATGACACTACATCTAAGATAAAGTATGTAAAATAAACTGAACAATTTTATTTACAACCAGGGGAGGCAAAATATAAGCAGATTACACTTCAACTTTAAATTTCCGCAGCTAAGGTGGTATGAGCATAGACAGGTACTCTTTACATGCACACTCCTCCATGCAATGCTTATGTCATTTTATCTGAAATCTGTCAATTTTTATTTTTAGCTAGGTACCTATTGCCAATGATTATGTGTAAAAGTGTTTAGCTTTTTCCATTTATTACAGTGAGCAGCATGCTGCATCTTCAGTTTGTTTTTCCACCTAGACTGAGATGTGATAAGTACAGATAGTGAAGATAGGATCCATTGTGTCAGCAGGCTGTTCGCAGTGTGTGGGAGGGGGTTGCCATGGGCGATGGTCTTGGGTCAGAATTGATTGTTCTTTAGAGATTTCACTTTCCTGTATCTTGTTTTTACTGAAATCTGTGCAAGTAGAGCCAGTCTAAATGAGAGCATCACAACATCTTATTGGGTTTGCTTAAAACCGAACTGAGCTTTCAGTTTAAATCAACTAAATATATACCAGGTGCGTCAAAACAAAAGGTGTGCAGAGTCTCACAACATAGTGTAGCGGCCTCACCCCATCTCCTTTGTCTAGGGGTATGTCACATGACAGGGTGAGATGCGCTACGGCCCATGTCCTCCCCATAGCTGTGGGTGAGGTGAAGGCCAGTATCAGATATTTCCTCGGGCCAATGTGCTTTTGTCTAGAATACAGTCCTGCTGTGCCAACACTTCCCTCTGCTCCCATTAACCAGAGTTCCACACACCGATCACAGTCCAACTCTTGTTTTATTGCATATCTCACAATAAACAGTGCTTCAGTAGCCAACTGGTTGCGACTTGATAACATTTTGATACGGGGAATGAGCAGGCCGAGGCACTATCCTGGTTGTCAGCTAAACCACTGCGATCTCGCCAGCGGTTACTATAGCCTTAGCTAGAAAGGACTTGGAACTTGAGAGTCTCGACCCAAGAGAACATAGATAGGGGCCGCAGCGCAGCAAAGGTACTCCTATCAGGGGAAGATGTCCCTCCAAGAGAGTTACCGGAGGCCCATCTGTCACCAGGTTGATGCTGCTTCAGATTCTCCGAATGGGTAACCTCCCCGGCCTCCTCACCTCAGACATGGGGCCCCATCCACTTCAGGGACCCTCGGACTTCTCCACCCTCGCGGGACCCAGTCAAAGTCACTGGGCCCCAGGCCTCCTGGTTCAGTACCTCACCCCAGGCTGAAGGTGCCTGGGATGGACTCCAATTCCATTCCGGTCAGGCCTAGGGCGCCTGGGCCGGAATCCGGAACCGCCCGCACCCAGGCCTAAGGTGCCTGGGAGCGTGAAGAAGATCCTCCTGAAGACCTCGTGGTTAGGGCGTCTCCCCCTTTTATCTCCTCCCATCGACACCACGGCAGGTTCCCCGCCCTCGCCGTACCATCTCCGGAAAGGGACAAAAAGGTTAGCACTGTGACGGCCAATCTACCTCGAGCCTATGGGTACCCCGCCACCCAGAGGCCAAAGAGATTATTACACCGTCCAATCCTCCACGAACACAAATGGTCCATTATTCCCATACTTACACATCTGAGTGTCCTACCTAAATTTAGAGACCCCGCTACAATAGTATCAGTGGGAGTGATCCTTGCTCTCTATGTGGAAACTGTGACCCCTCTGCAGAGGTCCACCATGCCCCCTGTTGAGTCAGACCTTTAACTCTGCAGTCAGCAAGCTCATTCTCCCTTCCTGATTGGAGAGTTCCAGCTCTCACTCATAGGACTCATGTTGGACCTCTGCAGAAGGTTATGTCGGGAGGTGAGAGGAAGTTTGAAAGAGCTGGGCCAGCACAGACAGTAATTAGACACTCTCAAAATAACAGGAAAAATACAAGGAAGGAGGGGCTGTGCTAAGGAAATTACACTTTCTGGAGTGTCAATTCCCTAGCAAATTCAAGAGGCTCATTTTGTAACCACTTCCATACCGGGCCATAGTAAAATTATGCCGGCAGGAACATCTCCTCCCTCCGGGCAGGCATAATATAACATCCTCCGATTCACCCGCATCGGGCAATTGGGCATGAGGCATGTCACTCGGGACACAGCCCATCCCCGATCAGTGTAAAGAGCCAATAAAAATGGCTCTTCACCACGTGACCGGCTGTGTCTAATCATAGCCAGTCACATTCACTGTCCTCGTGCATGGCACTTGTTCGCACCCCTAGGGGCGCGCAGAGCGCCGATCGGGAGCAAGGCGTGTCACCCTGACACAGCCCATTCCCGATCGGGGTAAAGAGCCAATGAAATTGTCTTTTTACCACGTGACCAGCTATGTCCAATCACAGCTGGTAACAGAATGTAAACAAGCCGCGGTAACGGCTTTTGGCATAAAAAACGTGTGTATGGAAAAGAAAACTGCTAATGCTGTAAAATACTTGATTTTTTCTGTGCTATTACCTGCAATTTTCAGTTTCATTTAACAATTTGGTGACAGGGCCTCTTTAAATATGACTGAAAGTACTTTATAATGTGACATTTTCATTGATAGCTTGATGTTTTATAGATCGCAAAAGATTTGTAAATACTCTTTAATGGCTCTGTATATCAGGAAGTGTAAACTCAAACCACCAACATTGCTGATTTACTACTACCGTGTTTCCCCGAAAATAAGACCTAGCGTTATTTTCCAAGAGGGCTGCAATATAAGCCCTACCCCAAAAATAAGCCCTAGTTTAAAATGCTTGTAAAATCCTATAATCCACGCTATTACAGTAGTATATAAATGTACAATGTGTGTGTTTCTGTAATATAGTTGCAGGGAAGAGAGCTCCGGCGGGTCACAGAAGCGCAGATCGGCTCTATAACGAAGGTATTTGGCACAATTATATTACATAAACACACACATTGTACATTATATATGTAGCGCCCATCCCAATTTATGGGACGCTTTATGTGCAAATTTAGGGGTGGTCTGAGCTAATAGTTGGGCTCATACCTGTTTATTAAATTGCTTCTGCTCTGGGTGCGATGCTGCCTGGCAGTATAGTTCCCTGTTGCCTGAAGATGGCGCTGTCATCTTTGGCTTGGGTTGAACCACAGGGGGTATCGCAGTGCCATTGGGTGTCCTCTCTCAGGAGCCGTGCAGTGGGAGTGGTTGACCCTCTGTGCATGCTGGAAGAGGGTACAAAAGGGGCAGATGCCATTAGGCGCGAGGCATTCTAGGGGACCCCTTGGTCCTGGAGGATGTTCAGCACATACCCCACCTCTTGCGGCCCTCATGGCCAGGGGTGTGTGCGTGTGTTTCAGTCCGGGGCACCTTTGGCCCGAGGCTGCATCGCTGCTTGGTAGGCACAGCTCGGCTGGCTAGGTCCTACACCTCACAAAAGGATCCCAGGCTGCCCATTGGAAAGGGGGCCCAACTTTAGGAAAGGAGTTCCAGGGGAAGATCAGTCCTGTCGGAGATAGCGACGGTACTGCTGTCTCGGGGAGAGGTCTGGAGGCCTACCTAAAGAGAGATCCATCAACGTTGATACAAGCCCTGCAATATTCTAAAGGTTTCTCTCATTGTTGCTTGGCTGGGAGGTTCGGGACTGGATAATCCTGTGGCAGAGGATTCTCAATCGTATCCCCATTTTATAAAGGACAGATTAATTTGTGCTGTACTTCGGCTGCTAGGACCTAAAAAGGGACTATCCGGGTGAGCAAAACCCACTCAGGCTTGAGTGACGACGGTACTGAATCTAATTGTTGCGTGCCTGAACCTTCCCCTACTTTGTCATTTTCTACTCTCTCTCTCTCTCTTCCAAGTTTTACCTCAAGAAAATAATAAAACCTTGCTGCTTAGGTTTTACACCTGTGTGGACATTGGCTTTATTAAAAAGGGACTTCCGCCTAGACAACGGAGACCAGGGATCCACTCTGGAGAGGTAACTCGCCGCAAGGCCCAAAAATTCAACACCGCTCGCCTCTCCATACTTGGAGTCGGATAACGGGCAAGTAGCAGGTGTGCCTTACTGCAAAATGGATGGAGCGGAAGGGTCTGTGTGCTACATATACAACTGTAATAAAGTGGATTATAGGATTTTACAAGCATTTTATCTCAGTTCACAATGGGGATTCCTGTCAGGCAGGGAGGGAGAGGGGGAGAGAAGACAACACCTTACATGGTAAGACCTACCCCGAAAATAAGCCCTACTGTGTCTTTTGTTGCCAAAATTATTATAGGACCCGGGCTTATTTTTGGGAAAACACGGTATGTTGCAAAAAGCTCTAAATATCAGGAGATCAAATTACACAGATGTAGTTTAGTAAGTTTCAGGAGATACATGCCCCCTTCCTTACTCCTGGCAGAAATGGAACCCATCTGGGTTTTCATTCTGCAGAAATGGTCAACAGGTGCGGAAATAGTGCTGGGCTTTTCTTATTAGAGAGGCCATCCAACATTTTCTGCAAACTGTGTCAAGGAAATGTTCAGGAAGGTGGGAAAATATTGGGTGGAGTTGTGTGTGATGTCTCTAGTAACCCCTTTGTGAAGTTACTGCTGGGTAGAGTTAGTTTACAGAGAATGTTTGTTGGCTTCTCTAATAAGAAAGCCCAGCACTATTTGTGCACCTGTTGACCACTTCTGTAGATTGAAAAGCCAGATGGGTTTACATCTCTGCCAGGAGTGAGGAAATGAGCATGTATTTTCTGCAACGTATTCAGCTACAGTACATTTGCGTAATTTGATTACTTGATGTTCAGAGCTATTTGCAACATAGTAGTAGTGCCAAGCACTGTGTATTTATGCTGTTAATGCTCTTTCCTGTGTCTCTCCTCTTTGGGGATTCTCATCCCATGTGGTGAACTCTTGTAAGCTGCAAATTTTCCCAGCGGCATTCCGGCATGTGGGGAACCCACACGGCCAGGAGGTCACTCTGGAAGTCCATGGGGCATCTCCTAGTGGAAACTCTGGTAAAAAGTATCCAATGTCTACACACAACAAATTGGTGATTATGTTATTCATATATATATAATTTTTTGAATTTCTGTACCACTTAGGTGGAAACCTTTGAAATTTACTATGTATACTTCTTTATAGCAACACCAAAACCTCTGAAGAAGACCAGTGAAAAGGGTTGAAACGCGTTAGGATTGCTACATGCTTTGATATACAATGTGTCAAGCTGTATGACAATTTTTAGTGTTTGCAATTGTGTAGTACCTTCATTACATGTTACCAGAGCTCATATCTTAACCTGTATTGATTTTTCTTTTTTAATTTTAATAAACAATCCCTTTTGAACATACACTGTTATCAATTTTTGAATCCAGCTGCCCAAAAACCCCACTGGGGGAACATCCCATTCTTCTGACTACTGGGGTGAGCAGCAACATCCCTCTCCTACATGTGTCTTTCCCATTCCACATACATGATGGGGCATTAATCCTCCCACTGATGGCAATGATTGGGCACTATTCCTCCCACTGATACCAACAATGGAGCACCATTGTTGGGGTACTGGTACCAATGATGGGACACTATTCCTCCCACTGATACCAATGATGGGGCACTATTCCTCCCACTGACACAAGCAATGGGACACTATTCCTCCCACTGATATCAATGATGGGGCACTATTCCACCCACTGATGGCAATGATTCGGCACTATTCCTCCCACAATGGAGCACCATTGTTGGGTTACTGATCCCAATGATGAGGCACTATTCCTCCCACTGATACAAAGAATAGGGCACTATTCCTCCCACTGATACAAAGAATAGGGCACTATTCCCCCCACTGACACCAATGATGGGGCACCATCATTGGGGTCACCAGGGCCATCTTTAATATTGATTGGACCCTTTAATATTGATTGGACCCTGATACCAACAATGGAGCACCATTGTTGGGGTACTGGTACCAATGATGGGACACTATTCCTCCCACTGATACCAATGATGGGGCACTATTCCTCCCACTGACACAAGCAATGGGACACTATTCCTCCCACTGATACCAATGATTGGGCACTATTCCTCCCACTGATAGCAATGATTCTGCACTATTCCTCCCACAATGAAGCACCATTGTTGGGGTACTGATCCCAATGATGAGGCACTATTCCTCCCACTGATACAAATAATAGGGCACTATTCCCCCCACTGACACCATTGATGGGGCACCATCATTGGTGTCACCAAGGCCATCTTTAATATTAATTGGACCCTTTAATATTGATTGGACCCTGATACCAACAATGAAGCACCATTGTTGGGGTACTAATACCAATGATGGGACACTATTCCTCCCGCTGATACCAATGATGGGGCATTATTCCTCCCACTGACACCAGCAATGGGACACTATTCCTCCCACTGATGGCAATGATTCGGCACTATTCCTCCCTCTGATACCAATGATGGGGCACTATTCCTCCCTCTGATACCAACAATGGAGCACCATTAAATCTGTAATTTACCGCCTCCTTCCTTTTCTGAATGCACAGAGTCAGTGATCACTGACTCTGTCCATTCATAACTGTCACTGAGCATCCTAAACTGTGTTTTTACGATGCTTCCGTTTATGAATGGAGAGGAGCCGCTGTATCATGTCCATTCATCTTCAGTAGTGATGAGCCTAACACCCCCGGGTTTGGTTCGCACCAGAACCCGCGAACGGACCGAAAGTTCGCACGAACATTAGAACCCTATTAAATACAATGGATGCGAACGTTCGGATTCTAAAGTGCTAATTATAACGACTATTATCCATGTTATTGTCCTAAACAGAGTTTGGGAACCCGGGTTCTGCACCAGGGGACATGTATCAATGCAAAAAGAAGTTTTAAAAACGGACGTTTTCCGGGAGCAGTCATTTTAATGATGCATAAAGTGAAAAAAAAAAGTCAAATATTCCTTTAAATATTGTACCTGGGGGGTGTCTAAAGTATGCCTGTGAAGTGCCACGTGTTTCCCCTGTTTAGAACTGTCCCTGCACAAAATTACATTTCCAAAAGAAAAAAAAGCCATTTAAAACTGCTTGCGGCTTTAATGTAATGTCTGGTCCCGGTAATATGGATGAAAATCTTTAAGAAAAATGGCATAGCTACCCCATCACACCCCCCCCCCCCTACCCCAGCCCATTACCAGCCCCTTTGGGTCTTGTATGGATATTAAGGGGAACCCCGCACATAAAATAAAAAAGGCCCTATATACTCTGAACAGCCGTATACAGGCGGTGCATACAAGACAGGGACTGTAGGTTTGTTCTTATGTAGAATCTGTTTGTAATTTTGAACAGCTACATTGTTTAAGTGTAGCTCCAGCCCAAATACCTATTTTTAAGCTTTTTGGAAAACATAGGGAAGGGTTATCACCCCTGTAACATTTGTTTTGCTGTCTGTGCCCCTGTTCAGAACATTTCACCTCACTTTGCGTCCCAATGACAACTGTTTTTGAAATGTGGTGTTTTTATTGAAACAAGGATTGGTGATAAAGCATCAGTAGAGAGGAGACACCTTTCTCCCATATTAATTCTTACAGGAGAGAATTTTCCTTCCAAGGGGTAGATTTCCTCTCACTTCCTGTTGTCTTCTTCCGTTTGCAAGTAGTAGTCGTTTGTAAGTTGGATGTTTGAAAGTAGGGACCTGCCGTATATACTCTGCAGAAATTGGCCCCTTAGGTGTTGGTGTTGGCACAACACTGTAAGCACTCACAGTTACTCTTGGTGGGTGCTGGAACGCCCTGCTGTCAACTATTATATCAGGAATTGTAATAACATATAATTGTTGATCAGTGGTAGTAATAATTGGGCCTTTGATGGTGGTGCTGGTGCCACAACACTGTAAGGCCTGACAGTTACTCTTGGTGGGCGCAGCAATGGGCCCTGCTGTGAATTATTAGATCAATAATTATAATTGCATGCCCCTGTTGAACAGGGGCTGAAAAATTGGTCCTTAGCCACTGGTGGCACAACACTGCAACCCCTCACAGATACTGTACTTGGAGCACAGCAATGAGCCCTGTTGCAAAGTATTGCATCAAAAATTGTAATTACACGCCCCTGTTAAACTGAAAAATTGGGCCTTAGCCACTGGTGGCGGCACCCATAAACCAAAATGATCTTCCAAGCTATCATCATTAATCGGATCATTGAGGAGGAGGAGGAGGATAGCCAGTCAACATAACAGCACAGGCACTCAGCATCAGCATCAGTCTTGAAGGGATGTGACATTTTAAAATCAATTAGTCTGTTATATCAGCATCAGGTGTGTGGTAGCTGGTGGTGATCCAAGACTGGTTCATCTTGATGAAAGTCAGTCGATCAACCGAGTCGGTGGACAGGCGCACCCTGTGATCCGTGACAAATCCTCCAGCAGCACTGAATGTGCGTTCTGAAAGAACACTGGATGCAGGACAGGCCAGTAGCTCAATTGCATACTGTGCAAGCTCTGGCCAGTGATCCATCCTCAAGACCCAGTAAGCCAGAGGATTTTCGGTGGGGAAGGTGTCCAAGTCTGACCTTGCCCCTAGGTATTCCTGCACCATGTATATCAGACGCTGGCGATGGTTGCTGGAACCGATCATACTTTGGGGCTGCGGACTAAAGAATTGTCTGAACGCATCGGTCAGACGGCCACCTTCCCCACCGCTCCTTCTTTGACTGCCCGAAGCCTCAGCAACTCGTTGTCCAGGACCAGGAGTTTGTAACCTCCCAGTCTCTGGGAACGCGTTGCACAGACCTTTCTGCAAGGCCTCCTGGAGTTGTCTCATCCTCTGCTCCCTCTGCGACGGAAACATAAGGTCCGCAACCTTACCCTTGTACCGTGGATCAAGGAGAGTGGCCAGCCAGTAATGGTCCCTCTCCTTGATCCGAAGAATACGAGGATCCTTCCGCAGACTTTGCAGGATCAGGGAGGCCATGCAGCGTAGGTTAGCTGAGGCAATCAGTCCGGAGTCCTCTGGGTCACTAAGGACGACATGATCCGCAGCCACCTCCTCCCAGCCACGTACAAGTCCACTGGTTTCTTGGGACTGTAAATCATCCCTAAAAGACTGCTGCTGATGATGCTGAGTGCCAGCCTCCACCTCCATGCTGACACAATCCTCCTCCTCTTCCTGTGCGATGGGTGGGACAGAAGGAACACTGTCTGGGTAAAGGGGGCCTTGAGAGGCAAGGAAGTCCTCCTCTTCCTGCCTCTGTTCTGCCTCAAGTGCCCTGTCCATTATTCCACGCAGCGTGTGCTCCAACAGGTGGACAAGAGGTACAGTGTCACTGATGCATGCACTGTCACTGCTCACCATCCTCGTGGCCTCCTCAAATGGTGCCAGAACAGTGCATGCATCCCTGATCATGCCCCACTGGCGTGGTGAAAAAAACCCGAGCTCCCCTGACCCTGTCCTGGTGCCGTAGTCGCACAGGTACTCATTGATGGCCCTCTGCTGCGTGTGCAGCCGCTGCAGCATGGCCAACGTTGAGTTCCACCTGGTGGGCATGTCACATATAAGGCGGTTCTTGGGCAGGTTCAACTCCTTTTGCAGCTCAGCCAGGCGAGCACTGGCATTATAAGATCTGCGGAAATGCACACAGACTTTCCTGGCCTGCCTCAGGACATCCTGTAAGCCCGGGTACCTGCCCAAGAACCGCTGCACCACCAGGTTAAGGACGTGAGCCATACAGGGCACATGGGTCAGTTGTCCCTGTCGGAGGGCGGAGAGGAGGTTGGTGCCATTGTCGCAAACCACCATTCCTGGCTTAAGCTGGCGTGGCGTCAACCACCTCTCGGCCTGCCCCTGCAGAGCAGACAGGACCTCTGCCCCAGTGTGGCTCCTGTCCCCCAAACACACCAGCGCAAGCACGGCATGGCATCTTTTTGCCTGCGTACTTGCGTAGCCCCTTGAACGCCTACGGAGCACCGCTGGTTCCGAGGACAAACCACAGGAAGAGGCCATGGAGGAAGAAGAAGAGGAGGGGGTGGAGGAGAGAGGTGTGTCACAACCAGTAGTAGCATTTTGGAGGCGTGGCGGTGGAACAACCTCCAACACTACTGCACCTTGTCCTGCATCCTTCCCAGATGCCAAAAGAGTGACCCAATGGGCCGTGAAAGAAAGGTAACGTCCCTGTCCATGCCTGCTGGACCATGAGTCAGCGGTAATATGCACATTACCGCTGACCGCCCTGTCCAGCGAGGCCAAGACATTGCCTTCCACATGCCTGTAGAGAGCCGGAATCGCCTTCCGTGAGAAAAAGTGGCGTTTGGGAACCTGCCACTGAGGAACCGCACATTGCACAAACTCACGGAAGTGGGCCGAGTCTACCAACTGAAAAGGCAGCAGTTGAAGCGCTAGCAATTTAGCCAAGCTAGCATTCAACCGCTGGGCATGTGGATGGCTGGGAGTGAACTTCTTTCGACGGTCCAGCAGCTGGGGCAGGGAAATTTGCCTGCTAGAATCGGACGTCGGTGTACTGCTAGCAGAGTGGCCACAAGTACTTGGCTGTGACACACCTAATTCTACACCTTCATTCCTCTCAGTGCAGGTTTCAGAGAGGACTGATGGTATAGTGGGGTTGGAGATCCCAGCTGATGCGGTGCAAGGAGAGGTCCGCTTTGTTCTTTGGTGTGGGTCTTTAAGGTAGGCTTGCCAACGAGCTGCATGGCAGGTCAACATATGTCTGATCAAGCATGTGGTGCCCAAGCGGCTGATGTTTTGGCCACGCGATATACGCTTGAGACATATGTTGCAAACAGCAGCTGTGCGATCTGATGCACTCGCCTCAAAAAAGGCCCACACCAAAGAACTTTTTGAATGACGGGCAGAGGCAGCGCCCTGCACAGGCGGAGCTCTGCGGTGTGATTCCGTCGGTGTGTTGCCCATACGCTGGCCACCCAAGGGCATCCTGCCTCGTTGGAGATGTGCCTCCTCCTCATCCTCCTCCTCCTCCTCTCTCCTATTAGGCACCCACGTGGAGTCAGTGACCTCATCATCCCCTCCCTCCTCATCACTGGAGCCAATCTGGCAGTATGCTGCAGCTGCTGGAGCATGACTGCCAGATTGGTGTCCTTCTTGAGCATCCCCTCTCTCTGCTCTCACGCTACTGCCTTCCTCTAGCTGGGTATCATCATCAGATCCTTCGAAACGCTGGGCATCCTCCTGGAGCATGTACCCAACACTGTGCTCAAACAGTTCGGGGGACTCCTCAGGAGGAGGACATGGTGGGTCTAGGGAAGGAGTGACTAATGATGACATTGATACCAGAGAAGAGGACGCTTTGGCAGCTGCTTTGCCAGTACCCTGAGCCTGGGTGAGAGAGGATGAGGAGGATGAGGTGGGCTTGGTCATCCACTCTACCAAGTCTTCGGCATGATGTGGCTCAACATGTCCAGCTGCCGAAAAGGACAAGCGTGTCCCATGGCCACGTGCTGATGACAATGCACCGCGTCCACGACCAGCACTGTTGCCCCCAGACACAGAGCCTGCTTGCCCTCTTTTTTTGCCTCCTGACTGTCTGCCTCTCCTTGTTTGCCTTGCAGACATTTTAATGGATGGCCTGCAGGGAGATGGGAAAAACAGCAATAAGGGCTACCTTCAGGTGTATACTGTGCAGGAGGCTTAGCAACAAAGTCACTGACACTGTCCCCTGCCTATCCTTCTCTGTCCCTAAACACAAGGATTTGCAATATGCTTCAGCAAGATTGGTTTAGCACAGAATAGCACACTGATAGTTTCCCTCACTGCCCTTCTCTGTCCCTACAAACAAGATTTAGCACAGAATAGCACACTGATAGTTTCCACGAGTGTCCTTCTCTGTCCCTAAACTCAAGGATTTCAAATATGGTTCAGCAAGATTGGTTTAGAACAGAATAGCACACTGACAGTTTCCCCGAGTGTCCTTCTCTGTCCCTAAACTCAAGGATTTCAAATATGGTTCAGCAAGATTGGTTTAGAACAGAATAGCACACTGACACTTTCCCTCACTGTCCTTCTCTGTCCCTACAAACAAGATTTAGCACAGAATAGCACACTGATAGTTTCCACGAGTGTCCTTCTCTGTCCCTACAAACAAGATTTAGCACAGAATAGCACACTGATAGTTTCCACGAGTGTCCTTCTCTGTCCCTAAACTCAAGGATTTCAAATACGGTTCAGCAAGTTTGGTTTAGAACAGAATAGCACACTGACAGTTTCCCTCAATGTCCTTCTCTGTCCCTACAAACAAGGATTAGCACAGAATAGCACACTGACACTTTCCCTCACTGTCCTTCTCTGTCCCTACAAACAAGGTTTAGCACAGAATGACACACTGACACTCTCCCTACCTATCCTTCTCTGTCCCTAAACACAAGGAATCCAGGATTAGTAAAGGAAAAAAATAACACTGTCCCTGCCTATGCTTCTCTTTCCCTGCTCCGGAACACACTACACAAGGCCGCCGTGCTGGCGGCCTTTTATAGTGTGGGGCGTGTACTAAACCCCCTCAGCATCCTGCCTGTGGCCAATCATTGCTCTCCTCGCTGCCGGCGCTGTGATTGGCCAAGCATGCGGGGTCACAGTGCATGCTTGGCCAATCACAGCGCCTGGATGACACTGCGATGGCGTAGTGCATTGTGGGCCGTTCGCGTCACTCGAATTTGGCGCGAACGGCCCAAATCGTTCGATCTTCGTCGAACGATCGAACAGCCGATGTTCGAGTCGAACGTATGTTCGACTCGAACACGAAGCTCATCCCTAATCTTCAGTGGCGCTGAGGCTGCAGAGAAAGGGACTGGGGAGACTCCATCCTCAGTCCCTTTCCCTGTCTCAAAGGGGATATGTCAGGGGTCTAAACTGGGTTTAATAAAAAAAAAAAGAAACATTGTAATAAATAACTCTAAAACCAAGAAATCTTGCCAGCTACCCAAAATCTGTAAATATGTAACACCTCCTATCAGGACAGCTGCTAGCACTGATCACGTCCCATACAATATTTATAGAGGAAATGCTGCGCTATCTGGATGTTAGCATGAGTGTCTCAATACAATGACATGAAATAAAAAAATGTGTTGACGTGCAAACAACGTTTTTTTAAACCATAGAGCGTGTGATCACAGCATCACAAACCTTATAATCCACATATGTGTTGAAATGTACAAAGTGCCTCCGTGCTGGTAAATAAATATATAAAGTATTTTCGTGCAAACTCCAAAAAGTTCATATGAAATAAAATCAAAAACTTCATGTATCAAATATAGTGATCCAAATACATGCAAAAAAATATATATTTAAAGTGATCAAAAGTGCTGAGTGCACACACAATGTGTCAAAATTTCATATAAATAGTAACATCATTGTATATTGCAGTCCATTATAAAATTGAACTTAAAGGGGTTGTAAATCTTTGTGTTTTTTCACCTTAATGACTCCTATGCATTAAGGTGAAAAAACACCTTGCAGTGTCCGGCCCCCCCCGTTTTACATACCTGATCCCCGAATTTCCATGGGCGCGTCCCCGCAGTCCTTCTCTCCACGGAGTCCCGGCTTTGATTGGATAGATTGATAGCAGCGCAGCCATTGGCTCCCGCTGCTGTCAATGAAATCCATTGACGCGGGCGTTGGGGGCGGGGCCGAGTCATACACTTGGCGTCTATGGATGCTGAGTGTATGATTCAGGTGCACGCCCACAAGGTAACCCCCTCGCGAGAGAGCTTCTCCTAGGGGGTTATCTGATGCGGAGAGGAGCCGCGAGAGCCGCCGAGGGCCCCGAGAAGAGGAGGAACGGGGCCACTCTGTGCAAAACTAACTGCACAGTGGAGGTAAGTATGACATGTTTGTTATTTAAAAAAACAAAAAAAAAAAACGAAGCTTTAGCAGTGCCGGGACAGCGCCCAGGGCAAGGATGCCCAACTGCGCCCCCTCCCCTCCCTTCCCTTAGGGTTAGGGTCAGGGCGCCCCCCCCATCCCTGCAATAAACCAGGGCAGCCGCCCCTCCTGCCTACCCCTTGTCCCGGCCCTGAGCTTACGTATCGCTTTAATTGGGAGGTCACACGCTCTAAGGTGAGTGTACACACATAAGGGGGAGCACCTGAGTGAACACAAGAACACGAGTTTTATCACCAGTACAAGCTGTGATGAATTTTGGAATGGACTGCAATATTCAATGATGTTACTATTTATATGAAATTTTGAAACTTATTGTGTGTGCACTCAGCACTTTTGATCACTTTAAATATATTTATGTATTTGGATCACTATATTTGATACATTAAGTTTTTGATTTTATTTTATTTTGTATGATTTTTTTGGAGTTTGCACGAAAACACTTTATATATTTATTTACCAGCACGGAGGCACTTTATACATTTATACACATATGTGGATTATAAGGTTTGTGATGCTGTGATCACACGCTCTATGGTTAAAAAAAACATTGTTTGCACGTCAACACATTTTTTATTTAGTGTCATTGCATCAAGGCACTCATGCTAACATTCAGATAGCGCAGCATTTCTTCTATAAATTTTGTAAAAAATAAAACACTGACACTGACTGTCCACTCCCCCCTCCAAAAAAAATAAAGCATTGTAAGAAAAATAAATAAATAAATATATATAATTGTAAAAAATAATTAAAAAAAATTATTGTAAAAAATAAAATTGTAAAAAAAAAATCAAGGCACTCATGCTAACATCCAGATAGTGCAGCATTTCTTCTATACATTTTGTAAAAAATAAAAGACTGACACTGACTGTCCACTCCCCCCTCCAAAAAAAAATAAGCATTGTAAGAAAAAATAAATAACAATTTATATATAAATATATATATATAATTGTAAAAAGTAATAAAAAAAAATGATTGTAAAAAATAAAATTGTAAAAAATAAATAAAAAGAAATACTGACACAGTCCACGCCTCATCAGTGCCCATCGGTGCTGCATATTAGTGCCACTGTCACATGACATTATAAAAAAGTATAGGTAATTGGTATCGGCGAGCACTTAAAAAAGTGGTATCGGGATAACCCTAGTCCCCAGCATATGGATGCATAATATATTGTGCTTGTTGCTGCGTCTTCAGGAGCCAATAGTAACGACCAAAGTGTTAAAAGTGATGGCAGTACCTCGCTGGGTCACACGGACATGTTATTCATCATCTAATTCTCTTCCTCTGTATGCTTTGTGATCAGGCTCTTTACTACTGTATCCTCTGCCTTTTGTTATGGTGATAAAGTGTTTCCAGGTGTTAACTCATTCACTCAGGGTTTGCGAAAAGTCCTGATGGGGTCTTAATTCCATCCTGCGGTGCACAGATCCACAAATCACTCACCTCTGGCCAATGAAAAATGACTGTCTTCGTATCCGTCTTCCAGATGCTCTGTGGCCTTCCATATGCACAAAGAGACTCTGAGCCCATTTATATAGCACAGTATATTGGGACAGCTCACAAAGCGACCATTAAAAAAAAAAAGTGGAAGGCTTGCTAGTTTAGTCCTAGGGGGCACTCATATTATGTGTAAAGATGGTAATACAAATATTTCCCTTCTGTATTTCACATTTCTGGCATCTTCTTTTTTACCAAGGAGAACACATAATTCAATTAAATAAAGAGAAGTATGGTCCTTGCATAGATGTATAGATGTGTGCAGCCTATTGCATTATGCACAGCAAAGCTCAAACACACATACGTCTGTGTTTGCAGTGGTAGTGTCAGTAGGACAGTGGATGGTGTCAGTAGAGTGGTGGACGGTGTCAGTAGGACAGTGGATGGAGTCAGTAGAGTGGTGGGCGGTGTCAGTAGGACAGTGGATGGTGTCAGTAGAGTGGTGGACGGTGTCAGTAGGACAGTGGATGGAGTCAGTAGAGTGGTGGACGGTGTCAGTAGGACAGTGGATGGTGTCAGTAGAGTGGTGGACGGTGTCAGTAGGACAGTGGATGGTGTCAGTAGAGTGGTGGATGGTGTCAGTAGAGTGGTGGATGGTGTCAGTAGAGTGGTGGACGGTGTCAGTAGGACAGTGGATGGAGTCAGTAGAGTGGTGGATGGAGTCAGTAGAGTGGTGGACGGTGTCAGTAGGACAGTGGATGGTGTCAGTAGAGTGGTGGACGGTGTCAGTAGGACAGTGGATGGTGTCAGTAGAGTGGTGGACGGTGTCAGTAGGACAGTGGATGGAGTCAGTAGAGTGGTGGATGGTGTCAGTAGGACAGTGGATGGTGTCAGTAGAGTGGTGGACGGTGTCAGTAGGACAGTAGATGGTGTCAGTAGAGTGGTGGATGGTGTCAGTAGGACAGTGGATGGAGTCAGTAGAGTGGTGGATGGTGTCAGTAGGGCAGAGATTGGTGTCAGTAGGACAGCAGACGGTGTCGGTCATTTTTTTTTTTTTTATATTTCATTTTGTTAATATTTTCTAAAAAAAAATTTTTTTTTGTTTGTTTTACAATTTTGTTTAGGAGCCCCATCGGGGGGCTTTGGTGAATAATTAGGGATCTGAACACACCCCTTATTTTGTGACAGTGAAAGGGAATGAGGACAGAGATTCCCTAGTCCCTTGCTCTACAGCTTTCTTTCCCTTGCTCTGCAGCCTCAGCTGCTCTGAACAGTGAATGAATGGGAAGTGCTTTGTGCTGTTGATCGATCATACAATTTATGCTTCTGTTATGAATGAACACAGTGAATGATTGGTATTAATCACTCACTGTGTTCAATCAGAAAAATAAGGGGCCCGTAAATAACATATTTACTGGCCCCTTCCCCCGCTCTCCACCCTGAAACATCCACCTGTGTGCCTGCAGCAGCAGCTGATGGAAGAGGGGGGGAAGGGAAGACAATATGTGCTGCATGGGGTGATTAGGGTGTGTCCAGGTACACCCCGTGCACATACCTATGGGTCCTTGTCTTTTAGTATAGTATGACTAAAGAGAAATTCTGTTCCAGGGTAACAGGATTGGAACTGTAGGTAGTGGCTTGGTGGATTTAAGGGTCATTTCACTAAGATTAATGAGGTATTTTAAATGAATGTTCTTTTACCTTATGATTTTCTTATGATCATGTTCAGTACACAGACATAGATATTATAAAGGTCCAGACTCTGAATGAAATAGCTATACTATTAAAAGTGTAGTGCTTACCCCCAAAGGAGCCACTGTTTTCTCGGGTCCCCTGTTCCCAGAGCCCATGACTCAACATTCACAATAATACTGGAACCAAAGAAATGGAAAATGGCAATAATCACTAACACCAATATGTGAAACATGGGAAAAATAAAGTATACAACTGGTAATAAACCGGTGGACCAGAGAATAACCCCAATCTCTATTTGTGGAAGGTTTTGCCTAAGGGGCAATGCTATGACAATGGTCCAGTCTTTGTCAAACCCTCCCCTACTGGCAAGTACATTGGGGCCCAAATCCACTAAATTAAGACCCTAAGAACCCAGGTATAGGTGCCACTGGTCTGGTGTCCCACTGTTCCTTTAAGTTAGGTGTGGTAGGGTATGGCCAGCAGCCTCTCGCCAGCATCTAGGATGGTGACTTGGCTCCTCTTACTCTCCATTAGTGATGAGCCGAACACCCCCGGGTTCGGTTCGCACCAGAACCCGCTAACGGACCGAAAGTTTGCACGAATATTAGAACCCTATTAAATACAATGGATGCGAACGTTCGGATTCTAAAGTGCTAATTATAACGACTATTATCCATGTTATTGTCCTAAACAGAGTTTGGGAACCCGGGTTCTGCACCAGGGGACATGTATCAATGCAAAAAGAAGTTTTAAAAACGGACGTTTTCCGGGAGCAGTCATTTTAATGATGCATAAAGTGAAAAAAAAAAAGTCAAATATTCCTTAAAATATTGTACCTGGGGGGTGTCTAAAGTATGCCTGTGAAGTGCCACGTGTTTCCCGTGTTTAGAACTGTCCCTGCACAAAATAACATTTCTAAAGGGAAAAAAGTCATTTAAAACTGCTTGCGGCTTTAATGCAATGTGTGGTCCCGGTAATATGGATGAAAATCTTTAGGAAAAATGGCATAGCTACCCCATCAACCCCCCCCCCTACCCCAGCCCATTACCAGCCCCTTTGGGTCTTGTATGGATATTAAGGGGAACCCCGCACACAAAATAAAAAAGGACCTATATACTCTGAACAGCCGTATACAGGCGGTGCATACAAGACAGGGACTGTAGGTTTGTTCTTATGTAGAATCTGTTTATAATTTTGAACAGCTGCATTGTTTAAGTGGAGCTCCATGGCAAATTCCTTTTTTTTTGTTTTTTGTAAAACATAGGGAACGGTTATCACCCCTGTCACATTTTTTTTGCTGTCTGTGCCCCTGTTCAGAACATTTCACCTCACTTTGCGTCCCAATGACAACTGTTTTTGAAATGTGGTGTTTTTATTGAAACAAGGATTGGTGATAAAGCATCAGTAGAGAGGAGACACCTTTCTCCCATATTAATTCTTACAGGAGAGAATTTTCCTTCCAAGGGGTAGATTTCCTCTCACTTCCTGTTGTCTTCTTCCGTTTGCAAGTAGTAGTCGTTTGTAAGTTGGATGTTTGAAAGTAGGGACCTGCCGTATATACTCTGCAGAAATTGGCCCCTTAGGTGTTGGTGTTGGCACAACACTGTAAGCACTCACAGTTACTCTTGGTGGGTGCTGGAACGCCCTGCTGTCAACCATTATATCAGGAATTGTAATAACATATAATTGTTGAACAGTGGTAGTAAAAATTGGGCCTTTGATGGTGGTGCTGGTGCCACAACACTGTAAGGCCTGACAGTTACTCTTGGTGGGCGCAGCAATGGGCCCTGCTGTGAATTATTAGATCAATAATTATAATTGCATGCCCCTGTTGAACAGGGGCTGAAAAATTGGGCCTTTGGTGGTGGTGGTGGTGGTGGTGTTGACACAACACTGTAAGGCCTGACAGTTACTCTTGGTGGGCGCAGCAATGGGCCCTGCTGTGAATTATTAGATCAATAATTATAATTGCATGCCCCTGTTGAACAGGGGCTGAAAAATTGGGCCTTAGGCACTGGTGGCACAACACTGCAACCCCTCACAGATACTGTACTTGGAGCACAGCAATGAGCCCTGTTGCAAAGTATTGCATCAAAAATTGTAATTACACGCCCCTGTTAAACAGGGGCTGAAAAATTGGGCCTTAGCCACTGGTGGCGGCACCCATAAACCAAAATGATCTTCCAAGCTATCATCATTAATCGGATCATTGAGGAGGAGGAGGAGGATAGCCAGTCAACATAACAGCACAGGCACTCAGCATCAGCATCAGTCTTGAAGGGATGTGACATTTTAAAATCAATTAGTCTGTTATATCAGCATCAGGTGTGTGGTAGCTGGTGGTGATCCAAGACTGGTTCATCTTGATGAAAGTCAGTCGATCAACCGAGTCGGTGGACAGGCGCACCCTGTGATCCGTGACAAATCCTCCAGCAGCACTGAATGTGCGTTCTGAAAGAACACTGGATGCAGGACAGGCCAGTAGCTCAATTGCATACTGTGCAAGCTCTGGCCAGTGATCCATCCTCAAGACCCAGTAAGCCAGAGGATTTTCGGTGGGGAAGGTGTCCAAGTCTGACCTTGCCCCTAGGTATTCCTGCACCATGTATATCAGACGCTGGCGATGGTTGCTGGAACCGATCATACTTTGGGGCTGCGGACTAAAGAATTGTCTGAACGCATCGGTCAGACGGCCACCTTCCCCACCGCTCCTTCTTTGACTGCCCGAAGCCTCAGCAACTCGTTGTCCAGGACCAGGAGTTTGTAACCTCTCAGTCTCTGGGAACGCGTTGCACAGACCTTTCTGCAAGGCCTCCTGGAGTTGTCTCATCCTCTGCTCCCTCTGCGACGGTAACATAAGGTCCGCAACCTTACCCTTGTACCGTGGATCAAGGAGAGTGGCCAGCCAGTAATGGTCCCTCTCCTTGATCCGAAGAATACGAGGATCCTTCCGCAGACTTTGCAGGATCAGGGAGGCCATGCAGCGTAGGTTAGCTGAGGCAATCAGTCCGGAGTCCTCTGGGTCACTAAGGACGACATGATCCGCAGCCACCTCCTCCCAGCCACGTACAAGTCCACTGGTTTCTTGGGACTGTAAATCATCCCTAAAAGACTGCTGCTGATGATGCTGAGTGCCAGCCTCCACCTCCATGCTGACACAATCCTCCTCCTCCTCCTCTTCCTGTGCGATGGGTGGGACAGAAGGAACACTGTCTGGGTAAAGGGGGCCTTGAGAGGCAAGGAAGTCCTCCTCTTCCTGCCTCTGTTCTGCCTCAAGTGCCCTGTCCATTATTCCACGCAGCGTGTGCTCCAACAGGTGGACAAGAGGTACAGTGTCACTGATGCATGCACTGTCACTGCTCACCATCCTCGTGGCCTCCTCAAATGGTGCCAGAACAGTGCATGCATCCCTGATCATGCCCCACTGGCGTGGTGAAAAAAACCCGAGCTCCCCTGACCCTGTCCTGGTGCCGTAGTCGCACAGGTACTCATTGATGGCCCTCTGCTGCGTGTGCAGCCGCTGCAGCATGGCCAACGTTGAATTCCACCTGGTGGGCATGTCACATATAAGGCGGTTCTTGGGCAGGTTCAACTCCTTTTGAAGCTCAGCCAGGCGAGCACTGGCATTATAAGATCTGCGGAAATGCACACAGCCTTTCCTGGCCTGCCTCAGGACATCCTGTAAGCCCGGGTACCTGCCCAAGAACCGCTGCACCACCAGGTTAAGGACGTGAGCCATACAGGGCACATGGGTCAGTTGTCCCTGTCGGAGGGCGGAGAGGAGGTTGGTGCCATTGTCGCAAACCACCATTCCTGGCTTAAGCTGGCGTGGCGTCAACCACCTCTCGGCCTGCCCCTGCAGAGCAGACAGGACCTCTGCCCCAGTGTGGCTCCTGTCCCCCAAACACACCAGCGCAAGCACGGCATGGCATCTTTTTGCCTGCGTACTTGCGTAGCCCCTTGAACGCCTACGGAGCACCGCTGGTTCCGAGGACAAACCACAGGAAGAGGCCATGGAGGAAGAAGAAGAGGAGGGGGTGGAGGAGAGAGGTGTGTCACAACCAGTAGTAGCATTTTGGAGGCGTGGCGGTGGAACAACCTCCAACACTACTGCACCTTGTCCTGCATCCTTCCCAGCTGCCAAAAGAGTGACCCAATGGGCCGTGAAAGAAAGGTAACGTCCCTGTCCATGCCTGCTGGACCATGAGTCAGCGGTAATATGCACCTTACCGCTGACCGCCCTGTCCAGCGAGGCCAAGACATTGCCTTCCACATGCCTGTAGAGAGCCGGAATAGCCTTCCGTGCGAAAAAGTGTCGTTTGGGAACCTGCCACTGAGGAACCGCACATTGCACAAACTCACGGAAGGGGGCCGAGTCTACCAACTGAAAAGGCAGCAGTTGAAGCGCTAGCAATTTAGCCAAGCTAGCATTCAACCGCTGGGCATGTGGATGGCTGGGAGTGAACTTCTTTCGACGGTCCAGCAGCTGGGGCAGGGAAATTTGCCTGCTAGAATCGGACGTTGGTGTACTGCTAGCAGAGTGCCCGCAAGTACTTGCCTGTGACACACCTAATTCTACACCTTCATTCCTCTCAGAGCAGGTTTCAGAGAGGAGTGAAGGTATAGTGGGGTTGGAGATCCCAGCTGATGCGGTGCAAGAAGAGGTCAGCTTTGTTCTTTGGTGTGGGTCTTTAAGGTAGGCTTGCCAACGAGCTGCATGGCAGGTCAACATATGTCTGATCAAGCATGTGGTGCCCAAGCGGCTGATGTTTTGGCCACGCGATATACGCTTGAGACATATGTTGCAAACAGCAGCTGTGCGATCTGATGCACTCGCCTCAAAAAAGGCCCACACCAAAGAACTTTTTGCATGACGGGCAGAGGCAGCGCCCTGCACAGGCGGAGCTCTGCGGTGTGATTCCGTCGGTGTGCTGCCCATACGCTGGCCACTCAAGGGCATCCTGCCTCGTTGGAGATGTGCCTCCTCCTCATCCTCCTCCTCCTCCTCTCTCCTATTAGGCACCCACGTGGAGTCAGTGACCTCATCATCCCCTCCCTCCTCATCACTGGAGCCAATCTGGCAATATGCTGCAGCTGCTGGAGCATGACTGCCAGATTGGTGTCCTTCTTGAGCATCCCCTCTCTCTGCTCTCACGCTGCTGCCTTCCTCTAGCTGGGTATCATCATCAGATCCTTCCAAACGCTGGGCATCCTCCTGGAGCATGTACCCAACACTGTGCTCAAACAGTTCGGGGGACTCCTCAGGAGGAGGGCATGGTGGGTCTAGGGAAGGATTGACTAATGAAGATAATGATACCAGAGAAGAGGACGCTTTGGCAGCTGCTTTGCCAGTACCCTGAGCCTGGGTGAGAGAGGATGAGGAGGATGAGGTGGGCTTGGTCATCCACTCTACCAAGTCTTCGGCATGATGTGGCTCAACATGTCCAGCTGCCGAAAACAAGGACAAGCGTGTCCCATGGCCATGTGCTGATGACAATGCACCGCGTACACGACCAGCACTGTTGCCCCCAGACACAGAGCCTGCTTATCCTTCTCTGTCCCTAAACACAAGGATTGAAAATATGGTTCAGCAAAATAGTTTTAGAACAGAATAGCACACTGACACTTTCCCTCACTGTCCTACTCTGTCCCTCCCTACAAACAAGATTTAGCACAGAATAGCACACTGATAATTTCTACGAGTGTCCTTCTCTGTCCCTAAACTCAAGGATTGAAAATATGGAACAGCAAAATTGGTTTAGAACAGAATAGCACACTGTCAGTTTCACTCACTGTACCTCTCTGTCCCTCAACTCAAGGATTGAAAATATGGAACAGCAAAATTGGTTTAGAACAGAATAGCACACTGTCATTTTCACTCACTGTACCTCTCTGTCCCTCAACTCAAGGATTGAAAATATGGAACAGCAAAATTGGTTTAGAACAGAATAGCACACTGTCAGTTTCACTCACTGTACCTCTCTGTCCCTCAACTCAAGGATTGAAAATATGGAACAGCAAATTTGGTTTAGAACAGAATAGCACACTGTCAGTTTCACTCACTGTACCTCTCTGTCCCTCAACTCAAGGATTGAAAATATGGAACAGCAAAATTGGTTTAGAACAGAATAGCACACTGTCAGTTTCACTCACTGTACCTCTCTGTCCCTCAACTCAAGGATTGAAAATATGGAACAGCAAATTTGGTTTAGAACAGAATAGCACACTGTCAGTTTCACTCACTGTACCTCTCTGTCCCTCAACTCAAGGATTGAAAATATGGTTCAGCAAAATAGTTTTAGAACAGAATAGCACACTGACACTTTCCCTCACTGTACCTCTCTGTCCCTCAACTCAAGGATTGAAAATATGGAACAGCAAAATTGGTTTAGAACAGAATAGCACACTGTCAGTTTCACTCACTGTACCTCTCTGTCCCTCAACTCAAGGATTGAAAATATGGAACAGCAAAATTGGTTTAGAACAGAATAGCACAGTCAGTTTCACTCACTGTACCTCTCTGTCCCTCAACTCAAGGATTGAAAATATGGAACAGCAAAATTGGTTTAGAACAGAATAGCACACTGTCAGTTTCACTCACTGTACCTCTCTGTCCCTCAACTCAAGGATTGAAAATATGGTTCAGCAAAATAGTTTTAGAACAGAATAGCACACTGACACTTTCCCTCACTGTACCTCTCTGTCCCTCAACTCAAGGATTGAAAATATGGAACAGCAAATTTGGTTTAGAACAGAACAGCACACTGTCAGTTTCACTCACTGTACCTCTCTGTCCCTCAACTCAAGGATTGAAAATATGGAACAGCAAATTTGGTTTAGAACAGAATAGCACACTGTCAGTTTCACTCACTGTACCTCTCTGTCCCTCAACTCAAGGATTGAAAATATGGAACAGCAAAATTGGTTTAGAACAGAATAGCACACTGTCAGTTTCACTCACTGTACCTCTCTGTCCCTCAACTCAAGGATTGAAAATATGGAACAGCAAAATTGGTTTAGAACAGAATAGCACACTGTCAGTTTCACTCACTGTACCTCTCTGTCCCTCAACTCAAGGATTGAAAATATGGAACAGCAAATTTGGTTTAGAACAGAACAGCACACTGTCAGTTTCACTCACTGTACCAACTCAAGGATTGAAAATATGGAACAGCAAAATTGGTTTAGAACAGAATAGCACACTGTCAGTTTCACTCACTGTACCTCTCTGTCCCTCAACTCAAGGATTGAAAATATGGTTCAGCAAAATAGTTTTAGAACAGAATAACACACTGACACTTTCCCTCACTGTCCTACTCTGTCCCTCCCTACAAATAAGATTTAGCACAGAATAGCACACTGATAATTTCTACGAGTGTCCTTCTCTGTCCCTAAACTCAAGGATTGAAAATATGGAACAGCAAAATTGGTTTAGAACAGAATAGCACACTGACACTTTCCCTCACTGTACCTCTCTGTCCCTACAAACAAGATTTAGCACAAAATAGCACACTGACACTTTCCCTCACTGTACCTCTCTGTCTCTACAAACAAGATTTAGCACAAAATAGCACACTGACACTTTCCCTCACTGTACCTCTCTGTCCCTAAACTCAAGGATTGAAAATATGGTTCAGCAAGATTGCTTTAGAACAGAATAGCACACTGACACTTTCCCTCACTGTACCTCTCTGTCCCTACAAACAAGGATTAGCACAGAATAGCACACTGTCACTGACACTCTCCCTACCTATCCTTATCTGTCCCTAAACACAAGGAATCCAGGATTATGTAAAGGAAAAATAATGACACTGTCCCTGCCTATGCTTCTCTTTCCCTACTCCGGAACACACTACACAAGGCCGCCACGCTGGCGGCCTTTTATAGTGTGGGGCGTGTACTAAACCCCCTCAGCAATAATTGGCCACAGGCATCCTGCCTGTGGCCAATCATTGCTCTCCTCGCTGCCGGCGCTGTGATTGGCCAAGCATGCGGGGTCACAGTGCATGCTTGGCCAATCACAGCGCCTGGATGACACTGCGATGGCGTAGTGCATTGTGGGCCGTTTGCGTCACTCGAATTTGGCGCGAACGGCCCAAATCGTTCGATCTTCGTCGAACGATCAAACAGCCGATGTTCGAGTCGAACGTATGTTCGACTCGAACACGAAGCTCATCCCTACTCTCCATCCAGGGTTCAGTGGTGTCAGCTGCAGTGACACCCTCCCCATGGTCAGGTGATGACACCAGGCTTGACAGTGGCATTCCCATAGACCGGGGGATGACCCCTAGTCAGCCTCCCTGCGTCCGAGACTCAACCAGCCCAACAGCAGCCTCTTACACAATGTGTGTGTAGCGGGGTGTTCAATTTAGGCGAAGTGTCTGAGTGATAACCAGGCTCAGACACATTGAATTGATAGGATTCATGGACCATTTTTGTTCTCAGGGGTTAATGCTGGTAATGTGTTCCCTGTGGCCGGTGGGTGGCGCTGCCATTCTGGGCCAAGGTTGAACAGCGAGCGCAGTGCTGTGCCTTTTGTGTCCCCTCTCGGCAGCCGTACAGTGGGGCGGGCAGCCTGCTGTGCATGCCGGGAGAGGATATAAAAGGGGCAGACATCTTCTGAGAAGGGTCTTCGTTCGTTCCACGCCCAGGCACCTTCAGCCTGGTTGTGTGTGTGTGTGGTTCGTCCACACCCAGGCGCCTTCGGCCTGGGTGTGTGTGGGAGTCATCTCCGGGTGCCCTAGGCCCAGAGGCTTTGTTCCGGTTCCACCTCAGGCACCTTTAGCCTGGGGTGAGGTACTACTTCACCATTCCTGTTCGCCTGGGCACGGAGGCCCAGGAGTTGCAGTGATGGCCTGGAACCCAACAGCCTTCGGCTGTGGTCCACAAGGGATCGAGAAGTCCAGGGTGCCGCCTTGCGAGGGGACCCGCACCCTAAGAGAAGGGAGGATCTGTTCCGAAGGACCGGTGCTGTGGACACAGTGAAGGAAGGGGTCTGTTGACTTTTTGGGGGGAAGTTTTCTCCCTGAAAGGGGCTATGTTCTAGGAAGGAACCAAGGTTCATCAGGTCAGTGGCAGTGACCATATTCGCCAGGTCAGTGGCAGTGACCCTATTCACAAGGTCTGTGGCAGAGACTGTGCGCCAAAACTGAGAATCTGAACAGTCCTAAGAGTTTGAGCTATGTTTGTGCCTGGACCTCCTCCACACCTTAAAGCTGTCCTGTGTCTTTACTCCAACCTTTCTTCTATCCAAGAGACTGTGTGTTGTGCAAGTGGAAAATAAATATTGAGTTGGACTTTCAGCTGGTGTGGACATTTACGTTACTCGGGAAGTCAAGGACTTGCATCTACACACTGTAGAGGTGAGAATCATTCTCAGGAGGACTTTATACTCTGGCTGCAGACAAGGCCCAAAAACAACACCGCCTAACCTCTTAACACAGGAGGGTTCGGGCTTGTGGTGCGGTGTGCCCCTTTCTCCTGAGAGGAGCCGAAGTAGACAAGGAGAAGTGGGTCTGTGCGCTACATGTGTTTTTTCGTTGTGGTGATCTGACCAGAAGTTGGGGAGTGGGTACCTGTCAAAATCAGGTACCCGCTCCCCCTCCCCCAAATAATATAATGTGTCAAATATAAAGGAGGCGTGCGGAGGAGGAGGAAAAGCAGAACTTCCCCTTTTGAAGAAAACTCTGCTTTAATCCTTACCTGAAGAGACTCCTTTTCCTGTTCTTTTCAATAGACATCTCATAGAACCTCCAATTATTTTGAGGCAAAAGTAGAGATATCTCAAAGTGTATCTCCAGTCAAAGAATTGTTTGGGTGTAGAAGGGTTCAGAGCCAGATCATTCACAAGGCAATGTAGTCAAGAGCCTAGGACCCAGTGGATATCCGGGTGGTCCAGTTACCTTCATGCCATCTTGCCTAGCTGCTATCTTACCTAGGGTCCCATCTATCTTCCTCTAGCTCTCTAACTGAAAGCCTGTACCTCTGTACATACAGTGAGCTAAAGGAAGAGTCTGCAGGCTCCTGCCATTGCACCTACGATCCAGGCAAAATTTGAAGACTCATTTACAAAAAAATAATAATAAATGCACATTTTTTCCCTACAAAAATATTTGCATTTATTATTTTTGTTTCCAAAAGATGGACTTATCCTGCATTACTATGCCCAGTGATTTTACTGTGCACTACCTCCTTCTTCCTGTTGAGGTCACTGTTGCTTCACTATCAAGGGGACAGCTTGAGCGTTTCAAAACCTACTATGATAACAAATACTGACAATCATTACCGCCAAATTAAATGTGCAATTTTCTAATCCTGCATCCAAAGAATTATATCCATTGCCTTGGAAAGGATATTCATTAAAAGATCATTTATTTTTTGTAAACTTGCTACAGATAAAATAGCAGTTTACAATGAAATGTTACAGCTCAGTTTGCTTGTATGGCCTAGACAAGTAGGCTAATTAGTGATCATTTAAATCACCCCCTGTCCAGGCATATCTGAAATGACTGGAGGCCGGATGGGGAGCCATCAAGGTTCATTAAAAGATTTCACCCAGTGATAAGACACCAAGACATAAGAGCGGATAATCGTGACTATCCCGTAATGTGCATCATGCACCTCATTACTGCTGCTCAGTTGCAGAGGAGCAACTCAACTCCAGTACAGAACAAAAGGACATCTTTGGTTGCATTCAAAATAAACTGTACTGTAGGAGAACTGCAAGCAAAGTCCTTATTTGTGTCTAGGTTTTACTTGTGGATGCACATTGTTTGGCATAAGGCGCCATTCACACGGACGGCTGTTTTGCCGCAGTTAAAAGCATGTAAAATGTTCTGTGAAATTCAAGGCTCCATGCACTGCGATTAGCTGCATTTGTTCATTGCGATTACCTGCGTTTACATGCAGCCGCGTTTACCTGCGGTAGTCATTCCCATAGCAACCCTTTTTATACCTACTGATTATGATGTGCTTCCTGTTGTTCTTTTTCTTTTCTCACGCTGCTATCCGCAGTTGACACAAAAGACTGCGATTACCTGCGGTTATGTGCATATAGCTGCGCTACATCGCACCTGGACGCATTCAATTCTATTTTTTCTATTCGCACCAAACCGCATGTAACTAAATCGCAGCTAAAAGCTATGTGTGAATGGGGCCATAGGAAAGCATTGTGTGCTTTTAGCTGTGGTAGAAAACTAGAAAATCCGCAGCTAAAAGCACCATTCTATCCGTCCGTGTGAAAGGGGCCTAAAGCTAATGACCAAGATTTTGGCCTACTAGGGCCTTGGGACTTATGGCTCAAAAGCTTATGTGATTGTTACAAAATAAGTCTACCCAAAACTATTATTTTATTATGCAGCACTACCCACATAGGAGCTGCTAGAGTATCCAGATATACCCCACTTCTGTACTGACAGCCAGGCACATGTATTTCCGAAGCCAGGTGCACACACACTTCAGCTCGTTGGAGTCAAAGACCAGTCTAGGGGTTTTCTGTAGTTTTATTTTAGAGGAACTTGGATAGGGTTAGGGGTTTGCAGTAGGATACTCCGAAACAAAAATTTGCACAACTCTAGCTGATCTAAGATAGAGCATTAGGCGAAGTCCCTTGCTGGGAGCAGATGGAAGACTTCTCCTGATTTAGCAGTGTAGAAATAAAGAAGCTTGAGCAAAGGCCCTTGCAGTAAGTGGCAGATAGACAGAGCTCTTCAGATCACTCGTTAGTGATCTCTTTAGCTGGGCTAGAGAACAGCAGAGGAAGGGTTAACAGGGTTGCCACCTTTTCTTCAAGTCAAACCCGAACACTTTAGCGGCGCACAGCAAAAAAATTTAATAGTATAAACTATACATATAGTTTGCTATTAAATAACATTTCTAATCATATCAAGTTAATAACAAGAGTTCCCCTTTATATCTGGATCCACAGAGTCCCACTTTACATTTGGATCCACAGAGTTCCCCTTTTACATTTGTACTCACAGAGTTCCCTTTCACTGTAAGGGGGGACTCGGCAGACTCTGATGTAAGGGAGAACTCTGGGGCCTCTAACATAAGGGATGCTCTGGGAACCCTGATTTAAGGGGGAACTCTGGGAACTCTGATGTACGGAGAGGACTCTGATGTAAGGGGAAACACTGTGGCCTCTGGTGTAAAGGGGAACTCTGATGTAAGGGGTGCTCTGAGAAACCTGGTTTGCCTTAGTGTACTTACTCAGAGGCAGGAGAGAGAACGGGTGGGGGGAAGAGGTGCAGATTGAGCACTCTCTCCTGTCTGTGTGTGTGTTTGGGGGGGGGGGGGGGTTTGTTAATGTTGGCTTTAGGCACTGTGAAAGAGCAACAGACACTCTCAGCATAGACAACTGCAGCCAGAAACCCTGCTGGGAAGCCATAGTCCAGTCTAAATAATGTGTCCGGGTTTCAGGCAGTCTGAAACCCGGGCGCATGATTCCAAACCCGAACTGTCCAGGTGAAACCTGGACAGGTGGCAACCCTGATAACAGATCTTGTCCCTGAGATCCCACATATGTCTGTACTCACAGGCCTTTGTAGAGCAACCAGCAGCTTCTCTCAGTGATACCAGACGGATCGTCTGCAAACGTCCCCCCTCAGTCAGCTTAAAAGAATCAGGGCCACTCTTCTGTTCCAGTTTCAGGCCCTCAGGTCACCCACCTGAGGCCGCATGGCAGCAAGTGCCAGGAAAGACAAGCCTGCTTCCCCCCCAGCTGGTACAATCCACTATGGGAAGGATCCAGAGCCCATGTGTTCCCATAATTTATACGCCAGCCCCAGCATGCTCAGGGGAACTCTTCCCTGTAATTGGCCAGAGCTGCATACATATTCATGCTGCCCATTTGCCTAGCTTCCACCTATGTTCTAGAAAGCTCTGCTAGTTTCCAGAAGGCAGGAGGAGCCCAGGAAAACCTAATCACACCAGAACATCATGAGCAGTGCTGACTAGTAAATTGCAGCACTCTGTTAGGCAGAATCCTAAAGATTAATTTTCCTCTAGCTCCCCAGTAAGGTGAAAGAGCAAATTCCGCTAACCTATTTACATCCTAGCACATGTAGCGCTACCCCCAGTTAAGAGAGCCGCTGATATTGATTTGGGCCCTGCAGTGCACCGCTGTCAACCCCCGGCAATCGGCTCTAACCTCCCGTGGCACAGCTGGTGATAGAGAGATAGGACCGCGTGATCGCAACTGTTGGTGACGCAGTCCTATAACAAACATACACAGAATATACTTTAAAACTCCTATTAAAGTAAGCGGAACTGACACCAAATGTACTTTACCCAGATATTTTACTGAGGCTAATGGGCAAGTAATAAACAACAGTATAACAAGTTGCAGATCCCTGCAATAAACAGTAATAAAGATAAACAGAGTAATCAGAATAATAAAGTATTGCTATGCAACTCTAGCGCTGCCCTTTTACAGCTACTTCCCCTCATGGGTAGACTAACACCCAGCAATGTCTACCTATGCAGTCAGGCCTGACTGATCTAAATGGAAGTTCAGTGAAACAATATTCTCTAGCAATCTCTCGGTGGTGCACTTGAAGAACAACTTTGTAATCCCAACGAATAGTAAAGATAAAGTATCTGTCTTTAAACAGCTCTCACCACCTGGACAAGTCCAAGTCCCTTTCCTCCATCGATTCGTCTAGGAACAGGAATCCACCGACATCCAAGTCTTCAATCCTTCTGGTGTACTGTAGCAAGGAGGATTAGATGTCTCTAAGGCTCTGCTAGGCTGGCAGAGGGCTCTTTGGAAAGGAGCACACGGCCCGGGCTTCAGGCCTTGTGCACACAGCAGTTCAGCACAGACATCCTCTTGCTAGGAGAGGGGGGTCCAAAGAGAGCGACCAAAACTCCGCCTCCCCTTTATAAAGTCTGCCCCAGCAGTCTCTGTTCTGGAGCAATGCACCCTGGGTGCTGCAAGATGTACTGGGAGATGTAGTCTCTTTCTCTCCTCTGCTTTCACTTCCAGTAATGTCTCTTTACTTCCTCTCGACTCACCTCTCACCTGGAACTTCTTATCTCTCTGCATTAAAGGGGAACACCCCGCTACACACTCCCCCCACTTGAACTCTTTGGTCCCCAAAGATAAACTTCAACAAATACTGTTTACCATTTTGGACAATGTCGAGCATGATGTTGGCATAGGGAATTCCCACCAAAACTTTGGGATGGAACTCTCTTGCCCACAGGTCACACTACCATGAGTGGCCTGCCTAACTGTGCCAGAGAGTGAGCTGGGGTTGCCCTCCACCAAATGGACGGTGGAAGGATCAGGTTGTTCAACACTTCTCCTAGCCGTTACAACAGAGTCCTCTGAGCTCGTCCCCATTTGGGGGTAAGTTAGTTTCTTGGGAGGCCTGATGACTCTGCGAGCCCTCTGCTCTCTTGGTGCTTCTGACTCTGGCACCACAGGCTCTTCTTCAGGAGTAAGTTCAGGTAACATTGCTGGTTCTGGAACCTCTGATTCAGAAGTCGACTGACGTATGGAATCTCTAGAGTCCTCCTCTGCGCAAGTGTCAGGAACATCTTCCCAGTAATCAGCTGAGGGACTGAAGGGTATGAATTCAGTAGCCTCCGGATTCAGCGTTGCATCTGGGGTATCCCCTCCATTTGGGAGATCTATGGCGGACGTTCCCAGAGTCGAGGGAGGCCACAGCCAGTCCAGTTCTCCACCTTCTTCTGTACTCAATTGGGAGGCCTCCCCATCTTTGGCTCGAGAGGTCTGGGACCGAGTGTTCGGCCTAGGAATATCCAGGATAGAGGCCGGTTCAGGGGAGTCTCTCACGGGAGGTATTCTGACTGCCTCAGCAAGTGGGAGCAGGTGGTTCCGATGCCACGTCTTCAGTGGACCCACCTTTCCTTCTGGCTTTAGTTTGTAGACAGGCAAACCGGGCAACTTCCTACAGACAACATAGGGCTCAGATCTCCACCTGTCGGCAAGCTTGTGTTTTCCAGGGACCCCCAGATTGCGTAGCAGTACTCGGTCCCCGGGCTGCAGATCTTGCACTCGAACCTTCAGATCAAAATTTCTCTTGTTGCGGGCCCCCCTTTGATCCGAAGCCGCCTGGGCTTGTTCATAGGCCACCTGCAAGCTACGTCTAAGTCTGTCCACGTATCCCTTGTGGGATGTAGCTGAGGTATTGTCTATAGAAGTGCCAAAGGCCAGGTCCACAGGTAGCCTTGCTTCTCTCCCAAACATAAGTCGATAAGGGGAGTAGCCAGTGGCGTCACTTGTGGTACAGTTATAGGCATGTACTAGGGCTGATATGTGCTGACTCCAGTGTTGCTTCTTCTCTGTTTCTAAGGTTCCCAACATGTTGAGCAGGGTCCGGTTAAATCTCTCCGGCTGAGCATCTCCTTGTGGGTGGTAAGGCGTGGTTCTGGTCTTCTTTATTCCTAATGAATCCAAAAGTCTTCGGATCAACCGACTCTCAAAGTCCCTTCCTTGATCTGAGTGGAGTCTCTGTGGTAGTCCGTAATGGACAAAATACTTCTCCATAAGTATCTTGGCCACGGTGGATGCCTTCTGGTCTTTGGTTGGGAAAGCTTGAGCATAGCTGGTGAAATGGTCGGTTATTACCAGAACATTCCCCAATCCACTCAGGTCGGGTTCGAGGCAGAGAAAGTCAATGCATACCAGATCCATTGGGCCTTGACTCTGTAAGTGGCCCATTGGGGCAGCTTGATGGGGTAGGGTCTTTCTCTGAATGCATCGTGCACAGGAATGGCAATACTCCTCTACTTCTGCCCTCATGCAGGGCCAATAGAACCGATTTCTGACAAGCTGGAAGGTCCTTTCTGCCCCTAGGTGACCATGATGGTCATGCAGGGCAATTAGTACAGTCTCTCGGTGCTTCTCTGGAAGAAATAACTGCCACTTATCTTCTGAGTCATCAGAGGGGCCCCTTCGGTAGACCACTCCCTGATGTACCTGTAGCCTGTCCAATTCCTTCCTCAACAGGCGAGCCTCCTTTGAGGGGTGATGTAGGAATTTGTTGGGATCCTGATTCTCCAGGGCTTCGAGGACCAATCTCCCCATGGGGTCTTCCAATTGGTCACACCTCAACTCCTTCTTGGACAGTCTCGGTAGGTTGTCTTCCTCCAGTTGAGTTACCCCACAATAGTGTTTGGGGACTCCTACCATGGTAACCCCTATTTCTTCTGCTCTGGAGCCTCCTCTGGCTTGGAATTCAGCCCCTTGACAAAGGGCCCGCACCCCGTCCGGTGCCACTTGGGTCCAATCTTCCCAGTCATTTGTCGTGGCATGAGACCTCCGGGACAGGGCATCTGCATCCCTATTTCCGGCTCCTGGTCTGTACTTCAGACTGAAGTTGAATCCAGACAATGCGGCCAACCACCTGTGTCCGGTGGCATCTAGTTTCGCGGTGGTGAAGAGGTAGGTCAGGGGGTTGTTGTCTGTCTTCACAGTAAACTCTGCCCCATACAAGTAGTCTTTTAGCTTGTCTACTACCGCCCATTTGAGGGCCAGGAATTCCAGCTTATGAGTGGGGTAATTCTTTTCTGAGGGGGTCAGGCTCCTGCTCACATAGGCCACTGGTCGCAGTTGTCCTTCATGTTCTTGGTAGAGTACACCACCTAGACCTTCATGGCTGGCATCCACATGTAATTCATAAGGTCTGGTAGGGTCGGCGTAGGCCAGGACTGGGGAAGTGGTTAAGCTCCTCTTCAGAGTATGAAAGGCGCTTTCACACCTTGGGTTCCACTGATCTTGAACTGACTCACCAGGCCTCCTGGGCCCTGAGTCATCCTCTTCCCCTTCTGCCTTTAGCAATTCATTCAACGGGCGGGCAATCCGAGCAAACCCCTCCACAAACCTCCTATAATAGGAGCAGAACCCCAGGAAGGATCTGAGCTCTGTTACTGTGGTGGGTCGTGGCCAGGAAGTGACTGCTTCCAACTTCTCAGGATCTGTGGCCACCCCTTCTTCAGACACTATGTGCCCCAGATAGTTTACAGAAGACTGGTAGAACCGACACTTCTCGGGGGAAAGCTTAAGTCCCTCTTCGCTGAGTCTTCTCAATACTTTCTCCAACCTGGCTTCATGTTCTTCCAAGGTTCTTCCAAAGACAATGACATCGTCCAAGTACACAAGGACTTCTATAAGATTCATGTCTCCAACAGTCTTCTCCATAAGGCGTTGAAAGGTAGCAGGAGCTCCAGACAGACCCTGAGGCATCCTATTGAATTCGAAGAATCCCACCGGGGTTATGAAGGCTGTCTTCTCCCTGTCTTCTGGGTGCATAGGGATTTGATAGTACCCACTCTTGAGGTCCATCACACTGAACCATTTGGCTCCAGACAAACTTTGTAGGGCATCTTCTATCCTTGGCGTGGTGTATTGGTCAGGGATGGTTCTCCTGTTGAGAGTCCTGTAATCGATACAAAGCCTCAACGACCCATTCTTCTTTCTGACCACCATGATTGGGGAGGCATAGGGACTTCTAGACTCCCGGATCACACCAGTCTTCTTTAGTTCTACAAGTTGTTCCCTCAGATCCTCCAGATCTGCCAGGGGGACCCGCCTGACCCTCTCTCGGAAGGGCTTATCTTCTTGGAGGCGGATCCGATGGGTGGCACTTCTTGCACACCCCACATCGAATTCATCTTCGGAAAAGATCTTCTCCCACCTGGTCAGCTGGGCCTTGGCTCTTTCTTTCCAAGCCCTGGGTAGGTTCGGGTTTTCCACGGACAGTTTCTCCCAAACATCTCCTCCGTCACCCGTCCCCTTGACTTCGGACCAAGTGACCGGGGCAGCAGGGCTCACCTGACCAAGCAACACTCTGGCAGGGATCTCCATGGGTCCTCCCGTAGTGTTCCTAACACTCACCGGAACTCTGCCATGGGCCTTCTTCAGGGCCTTGAACGGAATCACTTCTGGTATCACTTCCAGGCCTGAGGACTCTTCCCTTGGGTCTGATTCCAGCATGACAAAGGGGCCAGGTTGTTCCCACGAAAGCTTCACAGTGGCCCTAAGACAGGTTACTTCTCCGGGCTGTAGCACTACTCCTTCTCTGCCAAGTCTCCACACCTTCCCTATCCCCTCTCCCGGGGTCTTCTGCTCTAAGACCAGTCGTTGGTAGGCCGTCTTTAGCATGGGATGGATTTTGGTGGCTGAATGGTTTCTCTCTTTCACTAGAGGGGTCAGGAGTCTCCTGACTAGATCCGTGTTTGTCCCAATGATCAGGGAAATCTTGCTGGCTCCAGGCGGCCGGGGACACACAACTGCCAGGGTGTCAAACACTTCAGCCTTCCCAGCCACGGATGGGTCGAAAGTCATCTTTATGGGCAGGTACCCATCATAAGGGAAACTCTGGGTTCCAAGTCCCCATATCTCCAGCTCTTCTATCTTCTGGATAGGCAGATGACTCAAGTGCCTATCATAGAAGTCCCGGTATAGTAAAGTCACCTGTGCTCCGGTGTCCAAAAGAGCTTTAGTATAGACTCCTTCCACTTGAATGGGCACAGTAGGAGACGGGCCCACCAGTTCCTTTGGGTATGGCCGGACTGGGGTCACCTCTTTTTTTTGGCTTTCGACCCTTGCTCTGCTCCTTTTGGACTTTAATTTTTCCTGAGCCTGGCATGCATTGACTTTCTCCCTCTCAATGGGGGCACAAACCCGCTGAGGGATGTTATTGTTCCTTTTAGGTGGATGTTCCTTCTTTGGGGTGCTGTACTTCCACTGAGGGGTCTTGCCCCCTCCCTCTGGGGTACATCTTGGTGGGGGTGTACTATACCTCCTCCATTCTTGGCCTTTTTTTTTAGTTTGGAGCGCACTGAAGATGATGGGCACCCGGTTGACTCCTTCACCGGGGCCCTTTGGAGTTTCCCGCCGGCTTGCAATTATCTGTTCTCTTCTTCTTTGGGCTGGAGCATACGTTAGCAAAGTGGCCACTCCCTCCGCAGTTATAGCAAATCACCTCTTCTCGGTCCTGTAGGGAGGCCGGTGCTGAGGTGTTCGGGAACAACTCCTTTCTTGGGCTTGGTTTCTCTCGTCTTTTCTGATCTTTCTCCATCAAAGAGGTCAGCATCTCCAACACTTGGGCCATTTGCGATTTCAGAGTGTCAACCTCCGCATCTCTTTCTGGGCTCTTGACCGAATGGACCAACACTGGTACAGGTGTGACATTCGCCTTGGCCACCTGCTGATCTTCCTGCAGCGCCTCTTCGTCCCTAATAATTTTTATTAGATCAGAGTAGGTTAGTGACATTCCTCCTCCTGAGGTTTTCAGGTGCAGCCAGACCGGGTCTGAGCGCCGCGCTCCCCTCATGATCTGCTTCATGCGTGCTTCATCTGCATCTTTGGGCAGCATTCCCTTCTTCAGTACAATCTTGCATAACTGCCTGTTCAGCCTTCTAACATATTCTGACAGTTTCTCATTCGGCTGCTGGAGAGTGTGTTCAATTTGATAAATCATCTCTGACACCTTCTCCAGCTGACCAAACTCTTCCTGCAGCATGGCCAGGCAATCTTGAGCTGTACAGTTTTCATTTCCAAACCGGAAGCTCTTCACCGCTTCTGCCGCGGCACCTTTCAGACTTTCTAAGACTCGCTGTCTCTTCTGTGCCTCAGGCACCTCCCATGCTTCTACTGCCTGCAATGCCTGTTCCACCCAAGTGTCAAAATCTTCCTCCCCCGCAGGGACGGGGAGCTTCCCTGAGAAGGTGCTAAGCTTCCGGTAACCGGCCTCCACATGCACCGTACTGCTTTTCTGGCACTTAATTACAAGGTCTCCTAGAGCATTCAACAATTCAGGCCCTATAGCGGCCAGCGGTGATCCCGGGCTTAATAGTTCCTTAAGCTTTTCTGCTTTAGGGGATAGTGGTGGAGATAATTGTGGGAGTGATGGCTTTGGTGTCTGAAACCATTCTTCCTTCACTGGCAGCGTATGTATCAAGTGATAGATCTGATTATCTATGGCTTGTATACTCTGACTTTTAAAATGCTCTGGGATTTCGTTTTTCCATTCTACCAGTGCGTATGTAAACGAGATCACTGGATCTGGCCTAAAATCCATCACCCATGCTTTGTGGCTCGGAGACAGTAACAATACGAGCTGTTTTATCTCCTCTTCCTTCCATCTTTCCCCCGGGAGTACAATGACTACCGCCGCGGTTGGATCGGCGCCAATCGCTGAGCACCACTGTGACATTGCCAGCGGGTCCATGCTGGTACTTCTGACCGGCTTGATTGCAGCGTGCAACGTACAAGGATCCCGGACTCGAGCCCCCACGTGTAGCGCTACCCCCAGTTAAGAGAGCCGCTGATATTGATTTGGGCCCTGCAGTGCACCGCTGTCAACCCCCGGCAATCGGCTCTAACCTCCCGTGGCACAGCTGGTGATAGAGAGATAGGACCGCGTGATCGCAACTGTTGGTGACGCAGTCCTATAACAAACATACACAGAATATACTTTAAAACTCCTATTAAAGTAAGCGGAACTGACACCAAATGTACTTTACCCAGATATTTTACTGAGGCTAATGGGCAAGTAATAAACAACAGTATAACAAGTTGCAGATCCCTGCAATAAACAGTAATAAAGATAAACAGAGTAATCAGAATAATAAAGTATTGCTATGCAACTCTAGCGCTGCCCTTTTACAGCTACTTCCCCTCATGGGTAGACTAACACCCAGCAATGTCTACCTATGCAGTCAGGCCTGACTGATCTAAATGGAAGTTCAGTGAAACAATATTCGCTAGCAATCTCTCGGTGGTGCACTTGAAGAACAACTTTGTAATCCCAACGAATAGTAAAGATAAAGTATCTGTCTTTAAACAGCTCTCACCACCTGGACAAGTCCAAGTCCCTTTCCTCCATCGATTCGTCTAGGAACAGGAATCCACCGACATCCAAGTCTTCAATCCTTCTGGTGTACTGCAGCAAGGAGGATTAGATGTCTCTAAGGCTCTGCTAGGCTGGCAGAGGGCTCTTTGGAAAGGAGCACACGGCCCGGGCTTCAGGCCTTGTGCACACAGCAGTTCAGCACAGACATCCTCTTGCTAGGAGAGGAGGGTCCAAAGAGAGCGACCAAAACTCCGCCTCCCCTTTATAAAGTCTGCCCCAGCAGTCTCTGTTCTGGAGCAATGCACCCTGGGTGCTGCAAGATGTACTGGGAGATGTAGTCTCTTTCTCTCCTCTGCTTTCACTTCCAGTAATGTCTCTTTACTTCCTCCCGACTCACCTCTCACCTGGAACTTCTTATCTCTCTGCATTAAAGGGGAACACCCCGCTACACACATATAATAGGAGGGTGCTACAATTATAGGTGAAGTCAGCCCCCGGCGTCATTCATGTGTCAGATTCTCCCTGCTGTGACTCTACTCTTTTCCACCTGGAAATTCTGGGCATTTTATCCCACTTTTGCATTTAGGGTGAAGGTTTAAGAACCTTCTGTTGCATTTTCCATGATTTCCCTAAAAGGGGAAGCTCTGCTTGTTTCCCCCCCCTCTCCGCTGCCACAATTAGCACCTTTCGGGAGGGGGGAGTGGGTATCTGGTTTTGACAGGTACCTGCTCCCACTCCCCCCCCCCACTGCAAGGGTAGTGGCCAGGTGTGTACATGTATCAGCTGTGGAGGGAATGATACTCCCTGATGTGTTCAGCGGGCACTACCGCTCACCAAACGCAAACGATTCAAGTGAATGGGGCCGCGCTTACAGCTGTCCCACAGCCGCAAGCAATGCACGTGGTTTGAAGCCCAGTGGTGAGGCATTTTGGGGGGCTAAAACAGGTGACTGGGAGGAATATATTGCCTTCTCACTGCCCATTAAACACCTCTTAAAGTGTTACTAAACCCCAGAACCCTGCATTCACTATATCTGGTCTCCCACAGTACACAGAACATGGAAATGCAATTATTTTAGTAAATATAAACTGCTAAATACCCTTTCTCATCAGCAGTATATAGCAGTCTTGTGACTTCTATTAGTGTCTGGTAAAGCTTGTAGGAGGAGTTTTTATTCTCCTCTGACTATCCTATGAGGCTGCATAACCCCTGACCCTCTGTCTGCACAGTGCTGATTGGCCATGTGCTGATTAAAAAAAAAAAAAAGAACAAAACACACCCAACTGAGCATGTGCAGCTTGACTCCAAAGGCCGACTTTGCAGTGCAACTTTGATGAAACTTTGACGCAACTTTGGATGGGTGCGACTTGGATACAACTTTGGCTTTGACCAGTGATAATGAACAACTTTTTCACAACTGTTGCATTGAATAACATTCAGGTATGACTTTCATGCAACTTTTGAGGGTTAACATTGAAGTCTACGGCCCTTAAGTTGGATTAAAATTGGACCAAAGTAGTGCATGAACTACTTTGAAGTCGCTGCAACTTTAGGTCGCACATATATGAATGGTTATCATTGTAAAACATGTGGAACGACTTGTCATGTGACTTTGATGTCCAAAGTTGCATGACAAGTCTCACAAGTGTGAATTTAGCCTAAAGCCTCATACACACGACCGAGAATCTCGTCGTAAATAAACCCGTCGTTTTTCTCGACGAGATTCTTGTCAAGCTTTCCTTGCATACACACTGACAATTCCAAATCTCGTTGTTGTAAAGCGCGGTCACGTACAACACGTACGACGGCAGTACAAAGGGGAAGTTCGATTCCAATGGCGCCACCCCTTGGGCTGCTTTTGTTGAGCTCGTGTTACGGCGTGTTAGTAAAAGTTTGGGGAGAGACGATTCGCGCTTTTCAGTCTTCGTGCTTTCAGTTCGTTTTAGCGTGGCGAATGTGCTATCTCCATTACGAACGCTAGTTTTACCAGAAGGATCGCTCCTGTCTTATACTTGATTCTGAAAATGCGCGATTTTTTAAGACTCGGAAAAGCATACACACGACCGGTTTTCTCGTCGGGAAACAGGCCGATGAGAATCCCGACAAGAAAAACGAGAGTCCTGACGAGAAAATAGAGAGCAGGTTCTCTATTTTTCTCGTCGAGATTCCCGGCAGTTTTATCGACGAGAAACCATACACACCAACGGTTTTCTCGGCAAGAAAGCTCTCCCAACAGTTTTCTTGTCGTTTCTTGACGAGAAAACCGGTCGTGTGTACGAGGCTTCAGGCTCCGTTCACACTAGTGCGACTCCAAAGTGACTGATGCAACTTTCATATGACTTTACACTCTCTGACACTCAAGTCATAAGAAAGTTGCATCAAAGTAGTACAGGAACCTTTTCAAAGTCACTGCAACTTTAAATTGCTTAGATTAGAACAGGTGCCATGAAAATCAATGGGCTGTGACGTGTCATGCATGTTATGTGTCCAAAGGCGCATGGCAAGTCACTCAAGTGTAAACGGAGCCTAAAACATTTTCAGAAATAGAGTGCAGGAACCTAGAAGAGAGTCAAAAGCCTTCAGATGTGGCCAAATGCAGGTCATTGTGACAGCTTGGGTACTTCTGCGTACTGCATTTGGAAGCAGCGGCTGGTATAAGCAGGTAGCTCTAGGTCACTCTACTTTATACCAGGAGCACTTTTTTATTTTTTATTTCCAGAATCAGAATCTCTATGAATTAAACTAAGCTGCTTTAAAAGTGCCTTTCTTCTTCAAACCCTAGATTTGCCACTCCAAGGACCAGACAACAGCTTCTGCTTCTACTGTGCCACTGGGTGGTCTTACATGAAAAAGAGATGTGAAAGAAGGTTCTGCTAACTTGGCCTGTGCAACCTTTCAAGAACCTCACAGCTGTGTAAGAAGACAAGCTCAGGCGAGGAATCTGACACTGTGTCATTGAAAGGAGAGAGGCAGAGGCGTCAGGGTGACCTTATTTACCACTTACCAGCCACCTCTTCATTGTTTACATGTTCCAGCATCAGGACCACCTCGGAGCTCTCAGGGGAGATGGTTGTGATTCACACCTCACTTTAAGGTAATTAACAGATAGCAACTGTCTCCCACTCTATCTAATGAGTCAGAGGGTCTGGTTTACTCAGGTCATCAGTGCAATCTCCGATTGATGCTTTACCACAATTTACTAAATGCCATGTGCATTCATGTGAAATGTACAGGTGTGATTGCTTTGGGATTATGCACACGTGAAGTGTGAAGTCAGACACATGTCCACATGGTCCCTTCCTAACTATTTTTAGGAGTAGGCCTCACTGCGTAGAAATGGACAAATAGGAATTTTACGGATGAATAAAATTATTATTAAGTGTTTTAAAGTAGAACTATTGTTTTAGAACAGACGTCTCCAAACTTTCTAAACAAAGGGTCAGTTGACCGTACTTTGGACTTTTGCGGGGCTCGGACTGTGGCTATTTGGAGTAGAAAAAGTCCCAACATCAGTGGGAAAAAAAACAATGCCCCTCTTTGGTGTCAGTGGAAGGAATTGTTCCCTGTCATTGGTGTCATTGGGAGGAATAGTTCCCCATCATTGGTGTCATTGGGCCCAAGTGTTGGTGTGATTAGGATGAATTGTGCCCCATCATTGGTGCCATTTGGCCCAATTGTTGGTGTTATTAAATTGTGCCCCATTATTGGCGTGTGGATAGGGGTGATTATGTCCGATTGTTGGTATCAGTAGATGAAATAGTGCTCCAAGGGCCAGATAAAAGAAAGCAAAGAGCCGCATCTGGCCACCGGGCCACAGTTTGGAGACCACTGCTCTAGAATAAAACAATGCTGGCAGGCTTTTACTTTATAAGAGATTGTGTATGGCCGTAAATCCCAAATATTAGTACTAAAAAGCCATTACCTTTGTTCTGACTCAAATGTCGACTTATGCAAGAGATATGTAGGCAGGAGTAGTCTATATTCTCCACTGCAGGTGGCACTCGACTGCAGCGGCAATGCAGATGAGGAAGGAAGTTGTGAGGAACTCCGCTCCTGGTGACAGATGCTGTTGGCATTTAGGAGTCTTCTGTCTGCTGATTATCTGGTGCTCAATTGTAAGTGGCCCTGGATGGGTAAGCTTCTTGCAAGGCTTGTTTGTGCTGTTGATTTGGGTGTGACAATACAAAGTTATTTGTAAATCTGGACTGGGTTGCTTTTACTGCCTACCACACCATGCTTCACCTACCCAACATACATATCTCCTGAGACCCAAAAGAAGGTCTATGGAAATACTTACCCACTCTAACCTACTGTAAACCACCCTTCCCAACCCCAAATGTTTATTTACCTGCTTCCCAAGGATGTGGCCTAGCACAGTGTTGATGACAACCTTCAGTGAAATCTTTTATGCATTGGCTGTTCTTGTGGGGTCTATGCCTGTAGACATTCTATGGTGCTGTCTCCAGAGGCCGGAGGCTTTTGGAGATGGTCCCAAAGAAGTCTATTGGGGATCAACTGCACAGGTGAGGCCAGTGCAAGGGAGATTTCAATGCAAGATGTCAACACAGTGGCTTTGGGATGCAGGTTAATATTTGGAAGGGACAGTCACTGTGGGTTGAGGGGATGAAAGATAAATGCACTTGCTTTTTATATCCATTTTATAATGGATAAGTTTTACTTGTCTAAAGTGGCTTTTCAAAAAATCAGAGGCCAAAAAAACCAAGATTTTATGAATGATTTCAAAAAGGAGAGACGTATCCTGGCCCATATTCTGTACTTAGCTCAGGACTCTACTTGACTGATAGGGACTGGACAGGTTGCACTTTGGGTCACATTTGCAGTATCTGTTATTCAACAAACCTTTCAGTTGCGTTAGGCCCCTTTCACAAGAACCAGATTGTGTAGGGGATCTGTGAGCTGATTCCTTGCTGATTGGAGCTGAGTAGGCAGATGTCAAATCTGTATCAGCTCAGTTTCTGCAGAGCATACACAGGCAGAGCCCATTCTGTTCTATGGAGGGGATCGGGAGTAAACAGACTCCGATATCCGCTTACACCCAGCTACCTCTGATCTGCTACACCTAAATTAAAGAAGACTGAGTGCTCTTTCTTTTTTGTTAGCAGGCCTGATTGGTCCCGGAGGTAGGTGGGTGTAAACGGAGTGTATCAGCGTGGAGATCTCCCTTCACTTCCTGTCCTTTAGCCAAAGCAGGAAATCGGAGCAAATCTCTCTAAAATGAGAGAAGTGTCCCCAGAACTAGTGTCCCCCATTAGAAGATTCCCCCTCTATTACTGTCCTGGTGTCAGCCCAAAATTTGGGATTTTCTTTTACCTTCACTTTTGATTATAATGGTAAACAGGTAAAATAGAGAGGGTAAATATTTCTAGGAACACAGAAGCTTTGAAATTAATGAAATGCTGAGGCTGTGTACAAGGGGTGGGGGCAACATTAAGTTCACTAAGTTTAATAGATGCTGCGACTGAGCCAGGACTGCAAACTGTACTGCATATGTGCCCTAACCCAAAGTAACACAAAACAGGTACACAATTTGACCCAAAATATTCAAATATACAGATGCAGTACTAAGAGGTACCACTCAAGGTGTACAAACAAGACCCACCACCTATTGGGGTGCCATGGCTACAGATGACTTGTCCTCGTTCCAAGCTCACCTCCATGATTATGCCCTTTGCAGAGTGAAACTTGGAGGAGGAGGAGGAGCAGGGTCTGGCGAACAATGTTGTTCGTAATGTAATGGTTCCCTATGGAATACAGTTGTTTGAAAAGGAATTGGCAGTGGTGCGGCTTCTTTCACTTTTGGTTTAAATATCCATATTCTTGCATTTGTCTAATTAGGACTCTTTCTTCCTAAGCCCCTTTCAGTTGTTAGTATCAGAGAGCTACTTTAGCCCCAAAGTTATGTCTCATTGCACCATGGTTCATTAAATGAGCTTGTAAGCCAGATTTATGTAGAGGAAGAAAATTTGACTGCAAATGTCGACAAAAGTGCTATAAAAATTTAGACCACGTCATAAGTAAAACAGAGAATAGCTAAATGTTATTTCACTGTCCTCTGAGAGGTACGGCCGGTCATAATATAAGCAATAACTGCACAGAAATACATCTACTTATTTTTATTCATGATATTCCAAATATACTTAGCCGTAGCTATGGGTCGAATTCTGTCTCTCGAGCCTGTGAATGTGGTGGGCCGCTCAGCACTCCAAGCCAAAATAGGCCAGCAATTGACAAATGCGCATAAACATGTCCGTATAGTGGGAGAGTGGAGCACACACTTTGTCTGAATAACCCCACATGATGGAAAATGACTCGTCTCCGCTTAGAAACATTTTCTCCAAGGAGAGAGAGGATCAACAAATCTGTTAGCAAGGGTGCAGTGATTATTTTCTTGCTGGAAAAAAGTGATGAAAATATGTAGAAGGCAAAGTTTTTGTTCCTTTTCCTGATAAATGTGGCCATGATGTGTCATTCACTTGAAGGCTTCTTGGCAAATTTTGTGTTAGAAGCGATGCTATCTGGTCCAGTTACCCAAGAGTCATGTGGGGTAATGGTACCCATAAAGCAGCTTTTTAGCCAGAGGAATGTGTATCCAAATTTCCCAACCTTCTGAAGTTCACATTTAAATGAAAGTTGTAATAGATTTTGGTAAAATTTTCTCTACATTAAAAACTGATATATAAAATTTAGCTAAAGCCCTTATTTTAGTTTTGGATAGAGTAGTGATCGGTTTGGGCTTCCTTCTTTTTGTGCCTGTGTTTGGAGATTCATCTTCTCAATTTGTCCTGGTGAGCTCTGTCAATAGAACTGAAAGTGAGGAAAATCCTAAATTTTGATTTGTCATGCAATAGAAGGGAGATCTTCCAAAGTAGTTAGGTTCTAAAAAAAAATATCCCAAGCTTTGAACATCTCACAGAGCACTGTTCAATCCATCATCCGAAAATGGAAAGAGTATGACACAACTGCAAACCTACCAAGACATGGCCGTCCACCTAAACTGACTGGCCAGGCAAGGAGAGCATTAAAGGGGTTGTAAATCCTCAAGGGTTTTCACCTTAATGCATTCTATGCATTAGGGCAGTGTTTCTCAACTCCAGTCCTCAAGGCGCACCAACAGGTCATGTTTTCAGGATTTCTATTATTTTGCACAGGTGATTTGATCTGTTTCACTGCCTTAGTAATTACCACAGCCCTTTCACCTGAGGGAAATCTTGAAAACATGACCTGTTGGTGCGCCTTGAGGACTGGAGTTGAGAAACACTGATCTAGGGTGAAAAATCTCCTGTCATGCAGCCAGGGCCGCTTATAGAAATCACGGGGCCCCGTGCACAAATTTACAAACAAAAATCCCCCCTCCTAGCACAACCCCCTCTAAATTACCCCCTGTCCCCCCCCCAATCTCTCCTCCCAGCACATATCCCCCCATTCTTCCTCCTCACACATATCGCCCTCCCCAAATCCCCATTACATTTGCCAATGCCAACACAGCCAGGAAGAGGTGTGCTGTGTTTTGTTCTCCCCTCCTGTCAGAAGAGTGCTGGTCTTTATAGTACATGAGACTGGATCGCTCTTACTGTAGATTGCATTGCACTGTACACACACACACACACAGCGCCCCCATCTCCTCCAAAGGCTGCTCAGTGCTCACCTCCCGGTAGCAACAAATGTGGATAGGGGGCGGTGTGTGTACAGTGCAATGCGAGCTACAGTAAGAGCGATCCGGTCTCATGTACTGTAAAGACCAGCGCTCTTCTGACAGGGGAGAACAAAACACAGCACACCTCCCGCTGGCACTTCTTCTCTCATCGCTCCAGGCTCCAAGCTGCCGTCTCCTCATCCCAGCTGTGAGTGCGGGTGGGGAGGGGGTGGGGAGGGAGCTGCAGCTGGCCAGGGGGGGCATAACAACCCACCCCGGAATCCCCTAAATTCAGCCCTGTGTCTCTCACCTAGCAGCTGGAAGCCGGCGGGAGCGAGATGGAAAGAAACCGGCTTTGAGTTGCTGGGTAAGAGATGCTGTCATTCTTTATTCTCTGCTCCACTGATCCTCCTGCTGTCCAGGCCCCCCTGTGTGCCCGGGCCCTCTACAGGAGGGCTTGTGGTCCCCCCTATCAGCGGCCCTGCATGCAGCAGCCCCCCTGAGCCCCCTTTTACTTAACTGAGCCCCATAATTCCCATGACGGGAATGAGCACAACAGCTCTGGCCGGTGTCTCGTGTCCTGATTGGATAAATTGATAGCAGCGAAGCCATTGTCTCCCGCTTCTGTCAATAAAATCCAATGACGCGGGGGGCGGGGCCAAGTCCTGCTGTCTGTGTCAATGGACGCAGCAGCAGGACTCGGGAGCACTTAGAAAGGTCTGTGGCAGAGATCCATTTAATCTTGGGCAGTCTGTGGCAGAGACTGCCCTTTGCTGATTCGTGTGTCATCCCGGCTGCTAGGCCATGTGAGAGGGGACTATCCGGGGTGACCAATACCCACTCTAACATTGAGAGTGGTGAGTGACTTTAAACTTATACCTTTGTCATTTTTGTGGCGAGTGCCTGAACCTTCCCCTATTCTTCTATACCTTCTACTTTTTCAACGTTTACCAGCATAAGAAAATAAAGCCTGACTGTTTGAGGTTTTACATCTGTGTGGACATTGCATTACAACAGACTTTCCTACCCGGACAACGCAGCTGAAGAGGTAACGTGCAAAACCCAAAACTAACCAGCGGCCCTGAAGAGGGTATTGCTACACATGCTTTTAAATAAAAGCAGGGTCCTGGTTGGTCCCTGTGCCCCTAAGGACCTGTGGCCTTATAAAGGCCTTATGTGATCTTAAAAAAAGATCAGTGGACTAATTTGTTATACCCCAAGCAGATCTTAGTTTGCTGATGTCACATTCAAAAATGTTTTAGAGAGTAGAGTATATTTGGCTTTTCATGCTATTGAATAGCTGTCTTTCCAATGCAAATAAATATCCTGAATAAAATAAATAAAAAAATAACTCCAAATACTGTGTCATTGTTTATTCAAGGAGATTTCATTACTGCAGTGCGTTAAAAACCATGCTATACAGACTATATATAAAAGATTGGCTTTTCCTCACTCGCGTCTGACAGACGCGAGTAGAGGAGAGCCGATCGGCTGCTCTCCTGACAGGGGGGGTCTGTGCTGATTGTTTATCAGCGCAGCCCCCCTCGGATGCCGGCCCAGGACCACCAGGATGCCGCCGGAACCACCAGGGATGGCCATCACACTGGACCACCAGGTATTCTCCCCTAGATCACCAGGGAAATGCCAATCTGTGCCCAAGCAGCTGCCAATCAATGCCCAGGCAGCTGCCAATCAGTGCCCATCCACAATACCTACCAGTGCCAGGGCCACCAGGGATTCCCATTAGTGCCATCTATCAGTGCCGCATATCAGTGCCCATCAGTGCCACGTATCAGTGCCCAGCAGTGCCGCCTATCAGTGCCCAGCAGTGCCGCCTATCAGTGCCACCCATAAGTACCCATCATTGCAACCTTTCAGTGCCCATCAGTGTCGCCTATCAGTGCCCATCAGTGCCACCCATGAGTGCCCATCAGTGCCACCTATTAATGTCCATCAGTGCTGCATATCTGTGCCGCCTATCAATGCCCATCAGTGCTGCATATCAGTGCCACCCATCAGTGCCAATTGTCAGTGCCCATCAGTGCCACCTCATTGGTGCCGCCTTATCAGTTCCCATCAGTGAAGGACAAAACTTACTTATTTACAACTTTTTATAACAGAAACAAAAGAAAAACTTTTTTTTTTCCTCAAAATCTTCGGTCTTTTTTTATTTGTTTAACAAAAAATAAAAACCGCAGAGGTGATCAAATACCCCCAAAAGAAAGCTCTATTTGTGGAAACAAAATGATAAAAACTCTGTTTGGGTACAGTGTAGTATGACCGCACAATTGTCATTTAAACAGCGACAGCACAGAAAGCTAAAAATTGGCTTGGGCAGGAAGGGGGTGTAAGTGCCTGGTATTGAAGTGGTTAAGCTGTTGGACTTTAAGTGGATTTTTCCATCGGAAATCTGATAAAGCTGACTTCCATCAGTCTTGCCTACACACCATCAGTCAAAAATCCGACCGTCCCAAACGCCATGACGTAAAACACTCCAAAGAGCCGAGAAAAATGCTTCTGAGCATGCGTCGACTTGATTCTGAACATGCGTGGGTTTTTTCTCCGATGGAGTTCCCCACAGACGATCGGAATTTGCTATTGTTTTTTTAATTTTATTTAAAACATGTTTTATTTTTTTATACCGATGAAAAAAGTTAATCGGTCTTTTTTCATCAGAAAAAACGATCGTGTGTAGGCGGCATAAGGCAAGACAAGCCTTATACTTTGTGCAGCAGGCGTGATAAAAACAACAGTCACTGAAATTCTTCCCCCTTTAGATCAGTGCTCAGTGTCCTCCCAGCTTGAAATGTAAGTAGACAGGCTCCCCTGAGAACCCCCAAGGCAGGACTTCAGTGGCAAGCCTCCTAAATCCCTGAAAGGGTTTGTGGCTGAGCAGGCCCTCTCAGCATGGCCAAGATCCTGGAGTAAGCAGACTGAACCTTTAGCAGCACAGCCAAAAAGCATGCAGCTATCCTGGCTGAGAACTTCCCCTCCCGGACAAGAACCATGCGCTCAGAGGCTCTAAACTATTTATGCACCCCCCAACCACCTACTGGGCAGCACCTTCCAAGGCATTGGCTGGAGTTACATAAATATTCAGGCTGCTCATCTGCCTCTCCCATCCACTATGTTCTTGAAAGCTCCAGAAAACAGGAGGAAGTAGGTAGACCTCCAGCTTGCAGAGCCCAGAGAAGCCCAAAGCGATCACACACAGATCTGCTGGCTACAGGAGAGCAAAATTTCCCCAGCCAAAAACCTAACAGCCTAGCAAGGAGGGTGCTACACTGGTAAGCTGAAAAATATCATAATATTATTTTTGAGTTTAGATACACTTTAAAGTGACTCTATTAGGCCCCTTTCACACTGGGGCGGGCAGGAGCGGTGGCGGTATAGCAGCGCGATTTTCAGCGCTGCTATACCGTCGTTCTTACCGCGGTATGCGGTCGCTAGGGGGGTGAATTTAACCCCCGCTAGTGACCGAAAAAGGGTTAATATTGCCCGCAAACCGCGGCTATTGCCGCGGTTTGCGGGCGGTATTACCGCGCTGTCCCATTGATTTCAATGGGAGACCGCGGTAAAGGAGCGGTGAACACACCGCTCCTTTACCGCTGTAAAGAAGCGGCTAGCAGGACTTTTGGAGCGGTCCTGCTAGCGCACCGCTTCAGTGTGAAAGCCTTCGGGCTTTCACATTGAAGGCACAGGGCAGGATTTTTTCATGCGGTATAACAGCTCTATTATTAGCGCTAAACCGCATGAAAAACGCCCCAGTGTGAAAGGGGCCTTACTCTGGTTTAAAAAGCAAAAATTCTGTTCAAGTATGTATTCTTAAAGAGGAACTGCAGTCTGCTCACATAATTTGTAATAAAAACATCTTTGTCATTTTGAAGGTTCCCTCCTACCACTTTGCATATTATTTTATATATGATGTGATTCTGTACTTGCCAAATATGCTGCAGCAATCTCACTCCACTGAGTCTGGCTACAATCATTTTAACTGTGGGCAGCTGAAACTTCTGCCTGTTCACTTCCTGGATTTACACAGACACACAGAGGCACACCTCCAGCTCTGTAGCTCTTATTGGCCCTCTTATGACTCATCCCCCCCCTCCCTTCCTGGCAAACTCTCACGAGAGTCAGAGAGAGCTGTGCATGATGTCATAAGCCTAAGCTTTTTATCAGACAAGAAACAGGAAGTGGGCTGTATAAGGTATTTACTGGCAGAAAAAAAAATATTTACTATCCAAAGTTAAAAAACAAGGACAGAAGATTTAATAGAGGCAAAGTTGAAAAATGACTGAAGGTCCAAAGATAAAGTCATCTGTGTTTTGCCGAAAAAAAAAAAAAAAAGCGCGTCCCTCTGACTTCAATGCAAAATTGCGACCCCTTGACTGCAATGCAAAATCATGCCCCATTGACTTCAATGCAAAAACGCCCCCTAGTGACCCCTTTCACACTGGGGCGTGGGCAGTGGCGGTTGGTGCTCAAAATTTTTGGGGGGACGCAAACAAACTGAAAAAACCCCACATCAATTGCAGCCACTGTGCCCATCAAACGCAGCTACTGTGCCCATCAATTGCCGCCACTGTGCCCATCAAACGCAGCAACTGTGCCCATCAAACGCAGCCACTGTGCCCCTCAAACGCAACCACTGTGCCAATCAAATGCAGCCACTGTGCCCATCAAGCGCAGCCACTGTGCCCATTAAACGCAGCCACTGTGCCCATCATATGCTGTCACTGTGCCAAATGCTGCCAGGGTGCCCATTAAATGCTGCCAGGATGCCCATCAAATGCTGCCAGTGTGTCCATCATATGCTGCCAGTGTGCCCATCATATGCTGCCACTGTTCCAAATGCTGCCAGTGTCCCCATCAAATTCTGCCAGTGTCCCCATCAAATGCTGCCAGTGTGCCCATTAAATGCTGCCAGTGTGACCCCCCGCCCGCTCGCCGTCTTCCCGCCACTTACCCTGTCTTGGTGGGGCAGCGGGTGACGGCGACGAGCGGGGTCCTTCATGTCTCCTCATGTCCCTTGAGGCTCCTCATGTCCCGTTAGGCGTCCAATAGCGGCGCCTGTTGTTTCAGCCAATCAGGTGACAGGGTAATTAGACCCGGGAAGTGGTTGTATTCGGTTCCCTAACACAAGACTGAGTAATCAGCGAACGCGCAGGCGCACTTTAGCAACAGCGATCGTGCCTTTCCTAAAGGAGCCTGTGCCGTGACTGGCGGCTCCCGCGCGCATGCGCCGGAGCCGCAATACCCGGAAGTAACATCCAGAAAAGATGTCTGCCGCCCGAGCGGTGTACGAGGACAGCTTCAATCGGAGGTGAGTATTACATAATGAGCTAGTATGCTATGCATACTAGCTCATTATGCCTTTGTCTTGCAGGTTTTTTTTTGTTAGGCTTTACTTCCTCTTTAACCACTTCCATACAGGGCATTTTCACCCCCTTCCTGCCCAGACCAATTTTTATTTTTTAGCGCTGTTGCACTTTGAATGACAATTGCGCGGTCATGCAACACTGTACACAAATTCATTTTTTTCCCCCCACAAATAGAGCTTTAGTTTGGTGGTATTTGATCATCTCTGCGTTTTTTATTTTTTGCGCTATAAACAAAAGAAGAGCGACAATTTTGAAAAAAACACAACATTTTAACTTTTTGATTTAATAAATATCACCATTTTTAAAAAAAAAACAACAAATTTTTTCCTCAGTTTAGGCCGATATGTATTCTTCTACATATGTAGCGGGGTCCTCAAATTGATGGGATACACCTGGGCAATAGTGTGACCCAGGTGTATAATTGTGTTAGGATTCAGACCCCTTTTTGTTTCGTGGAGGATTGGAGGATGTAATATTCTCCTTTGCCTGTGGGTGGCGTAGTACCTACAGGCTTCAGGTAGAATCATCCCCTGCAGTGCTCCCTGTTTGGTCTCTTCCCGGAGATGGTATGGCTGGGGCGGGGAACCCGCCGGGCCGTTGAAGGGAGGAGATAAAAGGGGGAGACGCCCTGACCACGAGGTCGTCGTGTTCTTGCGGAGAAGGAGGTCCTCGGAGGAGGAGGGTTGCGGTCTGCACCCAGGGCCCTTAGGCCTGGGTGCGGGAGATCCAGGAGTCTGGTCCAGGTGCCCATGGCCTGGTCCGGAGTCATGTTGGCGTCCATCCCAGGCACCTTTAGCCTGGGGTGAGGTACTATCGAGGAGGCCTGGGGCCCAGTACCTTCGACTGGGTCCCGCTAGGGTGGACTGTCCGAGGGTCCCTGAGCGGAGGGACTCGTACCTGAGGTGAGGAGGCCGGGGAGGTTACCCACTGGAGACCCGGAGCAGCACCAACCCGGTGACAGTGGGCCTCTGGGAACTCTCTTGGGAGGACACATCCCCCTGATAGGGGCCACAGTGCATCGAAGAGGGCTCCATTGCTGTTCATAGGGGTTGCTGGAAGAGACCCCATCTTTCCTGTTCTGTAACAGCCGGATTGGCCTAGGCGCCGCTGGTCATAGTATAGTGGCATAGAACTGAAACGTTAGGAAGTGCCTTGATCTGCTCATCCCACCGTTGGCAAGGTTATAGGTCCCAACCAGTCTGCTGTTAAAAGAGCTGTTTATCGTGCTTTGCTATTGGAGTGCCAAATAAACAAGTGTTGGACCTTTCTTCGGTGTGTAAACTCCGGTTACTGGAAACAGATGGAAGGCTGGTGAGCTTGTAAGTACAGACTCGGTACATTCGCAGAACACATTGGCCCGAGGAAACATCAGGAAGTGGCCTTCACCTCCCTATTGTAATGGGGAGGACATGGGCCGTGGCGCATCTCACTCTCACAACTCAGAAACCCCTAGACATGAGTTGGTGTGTAACGGATGAAGAAGTTGGAGAGAGGGTGAGGCCGCTACACGTGGGGGCTCGTGAGTCCGGGATACAGTGTGTTCTAAAGATGGACTTGAGAATGTCTACATTTGAACTTTGCTGCCCAGAGGAGTTCCGAGCAGATCGGCCATATTACTGGCCAAAGTGCGTCCCTGCTCGGAGTTGTGGAAATGACCCTAACACGGGAAAGGCCCATGCGGAGGAGCGGAAAAAGGGAGAGGTCCAGCCGTGTGACGTACTGCACGTGGGGACTGTTAACGCACTGCGCCACGAGGCACCCCATGGCGACATCGTTCGTGGGCGGAGTCAAGAGGAAGCCCGCGAAAATGTACAGCTCATGGGAGGAGTCTGGCCAAGTGTGGGGATACACGTGGAGACTCCGGCGCGGGGTCAGTGCATGATGGAGCAGCAAACAGTCGCGATGACCTCAAGTGCCCCGTGGATTATGGTTCCTCACCCCACGAGAATGACTTCCTTTGCTGCCCCCATCACAGACACGGGGATAAGACTTAGGCCCCGAGGGCGGTTGGCTCTGTACACCTGCAGAGACACGGAGGCCCTCGGTGTGATCTGTCCCGGCTGCTCGGGACTGGTGGTCACCCTGAAGCCATTCGGGCAATGTGAGGAGTGCAGAGAATTCCTTTTTGAGGTCGAGTCGTCCACAGCAAGGCCCCGGGCCCTTCGCCTCAATCACCTCACGGGTACTGCTACTCCGGAAGGGGAGATCAAGGCCTTTGTCGAGGTTCCTGTGCGCGCTGACCAGGGCGATGGACTGCCCAACAGAGAAAAATCCGAAGATGCTGCTTCGGTCGCCACAAGTTCTTTGCTTCCACCACCGAAGAGGAAAGTTGGCCTAGTACAGGCATCCTATGGACGTGGTCGAGCTTCACCCCGCTGCTTGCCTGGCCTGGATGGCGCCGGTCGAGATGGAAGTCCCGGACATCCCAGTCTTCTACAAGGGTCAGGTGAGCCAGGGGCTGGGACTATGGTGGTGGTTGGAGGTGTCGGGGGCCCATTGGAGGTGGAACCCCCCAGAGAAGATGATTCTGTGTCCACCGGTAGATATCTGCCTGCGGAGATGTATGACACCTCCGACCTAGAGTCGCTGTCTGACTGCGGAGACGATGGCGAGATAGACGAACTGTTCATCCGCAAGGGCTGGGATAAAAAAACACTTCTTGCTTCCCGTGCGGTACGGGATTCGCCTATGTACACAGGAGATAGCACGCCTCGGGTGGAAGACCCGCAGCTTGCGAGGGAGCCTACCCCTCCACCTGTGTCCTCATCTACTGTTACCCCACCTACTTTGGTTGTGGGGATACCCCGCGCTTCTGTGAGAGCGCCGAAAGTCAGTTCCAGGGAGCTGGTAAAGGCACCTCGGCATCCAGAAGCTATTGTGCTGCCCGGAACTGGAGAGAAAGCCACTATGCCACCTTTGGCCCGCTTGCAGAGACTGTTTTGCCATAAAGTAGCTCGGGAATATGGGTGGGAGTACCCGTATCTACCCCGGGACTTGCTGTATGAGGTGGAAGTCTGGAGAACAAGATGGTATGACGAGTTAGTGTGGGACAAGTTGAAGGTGCCCCATGCTCGCAGGTACCTGGAATGTGTGCCGTCAGTGTCTAAGAGGTTTGAGGACTGCAAAGCTGAATGGAAATTGGGGCGCCATATCCATGCTGACAAGATAGTCATTTGCAGAAGAGAAGGAGAAGATGTTGAGTATTCGATAGAGGCATTTGACAAACACCTGAAACCCCTGTACCTGCCGGATCCAAAGTTTTACTTATAGGAGAAAAGAACTCCTGTTTATTTCTTTTGTGCACTTGAACTTTCTGGAAGAGCCATTCCCAGACACGCAGGACTGTGCCCTGTTTTTGTTTTTGTTTGGGCTTTTCTTTTTCTCGTTGGAGACTTGGGGACTGTTGTGTTTTCGTGTTTCCCCTTTTCTTCATGTGCCAAAGGCAAGGACATTTGGGAATAGTGGCAGAGTAGGGAAAAGCTGGAAGAACGAAGATTCGTTGAGTGTCATGACCGCGGCGTTGTCACCAGGTGGCAGTGTTGCGCAACAAATGTTTGAAAATATTTCACCCACACATCACCTTGCTTGTTGGAGTGAGTGGGTCTCTCGGCTGACGGGCCCACTCATCCCAAATGACACGAAATTATGTTAGGATGTTGTTTTTCTTTCCCCTGCAGGAGAATCGTCAGTCAAGATCATTGAGAGTGGGTGGCTCTTAGACAGTGTGGGAGAGGGGCTGTGACTAGGCAGATGTTTAAAGTGTTTTATGACATAAGTTGTTTTATATGTTCCCCATTCCCTGAACAGGTCTTGGCACTTGGGAAATTTAGAGGAACTGCCTCAGGGGTTTCACTCCATGTCACCACTTTATGGGAGGCATGGGTGTGCACCTGACGCTGGGGACCAGCGTCAAATTACAGGGGGGAGTGTGTAGCGGGGTCCTCAAATTGATGGGATACACCTGGGCAATAGTGTGACCCAGGTGTATAATTGTGTTAGGATTCAGACCCCTTTTTGTTTCGTGGAGGATTGGAGGATGTAATATTCTCCTTTGCCTGTGGGTGGCGTAGTACCTACAGGCTTCAGGTAGAATCATCCCCTGCAGTGCTCCCTGTTTGGTCTCTTCCCGGAGATGGTATGGCTGGGGCGGGGAACCCGCCGGGCCGTTGAAGGGAGGAGATAAAAGGGGGAGACGCCCTGACCACGAGGTCGTCGTGTTCTTGCGGAGAAGGAGGTCCTCGGAGGAGGAGGGTTGCGGTCTGCACCCAGGGCCCTTAGGCCTGGGTGCGGGAGATCCAGGAGTCTGGTCCAGGTGCCCATGGCCTGGTCCGGAGTCATGTTGGCGTCCATCCCAGGTACCTTTAGCCTGGGGTGAGGTACTATCGAGGAGGCCTGGGGCCCAGTACCTTCGACTGGGTCCCGCTAGGGTGGACTGTCCGAGGGTCCCTGAGCGGAGGGACTCGTACCTGAGGTGAGGAGGCCGGGGAGGTTACCCACTGGAGACCCGGAGCAGCACCAACCCGGTGACAGTGGGCCTCTGGGAACTCTCTTGGGAGGACACATCCCCCTGATAGGGGCCACAGCGCATCGAAGAGGGCTCCATTGCTGTTCATAGGGGTTGCTGGAAGAGACCCCATCTTTCCTGTTCTGTAACAGCCGGATTGGCCTAGGCGCCGCTGGTCATAGTATAGTGGCATAGAACTGAAACGTTAGGAAGTGCCTTGATCTGCTCATCCCACCGTTGGCAAGGTTATAGGTCCCAACCAGTCTGCTGTTAAAAGAGCTGTTTATCGTGCTTTGCTATTGGAGTGCCAAATAAACAAGTGTTGGACCTTTCTTCGGTGTGTGAACTCCGGTTACTGGAAACAGATGGAAGGCTGGTGAGCTTGTAAGTACAGACTCGGTACATTCGCAGAACACATTGGCCCGAGGAAACATCAGGAAGTGGCCTTCACCTCCCTATTGTAATGGGGAGGACATGGGCCGTGGCGCATCTCACTCTCACAACTCAGAAACCCCTAGACATGAGTTGGTGTGTAACGGATGAAGAAGTTGGAGAGAGGGTGAGGCCGCTACACATATTTTTGGTAAAAAAAACAAAAACACAATAAGCGTATATTGATTGGTTTGCGCTAAAGTTATAGCGTCTACAAAATAGGGGATAGATTTATGGCATTTTTTTTTTTTTACTAGTAATGGTGGCGATCTGCGATTTTTTTATTGTGACCGTGACATTGCGGCGGACACATCGGACACTTTTGACACGTTTTTGGGACCATTCACATTTATACAGCGATTAGTGCTATAAAACTGCACTGATTACTGTGTAAATGTGACTGGCAGGGAAGGGGTTAACACTAGGGGGCACTGAAGGGGTAAATATGTTCCCTATTGAGTGATTCTAACTGTAGGGGGAGGGGACTCACAAGGGAAGGGGAACGATCTGTGTTCCTCTGTACTGGGAACACACATCGGTCTCCTCACCTCTGACAGAAGGTGGATCTGTGTGTTTACACACACAGATCACCACTCCTGCCGTGATCACGGGCAATCGCGGGCGCCCGGCGGACATCGCAGCCGCCAGGCATGCGCACCGGGTCACGAGCGGTACCACGGGCGTGCGCAAGCCCCCTAGACGACCGGAAAAAAAGGACGTCATATGACGCCCGCCTGGAGGGAGGGAGGGGAGTGTTCCTGCCGGCGTCATATGACTATGGCCCAGTACGGAAGGGGTTAAAGGTTTGTTGAATCAATAGCACTTTGAGCAAATGATAGACTCTAACATTTACAGTCTCTCCTCTGCACCAACTCCTGCAGACCATTACTCCTCCTCTGCACCAAATCCTCCAGACTGTTACTCGCAGGACTCCTCTCCTCCTGCACAAACTTCACTGTAACATGTTAGTATCTCCGCCCCATCATCTTTACACTGCACTTGGGATCACTCTGAATAATCCCAGGTGGTTATTGGACTTGCTGAATTTTGATAGGCCAGGGGCCTGCAGTACTCCTTCTTGGTGGCCTAGTTGTTTAGCAGCTTTAGATAGTTGGTGGACTACTGATCCCAGCTAGCCCAACTTGCAAATCCTGTGCCCGCAGGCCACATCGATTTGACACAAAACCCCACAGTCTCTCCTCTGGCCTGTCCCCCAGCTCCCCTGGCTTGCCTCCTCCAGATATCCACTGTGCCTCACTCACCGACATTCTCCTGCTCTTGGTGAAGAATTTACCCGGACATGCGTACCGATTGCTTCTCCAGCTCCTCTGTTCCAGGACACCTCCTCCATGACCATGTAAGGATGAGGCTCCCTCCCAGCTCCCGAGCTCCTTCGCCGAGGCTCACTACCCCCCCAGTTGGGTATGGGCCTCGTGCTGCAGTCTAACACTCCATTCTTTGCTTCACCCAGCCGACAACTCCCCTCCAGTGGGCTGGACCTGATCTTATGTAAGAGGCCTGCCCCTGCCAATTCCAATGGGGGAATGGTCAGGGCTCCTCACATGAGCTCCCTGTCACTCCAATTCCCAGTCCTGCCTCTCTTGCAGAACATTCTCTCTGGAAGCAGGGGAAGCGCCCAAGAATTGAAGGACAGGTGGTCACACCCACTGCTACACTAACCACTCCCTGCCCCCAGATCAAAAACATGCAGCATAGGCCTGCGTACATTTACCTACCTGGCAGCTTTCACAAAAATTCTCATCTCTAACACCTACCTATGGTAGAGGGCGCTACATCAGAACTGATTTCACAAATATTAGATTACAGGGTCGTTAAAGTGGTGGTAAACTCTCTTTACTTTTATCTACAGGTAAGCTTACAATAATGCCGCGTACACACAACCGTTTTTAATGTCATTGAAAAAAACAACGTTTTTCTCGACGTGATTCTTCTCAAGCCTGCCTTGCCTACACACTATCATGAAAAAAAAATGCTCGAGCAAAGCGCGGTGACGTATGAAACGTACGGCACTATAAAGGGGAAGTTCCATTCGGATGGCGCCACCCTTTGGGCTGCTTTTGCTGATCCTTGTGTTAGTAAAGTTTGTTGAGCGACGATTCGCGCTTTTCAGCCTCGTGCTCTTCAGTCTGTTACAGCGTGACGAATGTGCTATCTCCATTATGAACGCCAGTTTTACCAGAACGAGCGCTCCCGTCTCATCACTTGCTTCTAAGCATGCACGTTTTTTTCACGTCGTTAAAGCCTACACACGGCCGTTTTTCATGACGAGAAAAACGAGGACGTGAAAAACAACAAGAAAAATTAGAGCATGTTCCAAATTTTTAATGCCCATTTTTCACGTCGTGAAAAATGCTCTGGAGCCCACACACAATCGTTTTTAATGACCAAATTAAAAAATTGAATTTTTCTCGTCATGAAAAATAATAGGCTTATCTGTAGGTAACATGAATATCTCCTAAACTTGCACCATTTAGAAAATATTCTTGCAAACAGTGGCGGCTGGTGGTTCTATGTTTGGGGGGGTGGCAAACAACCAAACCCCCCCCCCCCGGAAACTCAAACCCCACCATTCCACCCCCCCCTCGGTCTGTCTTACCCCATCGAGGCGGTGGACATCGGCGGGAATTGGGCATCGGCGGGCATCCGAGGAGAGGCGGGGATCGGGACACCAAGCAGCGGCAGGGATCGGGCATCCGAGGAGCGGCGGGGATTGGGGCACCAGGCAGCGGCGGGGATCGGGCGTACAGGCATTGGCCAGCGGCTTTTCTCTTCCTCGCTTCCGCCGTGCGTCTCCTCCCCTCCTCCTACACATCCAATGGGATTACCTGTCCTTTCAGCCAATTGGGTGACGGGTATCAGACACGCTTCCCGATTGGCCGGGAGGAGGATCAGTGTTGCAACAGTGAAAATTAATTTGCTGTTGCAACACAACTGGGCGGGCTCCAGACGCAATGCTCTGCGTCCCGAGCCCACCCTATTTTGAAGTCTATTCGAGCCTCTGGCTCTAATCAGGTGTTTAAAAAAAAAAACCCTGCCGCTGTAATTAATGCGCCCGGCGTGGATAGGAGGAGTGGCACTTGTGCGCCCACAATGGACGAGTCGCCCCTGCTAGCGAACAGCAGCCGGTGATGTCACTGGCGCATGCGCTCTGAAGGAACGATTTACCCGTACCGTTCCTTCAGAGCTCTGTGCATACTAGAACATTATGATATTGCCCTGCAGAACAAAACTTTTTTATTTTTTTTAACAAGAGTTTACTACCGCTTTAAGTAGTGGATGTGTATAGATTATGTTTGAAAATAAGAATATCATTTAGTGTCACTTAAACTTTTAATGCCGGTTTTAAAGAAGAATCACCCCATAACACAGTGCAAGAAATCACTGAATCTGAGCGATGATTTAATAATTCTGCTGGTAGATGCGCCTTCCTTTCTGAGGCCTCCTTCTCTGGGACTCCTCCAGGAATCGGCTGTTCTGTAATCAGGGAACTGTTTGAGATCTCTTTCAATATGTTGGCAAAATAAACGGAATTGCATGTAACTACTGTAATGATCAGCACATGGTAACCAGAGTTTGCAGTTGAGGTTTAAAACATAAACAAAAGCGTGGTTACATGTATATATTGTGGGGTTCTGCTAATCCTTTAAGGATATACAGCAAATGACTTCAAAGGTCTACGGGATGCGTTGAGTGCGCCCCAGGGAGTGACCTAATAATTATGCAGCTTCTTGAGTCTGTGGACTCCTCCATAGGCCCCTAATTCACATATACATCATAGCGGCTACAGGCAGTACAATGTCATTAATGTATAGAGTAGATGAGCGTGATTTCAAGCACTCAGAGGAAGGTTTGCTTAAATCTTGCCGGCTCGTCTATCTCATGGCTTGGTTGCCATGATGGATCGGTAGCTGTTCCTCTGACACCTAGTAGACTGCTTTAGCTCAGCCTGGAATTTGGCTTTCATCAAGGGCTTTGGCTATCATAGTCCTCTGCAGGGTTCAGATACGTTTGAGATCTGTTTTTTTAGATTGTCATTTAAAGATTGTATGTCAACTACAAGTAGGAAAATGATGACTATTTAATCCAGTTGTGTGGTCATTAATCCCTTTGTGACCAGAGGTCATTGAAACCTAAATGTCCAGGCCAAATTTAGCAGCATTGGCATGCATCAGTTAATTTGATAATGACTCTAAGATTGATTTTATTCATTATATATATATATATATATATATATATATATACTATATTACCAAAAGTATTGGGATGCCTGCCTTTACCTCCACATGAAATTTAATGTCATCCCATTCTTGGTCCATAGGGTTCAATATTGAGTTGGCCCACCCTTTGCAGCTATAACAGCTTCAACTCTTCTGGGAAGGCTGTCCACAAGGTTTAGGAGTGTCTATGGGAATGTTTGACCATTCTTCCAGAAGCGCATTTGTGAGGTCAGCCACTGATGTGTACGAGAAGGCCTGGCTCGCATTCTCCACTCTAATTCATCCCAAAGGTATTCTATGGGGTTGAGGTAAGACAAGTTCCTCCACCCCAATCTCGGTCATCCATGTCTTTATGGACCTTGCTTTGTACGTGTAAAGGCAGGCGTCCCAATATTTTTGGTAATATAGTGTGCGTGTGTGTGTGTATATATATATATATATATACAGGTCCTTCTCAAAAAATTAGCATATTGTGATAAAGTTCATTATTTTCTGTAATGTACTGATAAACATTAGACTTTCATATATTTTAGATTCATTACACACAACTGAAGTAGTTCAAGCCTTTTCTTGTTTTAATATTGATGATTTTGACATACAGCTCATGAAAACCCAAAAATCCTATCTCAAAAAATTAGCATATTTCATCCGACCAATAAAAGAAAAGTGTTTTTAATACAAAAAAAGTCAACCTTCAAATAATTATGTTCAGTTATGCTCTCAATACTTGGTCGGGAATCCTTTTGCAGAAATGACTGCTTCAATGCGGCGTGGCATGGAGGCAACCAGCCTGTGGCACTGCTGAGGTGTTATGGAGGCCCAGGATGCTTCGATAGCGGCCTTAAGCTCATCCAGAGTGTTGGGTCTTGCGTCTCTCAACTTTCTCTTCCCAATATCCCACAGATTCTCTATGGGGTTCAGGTCAGGAGAGTTGGCAGGCCAATTGAGCACAGTAATACCATGGTCAGTAAACCATTTACCAGTGGTTTGGGCACTGTGAGCAGGTGCCAGGTCGTGCTGAAAAATGAAATCTTCATCTCCATAAAGCTTTTCAGCAGATGGAAGCATGAAGTGCTCCAAAATCTCCTGATAGCTAGCTGCATTGACCCTGCCCTTGATAAAACACAGTGGACCAACACCAGCAGCTGACATGGCACCCCAGACCATCACTGACTGTGGGTACTTGACACTGGACTTCAGGCATTTCCCTCTCCCCAGTCTTCCTCCAGACTCTGGCACCTTGATTTCCGAATGACATGCAAAATTTGCTTTCATCCGAAAAAAGTACTTTGGACCACTGAGCAACAGTCCAGTGCTGCTTCTCTGTAGCCCAGGTCAGGCGCTTCTGCCGCTGTTTCTGGTTCAAAACTGGCTTGACCTGGGGAATGCGGCACCTGTAGCCCATTTCCTGCACACGCCTGTTCACGGTGGCTCTGGATGTTTCTACTCCAGACTCAGTCCACTGCTTCCGCAGGTCCTCCAAGGTCTGGAATCGGTCCTTCTCCACAATCTTCTTCAGGGTCCGGTCACCTCTTCTCGTTGTGCAGCGTTTTCTGCCACACTTTTTCCTTCCCACAGACTTCCCACTGAGGTGCCTTGATACAGCACTCTGGGAACAGCCTATTCGTTCAGAAATTTCTTTCTGTGTCTTACCCTCTTGCTTGAGGGTGTCAATGATGGCCTTCTGGACAGCAGTCAGGTCGGCAGTCTTACCCATGATTGCGGTTTTGAGTAATGAACCAGGCTGGGAGTTTTTAAAAGCCTCAGGAATCTTTTGCAGGTGTTTAGAGTTAATTAGTTGATTCAGATGATTAGGTTAATAGCTCGTTTAGAGAACCTTTTCATGATATGCTAATTTTTTGAGATAGGATTTTTGGGTTTTCATGAGCTGTATGCCAAAATCATCAATATTAAAACAAGAAAAGGCTTGAACTACTTCAGTTGTGTGTAATGAATCTAAAATATATGAAAGTCTAATGTTTATCAGTACATTACAGAAAATAATGAACTTTATCACAATATGCTAATTTTTTGAGAAGGACCTGTATATACATATGAATATAATGTGTGTGTGTATATATCTATCTATATATATATATATATATATATATATATATACACACACACACACAGTATACACTCACCCACTCATATATATATACAGTGGAACCTGTGATTACGAGCATAATCCGTTCCAGGAGAGTGCTCGTAATCCAAAGTACTCGCATATCAAAGTGAGTTTCCCCATTGAAGTCAATGAAAACGAAAATAATTTGTTCCGCATTGACTTCAATGGCAAGCAATACCGCATGTGGCCAGAGGCGGGGGGCGCCAGGGAGCCTCGGAAACGTCCGAAAAAGCCAGAGGACAACACAGGCCTTTCCGTGCATTTCCGAACGCGGTGTTTGGCTCTGCTTGACTCTGGCGCCCCCCCCACCTCAGGCTAAATGCGGTACTGCACACAGTTTTGGCCTGAATCGTGCTCGTGTTGCGAGACAACACTCGCAAACCGAGTTACGATTTTTAAAAATACAGTACTCGTATTGCGAAAAGCTCGTTAACCGCGTTACTCGCAATCCGAGGTTCCACTGTGTATATGTATATATATATATATATATATATTGTGACAGCAGGAAGGTAAAGTCACCTGGTTGCATCCAGGGGGGTAGATATATTTCGCCCAGATTCAGGCTTTACGCCGACTTATACAACTAGGTGGAGAGTTGTATAAGCCCAGCTGAGGCTAGTGGGCTCATGGATGACTCATACCTCTAGGGAGAGTGTGGGGCGTCGTGCAGACAGGGAGTTGATGAGACCAGCTGAAGCTTGTCAGCTCATTTAGGCCTCTATAAGAACTCCCAGATTCATTAGGTGTTGGCTCATGCCTGGAACCAGACCTGTGTGGACTGTCTAGGGAGAGTGAACCCCTGTGCGGTGAGACAAAGCCTGTGTGGCTATTTGTTTGGACATTGACTAAACCAGGGACTTAGGGACTAGGACAGCACTAGGCTGATCCCAGTTGTTAGTTAGGAAACCTGTATGTTTAGTCAGAGGTCAAGTTGACCAGGATTTATTTTGTTTATGTTTCTTTTGCTTTGCTGTGTTTTGTCACTGTAAATAGAAAATAAACCGCACCTTTTTTGATTTTGAAAACCACAACCTCCGTCTGCTGGGCCTGTTTTTGTGTGGGGAGCCCAACCAGGGGGTCACACACACCCGCTACCGAGTTAACCCCCTCACAGTTGGTGGAGAACCAGTGGCAGTTTTTTTTAAGCCAGCATGGAGGAGATACTGAAACAGCTGGCTCTAGCAAATGCCAATCAACAGCAGACAAATGCAGGTTTGCAAAGGAGCCTTGCAGCCCAGCAGCAAGCTCATCAACAGAGCCTTGCAGCCCAGCAGCAAGCTCACCAACAGAGTCTGGAAGCTCAGCAACAAGCCCAACAGCAATCTGAGGCCCGCTTCATAGACCTGTTACAGAAGCAAGAGCAGAGACTACAACGAATGGAAGCAGTAGTGCAGCAACGTCCGCAGACCAGTGAGGAAAGCCGTCCCACTAATACCGCGTCCTTTGGGGTGAGTCGTTTATTGACAAAAATGACTGGAGAGGATGATCCAGAGGTATTTTTGACCACATTTGAAAGGACTGCTGAAAGAGAAAAGTGGCCTGAGGAGCAGTGGGCTGGACTGGTGGCTCCTCTGTTAACTGGTGAATCGCAGAAGGCTTACTATGACCTAGAGCCTGACCAAGCAAAAGACTATGTGATGCTAAAAGCTGAAATATTGGCAAGGCTGGGTGTCACCCTGGCTGTCCGGGCTCAGCGTGTGCATAACTGGACTTTCCAGCTTGGAAAACCCCCCAGGTCTCAAATGTATGATCTCATTCACCTGAGCAGGAAGTGGCTACAGCCAGAGACTTTGTCCGCACCAGAGATTGTGGAACGTGTTGTAATGGATCGGTTTTTGAGAGCTCTTCCTACTGCCATCCAAAAGTGGGTAAGCCATGGAGACCCAGAGACGGCCGGTGTTCTTGTGGATCGTGTAGAGAAATACTTGGCTACAGAGAACCTGACGGCCTCTTCCAGAGACTCTCGGACTTTCCACCCTAAGACCAGACCATCCCCAGGGGCGGATAAGAGGATTCCAAGGGGTGAGGGTGGAGAGAGTGAGAGGGTGGGAGCTCTGCCCAAAGTTTGGCGAGAACAGCCTGGGAAGTCAGGGGCTCAAGAGGCAGCCAAAAGGATTGTTTGCTACCGCTGCCGGCAAGCGGGACATATTGCAGCAAATTGCCCGGTTGTGGAGGAACCCATGCAATGTGACTTTCTGACGGACAGACGTCAGTCGCTGTGTGCGACAGTCGCATGCACTGCCATTCGGGGAACTGAGAAACATTTATGCAAAATGTGTATTAATGGTAGAAATGTTGTGGTATTGCTGGATTCAGGTAGCCTTGTGACCCTGATAAAGGCTGAATTAGTTAAAACAGAGGTCTCTGGGAATAGCAAGGTAGCTGTCATTTGTGTGCATGGGGACACCCGAGAGTATCCAGTGACTACAGTGTGTTTCGAGACCCCCAAAGGTACCCTCTCTCATCCAGTGGGGTTAGTATCTCAATTACCGCATGATGCCATTGTGGGAAGGGATTTTCCGAAGTTCTGGGAACTGTGGGATGATCCTGGGCCCCCCACTGGTGCCCCTATGTACCAGGAATGTGATAGCCAGAACTCCTCTGAGAGTGGTGAGGACTCTCCAGAATTTCCCTTGTCAGTATTGGCAGGGGAGACTCAAGAAACTGGAGAGGAGCCCACCTCCTCAGACGAAAACCTACCGTCTGTGGAGTTTTCTGATCTGGAGGTTCACAGGGAAAATTTTGCCACAGAACAGTTAAAAGACCCCGCCCTAATAAAGGCACGGGAAAACGTAGTGGAAATAGATGGCGAGTTAGTGAACCCAGATAATACCTGCACTTACCCATACTTCAGCGTAGAGAAGGACCTTCTGTATCGGGTGGCAAAAAGGGCAGAAGAAACCGTTGAGCAGCTTGTGGTGCCCAAACCTTACAGGAAGTTGGTGTTGGAGTTGGCCCATGGGCACATTCTTGGAGGTCATCTGGGGACAGAGAAAACCCGAGAGAGGGTATTACAGAGATTCTATTGGCCTGGGGTGATGAAGGACATAGAAAATTATTGTTCCTCCTGCCCTGTGTGTCAGAGGTCGGCCCCGATGCCACATTTCCATAGCCCGCTGGTCCCTCTACCCATCATTGAGGTCCCGTTTGAGAGAATCGCAATGGATTTGGTAGGTCCTATAATCAAGTCCGCTAGGGGGCACCAGTACATATTGGTTATAATGGACTATGCCACCCGTTATCCAGAAGCGATCCCTCTCCGAAATACCTCGGCCAAAACCATAGCCAAAGAGCTATCTCTTGTTTTTAGCCGGGTGGGTATTTGTAAAGAACTGCTTACGGACCAAGGTACACCCTTTATGTCCCGGGTTATGAAAGAGCTGTGTAAATTGTTCAAAGTGACAAAATTGCGTACATCTGTGTATCACCCCCAAACCGATGGGCTGGTTGAAAGATTCAACAAAACCCTAAAACAAATGTTGAAGAAAGTGGTGGATAGAGATGGAAAGGATTGGGACTGTCTACTTCCTTATTTGATGTTTGCTATTAGGGAGGTGCCCCAATCCTCTACGGGATTCTCCCCCTTTGAGTTACTGTATGGGAGACACCCAAGAGGGCTGTTGGATATTGCCAAGGAGACTTGGGAAAGTGAGAGTTCTCCCCACAGGAGTGTGATTGAGCATGTCGCCCTGATGCAAGATCGAATTGCACAGGTAATGCCCATCGTGAAGGAACATTTGGCCCAAGCGCAGTTGGCACAGCAGAGAGTGTACAACCGTGGAGCCAAGACCCGTACCTTTTCCCCGGGGGATAGGATATTGGTACTTGTCCCTACGGTTGAAAGTAAATTCCTTGCCAAATGGCAAGGCCCCTACGAGATAATGGAAAAAGTGAGCGAAGTGAATTACAAGGTCAGACAACCAGGAAGGCGAAAGCCCGAACAGATCTATCACGTTAATCTGTTGAAAGCCTGGAGGGATAGAGAGTCCCTAGTCGCAGACACTTGGTCACCAGCTCAAACTGGTTGCGTGATTCCTGAGGTTGGAATAGCAGCCACCTTGTCACAACCCCAACAACAGGAGGTTAAGGAGTTTGTGCTTCGCAACAAGGAGGTATTCTCTGAGCTGCCGGGACAAACATCTGGGGTAGAGCATGACATCATTACCCCGCCCGGTGAAAGGGTGAAGTTAAAACCCTATCGGATCCCAGAGGCCCGGCGGGAGGCAATACGGGAGGAAGTACAGAAAATGCTGAACTTAGGGGTGATAGAGGAGTCCCAAAGTGATTGGTCTAGTCCCATTGTGTTGGTGCCTAAACCGGATGGGAGCTGGCGATTTTGTAACGATTTTCGTCAGTTGAACAAAGTTACAAAATTTGACACCTACCCCATGCCACGTATAGATGAGTTGATCGACCGGCTGGGAACAGCCCGATACATGACGACTCTTGACCTCACAAAAGGGTATTGGCAAATCCCCCTGGCCAAGTCGGCCAAAGAGAAAACCGCATTTGTAACCCCAGACGGGGCGTTCCAATATAAAAGAATGCCGTTCGGGTTACAGAATGCGCCGGCCACATTCCAGCGGAAAATGGACCAGATGCTGAGGCCCCATCGGAAGTATGCTGCGGCTTACCTGGATGACGTAATTGTCCATAGCACAGATTGGGCCTCACATCTGCCAAAAGTGCAAGCAGTCCTGGACTCTGTTCGGGAAGCGGGGTTTACGGCTAACCCCAAGAAGTGTACCATTGGGCAGGAGGAGGCCAAATATCTTGGGTACACCATTGGGAGGGGAGTAATAAAACCCCAACTCAACAAAGTCGAGGCCATCCAGAGTTGGCCACGTCCCAACAGCAAGAAGCAGGTACGAGCCTTTCTGGGAATCGCTGGGTATTATCGGCGATTCATTCCCCACTTTGCTTCTAAGGCTGTGCCCCTAACCAACCTGACGAAGGGGAAAGGGTCGGTCATGATTAAATGGACCCCCGAGGCTGAGGCAGCATTCCAATTCTTGAAACAAGCCTTATGTAGCCAGCCAGTGTTGTACTCACCCGACTTCTCTAAAGACTTTGTCGTACAAAGTGATGCGTCAGATGTGGGGTTAGGAGCAGTATTGTCCCAGGTCTGGAACGGGGAAGAGCACCCAGTCATTTACCTCAGCAGGAAGTTGAAGTCCCATGAGGTAAATTACGCCACCGTTGAAAAGGAGTGTTTAGCGGTGAAGTGGGCTCTAGATTCCCTTCGGTACTACCTGCTAGGTAGGCACTTTGACATGGTTACGGATCACGCTCCGTTAAAGTGGATGGCTCAAAACAAGGAAACAAATAGAAGAGTGAATAGGTGGTTCCTGGCCCTCCAGGAATTCAACTTCACAGTAAAGCATCGCCCTGGTGTTCAAATGGGGAATGTGGATGCTTTGTCTCGAGTACATGAATGCCTGATTGCTGGTGTTCCAACCCCGAGGTTAAAACAAGAGGGGGGGGTATGTGACAGCAGGAAGGTAAAGTCACCTGGTTGCATCCAGGGGGGTAGATATATTTCGCCCAGATTCAGGCTTTACGCCGACTTATACAACTAGGTGGAGAGTTGTATAAGCCCAGCTGAGGCTAGTGGGCTCATGGATGACTCATACCTCTAGGGAGAGTGTGGGGCGTCGTGCAGACAGGGAGTTGATGAGACCAGCTGAAGCTTGTCAGCTCATTTAGGCCTCTATAAGAACTCCCAGATTCATTAGGTGTTGGCTCATGCCTGGAACCAGACCTGTGTGGACTGTCTAGGGAGAGTGAACCCCTGTGCGGTGAGACAAAGCCTGTGTGGCTATTTGTTTGGACATTGACTAAACCAGGGACTTAGGGACTAGGACAGCACTAGGCTGATCCCAGTTGTTAGTTGGGAAACCTGTATGTTTAGTCAGAGGTCAAGTTGACCAGGATTTATTTTGTTTATGTTTCTTTTGCTTTGCTGTGTTTTGTCACTGTAAATAGAAAATAAACCGCACCTTTTTTGATTTTGAAAACCACAACCTCCGTCTGCTGGGCCTGTTTTTGTGTGGGGAGCCCAACCAGGGGGTCACACACACCCGCTACCGAGTTAACCCCCTCACAATATATATATATATATATATATATATATATATATATATATATATATACATACACTCACAGTATACACTCAACCACTCACCGGCCACTTTATCAGGTTTTACACCTTGCTAGTACCGGGTTGGACACCCTTTTGCCTTCAGAACTGTCTTAATTCTTCGTGGCATAGATTCAACAAGGTGTTGGAAACATTCCTCAGAGATTTTGGTCCATAGTGACATGATAGCATCACACAGTTGCTGCAAATTTGTCGGCTGCACATCCATGATGCGAATCTCTAATTCCACCACATCCCAAAGGTGCTCTATTGGATTGAGTATCACTTAAACTTTTAATGCCGGTTTTAAAGCCTGTAAAGTCACACTTGTTTCCCGTGCTTAGAACTGTCCCTGCACAAAGTGTAATTTCTGAAGGAAAAAAAATAATTTAAAACTTACGCGCGGCTATAATGAACTGTCGGCTCCCGGCAATACATAGGAAAGTCAAAAAAAATGCGTGGGGGTCCCCCCAAATTCAATTACCAGGCCCTTCAGGTCTGGTATGGATATTAAGGGGAACCTTGCCGCAAATTTTAAAAAAAAAATGCGTTTTCTGGTATGCGATATTAAGGTTCCCCTTAATATCCATACCAGACCTAAAGGGCCTGGTAATTGAATTTGGGGGGATTACCACGCATTTTTTTTTTTTTTTACCAATGACTTTTCTATGTATTGCCGGGAGCCGACAAATCATTAATAGCCGCGTTTTGTGAGTTTTAAATGACTTTTTTTCCTTCAGAAATGACACTTTGTGCAGGGACAGTTCTAAGCACGGGAAACAAGCGCTACTTTACAGGCATACTTTACACACCCCCCAGGTACAAAATTTAAAGGAATATTTAACTTTTATTGTTTCACATTAAGCATTATTAAAACCACTGCTCCCGAAAAAACAGCCATTTTTAAAACTTCTTTTTGCATTGATACATGTCCCCTGGGGCAGGACCCGGGTCCCCAAACACTTTTGAGGACAATAACTTGCATATTAGCCTTTATAATTAGCACTTTTGATTTCGAACGTTCGAGTCCATTGTATTTAATAGGGTTCTAAAGTTTGCGCAAACTTTCTGTCTGTTCGCAGGTTCTGGTGCGAACCGAACAGGGGGGTGTTCGGCTCATCCCTAGTGTTGTGCATTCAGAGATGGTATTCTCCATACCTTGCTTGTAACAAGTGGTTATTTGAGTTACTGTTGCCTTTCTATCATCTGGAACCAGTCTGCCTATTCTCCTCTGACCTCAACAAGGCATTTTCCTCCACACAACTGCTGCTTACTGGATATTTTCTCTTTTTCGGACCATTCTCTGCAAACTCTAGAGATGGTTGCGCATGAAAATTCCAGTAGATCAGCAGTTTTTGAAATACTCAGAGCAGCCCTTCTGGCACCAACAACCATGCCATATATATATATATATGTATGTATGTTATCTCCACCCTCATCCAGCCCGCTCCAGTTCTGCAGCTCTCCTTGGCGCTACTGCTTTGACTCATCCCTCCTCCACTCTCCTGCCCCCCCTCTCCCTTGATGGCAAACTCTAATGAGAGTGAGGCCTCGTACACACGAACGAGTTTCACCGCAAAAACCAGCAAGAAACTTGCTGGCAGAGATTTTTTGCCGAGAAACTCGTTCGTGTGTATGGTTTCTCGTCAAGAAAAGCGACAAGTATCTCGACGAGAAAATAGAGAACCTGCTCTCTATTTTCTCGTCGAGATTCTCGTCGGCATGTTTCTCGACGAGAAAAGTGAGTGTGTGTACACTTACCTGTCCTCCCGGAAGCCCGCGCATGTTCAAAATGAATTTGACGCATGCGCGGTAGCTTCCTAGGCATACGTAGGGTATACCAAGATGGCGGCGACGGCATCGAATGTGACGAGCGCATGCTCGTCGTAGTCGATGACGTCACCGCGTACGCTCCATTCAAAGAACCGCGGGTTCTTTGAATCGAGCGTGTGTACACTCGGCCGGGACAATTTTCTTGTCCAAGAATCTCGTCTAAAAAAACGACATGTTTTTTTCAACGAGAATCTCGGCCGTGTGTACGAGGCCTGAGAGAGAGAACTGTGCATGATGTCATAATGTCTGTGCATGATGTCTTAAAGCCCTGATTAAGACCCTCTGTTACCAAAGTAATCGCTATTTGACCCAGGTAGCCTTACCTTGGTCCCATTCTTTATGCAAGATGTCATAAGCCTAGGCAAATTACCAGACAAGAAAGGGGAAGTGGGCTGTATAAGGTATTTACTGGAAGAAGAAAAAATATTTGCTATCCAAAGTTAAAACAACAAGAGCAGAAGATTTAATAGATGGAAAAATGAAAAAATGACTGACGGTCCGCTTTAAGCAGATTCACACTACCCACCAGGGAGAGTGGAAAGAATTGCCATGGGGTACACCTACAAGTAACTTGTTTGAATAAGGGATAGAGATTGAGTTCCAAGTAGTTAATCTCCCCACCAACTGTCACCCCTAGCTGGGTGAATTATTCGACCCAACAAAGAGGAGTCTTAAGCCTCGTACACGCGGCCGGTTTTCTTGGCAAGAAACCACAAGAAAACTGCTGGGAGAGCTTTCTTGCCGAGAAAACCGTTCGTGTGTACGACGATTTCAGGTTTCTCGTCGGGAAATCTGCCCAAAATCTTGATGAGAAAAACAGAGATCCTGCTCTCTATTTTCTCGTCGGGATTCTTGACGGCCTATTTCCCGACGAGAAACCCGAGCGTGTGTATACTTACCTGCCTCCATGGAAACCCGCGCATGCTCAAAATGACTTTGACGCATGCGCGGTAGCTTCCAAGGCATAGGTAGGGTGAAGCAAGATGGCAGCGACGGCATCGAATGTGACGAGCGTATGCTCGTCGTAGTCGATGACGTCACACGTTCATGCCATTGAAAAGAACGGCGGTTCTTTTGAATCGTACATGTGTACACTCGGCCGTCACAAGATTCTTGTCAAGAATCTCGTCAGGAAAAACGACAGTTTTTTTCCTGACGAGATTCTCGGCCGTGTGTACTAGTCTTTAGGACAGGAAGAATGCAGCAGAAAGAGTACTAATTTGTCCCAGGTAATTCTACTACCAGAGTAGGAGCCAAACTCCCAAAGGGGTTCCAATTCCAGTGCAAGGGGGCAGCCCGGCCTTGTAGCCCTTAACTGAGTCAAAATGGGACCAATATAGTATCATTCGTTCCTACTCAAGCAGTAGGAGCTGAAAAAAGAAGCTGTACCCACAAAATAAACTGGGGGCCATAACTAAATTTCCGTAGGACCGCCCAGAGGTACTGTATGTCTACTTCACAAAGTCAAAAGCTTTTTCAGTATCCAGAGAAGTCCCCACCCCGGGCAGTCTGAGGAAGTCAAGGCCATCTACAAATATTGATATCGGTAACCCCTCTCCGACTATGAACCCATACTGGTCAGTAAGAACCCATGCTGTAACACCAACATTTAACTGACGAGCTAGAATTTTAGTGAGAAGTTAGGCATCCACATTAAGCAGAGAGATTATTATACAGGATTTCTGTAGCCCGAACAGTTTGCGCAGTGTTTTACAATATAAAGGAATATAAAGAGAGATTGGAAGATAGGAGGAACAAAGATCTAGAGAAGCCCGAAGTAAAATAAAAAAATGAAATGGAACGGAGGGCAGACATGACAGGGGGGACAGTGCCCAGGGACAGGGGTTTTTGTAAGAGCTCACCTGATTGGTGGGTAGCAGAAGGAGGAGTGGTCAGCAGGAAGTTAAGAAGGAAAGGGTCCCTCCCCAGCACCAGTGTCAGCAGGAGGAATGAGCTTCCCACCCACCCTCCCTGTTATGGTTGGTATTTTGGCTGTCTTTTGTGCTAATACAATTTTTTCCACAGAGCAGTTGTGTCCAGGATGTCGTGGCAGAGGCGGGTGTTGGTCTTTGCGGGTGAAGGAAGAAACCTCGGATACGGAAGAGTTTGGGACCCATCGGTGGTATGAGTCCCATTGGTGGTATTCCAGCTAACAGTGGTTTAGTTGGAATTTGGTTAACGGGTGCACTGCGGTCAGTGGTTTGTTTGTCTCCAAGCTATGTCAGCTGGAGGCCTATTTAGGTTAAAGGTACCGCAGTGCATGATTATGATCGTGTGGCAATTTTGGGGTTTCCTGCAAAGACCAACGCGAGTATTTGACTGATGGGTGGTGGTTTAACAGATGTTTTATACAGTTATGTTAATTTAATTGAGTTGTTAATAAAGAGGCTGATACGGCCAATATTTACTCCAGCTTGGTATGGTCTCCATTAATGGGGTAAGGGGAAGGGGAATTGGAGTTGGGTTGGTCTGGCAGATAGGTGGTAAGTATCGAGCATCTGTTATACAATAGTTAAGGTTCTTACCAGGGATTGGGGATCCACCTACACCTACATCACTAGGGTGTCCTGAATGCAGTCCACAAGTGCAGGGAGAGGAAATGACTCTTAACTAGGGATGAGCTTCGTGTTCGAGTCGAACATACGTTCGACTCGAACATTGGCTGTTCGATCGTTCGACGAAGATCGAACGATTTGGGCCGTTCGCGCCAAATTCGAGTGACGCGAACGGCCCACAATGCACTACGCCATCGCAGTGTCATCCAGGCGCTGTGATTGGCCAAGCATGCACTGTGACCCCGCATGCTTGGCCAATCACAGCGCCGGCAGCGAGGAGAGCAATGATTGGCCACAGGCAGGATGCCTGTGGCCAATTATTGCTGAGGGTGTTTAGTACACGCCCCACACTATAAAAGGCCGCCAGCACGGCGGCCTAGTGTAGTGTGTTCCGGAGCAGGGATAGAGTAGCATAGGCAGGGACAGTGACTGTTATTTCTTTCTTGCTTAACCTGGATTCCTTTAGTTTAGGGAAAGAGAAGGATAGGTAGGGAGAGTGTCAGTGTGTTTTGTGCTTCTGCTATAGTGTGCTTAAAAAAAACATTTATTCTAGGGACAGAAAACTCTAGGTAGGGACAGTGTCAGTTTCTTTCACTCTGCAAGTCCTTGTTTCCAGGGACCTGTAAGGACAGTGAGTTAATTGTCCTTGTGCTATATTGTGCTTAAAAAAAACATTTATTCTAGGGACAGAAAACTCTAGGTAGGGACAGTGTCAGTTTCTTTCACTCTGCAAGTCCTTGTTTCCAGGGACCTGTAAGGACAGTGAGTTAATTGTCCTTGTGCTATATTGTGCTTAAAAAAAACATTTATTCTAGGGACAGAAAACTCTAGGTAGGGACAGTGTCAGTTTCTTTCACTCTGCAAGTCCTTGTTTCCAGGGACCTGTAAGGACAGTGAGTTAATTGTCCTTGTGCTATATTGTGCTTAAAAAAAACATTTATTCTAGGGACAGAAAACTCTAGGTAGGGACAGTGTCAGTTTCTTTCACTCTGCAAGTCCTTGTTTCCAGGGACCTGTAAGGACAGTGAGTTAATTTTCCTTGTGCTATATTGTGATTAAAAAAAACATTTTTTCTAGGGACAGAAAACTGTAGGTAGGGAGAGTGTTTTTTTTCTTTCACTCTGCAAGTCCTTGTTTCCAGGGACCTGTAAGGACAGTGAGTTAATTGTCCTTGTGCTATATTGTGCTTAAAAAAAACATTTATTCTAGGGACAGAAAACTCTAGGTAGGGACAGTGTCAGTTTCTTTCACTCTGCAAGTCCTTGTTTCCAGGGACCTGTAAGGACAGTGAGTTAATTGTCCTTGTGCTATATTGTGATTAAAAAAAACATTTATTCTAGGGACAGAAAACTCTAGGTAGGGACAGTGTCAGTTTCTTTCACTCTGCAAGTCCTTGTTTCCAGGGACCTGTAAGGACAGTGAGTTAATTTTCCTTGTGCTATATTGTGATTAAAAAAAACATTTTTTCTAGGGACAGAAAACTGTAGGTAGGGAGAGTGTTTTTTTTCTTTCACTCTGCAAGTCCTTGTTTCCAGGGACCTGTAAGGACAGTGAGTTAATTGTCCTTGTGCTATATTGTGCTTAAAAAAAACATTTATTCTAGGGACAGAAAACTCTAGGTAGGGACAGTGTCAGTTTCTTTCACTCTGCAAGTCCTTGTTTCCAGGGACCTGTAAGGACAGTGAGTTAATTTTCCTTGTGCTATATTGTGATTAAAAAAAACATTTTTTCTAGGGACAGAAAACTGTAGGTAGGGAGAGTGTTTTTTTTCTTTCACTCTGCAAGTCCTTGTTTCCAGGGACCTGTAAGGACAGTGAGTTAATTGTCCTTGTGCTATATTGTGCTTAAAAAAAACATTTATTCTAGGGACAGAAAACTCTAGGTAGGGACAGTGTCAGTTTCTTTCACTCTGCAAGTCCTTGTTTCCAGGGACCTGTAAGGACAGTGAGTTAATTGTCCTTGTGCTATATTGTGATTAAAAAAAACATTTATTCTAGGGACAGAAAACTCTAGGTAGGGACAGTGTCAGTTTCTTTCACTCTGCAAGTCCTTGTTTCCAGGGACCTGTAAGGACAGTGAGTTAATTTTCCTTGTGCTATATTGTGATTAAAAAAAACATTTTTTCTAGGGACAGAAAACTGTAGGTAGGGAGAGTGTTTTTTTTCTTTCACTCTGCAAGTCCTTGTTTCCAGGGACCTGTAAGGACAGTGAGTTAATTGTCCTTGTGCTATATTGTGCTTAAAAAAAACATTTATTCTAGGGACAGAAAACTCTAGGTAGGGACAGTGTCAGTTTCTTTCACTCTGCAAGTCCTTGTTTCCAGGGACCTGTAAGGACAGTGAGTTAATTGTCCTTGTGCTATATTGTGATTAAAAAAAACATTTATTCTAGGGACAGAAAATTCTAGGTAGGGACAGTGTCAGTTTCTTTCACTCTGCAAGTCCTTGTTTCCAGGGACCTGTAAGGACAGTGAGTTAATTTTCCTTGTGCTATATTGTGATTAAAAAAAACATTTTTTCTAGGGACAGAAAACTGTAGGTAGGGAGAGTGTTTTTTTTCTTTCACTCTGCAAGTCCTTGTTTCCAGGGACCTGTAAGGACAGTGAGTTAATTGTCCTTGTGCTATATTGTGCTTAAAAAAAACATTTATTCTAGGGACAGAAAACTCTAGGTAGGGACAGTGTCAGTTTCTTTCACTCTGCAAGTCCTTGTTTCCAGGGACCTGTAAGGACAGTGAGTTAATTGTCCTTGTGCTATATTGTGATTAAAAAAAACATTTATTCTAGGGACAGAAAACTCTAGGTAGGGAGAGTGTTTTTTTTCTTTCACTCTGCAAGTCCTTGTTTCCAGGGACCTGTAAGGACAGTGAGTTAATTGTCCTTGTGCTATATTGTGCTTAAAAAAAACATTTATTCTAGGGACAGAAAACTCTAGGTAGGGACAGTGTCAGTTTCTTTCACTCTGCAAGTCCTTGTTTCCAGGGACCTGTAAGGACAGTGAGTTAATTGTCCTTGTGCTATATTGTGATTAAAAAAAACATTTATTCTAGGGACAGAAAACTCTAGGTAGGGACAGTGTCAGTTTCTTTCACTCTGCAAGTCCTTGTTTCCAGGGACCTGTAAGGACAGTGAGTTAATTTTCCTTGTGCTATATTGTGATTAAAAAAAACATTTTTTCTAGGGACAGAAAACTGTAGGTAGGGAGAGTGTTTTTTTTCTTTCACTCTGCAAGTCCTTGTTTCCAGGGACCTGTAAGGACAGTGAGTTAATTGTCCTTGTGCTATATTGTGCTTAAAAAAAACATTTATTCTAGGGACAGAAAACTCTAGGTAGGGACAGTGTCAGTTTCTTTCACTCTGCAAGTCCTTGTTTCCAGGGACCTGTAAGGACAGTGAGTTAATTGTCCTTGTGCTATATTGTGATTAAAAAAAACATTTATTCTAGGGACAGAAAACTCTAGGTAGGGACAGTGTCAGTTTCTTTCACTCTGCAAGTCCTTGTTTCCAGGGACCTGTAAGGACAGTGAGTTAATTTTCCTTGTGCTATATTGTGATTAAAAAAAACATTTTTTCTAGGGACAGAAAACTGTAGGTAGGGAGAGTGTTTTTTTTCTTTCACTCTGCAAGTCCTTGTTTCCAGGGACCTGTAAGGATAGTGAGTTAATTGTCCTTGTGCTATATTGTGCTTAAAAAAAACATTTATTCTAGGGACAGAAAACTCTAGGTAGGGACAGTGTCAGTTTCTTTCACTCTGCAAGTCCTTGTTTCCAGGGACCTGTAAGGACAGTGAGTTAATTGTCCTTGTGCTATATTGTGATTAAAAAAAACATTTATTCTAGGGACAGAAAACTCTAGGTAGGGACAGTGTCAGTTTCTTTCACTCTGCAAGTCCTTGTTTCCAGGGACCTGTAAGGACAGTGAGTTAATTTTCCTTGTGCTATATTGTGATTAAAAAAAACATTTTTTCTAGGGACAGAAAACTGTAGGTAGGGAGAGTGTTTTTTTTCTTTCACTCTGCAAGTCCTTGTTTCCAGGGACCTGTAAGGACAGTGAGTTAATTGTCCTTGTGCTATATTGTGCTTAAAAAAAACATTTATTCTAGGGACAGAAAACTCTAGGTAGGGACAGTGTCAGTTTCTTTCACTCTGCAAGTCCTTGTTTCCAGGGACCTGTAAGGACAGTGAGTTAATTTTCCTTGTGCTATATTGTGATTAAAAAAAACATTTTTTCTAGGGACAGAAAACTCTAGGTAGGGACAGTGTCAGTTTCTTTCACTCTGCAAGTCCTTGTTTCCAGGGACCTGTAAGGACAGTGAGTTAATTTTCCTTGTGCTATATTGTGATTAAAAAAAACATTTATTCTAGGGACAGAAAACTCTAGGTAGGGACAGTGTCAGTTTCTTTCACTCTGCAAGTCCTTGTTTCCAGGGACCTGTAAGGACAGTGAGTTAATTGTCCTTGTGCTATATTGTGCTTAAAAAAAACATTTTTTCTAGGGACAGAAAACTCTAGGTAGGGAGAGTGTTTTTTTTTTTTCACTCTGCAAGTCCTTGTTTCCAGGGACCTGTAAGGACAGTGAGTTAATTTTCCTTGTGCTATATTGTGATTAAAAAAAACATTTATTCTAGGGACAGAAAACTCTAGGTAGGGACAGTGTCAGTTTCTTTCACTCTGCAAGTCCTTGTTTCCAGGGACCTGTAAGGACAGTGAGTTAATTTTCCTTGTGCTATATTGTGATTAAAAAAAACATTTTTTCTAGGGACAGAAAACTGTAGGTAGGGAGAGTGTTTTTTTTCTTTCACTCTGCAAGTCCTTGTTTCCAGGGACCTGTAAGGACAGTGAGTTAATTGTCCTTGTGCTATATTGTGCTTAAAAAAAACATTTATTCTAGGGACAGAAAACTCTAGGTAGGGACAGTGTCAGTTTCTTTCACTCTGCAAGTCCTTGTTTCCAGGGACCTGTAAGGACAGTGAGTTAATTTTCCTTGTGCTATATTGTGATTAAAAAAAACATTTTTTCTAGGGACAGAAAACTGTAGGTAGGGAGAGTGTTTTTTTTCTTTCACTCTGCAAGTCCTTGTTTCCAGGGACCTGTAAGGACAGTGAGTTAATTTTCCTTGTGCTATATTGTGATTAAAAAAAACATTTTTTCTAGGGACAGAAAACTGTAGGTAGGGAGAGTGTTTTTTTTCTTTCACTCTGCAAGTCCTTGTTTCCAGGGACCTGTAAGGACAGTGAGTTAATTGTCCTTGTGCTATATTGTGCTTAAAAAAAACATTTATTCTAGGGACAGAAAACTCTAGGTAGGGACAGTGTCAGTTTCTTTCACTCTGCAAGTCCTTGTTTCCAGGGACCTGTAAGGACAGTGAGTTAATTTTCCTTGTGCTATATTGTGATTAAAAAAAACATTTTTTCTAGGGACAGAAAACTGTAGGTAGGGAGAGTGTTTTTTTTCTTTCACTCTGCAAGTCCTTGTTTCCAGGGACCTGTAAGGACAGTGAGTTAATTTTCCTTGTGCTATATTGTGATTAAAAAAAACATTTTTTCTAGGGACAGAAAACTGTAGGTAGGGAGAGTGTTTTTTTTCTTTCACTCTGCAAGTCCTTGTTTCCAGGGACCTGTAAGGACAGTGAGTTAATTGTCCTTGTGCTATATTGTGCTTAAAAAAAACATTTTTTCTAGGGACAGAAAACTGTAGGTAGGGAGAGTGTTTTTTTTTTTTCACTCTGCAAGTCCTTGTTTCCAGGGACCTGTAAGGACAGTGAGTTAATTGTCCTTGTGCTATATTGTGCTTAAAAAAAACATTTATTCTAGGGACAGAAAACTCTAGGTAGGGACAGTGTCAGTTTCTTTCACTCTGCAAGTCCTTGTTTCCAGGGACCTGGAGAGACATTGAGTGAATTGTCCTTGTGCTATATTGTGATTAAAAAAAACATTTATTCTAGGGACAGAAAACTCTAGGTAGGGACAGTGTCAGTTTCTTTCACTGTGAAAGTCCTTGTTTCAAGGGACAGAGAAGGACACCTGAAGGTAGCCCTTATTGCTTTTTTCCCATCTCCCTGCAGGCCATCTATTAGAATGTCTGGAAGGCAAACAAGGAGAGGCAGACAGTCAGGAGGCAATAAAAGAGGGCAAGCAGGCTCTGTGTCTGGGGGCAACAGTGCTGGTCGTGGACGCGGTGCATTGTCATCAGCACATGGCCATGGGACACGCTTGTCCTTCTTTTCGGCAGCTGGACATGTTGAGCCACATCATGCCGAAGACTTGGTAGAGTGGATGACCAAGCCCTCCTCCTCCTCCTCATCCTCTCTCACCCAGGCTCAGGGTACTGGAAAAGCAGCTGCCAAAGCGTCGTCTTCCCTGGTATCAATGTCAGACAAATCATCAGTCACTCCTTCCCTAGACCCACCATGTCCTCCTCCTGAGGAGTCCCCCGAACTGTTTCAGCACAGTGTTGGGTACATGCTCCAGGAGGATGCCCAGCGTTTCGAAGGGTCTGATGATGAAACCCAGCTAGAGGAAGGCAGTAGCGTGAGAGCAGACAGAGGGGATGCTCAAGAAGGACACCAATCTGGCAGTCATGTTCCAGCAGCTGCAGCATACTGCCAGATTGGCTCCAGTGATGAGGAGGGAGGGGATGATGAGGTCAATGACTCCACGTGGGTGCCTAATAGGAGAGAGGAGGAGGAGGAGGATGAGGAGGAGGCACATCTCCAACGAGGCAGGATGCCCTTTGGTGGCCAGCGTAAGGGCAGTACACCGACGGAATCACACCGCAGAGCTCCGCCTGTGCAGGGCGCTGCCTCTGCCCGTCATTCAAAAAGTTCTTTGGTGTGGGCCTTTTTTGAGGCTAGTGCATCAGATCGCACAGCTGCTGTTTGCAACATATGTCTCAAGCGTATATCGCGTGGCCAAAACATCAGCCGCTTGGGTACCACATGCCTGACCAGACATATGTTGACCTGCCATGCAGCTCGTTGGCAAGCCTACCTCAAAGACCCACACCAAAGAACCAAGCGGACCTCTCCTTGCACCGCATCAGCTGGGATCTCCAACCCCACTATAACTTCAGTCCTCTCTGAAACATGCACTGAGAGGAATGAAGGTGTAGAATTAGGTGTGTCACAGCCAAGTACTTGCGCCCACTCTGCTAGCAGTACACCGACGTCCGATTCTAGCAGGCAAATTTCCCTGCCCCAGCTGCTGGACCGTCGAAAGAAGTTCACTCCCAGCCATCCACATGCCCAGCGGTTGAATGCTAGCTTGGCTAAATTGCTAGCGCTTCAACTGCTGCCTTTTCAGTTGGTAGACTCGGCCCCCTTCCGTGAGTTTGTGCAATGTGCGGTTCCTCAGTGGCAGGTTCCCAAACGCCACTTTTTCTCACGGAAGGCTATTCCGGCTCTCTACCGGCATGTGGAAGGCAATGTCTTGGCCTCGCTGGACAGGGCGGTCAGCGGTAAGGTGCATATTACCGCTGACTCATGGTCCAGCAGGCATGGACAGGGACGTTACCTTTCTTTCACGGCCCATTGGGTCACTCTTTTGGCAGCTGGGAAGGATTCAGGACAAGGTGCAGTAGTGTTGGAGGTTGTCCCACCGCCACGCCTCCAAAATGCTACTACTGGTTGTGACACACCTCTCTCCTCCACCCCCTCCTCTTCTTCTTCCTCCATGGCCTCTTCCTGTGGTTTGTCCTATGAACCAGCGGTGCTCCGTAGCCGTTCACGGGGCTACGCAAGTACGCAGGCAAAAAGATGCCATGCCGTGCTTGCGCTGGTGTGTTTGGGGGACAGAAGCCACACTGGGGCAGAGGTCCTGTCTGCTCTGCAGGGCCAGGCCGAGAGGTGGTTGACGCCACGCCAGCTTAAGCCAGGAATGGTGGTTTGCGACAATGGCACCAACCTCCTCTCCGCCCTCCGACAGGGACAACTGACCCATGTGCCCTGTGTGGCTCACGTCCTTAACCTGGTGGTGCAGCGCTTCTTGGGCAGGTACCCGGGCTTACAGGATGTCCTGAGGCAGGCCAGGAAAGTCTGTGTGCATTTCCGCAGATCTTATAATGCCAGTGCTCGCCTGGCTGAGCTGCAAAAGGAGTTGAACCTGCCCAAGAACCGCCTTATATGTGACATGCCCACCAGGTGGAACTCAACGTTGGCCATGCTGCAGCGGCTGCACACGCAGCAGAGGGCCATCAATGAGTACCTGTGCGACTACGGCACCAGGACAGGGTCAGGGGAGCTTGGTTTTTTTTCTCCACGCCAGTGGGGCATGATCAGGGATGCATGCACTGTCCTGGCACCATTTGAGGAGGCCACGAGGATGGTGAGCAGTGACAGTGCATGCATCAGTGACACTGTACCTCTTGTCCACCTGTTGGAGCACACGCTGCGTGGAATAATGGACAGGGCACTTGAGGCAGAACAGAGGCAGGAAGAGGAGGACTTCCTTGCCTCTCAAGGCCCCCTTTACCCAGACAGTGTTCCTTCTGTCCCACCCATCGCACAGGAAGAGGAGGAGGAGGAGGAGGAGGAGGAGGAGGAGGATTGTGTCAGCATGGAGGTGGAGGCTGGCACTCAGCATCATCAGCAGCAGTCTTTTAGGGATGATTTACAGTCCCAAGAAACCAGTGGACTTGTACGTGGCTGGGAGGAGGTGGCTGCGGATCATGTCGTCCTTAGTGACCCAGAGGACTCCGGAGCGAATGCCTCAGCAAACCTACGCTGCATGGCCTCCCTGATCCTGCAAAGTCTGCGGAAGGATCCTCGTATTCTTCGGATCAAGGAGAGGGACCATTACTGGCTGGCCACTCTCCTTGATCCACGGTACAAGGGTAAGGTTGCGGACCTTATGTTACCGTCGCAGAGGGAGCAGAGGATGAGACAACTCCGGGAGGCCTTGCAGAAAGGTCTGTGCAACGCGTTCCCAGAGACTGGGAGGTTGCAAACTCCTGGTCCTGGACAACGAGTTGCTGAGGCTTCGGCCAGTCAAAGAAGGAGCGGTGGGGAAGGTGGCCGTCTGACCGATGCGTTCAGACAATTCTTTAGTCCGCAGCCCCAAAGTATGATCGGTTCCAGCAACCATCGCCAGCGTCTGATAAACATGGTGCAGGAATATCTAGGGGCAAGGTCAGACTTGGACACCTTCCCCACCGAAAATCCTCTGGCTTACTGGGTCTTGAGGATGGATCACTGGCCAGAGCTTGCACAGTATGCAATTGAGCTACTGGCCTGTCCTGCATCCAGCGTTCTTTCGGAACGCACATTCAGTGCTGCTGGAGGATTTGTCACGGATCACAGGGTGCGCCTGTCCACCGACTCGGTTGATCGACTGACTTTCATCAAGATGAACCAGTCTTGGATCACCACCAGCTACCACACACCTGATGCTGATATAACAGACTAATTGATTTTAAAATGTCACATCCCTTCAAGACTGATGCTGATGCTGAGTGCCTGTGCTGTTATGTTGACTGGCTATCCTCCTCCTCCGAGTCCTCAATGATACGATTGATGATGATAGCTTGGAAGATCATTTTTGTTTATGGGTGCCGCCACCAGTGCCTAACGCCCAATTTTTCAGCCCCTGTTTAACAGGGGCGTGTAATTACAATTTTTGAAGCAATACTTTGCAACAGGGCTCATTGCTGTGCTCCAAGTACAGTATCTGTGAGGAGTTGCAGTGTTGTGCCACCAGTGCCTAAGGCCCAATTTTTCAGCCCCTGTTTAACAGGGGCGTGTCATTACAATTTTTGAAGCAATACTTTGCAACAGGGCTCATTGCTGTGCTCCAAGTACAGTATCTGTGAAGGGTTGCAGTGTTGTGCCACCAGTGCCTAAGGCCCAATTTTTCAGCCCCTGTTCAACAGGGGCATGTAATTACAATTCTTGATCTAATAATTCACAGCAGGGCCCATTGCTGCACCCACCAAGAGTAACTGTCAGGGCTTACAGTGTTGTGGCACCAGCACCACCATCAAAGGCCCAATTTTTACTACCACTGTTCAACAATTATATGTAATTAAAATTCCTGATATAATAGTTGACAGCAGGGCGTTCCAGCACCAACCAAGAGTAACTGTGAGTGCTTACAGTGTTGTGCCAACACCAACAACTAAGGGGCCTATTTCTGCAGAGTATATACGGCAGGTCCCTACTTTCAAACATCCAACTTACAAACGACTCCTACTTGCAAACGCAAGAAGACAACAGGAAGTGAGAGGAAATCTACCACTAGGAAGGAAAATTCTCTCCTGTAAGAATAAATATGGGAGAAAGGTGTCTCCTCTGTACTGATGCTTTATCAGCAATCCTTGTTTCAAGAAAAACACCACATTTCAAAAACAGTTGTCATTAGGACGGAAAGTGAGGTGAAATGTTCTGAACAGGGGCACAGACAGCAAAACAAATGTTACAGGGGTGATAACCCTTACCTATGTTTTCCAAAAAGTTTAAAAATAGATTTTTGGTCTGGAGCTACACTTCAACAATGTACCTGTTCAAAATTACAAACAGATTCTACATAAGAACAAACCTACAGTCCCTGTCTTGTATGCACCGCCTGTATACGGCTGTTCTGAGTATATAGGGCCTTTTTTATTTTATGTGCGGGGTTCCCCTTAATATCCATACAAGACCCAAAGGGGCTGGTAATGGGCTGGGGTAGGGGGGGGGTCATGGGGTAGCTATGCCATTTTTCTTAAAGATTTTCATCCATATTACCGGGACCAGACATTACATTAAAGCCGCAAGCAGTTTTAAATGGCTTTTTTTTCCTTTAGAAGTGTCATTTTGTGCAGGGACAGTTCTAAACACGGGAAACACGTGGCACTTCACAGGCATACTTTAGACACCCCCCAGGTACGATATTTAAAGGAATATTTGACTTTTTTTTTTTCACTTTATGCATCATTAAAATGACTGCTCCCGGAAAACGACCGTTTTTAAAACTTATTTTTGCATTGATACATGTCCCCTGGTGCAGAACCCGGGTTCCCAAACCCTTTTTAGGACAATAACATGCATAATAGTTTTTATAATTAGCACTTTAGAATTCGAACGTTCGCATCCATTGTATTTAATAGGGTTCTAATGTTCGTTCGAACTTTCGGTCCGTTCGCGGGTTCTGGTGCGAACCGAACCCGGGGGTGTTCGGCTCATCACTACTCTTAACCAGCCTATAAGGATGATGCCAATTGTGGAAATGGTATTCCTAAACAAAATGAAATGTTTCCATAGCAAAAAAAATAATCATTAACACGTGTTAAAAAAAATTATGTAAATTTCGGGAAGCTATATATTTGTCCCTGACATATCCCTGGAAGGCTTAGATTGATTGTTTGACATAAACTGTCCAAATCTATCTTCAAACATACATCATCTATTTACAGGCCAGCAGAAGGCCTGGCACCCCGATCGGGTCTGTGGTGCATGTTTCCCTACGCCAGCTTGTTTTATTTTTCAGATACTATATACAATGAATGTTAGGAAAAACACAACATGGAGCTGCAACAAAGGATAATGAAAGGATAAGATGAAGGGAGAAGAACATTTGATTACATCACCATCTATCTGATGGATGCCTGCTTACCTTAATAATGGAACACTGTTGTACAGTTCCATTGTAACCGGATGACCATATGACCTACACAAAGGAAAGTGTGCTACAAACTCTGGTGGCAGATTTGGCCAGTTTTCTTGTATCTTTGTAATGTTGTCTGATGTATAGCCACTTAAGCTATGGATGGTTTTAGCCCCTTCATGACCAGGGCATTTTTTTGCTTTTCAGCACTGTGCTACTTTAACCACTTCAGCCCCGAACCAATTGGCTGCCAAATGACCAGGCCACTTTTTGCGATTTGGCACTGCGTCGGTTTAACTGACAATTGCGCGGTCGTGCGACGTGTCTCCCAAACAAAATTGACGTCCTTTTTTCCCCATAAAGAGATTTTTTCGGTGGTATTTGATTACCTCTGAGTTTTTTTTTTTTTTTTTGCGCTATAAACAAAAATAGAGCGGCAATTTTTTTTAAAAAAGCAATATTTTTTACTATTTGCTATAATAAATATCCCCCAAAAATATATCATTTTTTTTTCTCAGTTTAGGCCGATACGTATTTTTCTACATATTTTTGGTAAAAAAGTTATAGTGTCTACAAAATAGGGGTAGTTTTTGTTATGTTAGTTAGGGTGGCGATCTGCGACATTATGGCGGACACATCGGACACTTTTGATGCTTTTTTGGGACCATTCACATTTATACAGCGATCAGTGCTATAAAAATACCCTATAAATGTGACTAGCAGGGAAGGGGTTAACCAGTAGGGGGCGGGGAAGGGGTTAAGTGTGTCCTAGGGAATGATTCTAACTGTCAATAGGCAAAACAGGGAGATGCCTTGTTTACAAAGGCATCCCCCCGTTTGCCGTTCCGTGACCCGATCACGGGACACCGGCGGACACCGTGTTCGCGGGTCCCGTGGGCACGGTCATGGAGACCGCGGCAGGCGCGTGCCGCCGGCGGCGTTCGCGTGCCCGCTAGGCAGCAGATTCAAAGCAACGTATATATACGTTGCTTTGCCTGCCCGCGCCATTCTGCCGACGTATACGTGCGTGAGGCCGTTGGCAAACGGTTAATTGGCAATTGTGCGGTGATGCAATATTGTACACAAATGAAATAATAATTTTTGATTCAATATTTTAAATATTATTTTTTTTATTTTTATTTTTTTTACAATTTTTATTTTTAGTAACATTGCACTACTCTAAGACCCCTTTAACACTGGGGCAGTTTGCAGGCGCTATCGTGCTAAAAATAGCATCTGCAAACCGACCTGAAACAGCGGCTGCTGTTTCTCCAGTGTGAAAGCCCGAGGGCGGTACACTAGCAGGATGGGAAAAAAAGTCCTGCTAGCCGCATCTTTGGAGCGGTGTGTATACCGCTCCTCCACCGCTCCTTCCCATTGAAAGCAATGGGAAACCGCGGCTAACCTGCCGGCAATGAGGCGCTTTGCGGTGGTTTCTAATCCTTTTTCAGCTGCTAGCGGGGGTAAAACCGCCCCGCTAGCGGCCGAATACCGCTGCAAAATTAGCGGTAAAGCGCCGCTAAAAATAGCGGCGCTTTACCGCCACTGCCGCTACCACCCCAGTGTGAAGGGGCCTAAAGGGGGGGGGGGTTGTTGTGAAATTTTCATTTTTATTTTTTATTTACACCAGATCATTGTACCAGTAATGCTTTCAACTGTTCATGACAGCTGTATATACTAGTGATTTGCTACAGCTATTCACATGGTACAGGGTTCTGTGATTGGCCCAGGTACCATGTGATAACTGTGGACCAATCACAGCTTACTAGCAAAGGCAGCAAAGATGCCATGTATGAAATGTTGATTCATAACAGCTTTGTTGACATTGTGAACATGTGATCGCTATGTGATCACCGGGCCCCCGAATATTAAGTTCCACATTCCTTGTGTCTGTACAGGCAAAATTACATACAGGTACATCGCTTTGCCTGTACATGCCGCCCACCTGCACTAAATGTACTGTGGGCAGTCAGCAAGTGGATAGCAAAATCTTTGATGATTTTATTAATTTACTGATTTTATTTATACATTTTTAGTGTAGACCTAATTAATGCCTGAACTTAGTCTTACAGATAAAAATAAGATTCGGTCACCAACTTATCTCTATAGGAACCTTAAAGCGTATCTCAATCTAAAAAGAAAGATGTAATATTTTCCAAGAAACTTCTTGTCTTCCGCCTCCTACCCACTTCCGAGCACCGTGCCTTGGTTCCACCCCCTACCCACCTCCCAGCACCGCCCCTTGGTTCCACCCCCTACCCACCTCCCAGCACCGCCCCATTTAAAGAATACAGAGCCAAGTATCATTATATCGTGCCAAGTAAGTTGTATGGAATTTGGTAATGAAAACATGAAAAACAGTAAAATAGATCCCTTGCAGCCAGCAGCAATATACCTCCCCCAGCAACAATAGACATCCCCCAGCAACATAGGATCCCTGCAACAAAATAGCACCTCAGCAACAAGAACAGATCTCCCAGCAGCCAGCATCAATAGACTCTCCAGCAGCCAGGAACAATCAACCCCTCCCTTAACAGTAGATCCCTTCCAGAAACAATTGACCCTCCCAGGAACATAAGCTCCCCCATTAACAAAAGATCCCTCACCATTAACAATAGACCTCCCCAACAACAATAGGCCACCACACAAATAGATCCCCTCACTAACAATAGATCCCCCAGCAGCCAGCATCAGTAGACCCTCCATCACAGCCCAGCACCCCTTGCCATTACATACATTCAGTGCTGGAAGTGTTCCCCCGTATTCCCGCTGAAAACATGCCTCGCATTAATGTATAAAGGCTGAAAATTGCTCAACCCTCTAACTGCTATTTTTTCTAAACAGCTTGGTCTGGTAAAGGAAGTTGAAACATAACCGATTTACTGTCTGGATTACCAGGTGAAAATAAATGAAATAAGGCCCCAAAAAGCTAATGCAGATACTGCGTCTATGAATTGGTAAAACAGAAATATAATATTATTTTGCTTTTGGGTTGAGATTTGCTTTAAGAGGTCCTGTTGCCAGACCTTTGATGTCAACACAATTTTCCTATAATGTTATGTAGCGGAGCCTCACTCTCCCTCTTGCCTATTGTGAATGGCTTGTGTCTAGGGGTACCTGAGAGAGGAGAGTGCAGGAACACTACGCCAAGCTCTCCCCTCGTATGTGTATGAGGGTTGAGCAAAGTTACTTGAATTACCTCCGGGTCTGTTCACTGCATACGAAGCCTTAGTTGTTCTGTGGAAATGTGTCTGTCAATAACATAGAGCCCCACACCAGTCGAAAGTCCAACACTCCTTTATTTCTTTTCTTGCAGGGTGAACACAATCAGATTAACTTTCAGTTATGAACAAACAGGGATGTGGATACGAGTAGGCCCAGACACAACTGAACTCTCCTATTCCTTCGCTAGCGAATAGGCCTGGTGCACGGTCTCTGCCACGACTGTGAGTTTTGGTCGCTGCCACAGACTGGGTGAACCGTTGAGGCCCCTGCCACAGGCCTAATAGCAGGCCTCTGCCACTGACCTGAGTTGAATAGCTGGACCGCTACCACCGGTCATAGAACCTAAACCACCTTCCTCTCTGAACTTGGCCCCTATTTGGGAAGATACCCCTCCGGGCGGTCTCCAGAGGTTCATCCGGCACTGGCAATCTGCTGCACCAGGTCTTCGGATGAGTCCCTCCTCCGGTCCCTTACGCCACTGGATTTGGGTGCCCCACTCCCGGGGCCCCTTAGGACAATCCCTCCCTCGTGGGACCCAGCGGAAGGTACTGGGCCCCAGGCCTCCGGCTGAGTACCTCACCCCAGACTGAAGGTGTCTGGGATGGAACACGAACTCCAGGTGTCCAGGCTTAGGCCGCCTGGACCCCGACCGCGAACAGCAGCCCTCAGGCTGAAGGTGCCTGGGACTCGAACCTCGTGGCGAAGATGTCCGCCCCTTTATACCCTCTCCCAGGATGCACAGCGGGTTCCCCGCCCCGCCGTACAACCGCCGGGAGAGGCCACAAAGGGTACGGCACTTCAGCGATGGTTCAACCCCGGCCCAAAGTGACAGCGCCACCTGCTGGGCCGCAGGGAACCATACATCACTGGTGTCTTCACCAGAATTTAAAAGTAATACCCGCTACAGTTATATTTTCTATATGTTTTTACCTGTAAACAGCATCCAAAAGCCCTAAGACTGCTTCTGGGTGCTGCCACATGGATGTGGATGTGATGTCAGCAGTCCTAGGAGACACAGGACTAGTGCCACTGTATAGTATTTCTCTACATTCCTTCTCTGGCAGCTACATAAAAGGTTATGTAGGGAGATGAGGGGCAGAATAGAGAGTTCATTATCATTAACCACTTCAGCCCCGGAAGGATTTGCCCCCTTAATGACCAGGCCATCTTTTGCGATACGGCACTGTGTCGCTTTAACTGACAATTACGCGGCCGTGCGATGTTGTACCCAAACAAAATTGAGGCCCTTTTCCTTCTCACAAATAGAGCTTTCTTTTGGTGGTATTTGATTACCTCTGCAGTTTTATTTTTTTGCACTATAAACAAAAAAAACAAAAATTTTGAAAAAAAAACAATATTTTTAACTTTTTGCTATTGTAGCGCCCTCCTCACTCCCCTCTTTCTCTCGTCTCGTCTTTCTCTTGTCTAGGGGTATCTTAGAGGGGAGAGAGCGGGGACACCATGCCTGGCTTCCACCACATGTGTCAGTGCGATATAAGCAACGTTCTTGTATTACCTTCGGGTCAGTGCTTGAACAATGTCTGCTAGGAAATGAGCTCCACACCATTAAAGTTCAACACTCCTTTATTCTTCTGCGAATGAACACAATCAGTTGAACTCCCTTGGTAGAAACAGAACAGGAAAGGAGGTGTGGATGCGAATAGGCCCAGACACAATTTGGTTCTCCACTTTCCTTCCTGAAAGTGGGTTACGGTCTCCGCACGAGGGGGAATTTCCTTCCAGGCGGTCTCCGACGAGAGGCTCACCTGTCATCGGCAATATGCTGCACCGGGTCTTCAAGTGAGGAGCTCCCCCCGGTCCATTGCGCCTTCCGGATTCGGGTACCCACTCCCAGGGTTCCCTAGGATCTCCTTCCCTCGCGGAACTCAGTGTTGGGCACTGAGCTCCGGACCTCCATCCGAGTACCTCACCCCAGGCTAAAGGTGTCTGGGATGGAACACGACCTCCGGACGTCCTCTAGGCCTAGGCCACCCAGAGGACCGACATGAACCACCGTCCACAAGCTGAAGGTGCCTGGGACTTCGACCCCGCGACAAAGATGGCCGGCCCCTTTATACCCTCTCCCAGCCCCACCATACCGCTGCCGAGGGAGGACAAAAAGGAGGCACCGCACACAGCAATGATTCAACCCCAGCCCAGGGCGACAGCGCCACCCACAGGGCCGAAGGGAATTACACATCACTGACATCTCTGCCAAGTTCAAATTTACACCCGGGAAAGTACATACCCGCTACACTCTCCCCCTGGTCGTTTGACACTGGTCCCCAGTGTCTGGAGTAAATCATGCCCTCAACGGCTGACATAATCCAATCCAGAAACTCACTAACAATTGTATAAAAATAAAACTTTAGAAAAAAACTACCCTACCGGAGAAATTGTGTCTGAGCCCTGTAATAAAAGGGAAAGAAACAACAACATGTAATCATAACTTTGAATCACATTTTACATCATACTCTTCCCACCCATCCTGAATAAGATCCACCCCATTCTCAGTGATCTTGATGGATGCTCTCCTGCAGAGGGAAAAGAAAGAAACAACACACATAACCCTGACACATGTATTCGTGTGAGAGAAAATAAACTTCTTCGGGAAGAGATCCCTTTTCTCCAAAGAGTGAATGTGTGAAAAGTGTTTAACGTTGCGCAACACTGCCACCTGGTGACAGCATCGCGGTAACTGCACCCGTGGAACTGTCCTCTTCTCTTTCTGCCCTATCTACCCAGAGTCCAAGATCTCTTGCCTGAAAAGTGAAGAACAAACCAGGAACAGATCTCCATTCCTCTGGGCACAAAAGCAACGGCCCCAGAAATGTCAGCAGCATAATCAAGAACAAACGGAGTCTTTCTCTCTCCTATAAGTAAAAGCGGGGATGCGGCAGAACAAGCGGCTTCAAGTGCTGGTCCATGGTCTCCAGATGATACTCCACATCTTCCCCTTCCTTGCGCCGGATCAGCACTTTGTCTGCATGGATGTGTCGTCCCAACATCCACTCTGCCTTGCAGTCCTTGAAACGTTGAGAGGCCTTGGGAGAGCATGCCAGGTACCTGCGGGCGTGCGGAACCTGAAGGTGGGTCCACACAAAGTCATTGTACCAGCGTTCCCGGCACACTTCCACCTCACAAAGCAGTTCCTTCGACAAGTACGGATACTCCCATCCGTATTCTGCAGCAACCTTTTGGCCAAATAGGCGTTGCAATCTCGCCAAAGGAGGCATGGTAGCTTTGTCCCCTTCGCCAGGCAAAACTATTGAGTCCGGGTGGCGAGGGACCTTGACCACATCTGGCCTGGGCATAGGTGCCCGCAGCAACAGTCTCTTTTCCCCGGCCTTCGGTACAGATGGCACCGGGGATGTAGAAGCAGGCTGGGGACGGGACCTCTCTTCAGGCGCTGGTGCCTCCACCCGGGGTGTACTTTCCCCTGTTGACATGGGTGACATGGGTGGATCTCTGATCCTCCGAGATGAAGCGAGAGGTACTTTGTCCCAGCCCTTCTCGGCAAACAAATCGTCTATGGCATTGTCGTCTCCCATGTCCGAGAGCGACTCCAGGTCAGAGGTGTCACACTCCTCCGCGGGTATGTAGCCGGTTGTAGAAACGGAGCCACCACCTCCCGCGGACTCACTGGGCCATGACTTCCCGACACCTCCGCCCACACACCAAATCTCTCCGCCTGGCTTACCTCGGCCTTTACTTGAAGCCGGACGTCCGGAACTCTTGTCAATGGATCCATTCGGGCCGGACGTAAGCGGGCGAGACGGTCCACCAAAACCGCTGGTCGGGGCTACCATACCGGTCTTTCTCTTCGGTGGCGGACGCTGCGAGACAGTGGTGACCGAGTCAGCATCCTCGGATTTCTCCCGTTGGGGTTTTACGACCTCCTCCGTGGTCGCTGCAGTGTGCGTAGGGATGGCTCTCACAGCAGTGATTCCTCCTCTCTGAGTGGTGTTGCCTGCAGCACGGCCGGGGTAAATGGTTCTCGGCCTCTCAACCGCCGGATCCACTTCGAACAGGAACTCCCCACAGGCCTCACATCGCCAGAATGGCTTCAGCTGGCACACCAGTCCCGAACAGCCGGGACAAATCACACCCAGGGCCTCAACGTCCATGCACGAGTACAGTGCGAATCGACCCCTTGGCTTTAGCCGAATCCCTGTATCTGTTACCGGAGCAGCAGCAGTCAATGTCGTGGTGGAAGGGTGAACTGGAATCCACGATGTATGTCCGAACATGGCGACCTGTTGCTGATCCATCGCACACTGCAAAGTTTTTGCGCCAACGTCCCACGTGTAGTCCTTCACACGTATTGGACTCCTCCCCTTTGCTCCAGTTCGCAGGCTTTTCGTCTTTTCTGTTTCTGAGTCACGCCTACGAACTAAGCGATGGGGGTGTGCCTGGTGGCGCAGTGCAATAGAAACCCCCACGTGTACTACTTCACACGGCTGAGCTTCCCCCTTTTTCCACTCTTCTGTGCGGGCCTTTCCCTTCATTGGGTCATGTCCACGACTTCGAGCAGGGATGCACTTCGGCCAATGAAGGCCTGCCTATTCGCTTAACTCCTCCAGCAGACACGTTCAACATTGTGGTGCACAAACACTATACCGGACCCGAGCCCCCACGTTTAGCGCCCTCCTTACTCCCCTCTTTCTCTCGTCTCGTCTTTCTCTTGTCTAGGGGTATCTTAGAGGGGAGGGAGCGGGGACACCACGCCTGGCTTCCACCACATGTGTCAGTGCGGTACAAGCAACGTTCTTGTATTACCTTCGGGTCAGTGCTGTGCACCTGGATCCTCCCTCCAAGAGTCACCTTGAACAATGTCTGCTAGGAAATGAGCTCCACACCATTAAAGTTCAACACTCCTTTATTCTTCTGCGAATGAACACAATCAGTTGAACTCCCTTGGTTAACAGAACAGGAAAGGAGGTGTGGATGCGAATAGGCCCAGACACAATTTGGTTCTCCACTTTCCTTCCTGAAAGTGGGTTACAGTCTCCGCACGAGGGGGAATTTCCTTCCAGGCGGTCTCCGACGAGAGGCTCACCTGTCACCGGCAATATGCTGCACCGGGTCTTCAAGTGAGGAGCTCCCCCCCCCGGTCCATTGCGCCTTCCGGATTCGGGTACCCACTCCTGGGGTTCCCTAGGATCTCCTTCCCTCGCGGAACTCAGTGTTGGGCACTGAGCTCCGGACCTCCATCCGAGTACCTCACCCCAGGCTAAAGGTGCCTGGGATGGAGCACGACCTCCGGACGTCCTCTAGGCCTAGGCCACCCAGAGGACCGACACGAACCACCGTCCACAAGCTGAAGGTGCCTGGGACTTCGACCCCGTGACAAAGATGGCCGGCCCCTTTATACCCTCTCCCAGCAAGCACGGCGGGTTCCCCGCCCTACCATACCGCTGCCGAGGGAGGACAAAAAGGAGGCACCGCACACAGCAATGATTCAACCCCAGCCCAGGGTGACAGCGCCACCCACAGGGCCGCAGGGAATTACACATCACTGACGTCTCTGTCAAGTTCAAATTTACACCCGGGAAAGTACATACCCGCTACACTATAATAAATATCCCCAACATTTTTTTTGCAGGGCTGGTGCAAGCATTTTTGACACCCTAGGCGAGACCTCATTTTGCCCCCCCTTTTGGCTCCACCCCTAACTCCACCCCACCTTTTTAATGAAGTGTCCATCAAATGCAGCCTCACCAGCGCCCATCAAATGCAGCCTCACCAGCACCCATCAAATGCAGCCTACCAGCGCCCATCAAATGCAGCCTACCAGCGCCCATCCAATGCAGCCTACCAGTGCCCATCAAATGCAGCCTCACCAGCGCCCATCAAATGCAGCCTCACCAGCACCCATCAAATGCAGCCTACCAGCACCCATCAAATGCAGCCTCACCAGCGCCCATCAAATGCAGTCTCACCAGCGCCCATCAAGTGCAGCCTCACCAGCGCCCATCAAAGCAGCCTCACCAGCGCCCATCAAATGCAGCCTACCAGCACCCATCAAATGCAGCCTACCAGCGCCCATCAAATGCAGCCTCACCAGCGCCCATCAAATGTAGGCTCACCAGCGCCCATCAAATGCAGCCTCACCAGCGCCCATTCAATTCAGCCTACCAGCACCCAACAGTGAATGTTTGCTTGCTTCCATTAATTTGGGAGTTGGGACACAGACACAGTCCTCCACCACCGCTGCGCCTCTGACACAATGTGCGAATGGAGCTGTGGCTGCCTGCTGATGCTGAGCCTTAGTTGCTTGCTGCAGAGAGAAGAGAGTAGGAACACCAGTGGCCGGGTGCTCTAGGCAAAAGTGCGCTCTAGGCGGCTGCCTAGTTTGCCTAGTGGTAGCACCGGCCCTGTATGCCTGCCATAATAGAGGGGCCAGCAGTGATTGGCACATGTGGGTTAGCAAACACTTTAAGTATGTGTTGCAATATGTGTGAACTAAAATCCCTGTTTTTAATTGCATAGTTTGCTGGAAGGGTATATAGCAGTGTGAAGAGGGTCAAGCCAGAATTTGATGGCTGAGAATCCTTCCGCTTTTCCCATGTGACAGTGCTGGGTGCCAGAGCAGTGTGTGGAAGAAGGATAGTGAGTTACAAGCTCCCTGTACCTGGAAGTACTGAGCATTTCTCTTTAAAAGTGGCTGAATGCCAGCACAACATGGAGCCAGAAGGATTGCAGTTAACAATAAATACAGTTGCACACACTGCCTGTGTTCTGTCAGATTAGAAAAACTGTCAGAGAGATCAGCTAACAGAAGTGACGTTCCATCAGCTGACTTACCAAAAATACGTACTGCGCATGCGTTCCACTGTTAGCACATGCGCATTGCTGCGTCCAACAATCTGACAGGCGCTGAGCAGTGCAGGGTGTACCAAGATGGTCCTCGTCACCTTCTGACTGCAGGCTTGCAAAATTAAACAAAAAAAGTCTCACAGGTTTTAAAATACTGTATATAAGCAAATATGCTCACTTTATTGCTACAATGAGTCTTGGCTGGGTGTAACAAGATGTCCTCTGCCGCTTTCTGACTGCAGGTTTTCTGTCAGATTATCAAACCTGCTAGCGGTGGAACGCATGCGCAGTAAGTATTTTTGGTAAGTCAGCTGACAGGACGTCACTTCCATTAGCTGACCTGACAGGTTTGCTAATCTGACAGAACACCTGATCAGAAACTGGGAGATTTCATTCAAAGCCAAATGGAAGAGCAAGGGGAGCAAAGAGAAGGTGAACCAGTGAAACTGGGGAGGTCAGCAACTAAGTGGACCTGTTGCTTTGCCCCACATAGGTATAATGCAGGTCCAGTTTAAACTTTAGTGCAAATTGTTGTAAACTTCTTATGGGAGTTTGTTGGCACCCAGGCATATACACATAGAAATTTAATTTTTTTTAATTTATTTTTTATTAACCTCCCTGGCAGTATGATTCTGGCAGATTTTAGGTGGTGAAAGCGGTACCATTATTCTGCATGGAAATTTGGCGTTTTATATTGCAGGCCTGTAATTCTTAGGAATAACTCACCTAAATCTGTCTAAACCAAAGTCTAGTAAACATCCCGGGTATGATAAAGTTCATAAAACAAAATCATAAATTATAGTATAATAAATAACTATAAAATAATTATAAAAATAATAATAAGATAATAATAAAAGTGTTTTTCAGTGTTTGATGACGAATTTCCCCACAAATCGCTATCGCTTAATTCTGCGAGTGATTCTAATTTATTATCGCTATTTTCTAGCTGGTTTTAAACCACTTTTGACATAAAGGGACACTTTTTGGTTGCTATGGACAATCTCCAAATTCCAGGCAGAAAGAACAGTTTTTATTATATAAAAGTGCATGCAGGACACTGGACAGACCACCAGGGACAATGGGGGTGTGTAATTTTTTTATACAGTACTGTAATCTGTAAGATTACAGTATACTGTATATGTATTGTGTTTTACCTTTTTTGAATTTGGCGCCGAACTCCGTCCTCGTGCGTCGTAACGTCGCAGGGAACAGAGCTCGGCGGCACTCGGCACTGTGTGAATCGAGCGAGGAGACACAGCTCGATCACACAGCGGAGAGGCATCGCAGGATCCAGGGGACAAGGTAAGTAACTCTGCCTGGATCACTGCAATGCAATCCCGAGTCTGGCTCAGGGTTACCGCTTTTGGTGCTGAAACTTCACCCCGAGCCTGACTCGGGAATACCGCCAGGAAGGTTAATAACATTCTTGCCCAGTGACATTGGCCTCATCTTAAAAGGACAACATTTCACATTTTACAAAAGAGCAAAAGGGATCAATAATATCAGACTTATACAGAACAGATAGCGGTACAACCAGTTGTGATCCGCAGACTGAGATGGCATCACCACAGCCTGTTTCAACTGGAAGAATCCAACGCGTTTCGAACATGCATTATACAATGTTCTTCATCAGGGAAGTACCACAATCATGAAAACCTGAAGGTTCACCTGTGATTCCTTGGAGTCCACTAGAGGCCCATTGTGCGGCCAGGAGAAAGGGAAATTACTACACCCAATTGTAACAAAGCCAAATGGAGACACATATCAAATCATTAATATGTGGTAGGCACAACTCCTTTGCATTCCTGTGGATAGGTCTTTCCTCAAGGACAGCAGCATTGTCCTCATAAGCCACCTGGGAGACCAATAATTTCAGGCAATAGTAGTTTGACTGACAACAATTTGAAGCTCCATTCATTAGGAATGGTGGCAACCTTCACCCACATTTGAGGGATAAAATACCTGTTGATTCATTTTAAACTGTAGGACCTCTTTATGCAAAGAATCATATTCTGTAGGTACTTTCAGTAAGTGACCTCTGCTGTAGCGCAGCATCAGAACAGTATAAAAGAACAGTATATCTTTTTCATACACGTCCTCCTGAGGTTAGGAATAGTAGCTGTAAATTACTTTAAAATCTCTTGAAACTAAGTCATTCTGACACTTCTCCTTTTCCAGATGACCAGATCAGCCCCATCAGGAAACAGAAGATCATTTAAATAACTGAAATAATATGCATTTTGTATCAAGCTATCTCCCTTGTATCAGGGGGCTGTTGATAAAATTACATTATTTGCACATTAGCAGTCACTTAAGGACACCGATGTTGGACAGCTGAGTAACTCTGGAAAACAAAACTTTATTAAATCAATTTCAGTATGTAAAATACAGATCCCACAGCATAATCCACTTTATTCTATCAGCCGTTTGTTATTTAGGATATTATAAGGCTCCAGAGTTTAATATAAACCTGAATTCCCGGGAAAATCTGAATTTGCTCCTGCAGTGGGGCTCCCCTCGCATTGATAGGTTAAATGGTCATTTTTGTCTAGGGTACCTTTATAAAGCTGTTTTACTTACCCTTCGCTCCCCCAGCAGATGGTGCTTACAATGCCACCTCCACTTTGCTATCACATAGGGGGCTGCTTAGACCATTTATGTAATCAATAAAGTAAAAAAAAAAAGAGAGACATGTTTTAAAAATTAAAGTTTGAGGGCTAAAAAAAAAAAAAAAAAGTCTGGCCCAAAATGTTAATGCCCCCATGTACACTAATGCATATGTACGCCTCGGATGTGCCCAGATATGATTGAGCAACACAGATTAGGTTTTGCCGCATACACCAGAGTGAGAGGAATAATTGTAGGGCCAACATTTAAGATTACCTCTAAACTGAGGAGCTCTAAGGCATTTTAAGGGGTTATAAAGTCTCAGGGTTTTTCACCTTAATGAATTCTATGCATTAAGGTGAAAAACCTTTTGTGGTGTAGCTGCCCCCCCCAGAGCCCCCCTTTTACTTACCTGAACCTGATCATTCCAGAGACAAGAACGAGCACAGCAGCTCCAGCCGCTGTCTCGGGTCTTCATTGGATAGCTTGATAGCAGCAGGAGCCATTGGCTCCCGCTGCTGTCAATCAAATCCAGTGATGCGGAAGTCGGGGCCGAGTCCTGCTGTCTGTGTCAATGGACGCAGCAGCAGGACTCGGGAGCGCACCTGCACAAGTGCCCCCATAGAAAGCGTCTCTCCAAGGGGGCACTCGATAAGAGGAGGAGCTGGGAGCACTGCCGGACGACCCCAGAAAAGGAGGATCGGGGCCACTCTGTGCAAAACCCTTGCACAGAGGAGGAAAGTATAATATGCTTGTTATTTTAAACAAAAAAAAAAACCTTTACAATCACTTTAAAGTGTCGCTGTAAGAGAGACCTGGGTAACAAGCGTGCAGTGGTGCGCAGGTGTGAACATTCCAAGAGATGCACAAGAAAGGACATGTACTGGCGCATGCGCGAGTGTACGCGGGCGCGAGCCGGAGTGCGTGCATTGGTGCACGCACCCGCACGAGCATTGGCGCCAGTCCGCCTATTTAAACCTGCCAGTGACATGCACACTTTTCTGAGTGGTCTTTCAGCTAGTGCCTGTTTACCCGATCTGTACCAGTTTCCTGTATCCTGACCCGGCTTGTCTGAACTCTCCCTCTGACCTCCGCCTGCCTACTTGTGACCCCGGCTTGTGCTTGACTCCGCTTCTGCCTGATGTTCCTGTGCCTCAATCCCCGACTGTGTACCAAACCTGGCCTGTGTCCCGTCTTTGCATTTGCCTCACATCCCGGTACCTGCTCTGTCCGACTGTTGATGACCTCCTGGCTTACATCCCGGCTATGCTTCCAGCTGCTGATTCAGCGACATGGAGCTCCTGTTCTCAGTTCCGGCCCAGCGCTCTCCAGCCACCTGGTTCCTGCCAAGACCCAGCCAGAGAGAAAGTCATGGTGTGGCCTCCATCCTCCCCTGACCTCAATCCTATTGAGAACCTTTGGAGCATACTCAAGCAAAAGATCTATGAGGGTGGGAGACAGTTTACATCCAAACAGCAGCTCTGGGAGGCTATTCTGATATCTTGCACACAAATTCAAGCAGAAACTGTCCAAAAACTCACAAGTTCAGTGGATGCAAAACTTGTGAAGCTGCTATCAAATAAAGGGTCCTATGTTAAAATGTAACGTGACCTGTTAAAATGTTTAAAAAGTTAAAATGTTGTTCAAAGTTTGATTGAAATAGCTTTTGATTTCAGTAAATATGCTGCAAACACAACACATGACAATTTACAGTTCTTTACAACCTATAAAGTGTTTTGAAACTTACTGTGCGTAATAATTTGGAACAGTGCATTGTAAGTTTTTTATCATTAGTAGGTTTGTTCAACAAAATTTGAATTGTTAAGCCTCGTACACACGGGCGGGAATCTCGTCCGGAAAAAAAACGTTGGTTTTCCCTACGAGATTCCCGGCAAGCTTGCCTTGCTCGCAGAGTGTTCACACGACTATTCAAAAGAACCGCCGTTCTTTTGAATGGCAAGAACGCAGTTATTGACTACGACGAGCCTGTGCTCGTCACATTCGATGCCATCGCTGCCATCTTACTTCACCCTACCTATGCCTTGTAAGCTACCGTGCATGCGTCGAAGTCTCACCGAGCATGCGGAGGACAGGTAAGCTTGTAGCCTTGTACACACACACGGTTTTCTCGTCAGGAAACAGGCCGACGTGAATCCTGACGAGAAAAACGAGAATCCTGACGAGAAAATAGAGAGCAGTTTCTCTATTTTTCTCGTCGAGATTCCTGGCAGTTTTCTCGACAAAAAGCTCTCCCAGCAGTTTTCTTGGTGGTTCTTGCCAAGAAAACCGGTCGTGTGTACGAGGCTTTAAACTGGGAGATATTTCAGATGTTCAAATTGAAATCTGGTATTTGTTGAAAGAAAAGCTACCTACAAAGGAATCTTAAAATCCAATGCTGGCTAAAACTTTTTTTAGTTTTGAAAAAAGTGGGGAAAGGTTAGAACCTCTGCCAAGTTTTTATTGCACTTTGTAACAATTACTCCACTGGGGAGATCCCTTCTACTTTTTTATCCCCCTGAAACACAGGACATGATATGACAAAAAAAAGGTTTGATGCCATTGCCGCCATCTTGCTACACCCTACACTACCCTTGTATGCAACCGCGCATGCGTCAGTCTTTTCGAGCATGCGCGGGTTTACCATGGACAGGTAAGCATACACACTCACGGTTTTCTCATCGGGAAACAGGCCGTCAAGAATCCTGACGAGAAAATAGAGAGCAGGTTCTCAATTTTTCTCGTCGAGATTCCCAGCAGTTTTCCCGATAAGAAACCATACACACGACCGGTTTTCTCGGCAAAAAGCTCTCCCAGCTGTTTTCTTGCTGAGAAAACCGGTCGTGTGTACGAGGCTTAATAGTTGATAACAGGAGAATTATGCTGACTGTTGTTTACATCAATTATTTAGGTAAATGAGAAAAATATCATTGGCATAATAATTTGGAACAGGGTGTATTTACTCAACACAACCGCATATTTTATATTGTGCAAAAAATAGGGAGTATATTGTGTTTCTGTGTGTAAAGGTTTGTTTTTGTTAAATAACAAACATGTCATACTTACCTCCACTGTGCAAGGGTTTTTCACAGAGGGGCCCTTATCCACCTCTTCTGGGTTTCCTCAGCAGCGTTCCTGGCCCCTCCTCTTCTTGAGCGCCCCCACAGATACCCGCATTCCCTGGGGCACTCGTGCGGGCGCGCTCTCGAGTCCTGCTGCTGCTGCATCCATTGACACAGACAGCAGGACTCGGCTCCGCCTCCGGCTTTGATTGACAGCAGCAGCAATCTTCCTGCTGCTATCAATCCAGACAATGAGGACCCAAGACAGCGGCTGGAGCTGCTCTGCTTGTCCCCATATCTGGAACAATCGGGTTCAGGTAAGTAAAAGGGGGGCTCCAGGAGGCTGCTGCACTACAAAGGGTTTTTCACCTAGAAATTAATGCATAGAATGCATTAAGGTACTTCGCCGCGGTAAGGCTGTGTCAGGTCACCTGTGGCCAGGTGACAGATGCACACCGTAGGGGGACAGGAGTGCACCGCAAGGTAAAGAACCCTATGGCTGACTGCTGCGGATAGGAAACTGGGTGGTTGTGGAAAGCGGGACCAGAGGAGCACAACCGGGATCCTATGGGAAGCTAGAGCCAAGATTCCCCAGGGCGCGGAGTCTAAGACCCAGCAGGTCTTCTCCAGAGCCTCTAGTGGTGAGGATGTTATGCTGCAGGCTGGGTCCAGGTCGCGGCCCCTAGAGTCTCCTAGCTCACGCCCCGTAGGATAAGGCGACAAGAGGGAAAGCAGCATCACGAGATATAAGAGTAACGAATAACAAGCTGAAAGTCAAGGGCCACAAGCAGACAAGGATAACGAAAGACAAGCCGAAGGTCAAGGGTCACGAGCAGACAGGGATAGTCGGGGACAAGCCAATAACGTAACAGAGAGACAGACGTAGCACACGGCAGGCAGGAACCCAAACACACAATGCCTAACAAACACGTTGATCAGCAAAGCAGGCTTGCAGTGCACAGGTTAATATAGTGTTCTGTGATAGGACCTGGGGTGGAGTCAGGCTGGGAGGAGATTATAAAGGAAGCCAGGTGAAAGGGTTCTGGCCTCTAAGATGAACACATGGGAAGGAAGGTAAGCTGACAGACAAACACTACTGCATATCCATGACAGGCTGGGATGGAAGTTCACTGTTAAACTACTGTAGCGGGGTCCTAAATTTAGGAGAAGTGTTTGAGTGGTAGTTATGCTCAAACACCCCAATTGTCAGGATTCTATCAACCATTTTTGTCCGCAGGGAGAGTGTCGGTGTATAGTTCCCTGTGGCCTGCAGGTGGCGCTGCCATGGTAGGCCAGGGTTGAACCGCTGATACAGTGCTGTGCCTTGTGTGTCCCCTCTCAGCAGTCGTACAGTGGGTGTGGCAGGCCTTCTCTGCATGCTGGGGGAGGATATAAAAGGGGCAGACACTGCCGGTTCGGGGTTCTGTCTGTTCTGTCGTGGTTGGGGGTCCTACCCCGGTAGTGTTTTCCTGTCCGCCCTGGGCACCTTTGGCCCAGGGGCAGAGGTCGGTGAATCAGTCCCAGGCACCTTTAGCCCTGGGACTGCAGCAAAGGCCTTGGGCCCAGTACCTTCGGCTGGAGCCCATCAAGGATTGAGGAATCCCAGGGTGCCGCCTTGCGAGGGGACCCGTATCTTAGACGAGGAGGCCGGGGGAGGAACTGTTCCGAGGAACCAGTGAGAAGTCACGGTGAAGTAAGGGTCCCGGTAACTCTCTGGAGGGATGTCTTCTCCTTACAAAGAGGTCCAGCTTTGAAACACCAAGTTCACCAGGTCTGTGGCAGAGACCAGAGACCAAGTTCACCGGGTCTGTGGCAGAGGCTGTGGGTTAAGTTAGAGTACCATTTGGCTGCTAGTCCCTACCTAGGGAGACTATCCTTCTGGGCTGAGTCTGCTTGAGAAGCTGAGCAGTGAAATGATTACGTTTGTGCCTGGACCTCTCCCACATCTTATTCTGTCCTGTCTTCTTGCTCCAACCTTTACTTATCAGAGACTGTTATTCACGAGAAATAAACTCTACGTTGGAGTTGCAGTTGGTGTGGACATTCAAGTCACTGGGGGGAACAAGGACTTATCTCTGTCAATTATAGAGGTGAGAACCATTCTCTGGAGGATTCTAGTTCCTGGCTGTGGAGACCCACCAACAACACCGCTCAACCTCTTTACACAGGAGGGTACGGGCTTGTGGCGTGGTGTGCCCTCTCTACCTGCGGGGAGCCAAAGGCGGGTGAAGGGGGTGAGTGTGCTACACTACTAAGGTAAGTGAAAAAAAAATGAGGGGTAGAGGGGTGGTCTTTCCTTTAAGAACAAGTTCTAAAGTTGGGTGGAACTCCGCTTTAATGCAGAATGTTTTCTAAAGCCTTACTGTACTAGCTTTATTAAGAAGGAGCTTTTGAGGGGCAAAGTTTACTTCCTCTTTAAATCAGTAAAAAAAACATATTTAAATGTTCTCAACCTTGGTTTAGAACTCACAGCCATAGGCTGAGGCTTATATTTTATAACTAAAAAACTTTATCTTTTCTTTTGGCTGTTTCTCTTTCTCAAACAATTTTTTTTTAACAAGAATACAATGTAAGGGTTATGTCCTCATTGAAAAAAAACACTTCCTCTTAAACATCCTTTAGTGCCGGTTCACACTTGTGCGAGTTGATACCGAATGCGATGCGTCAAACACAAAATAGATTCGCATGTCATCCAAAAAGTAATTGTTTTCAATGATGGTGGTTCACATCTATGCGTTGCGATTCCTCTCCGAATGCGATGCGATGACAAAAAGGGTCTTGTGCGAGTTTAGAGCGTTGCGTTGCGAATTTAGTCTCCATAGACATGAATGTAAATCGTTCTGGAATCGCATTGGTGGTTCACATATATGCAAATTCTTCACCTCCAGCTCCTCCTTCCAGTTACTAAAGTTTTGTAAGTTATAATTAAAGTTACATTAAGTTAAAGCTAGACAGTGAGAGCAAGTTAGAGAGTCAAAGGAAGTTAAAGAGTCAGAGAAAGTTAGAGAGTCAGAGGAAGTTAGAGAGTCAGAGGAAGTTAGAGAGTCAGAGGAAGTTAGAGAGTCAGAGGAAGTTAGAGAGTCAGAGGAAGTTGGAGAGTCAGAGGAATTTGGAGAGGCAGAGGAAGTTGGAGAGGCAGAGGAAGTTGGAGAGGCAGAGGAAGTTAGAAAGGCAGAGGAAGTTAGAGAGTCAGAGGAAGTTAGAGAGTCAGAGGAAGTTGGAGAGTCAGAGGAAGTTGGAGAGTCAGAGGAAGTTGGAGAGTCAGAGGAAGTTGGAGAGTCAGAGGAAGTTGGAGAGTCAGAGGAAGTTGGAGAGTCAGAGGAAGTTAGAGAGGCAGAGGAAGTTAGAAGGTGATAGAAACGGGGGAAGAAAGTGCATAGTGTGTGAAAAAGTAAAAAATAAAAGGTGAAGGAGAGTGTTCTCACCTCTTTATGTTGTTCTTGATATGTAAGAAGAAATTTGAATGTTTCCCCAATGGATGGTGCAAAGCATTTAGTCACAAACTGATTAGTTTTTGAAAAAAAATATAAATACTTTTTTTGGAAGACAATTTTGTTGTGATGTCTGTCTGCATTCTTTGCATTCCTATAGCTTACTATGGTGCATAGCATAAAATGTTACAAAGTACATCTATGAAATTTACCTTAATGTAACAAGCAACCTTTCCGCTGGCTCCACACTATTCAGAAAGGTGGTGTTCTGATACTCCAATCGTGTACCAAGCAACCAAAGTAATTCATCAAAACTAAGAAATAAAACCACAAAACCAATGTAAGTGACACGCTAAAGCCCATACACAAAATCACATGGTAAGAGGCAAGAGTTCTAGTGAAAAGAGAAAAGAGATGGAAAGTGGGATTGGTGACCAGTGGGATTGGTGGTCAGTGGGATTGGTGGTCAGTGGGATTTGTGGTCAGTGTAATTGGTGGTCTGTGGGATTGGTGGTCAGTGGGATTGGTGGTCAGTGGGATGTATGCCCTTACATTGGTGGTCAGTGGGATTGATGGTCAGTGGGATTTGTGGTCAGTGTAATTGGTGGTCTGTGGGATTGGTGGTCATTGGGATTGGTGGTCAGTGGGATGTATGCCCTTACATTGGTGGTCAGTGGGATTTATGGTCAGTAGGATTGGTGGTCAGTGGGATGTATTCCCTTACATTGGTGGTCAGTAGGATTAGTGGTCAGTGGCATTGGTGGACAGTGGCATTTGGTGGTCAGTGGGATGCATGCCCTTACATTGGTGGTCAGTGGGATTGGTGGTCATTGGGATGCATGTCAGTGATAGATAGATTGAAAGGAGGAGGAAGAGGAAAAAGAAGAGGGGTACAGGTACTAACCTATTTACTGACATCCGGGAATAGTTGAAGAAATTCTCCTCATGCTGCTTGAGATGATTGTAGAGGATCCTAAACTGACTTCTCTCTTCCCTATTTTGAATAATTGGATGGACCCAATATCTTCTTGTACTCATCAGTCTCTTGGTCCTCCTCCTCCTCCTCTTCCTCCGGGCTTTGTCCATCAGTACTGCAGCAGTAGCAGTAACATCTGCTGCCATGATCAACGACATATGATGAAACATAATGACCAAAAAACAAAATCCTCACTGACTACTCACAAAAACCACACTCCTCCAACGACAATACTCTCCCCACAAGAGAAAACAGGGAAAGCACAGGAAGTTAACACCCATTTTTTTCTTGCCTTTTCAATTGGCCTGAGCACAAATCGCATCTGTGCCTAATTTACATTCTAAGCGCATAAAATTTGCATTGGATTCGCATTGCAATCGCGCTGGTAATTAACAAACACGCAATGAAAAAATAAACATCATAATCGCATCGCACAAGTGTGAACCGGGCCTTAAACACAAAACAACTTATGCGAGTGTAGCGCTACCCCCAGTTAAGAGAGCCGCTGATATTAATTTGGGCCCTGTAGTGCACTGCTGTGAACCCCTGGCAATCGGCTCTAACCTCCCGTGGCACAGCTGGTGATAGAGGGATAGGACCGCGTGACCGCAACTGTTGGTGACGCAGTCCTATAACAAACATACACAGAATATACTTTAAAACTCCTATTAAAGTAAGCGGAACTGACACCAAATGTACTTTACCCAGATATTTTACTGAGGCTAATGGGCAAGTAATAAACAACAGTATAACAAGTTGCAGATCCCTGCAATAAACAGTAATAAAGATAAACAGAGTAATCAGAATAATAAAGTATTGCTATGCAACTCTAGCGCTGCCCTTTTACAGCTACTTCCCCTCATGGGTAGACTAACACCCAGCAATGTCTACCTATGCAGTCAGGCCTGACTGATCTAGATGGAAGTTCAGTGAAACAATATTCGCTAGCAATCTTTTCGGTGGTGCACTTGAAGAACAACTTTGTAATCCCAACGAATAGTAAAGATAAAGGTATCTGTCTTTAAACAGCTCTCACCACCTGGACAAGTCCAAGTCCCTTTCCTCCATCGATTCGTCTAGGAACAGGAATCCACCGACATCCAAGTCTTCAATCCTTCTGGTGTACTGCAGCAAGGAGGATTAGATGTCTCTAAGGCTCTGCTAGGCTGGCAGAGGGCTCTTTGGAAAGGAGCACACGGCCCGGGCCTCAGGCCTTGTGCACACAGCAGTTCAGCACAGACATCCTCTTGCTAGGAGAGGGGTGTCCAAAGAGACCGACCAAAACTCCGCCTCCCCTTTATAAAGTCTCCCCCAGCAGTCTCTGTTCTGGAGCAATGCACCCTGGGTGCTGCAAGATGTACTGGGAGATGTAGTCTCTTTCTCTCCTCTGCTTTCACTTCCATAATGTCTCTTTACTTCCTCCCGACTCACCTCTCACCTGGAACTTCTTGTCTCTCTGCATTAAAGGAGAAAACCCCGCTACACACTCCCCCACTTGAACTCTTTGGTCCCCAAAGATAAACTTCAACAAATACTGTTTACCATTTTGGACAATGTCGAGCATGATGTTGGCATAGGGAATTCCCACCAAAACTTTGGGATGGAACTCTCTTGCCCACAGGTCACACTACCATGAGTGGCCTGCCTAACTGTGCCAGAGAGTGAGCTGGGGTTGCCCTCCACCAAATGGACGGTGGAAGGATCAGGTTGTTCAACACTTCTCCTAGCCGTTACAACAGAGTCCTCTGAGCTCGTCCCCATTTGGGGGTAAGTTAGTTTCTTGGGAGGCCTGATGACTCTGCAAGCCCTCTGCTCTCTTGGTGCTTCTGACTCTGGCACCACAGGCTCTTCTTCAGGAGTAAGTTCAGGTAACATTGCTGGTTCTGGAACCTCTGATTCAGAAGTCGACTGACGTATGGAATCTCTAGAGTCCTCCTCTGCGCAAGTGTCAGGAACATCTTCCCAGTAATCAGCTGAGGGACTGAAGGGTATGAATTCAGTAGCCTCTGGATTCAGCGTTGCATCTGGGGTATCCCCTCCATTTGGGAGATCTATGGCGGACGTTCCCAGAGTCGAGGGAGGCCACAGCCAGTCCAGTTCTCCACCTTCTTCTGTACTCAATTGGGAGGCCTCCCCATCTTTGGCTCGAGAGGTCTGGGACCAAGTGTTCGGCCTAGGAATATCCAGGATAGAGGCCGGTTCAGGGGAGTCTCTCACGGGAGGTATTCTGACTGCCTCAGCAAGTGGGAGCAGGTGGTTCCGATGCCACGTCTTCAGTGGACCCACCTTTCCTTCTGGCTTTAGTTTGTAGACAGGCAAACCGGGCAACTTCCTACAGACAACATAGGGCTCAGATCTCCACCTGTCGGCAAGCTTGTGTTTTCCAGGAACCCCCAGATTGCGTAGCAGTACTCGGTCCCCGGGCTGCAGATCTTGCACTCGAACCTTCAGATCAAAATTTCTCTTGTTGCGGGCCCCCCTTTGATCCGAAGCCGCCTGGGCTTGTTCATAGGCCACCTGCAAGCTACGTCTAAGTCTGTCCACGTATCCCTTGTGGGATGTAGCTGAGGTATTGTCTATAGAAGTGCCAAAGGCCAGGTCCACAGGTAGCCTTGCTTCTCTCCCAAACATAAGTCGATAAGGGGAGTAGCCAGTGGCGTCACTTGTGGTACAGTTATAGGCATGTACTAGGGCTGATATGTGCTGACTCCAGTGTTGCTTCTTCTCTGTTTCTAAGGTTCCCAACATGTTGAGCAGGGTCCGGTTAAATCTCTCCGGCTGAGCATCTCCTTGTGGGTGGTAAGGCGTGGTTCTGGTCTTCTTTATTCCTAATGAATCCAAAAGTCTTCGGATCAACCGACTCTCAAAGTCCCTTCCTTGATCTGAGTGGAGTCTCTGTGGTAGTCCGTAATGGACAAAATACTTCTCCATAAGTATCTTGGCCACGGTGGATGCCTTCTGGTCTTTGGTTGGGAAAGCTTGAGCATAGCGGGTGAAATGGTCGGTTATTACCAGAACATTCCCCAATCCACTCAGGTCGGGTTCGAGGCAGAGAAAGTCAATGCATACCAGATCCATTGGGCCTTGACTCTGTAAGTGGCCCATTGGGGCAGCTTGATGGGGTAGGGTCTTTCTCTGAATGCATCGTGCACAGGAATGGCAATACTCCTCTACTTCTGCCCTCATGCAGGGCCAATAGAACCGATTTCTGACGAGCTGGAAGGTCCTTTCTGCCCCTAGGTGACCATGATGGTCATGCAGGGCAATTAGTACAGTCTCTCGGTGCTTCTCTGGAAGAAATAACTGCCACTTATCTTCTGAGTCATCAGAGGGGCCCCTTCGGTAGACCACTCCCTGATGTACCTGTAGCCTGTCCAATTCCTTCCTCAACAGGCGAGCCTCCTTTGAGGGGTGATGTAGGAAATTGTTGGGATCCTGATTCTCCAGGGCTTCGAGGACCAATCTCCCCATGGGGTCTTCCAATTGGTCACACCTCAACTCCTTCTTGGACAGTCTCGGTAGGTTGTCTTCCTCCAGTTGAGTTACCCCACAATAGTGTTTGGGGACTCCTACCATGGTAACCCCTATTTCTTCTGCTCTGGAGCCTCCTCTGGCTTGGAATTCAGCCCCTTGACAAAGGGCCCGCACCCCGTCCGGTGCCACTTGGGTCCAATCTTCCCAGTCATTTGTCGTGGCATGAGACCTCCGGGACAGGGCATCTGCATCCCTATTTCCGGCTCCTGGTCTGTACTTCAGACTGAAGTTGAATCCAGACAATGCGGCCAACCACCTGTGTCCGGTGGCATCTAGTTTCGCGGTGGTGAAGAGGTAGGTCAGGGGGTTGTTGTCTGTCTTCACAGTAAACTCTGCCCCATACAAGTAGTCTTTTAGCTTGTCTACTACCGCCCATTTGAGGGCCAGGAATTCCAGCTTATGAGTGGGGTAATTCTTTTCTGAGGGGGTCAGGCTCCTGCTCACATAGGCCACTGGTCGCAGTTGTCCTTCATGTTCTTGGTAGAGTACACCACCTAGACCCTCATGGCTGGCATCCACATGTAATTCATAAGGTCTGGTAGGGTCGGCGTAGGCCAGGACTGGGGCAGTGGTTAAGCTCCTCTTCAGAGCATGAAAGGCCTCTTCACACCTTGGGTTCCACTGATCTTGAACTGACTCACCAGGCCTCCTGGGCCCTGAGTCATCCTCTTCCCCTTCTGCCTTTAACAATTCATTCAACGGGCGGGCAATCCGAGCAAACCCCTCCACAAACCTCCTATAATAGGAGCAGAACCCCAGGAAGGATCTGAGCTCTGTTACTGTGGTGGGTCGTGGCCAGGAAGTAACTGCTTCCAACTTCTCAGGATCTGTGGCCACCCCTTCTTCAGACACTATGTGCCCCAGATAGTTCACAGAAGACTGGTAGAACCGACACTTCTCGGGGGAAAGCTTAAGTCCCTCTTCGCTGAGTCTTCTCAATACTTTCTCCAACCTGGCTTCATGTTCTTCCAAGGTTCTTCCAAAGACAATGACATCGTCCAAGTACACAAGGACTTCTATAAGATTCATGTCTCCAACAGTCTTCTCCATAAGGCGTTGAAAGGTAGCAGGAGCTCCAGACAGACCCTGAGGCATCCTATTGAATTCGAAGAATCCCACCGGGGTTATGAAGGCTGTCTTCTCCCTGTCTTCTGGGTGCATAGGGATTTGATAGTACCCACTCTTGAGGTCCATCACACTGAACCATTTGGCTCCAGACAAACTTTGTAGGGCATCTTCTATCCTTGGCGTGGTGTATTGGTCAGGGATGGTTCTCCTGTTGAGAGTCCTGTAATCGATACAAAGCCTCAACGACCCATTCTTCTTTCTGACCACCATGATTGGGGAGGCATAGGGACTTCTAGACTCACGGATAACACCAGTCTTCTTTAGTTCTACAAGTTGTTCCCTCAGATCCTCCAGATCTGCCAGGGGGACCCGCCTGACCCTCTCTCGGAAGGGCTTATCTTCTTGGAGGCGGATCCGATGGGTGGCACTTCTTGCACACCCCACATCGAATTCATCTTCGGAAAAGATCTTCTCCCACCTGGTCAGCTGGGCCTTGGCTCTTTCTTTCCAAGCCCTGGGTAGGTTCGGGTTTTCCACGGACAGTTTCTCCCAAACATCTCCTCCGTCACCCGTCCCCTTGACTTCGGACCAAGTGACCGGGGCAGCAGGGCTCACCTGACCAAGCAACACTCTGGCAGGGATCTCCATGGGTCCTCCCGTAGTGTTCCTAACACTCACCGGAACTCTGCCATGGGCCTTCTTCAGGGCCTTGAACGGAATCACTTCTGGTATCACTTCCAGGCCTGAGGACTCTTCCCTTGGGTCTGATTCCAGCATGACAAAGGGGCCAGGTTGTTCCCACGAAAGCTTCACAGTGGCCCTAAGACAGGTTACTTCTCCGGGCTGTAGCACTACTCCTTCTCTGCCAAGTCTCCACACCTTCCCTATCCCCTCTCCCGGGGTCTTCTGCTCTAAGACCAGTCGTTGGTAGGCCGTCTTTAGCATGGGATGGATTTTGGTGGCTGAATGGTTTCTCTCTTTCACTAGAGGGGTCAGGAGTCTCCTGACTAGATCCGTGTTTGTCCCAATGATCAGGGAAATCTTGCTGGCTCCAGGCGGCCGGGGACACACAACTGCCAGGGTGTCAAACACTTCAGCCTTCCCAGCCACGGATGGGTCGAAAGTCATCTTTATGGGCAGGTACCCATCATAAGGGAAACTCTGGGTTCCAAGTCCCCATATCTCCAGCTCTTCTATCTTCTGGATAGGCAGATGACTCAAGTGCCTATCATAGAAGTCCCGGTATAGTAAAGTCACCTGTGCTCCGGTGTCCAAAAGAGCTTTAGTATAGACTCCTTCCACTTGAATGGGCACAGTAGGAGACGGGCCCACCAGTTCCTTTGGGTATGGCTGGACTGGGGTCACCTCTTTTTTTTTTGCTTTCGACCCTTGCCCTGCTCCTTTTGGACTTTAATTTTTCCTGAGCCTGGCATGCATTGACTTTCTCCCTCTCAATGGGGGCACAAACCCGCTGAGGGATGTTATTGTTCCTTTTAGGTGGATGTTCCTTCTTTGGGGTGCTGTACTTCCACTGAGGGGTCTTGCCCCCTCCCTCTGGGGTACATCTTGGTGGGGGTGTACTATACCTCCTCCTAGGAGTTTTGTCTCCTCCATTCTTGGCCTTTTTTTTTAGTTTGGAGCGCACTGAAGATGATGGGCACCCGGTTGACTCCTTCACCGGGGCCCCTTTGGAGTTTCCCGCCGGCTTGCAATTATCTGTTCTCTTCTTCTTTGGGCTGGAGCATACGTTAGCAAAGTGGCCACTCCCTCCGCAGTTATAGCAAATCACCTCTTCTCGGTCCTGTAGGGAGGCCGGTGCTGAGGTGTTCGGGAACAACTCCTTTCTTGGGCTTGGTTTCTCTCGTCTTCTCTGATCTTTCTCCATCAAAGAGGTCAGCATCTCCAACACTTGGGCCATTTGCGATTTCAGAGTGTCAACCTCCGCATCTCTTTCTGGGCTCTTGACCGAATGGACCAACACTGGTACAGGTGTGACATTCGCCTTGGCCACCTGCTGATCTTCCTCCAGCGCCTCTTCGTCCCTAATAATTTTTATTAGATCAGAGTAGGTTAGTGACATTCCTCCTCCTGAGGTTTTCAGGTGCAGCCAGACCGGGTCTGAGCGCCGCGCTCCCCTCATGATCTGCTTCATGCGTGCTTCATCTACATCTTTGGGCAGCATTCCCTTCTTCAGTACAATCTTGCATAACTGCCTGTTCAGCCTTCTAACATATTCTGACAGTTTCTCATTCGGCTGCTGGAGAGTGTGTTCAATTTGATAAATCATCTCTGACACCTTCTCCAGCTGACCAAACTCTTCCTGCAGCATGGCCAGGCAATCTTGAGCTGTACAGTTTTCATTTCCAAACCGGAAGCTCTTCACCGCTTCTGCCGCGGCACCTTTCAGACTTTCTAAGACTCGCTGTCTCTTCTGTGCCTCAGGCACCTCCCATGCTTCTACTGCCTGCAATGCCTGTTCCACCCAAGTGTCAAAATCTTCCTCCCCCGCAGGGACGGGGAGCTTCCCTGAGAAGGTGCTAAGCTTCCGGTAACCGGCCTCCACATGCACTGTACTGCTTTTCTGGCACTTAATTACAAGGTCTCCTAGAGCATTCAACAATTCAGGCCCTATAGCGGCCAGCGGTGATCCCGGGCTTAATAGTTCCTTAAGCTTTTCTGCTTTAGGGGATAGTGGTGGAGATAATTGTGGGAGTGATGGCTTTGGTGTCTGAAAGCATTCTTCCTTCACTGGCAGCGTATGTATCAAGTGATAGATCTGATTATCTATGGCTTGTATACTCTGACTTTTAAAATGCTCTGGGATTTCGTTTTTCCATTCTACCAGTGCGTATGTAAACGAGATCACTGGATCTGGCCTAAAATCCATCACCCAGAGTTCTAGTGAAAGGAGAAAAGAGATGGAAAGTGGGATTGGTGACCAGTGGGATTGGTGGTCAGTGGGATTGGTGGTCAGTGGGATTTGTGGTCAGTGTAATTGGTGGTCTGTGGGATTGGTGGTCAGTGGGATTGGTGGTCAGTGGGATGTATGCCCTTACATTGGTGGTCAGTGGGATTGATGGTCAGTGGGATTTGTGGTCAGTGTAATTGGTGGTCTGTGGGATTGGTGGTCATTGGGATTGGTGGTCAGTGGGATGTATGCCCTTACATTGGTGGTCAGTGGGATTTATGGTCAGTAGGATTGGTGGTCAGTGGGATGTATTCCCTTACATTGGTGGTCAGTAGGATTAGTGGTCAGTGGCATTGGTGGACAGTGGCATTTGGTGGTCAGTGGGATGCATGCCCTTACATTGGTGGTCAGTGGGATTGGTGGTCATTGGGATGCATGTCAGTGATAGATAGATTGAAAGGAGGAGGAAGAGGAAAAAGAAGAGGGGTACAGGTACTAACCTATTTACTGACATCCGGGAATAGTTGAAGAAATTCTCCTCATGCTGCTTGAGATGATTGTAGAGGATCCTAAACTGACTTCTCTCTTCCCTATTTTGAATAATTGGATGGACCCAATATCTTCTTGTACTCATCAGTCTCTTGGTCCTCCTCCTCCTCCTCTTCCTCCGGGCTTTGTCCATCAGTACTGCAGCAGTAGCAGTAACATCTGCTGCCATGATCAACGACATATGATGAAACATAATGACCAAAAAACAAAATCCTCACTGACTACTCACAAAAACCACACTCCTCCAACGACAATACTCTCCCCACAAGAGAAAACAGGGAAAGCACAGGAAGTTAACACCCATTTTTTTCTTGCCTTTTCAATTGGCCTGAGCACAAATCGCATCTGTGCCTAATTTACATTCTAAGCGCATAAAATTTGCATTGGATTCGCATTGCAATCGCGCTGGTAATTAACAAACACGCAATGAAAAAATAAACATCATAATCGCATCGCACAAGTGTGAACCGGGCCTTAAACACAAAACAACTTATGCGAGTGTAGCGCTACCCCCAGTTAAGAGAGCCGCTGATATTAATTTGGGCCCTGTAGTGCACTGCTGTGAACCCCTGGCAATCGGCTCTAACCTCCCGTGGCACAGCTGGTGATAGAGGGATAGGACCGCGTGACCGCAACTGTTGGTGACGCAGTCCTATAACAAACATACACAGAATATACTTTAAAACTCCTATTAAAGTAAGCGGAACTGACACCAAATGTACTTTACCCAGATATTTTACTGAGGCTAATGGGCAAGTAATAAACAACAGTATAACAAGTTGCAGATCCCTGCAATAAACAGTAATAAAGATAAACAGAGTAATCAGAATAATAAAGTATTGCTATGCAACTCTAGCGCTGCCCTTTTACAGCTACTTCCCCTCATGGGTAGACTAACACCCAGCAATGTCTACCTATGCAGTCAGGCCTGACTGATCTAGATGGAAGTTCAGTGAAACAATATTCGCTAGCAATCTTTTCGGTGGTGCACTTGAAGAACAACTTTGTAATCCCAACGAATAGTAAAGATAAAGGTATCTGTCTTTAAACAGCTCTCACCACCTGGACAAGTCCAAGTCCCTTTCCTCCATCGATTCGTCTAGGAACAGGAATCCACCGACATCCAAGTCTTCAATCCTTCTGGTGTACTGCAGCAAGGAGGATTAGATGTCTCTAAGGCTCTGCTAGGCTGGCAGAGGGCTCTTTGGAAAGGAGCACACGGCCTGGGCCTCAGGCCTTGTGCACACAGCAGTTCAGCACAGACATCCTCTTGCTAGGAGAGGGGTGTCCAAAGAGACCGACCAAAACTCTGCCTCCCCTTTATAAAGTCTGCCCCAGCAGTCTCTGTTCTGGAGCAATGCACCCTGGGTGCTGCAAGATGTACTGGGAGATGTAGTCTCTTTCTCTCCTCTGCTTTCACTTCCATAATGTCTCTTTACTTCCTCCCGACTCACCTCTCACCTGGAACTTCTTGTCTCTCTGCATTAAAGGGGAACACCCCGCTACACGAGCAATATATGTCTATTTGAGAATGCAACTATATTGTGCGCAGGAAAACTTCTCAACTACGGCTTATAGTTGCACACCCAAAAATACTCCTGTTCTCAACCTTGAGACCATTCCATGCCTTCACCCTTAAGGCGGTTATCAAGAGACACAATATTACATCTACTTAACAATTACACAGTTGCTGTTTGCAAGCATAATGAGCACTTATACTCTATATAGAAATATATTCATAAAGGGGAGACCTCTTTATCCCTGGATCTTTTCGCTATTCTCAGTACACTACCTAGAACTCACTGAAATCGATAACAAGTTAATGGTACCTACCTGTAACCATCTAACTATTTTATTATTATTGTTTCCTTATTTCATCCCCATGTATACTTATGTAATTCCCCTACTTGATCCCCGACATTAGTGTTGCCAACCGTACGTCTTTTTACGTACAGCCCGCGATTTAACCCCTTTTTCGGGCTGTACGTTAAAGTCCGTTTATGGGCACCGGCGCCCATAAAAAAGATGGCCGCGAGCCGGCCATACAACTGCGCATGCGCCGTTCCGAATGCGCCGGCCGAGCTCAGGGAAACTTGTTCGCGCTCGGCCGGGCGGCGCACACGCAGTAACGTGATGGTGCCGCTGGCGCCATTTTTGAAAAGGCCACAGCGGCTGGCGGCAGTGGTGGGACACCTGCAGTGAGTGCATGCCATGCACTCATCATAGGTGGAGGACTCGGAGCACTGACAGGGCCCAGCCAGGGGTGAGGAGGACGGACTCGAGGTCAGTGAAACTGGGGGGATACAAGGGGACAGCGTCATCAGTGTGCTGTGTCCACCTCTGGTTCCTGTGTCCCTTTCACCTCTTCACAGGTCAGGGCAGCACAGTGCTGCCCTGACCTGTGGAGTGGTGAAAGGGGCACAGGAGGAGGACACAGCACACTGATGATGTGCAGAAGTAATATGGTGGTGGACAGAGGAGGAGGCTACTGTGAGGGGGTGAGGAGGGCACCATCATGTCCACAGCCTGTCTCCACCGGCACCTCCTGTAGTATGTCCGCAGCCTCTGTCCCCCTCCTGTAGTGTGTCCGCAGCCTCTGTCCCCCTCCTGTAGTATGTCCACAGCCTCTGTCCCCCTCCTGTAGTGTGTCCGCAGCCTCTGTCCCCCTCCTGTAGTGTGTCCGCAGCCTCTGTCCCCCTCCTGTAGTGTGTCCGCAGCCTCTGTCCCCCTCCTGTAGTATGTCCGCAGTCTCTGTCCCCCTCCTGTAGTGTGTCCGTAGCCTCTGTCCCCCTCCTGTAGTGTGTCCATAGCCTCTGTCCCCCTCCTGTAGTGTGTCCGCAGCCTCTGTCCCCCTCCTGTAGTGTGTCTGCAGCCTCTGTCCCCCTCCTGTAGTGTGTCCGCAGCCTCTGTCCCCCTCCTGTAGTGTGTCCGCAGTCTCTCTCCCCCTCCTGTAGTGTGTCTGCAGTCTCTGTCCCCCTCCTGTATCGTGTCCGCAGCCTTTGACCATCTCTTGTCATGTTTACAGTCTCTGAGGGGATCCTAGAAAGGAGTCAAGAGTGGGAGTGCCGCCGGGATGGGGGTTATGGCCCAGGAAGAAACAGACGTGTGGACTGGGAAGAGGAGATCAGAGCCACCAAGCTGGAGCCGTCTGACTGAGCCCCACACTGTGCACCTGAGAGGAGGTAAGTGACAGTGCCGCCAGGCCATTCTCAGGGGGGGGGGGGGTCACTGATGTAAGGAGGTGAATGAATACAATAATGTAAGGGGGCACTGATATAAAGGTTTCCCCCTTATATTAGTACCCCCCCTTACCTTGGTGTATTCACTCTGTGGAAAGTGGTCTCTATTTACCAGAGCCCCCTCCACATCAGAGTTCCCCCTTACATCATGATCTGCAGTGTTCCCCTTTACATAAGAGTTCCCTTGCACTGTAAGGGGGCATCCTGCAGACTCTGATGTAAGAGGGAACTCTCTGCTGGCTGGGTTATAGTATCCTAACCTTCATGTGAATTGAGAAATATGTTTTTTTACTTTTGTTTAACTTAAACACATTGATATTAGCATTAGCTGTGTGTTTATAGTTGAAATATTGATATTTGCACTGTTTAGCACTAAAAACAGTAATTTTAAATACTTTTTTGCAGCGTCAGTAAAAAATGTGGCTCTGCCAGTAATCTTCATTATTTTTGCCAGTAAGAAATTGGTGCCGTACAGAAATTTTGGCATCCTTGCCAGTAAATTTCACTTCAGGGGGTTGGCAGCACTGCCCGACATACAGCTACATGGAAATACTTACCAATATGGGGTATATTTATATTTTATACTCGTATTTTATAAGTGCGGTAAGTGTGTATAGGCATGTAATACAAATGTATCTGTAGCACCCTCTACCTTTATGTAGGTGCTAGAATAGGATTTTTCTGGGTTAATCTATCAGTGCAGGCAAATTTAGGCAGGCCTGTGCTCTAGGCTAGGCTGGTTTGTTTTGATCTGGGGCTGGGAGTGATTAGTGTAGCAGTGGGTGTGATCACCTGTGCTTTGACTCTAAAGCCCTGTACGCACGATCGGATTTCCTATGGTTTTTAAACCGATGGATTTTTCCATCGGAAAACCGATGAAGCTGACTTCCATCAGTCTTGCCTACACACCATCAGTCAAAAAACCGACCGTTCCAAACGTGGTGACGTAAAACACTCCCATGAGCAAAGAAAAATTAGGTTCAATGCTTCTGAGCATGCGTCGACTTGATTCTGAGCATGTGTGCGTTTTTTATCCGATGGAGTTCCTCACAGACGATAGTAATTTGCTATGGGTTTTTTAACCATCAGATAAATTTAAATGTAGCGCTACCCCCAGTTAAGAAAGCCGCTGAGTTTTGTTTCGGGCCCTGTATACAGCACCGCCAACCCCCGGCAATCTACTCAACCCACACTGGCACAGTTAGTCTAGGGATTGTTACCTCGTAACGGTCTATACCTGATTATACACAATCTGGCAGCATGGATAGATAACCACTATCTGCAAAGATGACACCAATACCCATGTGATAAAATATAACTGGATTTACTTTGATGTAAAGATTCAAAGTTAAACACATCACATAATATACATGCAGAGCCCTACAGCAATAAACATATACCCCAGTGATAGTGCAGAGTGATCACCCGCCACGTGCAACTATCTTTTTCTCTATGCACAATATGGCGTATGTCAGGGTCACCTGTGGCCAGGTGACAGATGCACACCGTAGGGGGACAGGAGTGCACCGCGAGGTAGTGAACCCTATGGCTGGCTTCTGTGGATAGGAAACTGGGTGGTTGTGGAAAGCGGGACCAGAGGAGCACAACCGGGATCCCAACGGAAGCGAGAGCCAAGATTCCCCAGGGCGCGGAGTCTAAGACCCAGCTGGTCTTCTCCAGGGCCTCTAGTGGTGAGGATGTTACGCTGCAGGCTGGGACCAGGTCGCGGCCCCTGGAGTTTCCTAGCTCACGCCCCGTAGGATAAGGGGAAGCAGCAGCACACGATAGAGAGAACCGAATAACAAGCCGAAGGTCAGGGGCCACAAGCAGACAAGGATAACGAAGAACGAGCCGAAGGTCAAGGGTCACGAGCAGACAGGGATGGTCGGGGACAAGCCAATAACGTAACAGAGAGACAGACGTAGCACACGGCAGGCAGGAACCCAAACACACAATGCCTAACAAACACGTTGATCAGCAAAGCAGGCTTGCAGTGCACAGGTTAATATAGTGTTCAGTGATAGGGCCTGGGGTGGAGTCAGGCTGGGAGGAGATTATAAAGGAAGCCAGGTGAAGGAGGTCTGGTCTCTAGATGAACACATGAGGAGGAAGGTAAGATGGCAGACAGACATTAATGCATATCCATGACAGTACCCTCCCTCTTACGAGGCCTCCCCCTTCCCCGCCTGGGCCCAGGTTTAGAGGGAACTTCAGATGAAACTCCTTTAACAGACGAGGTGCAAAGACCTCAGATGCAGTGATCCAAGACCTCTCCTCAGGACCAAACCCTTTCCAATGAACGAGGTACTGAAGAACGCCTTTACAGAGTCGGGAGTCCAGAATTTGACTGATCTCGTACTCCTGATTATCCTCCGAGACAGGCGCCACGGTAGGAAGAGGACGAGAGAATTTATTGAGGACTAAAGGCTTTAGAAGAGCAACATGAAAGGAGTTAGTGATTTTAAGGCTCTTAGGAATCTGGAGTTTGAAACAAACCGGATTCAGTTTAGCAGTTACCGTGTATGGACCGATGAATCGTGGAGCAAACTTCAGAGAAGGAACTCGGAGCTTGATGTTCCTGGTAGAGAGCCAGACTTTGTCCCCTGGCTGAAGAGAAGGCGGTTTACGCCTGCGGCGGTCGGCAAAGCCTTTGAATTTTTCAGCAGCTGCCCGGAGGGAATCATGAACGTGACCCCAAACGGAATTGAGAGACTCCTGAACCGAAGCCAAAGCTGGAATGTCTGGAGAACAGATCATGGGAAGAGGAAGTTGAGGGTGTTTTCCATAAACTGTGAAAAAGGGTGTCTTCTGCGAACTGGTATTCACATGATTGTTATGGGAGAATTCTGCCCACGGGAGTAGAGAGGACCAATCGTCATGGTGAGAAGACACAAAGGTGCGAAGAAAGACCTCTAACTCCTGATTAACCCTCTCAGTCTGTCCATTGGATTGGGGATGGTAAGAAGAAGAAAAATCCAAGACAATATTGAGGGATTTGCAAAAGGCTCTCCAAAAACGAGACGTGAATTGGACTCCCCTGTCGGAAACAATATGAGAAGGGACCCCATGTAGGCGGAGAATTTCTCGAATGAAAATGGGAACCAAGGCAGGGGCAGAAGGAAGACCAGGAAGAGGAACAAAATGAGCCATCTTGGAGAATCGATCGATTACCACCCAAATGACTGTATTATTCTCAGACAGTGGGAGATCGGTGATAAAATCCATGGCAATATGGGCCCAGGGTTCCTTAGGAATAGGCAAGGGCATGAGGAGACCAGCAGGAGCTTGTGTGGAGGATTTGGACTGAGCACAGACATGACAAGCTTTAACGTAGTCTTTGACGTCTGAGCGGAGATTAGGCCACCAGTAGTGACGACTGATGAGTAGGAAGGATCGGAGGAATCCAGAATGCCCTGCCACCTTGGAATCATGTCCCCAACGAAGGATCTTAGCTCTTAGCTCAGTGGGGACAAAGGTCTTACCAGGCGGAATTTTAGACTTCAGGGTGGTAGAGTGGGCAACAATGCATGAGGTGGGAATGATCGGCTCAGGTTCAGGGGCGGACTCCTCGTCCAAAGTGTCAAATGACCTAGAGAGCGCATCAGCCCGACCGTTGCAGGAACCAGGTTTGTAGGTAATCGTGAAATTAAAACGGGCAAAGAAGAGACTCCACCTGGCCTGTCTAGGATTCAGACGTTTAGCATTCTGTAGATACTGTAAATTCTTGTGATCGGTAAAGATCGTTATGGAGTGAGGGGAACCCTCCAAGAGATGACGCCACTCCTCTAACGCCAATTTAATTGCGAGAAGTTCCCGATCACCGATGGCATAATTCCTCTCTGCCTGAGAATTTTTTTTGGAGAAGAACGCACATGGTTGGCGTCTCTTCTCAAAGATTTGAAGAAGCACAGCTCCCACCCCCATTGAGGAAGCGTCCACTTCAATAAAAAATGCATTCCCAGGATTTGGTCTCCTCAAGAGGGGGCCAGAAACAAAGGCCTGTTTCAGGTTGTGAAATGCAGAGACAGCTTCGGGAGGCCAGTCTCTGGCATTCACACCCTTCTTGGTCAAAGCGATAATAGGCGCGGCAATGGAAGAGTAATTCCTTATGAACTGCCTATAATAATTAGTGAAGCCAAGAAAGCGCTGTGTGGCCTTGAGGCTAGCAGGAAGAGGCCAGTTGGTGATAGCCAAGACCTTCCCAGGGTCCATACGAAGCCCCGAACATGAGACAAAGCACCCCAAAAACAGGACCTCAGAACATTCAAAGGAACATTTCTCCAGCTTGGCATAGAGATTGTTCTCTCTAAGACGTTGAAGTACAGTGCGGACATGGTTTCTGTGGACGAGCAGATTTTCAGAAAAGATCAGAATGTCATCCAGATAGATGACAACAAACTGGTACAGCAGATCTCTGAAGATTTCATTGACAAAGTTTTGAAACACGGCTGGAGCATTACACAGACCAAAAGGCATCACCAGATATTCGTAATGCCCGTCTCTAGTGTTAAATGCAGTCTTCCATTCGTCACCCTCCCGTATTCGAATGAGATTGTACGCGCCTCTGAGATCCAACTTGGTGAAAATGGAGGCACCCTTCAACCTATCGAATAGCTCAGATATTAAGGGTAAGGGGTATCGATTTTTAATAGTAACCGCATTTAAACCCCGATAATCGATGCAGGGTCTTAAGGTACCATCCTTTTTGGCAACAAAAAAGAACCCTGCCCCTGCAGGCGATGAGGATTTCCGGATGAACCCTCTCTCCAGATTCTCTGCTACATACTCCGACATGGCCTGGGTCTCTGGGATGGACAGAGGGTAGGTACGACCCCTGGGTAGAGTTGCTCCGGGGACAAGATCAATAGCACAGTCAAAAGACCTGTGGGGAGGAAGCACCTCAGCTGATTTTTTACAGAACACATCCCGGTAATCGCTGTATGCGGCGGGAAGATCAGAAGAAACAGAAGTGGCAGCAACCGGAAGACTCTCCTTGGGGGTCACCTTGAGAAGACACGACGAGAAACATGAGGAACCCCAGGCCAGGATCTGCCCAGAGACCCAGTCCACATGTGGAGAGTGGAGCTGTAGCCAAGGGAGGCCCAATACAACTGGGGTAGAGGCCTTGGGTAGAATAAGAAAGGATATCCACTCCTGGTGGAGAATCCCTACCGACATCCTAATGGGTAGCGTCTGGAAGCGAATAGGGCCCCCTGGGAGAACAGTGCCATCAATTGCCGAGACTACCAATGGGGTAGTGAGAGGTGAAAGGGTAAGCTTCATAGAAGAAGCAGTTCTCCAATCCATGAAATTGCCGGCAGCCCCGGAATCCAGGTATGCAAGGGTTGACTGAGGAGAAGTGCCTACATGAAGGGACACCGGCAAGAGCAGGCGAGAAGGTGATGTTTCTGGGTCCAATACTCCACCTTCCAAATGTATTAGACCCGAGCGTTTCCCGGACGAAGCGAGCAGGAGTCACGAAAATGACCCTTGCCCCCACAATAGAGGCACAAGCCCAGAGTTCTGCGCCTAGCACGTTCTTCGGGGGTTAGTCTGGTCCGGCCCAGCTGCATAGGTTCTTCAGCAGGTAGAGGATGCTCCACGGAATGAAGGGAGGGGAGCTCAGACTGGCTAGGACCCAGAGAGTGCTGGCGTCTTTTTTCTAAGGACCTCTCTTGAAAACGAATGTCGATCTGGTTGCATAATGAAATTACATCGTCCAGACCGACGGGAATGGCTCTTCCCGCTAATTCGTCTTTCACTCGGTCAGAGAGGCCATGTAAAAAGGTAGCGACCAGGGCCTCATTATTCCAGCTCAATTCAGCTGTGTGGATACGGAACTGAAGAGCATATTGCCCCACTGAACTAGATTCTTGGCGAAGACGTAAGACAGCACTAGCCGCTGAAGAAGCCCGAGCCGGCTCTTCGAAGATATTACGAAAGAGCTTCAAGAATTCGGACAGACTGGAAACCACCGGATCGTTCCTCTCCCACAGGGGGGCAGCCCAGGCCAAAGCTTCACCGGAGAGGAGGGAAATGATATAGGCTACCTTAGCCCGGTCAGATAGGAAGCTTTGAGGCTGAAGCTCAAAATGAATAGTGCATTGGCTGAGAAACCCCCTGCAGGCCTTGGAGTCCCCAGAGAAACGGAACGGAGCTGGCAATCTTAGTGAGTGTGAGGCTGCGACTGGTGCGATAGGTACAGCCGCTGGTTGTACTTGGGGTTGCGGATTCGGGGTTCCCAAGGAGACCTGAAGCTGCTCGAATCGAGAAGCCAGATCCTGGAGGAATCGCATCACCTGGGTCTGATTTGATTCCTGGGTCTCAAGTCTGCGAACTATGCCCTGCAATGGATCATCTGCGGGAAGCGGGATGTCAGCCGGGTTCATGGCTGATCAAACTGTCAGGGTCACCTGTGGCCAGGTGACAGATGCACACCGTAGGGGGACAGGAGTGCACCGCGAGGTAGTGAACCCTATGGCTGGCTTCTGTGGATAGGAAACTGGGTGGTTGTGGAAAGCGGGACCAGAGGAGCACAACCGGGATCCCAACGGAAGCGAGAGCCAAGATTCCCCAGGGCGCGGAGTCTAAGACCCAGCTGGTCTTCTCCAGGGCCTCTAGTGGTGAGGATGTTACGCTGCAGGCTGGGACCAGGTCGCGGCCCCTGGAGTTTCCTAGCTCACGCCCCGTAGGATAAGGGGAAGCAGCAGCACACGATAGAGAGAACCGAATAACAAGCCGAAGGTCAGGGGCCACAAGCAGACAAGGATAATGAAGAACGAGCCGAAGGTCAAGGGTCACGAGCAGACAGGGATGGTCGGGGACAAGCCAATAACGTAACAGAGAGACAGACGTAGCACACGGCAGGCAGGAACCCAAACACACAATGCCTAACAAACACGTTGATCAGCAAAGCAGGCTTGCAGTGCACAGGTTAATATAGTGTTCAGTGATAGGGCCTGGGGTGGAGTCAGGCTGGGAGGAGATTATAAAGGAAGCCAGGTGAAGGAGGTCTGGTCTCTAGATGAACACATGAGGAGGAAGGTAAGATGGCAGACAGACATTAATGCATATCCATGACAGCGTAGCAACAAAGTTTTAACCCCCACCCTGGTCAGGCCTGACCCAGATTAAAACTCAGTCCCTTATGAGAACAATTCTTCGCATGCAACTTGAACGGTGGTGCACTTTCAGGAAACAATATTTGTAATCCAACGTTAGTAATAATAGTAAATTAACAAGATGGGCCAAGGCAGTCACTAGGCCTAACAAAGTAAAAGGGTAACGAAGTGAGCAAGTGCTCTCTCACCACTCCGGATGCGATCCCAGTCCGGGCTTCCACCACTGTGTATCCGCACACAGTGTCTCCAACGGCCGGGTCTCCGGTCCAGCTGATGTCCGCAAACTCGAACAGAAACAGGTGCCAACCAGGCTCCGCAGTGGGGTGGAAGGCTCTTTGGTCGGTATGCAAGGCCCAGGCTTCAGGCCTTACACAGCAGCATATCCGCACAGGGAGTCCTATTGCTTGCAGCGCGGTGTCCAAAGAGGCCGAGCCTAGCCTCGCCCTCTTCTTATATAGCCCCACCCATGAGTCTCTGCGGTGGCCCAATGCACCCTGGGTGCCGAACGGGGTTCTGGGTAACGTAGTCCAGGGGCCTTAAAGGAGACCCCGCTACATAAAACATGTTCTATTTTTAAACACCGATGGAAAAAAGACCGATGGGGCCCATACACGATCAGTTTGTCCGATGAAAAAAGTCCATCAGACTGTTTTCATTGGTAAAACCTATCGTGTGTACACGGCTTTAGACGCCTCCCCTGCTTTTCAGGAAGATTGTTCTGGAACAGAGGTTGGACCTGAAGTTGGAGTGGCAGGCAGCTCATGTGAGGAGCTCTGACCAATCCCCATTCGGTATTGGCAGGGGGCAGGCCTCCCATATAAGCTGAGGTCACATGCTGCTGGGATGGATTCTGGCGGGCTAGAGAATGGAGGATGGAGTTTTAGGCAGCTGCTGCAGGGCGTCCCCACGTGGGGGATGCGGCGAACGCCGAGGAGGAACAGAGGAACTTCTGAGTTATCATGGACTTGGTACAGGAGAAGGTCAGTGAGCATACTACAGCATAGTTGCCAACAGTCACGGATTGGCCGGGACATTCCCGGGATTCAAACCCTTTTCCCGGATTTATTTTGTCCCGGCCAATGTCCCGGCCAATCCGATTTTTCCCGTTTTCCCCGAATTTGGACGCCGCAGGCCGCCGCCGCTAGAGGTCCACGGCTGGCGGAGACAATGTCTCCGCCGGCCGCCATGTTCAAGAAGACCAAAACACGGATGTAGTACAATAGAAAATAAAGCCGCTGCGGCGCCGCCCACACCCCGCACCTCCCCAGGGGTGGGCGGCGCCGCAGCAGCTTTATCTTCTATTGTACTACACCTGTGTTTTGGCTGGCCGGCAGGCCACCCCCCCGCCCCGCCCCGCCCCGCCCCGCTGCAGGTCTGTCTGTAATGGAAAGGGGCGGGGGTCGGCAGCGCCACAGTTTAATTTTTTTCTTTTCAGCCACACTTTCGGCTCCGCCTCTATTTTGTTCCCCTTCGGGGAAGGGGAAACAATAATGGCGGCCGAGACAGGAGACGCCTGTGGTTAAGGGGGGACTCCGCTGGGGATGCCTGTGGTAAGGGGGGACTCCGCTGGGAACGCCTGTGGTAAGGGAGGACTCCGCTGGGGACGGCTGAGGTAAGGGGGGACTCCGCTGGGGACGCCTGATGTAAGGGGGGACTCCGCTGGGGACGCCTGATGTAAGGGGGGACTCCGATGGGGACGCCTGATGTAAGGGGGGACTCCGCTGGGGACGCCTGATGTAAGGGGGGACTCCGCTGGGGACGCCTGATGTAAGGGGGGACTCCGCTGGGGACGCCTGAGGTAAGGGGGGACTCCGCTGGGGACGCCTGATGTAAGGGGGGACTCCGCTGGGGACGCCTGAGGTAAGGGGGGACTCCGCTGGGGGCGCCTGAGGTAAGGGGGGACTCCGCTGGGGACACTTGATGTAAGGGGGACTCCACTGGGGACGCCTGATGTAAGGGGGGACTCCGCTGGGGACGCCTGATGTAAGGGGGGACTCCGCTGGGGACGCCTGATGTAAGGGGGGACTCCGCTGGGGACGCCTGATGTAAGGGGGGACTCTACTGGGGACGCCTGATGTAAGGGGGACTCCTCTGGGTACACCTGATGTAAGGAAGGACTCCGCTGGGTACGCCTGAGGTAAGGAGGGACTCCTCTGGGGACGCCTGATGTAAGGAGGGACTCCGCTGGGGACGCCTGATGTAAGGAGGGACTCCTCTGGGGACACTTGATGTAAGGGGGGACTCCACTGGGGACGCCTGATGTAAGGGGGGACTCCACTGGGGACGCCTGCATAGTTACCAACAGTCCCGAATTTCCCGGGACAATCATGATTTTTGGACCCTTGTCCACAAGTGTGGAGGGGGCTCTGCTGGGGAGGCACCTGATGCAAGGACGGACTGCTGGGGAGGCACCTGATGCAAGGACGGACTGCTGGGGAGGCACCTGATGCAAGGACGGACTGCTGGGGAGGCCATCTGGTGGCAGGCGACGTGGCAGGTAACACGCTCAGGGCTTCCACTGATTCGGCATTATGGTAAGTTGAATGATTTCATTTTATATTACAATGTAAAAATAGAAATAATGCACTTCAATCATCCTGACACCGTAACAACCATGGTGCCGGGATGATTGAAGCGCCAACAGGTGTTTTGGAGTATCCTTATCTGCCAATTTTGTTACACATTACTATTGTGGTGTAGGATCTGGCTTCTTTCTTTCTATTTCTTTCTCTCTCTTTCTCTCACCTCGGACTCTAGCCACACCCCTTTGAACCACGCCCATTTAAACCACACCCACTATCGTGCGTAAACCACGCCCATTTTTCGCCGCGGCGCGCGAAGCGCGCCGCATTTTTCACTCCAGCATGACACGCCTACAAACGAATGCCCCACCCCCTGATTATAGCAAGGCTCCGCCTCAATACAAAAAAAGTGTCCCAGATGTTTTTTTTGCAATGTTGGCAACTATGCTACAGTGGAGAACTGGAACAAAGGGAAAACAGTGGAGAGTAGTGCAGATTGCAGTGGCCGGGGAGCGCAGTAATTGCAGTTTGGACTGGCTGGGAGCAGTAGTCCGTTTATTGCCATGTGCTACCAATTTGCTAGGCCGTCGGGGAGAGGTACCGCTTATCTCTGGCCTAGTAAAGCACTCAGGTAATATCATCCAAGAGACTGTGTAGCCACCACGAATCACTGAGCCACTGGGGAGAGGTATTGTATGCCTCTGGCTTAATGATTTGCTCAAGCAACACCATTTGAGAGACTTTATTACAGTACTTAATTACAGCCAGCAAGCTGGGGTTATTCAGAGTGATCCCTTTTTGTCTTACTGGAAGTGAAGCGACAGGAATCTAACAGTTTTGCAGTAAAGGATTTGTACGAGGAGTTCAAGGGAGTGACATTCTGCAGAAGCTAGTGCAGAGGAGGAAGAGCAATAGTCTGCATGGAGATGTGCAGGGGAAGAGACTGTGAATGTTAGAAGTGCATCATTTTGAGGGCTAAATCTACTAATCAATGTTCTCTAAATGTGATGGCAATTCAATAAGTGCTACGGGCATCTCATATCTTCCTTTACCCCAACCAAGTTATATCCCCGCAATAACCGAAACAAAACTACGCAAATGACTGCTCATTGTCTCAGAAGTGATATATGGGGGTCTGGCAGCAGGGTGATTTGGTGGATGTTTGTTACTAGTAGCAACCAATGGCTACATATCACACAAGGGATTCCCTCTTTTATGTAATATTATACCATTACCCTGAATGCTTCCTGAATGTTCATTCTTTTTATGAACTGTTTGCCAGTTTTACTCTCCTGAGATTCCTGATTTTTTTTATATAAATCACACACAGCGAGAGACACTACAATAGGAGGCAGTGCTGATGGTGCATACATGTTACAGTTATGCAAACAGCAGGAGGGGTGGGGGGGGGGGGGGCTGGCACTGTCACGAGCTGACAGGCAGGGAAGGGAGGAGGACACCGGAGAAGAGAGGAGACAGATAGCAGAGCTGCGGATGACAGAGGCACGTAAACTGACCACAGTGTCAGGGCTCAGCAGCAAGGATACACTGTGGTCAGTTTACATAGGGGAGTGCAGAAACTGGCAGGATTAGCCAGGTTTTTTAGGTGTTGGGGGGCCAAATGACACAGCACAAGCACTGTGTCATATAATATGCTTTAAAGGAGCAAGATCTCCTATTTTTTTGGAGGGGGGGGGGTTAACAAACGCTTTTACTATTGATCAAAATCCACTTCCATGTTTATGGCATATTGATTAAATGTGTTCTTGACTATAAATCAATCAGAAGAGATCAATCAGAAAATAAATTAATAATTTTTAAAGCGGGTATGACCACCATAAAACAGAGGTTCCAGAATGCACACATTTATGCAAATATTTGGGATGACTATACACCACTATCAAGATACCTTTGTACAGCGTGGTTCCTACTGTAATCTTCTCTCTCTCTCATTTTAGTTGCATTTCCGCAATGCACAAGTGTGAATAGGCCCTTAAAATTGATCTAAATGCAAAACGTTTTTCTTTTTATTTCAGATAGAGGAGGGAGTAGATGAAAGCTCTGTAGGGTATAATTTTGCCAACTGGGTTCCATTGGGGCATTTCTCTTAAAGAGGAAGTAGAGTCCTCCTCTTTAATGGTACCTACAGGTAAGCCTTACTTGTAGGTACTGTAAATATCTTGGACCATTTAGGAGATATTTACTGTATACGCTGCCGCCGACATCATCGGCGCAAGTTCTAACCCTTCCCCTCTGAATTTTTTTTGGATTCAGTGGGGAAGGGTTAGAACTTTTATTGTCTCCCAGTGATACCATTTTTTTGTCATATCATGTCCTGAGTTTCAGGGGGATAAAAAAGTAGAAGGGATCTCCCCAGTGGAGTAATTGTTACAAAGTGCAATAAAAACTTGGCAGAGGTTCTAACCTTTCCCCACTTTTTTCAAAACTAAAAAAAGTTTTAGCCAGCATTGGATTTTAAGATTCCTTTGTAGGTAGCTTTTCTTTCACCAAATACCAGATTTCAATTTGAACATCTGAAATATCTCCCAGTTTAAAGCCTCGTACACACGACCGGTTTTCTTGGCAAGAACCACCAAGAAAACTGCTGGGAGAGCTTTTTGTCGAGAAAACTGCCAGGAATCTCGACGAGAAAAATAGAGAAACTACTCTCTATTTTCTCGCCAGTATTCTCGTTTTTCTCGTCAGGATTCACATCGGCCTGTTTCCTGACGAGAAAATCGTGTGTGTGTACAAGGCTACAAGCTTACCTGTCCTCCGCATGCTCGGTGAGACTTTGACGCATGCGCGGTAGCTTACAAGGCATAGGTAGGGTGAAGCAAGATGGCAGCGACGGCATCGAATGTGACAAGCACAGGCTCATCGCAGTCAATGACGTCACTGCGTTCTTGCCATTCAAAAGAACAGCGGTTCTTTTGAATGGCTGTCTGTATGCACGGATTGGCAAGAAAAGCTTGCCAGGAATCTCGTCAGGAAAACCGACGTTTTTTTCCTGACGGGATTCTCGGCCATGTGTACAGGGCTTAAGCCTTGTAGTTAAAGCGGTACTAAACCCAAAACCAAAAATGTAAAACAATGCAGCTTACCAATCATTACATGTGTTGGATGCATTCATTTTATTTTTTTAGGCTTTTTCTCCCTGTTTTCACCTGGTGATCTGGGCAGTAACACACCTCCTGTAATAGAGTGCCCTCAGTCTAGATGAAGGACAGGGGGCACCTTTGGGCAGCAGCATTGTCAGTCTGGGGGGAGAGGAGTGTTAGATGTACTAGCGGATTTAGATACACTAACAAATTGAAGCCAAATTCCAGCTTACACTTTATAAGCACTTACAGTAACAGTTTTTTTTTTCCTTTTTGAATAACGCTTTTACATAAATAAATGAAAGCCGATCATTGTAAATACCCCTGATAGTTCAAAATGGTTTGTCTCAACCCTATAACTGCTGCAGAGGAGCTTGTTCTGTTTGAAAAACAACAGATGTACTGGACAGATCACTAGTAGAAAAAAATCATAACGAAAGCTAATGCAGCCATCACATCTAAGAATTGGTAATCTGCAATATAATAAATGTTTGTTTTTGGGTTTAATACCACCTTTTTTAATCCAGTAATTTTTTATTGAATTTATTTTCCTTGATACAACAGAAAAATTTACCGCTTTAACTAATACATTGCATCTCTTTTCTTAATTGTCATTCGCTGACTGGAAACCATAAAATCGGACCCACTAGGAACTGTTTACCAGAACCATAATGAAAACCGTCTGATTGACGTTCCCATACAAATTATTTATTGATGTTTATTTTGTAAGCTTAGATGTCAGGGGATGGTTCTAATTCAGACACTAAACTAATAATTTCATCCCTCGTTGTCTTCCAAGGCTTCTGACTAATTCTTCGAGAACAGTTCTGGACATCATGCCATTACTGTGTAAATAATACATTCCAACATGTCTTGGCACAATGTTGTCTTTACAAAACTGGGAAATGTGAGACTCATACTTTTAGCCTAATCAAGGAGATGTCCAAAGTTAATGGGCCATACAATTCCCGTCCTTATGACATTTGTAAGGAAGCAGTTGTGCCCATTATTATTATTATTATTATTATACAGGATTTATATAGTGCCAACAGTTTGTGCAGCACTTTACAACATGGGGGCACACAGTACAATTACAATACAATTCAATAAAGGAGGAATCAGAGGGCCCTGCTCGTTAGAGCTTACAATCTAGAGAAGACCATTCAATGTCATATGACTACAAATGACATCATGAGCCTATCTATTTAAATAAACACACAGCAGACATACCTTTAGGGTCAGATTAGTAACATAAGAAACGTATGTTTCTTGCTAACCCAATTAAAGTATGGTTGGTGAGTCCTTGGAATCCTAAGCCGGTGTCCTGAAAGGGGCCGGATGCATGGATAGCATTGGCAGCGATGGAAGGGGGGGTGGAGGATAGGGTATGGTGGCACCCGTGTGCCCTTAATGCCCCTGCATTCTATAGTACAACAAAACACAGGAAATCGCCCCCGGACTTTAAATGAGGTGAATGCGGTTAGCCAAAAATTGACAGAGTAAATGCAGTCTCAAAATGTATTATTTATTAAAATTGAATCATAGCCAACATGAATCATAGCCAAGCCACTGAAATGATACATACAGTAAAAAAATTCATTACACGGCATTAAAAGTACCCCAACGCATTTCGCAAGACCATGCTCGCTTCATCAGGGGTAGATGCGTGTGTAGTGCATCTGTAGGGGGTATAATAAACCAAATAAGTATCAACACAGAGATGGTATCGTGACAATTAGTCAAGAGGGTCCAAAACGCATGGCCCTATACTCACTAAAGGCTGGATCAGACTAACAAATGCTGAATACCCAGTAATAAGCATCTGGCTCGGGAGCTGATGGAGGCAAAAGAAAAACCAACCCAACAGAGCACAAACGGGAGGCAGACATGGCCGAGATGGGGGAATGTGTCACCAAAGATCTCCCAGTATCCATTAATAATGTCAACTGAAACACAAATGCATATGTATCAATAGATGCTGTCATATCAGCATAGAAGTAAAGTAGTATATGATATACAAATATATATGATATATATGCATGAACCAATCTGGTTCAATAATGGTATGGGCTTAGAATCTAGGGGACAATGGAGATAAATAAATAAATAAATAAAATGTGTAAATAAATTAATATGACAAAAACAGTGTGATGGAGTGTGTGTCCCGCATAGCATGTATCCAAGTCCATTTGTATATGTCAGCTGAGATAAGAATATATGTACAGGCAGTCCCCGAGTTACGAACGGGCTAGGGACTGTAGATTTATTCTTTAGTCGAATATGTTCGTAAGTCGGAACAGCATGCGCAGAACGGCAGATGCGTTGTTTTCCGATGTTCCGTCGAATGTGCCCGCCGTCGAAATGTGGCCGTGCATGTACAGAACGGCAGATACGTCGTTTTCCGATTTTCCATCGAATGTGCCCGCCATCGAAAAGATTCCGTCGAATGTGCTCACCGTCGAAAAGGTTCAGTCGAATGTGCCCACCAACGAAAAGTGGCCACACAGCCTACCGTTCGTAAGTAGAAGTATATATATATATAGACATATGAACCAATGTTGTTCAAAGCTAAATGGACTTGGAAACTCGGAGACAGTGAAATAAATTAGAGGAATGTGTAATCGTGTGTGCATGAATGAACCATGTGAGTGAATATAATAATGTGTGAGACAATATATATGGCAGACCATGCTAACGATAAGTGCTCAAATGTGAAGGGAGTGAATGGATGATTAGCATCCATCAAGGAGTGTGGACTCACCTTGAATGAAGTGAAACTGCTGCATGTGAGTGAAACAGGAAATAGGAAGTCACAAACAGATCCCAGCCATGACTAGCCCTCAATTTATATCCCCAGAGGGCCCAGTGAGCTCCGCCTCCAACGCCATGTGTGCATGACAAGGCACGCAAGCGTGAATGATGCTCGCTGTTTGCACACGTGCTGACATTCCACGCAACAGCAAGCTGACGCCCCAACTGCGGACGTCGCACGGTAGGCGTGGTCACATCGCGCCGATGTGTAAGTGGCCCAGCCCATCTGGACAGAGCAGGGGGGGACAGCAGGAGATATTAAAACCTCCCTTGTACACTTCGTAGCTCCCGAGCCAGACGACAACCAATGCCACCAACAGGGAACAGCACCAAGAACCTAGATAAGCCCATAGGAGATGTGGTACCTTTCCTGCATTCTATAGTTATACAATCAGCCCCCATATTGTAATAAGAGAAAACTTACTGGTACAAGCAGTCAGCCAACTACATACACAGGTAATAACATCCCTACAGGTGCTCTAACACAATCTACAGATGTAAAGATGCAAGAGTTTTTTTTCGGTTTTCCCAGTCAATCAAGTGTCTCGATCTTGTGAACTTACCTTAAATGTTAGGTTCATGTGGAAGATTTATGAAAATAACTTTTGCATTTGGTCAGCTCCAATATTCTATTGCAAGTGAACTGTTTTTGCATTCAGGTGGGCACCCATTTTTGGGTTTCAGTTCCTGGCATGCAAATCAGCTATTTCAAAGAAAGGTGGTTAAATGGTAACAGGCCTGAGGGATACAAGATATTAGGAGAGGCTTCAGGAATTTAATATAAACAGTCTTGAATAAAGAAGGAAAAGGGGAGACATGAATAAAACCTTTAAAGACATTAAGGGTGTAAATAAGGTTCAGGGGCAGTATTTTCAATATGAAGCTCAGGATCAAGAACATTGGGGACATGACCTCAAATGAGCATAAAGTTCAAAACTAATCGTAGAAAGTGTTATTTTACGGAAAGAGTATTTTATTTTTGGGATAGACTTCCAGCAGTGGTAGTGAAAAGTCAGTCAAAGGTAAGTGGTTTCAAATATGGTTGGGACAAACACTCTGTATATCAATTCTCAGACAAAAAGTAAAAATAAAATGTAATCGAAAAAATGGGCCAGACTTAATGCACCACTTGGTCTTCTTTCAGCCATCACTCTTCTATGTTTCTTCTAAATAGTTTCCTGGTTATATTTAGTAATTCCGGTATCTCTTATTTTAAAATGATATTACATTTTCTGCTAGATTCTTTCAAATTTAAGTGTATTTAAACCAAAGTGTGAAAATTAGTGATGAGCCGAACACCCCCGGGTTCGGTTCGCACCAGAACCCGCGAACGGACCGAAAGTTCGTACGAACATTAGAACCCTATTAAATACAATGGATGCGAACGTTCGAATTCTAAAGTGATAATTATAACGACTATTATGCATGTTATTGTCCTAAAAAGGGTTTGGGAACCCGGGTTCTGCACCAGGGGACATGTATCAATGCAAAAAGAAGTTTTAAAAACGGTCGTTTTTCGGGAGCAGTCATTTTAATGATGCATAAAGTGAAAAAAAAAAAGTCAAATATTCCTTTAAATATCGTACCTGGGGGGTGTCTAAAGTATGCCTGTGAAGTGCCACGTGTTTCCCGTGTTTAGAACTGTCCCTGCACAAAATGACACTTCTAAAGGAAAAAAAAGCCATTTAAAACTGCTTGCGGCTTTAATGTAATGTCTGGTCCCGGTAATATGGATGAAAATCTTTAAGAAAAATGGCATAGCTACCCCATGACCCCCCCCCCTACCCCAGCCCATTACCAGCCCCTTTGGGTCTTGTATGGATATTAAGGGGAACCCCGCACATAAAATAAAAAAGGCCCTATATACTCTGAACAGCCGTATACAGGCGGTGCATACAAGACAGGGACTGTAGGTTTGTTCTTATGTAGAATCTGTTTGTAATTTTGAACAGGTACATTGTTTAAGTGTAGCTCCAGCCCAAAAATCTATTTTTAAACTTTTTGGAAAACATAGGTAAGGGTTATCACCCCTGTAACATTTGTTTTGCTGTCTGTGCCCCTGTTCAGAACATTTCACCTCACTTTCCGTCCCAATGACAACTGTTTTTGAAATGTGGTGTTTTTCTTGAAACAAGGATTGCTGATAAAGCATCAGTACAGAGGAGACACCTTTCTCCCATATTAATTCTTACAGGAGAGAATTTTCCTTCCAAGGGGTAGATTTCCTCTCACTTCCTGTTGTCTTCTTGCGTTTGCAAGTAGGAGTCGTTTGTAAGTTGGATGTTTGAAAGTAGGGACCTGCCGTATATACTCTGCAGAAATAGGCCCCTTAGTTGTTGGTGTTGGCACAACACTGTAAGCACTCACAGTTACTCTTGGTTGGTGCTGGAACGCCCTGCTGTCAACTATTATATCAGGAATTGTAATTACATATAATTGTTGAACAGTGGTAGTAAAAATTGGGCCTTTGATGGTGGTGCTGGTGCCACAACACTGTAAGCCCTGACAGTTACTCTTGGTGGGTGCAGCAATGGGCCCTGCTGTGAATTATTAGATCAAGAATTGTAATTGCATGCCCCTGTTGAACAGGGGCTGAAAAATTGGGCCTTTCGTGGTGGTGGTGGTGGTGGTGGTGTTGCCACAACACTGTAAGCCCTCAGAGTTACTCTTGGTGGGTGCAGGAATGGGCCCTGCTGTGAATTATTAGATCAAGAATTGTAATTACATGCCCCTTTTGAACAGGGGCTGAAAAATTGGGCCTTTCGTGGTGGTGGTGGTGGTGGCATTGCCACAACACTGTAAGCCCTCAGAGCTACTCTTGGTGGGTGCAGCAATGGGCCCTGCTGTGAATTATTAGATCAAGAATTGTAATTACATGCCCCTGTTGAACAGGGGCTGAAAAATTGGGCCTTAGGCACTGGTGGCACAACACTACAACCCCTCACAGATACTGTACTTGGAGCACAGCAATGAGCCCTATGGCAAATTATTGCTAAAAAAATTGTAATTACACGCCCCTGTAAAACAGGGGCTGAAAAATTGGGCCTTAGCCACTGGTGGCGGCACCCATAAACAAAAATGATCTTCCAAGCTATCATCATCAATCGTATCATTGAGGACTCGGAGGAGGAGGATAGCCAGTCAACATAACAGCACAGGCACTCAGCATCAGCATCAGTCTTGAAGGGATGTGACATGTTAAAATCAATTAGTCTGTTATATCAGCATCAGGTGTGTGGTAGCTGGTGGTGATCCAAGACTGGTTCATCTTGATGAAAGTCAGTCGATCAACCGAGTCGGTGGACAGGCGCACCCTGTGATCCGTGACAAATCCTCCAGCAGCACTGAATGTGCGTTCCGAAAGAACGCTGGATGCGGGACAGGCCAGTAGCTCAATTGCATACTGTGCAAGCTCTGGCCAGTGATCCATCCTCAAGACCCAGTAAGCCAGAGGATTTTCGGTGGGGAAGGTGTCCAAGTCTAACCTTGCCCCTAGATATTCCTGCACCATGTTTATCAGACGCTGGCGATGGTTGCTGGAACCGATCATACTTTGGGGCTGCGGACTAAAGAATTGTCTGAACGCATCGGTCAGACGGCCACCTTCCCCACCGCTCCTTCTTTGACTGGCCGAAGCCTCAGCAACTCGTTGTCCAGGACCAGGAGTTTGTAACCTCCCAGTCTCTGGGAACGCGTTGCACAGACCTTTCTGCAAGGCCTCCCGGAGTTGTCTCATTCCTCTGCTCCCTCTGCGACGGTAACATAAGGTCCGCAACCTTACCCTTGTACCGTGGATCAAGGAGAGTGGCCAGCCAGTAATGGTCCCTCTCCTTGATCCGAAGAATACGAGGATCCTTCCGCAGACTTTGCAGGATCAGGGAGGCCATGCAGCGTAGGTTTGCTGAGGCATTCGATCCGGAGTCCTCTGGGTCACTAAGGACGACATGATCCGCAGCCACCTCCTCCCAGCCACGTACAAGTCCACTGGTTTCTTGGGACTGTAAATCATCCCTAAAAGACTGCTGCTGATGATGCTGAGTGCCAGCCTCCACCTCCATGCTGACACAATCCTCCTCCTCCTCCTCCTCCTCCTCTTCCTGTGCGATGGGTGGGACAGAAGGAACACTGTCTGGGTAAAGGGGGCCTTGAGAGGCAAGGAAGTCCTCCTCTTCCTGCCTCTGTTCTGCCTCAAGTGCCCTGTCCATTATTCCACGCAGCGTGTGCTCCAACAGGTGGACAAGAGGTACAGTGTCACTGATGCATGCACTGTCACTGCTCACCATCCTCGTGGCCTCCTCAAATGGTGCCAGGACAGTGCATGCATCCCTGATCATGCCCCACTGGCGTGGAGAAAAAAAACCAAGCTCCCCTGACCCTGTCCTGGTGCCGTAGTCGCACAGGTACTCATTGATGGCCCTCTGCTGCGTGTGCAGCCGCTGCAGCATGGCCAACGTTGAGTTCCACCTGGTGGGCATGTCACATATAAGGCGGTTCTTGGGCAGGTTCAACTCCTTTTGCAGCTCAGCCAGGTGAGCACTGGCATTATAAGATCTGCGGAAATGCACACAGACTTTCCTGGCCTGCCTCAGGACATCCTGTAAGCCCGGGTACCTGCCCAAGAACCGCTGCACCACCAGGTTAAGGACGTGAGCCACACAGGGCACATGGGTCAGTTGTCCCTGTCGGAGGGCGGAGAGGAGGTTGGTGCCATTGTCGCAAACCACCATTCCTGGCTTAAGCTGGCGTGGCGTCAACCACCTCTCGGCCTGGCCTTGCAGAGCAGACAGGACCTCTGCCCCAGTGTGGCTTCTGTCCCCCAAACACACCAGCGCAAGCACGGCATGGCATCTTTTTGCCTGCGTACTTGCGTAGCCCCTTGAACGGCTACGGAGCACCGCTGGTTCAGAGGACAAACCACAGGAAGAGGCCATGGAGGAAGAAGAAGAGGAGGGGGTGGAGGAGAGAGGTGTGTCACAACCAGTAGTAGCATTTTAGAGGCGTGGCGGTGGAACAACCTCCAACACTACTGCACCTTGTCCTGCATCCTTCCCAGCTGCCAAAAGAGTGACCCAATGGGCCGTGAAAGAAAGGTAACGTCCCTGTCCATGCCTGCTGGACCATGAGTCAGCGGTAATATGCACCTTACCGCTGACCGCCCTGTCCAGCGAGGCCAAGACATTGCCTTCCACATGCCGGTAGAGAGCCGGAATAGCCTTCCGTGAGAAAAAGTGGCGTTTGGGAACCTGCCACTGAGGAACCGCACATTGCACAAACTCACGGAAGGGGGCCGAGTCTACCAACTGAAAAGGCAGCAGTTGAAGCGCTAGCAATTTAGCCAAGCTAGCATTCAACCGCTGGGCATGTGGATGGCTGGGAGTGAACTTCTTTCGACGGTCCAGCAGCTGGGGCAGGGAAATTTGCCTGCTAGAATCGGATGTCGGTGTACTGCTAGCAGAGTGGCGCAACTACTTGGCTGTGACACACCTAATTCTACACCTTCATTCCTCTCAGTGCATGTTTCAGACAGGACTGAAGTTATAGTGGGGTTGGAGATCCCAGCTGATGCGGTGCAAGGAGAGGTCCGCTTTGTTCTTTGGTGTGGGTCTTTGAGGTAGGCTTGCCAACGAGCTGCATGGCAGGTCAACATATGTCTGGTCAGGCATGTGGTACCCAAGCGGCTGATGTTTTGGCCACGCGATATACGCTTGAGACATATGTTGCAAACAGCAGCTGTGCGATCTGATGCACTAGCCTCAAAAAAGGCCCACACCAAAGAACTTTTTGAATGACGGGCAGAGGCAGCGCCCTGCACAGGCGGAGCTCTGCGGTGTGATTCCGTCGGTGTACTGCCCTTACGCTGGCCACCAAAGGGCATCCTGCCTTGTTGGAGATGTGCCTCCTCCTCATCCTCCTCCTCCTCCTCTCTCCTATTAGGCACCCACGTGGAGTCAGTGACCTCATCATCCCCTCCCTCCTCATCACTGGAGCCAATCTGGCAGTATGCTGCAGCTGCTGGAACATGACTGCCAGATTGGTGTCCTTCTTGAGCATCCCCTCTGTCTGCTCTCACGCTACTGCCTTCCTGTAGCTGGGTTTCATCATCAGACCCTTCGAAACGCTGGGCATCCTCCTGGAGCATGTACCCAACACTGTGCTCAAACAGTTCGGGGGACTCCTCAGGAGGAGGACATGGTGGGTCTAGGGAAGGAGTGACTGATGATGAGTCTGACATTGATACCAGGGAAGAGGACGCTTTGGCAGCTGCTTTGCCAGTACCCTGAGCCTGGGTGAGAGAGGATGAGGAGGAGGAGGAGGGCTTGGTCATCCACTCTACCAAGTCTTCGGCATGATGTGGCTCAACATGTCCAGCTGCCGAAAAGAAGGACAAGCGTGTCCCATGGCCATGTGCTGATGACAATGCACCGCGTCCACGACCAGCACTGTTGCCCCCAGACACAGAGCCTGCTTGCCCTCTTTTATTGCCTCCTGACTGTCTGCCTCTCCTTGTTTGCCTTCCAGACATTCTAATAGATGGCCTGCAGGGAGATGGGAAAAAAGCAATAAGGGCTACCTTCAGGTGTCCTTCTCTGTCCCTTTACTTAAGGATTTCTAAATATGGTTGAGGATGATTGCTTTCGCACAGAATAGCACAACGACAATTTCCCTGACTGTCCAAAAAACAAGGATTTCAAAGATGGTTGATGAGGAATGCTTTAGCACAGTATAGCACAAGGAGAATTTCCCTCACTGTCCTTCCCTGTCCCTAGAAACAAGGATTATCACAGTGAAAGAAACTGACACTCTTCCTACCTATAGTTTTCTGTCCCTAGAAAAAATGTTTTTTTAAAGCTGATTGATGATCAATGCTTTAGCACACTATAGCACAAGTAGAATTTCCCTCACTGTCCTTCCCTGTCCCTAGAAACAAGGATTATCACAGTGAAAGAAACTGACACTCTTCCTACCTATAGTTTTCTGTCCCTAGAAAAATGTTTTTTTAAAGACGGTTGATGATCAATGCTTTAGCACACTATAGCACAAGTAGAATTTCCCTCACTGTCCTTCCCTGTCCCTAGAAATAAGGATTATCACAGTGAAAGAAACTGACACTCTTCCTACCTATAGTTTTCTGTCCCTAGAAAAAATGTTTTTTTAAAGACGGTTGATGATCAATGCTTTAGCACACTATAGCACAAGGAGAATTTCCCTCACTGTCCTTCCCTGTCCCTAGAAACAAGGATTATCACAGTGAAAGAAACTGACACTCTTCCTACTGTGACAGCAGGAAGGTAAAGTCACCTGGTTGCATCCAGGGGGGTAGATATATTTCTCCCAGATTCAGGCTTTATGCCGACTTATACAACTAGGGAGTTGATGAAGCCCAGCTGAGGCTAGTGGGCTCATGAATGACTCATACCTCTAGGGAGAGTGCTGGGCGTCGTGAGACAGGGAGTTGATGAGACCAGCTGAAGCTTGTCAGCTCATTTAGGCCTCTATAAGAACTCCCAGCTTCATTAGATGTTAGCTCATGCCTGGAACCAGACCTGTGTGGACTGTCTAGGGAGAGTGAACCCCTGTGCGGTGAGGCAAAGCCTGTGTGGCTATTTGTTTGGACTTTTACTAAACCAGGGACTTAGGGACTAGGACAGCACCAGGCTGATCCCAGTTGTTAGTTTAGGAAACCTGCATGTTTAGTCAGAGGTCAAACTGACCAGGATTTATTTTGTTTGTTTCTTTTTGGCTTTGCTGTGTTTTTGTCACTGTACATAGAGAAATAAACCGCACCTTTTGATTTTGAAAACCACAACCTCCGTCTGCTGGCCCTGTTTTTGTGTGGGGAGCCCAACCAGGGGGTCACACACACCCGCTACCGAGTTAACCCCCTCACAGTTGGTGGAGAACCAGTGGCAGTTTTTTTTAAGCCAGCATGGAGGAGATACTGAAACAGCTGGCTCTAGCAAATGCCAATCAACAGCAGACAAATGCAGGTTTGCAAAGGAGCCTTGCAGCCCAGCAGCAAGCTCATCAACAAGCCCAGCAGCAATCTGAGGCCCGCTTCATAGACCTGTTACAGAAGCAAGAGCAGAGACTACAACAAATGGAAGCAGTAATGCAGCAACGTCCGCAGACCAGTGAGGAAAGCCGTCCCACTAATACCGCGTCCTTTGGGGTGAGTCGTTTATTGACAAAAATTACTGGAGAGGATGATCCAGAGGTATTTTTGACCACATTTGAAAGGACTGCTGAAAGAGAAAAGTGGCCTGAGGAGCAGTGGGCTGGACTGGTGGCTCCTCTGTTAACTGGTGAATCGCAGAAGGCTTACTATGACCTAGAGCCTGACCAAGCAAAAGACTATGTGATGCTAAAAGCTGAAATATTGGCAAGGCTGGGTGTCACCCTGGCTGTCCGGGCTCAGCGTGTGCATAACTGGACTTTCCAGCTTGGAAAACCCCCCAGGTCTCAAATGTATGATCTCATTCACCTGAGCAGGAAGTGGCTACAGCCAGAGACTTTGTCCGCACCAGAGATTGTGGAACGTGTTGTAATGGATCGGTTTTTGAGAGCTCTTCCTACTGCCATCCAAAAGTGGGTAAGCCATGGAGACCCAGAGACGGCCGGTGGTCTTGTGGATCGTGTAGAGAAATACTTGGCTACAGAGAACCTGACGGCCTCTTCCAGAGACACTCGGACTTTCCACCCTAAGACCAGACCATCCCCAGGGGCGGATAAGAGGATTCCAAGGGGTGAGGGTGGAGAGAGTGAGAGGGTGGGAGCTCTACCCCAAGTTTGGCGAGAACAGCCTGGGAAATCAGCGGCTCAAGAGGCCGCAAGAAGGATCGTTTGCTACCGCTGCCGGCAAGCGGGACATATTGCAGCCAATTGCCCGGTTGTGGAGGAACCCATGCAGTGTGACTTTCTGACGGGCAGACGTCAGTCGCTGTGTGCGACAGTCGCATGCACTGCCATTCGAGGAACTGAGAAACATTTATGCAAAATGTGTATTAATGGTAGAAATGTTGTGGTATTACTGGATTCAGGTAGCCTTGTGACCCTGATAAAGGCTGAATTAGTTAAAACAGAGGTCTCTGGGAATAGCAAGGTAGCTGTTATTTGTGTGCATGGGGACACCCGAGAGTATCCAGTGACTACAGTGTGTTTCGAGACCCCCAAAGGTACCCTCTCTCATCCAGTGGGCTTAGTATCTCAGTTACCGCATGACGCCATTGTGGGAAGGGATTTTCCGAAGTTCTGGGAACTGTGGGATGATCCTGAGCCCCCCACTGGTGCCCCTATGTACCAGGAATGTGATAGCCAGAACTCCTCTGAGAGTGGTGAGGACTCTCCAGAATTTCCCTTGTCAGTATTTGCAGGGGAGACTCAAGAAACTGGAGAGGAGCCCACCTCCTCAGACGAAAACCTACCGTCTGTGGAGTTTTCTGATCTGGAGGTTCACAGGGAAAATTTTGCCACAGAACAGTTAAAAGACCCCGCCCTAATAAAGGCACGGGAAAACGTAGTGGAAATAGATGGCGAGTTAGTGAACCCAGATAATACCTGCACTTACCCATACTTCAGCGTAGAGAAGGACCTACTGTATCGGGTGGCAAAAAGGGCAGAAGAAACCGTTGAGCAGCTGGTGGTGCCCAAACCTTACAGGAAGTTGGTGTTGGAGTTGGCCCATGGGCACATTCTTGGAGGTCATCTGGGGACAGAGAAAACCCGAGAGAGGGTATTACAGAGATTCTATTGGCCTGGGGTGATGAAGGACATAGAAAATTATTGTTCCTCCTGCCCTGTGTGTCAGAGGTCGGCCCCGATGCCACATTTCCGTAGCCCGCTGGTCCCTCTACCCATCATTGAGGTCCCGTTTGAGAGAATCGCAATGGATTTGGTAGGTCCTATAATCAAGTCCGCTAGGGGGCACCAGTACATATTGGTTATAATGGACTATGCCACCCGTTATCCAGAAGCGATCCCTCTCAGAAATACCTCGGCCAAAACCATAGCCAAAGAGCTATCTCTTGTTTTTAGCCGGGTGGGTATTTGTAAAGAACTGCTTACGGACCAAGGTACACCCTTTATGTCCCGGGTTATGAAAGAGCTGTGTAAATTGCTCAAAGTGACGCAATTGCGTACATCTGTGTATCACCCCCAAACCGATGGGCTGGTTGAAAGATTCAACAAAACCCTAAAACAAATGTTGAAGAAAGTGGTGGATAGAGATGGAAAGGATTGGGACTGTCTACTTCCTTATTTGATGTTTGCTATTAGGGAGGTGCCCCAATCCTCTACGGGATTCTCCCCCTTTGAGTTACTGTATGGGAGACACCCAAGAGGGCTGTTGGATATTGCCAAGGAAACTTGGGAAAGTGAGAGTTCTCCCCACAGGAGTGTGATTGAGCATGTCGCCCTGATGCAAGATCGAATTGCACAGGTAATGCCCATCGTGAAGGAACATTTGGCCCAAGCGCAGTTGGCACAGCAGAGAGTGTACAACCGTGGAGCAAAGACCCGTACCTTTTCCCCGGGGGATAGGATATTGGTACTTGTCCCTACGGTTGAAAGTAAATTCCTTGCCAAATGGCAAGGCCCCTACGAGATAATGGAAAAAGTGAGCGAAGTGAATTACAAGGTCAGACAACCAGGAAGGCGAAAGCCCGAACAGATATATCACGTTAATCTGTTGAAAGCCTGGAGGGATAGAGAGTCCCTAGTCGCAGAAACTTGGTCACCAGCTCAAACTGGTTGCGTGATTCCGGAGGTTGGAATAGCAGCCACCTTGTCACAACCCCAACAACAGGAGGTTAAGGAGTTTGTGCTTCGCAACAAGGAGGTGTTCTCTGAGCTGCCGGGACAAACATCTGGGGTAGAGCATGATATTATTACCCCGCCCGGTGAAAGGGTGAAGTTAAAACCCTATCGGATCCCAGAGGCCCGACGGGAGGCAATACGGGAGGAAGTACAGAAAATGCTGAACTTAGGGGTGATAGAGGAGTCCCAAAGTGATTGGTCTAGTCCCATTGTGTTGGTGCCTAAACCGGATGGGAGCTGGCGATTTTGTAACGATTTTCGTCAGTTGAACAAAGTTACAAAATTTGACACCTACCCCATGCCACGTATAGATGAGTTGATCGACCGGCTGGGAACAGCCCGATACATGACGACTCTTGACCTCACAAAAGGGTATTGGCAAATTCCCCTGGCCAAGTCGGCCAAAGAGAAAACCGCATTTGTAACCCCAGACGGGGCGTTCCAATATAAGAGAATGCCGTTCGGGTTACAGAATGCGCCGGCCACATTCCAGCGGAAAATGGACCAGATACTGAGGCCCCATCGGAAGTATGCTGCGGCTTACCTGGATGACGTAATTGTCCATAGCACGGATTGGGCCTCACATCTGCCAAAAGTGCAAGCAGTCCTAGACTCTATCCGGGAAGCGGGGTTTACGGCTAACCCCAAGAAGTGTACCATTGGGCAGGAGGAGGCCAAATATCTTGGGTACACCATTGGCAGGGGAGTGATAAAACCCCAACTCAACAAAGTCGAGGCCATCCAGAGTTGGCCACGTCCCAACAGCAAGAAGCAGGTACGAGCCTTTCTGGGAATCGCGGGTTATTATCGGCGCTTCATTCCCCACTTTGCTTCTAAGGCTGTGCCCCTAACCAACCTGACGAAAGGGAAAGGGTCGGTCATGATTAAATGGACCCCCGAGGCTGAGGCAGCATTCCAATTCTTGAAACAAGCCTTATGTAGCCAGCCAGTGTTGTACTCACCCGACTTCTCTAAAGACTTTGTCGTACAAAGTGATGCGTCAGATGTGGGGTTAGGAGCAGTATTGTCCCAGGTCTGGAACGGGGAAGAGCACCCAGTCATTTACCTCAGCAGGAAGTTGAAGTCCCATGAGGTAAATTACGCCACGGTTGAAAAGGAGTGTTTAGCGGTGAAGTGGGCTCTAGATTCCCTTCGGTACTATCTGCTAGGTAGGCACTTTGACATGGTTACGGATCACGCTCCGTTAAAGTGGATGGCTCAAAACAAGGAGACAAATAGAAGAGTGAATAGGTGGTTCCTGGCCCTACAGGAATTCAACTTCACAGTAAAGCATCGCCCTGGCGTTCAAATGGGGAATGTGGATGCTTTGTCTCGAGTACATGAATGCCTGATTGCTGGTGTTCCAACCCCGAGGTTAAAACAAGAGGGGGGGGTATGTGACAGCAGGAAGGTAAAGTCACCTGGTTGCATCCAGGGGGGTAGATATATTTCTCCCAGATTCAGGCTTTATGCCGACTTATACAACTAGGGAGTTGATGAAGCCCAGCTGAGGCTAGTGGGCTCATGAATGACTCATACCTCTAGGGAGAGTGCTGGGCGTCGTGAGACAGGGAGTTGATGAGACCAGCTGAAGCTTGTCAGCTCATTTAGGCCTCTATAAGAACTCCCAGCTTCATTAGATGTTAGCTCATGCCTGGAACCAGACCTGTGTGGACTGTCTAGGGAGAGTGAACCCCTGTGCGGTGAGGCAAAGCCTGTGTGGCTATTTGTTTGGACTTTTACTAAACCAGGGACTTAGGGACTAGGACAGCACCAGGCTGATCCCAGTTGTTAGTTTAGGAAACCTGCATGTTTAGTCAGAGGTCAAACTGACCAGGATTTATTTTGTTTGTTTCTTTTTGGCTTTGCTGTGTTTTTGTCACTGTACATAGAGAAATAAACCGCACCTTTTGATTTTGAAAACCACAACCTCCGTCTGCTGGCCCTGTTTTTGTGTGGGGAGCCCAACCAGGGGGTCACACACACCCGCTACCGAGTTAACCCCCTCACACTACCTATAGTTTTCTGTCCCTAGAAATTTTTTTTTTTAAAGACGGTTGATGATCAATGCTTTAGCACACTATAGCACAAGTAGAATTTCCCTCACTGTCCTTCCCTGTCCCTAGAAACAAGGATTATCACAGTGAAAGAAACTGACACTCTTCCTACCTATAGTTTTCTGTCCCTAGAAAAAATGTTTTTTTAAAGCTGATTGATGATCAATGCTTTAGCACACTATAGCACAAGTAGAATTTCCCTCACTGTCCTTCCCTGTCCCTAGAAACAAGGATTATCACAGTGAAAGAAACTGACACTCTTCCTACCTATAGTTTTCTGTCCCTAGAAAAATTTTTTTTTTAAAGACGGTTGATGATCAATGCTTTAGCACACTATAGCACAAGGAGAATTTCCCTCACTGTCCTTCCCTGTCCCTAGAAACAAGGATTATCACAGTGAAAGAAACTGACACTCTTCCTACCTATAGTTTTCTGTCCCTAGAAAAAATGTTTTTTTAAAGCTGATGGATGATCAATGCTTTAGCACACTATAGCACAAGTAGAATTTCCCTCACTGTCCTTCCCTGTCCCTAGAAACAAGGATTATCACAGTGAAAGAAACTGACACTCTTCCTACCTATAGTTTTCTGTCCCTAGAAAAAATGTTTTTTTAAAGCTGATTGATGATCAATGCTTTAGCACACTATAGCACAAGTAGAATTTCCCTCACTGTCCTTCCCTGTCCCTAGAAACAAGGATTATCACAGTGAAAGAAACTGACACTCTTCCTACCTATAGTTTTCTGTCCCTAGAAAAAATGTTTTTTTAAAGCTGATTGATGATCAATGCTTTAGCACACTATAGCACAAGGAGAATTTCCCTCACTGTCCTTCCCTGTCCCTAGAAACAAGGATTATCACAGTGAAAGAAACTGACACTCTTCCTACCTATAGTTTTCTGTCCCTAGAAAAAATGTTTTTTTAAAGATGGTTGATGATCAATGCTTTAGCACACTATAGCACAAGGAGAATTTCCCTCACTGTCCTTCCCTGTCCCTAGAAACAAGGATTATCACAGTGAAAGAAACTGACACTCTTCCTACCTATAGTTTTCTGTCCCTAGAAAAAATGTTTTTTTAAAGCTGATTGATGATCAATGCTTTAGCACACTATAGCACAAGTAGAATTTCCCTCACTGTCCTTCCCTGTCCCTAGAAACAAGGATTATCACAGTGAAAGAAACTGACACTCTTCCTACCTATAGTTTTCTGTCCCTAGAAAAAATGTTTTTTTAAAGCTGATTGATGATCAATGCTTTAGCACACTATAGCACAAGTAGAATTTCCCTCACTGTCCTTCCCTGTCCCTAGAAACAAGGATTATCACAGTGAAAGAAACTGACACTCTTCCTACCTATAGTTTTCTGTCCCTAGAAAAAATGTTTTTTTAAAGACGGTTGATGATCAATGCTTTAGCACACTATAGCACAAGGAGAATTTCCCTCACTGTCCTTCCCTGTCCCTAGAAACAAGGATTATCACAGTGAAAGAAACTGACACTCTTCCTACCTATAGTTTTCTGTCCCTAGAAAAAATGTTTTTTTAAAGATGGTTGATGATCAATGCTTTAGCACACTATAGCACAAGGAGAATTTCCCTCACTGTCCTTCCCTGTCCCTAGAAACAAGGATTATCACAGTGAAAGAAACTGACACTCTTCCTACTGTGAGGGGGTTAGCTCGGCAGCGGGTGTGTGTGACCCCCGGGATGGGCTCCCCACACAAAAACAGGCCCAGCAAACGGAGGTTGTGGTTTTCAAAATCAAAAAGGTGCGGTTTATTTTCTATTTACAGTGACAAAACACAGCAAAGCAAAAGAAACATAAATAAAATAAATCCTGGTCAACTTGACCTCTGACTAAACATACAGGTTTCCTAACTAACAACTGGGATCAGCCTAGTGCTGTCCTAGTCCCTAAGTCCCTGGTTTTAAATGTCCAAGCAAATAGCCACACAGGCTTTGTCTCACCGCACAGGGGTTCACTCTCCCTAGACAGTCCACACAGGTCTGGTTCCAGGCATGAGCAAACACCTAATGAATCTGGGAGTTCTTATAGAGGCCTAAATGAGCTGACAAGCTTCAGCTGGTCTCATCAACTCCCTGTCTGCACGACGCCCCACACTCTCCCTAGAGGTATGAGTCATCCATGAGCCCACTAGCCTCAGCTGGGCTTATACAACTCTCCACCTAGTTGTATAAGTCGGCGTAAAGCCTGAATCTGGGCGAAATATATCTACCCCCCTGGATGCAACCAGGTGACTTTACCTTCCTGCTGTCACATACCCCCCCCTCTTGTTTTAACCTCGGGGTTGGAACACCAGCAATCAGGCATTCATGTACTCGAGACAAAGCATCCACATTCCCCATTTGAACGCCAGGGCGATGCTTTACTGTGAAGTTGAATTCCTGGAGGGCCGGGAACCACCTATTCACTCTTCTATTTGTTTCCTTGTTTTGAGCCATCCACTTTAACGGAGCGTGATCCGTAACCATGTCAAAGTGCCTACCTAGCAGGTAGTACCGAAGGGAATCTAGAGCCCACTTCACCGCTAAACACTCCTTTTCAACGGTGGCGTAATTTACCTCATGGGACTTCAACTTCCTGCTGAGGTAAATGACTGGGTGCTCTTCCCCGTTCCAGACCTGGGACAATACTGCTCCTAACCCCACATCTGACGCATCACTTTGTACGACAAAGTCTTTAGAGAGGTCGGGTGAGTACAACACTGGCTGGCTACATAAGGCTTGTTTCAAGAATTGGAATGCTGCCTCAGCCTCGGGGGTCCATTTAATCATGACCGACCCTTTCCCCTTCGTCAGGTTGGTTAGGGGCACAGCCTTAGAAGCAAAGTGGGGAATGAATCGCCGATAATACCCAGCGATTCCCAGAAAGGCTCGTACCTGCTTCTTGCTGTTGGGACGTGGCCAACTCTGGATTGCCTCGACTTTGTTGAGTTGGGGTTTTATTACTCCCCTCCCAATGGTGTACCCAAGATATTTGGCCTCCTCCTGCCCAATGGTACACTTCTTGGGGTTAGCCGTAAACCCCGCTTCCCGAACAGAGTCCAGGACTGCTTGCACTTTTGGCAGATGTGAGGCCCAATCTGTGCTATGGACAATTACGTCATCCAGGTAAGCCGCAGCATACTTCCGATGGGGCCTCAGCATCTGGTCCATTTTCCGCTGGAATGTGGCCGGCGCATTCTGTAACCCGAACGGCATTCTTTTATATTGGAACGCCCCGTCTGGGGTTACAAATGCGGTTTTCTCTTTGGCCGACTTGGCCAGGGGGATTTGCCAATACCCTTTTGTGAGGTCAAGAGTCGTCATGTATCGGGCTGTTCCCAGCCGGTCGATCAACTCATCTATACGTGGCATGGGGTAGGTGTCAAATTTTGTAACTTTGTTCAACTGACGAAAATCGTTACAAAATCGCCAGCTCCCATCCGGTTTAGGCACCAACACAATGGGACTAGACCAATCACTTTGGGACTCCTCTATCACCCCTAAGTTCAGCATTTTCTGTACTTCCTCCCGTATTGCCTCCCGTCGGGCCTCTGGGATCCGATAGGGTTTTAACTTCACCCTTTCACCGGGCGGGGTAATGATGTCATGCTCTACCCCAGATGTTTGTCCCGGCAGCTCAGAGAATACCTCCTTGTTGCGAAGCACAAACTCCTTAACCTCCTGTTGTTGGGGTTGTGACAAGGTGGCTGCTATTCCAACCTCAGGAATCACGCAACCAGTTTGAGCTGGTGACCAAGTGTCTGCGACTAGGGACTCTCTATCCCTCCAGGCTTTCAACAGATTAACGTGATAGATCTGTTCGGGCTTTCGCCTTCCTGGTTGTCTGACCTTGTAATTCACTTCGCTCACTTTTTCCATTATCTCATAGGGGCCTTGCCATTTGGCAAGGAATTTACTTTCAACCGTAGGGACAAGTACCAGTATCCTATCCCCCGGGGAAAAGGTACGGGTCTTGGCTCCACGGTTGTACACTCTCTGCTGTGCTAACTGCGCTTGGGCCAAATGTTCCTTCACGATGGGCATTACCTGTGCAATTCGGTCTTGCATCAGGGCGACATGCTCAATCACACTCCTGTGGGGAGAACTCTCACTTTCCCAAGTTTCCTTGGCAATATCCAACAGCCCTCTTGGGTGTCTCCCATACAGTAACTCAAAGGGGGAGAATCCCGTAGAGGATTGGGGCACCTCCCTAATAGCAAACATCAGATAAGGAAGTAGACAGTCCCAATCCTTTCCATCTCTATCCACCACTTTCTTCAACATTTGTTTTAGGGCTTTGTTGAATCTTTCAACCAGCCCATCGGTTTGGGGGTGATACACGGATGTACGTAATTGCGTCACTTTGAACAATTTACACAGCTCCTTCATAACCCGGGACATAAAGGGTGTACCTTGGTCCGTAAGCAGTTCTTTACAAATACCCACCCGGCTAAACACAAGAGATAGCTCTTTGGCTATGGTTTTGGCCGAGGTATTTCGGAGAGGGATCGCTTCTGGATAACGGGTGGCATAGTCCATTATAACTAATATGTACTGGTGCCCCCTAGCGGACTTGATTATAGGCCCTACCAAATCCATGGCGATCCTCTCAAACGGGACCTCAATGATGGGTAGAGGGACCAGCGGGCTACGGAAATGTGGCATCGGGGCCGACCTCTGACACACAGGGCAGGAGGAACAATAATTTTCTATGTCCTTCATCACCCCCGGCCAATAGAATCTCTGTAATATCCTCTCTCGGGTTTTCTCTGTCCCCAGATGACCTCCAAGAATGTGCCCATGGGCCAACTCCAACACCAACTTCCTGTAAGGTTTGGGCACCACAAGCTGCTCAACGGTTTCTTCTGCCCTTTTTGCCACCCGATACAGTAGGTCCTTCTCTACGCTGAAGTATGGGTAAGTGCAGGTATTATCTGGGTTCACTAACTCGCCATCTATTTTCACTACGTTTTCCCGTGCCTTTATTAGGGCGGGGTCTTTCAACTGTTCTGTGGCAAAGTTTTCCCTGTGAACCTCAAGATCAGAAAACTCCACAGACGGTAGGTTTTCGTCTGAGGAGGTGGGCTCCTCTCCAGTTTCTTGAGTCTCCCCTGCCAATACTGATAAGGGAAATTCCGTAGAGTCCTCACCACTCTCAGGGGAGTTCTGGCTATCACATTCCTGGTACATAGGGGCACCAGTGGGGTGCTCAGGATCATCCCACAGTTCCCAGAACTTCGGAAAATCCCTTCCCACAATGGCGTCATGCGGTAACTGAGATACTAAGCCCACTGGATGAGAGAGGGTACCTTTGGGGGTCTCGAAACACACTGTAGTCACTGGATACTCTCGGGTGTCCCCATGCACACAAATAACAGCTACCTTGCTATTCCCAAAGACCTCTGTTTTAACTAACTCAGCCTTTATCAGGGTCACAAGGCTACCTGAATCCAGCAATACCACAACATTTCTACCATTAACACACATTTTGCATAAATGTTTCTCAGTTCCTCGAATGGCAGTGCATGCGACTGTCGCACACAGCGACTGACGTCTGCCCGTCAGAAAGTCACACTGCATGGGTTCCTCCACAACCGGGCAATTGGCTGCAATATGTCCCGCTTGCCGGCAGCGGTAGCAAACGATCCTTCTTGCCGCCTCTTGAGCCGCTGATTTCCCAGGCTGTTCTCGCCAAACTTGGGGTAGAGCTCCCACCCTCTCACTCTCTCCACCCTCACCCCTTGGAATCCTCTTATCCGCCCCTGGGGATGGTCTGGTCTTAGGGTGGAAAGTCCGAGTGTCTCTGGAAGAGGCCGTCAGGTTCTCTGTAGCCAAGTATTTCTCCACACGATCCACAAGACCATCGGCCGTCTCTGGGTCTCCATGGCTTACCCACTTTTGGATGGCAGTAGGAAGAGCTCTCAAAAACCGATCGATTACAACACGTTCCACAATCTTTGGTGCGGACAAAGTCTCTGGCTGTAGCCACTTTCTGCTCAGGTGAATGAGATCATACATTTGAGACCTGGGGGGTTTTCCAAGCTGGAAAGTCCAGTTATGCACACGCTGAGCCCGGACAGCCAGGGTGACACCCAGCCTTGCCAATATTTCAGCTTTTAGCATCACATAGTCTTTTGCTTGGTCAGGCTCTAGGTCATAGTAAGCCTTCTGCGATTCACCAGTTAACAGAGGAGCCACCAGTCCAGCCCACTGCTCCTCAGGCCACTTTTCTCTTTCAGCAGTCCTTTCAAATGTGGTCAAAAATACCTCTGGATCATCCTCTCCAGTCATTTTTGTCAATAAACGACTCACCCCAAAGGACGCGGTATTAGTGGGACGGCTTTCCTCACTGGTCTGCGGACGTTGCTGCATTACTGCTTCCATTTGTTGTAGTCTCTGCTCTTGCTTCTGTAACAGGTCTATGAAGCGGGCCTCAGATTGCTGCTGGGCTTGTTGCTGAGCTTCCAGACTCTGTTGGTGAGCTTGCTGCTGGGCTGCAAGGCTCTGTTGATGAGCTTGCTGCTGGGCTGCGAAGCTCTGTTGTTGAGCTGCAAGGCTCTTTTGCAAACCTGCATTTGTCTGCTGTTGATTGGCATTTGCTAGAGCCAGCTGCTTCAGTATCTCCTGCATGCTGGCTTAACAAAAAACTGCCACTGGTTCTCCACCAACTGTGAGGGGGTTAGCTCGGCAGCGGGTGTGTGTGACCCCCGGGATGGGCTCCCCACACAAAAACAGGCCCAGCAAACGGAGGTTGTGGTTTTCAAAATCAAAAAGGTGCGGTTTATTTTCTATTTACAGTGACAAAACACAGCAAAGCAAAAGAAACATAAATAAAATAAATCCTGGTCAACTTGACCTCTGACTAAACATACAGGTTTCCTAACTAACAACTGGGATCAGCCTAGTGCTGTCCTAGTCCCTAAATCCCTGGTTTTAAATGTCCAAGCAAATAGCCACACAGGCTTTGTCTCACCGCACAGGGGTTCACTCTCCCTAGACAGTCCACACAGGTCTGGTTCCAGGCATGAGCAAACACCTAATGAATCTGGGAGTTCTTATAGAGGCCTAAATGAGCTGACAAGCTTCAGCTGGTCTCATCAACTCCCTGTCTGCACGACGCCCCACACTCTCCCTAGAGGTATGAGTCATCCATGAGCCCACTAGCCTCAGCTGGGCTTATACAACTCTCCACCTAGTTGTATAAGTCGGCGTAAAGCCTGAATCTGGGCGAAATATATCTACCCCCCTGGATGCAACCAGGTGACTTTACCTTCCTGCTGTCACACTACCTATAGTTTTCTGTCCCTAGAAAAAATGTTTTTTTAAAGCTGATTGATGATCAATGCTTTAGCACACTATAGCACAAGTAGAATTTCCCTCACTGTCCTTCCCTGTCCCTAGAAACAAGGATTATCACAGTGAAAGAAACTGACACTCTTCCTACCTATACTTTTCTGTCCCTAGAAAAAATGTTTTTTTAAAGACGGTTGATGATCAATGCTTTAGCACACTATAGCACAAGGAGAATTTCCCTCACTGTCCTTCCCTGTCCCTAGAAACAAGGATTATCACAGTGAAAGAAACTGACACTCTTCCTACCTATAGTTTTCTGTCCCTAGAAAAAATGTTTTTTTAAAGACGGTTGATGATCAATGCTTTAGCACACTATAGCACAAGGAGAATTTCCCTCACTGTCCTTCCCTGTCCCTAGAAACAAGGATTATCACAGTGAAAGAAACTGACACTCTTCCTACCTATAGTTTTCTGTCCCTAGAAAAAATGTTTTTTTAAAGCTGATTGATGATCAATGCTTTAGCACACTATAGCACAAGTAGAATTTCCCTCACTGTCCTTCCCTGTCCCTAGAAACAAGGATTATCACAGTGAAAGAAACTGACACTCTTCCTGCCTATAGTTTTCTGTCCCTAGAAAAAATGTTTTTTTAAAGACGGTTGATGATCAATGCTTTAGCACACTATAGCACAAGGAGAATTTCCCTCACTGTCCTTCCCTGTCCCTAGAAACAAGGATTATCACAGTGAAAGAAACTGACACTCTTCCTACCTATAGTTTTCTGTCCCTAGAAAAAATGTTTTTTTAAAGCTGATTGATGATCAATGCTTTAGCACACTATAGCACAAGTAGAATTTCCCTCACTGTCCTTCCCTGTCCCTAGAAACAAGGATTATCACAGTGAAAGAAACTGACACTCTTCCTACCTATAGTTTTCTGTCCCTAGAAAAAATGTTTTTTTAAAGATGGTTGATGATCAATGCTTTAGCACACTATAGCACAAGGAGAATTTCCCTCACTGTCCTTCCCTGTCCCTAGAAACAAGGATTATCACAGTGAAAGAAACTGACACTCTTCCTACCTATAGTTTTCTGTCCCTAGAAAAAATGTTTTTTTAAAGCTGATTGATGATCAATGCTTTAGCACACTATAGCACAAGTAGAATTTCCCTCACTGTCCTTCCCTGTCCCTAGAAACAAGGATTATCACAGTGAAAGAAACTGACACTCTTCCTACCTATAGTTTTCTGTCCCTAGAAAAAATGTTTTTTTAAAGATGGTTGATGATCAATGCTTTAGCACACTATAGCACAAGGAGAATTTCCCTCACTGTCCTTCCCTGTCCCTAGAAACAAGGATTATCACAGTGAAAGAAACTGACACTCTTCCTACCTATAGTTTTCTGTCCCTAGAAAAAATGTTTTTTTAAAGCTGATTGATGATCAATGCTTTAGCACACTATAGCACAAGTAGAATTTCCCTCACTGTTATTCCCTGTCCCTAGAAACAAGGATTATCACAGTGAAAGAAACTGACACTCTTCCTACCTATAGTTTTCTGTCCCTAGAAAAAATGTTTTTTTAAAGATGGTTGATGATCAATGCTTTAGCACACTATAGCACAAGGAGAATTTCCCTCACTGTCCTTCCCTGTCCCTAGAAACAAGGATTATCACAGTGAAAGAAACTGACACTCTTCCTACCTATAGTTTTCTGTCCCTAGAAAAAATGTTTTTTTAAAGCTGATTGATGATCAATGCTTTAGCACACTATAGCACAAGTAGAATTTCCCTCACTGTCCTTCCCTGTCCCTAGAAACAAGGATTATCACAGTGAAAGAAACTGACACTCTTCCTACCTATAGTTTTCTGTCCCTAGAAAAAATGTTTTTTTAAAGACGGTTGATGATCAATGCTTTAGCACACTATAGCACAAGGAGAATTTCCCTCACTGTCCTTCCCTGTCCCTAGAAACAAGGATTATCACAGTGAAAGAAACTGACACTCTTCCTACCTATAGTTTTCTGTCCCTAGAAAAAATGTTTTTTTAAAGACGGTTGATGATCAATGCTTTAGCACACTATAGCACAAGGAGAATTTCCCTCACTGTCCTTCCCTGTCCCTAGAAACAAGGATTATCACAGTGAAAGAAACTGACACTCTTCCTACCTATAGTTTTCTGTCCCTAGAAAAAATGTTTTTTTAAAGCTGATTGATGATCAATGCTTTAGCACACTATAGCACAAGTAGAATTTCCCTCACTGTCCTTCCCTGTCCCTAGAAACAAGGATTATCACAGTGAAAGAAACTGACACTCTTCCTACCTATAGTTTTCTGTCCCTAGAATTTTTTTTTTTTTAAAGCTGATTGATGATCAATGCTTTAGCACACTATAGCACAAGTAGAATTTCCCTCACTGTCCTTCCCTGTCCCTAGAAACAAGGATTATCACAGTGAAAGAAACTGACACTCTTCCTACCTATAGTTTTCTGTCCCTAGAAAAAATGTTTTTTTAAAGATGGTTGATGATCAATGCTTTAGCACACTATAGCACAAGGAGAATTTCCCTCACTGTCCTTCCCTGTCCCTAGAAACAAGGATTATCACAGTAAAACACACTGACACTCTCCCTACCTATAGTTTTCTGTCCCTAGAAAAAATGATTTTTTAAAGATGGTTGATGATCAATGCTTTAGCACACTATAGCACAAGGAGAATTTCCCTCACTGTCCTTCCCTGTCCCTAGAAACAAGGATTCGCACAGTAAAACACACTGACACTCTCCCTACCTATCCTTCTCTTTCCCTAAACTAAAGGAATCCAGGTTAAGCAAGAAAAAAAATGTCACTGTCCCTGCCTATGCTTCTCTTTCCCTGCTCCGGAACACACTACACTAGGCCGCCGTGCTGGCGGCCTTTTATAGTGTGGGGCGTGTACTAAACACCCTCAGCAATAATTGGCCACAGGCATCCTGCCTGTGGCCAATCATTGCTCTCCTCGCTGCCGGCGCTGTGATTGGCCAAGCATGCGGGGTCACAGTGCATGCTTGGCCAATCACAGCGCCTGGATGACACTGCGATGGCGTAGTGCATTGTGGGCCGTTCGCGTCACTCGAATTAGGCGCGAACGGCCCAAATCGTTCGATCTTCGTCGAACGATCGAACAGCCGATGTTCGAGTCGAACGTATGTTCGACTCGAACACCGAGCTCATCCCTAGTGAAAATGTAACGTATTGCAGATTACCAGTCAAGCTATGCTCATTTTCAGGCTTTTTTTGCCCTTTATTTTCACCAGGTGATCCTGCCAGTAATACACTTTCTTTCCTGACAACACTCACTTACACCATTGTATGTATGATTGAGCAAAATTGTCACATTACAGAGGAGAAGAGGGAAAAAGAGACTTAACCTCCACATAAGGAAAGGCTTCTTTACAGTAATGCCTTGTACACACGAGCGGAATTTCCGACAGAAAAAATCAGACGGAAAATTTTCATCTGTATTTTACGTCCGTGTGTATGCCTCATCGGACTTTTTCCGTTGGAAATTCAGACGGAATTAGATAGAGAACATGTTCTCAATTTTTCTGACAGCTTGAGCGTAATTCTGTCGGAAAAAACGTCAGAGTTTATTCCAACGGGAAAACCGGGCGTGTGTACAGGGCATAAGAGCTGTGAAACGGTGGGATGGACTCCCTCAGGAAATAGTTTTAGCTGGCTTCATAGATTATTTTGTAGTGGTACCCCCGTGAGGGCTGCTATTAGACTTTATACCACATTGGTTACCTCGACTCTGCAAATCCTCTCTTATCTCCTTGGGTTCCATCCTGCCACAGCTGCAATAGTAATGAGAAACTTACACAATATCAGTGAACAACTCAGATATGTTTACTGTGATGAAATGGACACAAAGAATGACATAAGTAAACACAGCTTAATTTAACAGTGAATAGGCCTCATAGATGTTACACAAAAATACTCAACATAAATCTATTACAAGACCTATGTGGACAGGTAGACAGAGAAACAAATACCCAATACTGTATAACATGTACTGGATATTTTCCCTCTGTATCCTCAACACACAGACCGAAGAAAAACTGTAAAGCCCTGTACAAACGATCGGTTTTACCGATGAAAACAGTCCAATGGACTTTTTTCATCGGAACAAACCAATCGTGTATGGGCCCCGTCAGTCTTTTTTCCATCGGTGAGAAAAAATAGAACATGTTTTAAATTTATTCGATGGAAAAAAAACTGATAGGAAATTCCGATCATCTGTGGGGAACTCCATTGGAGAAAAAACCCACGCATGCTCAGAATCAAGTTGACTCATGCTCAGAAGCATTGAACTTCTTTTTTCTTGGCTCGTCTGAGTGTTTTACGTCACAGCGTTTTGGACGGTCGGAATTTTGTCTGATGGTGTGTAGGCAAGACTGATGAAAGTCAGCTTCATCGGAATTCCGATGGAAAAGTCCATTGGATTTTATTTAATCGGAAATCCGATCGTGTGTACAGGGCATAATAAACATATCAACCACCATGTAAATTGAACAATATCCTATGGATTGGCTCCCTGTAGTAGTAGTCCAATGCAATAAGCAAAGGGATGTAAGGAAATTGTGCATAGCAGAGAAGAAATGATAAGTGTTCCTTCAGTTCCGGTTATCTTCAGCTAGCCTGTTGGTTTTGCTGCAGTAAATTTGTAATCCAAGATGGAAGATGAGAACAAAGATGAACTAACTGCACCTTATCTGAAAGGATAATAACACGTGTATGCTCCTCCCTTAACTGTGTTAGAGAAATGTTCACAATACTGACTTTAAAGCACAATGGGGGAATATTGGCCCCAAGCACCTGCTGTATGAAGTCTGGGAAGAAGTAGATTCACATTGGTAGAACTACAAGTATTACCAGCCAGTCTGTGTAACAATAACTCAGCAGTACTGTTATCAACTATCACAAGGGCTGAGCCCGCTCACCACTACGAACATCAGAACATCAGCTGGAATTTTCTGTGTCTTTGTCCTGTGAAAATGGCGACGCCGCATCACGCTGCAGCTCCTGGTGGACTGGATTGCAGGTGCCTCCAGGTGACCTTGAACACAGGTCGGTCTGCTATACTGGAGTAGCAATGCTGTCCTCTGAGATTCCTCTGAGGCTGGCGATCCGGGTCCCCGCTGTGTAGGTCGCAGCTTCTCAGCACTCCCTGTCACACAGACCTCCTGCTGGCAGGGTCAGAATGGCGTCCAGAGAGAGCGAAAACAGGCCGCACCTGCCCTTTTATTTCCTCTCCCAGCAGGCTGCTCTGTGCGCACAGAATTCTGTTACCTGTGGTCCAGATTGGTCCGGCTACCAGTGTCACTTCCTCACTCCGGACTACATGTTCCATGATGCATTGCTCTGGGTCATTCTCACAGGAGGAAAAAACACACATAGAGTCCAGCTTGCACTAGAGGGAGCCAAACCCATATAAAAAAAACACAACAAACTGTCCCTTCATCTTAAGCACAATAGCAAACCTTGGCTACAATTTTAAAACAAGCTGGATACATTCCTAAATAATATCATTTTATAGGTAATAACACCAGAAACTATTAATTTAGGGAATATCCGACTGCCTTCTGAGGGATCAGGAAGGAATTTATTTTTCCCCCGATGGAGCAAATTAAACCATGCTTTATAGGGTTTTTTGTCATCTTCTGCATCAACTGTGGGCAACTGTAAGTATAGGATTTTGTATATTGTGACAGCAGGAAGGTAAAGTCACCTGGTTGCATCCAGGGGGGTAGATATATTTCGCCCAGATTCAGGCTTTACGCCGACTTATACAACTAGGTGGAGAGTTGTATAAGCCCAGCTAAGGCTAGTGGGCTCATGGATGACTCATACCTCTAGGGAGAGTGCTGGGCGTCGTGCAGACAGGGAGTTGATGAGACCAGCTGAAGCTTGTCAGCTCATTTAGGCCTCTATAAGAACTCCCAGCTTCATTAGATGTTAGCTCATGCCTGGAACCAGACCTGTGTGGACTGTCTAGGGAGAGTGAACCCCTGTGCGGTGAGACAAAGCCTGTGTGGCTATTTGCTTGGACATTTAAAACCAGGGACTTAGGGACTAGGACAGCACTAGGCTGATCCCAGTTGTTAGTTAGGAAACCTGTATGTTTAGTCAGAGGTCAAGTTGACCAGGATTTATTTTGTTTATGTTTCTTTTGCTTTGCTGTGTTTTGTCACTGTAAACAGAAAATAAACCGCACCTTTTTGATTTTGAAAACCACAACCTCCGTTTGCTGGGCCTGTTTTGTGTGGGGAGCCCATCCCGGGGGTCACACACACCCGCTGCCGAGCTAACCCCCTCACAGTTGGTGGAGAACCAGTGGCAGTTTTTTTTAAGCCAGCATGGAGGAGATACTGAAACAGCTGGCTCTAGCAAATGCCAATCAACAGCAGACAAATGCAGGTTTGCAAAGGAGCCTTGCAGCTCAGCAACAAGCCCAGCAGCAATCTGAGGCCCGCTTCATAGACCTGTTACAGAAGCAAGAGCAGAGACTACAACAAATGGAAGCAGTAATGCAGCAACGTCCGCAGACCAGTGAGGAAAGCCGTCCCACTAATACCGCGTCCTTTGGGGTGAGTCGTTTATTGACAAAAATGACTGGAGAGGATGATCCAGAGGTATTTTTGACCACATTTGAAAGGACCGCTGAAAGAGAAAAGTGGCCTGAGGAGCAGTGGGCTGGACTGGTGGCTCCTCTGTTAACTGGTGAATCGCAGAAAGCTTACTATGACCTAGAGCCTAACCAAGCAAAAGACTATGTGATGCTAAAAGCTGAAATTTTGGCAAGGCTGGGTGTCACCCAGGCTGTCCGGGCTCAGCGTGTGCATAACTGGACTTTCCAGCTTGGAAAACCCCCCAGGTCTCAAATGTATGATCTCATTCACCTGAGCAGAAAGTGGCTACAGCCAGAGACTTTGTCCGCACCAAAGATTGTGGAACGTGTTGTAATGGATCGGTTTTTGAGAGCTCTTCCTACTGCCATCCAAAAGTGGGTAAGCCATGGAGACCCAGAGACGGCCGATGGTCTTGTGGATCGTGTGGAGAAATACTTGGCTACAGAGAACCTGACGGCCTCTTCCAGAGACACTCGGACTTTCCACCCTAAGACCAGACCATCCCCAGGGGCGGATAAGAGGATTCCAAGGGGTGAGGGTGGAGAGAGTGAGAGGGTGGGAGCTCTACCCCAAGTTTGGCGAGAACAGCCTGGGAAATCAGCGGCTCAAGAGGCGGCAAGAAGGATCGTTTGCTACCGCTGCCGGCAAGCGGGACATATTGCAGCCAATTGCCCGGTTGTGGAGGAACCCATGCAGTGTGACTTTCTGACGGGCAGACGTCAGTCGCTGTGTGCGACAGTCGCATGCACTGCCATTCGAGGAACTGAGAAACATTTATGCAAAATGTGTGTTAATGGTAGAAATGTTGTGGTATTGCTGGATTCAGGTAGCCTTGTGACCCTGATAAAGGCTGAGTTAGTTAAAACAGAGGTCTTTGGGAATAGCAAGGTAGCTGTTATTTGTGTGCATGGGGACACCCGAGAGTATCCAGTGACTACAGTGTGTTTCGAGACCCCCAAAGGTACCCTCTCTCATCCAGTGGGCTTAGTATCTCAGTTACCGCATGACGCCATTGTGGGAAGGGATTTTCCGAAGTTCTGGGAACTGTGGGATGATCCTGAGCCCCCCACTGGTGCCCCTATGTACCAGGAATGTGATAGCCAGAACTCCCCTGAGAGTGGTGAGGACTCTCCGGAATTTCCCTTATCAGTATTGGCAGGGGAGACTCAAGAAACTGGAGAGGAGCCCACCTCCTCAGACGAAAACCTACCGTCTGTGGAGTTTTCTGATCTTGAGGTTCACAGGGAAAACTTTGCCACAGAACAGTTGAAAGACCCCGCCCTAATAAAGGCACGGGAAAACGTAGTGAAAATAGATGGCGAGTTAGTGAACCCAGATAATACCTGCACTTACCCATACTTCAGCGTAGAGAAGGACCTACTGTATCGGGTGGCAAAAAGGGCAGAAGAAACCGTTGAGCAGCTTGTGGTGCCCAAACCTTACAGGAAGTTGGTGTTGGAGTTGGCCCATGGGCACATTCTTGGAGGTCATCTGGGGACAGAGAAAACCCGAGAGAGGGTATTACAGAGATTCTATTGGCCGGGGGTGATGAAGGACATAGAAAATTATTGTTCCTCCTGCCCTGTGTGTCAGAGGTCGGCCCCGATGCCACATTTCCGTAGCCCGCTGGTCCCTCTACCCATCATTGAGGTCCCGTTTGAGAGGATCGCCATGGATTTGGTAGGGCCTATAATCAAGTCCGCTAGGGGGCACCAGTACATATTAGTTATAATGGACTATGCCACCCGTTATCCAGAAGCGATCCCTCTCCGAAATACCTCGGCCAAAACCATAGCCAAAGAGCTATCTCTTGTGTTTAGCCGGGTGGGTATTTGTAAAGAACTGCTTACGGACCAAGGTACACCCTTTATGTCCCGGGTTATGAAGGAGCTGTGTAAATTGTTCAAAGTGACGCAATTACGTACATCTGTGTATCACCCCCAAACCGATGGGCTGGTTGAAAGATTCAACAAAACCCTAAAACAAATGTTGAAGAAAGTGGTGGCTAGAGATGGAAAGGATTGGGACTGTCTACTTCCTTATCTGATGTTTGCTATTAGGGAGGTGCCCCAATCCTCTACGGGATTCTCCCCCTTTGAGTTACTGTATGGGAGACACCCAAGAGGGCTGTTGGATATTGCCAAGGAAACTTGGGAAAGTGAGAGTTCTCCCCACAGGAGTGTGATTGAGCATGTCGCCCTGATGCAAGACCGAATTGCACAGGTAATGCCCATCGTGAAGGAACATTTGGCCCAAGCGCAGTTAGCACAGCAGAGAGTGTACAACCGTGGAGCCAAGACCCGTACCTTTTCCCCGGGGGATAGGATACTGGTACTTGTCCCTACGGTTGAAAGTAAATTCCTTGCCAAATGGCAAGGCCCCTATGAGATAATGGAAAAAGTGAGCGAAGTGAATTACAAGGTCAGACAACCAGGAAGGCGAAAGCCCGAACAGATCTATCACGTTAATCTGTTGAAAGCCTGGAGGGATAGAGAGTCCCTAGTCGCAGACACTTGGTCACCAGCTCAAACTGGTTGCGTGATTCCTGAGGTTGGAATAGCAGCCACCTTGTCACAACCCCAACAACAGGAGGTTAAGGAGTTTGTGCTTCGCAACAAGGAGGTATTCTCTGAGCTGCCGGGACAAACATCTGGGGTAGAGCATGACATCATTACCCCGCCCGGTGAAAGGGTGAAGTTAAAACCCTATCGGATCCCAGAGGCCCGACGGGAGGCAATACGGGAGGAAGTACAGAAAATGCTGAACTTAGGGGTGATAGAGGAGTCCCAAAGTGATTGGTCTAGTCCCATTGTGTTGGTGCCTAAACCGGATGGGAGCTGGCGATTTTGTAACGATTTTCGTCAGTTGAACAAAGTTACAAAATTTGACACCTACCCCATGCCACGTAGAGATGAGTTGATCGACCGGCTGGGAACAGCCCGATACATGACGACTCTTGACCTCACAAAAGGGTATTGGCAAATCCCCCTGGCCAAGTCGGCCAAAGAGAAAACCGCATTTGTAACCCCAGACGGGGCGTTCCAATATAAAAGAATGCCGTTCGGGTTACAGAATGCGCCGGCCACATTCCAGCGGAAAATGGACCAGATGCTGAGGCCCCATCGGAAGTATGCTGCGGCTTACCTGGATGACGTAATTGTCCATAGCACAGATTGGGCCTCACATCTGCCAAAAGTGCAAGCAGTCCTGGACTCTGTTCGGGAAGCGGGGTTTACGGCTAACCCCAAGAAGTGTACCATTGGGCAGGAGGAGGCCAAATATCTTGGGTACACCATTGGGAGGGGAGTAATAAAACCCCAACTCAACAAAGTCGAGGCCATCCAGAGTTGGCCACGTCCCAACAGCAAGAAGCAGGTACAAGCCTTTCTGGGAATCGCTGGGTATTATCGGCGATTCATTCCCCACTTTGCTTCTAAGGCTGTGCCCCTAACCAACCTGACGAAGGGGAAAGGGTCGGTCATGATTAAATGGACCCCCGAGGCTGAGGCAGCATTCCAATTCTTGAAACAAGCCTTATGTAGCCAGCCAGTGTTGTACTCACCCGACTTCTCTAAAGACTTTGTCGTACAAAGTGATGCGTCAGATGTGGGGTTAGGAGCAGTATTGTCCCAGGTCTGGAACGGGGAAGAGCACCCAGTCATTTACCTCAGCAGGAAGTTGAAGTCCCATGAGGTAAATTACGCCACCGTTGAAAAGGAGTGTTTAGCGGTGAAGTGGGCTCTAGATTCCCTTCGGTACTACCTGCTAGGTAGGCACTTTGACATGGTTACGGATCACGCTCCGTTAAAGTGGATGGCTCAAAACAAGGAAACAAATAGAAGAGTGAATAGGTGGTTCCTGGCCCTCCAGGAATTCAACTTCACAGTAAAGCATCGCCCTGGCGTTCAAATGGGGAATGTGGATGCTTTGTCTCGAGTACATGAATGCCTGATTGCTGGTGTTCCAACCCCGAGGTTAAAACAAGAGGGGGGGGGTATGTGACAGCAGGAAGGTAAAGTCACCTGGTTGCATCCAGGGGGGTAGATATATTTCGCCCAGATTCAGGCTTTACGCCGACTTATACAACTAGGTGGAGAGTTGTATAAGCCCAGCTAAGGCTAGTGGGCTCATGGATGACTCATACCTCTAGGGAGAGTGCTGGGCGTCGTGCAGACAGGGAGTTGATGAGACCAGCTGAAGCTTGTCAGCTCATTTAGGCCTCTATAAGAACTCCCAGCTTCATTAGATGTTAGCTCATGCCTGGAACCAGACCTGTGTGGACTGTCTAGGGAGAGTGAACCCCTGTGCGGTGAGACAAAGCCTGTGTGGCTATTTGCTTGGACATTTAAAACCAGGGACTTAGGGACTAGGACAGCACTAGGCTGATCCCAGTTGTTAGTTAGGAAACCTGTATGTTTAGTCAGAGGTCAAGTTGACCAGGATTTATTTTGTTTATGTTTCTTTTGCTTTGCTGTGTTTTGTCACTGTAAACAGAAAATAAACCGCACCTTTTTGATTTTGAAAACCACAACCTCCGTTTGCTGGGCCTGTTTTGTGTGGGGAGCCCATCCCGGGGGTCACACACACCCGCTGCCGAGCTAACCCCCTCACAATATGTAGAATTATATTCTATTTATTCCATTTTTTTTTTTTTATACCAGTTGAACTAATGGACTTCAACTTAACAAACTTTGTAACAGGTATTTTCTTTATTTACAGAAAATGTATTTAGCCTGAAAAATGGAAACAAATGCAGCCACCATATATAAGGCCTGGTAAGCTAAAATATATTAAATTTTGCTCTCGGATATCGATCTACTTGAGTGGTTTGGTGTAAATAATATGTTTTCATTAAGTCCCATCTGTCCTAAACAATACCTTGTCTCGCAGCACCGTACAGGAGAAGCAGCAGAGTGATATAATAAGGTAACAGAACATTCAATAAATGGTCCATTGAGAATTAGTATCTTGCATATAGGCAGAAGTCATAAGGGGGAGAATGAGAGAAACACAAGAAAGGTTGACAGGACAAATTACACATGTGGCCATAGTCAGGCCTCTTTCTTAGGGTACCCTTGTGTAGGTGACTCATTTGTCAGTACTAGAAAGCACAGAGATGGAGTTTGGATACAATAAAAAGGTCCTTTCCTGGGGTCAACAGGCATAATTTAATTCTTACGCGGCTGGATCAGGGGAGCCATATTTCCAACCCTTCTTCAACATGTGTTTCACCACCTATCTGTTTCAATTAGATAGTAAACTCATATTTGCACTTTACAGTGCAATGGGCCTCCCTAGGGCCCATTTTCCAATGCAGAAAGGAACAATATACAGAGATTCACTGGCTTGGCAAAAATGCAAGCAAAGGAAAATTCACTGGACTTTGTAAATGCTGAGATATAGGAGGCTCCAGACTTCCAGAACTTCTGAATGTGCTGTTAACTGTTAATATTAAATATTGCTGTATAAACTATAAGGTACCTGCACCTAAGATAGTACTGGAATTTACAGCTTGAAGCAAACAGAAAACAGAAAACTCTAGTGCTAGTCATGGTGAAATGTGCTAACTACTAACCTCAATAGGTGGAAACATTTCATATTGAGCATTACTGGTCATGGAAGACTAAATTAAAGAAGGTGACACAGTCACTCCCTGAGCAAGGTGGACGTAAGGACCCAGAAACATTGGCTGAACAACCTATGTGAAATTATGTGTTCACAATAAATTGTCAAAATGGATATTTTATTGTTTTGTTGGTGGTTTCCTGTTCTAATGCTTGGTCCATGCACAACACCAGGTGGTCACTTCAAATACCCTATTGGTTATATTGGTCCTAAAACTGCAATGGAGGTGCAGCTAAAAACAAGGACTTTTTGTAATGCTCATGAGATTTTGAGTGTCTATATGAGCACTGTGATGCCAGCTGGTGATATCCCCACTGTGCTGATCCCTGTTCTCCTGAGGGCTTTCTGGAGGGGAAGCTGTGCCAGGGGACCTGTAGCGCAAGGATCTGCCTGCTCAATTTTCATTCATTCTGTGGATCTCTGTTTCTCCACTGCTGCTACCCTACCAGTATTCAGATCACCAGTCATAAAGGGGGCAGAACTGATATTAGGAAGCTAGAATACCGCATGAAACAAGGCATGGAAAGCCACTTGGTAAAAAGTCCACTTTAGACAATACGAACGACTTTTCTTTGGCTTTCTGCTTCCTGTTCTTTGAGTACCAATGTCACAGTATTTGTCCTCAATAATGTTTTAAACTTGTTTCTGTATGTTTTTGACCGTATTCATTATATACATAGGTTCTACTCCCTGATCAGTAGTTCTGCTGAGTGGATTTGTGTTGCTGATCACTTCAAGCATATCAGTCATGGTCTATCTGCTTAAAGGAGAAGTACAACCAAAGCTTGTTTGGCTTTACTTCTCCTGGGGATCGGGAATGAACTGCACTCCTGTGGCCCATTTTCAGCAGACAGCGGGCTGAAGCCCACTGTTGGCTGATGTCACAGAGCTGGTCCTGGCTGGGAACCATGTGGTCGGGATCCACCAACATGCCTGAACCGGCACCTGGCTCAGCTTCTCAGCGAGCTGCTGAGAGCCTAAGCCAGCCGCTTCTGTCCCTTTCACAGCCACACACTCAAGTGAGTGCGGTGGGGGGAGGGAGACAGACAGCGGTGACTGACAGTCACCAGCTTTCTGCTCAGGGAGCACTGAGAACCAAGAAATCAGTGGTGTTTTAGAGCCGGCAGGGGACAGATGCAGCATCAGACTGATGCTGCATCCACCTAGGTAAGTATAATTCTTAAAAAATGTTTTTTCTTTGGTTAAACAAGCTTACATGGTCAAGTGGGAGCAAGACCTCCAAGAACACCTCGAATTAGAGGAATGGCGCTTGATTGCTCAAGCAGCTTCCAAATCTCTTATTAACACCTCTATTGTAGAGGAAAACTATAAGGTCCTTCTAAGGTGGTACATGGTGCCGACCAGGTTAGCCACATATGTCCCAGGAGCTTCTCCAAAATGCTTCAGAGGTTGTGGACAAGATGGAACGGCTTACCACATATGGTGGCAATGCCCCACGGTGCGTAGATTTTGGATAAGGGTGTACAACTTTATTTATACCCTTACCCAGATCAACCTCACCAAATCCCCTAGACACGCCCTGCTGGGGCTAAACGTTGACGCGGCCTCAAAAAAACAGAGAAGGCTTCTTACTTTTATATTCACCTCTGCCAGAATAACTATAGCCAGGAATTGGAGGTCAGCTGCCATTTGACCAGCTTAAGCATAAGCTCTCATTGCTCATGATGAACGAAAGGCTCTCGGCAGTCTTGAATGACAAACTAGTTGTCTTCGAAAAAGTTTGGAGCCCGTGGATCTGTTACTTGGCTCCGATTTAAGGAGCGTTTAAGTGGCAGGGATCAGAGCTTGGGGTCTTCCCCTCCCACCCCCTCTCCTTTCTCTCTCTTTTCCTCTCTACTTTGTATCCTTTTGGTTTCATAAGGAGTTTGACAAGTACTATCTGAGTTCCAAGACGGAGGTACCCAGTGTTTTCACTTGTATAAACAAACATCAGGTACTCTGCAATTGCTATAATGTCTGCAAGGTTTGCTTTTGTTATTTCCGATGTAGAAAATGCTGATAAAAACATTGAAACGAAAGTTAAGGTAAAAGGGATAACTATCCTCACAATATGTTAGTACGCTCTAATTGTATTACCATTATCCCATAATGTTTTGGAAATGCACAAGGACATTGTAATTGTATTTCTATTTAGTACTTCGTATTCTGATCTTTATTGTTTACAAAATCAATAAAAACGATTGAAAGTAAAAAATGTTTTTCTCATTTTTCTCTTTTAAAAATAAACTATTTTACAGTTCCTAATGACATCTAAAATACCTGGTAGTCATGACCAAGTGATCCCTAGGCTAGGATTTGAGGGATCACGTTTTCATTCATAGTGAGCAAAGTTTTTTTTAATGAAAATAATAATCAGATTTGGTAATGCTGACATGTGATCTGTTGATTTATGTCAATTTTGTTGATATCTCTACTTTAACATGTTGAGCAATTTATTATAAGGACTTTTTCATCTCAGTTCTTGACTTTTCTGGGGAGTTATTTCTGTAGCTATGCTCAAACCCTAATAAGCAAGGTAGAAAACTGCTGCTCCAAATATAATTTTCTCTCTAAGTGTATAGGTATCTGGGTACCATTAGACTGATTCATTGAGGACATTGTACTCTTTTGGGATCTCAAGTGATTTTGCTGTGAAGTGTCTGGCAAAAGATGTAAAAGTAACACACTTATAATAATGTATATGGGAACTCTTCCAGGAAGAGATTACATCACTCACCAAACACAAGGAACATCAAAACAACAGAAGACAATTCAAAGATTGATAAAGTCCAGCTTCCCGTCTTCAGTCTTTACACATTTATCGACGTTGGAGACGTTCTACCAGACTTCATTGGGTGGAGGCGTCCTTGTCTTATTCATAATAAAACTGATATACGTGAGAATGCAAGCACCTCATAAAGGGAAACATCACATCTTAAAAAGTGCTCTTATAAATCACATCTCTTTATGGGAAAATGTATTTTTAAGCTCAGCGCTTTGGCGGACACATTGTAAAGTTTGGCCAACTTTGGGTGGACTTTGACGTACACTATTTGTGCATGTTTCATGTATCCCGAAAAAAGGAAAGGGAAAGTGAGAGGTGAATTAATGGCAATGGGAAATAAACTCATTTTGTGGCTTTGATTTTGAATTATTGCATAGAGCGCAAACCACAGCAAAGTATAACAGTTTTATAAAATTCTAATGTACATGATTATTGGCAAGGATGAAGTCTTAAATTGAGTTTTGATGGCATCTGCTTTGACTTTGCTCATGAACACCTCCATGGACATTGAGGAGGATCTCAGGGCTTGGATATCATTTGGACTGTAAATATGCAGTATATTTAATAAGTACTGTTGTAGTTTAAATATCACCCAAAACCACAACATACCTCAAAACACAAAAGAAATCAAACCTTTCACAAGTTCTCTGTCGGTAATTTAACAGTTCTGATATGTTCGTTCAACAATCCCCGGCCATTCATCAACTCAACATAGTAATCGGTTCCAGAACAGAAGGTTTTGTTTCCTTCTATATCAATATTTTCCAAGTGTAATAAATAGTCTGTGTCACACGGGTCCTGGCCTCCAAGAATTGTAAGATCTGGAAATTCTCTTTTTTATTTTGAGTTTATGAAGCTGTTATGTTTTAAGAATATTTTTTGCTATTATAATCTTTAAATCTTGATTCACTAGGTTTATTTTTATTATCCAGGTTTATATCTGCCAGTGATTGTTCTCATTTACAGGTCATGGTATATCTAGTAGTAGTTAGTCACATTCAGCTAGACTTCTGTAATAGTGAAGATGATTCTTAGCTTATTCAAGGCACTTCTTCCGCTCTAATGAGTACAGGCAGTCCCCGAGTTACGAACACCCGAGTTACGAATGACTCCTACTTACGAACGGCCTCAAATGCCAGCCACTTGTGCCCCACGCTGGTCCTGGATATCTCCGAGCAACTCCGGACACATCCCACACTGCAGTACTACATGTACTGCATGGCCAGAAGAGCCCCAGATAACATAACAAGCGCCCAGAACATCCCACATCCATGGACAGGCGGAAGTTACACTTACGAATGCAGTGTTGCGACTTACGAACAACTTCGACTTACGAACCAACCTACAGTCCTTATTCTGTTCGTAAATCAGGGACTGCCTGTATCATGAAAATACCTACAATATTTATATCCTCGGCAGGTCTCTCACCACATGGCTTGTTTAAGTCTTCTTCCCCTCCCCCTACTTCACCCCCTTCCTGCCCAGGCCAATTTTCAGCTTTCACTGCTGTCACACTTCGAATGACAACGCAACACTGTACCCAAACAAAATTTGTATCATTTTTTTGAGACAGGTAGAGCTTTATTTTTGATGGTATTTAATTATCACTGGGTTTTATTTTTTTTTGCTAAACAAACGTTTAAAGGCCAAAACTTTAAAAAGTTTCTGTGATAACATTTTTCAAATAAGTAATTTTTCTCCTTCACCGATGTGCGTTGATGAGGCTGCACTGATAGGTGGCACTGATGAGGCGACACTGATGGGTACTGTTGAGGAAGCACTGATGAGGCTGCACTGATAGGTGGCACTGATGGGCACTGATAGGCACTGACAGGTGGCACACATAGGCATTGATAGGTGGCAATGATGGGCAGTGATAGGTGGCACTGATAAGCACTCATAGGCATCACTGATGGTCACTAATTGGCAATGGTTGGCACTGATTGGCAGCCCTGGTGGGCACTCTTAGGGTTGCACTGATCATCAGGGCACTGTATGGATTTGCCAGTTATCGGCTCTCCTCTCCTCAAGCGCTGTCAGAATGAGGAGAGTAATGCCGATAACTGGCAAATCCTGTTTACACTGTGATCAGCTGTTATTGAACATAGCTGATCATATGAAAAAGAGCCGCTGTGATTTGCTCTTTATGATCTGTGATGAGCTGTGTCTCAAGGACACAGTGATCACAGATGCCTGCTGATGCATGCTGCAGGGGGCGTGAGAGAAGCGCTATCATGGGAGGACGTCAATTGACGCCCTCCCAGCAATGTGCAGCAATGTGCAGCAATGTGCATTTGTGCATGATTTATGCAAAAAGAAAATAACTAAAATAGTAATCGCAACACAGCAGGTAGCACAGAAACCTTAGGTTGATATCACGCTGAAGTATAAGGTAGTGCATTTCAGAGAATTTTTACCATTCATACCATTCTTAGCTCAGGTGAAGTTTACAGTCTGTCTCTACAGTAGTGTAACTTGCACTCTAAAATCCTGTATAATCATTAGCCAATTAAAAGATAATTTCACTGCTTCAAATTTTTTTTATAAATGCACATCTTTTTGCAGGCAAAAAAATGTGCATTTATAATTTCTTTATTGGCAGCCTGCAGATTGTGGGTGCTATGCAGGGCTCTTGCAGACTCTGTTTACATGCTTGTGTTCTTGTACCTCGTATGAGCATTCAGTAACACACTGACAGGAACTTTTAACAACTTAACAGCACCGTGGTAGTTCATTGAGAACTACAACCCGACAGCCGCAAAGGCTGTAGGTATTTGTAGTTTCCCATTTACAGGGAAACTACAAGGGGGTAAGCCTCACCCCTCTCACTCCTCACAGGAGTTTGACTGACAGCAGCAGGAGCTTATTTTTAAGTAAAATACTATAACAGTAAAATACACAAAACATAGGGAAAAATGTGGATCTTTTTTTTTACATGTTATACACGTTATATTAATTTTAGAATGATTTTATTTGTCTTTATCATCATGTTAAAAATGTCGGGGGTGTCCAAGGGGGTGGAGTGACCAGACGTCTTTCCCGGAGCTCTGCTGAGAACTCCTCCTACACTTACCCGTACCCGAGAGATCAGATGACCTGAGCTGCAGCAACTGTCAGCAGATGCCTTCAAAATCATCGGGCCGTGGCAGGGGTGGTAAGAAACTCCACTTTCCTCTAAAAATCACTGGCCCTGAGCTCCGGCCGTGGCCTGCCCAACTGCCACGCGCCAATATGGCGTCCCAGACAGACTCTCCTGTGGAGGCCTCCGTCTCTCCTCCAGGGATCCCAGAGGTCATGGTGGCAATTGCATCCTGTCATACTGCCATAGCCACCGGTCAGACGACCCTTACCAGCAAAATCAAAGTGGTGGGACACGTGGAGGACATGGTGGCAAAGCATGATTGGGCTATCTACACGCTGCAATACAAACTGACCTTGGAATACAGGGCAGAGGATGACGAAAATCATAATAATAATAATGTGACAGATCTAGCCGGGACAGAGGCTTTTGGAGAGGACTGAATGCTAGCCTCTTGCCCGCCGATTATGGGCCAGGGCCTCAAGACAGGAATGCGGATGGGTTATCCCGGCAGACAGACCTGGAACCTTAAGATTACTTTTCCAACATCCTCGAGTTGACCCGTTCGGGGTCCCACTGTGGCTGTTGGACTATTTCCCAGGAGGGAGTATTGTCATGAATCTTTGAATACTGAAGTATTTCTCCTTTGAATCTATTACACAGTGGGGGGTCTTCTGCCCTGTCTTAAGGCTAACCCCCCCTCCAGACGGCTCCATGGTCTGGAAGGAATGCATTGTTCTGTGATTGCCATCCCTAAAGCCGAAGTGGATGATATGGAGTTCCAGGGAGCTAGCCTGGCTGAAGAATCGGCAGTGGAAAATCTGAAGATTGCCCTCCATAAAGCCGAAGTGGATGATATGGAGTTTCAGGGAGCTAGCCTGGCTGAAGAATCGGCAGTGGAAAATCTGAAGATTGCCATTCCTAAAGCCGAAGTGGATGATATGGAGTTCCAGGGAGCTAGCCTGGGTGAAGAATCGGCAGTGGAAAATCTGAAGATTGCCATCCCTAAAGCCGAAGTGAATGATATGGAGTTCCAGGGAGCTAGGGCAGTTGGCTCATCTCCCCAGCCACAGATTACAGAAGGTATGGACTTAAGGGACTGTTCAGAGGATGTTATGGATTATGCATCGCCTGCTCAAGTACTGGCAGCAGGACAAAGTACTGCAGACCCCTGCTCTACACCCGTGGCAGTTTTGGAGGCCCGAGGTGAGAAGGTGATGGTTCCTCTTTCCCAGTGGATTTCAGAGATGCAGGGAGGAGAAGCAGCCCTTTTCCCTCCCCAACAGTTAGCCAGAGCAGATGGTGTGGAGTCCCCAGCAGAAGTGCTGGCAACAGGGCAGAGTGCTACAAACCTCTGCCCAGCACCAGAAACAACTGTGGAGTTTCAGGGAGCCGGGGCAGTTGGCCCCTCTCTCCAGCAACAAGCTGAGGTGGTAAAGCTTTTACTCCCAGCTGAATCACTGGCAGCAGGGCAGGATGCTACTGGCCGCTGCACACAACTGCAGCTTGAGCTGATATCGGTGGATGGGACTGCGGTCTCCACTCACAGCAACCCAGCAGAAGAGCTGGTAACAGAGCAGAGTGCTGCGGGCCTCTGCTCTCAACTAACAGAAGAGGGAGTGCCTGTGGTACTGGATGGGACTTCGGTCTTCACTGACACAACCCCAGAAAATGGTGTGAAACTGAGACAGGAGGATGTCAGCCTTGCTTTGCAAGCACTGGGGGATTTTCACCTACCACAAGTGGAAGGAACTTCAGTCTCCACTTGTATACTCCAGGGATGCTGGGCAGTCGGCCCAGATCCCCAACAGCATGACGGACTGAGCCCAGTCACCCTGTCTTCTCGCCAGCAGCTGAAAGGACCCCAGGGAGAAGGGCCAGTCCAGGCCTCTTCCCAGCGGCGGGTATGTTCTCTGAGAGAGGCAGAGGTTGGCTGGGTAAGTAATGCTCTGTTTGGAGCAATTGATTTGGGGTACTGTGTGGATACCGGCATTGGGGGAATAGAACTATGGACTAACTTCGGAGTCAACCCGTCTGGGTTATCCTCCTGTTTTAGTCTCCTGCCGAAAGGGGAGATGTGTGACAGATCTAGCCGGGACAGAGGCTTTTGGAGAGGACTGAATGCTAGCCTCTTGCCCGCCGATTATGGGCCAGGGCCTCAAGACAGGAATGCGGATGGGTTATCCCGGGAGACAGACCTGGAACCTTAAGACTACTTTTCCAACATCCTCGAGTTGACCCGTTCGGGGTCCCACTGTGGCTGTTGGACTATTTCCCAGGAGGGAGTATTGTCATGAACCTTTGAATACTGAAGTATTTCTCCTTTGAATCTATTACACAGTGGGGGGTCTTCTGCCCTGTCTTAAGGCTAACCCCCCCTCCAGACGGCTCCATGGTCTGGAAGGAATGCATTGTTCTGTGTTTGACTGTTTGTTTATGTACTTTAATTACCCCCTGGGGCTTCTGTGTCAATACACATTCTGTGTCAATACATATCTCAGTTCTCCTATTCAAGCTATCGGACCAATCCCGGCTGACCCTGTTTCAAGTCCTCATTTGCATGGCCAAGAGAACCTAATTGAGAAATACAATGGACTTTACAATTGACCAATAGGAAAGTGGTTGTTGGGGGCAGGGTGTTCAAACTGCTGTATAAGAGTGTGTGTGTGCATCCAATAAAATTAGATTCCTGTTTGAACTTACATACAGCCTGCCTGGTGTTTGTTCTGAACTATCACAAATGGATTAGAATGGCACATAGCTGTAGTTTGAATCCTGGAGCATCGGATGACCGAACCATCAGACGTTGCGATCTGCAATATGATCCAATAGTAGCAGAGGAGTGTCGGGAGAGTGGAACCGAGCGAGCAAGGGGCTCGTTACAAATAATATACGCATTATTGGTCTGGTGGACAGAGCAGAGGGCAGGAATCCCACAGTATTTGTCTCTTTATAATTTTAAAGGGCCCCCATCCACCACCATGAATGCCAGATAGAGGGCAGTAATTCTAGCACCAGGCCCCCTGTTTAAAGTGGAAACCTATAAAAGCTTTTAAAGGGCCGCCTATAGATCATAAAATTTACGTCATTTGTCGTTGTTGCACAGGCATGCATAATTTTAAAGCGTGAAATGCTTGGCATCTATTTACTCGGCATAAAATAATACTTTATATTTTAACAAACAATCGGGTATTACGTTGTGTTTTTGTGCATTAAAATTCAAAAAAGTGTATTTTTCCCAAAACATTGCATTAAAAAAGCTGCGCAAATACTGTGTGACATACAAAACTGCAACACCCATGCTGACGCACAATTTTAAAGCGTGACATGTTTGGTATCTATTTACTCTGCGTAACAATATCTTTTATATTTTACCAAACAATTGGGTATTATATTGTGTTTTTGTGCATTAAAATGTAACAAAAATGTATATTTTCCCAAAATATTGCATTTGAAAAACTGCTGCACAAATACTGTGTAACATAAACAATTGCAACACCCACCATTTGATTCTCTAGGGCCTCTGCTGTATATAATGTTTGGGTGTTAAAAGTAATTTTGTATAAAAAATAAAGATTTTTGCATGTAAACAATAAGTGGCAGATAAGGCCTGGTCCTAAAGTGGATATGGTCAGAGTTCTTCCTTCATCTGGGCTTAAAAAACAGGGAACAATGTATGTGGACTGGATTGAAAATAAATTGCTAGGTATAGTGACTTAGACCCCTTTAGTGTGGGGGGAGGGGGGGTGTAAGGCTTCAACCCTGAGGCCTCATGCACACTGGACGTTAAAATAACGTTTTAAAACGCCAGTAGCTTTGCAGTGAGTTTTTCAACTTTTTTCAACCTTTTTCAAATTTTTTGCACTAGCGTTTTTTTAGCGTTTATTCGCGTTTTTTTTAGCGTTTTTCCGCGTTAGCGTTTTTAGAGATTTTTAATAAGAAAAATATATATATATTTTTTTCAATGGATCAAAAACGTAAAAAAACGCTGGTGAGCAAAGTTTTTGAGCGTTTATCGATGTTTATCAGTGTTTATCAGCGTTAGAGCGTTTTTACAGCTAAAAACGTCTCTCAAAACCCACTAGTTTTTTTTTTTTTTTTACTGCTCAAAAACGCCACTGCCCAAAACTGCTGATAACAGCCTATGTGTGCATGGACACATAGAATAACATGATGGAGGGTTTAATGACTGTAGAAAAAAGCGTCTACTGCCAAAAACAGCTGCTGTAAAAAACGCCCAAAAACGTCCAGTGTGCATGAGGCCAAATGTGTTGGCTTTTGTACCGTCTTCTATCTGATTTTACAATGCAATCAATTTGTATCTAAACTATAACATCATGGGTGGCATTTGACTTCCACATTTACTCAATGCAACAAAGAAGCAAGATGGGTACAGTGCTTACATTTTGCACACTCAGCCATATAACCTAAAATCAGCACTGCCAGAGTCCCTGTAAATTTTCAATATATTGCAACAATTTGTCAAAACAATTAAATATTTTAAATAAATCCACATTATAGCTACACTCTTTTATGATATTGCCTTCTTGGATCTGAAGTAGATAACTGCGTCCAACATGCCACATCTGTATTTTCATTCTACATGTTTATTAGCCCTTAAAAAAACAAAAAAAAAACAGTGTTATAATATTGTGTGATATATTGTATCTCGTATGACTGATGTCATTTTCAAAACACAAGATTATGAGTTTGGTATGTTGCGCAGTCAAGACTCAAGCTTGCTTTAACCCAAAGACATGCAAAAGTCTCAGTCCTGGGGATACCAAACTTAATTCCATAATTTATATAGTTTTGCAGCTGAACCAATCTATTCTGAGTCTTGGCCAGGTGGGATGTTAATGTAGTGAGAATTATGATTACCAATGTATGTTTTATTTTTTCAATTTAGCTCCTCGCAGAGACTAGCCAGTTTAAAAATGTAAGTAGAGTTTTCTTAGTTTTGTACAAAAGGGCAAAAAAGGTTAAAGCCGTCTGCCAAAAAATTGTGCAAATAAATGGAAATCTGGCCAGTTCTCTTACTACATAGCCAGATTTTTCTTATAAGCATTTAATGTACAGAACAACTGTGTGTGTTCTCGATTTTTAAGATTGCAGCAACTAGAAATAACATGAGGAGCGGAGAAGTGGCAAATGTATACCTTAACTTCGTAGCCATAAATGGACAACATACTAATGTGTGGGACAATTGGTCACAGGTTTTTTTTACGACATGACCTTGCCAGCAACACCTATGCACAATAATCCATGTATGTTAACATGTATGAGGAGTAGGGATGAGCTTTGAGTTCGAGTCGAACCCATGTTCGACTCGAACATCGTCTGTTCGACCGTTCGCCAAATTTCGAACATTATGGGCCGTTCGCGCCAAATTCGAGTGGCGCGTCACGGCCCATAATTCACTGCGGCATCGCAGTGCATTGCTGGCTTTTGATTGGCCAAGCATGTGTAGCACACAGATCCTTTTCCTGGCAGAAACCGCACACTGTACGGCAGCCGAGAGAGGACATACAATAGCCACTCCATCACCTGTGGTTCAACCCCGGGTATAAGTGACAACACCACCTATACACCTAAAGGGGAACTGCACGCCAGGTGACACAGCAGCAAGACAGAGTCCAAATAATTAGAAGACCCGAGCCAACTACCGCTCAGGTCACCCCTAAATTTAAGCATAACGACTCCCCTAGGTAGGGACCCCGCTACACATGCACTATGACCTGCATGCTTTGGCCAATCACAGCGTGGAAAAATCGGAGAGCCATAATTGGCCAAAGCCAGGGTGGCTTTGGCCAATTATGTCTCTGGGGGTTTAGTACATGCCCCACACTATATAAGGCTACCTGCGTGGCGGCCTTGTGTAGTGTGTTGCGGCGGTGGTTAAAGACAGACAGAGAGAGAGAGACAGTGTCATTTAATTTGAGTTAGATAGAGCAGGCAGGCGAGTCAGTTAGCTGCAGTTACAGTGTGTAGAGGACATATATGCATCCTAGGTGTTGTATTTATATTTATACACTGTATTCAGTTTAGCTAGATCCGTTCCTGTTATTCATTTCATAATATACTGGCAGACAGGCAGGTGATTGTGCTAGCTGCAGTATTTTCACTTAGTGTACTGTGTCCTTTGCACAGTGTGCACCTAAAGCTTACCTGAATACAATTGCTGGTGTTTTCATATTAATACAGGAAGGGAGCTGCAGCATTTTGATTTAGTGTCCTTTGCACAGTGTGCACCTAAAGCTTACCTGAATACAATTGCTGGTGTTCTCATACTAATACAGGCAGGGAGCTGCAGTATTTTGATTTAGTGTCCTTTGCACAATGTGCACCTAAAGCTTACCTGAATACAATTGCTGGTGTTCTCATACTAATACAGGCAGGGAGCTGCAGTATTTTGATTTAGTGTTGTTTGCACAGTGTGCATCTAAAGCTTACCTGAATACAATTGCTGGTGTACTCATACTAATACAGACAGGGAGCTGCAGTATTTTCATTTAGTGTCCTTTGCACAGTGTGCACCTAAAGCTACCTGAAGGCAATTGCTGGTGTTCTTCTGATTCTATTAATACCACAGGCAGGCAGCTGCAGTATTTACAGTTAGTATACTATGTCCTTTACACAGTGTGCACCTAAAGTTACCTGAAGACAATTGCTGGTGTTCTGATCATATTAATACCACAGGCAGGCAGCTTCAGTATTTACAGTTAGTGTACTGTGTCCTTTGCACAGTGTGCACCTAAAGCTACCCGAAGACAATTGCTGGTGTTCTTCTGATCCTATTAATACCACAGGCAGGCAGCTGCAGTATTTACAGTTAGTGTACTGTGTCCTTTTCACAGTGTGCACCTAAAGCTACCTGAAGACAATTGCTGGTGTTCTGATCATATTAATATCACAGGCAGGCAGCTTCAGTATTTACAGTTAGTGTACTGTGTCCTTTGCACAGTGTGCACCTAAAGCTACCTGAAGACAATTGCTGGTGTTCTGATCATAATAATACCACAGGCAGGCAGCTTCAGTATTTACAGTTAGTGTACTGTGTCCTTTGCACAGTGTGCACCTAAAGCTACCTGAAGACAATTGCTGGTGTTCTCATCAGGGCCGGACTGGCCCACCGGGAGACCGGGAAAACTCCCGGTGGGCCGGCTGCCTGGCTGCTTCTGGGGTCGCTGTGAGGGCAGCAACGCCTGAAAAAAATGGCTGCGGGGCCAGGCCGACATGCAACTGCGCGTGCGCCAGCGCAGCTCCGAAACTAGCCGTGCTCGGGAAAGCCCGTCCATGCTCGGCAAGTTCCGGAAAGGCGGGCGCATGCGCAGTGACACGATGGCACGCCCCCCCCGCAGCCACTGACCTCCTGTTCCCCCTGCAGCCTCTGACCTCCTGTCCCCCCCGCAGCCACTGACCTCCTGTTCCCCCTGCAGCCTCTGACCTCCTGTCCCCCCCGCAGCCTCTGACCTCCTGTCCCCCCCTCCGCAGCCTCTGACCTCCTGTCCCCCCCTCCACAGCCTCTGACCTCCTGTCCCCCCCTCCACAGCCTCTGACCTCCTGTCCCCCCCTCCGCAGCCTCTGACCTCCTGTCCCCCCCTCCGCAGCCTCTGACCTCCTGTCCCCCCTCCGCAGCCTCTGACCTCCTGTCCCCCCCTCCGCAGCCTCTGACCGCCTGTCCCCCTCCCGCAGCATTTGACCTCCTGTCCCCCCCGCAGCCTCTGACCTCCTGTCCCCCCCGCAGCCTCTGACCTCCTGTCCCCCCCCGCAGCCTCTGACCTCCTGTCCCCCCCCACAGCCTCTGACCTCCTGTCCCCCCCTCCGCAGCCTCTGACCTCCTGTCCCCCCCTCCGCAGCCTCTGACCTCCTGTCCCCCTCTCCGCAGCCTCTGACCTCCTGTCCCCCCTCTGCAGCCTCTGACCTCCTGTCCCCCCTCCGCAGCCTCTGACCTCCTGTCCCCCCCTCCGCAGCCTCTGACCTCCTGTCCCCCCCTGCAGCCTCTGACCTCCTTTTCCCCCTTGCAGCCTCTGACCTCTTGTCCCCCTCCGCAGCCTCTGACCTCTTGTCCCCCTCCGCAGCCTCTGACCTCCTGTCCCCCCCTCTGCAGCCTCTGACCTCCTGTCCCCCCGCAGCCTCTGACCTCTTGTCCCCCTCCGCAGCCTCTGACCTCCTGTCCCCCCCCTCCGCAGCCTCTGACCTCCTGTCCCCCCTTCACAGCCTCTGACCTCCTGTCCCCCCCTCTGCAGCCTCTGACCTCCTGTCCCCCCCTTTGCAGCCTCTGACCTCCTGTCCTCCCCTCCACAGCCACTGACCCCCCTGTACCATCCGCAGCCTCTGACCTCCCCTGTACCATCTGCAGCCTCTGACCTCCCCTGTACCATCCGCAGCCTCTGACCTCCCCTGTACCATCCGCAGCCTCTGACCTCCCCTGTACCATCCGCAGCCTCTGACCTCCCCTGTACCATCCGCAGCCTCTGACCTCCCCTGTACCATCTGCAGCCTCTGACCTCCCCTGTACCATCCGCAGCCTCTGACCTCTCCTGTACCATCTGCAGCCTCTGACCTCTCCTGTACCATCTGCAGCCTCTGACCTCTCCTGTACCATCCGCAGCCTCTGACCTCCCCTGTACCATCTGCAGCCTCTGACCTCTCCTGTACCATCTGCAGCCTCTGACCTTTCCTGTACCATCTGCAGCCTCTGACCTCTCCTGTACCATCTGCAGCCTCTGACCATCTCTTGTACCATCCGCAGCCTCTGACCTCTCCTGTACCATCTGCAGCCTCTGACCTCCCGTGTACCATCTGCAGCCTCTGACCTCTCCTGTACCAGCCTCTGACCTCCCCTGTACCATCCGCAGCCTCTGACCTCCCCTGCACCATCCGCAGCCTCTGACCTCTCCTGTACCATCCGCAGCCTCTGACCTCTCCTGTACCATCCGCAGCCTCTGACCTCTCCTGTACCATCCGCAGCCTCTGACCTCTCCTGTACCATCCGCAGCCTCTGACCTCTCCTGTACCATCCGCAGCCTCTGACCTCTCCTGTACCATCCGCAGCCTCTGACCTCTCCTGTACCATCCGCAGCCTCTGACCTCTCCTGTACCATCCGCAGTCTCTGACCTCTCCTGTACCATCCGCAGCCTCTGACCTCTCCTGTACCATCCGCAGCCTCTGACCTCTCCTGTGGGAATGAAGTAAAGGGGAATGCAGTGGACTCTGATATAAGTGGGGTCTCTGGTCACCAGTGCCCCCTTTATATCAGAGTTCGACTCCTTTCACACTGTGGCGCTTTGCAGGTGCTATAACGCTAAAAATAGCGCCTACAAAGCGCCCTGAAAGAGCCGCTCCGCACACTCCAGTGTGAAAGTCCAAAGGGCCTTCACACTGGAGCGCTGCGCTGGCAGGACGGTAAAAAATGTCCTGCTAGCAGCATCTTTGGAGCGGCGGAGGAGCGGTGTGTGTGTATACCACTCCTCCACCGCTCCTGCCTTTTGATATGAATGGGCACCGCGGCTATACCGCCGGAAAAGCACATTTTGCCGGCGCTTTGCTGGTGGTTTTAACCCTTTTTCGGCCGTTAGCAGAGATTAAAAGCGCCCTGCTAGCGGCCGAATAGATCCGCAAAATTGACGGTAAAGCGCCGCTAAAATTAGCGGCGCTTTATCGCCGACGCACCCACCACCCCAGTGTGAAAGGGGCCTTCCCACTTAGATCATGATCTGCAATGTTCCCCTTTATGTCAGAGTTCCCTTGCACTGTAAAGGGGAATCCTGCAGACTCTGATATATGGGGGAACTCTGTGCTGGCTGCCGGGTTATATTAATCTGACCTTCATGTAAATGGAGAAATATGTTTTTTGACTTTTGTTTAACTTAAACACATTGCTAATAGCTTTAGCTACATGTTTATAGTTTAAATATTGATATTTGCACTGAAAACTGCCATTTTAGGCAACTTTTTTTTGCAAATGTGTCTGTGCCGGTAAATAATAAAATTTGTGCTAATTGTAAATTTCATGTCTCTCTTGTCTATCTATCTATCTATCTATATATATTGTGAGGGGGTTAACTCGGTAGCGGGTGTGTGTGACCCCCTGGTTGGGCTCCCCACACAAAAACAGGGCCAGCAGACGGAGGTTGTGGTTTTCAAAATCAAAAGGTGCGGTTTATTTCTCTATGTACAGTGACAAAAACACAGCAAAGCCAAAAAGAAACATAAACAAAATAAATCCTGGTCAGTTTGACCTCTGACTAAACATGCAGGTTTCCTAAACTAACAACTGGGATCAGCCTGGTGCTGTCCTAGTCCCTAAGTCCCTGGTTTAGTAAAAGTCCAAACAAATAGCCACACAGGCTTTGCCTCACCGCAAAGGGGTTCACTCTCCCTAGACAGTCCACACAGGTCTGGTTCCAGGCATGAGCTAACATCTAATGAAGCTGGGAGTTTTTATAGAGGCCTTTAAATGAGCTGACAAGCTTCAGCTGGTCTCATCAACTCCCTGCCTGCACGACGCCCAGCCCTCTCCCTAGAGGTATGAGTCATCCATGAGCCCACTAGCCTCAGCTGGGCTTCATCAACTCCCTAGTTGTATAAGTCGGCGTAAAGCCTGAATCTGGCCGAAATATATCTACCCCCCTGGATGCAACCAGGTGACTTTACCTTCCTGCTGTCACATACCCCCCCCTCTTGTTTTAACCTCGGGGTTGGAACACCAGCAATCAGGCATTCATGTACTCGAGACAAAGCATCCACATTCCCCATTTGAACGCCAGGGCGATGCTTTACTGTGAAGTTGAATTCCTGGAGGGCCAGGAACCACCTATTCACTCTTCTATTTGTTTCCTTGTTTTGAGCCATCCACTTTAATGGAGCGTGATCCGTAACCATGTCAAAGTGCCTACCTAGCAGATAGTACCGAAGGGAATCTAGAGCCCACTTCACCGCTAAACACTCCTTTTCAACCGTGGCGTAATTTACCTCATGGGACTTCAACTTCCTGCTGAGGTAAATGACTGGGTGCTCTTCCCCGTTCCAGACCTGGGACAATACTGCTCCTAACCCCACATCTGACGCATCACTTTGTACGACAAAGTCTTTAGAGAAGTCGGGTGAGTACAACACTGGCTGGCTACATAAGGCTTGTTTCAAGAATTGGAATGCTGCCTCAGCCTCGGGGGTCCATTTAATCATGACCGACCCTTTCCCTTTCGTCAGGTTGGTTAGGGGCACAGCCTTAGAAGCAAAGTGGGGAATGAAGCGCCGATAATAACCCGCGATTCCCAGAAAGGCCCGTACCTGCTTCTTGCTGTTGGGACGTGGCCAACTCTGGATGGCCTCGACTTTGTTGAGTTGGGGTTTTATCACTCCCCTGCCAATGGTGTACCCAAGATATTTGGCCTCCTCCTGCCCAATGGTACACTTCTTGGGGTTAGCCGTAAACCCCGCTTCCCGGATAGAGTCTAGGACTGCTTGCACTTTTGGCAGATGTGAGGCCCAATCTGTGCTATGGACAATTACGTCATCCAGGTAAGCCGCAGCATACTTCCGATGGGGCCTCAGTATCTGGTCCATTTTCCGCTGGAATGTGGCCGGCGCATTCTGTAACCCGAACGGCATTCTCTTATATTGGAACGCCCCGTCTGGGGTTACAAATGCGGTTTTCTCTTTGGCCGACTTGGCCAGGGGAATTTGCCAATACCCTTTTGTGAGGTCAAGAGTCGTCATGTATCGGGCTGTTCCCAGCCGGTCGATCAACTCATCTATACGTGGCATGGGGTAGGTGTCAAATTTTGTAACTTTGTTCAACTGACGAAAATCGTTACAAAATCGCCAGCTCCCATCCGGTTTAGGCACCAACACAATGGGACTAGACCAATCACTTTGGGACTCCTCTATCACCCCTAAGTTCAGCATTTTCTGTACTTCCTCCCGTATTGCCTCCCGTCGGGCCTCTGGGATCCGATAGGGTTTTAACTTCACCCTTTCACCGGGCGGGGTAATAATATCATGCTCTACCCCAGATGTTTGTCCCGGCAGCTCAGAGAACACCTCCTTGTTGCGAAGCACAAACTCCTTAACCTCCTGTTGTTGGGGTTGTGACAAGGTGGCTGCTATTCCAACCTCCGGAATCACGCAACCAGTTTGAGCTGGTGACCAAGTTTCTGCGACTAGGGACTCTCTATCCCTCCAGGCTTTCAACAGATTAACGTGATATATCTGTTCGGGCTTTCGCCTTCCTGGTTGTCTGACCTTGTAATTCACTTCGCTCACTTTTTCCATTATCTCGTAGGGGCCTTGCCATTTGGCAAGGAATTTACTTTCAACCGTAGGGACAAGTACCAATATCCTATCCCCCGGGGAAAAGGTACGGGTCTTTGCTCCACGGTTGTACACTCTCTGCTGTGCCAACTGCGCTTGGGCCAAATGTTCCTTCACGATGGGCATTACCTGTGCAATTCGATCTTGCATCAGGGCGACATGCTCAATCACACTCCTGTGGGGAGAACTCTCACTTTCCCAAGTTTCCTTGGCAATATCCAACAGCCCTCTTGGGTGTCTCCCATACAGTAACTGAAAGGGGGAGAATCCCGTAGAGGATTGGGGCACCTCCCTAATAGCAAACATCAAATAAGGAAGTAGACAGTCCCAATCCTTTCCATCTCTTTCCACCACTTTCTTCAACATTTGTTTTAGGGTTTTGTTGAATCTTTCAACCAGCCCATCGGTTTGGGGGTGATACACAGATGTACGCAATTGCGTCACTTTGAGCAATTTACACAGCTCTTTCATAACCCGGGACATAAAGGGTGTACCTTGGTCCGTAAGCAGTTCTTTACAAATACCCACCCGGCTAAAAACAAGAGATAGCTCTTTGGCTATGGTTTTGGCCGAGGTATTTCTGAGAGGGATCGCTTCTGGATAACGGGTGGCATAGTCCATTATAACCAATATGTACTGGTGCCCCCTAGCGGACTTGATTATAGGACCTACCAAATCCATTGCGATTCTCTCAAACGGGACCTCAATGATGGGTAGAGGGACCAGCGGGCTACGGAAATGTGGCATCGGGGCCGACCTCTGACACACAGGGCAGGAGGAACAATAATTTTCTATGTCCTTCATCACCCCAGGCCAATAGAATCTCTGTAATACCCTCTCTCGGGTTTTCTCTGTCCCCAGATGACCTCCAAGAATGTGCCCATGGGCCAACTCCAACACCAACTTCCTGTAAGGTTTGGGCACCACAAGCTGCTCAACGGTTTCTTCTGCCCTTTTTGCCACCCGATACAGTAGGTCCTTCTCTACGCTGAAGTATGGGTAAGTGCAGGTATTATCTGGGTTCACTAACTCGCCATCTATTTCCACTACGTTTTCCCGTGCCTTTATTAGGGCGGGGTCTTTTAACTGTTCTGTGGCAAAATTTTCCCTGTGAACCTCCAGATCAGAAAACTCCACAGACGGTAGGTTTTCGTCTGAGGAGGTGGGCTCCTCTCCAGTTTCTTGAGTCTCCCCTGCCAATACTGACAAGGGAAATTCTGGAGAGTCCTCACCACTCTCAGAGGAGTTCTGGCTATCACATTCCTGGTACATAGGGGCACCAGTGGGGGGCTCAGGATCATCCCACAGTTCCCAGAACTTCGGAAAATCCCTTCCCACAATGGCATCATGCGGTAATTGAGATACTAACCCCACTGGATGAGAGAGGGTACCTTTGGGGGTCTCGAAACACACTGTAGTCACTGGATACTCTCGGGTGTCCCCATGCACACAAATAACAGCTACCTTGCTATTCCCAGAGACCTCTGTTTTAACTAATTCAGCCTTTATCAGGGTCACAAGGCTACCTGAATCCAGTAATACCACAACATTTCTACCATTAATACACATTTTGCATAAATGTTTCTCAGTTCCCCGAATGGCAGTGCATGCGACTGTCGCACACAGCGACTGACGTCTGTCCATCAGAAAGTCACATTGCATGGGTTCCTCCACAACCGGGCAATTTGCTGCAATATGTCCCGCTTGCCGGCAGCGGTAGCAAACAATCCATTTGGCTGCCTCTTGAGCCCCTGACTTCCCAGGCTGTTCTCGCCAAACTTTGGGTAGAGCTCCCACCCTCTCACTCTCTCCACCCTCACCCCTTGGAATCCTCTTATCCGCCCCTGGGGATGGTCTGGTCTTAGGGTGGAAAGTCCGAGAGTCTCTGGAAGAGGCCGTCAGGTTCTCTGTAGCCAAGTATTTCTCTACACGATCCACAAGACCACCGGCCGTCTCTGGGTCTCCATGGCTTACCCACTTTTGGATGGCAGTAGGAAGAGCTCTCAAAAACCGATCCATTACAACACGTTCCACAATCTCTGGTGCGGACAAAGTCTCTGGCTGTAGCCACTTCCTGCTCAGGTGAATGAGATCATACATTTGAGACCTGGGGGGTTTTCCAAGCTGGAAAGTCCAGTTATGCACACGCTGAGCCCGGACAGCCAGGGTGACACCCAGCCTTGCCAATATTTCAGCTTTTAGCCTCACATAGTCTTTTGCTTGGTCAGGCTCTAGGTCATAGTAAGCCTTCTGCGATTCACCAGTTAACAGAGGAGCCACCAGTCCAGCCCACTGCTCCTCAGGCCACTTTTCTCTTTCAGCAGTCCTTTCAAATGTGGTCAAAAATACCTCTGGATCATCCTCTCCAGTCATTTTTGTCAATAAACGACTCACCCCAAAGGACGCGGTATTAGTGGGACGGCTTTCCTCACTGGTCTGCGGACGTTGCTGCATTACTGCTTCCATTTGTTGTAGTCTCTGCTCTTGTTTCTGTAACAGGTCTATGAAGCGGGCCTCAGATTGCTGCTGGGCTTGTTGATGAGCTTGCTGCTGGGCTGCAAGGCTCCTTTGCAAACCTGCATTTGTCTGCTGTTGATTGGCATTTGCTAGAGCCAGCTGTTTCAGTATCTCCTCCAACTGGCTTAAAAAAAAACTGCCACTGGTTCTCCACCAACTGTGAGGGGGTTAACTCGGTAGCGGGTGTGTGTGACCCCCTGGTTGGGCTCCCCACACAAAAACAGGGCCAGCAGACGGAGGTTGTGGTTTTCAAAATCAAAAGGTGCGGTTTATTTCTCTATGTACAGTGACAAAAACACAGCAAAGCCAAAAAGAAACATAAACAAAATAAATCCTGGTCAGTTTGACCTCTGACTAAACATGCAGGTTTCCTAAACTAACAACTGGGATCAGCCTGGTGCTGTCCTAGTCCCTAAGTCCCTGGTTTAGTAAAAGTCCAAACAAATAGCCACACAGGCTTTGCCTCACCGCACAGGGGTTCACTCTCCCTAGACAGTCCACACAGGTCTGGTTCCAGGCATGAGCTAACATCTAATGAAGCTGGGAGTTTTTATAGAGGCCTGTAAATGAGCTGACAAGCTTCAGCTGGTCTCATCAACTCCCTGCCTGCACGACGCCCAGCCCTCTCCCTAGAGGTATGAGTCATCCATGAGCCCACTAGCCTCAGCTGGGCTTCATCAACTCCCTAGTTGTATAAGTCGGCGTAAAGCCTGAATCTGGGCGAAATATATCTACCCCCCTGGATGCAACCAGGTGACTTTACCTTCCTGCTGTCACAATATATATATATATATATATATATATATATATATATATATATATATATATATATATTACACCCTTTAAATGTGATTTAAAATGCATGGTTTTCCCTTTTATGTACAAGAAAATAATGACGTTATGATGTTGGGCTGGTATAATAATGCGATGGGGCTGGTATGAAATTATTTCCAGGGCTGGTTTTTATTCCCAGTCCGGCCCTGGTTCTCATACTAATAATACTACAGGCAGGCAGTTAATTCTGCTAGCTGCAGTATAATCAGTATATATATACATCCCAGCTTTGTGCAGCTACATCTCACAGCAGGCATTAGTATGTCTGGAAGGCCAACAAGGAGAGGCAGACAGTCACCAGCCAATAAAAGAGGGCAAGCAGGCTCTGTGTCTATAGGCAACAGTGCTGGTCATGGACACGGTGCATCCTCATCAGCACATGGCCGTGGGACAAGCACGCTTGTCCTTTTTTTCGGCAGCTGGCCGTGTTGAGCCGCCACATGCCGAAGACTTGGTTGAGTGAATGACCAAGCCGTCCTCATCCTCTTTCACCCAGGCTCAGGGTACTTTGTCTGGCAAAGCAGCTGCCAACGCGGCCTCTTCCCTCGGCTCAATGGCATCAGTTACTCCTTCCCTAGCCCCACCATGTCCTCCTGAGGAGTCCCCCGAACTGTTTGACCACAGTGTTGGGTACATGCTCCAGGAGGATGCCCAGCGTTTTGAAGGCTCCGAAGATGGTACCCAGCTAGAAGAAGGCAGTAACGTGAGCCCAGAGAGAGGGGGTGCCCAAGAAGGACAGCAATCTGGCAGTCATGTACCCCCAGCTGCAGCATACTGCCAGGTTTGCTCCAGTGATGAGGAGGGAGGGAATGATGATGAGGTCACTGACTCCACGTGGGTGCCTAATAGGAGAGAGGAGGAGGAGGAGAAGGAGGCAAATCTCCAACGAGGCAGGATGCCTTCCAGGGGCCAGCTTAAGGGCAGCACGCCAACTGAATCACACTGCAGAGCTCCGCATGTGCAGGGCGCTGCTGTCTCTGTGCGTTTATTCCAAAAGTTCTTTGGTGTGGGCCTTTTTTTGAGACGAGTGCATCAGATCGCACCGCTGCTATTTGCAACATATGTCTTAAGCGTATCTCGCGTGACCAAAACATCACCCGCTTGGGCACCACATGTTTGACCAGACATATGTCGATCTGCCATGCAGTTCGTTGGCAAGCGTACCTAAAAGACCCACACCAAAGAACAAAGCGGACCTCTCCTTGCTCCTCATCAGCTGGGATCTCCAACCCCACTATACCTTCAGTCCTCTCTGAAACCTGCACTGAGAGGAATGAAGGTGTAAAATTAGGTGTGTCACAGCCAAGTACTTGCGGGCAATCTGCTATCGGTACACCGACATCAGATTGTACCAGGCAAATTTCCCTGCCCCAGCTGCTGCACCGCCAAAAGAAGTTCGCTCCCAGCCATCCACATGCCCAGCGGTTGAATGCTAGCTTTGCTAAATTGCTAGCACTTCAACTGCTGCCTTTTCAGTTGGTAGACTCTGCCCCCTTCCATGAGTTTGTGGAATGTGCGGTTTCTCAGTGGCAGGTTCCCAAACGCCACTTTTTCCTTATGGAAAGTGATTCCGTCTCTCTACCGGCATGTGGAAGGCAATGTCTTGGCCTCGCTGGACAGGGCAGTCAGCGGTAAGGTGCACATTACCGCTGACTCATGGTCCAACAGGCATGGACAGGGACGTATCTATCACGGTGCATTGGGTGACTCTGCTGGCAGCTGGGAAAGATGCAGGACAAGGTGTAGTAGTGTTGGAGGTTGTTCCGCCACCACGCCTCCAAAATGCTACTACTGGTGATTCTGACACACCTCTCTCCTCCACCCCCTCCTCTTCTTCTTCCTCCATGGCCTCTTCCTGTGCTTTGTCCTCTGAACCAGCGGTGCTCCATAGGCGTTCAAGGGGCTACGCAAGTACGCAGGCAAAAAGATGCCATGCGGTGCTTGAGCTAGTGTGCTTGGGGGACAGGAACCACACTGGGGCAAAGATTCTGTCAGCTCTGCAGGGGCAGGCTCAGAGGTGGTTGACGCCACGCCAGCTTAAGATAGGAATGGTGGTTTGTGACAATGGCACCAACCTCCTCTCCGCCAACCAACAGGGAAACCTGACCCATGTGTCCTGTTTGGCTCACGTCCTTAACTTGGTGGTGCAGCAATTTTTGGGCAGGTACCCGGGCTTACAGGAGGTCCTGAGGCAGGCCAGGAAACTCTGTGTGCATTTTCACCGGTCATATAATGCCAGTGCTCGGCTGGCTGACTTCCAAAAGGAATACAACCTGCCCAAGAACCGCCTAATCTGTGACATGTCCACCAGGTGGAACTCAACATTGGCCATGCTGCAGCGGCTGCACACACAGCAGAGGGCCATCAACGAGTATCTGTGCCAATATGGCACCAGGATAGGGTCAGGGGAGCTTGTTTTTTTTGCCACGCCAGTGGGTCATGAACAGGGATGCATGCACTGTCCTGTCACCATTTGAGGAGGCCACGAGGATGGTGAGCAGTGACAGTGTATGCATCAGTGACACTGTCCCTCTTGTCCACCTGTTGGAGCACACGCTGCGTGGAATAATGGACAGAGCACTTGAGGCAGAACAGAGGGAGGAAGAGTAGGACTTCCTTAACTCTCAAGGCCCCCTTTATCCAGACAGTGTTCCTGCTGGCCCGCCTATCACACAGGAAGAGGACGAGGAGGAGGAGGATTGTGTCAGCATGGAGGTGGAGCCTAGCACTCAGCATCAGCAGTAGTCTTCAAGGGATCAATTACAGTCCCAAGAAACCCATGGACTTGTACGTGGCTGGGAGGAGGTGGCTGCGGATCATGTCGTCCTGAGTGACCCAAAGGACTCCGGATCGAATGCCTCAGCAAACCTATGCTGCATGGCCTCCCTGATCCTGCAAAGCCTGCGGAAGGATCCTCGTATTCGTGCTATCAAGGAGAGGGATCATTACTGGCTGGCAACCCTCCTTGATCCACGTTACAAGGGTAAGGTTGCGGACCTTATCTTGCCGTCGCAGAGGGAGCAGAGGATGAAACATCTTCGGGAGGCCTTGCAGAAAGGTCTGTGCAACGCGTTCCCAGAAACAGGGAGGTTACAAATTCCTGGTCCTGGACAACGTGTTGCTGAGGCTTCGGTCAGTCAAAGAAGGAGCGGTGGAGAAGGTGGCCGTCTGACCGATGCGTTCAGACAATTTTTTAGTCCGCAGCCCCAAGGTATGATCAGTTCCAGCAACCATCGCCAGCATCTGTTTTACATGGTGCAGGAATACCAGGGGCAATACAAGACTTGGACACCTTTCCCACCGAAAATCCTCTGGGTTACTGGGTCTTGAGGACGGATCACTGGCCAGAGCTTGCACAGTATGCAATTGAGCTACTGGCATGTCCTGCATTCAGCGTTCTTTCGGAACGCACATTCATTGCTGCTGGAGGCTTTGTAACCGATCACAGGGTGCGCCTGTCCACCGACTCAGTCGATCGACTGACCTTCATAAAAATGAATCATTCTTGGATCACCACCAGCTACCAAGCACCTGATGCTGATGTAACCGAATAATTTTTTTGGAAATGTCAGATCCCTTCAAGACTGCCTATGCTGATGCTGAGTGACTATCCTGTTATTCTGAGTGACTATCCTCTTCCTCCTCATTGATCATGCTGATAGCTTGTAAGAACATTTTTGGTTCTGGGTGTGTAATTACAATTTTTGATGCAATACTTTGCAGCAGGGCTCATTCCTGCACTCCAACTAGAGTATCTGTAAGGGGTTGCAGTGTTGTGGCACCAGCACCAGTGCCTACGGTCCAATTTTTCAACCCCTGTTTAACAGGGGTGTGTAATTACAATTTTTGATGCAATACTTTGCAGCAGGGCTCATTCCTGCACTCCAACTAGAGTATCTGTGAGGGGTTGCAGTGTTGTGGCACCAGTGCCAAAGGCCCAATTTTTCTGCCCCTGTTCAACAGGGACATGTAATTACAATTCTTGATCTAATATTTCACAGCAGGGCCCATTCCTGCACCCACCAAGAGTAACTGTGAGGGCTTACAGTGTTGTGGCAACACCACCACCACCACCAAAGGCCCAATTTTTCTACCACTGTTCAACAATGGAATGTAATTACAATTCTTGATATAATAGTTCACATCAGGGCGTTCCAGCCCCCACCAAGAGTAACTGTGAGGGCTTACAGTGTTGTGGCAACACCAACACCTAAGGCCCAAATTTCTGCAGAGTATATAGGGCAAGCCCCTACTTTCAAACATCCAACTTACAAACGACTCCTACTTGCAAACGGAAGGAGACAACAGGAAGTGAGAGGAAATCTACCCCTAGGAAGGGAAATTCTCTCCTGTAAGAGTTAATATGGGAAAAACGTTTCTCCTCTCCACTGATGCTTTATCATCAATCCTTGTTTCACTAAAAAACCCAAATTTTCAAAAAACATTTGTCATTGGGACAGAAAGTGAGGTGAAATCTTCTGAAGAGGTGCACAGACAGCAAAACAAATGTTACAGGGGTGATAACCCTTCCCTATGTTTTCCAAAAAGCTTAAAAATAGATTTTTTGGCTGGAGCTACACTTTAAAAAGGTACCAGTTCAAAATTACAAACAGATTCTACTTAACAACAAATTTGGGAGGAAAAGATGGACTTTATGGGCACGACAAATTAGTATAAAATTACTCAAGTTTTATTAAAAAATGAAAATAACAAATCATACAAATAAAAATGAATAGTATGCAAAACTATTCATCAACCTAATATTGACACACTTAAACACATCACCCAATGACCAAAATTCAATAAAGAAATAGGGTTATACTAAGTAAGATGACAGCAAGGTCAATTCTTTCAGTATATTGGATACCAATAGACGCTAGTGGCATTGATTGGTGATGTGTCGTCAGAAATTCATTCCTAAACCCCGACATGTTGCGCGACATAGATCGCTTCTTCAGGAGTTTTTTGAATGTCTATGAATACAAATACATAACATAAGAACAATGTAAATAATTACAAAACAAAACAAGAGAACCTGTATGTCTGACCAAGTGCATCCAGAAACATATGATCCCCCAACAGCAATACCACCTTTGGAAACAGAGCAGAACAAGACCAGAAACAAACCAGGAAAATAGGAAAACCTCACAGATTGGAGAAGTCCACTGGATGGTTAAATCGTTTACCATAACTTACATGGGTTCAAAGATTTTCCAAGTAAAAACGGAGGTTATAGATGGTCAAGATGGCAGAAGTAGTAGAAAAAATGCCTCTGGGTATCTTGAACAAACTAAACATGAACAAACACATGTGGATCAATCATATGATTATATCCAAATATACAACATGTATATAGTTTAGAAGCATTGCCAGCATATTGAAAACTGACCAATTCAATATATATAGAGAGGCTTGCTTCTGCTTACCTGGATAGCGTAATATATAGCTACGGTGTAAAGCCCAATATCCGTATTTAAATCCCACTTGTAGAGGAGAAAGTAAATTGGTACATGGATATAGGTGCTGGCAGTGTCAATTATGCTAACAGTATTGTCATGACTTGCAGTTTTGCCCAGTCTGGACTAGAAAAAAGGGGGGAGAAAGGAAGGGAAAAATTTAATAAAATGTGTAGGTGTGAGAATATCTAATAAAGAGTAACAGATTGCTGGGCTGGTAAGGTGTCATCCCCAGATAAAAACAACAGGGCAAAAGACACTGACCCATAATAGCTAGCACAAAAGAAGCCAGTTACCTTAAAATTAGATGTTGATAAGTATGCCTCCGTTTGCAGGTAGCAGCCCTCGGTAGTCGAATGATTACACGTTTTTCATCACAACATCAAGAAGTTCGTACGATACTTACTAATCATTGGCACGTGCTATATCAAGACCCCACAGTTCGCAAACATCTAGGCACTAGACCTGAGATAACTTTTAGAAGGGCAAATTCACTACGAGACAAACTAGTGTCAAGCCACTATGTGGCATCTACCACCAATAACAACATTACTAAAGGGATTCACCAATGTGGACAATGTAATTTTTGCCCATGGATCTGCCCAGGACAGAGCTTTACCCTACCCAATGGAGAAAGATTCTGTCCTGGATTTAAAGCCGATTGTAGCACTCAGGGGGTTGTGTATTTGATGACATGCGTGTGTGGAGCCTTTTATGTTGGTAAGACAGTCCGTAAATTCTGGCAGCGAGTCAAAGACCATGTGTATTATTCAGGGAGTGGCAAGATGCTGACATCTATGGGATTCCTAATATGGCCCAAGATGGCCCAAGATGTTCCCCATCTATGGGATTCTATGGGATTCCTAATATGGCCCAAGATGTTATTTTGGGTTACCTTTCTTTCGTTGTAAGTCACTGCCCAATTTATTGCTGGATTAGGGGATTTCCCCTTTGATACAATATTATATAATATTATATATAGACTTAGGCCTATATTATGAATTTGAGACAAATGCAATTTTTGATTATTTATTAATTTTTATGTTAAATATGTTGACCAATTTTTCTTTTGTTGTTTATATCAATAATTTTATTTAATAATTATTTCTCCTTTTCATGTGACCCCATGGGGGACATGTTTTTCTTGTCCCCTCTGCGATCGCATGTGCTGAGAATGGTAGACCATATGTTAAAGATGCCTGGCCCTGTGGTCCTGGTTGAGACATTTTTGGTCTCCTTGCTGCAATGCCACTTTTTCCTGTTCTGTTCTCTTTATGACCACTGGATGGCGAACATCGGTGTTTGAGCTCTATATTAAGTGGTACACTAATGCCCCGTACACACGATCGTTTTTCATGCCGTTAAAACTGCCATTTTAAAAAATGGCCCTGAAAAATGATCGTGTGTATGCTCCAGAGCATTTTTAACGACGTGAAAAACGGCCATTAAAAATTCCGGACATGCTCTCTTTTTTCACGTCGTTTTTCATGTCGTTTTTTTTAACGACGTGAAAAACGATAGTGTGTATGCTTTAACGACGTGAAAAAAAAACGCGCATGCTCAGAATCAAGTATGAGACGGGAGCGCTCGTTCTGGTAAAACTAGCGTTCGTAATGGAGATAGCACATTCATTACACAGTAACGGACTGAAAAGCGCGAATCGTCGCTCAACAAACTTTACTAACATGAAGGGTGCCGCCATTCGAACGGAACTTCCCCTTTATAGTGCCGTCGTACGTGTTGAACGTCACTGCGCTTTGCTTGATCGTTTTTTTTAATGATGGTGTGTACGCAAGGCAGGCTTGAGAGGAAACATGAAAAAAAACGAGGAGAAAAACGTTGGTTTAAAAAATGACATTAAAAACGATCGTGTGTACGGGGCATAAGTGTGATTGCCTTATAATGACTCATGAGTCTATATGCTAATGTAGATCCTTTTTGCTCTATGGCCGATTGCCTGGGCGCCTGTACTAATTGTCCCTATTTTTGGTGTTGTGGCTTCCGTCCTGAGGTGGGCGGTTTTGTTTTCTCTATCACTGTGAGATGAGTGTGTGGGCATCTATGCGCAGGCGCCGCTGTTACGCTAATTCTCCCTGTACACGTCCCTCCTGTTTCTTGCTGGTTGCTAGGCATTAGGGGCACGCTATGTTACTGGCCCCGCCCACTGCCTAGCTTACCGCGAGTATCCCGACGCCTAGTTATGACGCCAGCCTATGACAGGCAATGTGCGGACAGGCGCTCTTTTTCGGATGTGGCTTTTTGGCGCGATCCGGTCCTGTTTAAACATAGGACCTACTACCGCTCAGTGTGCAGATGATCCCCGACTACCGAGGGCTGCTACCTGCAAACGGAGGCATACTTATCAACATCTAATTTTAAGGTAACTGGCTTCTTTTGTGCTATTATGGGTCAGTGTCTTTTGCCCTGTTGTTTTTATCTGGGGATGACACCTTACCAGCCCAGCAATCTGTTACTCTTTATTAGATATTCTCACACCTACACATTTTATTAAATTTTTCCCTTCCTTTCTCCCCCCTTTTTTCTAGTCCAGACTGGGCAAAACTGCAAGTCATGACAATACTGTTAGCATAATTGACACTGCCAGCACCTATATCCATGTACCAATTTACTTTCTCCTCTACAAGTGGGATTTAAATACGGATATTGGGCTTTACACCGTAGCTATATATTACGCTATCCAGGTAAGCAGAAGCAAGCCTCTCTATATATATTGAATTGGTCAGTTTTCAATATGCTGGCAATGCTTCTAAACTATATACATGTTGTATATTTGGATATAATCATATGATTGATCCACATGTGTTTGTTCATGTTTAGTTTGTTCAAGATACCCAGAGGCATTTTTTCTACTACTACTGCCATCTTGACCATCTATAACCTCCGTTTTTACTTGGAAAATCTTTGAACCCATGTAAGTTATGGTAAACGATTTAACCATCCAGTGGACTTCTCCAATCTGTGAGGTTTTCCTATTTTCCTGGTTTGTTTCTGGTCTTGTTCTGCTCTGTTTCCAAAGGTGGTATTGCTGTTGGGGGATCATATGTTTCTGGATGCACTTGGTCAGACATACAGGTTCTCTTGTTTTGTTTTGTAATTATTTACATTGTTCTTATGTTATGTATTTGTATTCATAGACATTCAAAAAACTCCTGAAGAAGCGATCTATGTCGCGCAACATGTCGGGTTTAGGAATGAATTTCTGACGACACATCACCAATCAATGCCACTAGCGTCTATTGGTATCCAATATACTGAAAGAATTGACCTTGCTGTCATCTTACTTAGTATAACCCTATTTCTTTATTGAATTTTGGTCATTGGGTGATGTGTTTAAGTGTGTCAATATTAGGTTGATGAATAGTTTTGCATACTATTCATTTTTATTTGTATGATTTGTTATTTTCATTTTTTAATAAAACTTGAGTAATTTTATACTAATTTGTCGTGCCCATAAAGTCCATCTTTTCCTCCCAAATTATTCAATTTACAATCTCGGTACGTGGCAATTTTCTATTACATCGTATCCCCAGTACCACTCTGGGTGGATATGATTTCCAATTTTCCATATTACTAGGGTGGAAGCACCCATTCAAAACTAACTCAGTGGTATTTACGGTATTAATTTTTTGTTACTGTGACTACTGAAAGAAATTATTTTTCCCTATTTCTCCCTTTTCCTTTTTCCCTTGTTGCTTGTTCTCTTTCCATTTATACATTTTTCCCCTTATCGGTATCGGATTATTCCGAACTTTTCGTCTCTAGGATCAATATGGACTTTATGGGGCAGGCATGGATAGGTTTCATGCAGGAAATCCAAACCAAAGTCAACACTGATACTGGGCCAACCTACACTGGCACATTGACTTTTTACAGCAATATGCCCGTGAGAACATTAGCCCGATTGGACTACGGGTACAACTATTCCCTTCATTTCAGACTTACACTGAGGTTTTTAAAAAATCATGGGAGAAAGTCCTTACACAATGTAGTATTGACCTAATGAACTTACTAGTGATTCAATACCAATCAGAACTCACCAGTTGTTGTTACAATCTACTGGGGATACATTTAAGGACCATACTCATTACAACAAACGGTGGCAAGAAGTCAAGGAATATATTACCAAAATCACTAGGGATATAATATCCAAGAAACAAAATAAAATGTCCAAGGATAGAATGGCTTTCTTGGAGGGCTTTGCATACAAATGGCAAAACCCCCACCAGGGGAGAGGGCCAAAGAAAACTGTTAAAACTCGTAATGTTGGTAATGATTTTGGTTTTACGGAAGACGATACTGAATCTGATTCATCTATTTCCATGTCTGCTCCTGTATTACAGCCACCGATTAGACGAGGAGCACCGACACCTGTTACAAATGCCAAAGAGTCACGTAAGCGGGGTCATGGTGGAGGGTACTATACACCCTATTCTAAAAAAAGCTCATTTGATGTGAGAAATAGAAATCAAGCACAAGAAGGGGGTGCCGTCGCTTCTAATGGTGGTGGGAATAGTTCACAATTAAGATATATGGGGGCTGTTGCTCAGCAAGCCGCCCAATTATTAAACATACAACCCAAAAATCCGAGACCATCAACTACACCACTAATAGCATCAGGACAGGCACCCACCTTCTCTAATATGTCTTTCTCTGATCCATCTACTTCTACTCAATTGTCTATGTCTTCCAGTTCCAATTTCCAACCTCCTCTGAATTCTTTACTTCCACCCCAGACACCTGTGTTCACCAAACAAAGTACTCTAGATCCCCATTTGGCGCTTCCTTACACACCTCTACCAAATTTTCAGATGACGGGGCCTCCACCACCACAAACGTAGCACTTGATGTTATCAATCTCACACCCTACTCATTTACAGATCAGCAATTGGAAGCCTTGAGACTGGGTCTAAGCTTTTGTCCATCAGCCAACTTAGATAAATACGAATTGATTAAGGATGTCTATATGTTTGTACGCAATCTGACATATAGATACATCTACGATCAAGATAACATACGAATGAGACAGGAGCGGGAATTTGTTGAAAGCATTAAACACTACACTATGAAGGATTTCAGAGCCCTTCGTGATCTCATGCTCTTACTGGACGAAAATAATGAGACTGATGACCTGAGTGGTGCAGTTGCATCTCCCAGGGTCAACACAACATGCTCGTCCTCAACGACTCCCCTACAAGTTGCTGTTCTCCCTAGATTGAACAAATTTAAACCAAAGTCTACTAGATTCCCTGATCTCTCTACCAATCCATCTATATGGGCTTTTCTAATAGGTGTAGTGAGTGACATCAAGCAGATGCCAGTTTCAATGCAATTCAATAATTTAACTTTAGCCCAGAATAAAGCCATCTCTCAACTTAGTAAGCATCCTGATTTGGTCATCAAGGCATCGGATAAAGGAGGGAACGTTGTCTTGATGACCAAAGCCAATTACGAAAGGATGTGTTACAACATCCTATCCAATACTAGTTGGTATCGTAAAATCCCTGCTTCAACTATCCCAACCTTCAAAAATGACTATTTGTGTATCATCAATGATGGTTATCAGAAAGGTTTAATTAACCAGGATACGTATGATTATCTTAATAACAAATTCCCTCGAGAAGCTACTTTTTACTCATTACCCAAGGTTCACAAAAACTCCATCGAACCACCGGGGAGGCCAATTGTATCAGGTATCGGGTCCTTGACTGAAAATGCCAGCAGGCTCATTGATGCCACCCTTATGCCTCATGTAATGAGCTTGTCTTCTTACATTAGGGATACCTTGGATTTGTTAAAGAAGATCGAAGGAATGGTAATCCCTCCTGATGCCCTGCTCGTGACTTTGGATGTAGAGTCTTTATACTCTAGTGTAGCGCTACCCCCAGTTAAGAGAGCCGCTGATATTGATTTGGGCCCTGCAGTGCACCGCTGTCAACCCCCGGCAATCGGCTCTAACCTCCCGTGGCACAGCTGGTGATAGAGAGATAGGACCGCGTGATCGCAACTGTTGGTGACGCAGTCCTATAACAAACATACACAGAATATACTTTAAAACTCCTATTAAAGTAAGCGGAACTGACACCAAATGTACTTTACCCAGATATTTTACTGAGGCTAATGGGCAAGTAATAAACATCAGTATAACAAGTTGCAGATCCCTGCAATAAACAGTAATAAAGATAAACAGAGTAATCAGAATAATAAAGTATTGCTATGCAACTCTAGCACTGCCCTTTTACAGCTACTTCCCCTCATGGGTAGACTAACACCCAGCAATGTCTACCTATGCAGTCAGGCCTGACTGATCTAAATGGAAGTTCAGTGAAACAATATTCGCTAGCAATCTCTCGGTGGTGCACTTGAAGAACAACTTTGTAATCCCAACGAATAGTAAAGATAAAGTATCTGTCTTTAAACAGCTCTCACCACCTGGACAAGTCCAAGTCCCTTTCCTCCATCGATTCGTCTAGGAACAGGAATCCACCGACATCCAAGTCTTCAATCCTTCTGGTGTACTGCAGCAAGGAGGATTAGATGTCTCTAAGGCTCTGCTAGGCTGGCAGAGGGCTCTTTGGAAAGGAGCACACGGCCCAGGCTTCAGGCCTTGTGCACACAGCAGTTCAGCACAGACATCCTCTTGCTAGGAGAGGGGGGTCCAAAGAGAGACCGACCAAAACTCCGCCTCCCCTTTATAAAGTCTGCCCCAGCAGTCTCTGTTCTGGAGCAATGCACCCTGGGTGCTGCAAGATGTACTGGGAGATGTAGTCTCTCTCTCCTCTGCTTTCACTTCCATAATGTCTCTTTACTTCCTCCCGACTCACCTCTCACCTGGAACTTCTTGTCTCTCTGCATTAAAGGGGAACACACCGCTACACACTCCCCCCACTTGAACTCTTTGGTCCCCAAAGATAAACTTCAACAAATACTGTTTACCATTTTGGACAATGTCGAGCATGATGTTGGCATAGGGAATTCCCACCAAAACTTTGGGATGGAACTCTCTTGCCCACAGGTCACACTACCATGAGTGGCCTGCCTAACTGTGCCAGAGAGTGAGCTGGGGTTGCCCTCCACCAAATGGACGGTGGAAGGATCAGGTTGTTCAACACTTCTCCTAGCCGTTACAACAGAGTCCTCTGAGCTCGTCCCCATTTGGGGGTAAGTTAGTTTCTTGGGAGGCCTGATGACTCTGCGAGCCCTCTGCTCTCTTGGTGCTTCTGACTCTGGCACCACAGGCTCTTCTTCAGGAGTAAGTTCAGGTAACATTGCTGGTTCTGGAACCTCTGATTCAGAAGTCAACTGACGTATGGAATCTCTAGAGTCCTCCTCTGCGCAAGTGTCAGGAACATCTTCCCAGTAATCAGCTGAGGGGCTGAAGGGTATGAATTCAGTAGCCTCCGGATTCAGCGTTGCATCTGGGGTATCCCTCCATTTGGGAGATCTATGGCGGACGTTCCCAGAGTCGAGGGAGGCCACAGCCAGTCCAGTTCTCCACCTTCTTCTGTACTCAATTGGGAGGCCTCCCCATCTTTGGCTCGAGAGGTCTGGGACGGAGTGTTCGGCCCAGGAATATCCAGGATAGAGGCCGGTTCAGGGGAGTCTCTCACGGGAGGTATTCTGACTGCCTCAGCAAGTGGGAGCAGGTGGTTCCGATGCCACGTCTTCAGTGGACCCACCTTTCCTTCTGGCTTTAGTTTGTAGACAGGCAAACCGGGCAACTTCCTACAGACAACATAGGGCTCAGATCTCCACCTGTCGGCAAGCTTGTGTTTTCCAGGGACCCCCAGATTGCGTAGCAGTACTCGGTCCCCGGGCTGCAGATCTTGCACTCGAACCTTCAGATCAAAATTTCTCTTGTTGCGGGCCCCCCTTTGATCCGAAGCCGCCTGGGCTTGTTCATAGGCCACCTGCAAGCTACGTCTAAGTCTGTCCACGTATCCCTTGTGGGATGTAGCTGAGGTATTGTCTATAGAAGTGCCAAAGGCCAGGTCCACAGGTAGCCTTGCTTCTCTCCCAAACATAAGTCGATAAGGGGAGTAGCCAGTGGCGTCACTTGTGGTACAGTTATAGGCATGTACTAGGGCTGATATGTGCTGACTCCAGTGTTGCTTCTTCTCTGTTTCTAAGGTTCCCAACATGTTGAGCAGGGTCCGGTTAAATCTCTCCGGCTGAGCATCTCCTTGTGGGTGGTAAGGCGTGGTTCTGGTCTTCTTTATTCCTAATGAACCCAAAAGTCTTCGGATCAACCGACTCTCAAAGTCCCTTCCTTGATCTGAGTGGAGTCTCTGTGGTAGTCCGTAATGGACAAAATACTTCTCCATAAGTATCTTGGCCACGGTGGATGCCTTCTGGTCTTTGGTTGGGAAAGCTTGAGCATAGCGGGTGAAATGGTCGGTTATTACCAGAACATTCCCCAATCCACTCAGGTCGGGTTCGAGGCAGAGAAAGTCAATGCATACCAGATCCATTGGGCCTTGACTCTGTAAATGGCCCATTGGGGCAGCTTGATGGGGTAGGGTCTTTCTCTGAATGCATCGTGCACAGGAATGGCAATACTCCTCTACTTCTGCCCTCATGCAGGGCCAATAGAACCGATTTCTGACGAGCTGGAAGGTCCTTTCTGCCCCTAGGTGACCATGATGGTCATGCAGGGCAATTAGTACAGTCTCTCGGTGCTTCTCTGGAAGAAATAACTGCCACTTATCTTCTGAGTCATCAGAGGGGCCCCTTCGGTAGACCACTCCCTGATGTACCTGTAGCCTGTCCAATTCCTTCCTCAACAGGCGAGCCTCCTTTGAGGGGTGATGTAGGAATTTGTTGGGATCCTGATTCTCCAGGGCTTCGAGGACCAATCTCCCCATGGGGTCTTCCAATTGGTCACACCTCAACTCCTTCTTGGACAGTCTCGGTAGGTTGTCTTCCTCCAGTTGAGTTACCCCACAATAGTGTTTGGGGACTCCTACCATGGTAACCCCTATTTCTTCTGCTCTGGAGCCTCCTCTGGCTTGGAATTCAGCCCCTTGACAAAGGGCCCGCACCCCGTCCGGTGCCACTTGGGTCCAATCTTCCCAGTCATTTGTCGTGGCATGAGACCTCCGGGACAGGGCATCTGCATCCCTATTTCCGGCTCCTGGTCTGTACTTCAGACTGAAGTTGAATCCAGACAATGCGGCCAACCACCTGTGTCCGGTGGCATCTAGTTTCGCGGTGGTGAAGAGGTAGGTCAGGGGGTTGTTGTCTGTCTTCACAGTAAACTCTGCCCCATACAAGTAGTCTTTTAGCTTGTCTACTACCGCCCATTTGAGGGCCAGGAATTCCAGCTTATGAGTGGGGTAATTATTTTCTGAGGGGGTCAGGCTCCTGCTCACATAGGCCACTGGTCGCAGTTGTCCTTCATGTTCTTGGTAGAGTACACCACCTAGACCCTCATGGCTGGCATCCACATGTAATTCATAAGGTCTGGTAGGGTCGGCGTAGGCCAGGACTGGGGCAGTGGTTAAGCTCCTCTTCAGAGCATGAAAGGCCTCTTCACACCTTGGGTTCCACTGATCTTGAACTGACTCACCAGGCCTCCTGGGCCCTGAGTCATCCTCTTCCCCTTCTGCCTTTAGCAATTCATTCAACGGGCGGGCAATCCGAGCAAACCCCTCCACAAACCTCCTATAATAGGAGCAGAACCCCAGGAAGGATCTGAGCTCTGTTACTGTGGTGGGTCGTGGCCAGGAAGTGACTGCTTCCAACTTCTCAGGATCTGTGGCCACCCCTTCTTCAGACACTATGTGCCCCAGATAGTTCACAGAAGACTGGTAGAACCGACACTTCTCGGGGGAAAGCTTAAGTCCCTCTTCGCTGAGACTTCTCAATACTTTCTCCAACCTGGCTTCATGTTCTTCCAAGGTTCTTCCAAAGACAATGACATCGTCCAAGTACACAAAGACTTCTATAAGATTCATGTCTCCAACAGTCTTCTCCATAAGGCGTTGAAAGGTAGCAGGAGCTCCAGACAGACCCTGAGGCATCCTATTGAATTCGAAGAATCCCACCGGGGTTATGAAGGCTGTCTTCTCCCTGTCTTCTGGGTGCATAGGGATTTGATAGTACCCACTCTTGAGGTCCATCACACTGAACCATTTGGCTCCAGACAAACTTTGTAGGGCATCTTCTATCCTTGGCGTGGTGTATTGGTCAGGGATGGTTCTCCTGTTGAGAGTCCTGTAATCGATACAAAGCCTCAACGACCCATTCTTCTTTCTGACCACCACGATTGGGGAGGCATAGGGACTTCTAGACTCCCGGATCACACCAGTCTTCTTTAGTTCTACAAGTTGTTCCCTCAGATCCTCCAGATCTGCCAGGGGGACCCGCCTGACCCTCTCTCGGAAGGGCTTATCTTCTTGGAGGCGGATCCGATGGGTGGCACTTCTTGCACACCCCACATCGAATTCATCTTCGGAAAAGATCTTCTCCCACCTGGACAGCTGGGCCTTGGCTCTTTCTTTCCAAGCCCTGGGTAGGTTCGGGTTTTCCACGGACAGTTTCTCCCAAACATCTCCTCCGTCACCCGTCCCCTTGACTTCGGACCAAGTGACCGGGGCAGCAGGGCTCACCTGACCAAGCAACACTCTGGCAGGGATCTCCATGGGTCCTCCCGTAGTGTTCCTAACACTCACCGGAACTCTGCCATGGGCCTTCTTCAGGGCCTTGAACGGAATCACTTCTGGTATCACTTCCAGGCCTGAGGACTCTTCCCTTGGGTCTGATTCCAGCATGACAAAGGGGCCAGGTTGTTCCCACGAAAGCTTCACAGTGGCCCTAAGACAGGTTACTTCTCCGGGCTGTAGCACTACTCCTTCTCTGCCAAGTCTCCACACCTTCCCTATCCCCTCTCCCGGGGTCTTCTGCTCTAAGACCAGTCGTTGGTAGGCCGTCTTTAGCATGGGATGGATTTTGGTGGCTGAATGGTTTCTCTCTTTCACTAGAGGGGTCAGGAGTCTCCTGACTAGATCCGTGTTTGTCCCAATGATCAGGGAAATCTTGCTGGCTCCAGGCGGCCGGGGACACACAACTGCCAGGGTGTCAAACACTTCAGCCTTCCCAGCCACGGATGGGTCGAAAGTCATCTTTATGGGCAGGTACCCATCATAAGGGAAACTCTGGGTTCCAAGTCCCCATATCTCCAGCTCTTCTATCTTCTGGATAGGCAGATGACTCAAGTGCCTATCATAGAAGTCCCGGTATAGTAAAGTCACCTGTGCTCCGGTGTCCAAAAGAGCTTTAGTATAGACTCCTTCCACTTGAATGGGCACAGTAGGAGACGGGCCCACCAGTTCCTTTGGGTATGGCCGGACTGGGGTCACCTCTTTTTTTTGGCTTTCGACCCTTGCCCTGCTCCTTTTGGACTTTAATTTTTCCTGAGCATGGCATGCATTGACTTTCTCCCTCTCAATGGGGGCACAAACCCGCTGAGGGATGTTATTGTTCCTTTTAGGTGGATGTTCCTTCTTTGGGGTGCTGTACTTCCACTGAGGGGTCTTGCCCCCTCCCTCTGGGGTACATCTTGGTGGGGGTGTACTATACCTCCTCCTAGGAGTTTTGTCTCCTCCATTCTTGGCCTTTTTTTTTAGTTTGGAGCGCACTGAAGATGATGGGCACCCGGTTGACTCCTTCACCGGGGCCCTTTGGAGTTTCCCGCCGGCTTGCAATTATCTGTTCTCTTCTTCTTTGGGCTGGAGCATACGTTTGCAAAGTGGCCACTCCCTCCGCAGTTATAGCAAATCACCTCTTCTCGGTCCTGTAGGGAGGCCGGTGCTGAGGTGTTCGGGAACAACTCCTTTCTTGGGCTTGGTTTCTCTCGTCTTCTCTGATCTTTCTCCATCAAAGAGGTCAGCATCTCCAACACTTGGGCCATTTGCGATTTCAGAGTGTCAACCTCCGCTTCTCTTTCTGGGCTCTTGACCGAATGTACCAACACTGGTACAGGTGTGACATTCGCCTTGGCCACCTGCTGATCTTCCTCCAGCGCCTCTTCGTCCCTAATAATTTTTATTAGATCAGAGTAGGTTAGTGACATTCCTCCTCCTGAGGTTTTCAGGTGCAGCCAGACCGGGTCTGAGCGCCGCGCTCCCCTCATGATCTGCTTCATGCGTGCTTCATCTGCATCTTTGGGCAGCATTCCCTTCTTCAGTACAATCTTGCATAACTGCCTGTTCAGCCTTCTAACATATTCTGACAGTTTCTCATTCGGCTGCTGGAGAGTGTGTTCAATTTGATAAATCATCTCTGACACCTTCTCCAGCTGACCAAACTCTTCCTGCAGCATGGCCAGGCAATCTTGAGCTGTACAGTTTTCATTTCCAAACCGGAAGCTCTTCACCGCTTCTGCTGCAGCACCTTTCAGACTTTCTAAGACTCGCTGTCTCTTCTGTGCCTCAGGCACCTCCCATGCTTCTACTGCCTGCAATGCCTGTTCCACCCAAGTGTCAAAATCTTCCTCCCCCGCAGGGACGGGGAGCTTCCCTGAGAAGGTGCTAAGCTTCCGGTAACCGGCCTCCACATGCACCGTACTGCTTTTCTGGCACTTAATTACAAGGTCTCCTAGAGCATTCAACAATTCAGGCCCTATAGCGGCCAGCGGTGATCCCGGGCTTAATAGTTCCTTAAGCTTTTCTGCTTTAGGGGATAGTGGTGGAGATAATTGTGGGAGTGATGGCTTTGGTGTCTGAAACCATTCTTCCTTCACTGGCAGCGTATGTATCAAGTGATAGATCTGATTATCTATGGCTTGTATACTCTGACTTTTAAAATGCTCTGGGATTTCGTTTTTCCATTCTACCAGTGCGTACGTAAACGAGATCACTGGATCTGGCCTAAAATCCATCACCCATGCTTTGTGGCTCGGAGACAGTAACAATACGAGCTGTTTTATCTCCTCTTCCTTCCATCTTTCCCCCGGGAGTACAATGACTACCGCCGCGGTTGGATCGGCGCCAATCGCTGCGCACCACTGTGACATTGCCAGCGGGTCCATGCTGGTACTTCTGACCGGCTTGATTGCAGCGTGCAACGTACAAGGATCCCGGACTCGAGCCCCCACGTGTAGCACTACCCTTAGTTAAGAGAGCCGCTGATATTGATTTGGGCCCTGCAGTGCACCGCTGTCAACCCCCGGCAATCGGCTCTAACCTCCCGTGGCACAGCTGGTGATAGAGCGATAGGACCGCGTGATCGCAACTGTTGGTGACGCAGTCCTATAACAAACATACACAGAATATACTTTAAAACTCCTATTAAAGTAAGCGGAACTGACACCAAATGTACTTTACCCAGATATTTTACTGAGGCTAATGGGCAAGTAATAAACATCAGTATAACAAGTTGCAGATCCCTGCAATAAACAGTAATAAAGATAAACAGAGTAATCAGAATAATAAAGTATTGCTATGCAACTCTAGCGCTGCCCTTTTACAGCTACTTCCCCTCATGGGTAGACTAACACCCAGCAATGTCTACCTATGCAGTCAGGCCTGACTGATCTAAATGGAAGTTCAGTGAAACAATATTCGCTAGCAGTCTCTCGGTGGTGCACTTGAAGAACAACTTTGTAATCCCAACGAATAGTAAAGATAAAGTATCTGTCTTTAAACAGCTCTCACCACCTGGACAAGTCCAAGTCCCTTTCCTCCATCGATTCGTCTAGGAACAGGAATCCACCGACATCCAAGTCTTCAATCCTTCTGGTGTACTGCAGCAAGGAGGATTAGATGTCTCTAAGGCTCTGCTAGGCTGGCAGAGGGCTCTTTGGAAAGGAGCACACGGCCCAGGCTTCAGGCCTTGTGCACACAGCAGTTCAGCACAGACATCCTCTTGCTAGGAGAGGGGGGTCCAAAGAGAGACCGACCAAAACTCCGCCTCCCCTTTATAAAGTCTGCCCCAGCAGTCTCTGTTCTGGAGCAATGCACCCTGGGTGCTGCAAGATGTACTGGGAGATGTAGTCTCTCTCTCCTCTGCTTTCACTTCCATAATGTCTCTTTACTTCCTCCCGACTCACCTCTCACCTGGAACTTCTTGTCTCTCTGCATTAAAGGGGAACACACCGCTACACTAGTATCCCTCACGAGCGGGGCATCGGGATGATACGTACCTTCCTATATGAAGAACCCCACACTCAATGGAAGTATAACGAGTTTATACTTACATTGCTTCAATTCGTTCTTACTCACAACTGGTTTGGGTTTGACGGTTCCCACTTCCTCCAGGTGCAGGGGGTGGCCATGGGCACTTGTTGCACACCGGCCTATGCCAACCTGTACCTGGGGGGGTGGGAGCGTTACATCTTCTCGGATGAGGGTATGGGGGTTTATACCGAGCAGGTGGTCTGCTGGATGCGATACATTGATGACATCATCATGGTGTGGGCGGGTACATCTGAATCCCTCAGGACCTTTGTTGATGCATTGAATCACAATTCTTTCAATTTAAAATTCACTCTTAATTTTGACCACTCCAAGATAACCTTTTTAGATCTAACAATCTTTAAAGATCATGATGGTTGTTTAGCAACAAGTCTCTATCGTAAGGAGACGGCAGGCAACACCATGTTGCATGCCACGAGTGCACACCCGGTGGCATTAATACGTAGCATACCATATGCACAATATATACGACTTCGTCGTAACTGCACCCACACGGAGGACTTCCAGAGGGAAGCACAATTGTTGCGCACTCGACTGTTAGCCAGAGGCTACAGTAAGTCGCTTTTACGCAAGGCTTTTAATAAAGCCCTGCGACAACCAAGGAATAATTTGCTTTTTCACAATAAGAATTTATCTGATACGCGAGCACCTCTGCGAATGATTACACGTTTTTCATCACAACATCAAGAAGTTCGTACGATACTTACTAATCATTGGTACGTGCTATATCAAGACCCCACAGTTCGCAAACATCTAGGCACTAGACCTGAGATAACTTTTAGAAGGGCAAATTCACTACGAGACAAACTAGTGTCAAGCCACTATGTGGCATCTACCACCAATAACAACATTACTAAAGGGATTCACCAATGTGGACAATGTAATTTTTGCCCATGGATCTGCCCAGGACAGAGCTTTACCCTACCCAATGGAGAAAGATTCTGTCCTTGATTTAAAGCCGATTGTAGCACTCAGGGGGTTGTGTATTTGATGACATGCGTGTGTGGAGCCTTTTATGTTGGTAAGACAGTCCGTAAATTCTGGCAGCGAGTCAAAGACCATGTGTATTATTCAGGGAGTGGCAAGATGCTGACACCTGTCAGCCGCCACATAGATTTATACCACAGATTTGATACCACTTGTGTATCTTTCATTGTATTGGCAGTGATCCCCAAGGACCCACGAGGTGGTAATTGGGATAAAATAATTTTACAAAGAGAAACTCTATGGATTGAACGACTCGCTGCCACGCAACTACCTGGATTGAACAAAACTCAATCATACAAACCTTTCCTTTGAGTTGGCTTGTCCACACACGCATGATTTCATCAACTGCGCTTTCTAGGTTCCTTCTTTATAACCTTTCTAGTTCCAATCAACTACCTCTATGCAATTTTTCCCTCCCCTGTTTCCCCCTTTTCTCTTTTCCTTTTTTCCCCATCTATGGGATTCCTAATATGGCCCAAGATGTTATTTTGGGTTACCTTTCTTTCGTTGTAAGTCACTGCCCAATTTATTGCTGGATTAGGGGATTTCCCCTTTGATACAATATTATATAATATTATATATAGACTTAGGCCTATATTATGAATTTGAGACAAATGCAATTTTTGATTATTTATTAATTTTTATGTTAAATATGTTGACCAATTTTTCTTTTGTTGTTTATATCAATAATTTTATTTAATAATTATTTCTCCTTTTCATGTGACCCCATGGGGGACATGTTTTTCTTGTCCCCTCTGCGATCGCATGTGCTGAGAATGGTAGACCATATGTTAAAGATGCCTGGCCCTGTGGTCCTGGTTGAGACATTTTTGGTCTCCTTGCTGCAATGCCACTTTTTCCTGTTCTGTTCTCTTTATGACCACTGGATGGCGAACATCGGTGTTTGAGCTCTATATTAAGTGGTACACTAAGTGTGATTGCCTTATAATGACTCATGAGTCTATATGCTAATGTAGATCCTTTTTGCTCTATGGCCGATTGCCTGGGCGCCTGTACTAATTGTCCCTATTTTTGGTGTTGTGGCTTCCGTCCTGAGGTGGGCGGTTTTGTTTTCTCTATCACTGCGAGATGAGTGTGTGGGCATCTATGCGCAGGCGCCGCTGTTACGCTAATTCTCCCTGTACACGTCCCTCCTGTTTCTTGCTGGTTGCTAGGCATTAGGGGCACGCTATGTTACTGGCCCCGCCCACTGCCTAGCTTACCGCGAGTATCCCGACGCCTAGTTATGACGCCAGCCTATGACAGGCAATGTGCGGACAGGTGCTCTTTTTCGGATGTGGCTTTTTGGCGCGATCCGGTCCTATTTAAACATAGGACCTACTACCGCTCAGTGTGCAGATGATCCCCGACTACCGAGGGCTGCTACCTGCAAACGGAGGCATACTTATCAACATCTAATTTTAAGGTAACTGGCTTCTTTTGTGCTATTATGGGTCAGTGTCTTTTGCCCTGTTGTTTTTATCTGGGGATGACACCTTACCAGCCCAGCAATCTGTTACTCTTTATTAGATATTCTCACACCTACACATTTTATTAAATTTTTCCCTTCCTTTCTCCCCCCTTTTTTCTAGTCCAGACTGGGCAAAACTGCAAGTCATGACAATACTGTTAGCATAATTGACACTGCCAGCACCTATATCCATGTACCAATTTACTTTCTCCTCTACAAGTGGGATTTAAATACGGATATTGGGCTTTACACCGTAGCTATATATTACGCTATCCAGGTAAGCAGAAGCAAGCCTCTCTATATATATTGAATTGGTCAGTTTTCAATATGCTGGCAATGCTTCTAAACTATATACATGTTGTATATTTGGATATAATCATATGATTGATCCACATGTGTTTGTTCATGTTTAGTTTGTTCAAGATACCCAGAGGCATTTTTTCTACTACTACTGCCATCTTGACCATCTATAACCTCCGTTTTTACTTGGAAAATCTTTGAACCCATGTAAGTTATGGTAAACGATTTAACCATCCAGTGGACTTCTCCAATCTGTGAGGTTTTCCTATTTTCCTGGTTTGTTTCTGGTCTTGTTCTGCTCTGTTTCCAAAGGTGGTATTGCTGTTGGGGGATCATATGTTTCTGGATGCACTTGGTCAGACATACAGGTTCTCTTGTTTTGTTTTGTAATTATTTACAATGTTCTTATGTTATGTATTTGTATTCATAGACATTCAAAAAACTCCTGAAGAAGCGATCTATGTCGCGCAACATGTCGGGTTTAGGAATGAATTTCTGACGACACATCACCAATCAATGCCACTAGCGTCTATTGGTATCCAATATACTGAAAGAATTGACCTTGCTGTCATCTTACTTAGTATAACCCTATTTCTTTATTGAATTTTGGTCATTGGGTGATGTGTTTAAGTGTGTCAATATTAGGTTGATGAATAGTTTTGCATACTATTCATTTTTATTTGTATGATTTGTTATTTTCATTTTTTAATAAAACTTGAGTAATTTTATACTAATTTGTCGTGCCCATAAAGTCCATCTTTTCCTCCCAAATTATTCAATTTACAATCTCGGGACGTGGCAATTTTCTATTACATCGTATCCCCAGTACCACTCTGGGTGGATATGATTTCCAATTTTCCATACTTAACAACAAACCTACAGTCCCTGTCTTGTTTGCACCGCCTGTATACTGCTGTTCAGAGTATATAGGGCCTGGGGGCCCGTGCCTTTCCTTTTTTTAATTTGGGTGCGGGGTTCCCCTTAACCACTTCAATACAGGGCTTTTTGTACCTATTCAATACCGGGCCTATTTTGGCACTTCTCTCCTACATGTACAAATCATCATTCTTTTGCTAGAAAATTACTCAGAACCCCCATATATGTTTTTTTAGCAGACACCCTAGGGAATAAAATGACGGTCATTGCAACATTTTTTCTTGCACAATATTTGCGCAATAATTTTTCAAACGCCTTTTTTTAAAAAAAAAATGGTTTCATGAATTAAAAAATAACAAAACAGTAAAGTTAGCCCAATTTTTTGGGAACATATGAAAGATAATGTTACGCCGAGTAAATAGATACCTAACATGTCACACTTTAAAATTGCGCACACTCATGGAATGGCGCCAAACTTCGGTACTTAAAAATCTCCATAGGCGACGCTTTAATTTTTTTTACAGGTTACCAGGTTAGAATTACAGAGGAGGTCTAGTGCTAGAATTGTTGCACTCGCTCTAACGCACGCGGCGATACCTCACGGCGTTTACATATGTGGGCGACTTACGTGTGCATTCGCTTCTGATCGCGAGCTACCGGGGCCAGGGGCGTTTTAATTTTTTTTTTTATTATTTATTTATTTATTTTACTTATTTATTTATTTTTTTACAATGATTTTACTTTTTTTTTTTTGATCACTTTTATTCCTATTACAAGGAATGTAAACATCCCTTGTAATAGGAATGTGTGTGACAGGTTCTCTTTATTGAGAGATGCGGGGTCAATAAGACTCCACATCTCTCCTCCAGGCTGGAAAGCATGAGATCAGTGAAAATTTTTTCACTGATTTCATACTTACAGCCGCAACGGCGGCTTTGTTTACATTTTTGAGACCCGGGCGTGACGTCATCACATCGTGCCCGGGCCTCCGACGATCATAGAGATGACTGGTGACCATCTGGTCACCAGTCATCTCTATGCTCATCACGTGACTCCACCAACGATGCCGGAAGATTCGCTCCGGGTCCCCGATCGCACGGGGGAGCCCGGAGAAGCACCGGATGGCGGCGGGAGGGGGGGGTGTCCCCTCCCGCCGCCTATAAGAACGATCAAGCGGCGGAACCGCCACTATGATCATTCTTATGGTGCACAGAATCGCTGGCACTTCAAAAGGATATCTGAATGATGCCTCTAGCTGCAGGCATCATTCAGATATCCCCCTACAAAGCCGAGGACGTCATATGACGTCCACCCAGGATGGGAGATCCCATCTGTGGACGTCATTTGTCTATGGCTGGGTAGGGAAGTGGTTAATATCCATACAAGACCCAAAGGGGCTGGTAATGGGCTGGGGGGGGGGATATGAGTACCCATGCCATTTTCTCAATGATTTCCATCCATATTGCCGGGACCAGACATTACATTAAAACCGCAAGCAGTTTTAAATTCCTTTTTTTCCTTTAGAAATGTCATTTTGTGCAGGGACAGTTCTAAACACGGGAAACACGTGCCACTTCACAGGCATAATATAGACACCCCCCAGGTACGATATTTAAAGGAATATTTCACTTTTTTTTTTACTTTAAGCATCATTAAAATCACTGCTCTCGAAAAAACGTCAGTTTTTAAAACTTTTTTTTGCATTGATACATGTCCCCTGGGGCAGGACCCGAGTCCCCAAACCCTTTTAGGACAATAACTTGCATATTAGCCTTTAAAATTAGCACTTTTGATTCCGAACGTTCGAGTCCTATAGACTTTAACGGGGTTCTAAAGTTTGCGCAAACTTTCGGTCGGTGCGCAGGTTCTGGTGCGAACCGAACCGGGGGATGTTAGGCTCACCCCTAATGAGGAGGAACAGTTTCATGCATGTTAATGCACTGGACAAAAATGCATGATGTATGTTCATTATTATTCATTCCTAAAGGCCACCAATGAACATACGCTATATTGCCAAAAGTATTGGGACACCTGCCTTTACACCCACATGAACTTTAATGGCATCCCAGTCTTAGTCCGTAGGGTTCAATATTGAGTTGGCCCACCCTTTGCAGCTATAACAGCTTCAACTCTACTGGGAAGGCTGTCCAGAAGGTTTAGGAATGTGTCAATGGGAATGTTTGACCATTCTTCCAGAAGCGCATTTGTAAGGTCAGGCACTGATGTTGGACAAGAGGGCCTGGCTTCCCAGTCAAGTTCCTCCACCCCAAACTCACTCCTCCATCCCTTTATGGACCTGTAACGGCACCCCAAGTATGAAAGGGGTTAACGCCGTTTAGGATATTCCCTCTCTTGACACACATCCACTGCCGATCCTCCACAGTCAGGCGACCGCTTCCCATAGGATTAATCCTTTCAAACATACGAGACGAATGCTCTGTATCTTTCCTACTAGACTGACAATCTTTAATGACAAACTCCCAGTTTTATACACACAGAGAGGAGGTTCTTACATTCTCCTCAGACAATACACCTTTGACCAGACCTAATTTACATGAGCTAATTAACTACAGTGATGACTCAGACACATGACCTTTAGGCTAGCCTCACTGTCTCCCAATACACATCTGACATCTTAGCAGACACAGGTGGGGGCTGGATGTGGTGACATTAGCATCTAACAGTATGTGTCCCAACATCATGAGTCACTTTTCAGTTAACCTGTTGAGTTCATAATCAAACAGTAAATAATTCTTTACAGATATCCTGGGGAATATTGTGGAAAAATATCACTGTCCCATTTTAAAGCAATCCAAGACATATTTTTAATGTCCATTATTTTCTTGCTCACCCTGTGCCCAAAGTGACCCCTGTCACAGACCTTGCTTTGTGCACTGGTCCAAATCATTTGGTGGAGGGGGGATTATGGTGTGGGGTTGTTTTTCAGGGGTTGAGCTTGGCCCCTTAGTTCCAGTGAAGGCAACTCTTAAGACGTCAGCATACCAAGACATTTTGCACAATTTCATGCTTCCAACTTTGTGGTAACAGTTTGGGGATGACCCCTTCCTATTCCAACATGACTGTGCACCAGTGCACAAAGCAAGGTCCATAAAGACATAAATGAGCGAGTTTGGGGTGGAGAAACTTGACTGGCCTGCACAGAGTCCTGACCTCAACCCAATCGAACATCTTTGAGTTTTTTGAAGACTCATGATTGGATGCGAAACACGTAGAGGCTTCTGGGTAACGCCAACGTCACTTCCTGCCCCAACTCGCACCAAATCGAGGTTTGGACCGCACGCCAACCTTGGGGAACCCAACGATTCCAATCAACCCCAAAAGCATTGCTGGAAAGACTCTAAGACGGTCCATAGGCACTATATTTGTGAGTGAATACATTTTTAATATTTTATACTAAATAAAGCATAATATATTGCGCAATGATGGCTGTTTGCTTTCCATGAGATCCTGGGATAACCTAATGTGAAGGTGTATGGAGTGATCACTGACATACCGATGGAAAATCTTCATATGTGTGGAGTGGTTAACCCTGACATAAACCAAAAGCGTTTGTTTATTTTGGTTCTGGTGTGTGTCCATTTCAGAAGGTGGTGGTGTCTCACGAACTGGTGGATAAAAAGTCTTGTTCAGTCACGGATGTGGATTTGTGCACATGGATGTAGTTTATCATCTTTGAAGAGGAACACTGGGACTATTTTTCTTGGTCAAATATTCTGTCAAATTTCTGATTTTTGTTTATTCATTAGCCTATAAGGAATATCACTTTTAATTTTGTTCACCTTATTATGCACTTGATGTTTTTTTAATTAATTATTGATGGATATTTTTAAATATTCACTGTTCTAAGAGTAGTGGTAACAAATAACTATTAATATACAGTATTTGGGTTGGCACAGCTATTACCTTTTTTCCTGTGACATTGCTTACCCCTCAGTATTGGTGGGGTATATACAGTCAGGTCCATAAATATTGGGACATCGACACAATTCTAATCTTTTTGGCTCTATACACCACCACAATGTATTTGAAATGAAATGAACAAGATGTGCTTTAACTGCAGACTTTCAGCTTTAATTTGAGGGTATTTACATCCAAATCAGGTGAACAGTGTATGTATTACAACAGTTTGTATATGTGCCTCACACTTTTTAAGGGACCAAAAGTAATGGGACAATTGGCTGCTCAGCTGTTCCATGGCCAGGTGTGTGTTATTCCCTCATTATCCCATTTACAAGGAGAAGATAAAAGGTCCAGAGTTCGTTTCAAGTGTGCTATTTGCATTTGGAATCTGTTGCTGTCAACTCTCATAATGAGATCCAAAGAGCCGTGCCTGACAAAGGGGTCTTGCGTGACTCCGAAATGTTGCACTCTCCTTGTGTTGTGATCATGCAATAAATCATCCGTTTGGACGCTTTTAATGTCGTTCCATGGTGTGCTGGCAAATATCTACATTGTGATTTGAACCAGTTTCCAGCTGGTTGTTGCTGCAGCACCCTAATTTCAGAGCTCATCCAGGAACGTGTGCGATGGGAATATGAAGTATATCAGTGAAGCAAGCCATCATTAGGCTGAAAAAACAAAATAAACCCATCAGAGAGATAGCAAAAACATTAGGTGTGGCCAAATCAACTGTTTGGAACATCCTTAAAAAGAAAGAATGCACCAGTGAGCTTAGCAACACCAAAAGACTCGGAAGACCACGGAAAACAACTGTGGTGGATGACCGAAGAATTCTTTCCCTGGTGAAGAAAACACCCTTCACAACAGTTGACCAGATCAAGAACACTCTCCAGGAGGTAGGTGTATGTGTGTCAAAGTCAACAATCAAGAGAAGACTTCACCAGAGTGAATACAGAGGGTTCACTACAAGATGTAAACCATTGGTGAGCCTCAAAAACAGGAAGGCCAGATTAGAGTTTGCCAAACAACATCTAAAAAAGCCTTCACAGTTCTGGAACAACATCCTATGGACAGATGAGACCAAGATCAAATTGTACCAGAGTGATGGGAAGAGAAGAGTAGGAATGAGCCGAACACCCCCCAGTTCGGTTCGCACCAGAACTTGCGAACAAGCAATAAATTTGTTTGAAACATCCGAACACTGTTAAAGTCTATGGGACTCGAACATGAAAAATCTAAAGTGCTAATTTTAAAGGCTTATATGCAAGTTATTGTCATAAAAAGTGTTTGGGGAACCAGGTCCTGCCCCAGGGGACATGTATCAATGCATAAAAAAAGTTTTAAAAACTGCCATTTTTTTGGGAGCAGTGATTTTAATAATGCTTAAAGTGAAACAATAAAAGTGAAATATTCCTTTAAATTTCATACATCCCTTCCTTCCAAAAAGTAAACTGCATTATCACTAGCAATGTAACAGTTGCACAACACCGCCACCTAGTGGTAGTGCTACGATTAAGACACTGATGTTGGCCAATTCTCTTCTTGACTGTGGCCCTGAACTATCTACAACCCCAAAGTCCTTGTATCTTTGCGGTAGGGTGAGAGGGGAGAACAAAAAAAAAACAACAGCTCTCGCTCCTCCAATGAGTAGAATACCCCTTTTGTTAGGGCAAAGTTCCCGGGTTTTAAAGAGTGCACTCAAAAAAAAAAACAAAGCAAAAACAAGAGTCTTGTCTCTTAAAGGTAATAGTGTGGGTCAGGCAACACCAGCAGTATCAATGTGGTACTCAACATTGTCTGTCTTTCCTGCAAATAAGTACCTTGTCCGCATAAATGTGCCGACCCAACATCCAGGCAGCTTTACAGTCTTTGTATCTCTAGGTAGCTGCAGGTGAACATGAAAAGTATCTTCGGGCCTGGGGTACTTTAATGTGTGTCCATATAAAGTCCGCCTACCACCGGTGTCTACAGGCCTCCACTTCAAATAAAAGCTCTTTGGGCAGGTACGAGTACTCCCAACCATACTCGCTGGCAACTTTCTGATTGAAAAGTCTCTGTAATCGGGACAATGGTGGCATGGTAGCACGGTCTCCCGTGCCAGGCAAGACGATGGCATCTGGGTGCCAAGGTAATTTAACTACCTCAGGACCAGACACAGGGGCCCGCAGCGACACCCGTCTCGTCTCAGTAGCTGATGCAGGTGTCTCCAACGGTGAAAGGGCAGACAAGGGGACAGATTCCTCCTCAGGCTTTGAGGCCTCCACCCAGGGCGTACTATCCCCAATGGACATGGGTGAGTCCCTAGCACTATGGGACAAGGACAGGGGCATCTTATCCCAACCCTTTCATTCAAAAAATTCATCTATAGCGGCGTCATCTCCCGCATCAGAGATGGACTCAAGGTCGGAGGTGTCACACTCCTTCGCAGGCAGGTAACTCTTGGTAGAGGACGAGTCACTGCCACTAATTCACAGGCATGTGAATCCCCAACACTTGGGACCTTGGACAGAGTCTCTTCCCCTGGCTTACCTCGGCTTGCAGCTGAACCAGGACATCCGGGACTTTTCCCTTCGGATGCATCCGTTCCGGGTAAGCACTGGGGCGTAGCTCCACCACGGCCACGGGAAGCCTTCACAAACCCGATCTTCCTCTTGGGCAGTGGGAGAAAGGACCCTGTGGTGACCGAAGCAGCATCCTCCGGTCTCTCATTTACTGAAACAGTCTCATCTGTGACTTCCTCCGAAGTTCCGACAGTGCGCGCAGGGGTGGCTGTGTAAGCTCTGATTCCTCCTTCCAGAGTGGTGGCGCCCGTAAGGCAATTGAGGTGAAAAGCCCAAGGCTTTTCTGTAGGTTGCTCCACCTCAAACAAGAACTCCTAACATAGCTCGCATCGCCCGAATGGCTTCAGATGTACCACCAGTCCCGAGCAGCCGGGACAAATCACTCCGAGGGCCTCCACATCTTTGCAAACGTAGAGGGCAAAACGTCCCCGGGGCTTGAGCCGAATCCCCTTATCCGTTAAGGGAGCAGCAAATGAAGACATCTTCATGGTAGTAGTAGCCGGAACACATGAGGCATGAGAAGCCATGTTATCCATTCGCTGTTCCATCGCATCCAGTGCGTCCTTTTCACACCAAAGTCCCCACGTGCAACTCCACACATGGCCGGACTCTTCCCATCTCCTGCATCGTTCACGGGCTTTCACTCTGTCACGCCCACGAACTACTCAGTCAGGGTTCTCCTTGTGGCGCAGTTCTCAATATGGCCGACCTCCACGGAACTTCACTGGGGAATAAAGTTCAAACTCTGGGGGGTTTTCACACTTTCCAACCGCAAACACATCCCGGACGAGCCCCCACGTGTAGCCCACCCACCTCTCCCCTTACTTGCCTTTAATTTCTGGCTCCTCGCAGGGAGGGAGAGGCACATCGCACCACAAGCCCGTACCCTCCTGTGTGAGGAGGTTGAGCAGTGTTAGTTTTAGGGCCTGCCTGCGGCTGGAGTTGAATCCTCCCGAGGAAGATTCTCACCTCTACCTTGAATAGATGCAAGTCTTTATTTTTCCTCAGTAATGTAACTGTCCGCACCAACTGAAAGTCCAACTTCTATATTTATTTCACACTGGATAATAAATAGTCTCTTTAACAGCAGACAGGTTGGAACAAGACACAGGACAGCTTAGGTGGGAGGAGGTCCAGGCACAAACTCAAATGATTTCTTCACTGTTTAGGTTCACAAACAGTTTTGGCGCACGATCTCTGCGACAGACCGTGAGGTTGGTCTCTGCCACAGACCGGGTGAATAAAAGTTACTGCCACTGACTTGGAGAACGGGTCACTGCCACTGACCTGGTGAATAGGACCTTGCCCTATGAAGTCACTGCCACTGACTTGAAGCGAGTAGGGTCACTGCCACTGACCTGAAGAACTACCTTCTTAAAGTATTTGGGCCATGTCAAGGAGAAAACCATCCCTCCAGAGAGTTACCAGAGGCCCTCACCGTCACCACGACTCTGCGCCGGGTCTTCGGAAAGGGTTACCTCCCTGGCCTCCTCATCTCAGATATGGGTCCCCTCACAAGGCGGCACCCTGGGAGCTCTCGATCCCTAGCGGACCCCAGCCAAAGGTTGCTGGGCCCCGGGCCTTCAAAATAGTACCTCACCCCAGACTGAAGGTGTCTGGGATGGAACAGGAACTCCACCTCCGGGCCTAGGGCACCCGGAGATAACACGCACCCCACCCAGGCCGAAGGCGCCTGGGCGCGGATGAACCAAACACACCAAGGTTGAAGGTGCCTGGGCGTCGACGAACCACACACACCCAGGCTGAAGGTGCCTGGGCATGGACCCCAATGGAAGATGGGCGCCCCCTTTTATACCCTCTCCCGACAGGCACAGCAGGTTCCCCGCCCCGCCGTACTACTGCCGAGAGGGGACAAAAAAGGCACAGCCTTGTATCAGTGGTTCAACCCTGGCCTACGGCAACAGCGCCACCTGTAGGCCACAGGGAACTGCACACCAACACTATCTCCCATGAACAGAAATGGTCCATTAACCCTAACAATCAGTGTGTCTGAGCCTAATTACCACTCAGACACTTCCCCTAAATTGAACACCCCGCTACACTTAAAAAGTGGGAGGCACATATACAAACTTTTGTAATTCCTACACCGTTCACCTGATTTGGATGTAAATACCCTCAAATTAAAGCTGAAAGTCTACAGTTAAAGCACATCTTGTTCATTTCATTTTAAATCCATTGTGGTGGTGTATAGAGCCAAAAAGATTATAATTGTGTCGATGTCCCAATATTTTTGAACCTGACTGTATAACTGCAGCAGACCCATCATTTAAAACACATTGACACATTTTATATAAAATTTTCTATGTGCCGGTGACACATACAGTGGGGCAAAAAAGTATTTAGTCAGCCACCAATTGTGCAAGTTCTCCCACTTAAAAAGATGAGAGATTCCTGTAATTGTCATCATAGGTAAACCTCAACTACGAGAGACAAAATGTGGAAACAAATCCAGACAATCACATTGTCTGATTTGAAAAGATTTTTTTTTGCAAATTATGGTGGAAAATAAGTATTTGGTCACCTACAAGCAAGCAAGATTTCTGGCTCTCACAGGCCTGTATCTTCTTCTTTAAGAGGCTCCTCTGTCCTCCACTCATTACCTGTATTAATGGCACCTGTTTGAACTTGTTATCAGTATAAAAGACACCTGTCCACAACCTCAAACAGTCACACTCCAAACTCCACTATAGTGAAGACCAAAGAGCTGTCGAAGGACACCAGAAACAAAATTGTAGACCTGCACCAGGCTGGGAAGACTGAATCTGCAATAGGCAAGCAGCTTGGTGTGAAGAAATCAACTGTGGGAGCAATAATAAGAAAATGGAAGGCATACAAGGCCACTGATAATCTCCCTCGATCTGGGGCTCTACCCAAGATCTCACCCCGTGGGGTCAAAATTATCACAAGAACGGTGAGCAAAAATCCCAGAACCACACAGGGGGATCTAGTGAATGACCTGCAGAGAGCTGGGACCAACGTAACAAAGGTTACCATCAGTAACACACTACGCCGCCAGGGACTCAGATCCTGCAGTGTCAGACGTGTCCCCCTGCTTAAGCCAGTACATGTCCGGGCCCGTCTGAGGTTTGCTAGAGAGCATTTGGATGATCCAGAAGAGGATTGGGAGAATGTCATATGGTCAGATGAAACCAAAGTAGAACTGTTTGGTAGAAACACAACTCGTCGTGTTTGGAGGAGAGAGAATGCTGAGTTGCAACCAAAGAACACCATACCTACTGTGAAGCATGGGGGTGGCAACATCATGCTTTGGGGCTGTTTCTCTGCAAAGGGAACAGGACGACTGATCCGTGTACAAGAAAGAATGAATGGGGCCATGTATCGTGAGATTTTGAGTGCAAACCTCCTCCCATCAGCAAGGGCATTGAATTTGAAATGTGGCTGGGTCTTTCAGCATGACAATGATCCCAAACACACCGCCCGGGCAACGAAGGAGTGGCTTCGTAAGAAGCATTTCAAGGTCCTGGAGTGGCCTAGCCAGTCTCCAGATCTCAACCCCATAGAAAACCTTTGGAGGGAGTTGAAAGTCCGTGTTGCCAAGCGAGAGCCCCAAAACATCACTGCTCTAGAGGAGATCTGCATGGAGGAATGGGCTAACATACCAGCAACAGTGTGTGACAACCTTGTGAAGACTTACAGAAAACATTTGACCTCTGTCATTGCCAACAAAGGATATATAACAAAGTATTGAGATGAACTTTTCATATTGACCAAATACTTATTTTCCACCATAATTTGCAAAAAAAAAAATCTTTCCAAATCAGACAATATGATTGTCTGGATTTGTTTCCACTAGTGTTGAGCGAACCCGAACTGTAAAGTTCGGGTCCGTACCGAACTTTAGCTTTTTCCCGAACCCGAACCCGGACTTTGCCCAAAAGTGCGGGTTCGGGTTCGGGTTCGGCAATCTAATAACGCATTTAGAAATGCTTCAGGGGCCAGCCAATCACCTTTTGATTAGCTGGTGTGCCCTTAGAAGCCATCATAGCCATGCCTACTAATGGCATGGCTGTGATTGGTCAGTGCAACATGTGACCCAGCTTCTATATAAGCTAGAGGCACACAGCACACACGTCACTCTGCTTCAGAATAGATAGGGAGAGGATCTAGTCTGCTGCTGCTGCTGCTTTTAGGGAGAGATAGAAATATAGAAGAGGTAGTCCTGATTCTACAATCTGAGGGAAAAGATAGAGAGATAGTGTAGTGTAGGGCCAGGTTCCTGTGTTGGTGCTTTCAGGGAGAGAGAATATTATATAGGAGTCCAGATTCAGAGATTAAAATCAGCGATCTGCATAGGTCTACCTATTTGTGTTGCAGTGCAGTCTTTTTACACTGCCATGAGCCCAGTGTCAGAGAAAATCTAACTTTTAGGGGAAAAAAAAGGCACTTTATTGTTCTCTTTTCCAAAAGACCCATAGGGCAAAAAAAAAAAAAAAAAAGCATTTTATTTTGCTTGTGCAAAAAAAGACCCGTTTAGGGCAAAAAAAAAAAAAAAAAAATTTGCACTTTAATGTACGCTTGCAAAAAACGCTGTTTAGGGGCACAAAAAAAAGTTTGCAGTGTGTTATACATATTTTGAGGTGTGTGAAATAAACAATTTCTATATAGTTTTCTCCTACTGTGCTATACTAAAAAAACAAAATTTTTTTTTGAATACCATTTTCTGCAGTTCTGTAGCTGTGCGATTCAGCGGTTACGTACTGTGGGTGTGTTCTGCTCTTCCAAAAAACGCCGTTTAGTGGCACCAAAAAAAGTTTGCAGTGTTTTATACATATTTTCAGGTGTTTGAAATAAACAATTTCTTTATAGTTTTCTCCTATGTTGCTATACTAAAAAAACAACATTTTTTTTGAATAGCATTTTCTGCAGTTCTGTAGCTGTGCGATTCAGCGGTTACGTACTGTGGGTGTGTTCTGCTCTTCCAAAAAACGCCATTTAGTGGCACCAAAAAAAGGTTGCAGTGTGTTATACATATTTTGAGGTGTGTGAAATAAACAATTTCTATATAGTTTTCTCCTACTGTGCTATACTAAAAAAACATTTTTTTTGAATAGCATTTTCTGCAGTTCTGTAGCTGTGCGATTCAGCGGTTACGTACTGTGGGTGTGTTCTGCTCTTCCAAAAAACGCCGTTTAGTGGCACCAAAAAAAGTTTGCAGTGTGTTATACATATTTTGAGGTGTTTGAAATAAACAATTTCTTTATAGTTTTCTCCTACGTTGCTATACTAAAAAAACAAAATTTTTTTTGAATAGCATTTTCTGCAGTTCTGTAGCTGTGCGATTCAGCGGTTACGTACTGTGGGTGTGTTCTGCTCTTCCAAAAAACGCCGTTTAGTGGCACCAAAAAAAGGTTGCAGTGTGTTATACATATTTTGAGGTGTGTGAAATAAACAATTTCTATATAGTTTTCTCCTACTGTGCTATACTAAAAAAACAACATTTTTTTTGAATAGCATTTTCTGCAGTTCTGTAGCTGTGCGATTCAGCGGTTACGTACTGTGGGTGTGTTCTGCTCTTCCAAAAAACGCCGTTTAGTGGCACCAAAAAAAGTTTGCAGTGTTTTATACATATTTTGAGGTGTTTGAAATAAACAATTTCTTTATAGTTTTCTCCTACGTTGCTATACTAAAAAAACAACATTTTTTTTGAATAGCATTTTCTGCAGTTCTGTAGCTGTGCGATTCAGCGGTTACGTACTGTGGGTGTGTTCTGCTCTTCCAAAAAACGCCATTTAGTGGCACCAAAAAAAGGTTGCAGTGTGTTATACATATTTTGAGGTGTGTGAAATAAACAATTTCTATATAGTTTTCTCCTACTGTGCTATACTAAAAAAACATTTTTTTTGAATAGCATTTTCTGCAGTTCTGTAGCTGTGCGATTCAGCGGTTACGTACTGTGGGTGTGTTCTGCTCTTCCAAAAAACGCCGTTTAGTGGCACCAAAAAAAGTTTGCAGTGTGTTATACATATTTTGAGGTGTTTGAAATAAACAATTTCTTTATAGTTTTCTCCTACGTTGCTATACTAAAAAAACAAAATTTTTTTTGAATAGCATTTTCTGCAGTTCTGTAGCTGTGCGATTCAGCGGTTACGTACTGTGGGTGTGTTCTGCTCTTCCAAAAAACGCCGTTTAGTGGCACCAAAAAAAGGTTGCAGTGTGTTATACATATTTTGAGGTGTGTGAAATAAACAATTTCTTTATAGTTTTCTCCTACTGTGCTATACTAAAAAAACAACATTTTTTTTGAATAGCATTTTCTGCAGTTCTGTAGCTGTGCGAGTCAGCGGTTACGTACTGTGGGTGTGTTCTGCGCTTCCAAAAACATCCATTTAGGGCAAGATCCTAAATTTTGAAAATATGAGGAGAAGGTCAAAGGGACGTGGTGGCCCCGGTCGTGGTGCTGCTGGTGGAGCTCCTGTTGCAGGGAGAGGACGTGGTGGATCTGTGCCAGATACACGCACAAGTGAAACACCTTCCTCAGGTGCGAATAGGCGACCGAGCCTGCGGCGGTATTTTGTCGCGCCTAATGAGGCTGTACGAATGTTTAGGCCAGGACAAGTACAGGCGATAGTAGATTGGGTTGCTGACAGTGCCTCGGGTTCCTTCACATTGTCTCCCACCCACTCTTCTGATGAAAGAACAGAGTTGGCACCTGAAATCCATGTCCATCAGTCTTTCACCTCACCCCCTTGCAAATCAGCCAAGCAGTCTGAGCCCCAAATCATGCAGCAGTCTCTTCTGCTTTTCGATGACTCTGTTAGCAGGGTTTCCCAGGGCCATCCACCTAGCCCTCCCCAGAAGTGGAAGAGATTGAGTGCACCGATGCCCAACCACTTATGTTTCATGATGAGTACATAGGAGGACCATCGCAGTACGTCTCGGATGATGACGAAACACAGGTGCCAACTGCTGCTGCTTTCGCAATTGTGCAGACAGACAAGGAGGGCAGGGGTCAAGACTGGGTGGAAGATGATGTGGAGGACGATGAGGTCCTCGACCCCACATGGAATGAACGTTATGCAGGTGACCAGTGTAGTTTGGAGGAAGAGGCGGTGGTCGCACAGAGCCACCAGCACAGCAGAAGAGGGAGCAAGGTGCAAAAGCGGAGCGTCTGTCAGCTAGACAGTATGTCTGCTACTGCCCAACGCAGCAAGGGACCGAGCACACCAAAGCCAGGTCCAAGGAGTTCCCCAGCGTGGCAGTTCTTCACACAATGTGCTGATGACAAGACACGAGTGGTTTGCAGGCTGTGCAATCAGAGCCTGAAGCAAGGCATAAACGTTCTCAACCTGAGCACAACCTGCATGACCAGGCATCTAAGTTCAAAGCACGAGCTGCAGTGGAGTAGACACCTCAAAAACCAAGAAAGGTCTCTGGCTCCTCCTGCTTCCTCTTCTGCTGCAGTCTCGGCCTCTTCATCCACCTCTGTAGTGACAGTGGCACCTGCCACCCCGCAAACAGAGCATCTGCCAGCAACACTACCACCTGGGTCACCAACCATCTCCACAATGTCCCATGGAAGCGTTCAGCTCTCTATCTCCCAAACATTGGAGCGGAAGAGGAAGTACCGCCCTAGCCACCCGCGATCCCTGGTCCTGAATGCCAGCATTTCAAAACTCCTGGCCTTTGAAATGCTGTCATTCCGTCTGGTGGAGACGCAGAGTTTTAAAAGCCTGATGGCATTGGCTGTCCCACAGTACGTCGTGCCCAGCCGCCACTATTTTTCCAGGCGAGCCATCCCTTCCCTGCACACCCAAGTGGGGGACAAAATCAGGTGTGCACTGCGCAACGCCATCTGTGGCAAGGTCCACCTAACTACGGATGCGTGGACCAGTAAGCACGGTCAGGGACGTTATATCTCCCTAACAGCACACTTGGTAAATGCAGTGGCGGCTGGGCCTGAGGCAGATAGCAGTTTGGCGCATGTCCTTCCACCACCGAGGATTGCAGGGCGCTTCAGTTTGCCTCCTGTTGCTAACTCCTCCTACTCCGCTTCCTCATCCTCTACCGCCTCCTCATCGGGTCAGCGTAACACCTTCACCACCAACTTCAGCACAGCCAGTGGTAAACGACAGCAGGCAGTTTTAAAACTTTCCTGTTTGGGGGAAAAACCCCACACCGCGCAGGAGTTGTGGAGGGACATGGAACAACAGACCAATGAGTGCTTGCTGTCAGTGAGCCTCAAGCCCGGCCTGGTGGTGTGCGATAGTGGGCGAAATCTCGTAGCAGCTCTGGGCCTAGCCGGTTTGACGCACATCCCTTGCCTGGCGCATGTGCTGAAATGGTGGTCCAGAGGTTCCTTAAAAATTACCCCAATATGCCAGAGCTGCTGCAGAAAGTGCGGGCTGTGTGTGCACACTTTCGGCGTTCTCACCCTGCTGCTGCTCGCCTGTCAGCGCTGCAGTGTAACTTCGGCCTTCCCGCTCACCGCCTCATATGTGACATGCCCACAAGGTGGAACTCCACCTTGCACATGCTGGCCAGACTGTGCGAGCAGCAGCAGGCGATAGTGGAGTTTCAGCTGCAGCAATCACGTGTGAGTCACTCTGCGGAACAGCACCACTTCACCACCAATAACTGGGCCTCCATGCGAGACCTGTGTGCCTTGTTGCGCAGTTTCGAGTACTCCACCAACATGTCCAGTGCCAATGACGCCGTTCTTAGCGTTACTATCCCAGTTCTATGCCTCCTTGAAAAAACGCTTCGGGCGATGATGGAAGAGGATGTGGCACAGGAGGATGAGGAGGAGGAGGAGGAAGCGGGATCATTTCAAAGGCTTTCAGGGCAGTCTTTCACAAGTGGCTACGAGGGTGGGTTCCTGCACCAACAAACGCCAGGTACACAATTGTCCGGCGGAAAGGGAACAGTTCTGGAGGATGACGAGGTGGAGGAGGAGATGGAGGAGGAGGAGGAGGAGGAGGAGGAGGCATTTTCACAGCAGGGTGGCACACAGACCAGCTCGTGGCCATCACTGGTGCGTGGCTGTGGGGATACAGACGATACACCTCCCACAGAGGACAGCTTTTCTTTGCCTCTGGGCAGCCTGGCACACATGAGCGATTACATGCTGCAGTGTTTCCGCAATGACCGCCGAGTTGCCCACATTTTAACTGGTGCTGATTACTGGGTGGCCACCCTGCTGGATCCCCGTTACAAGGACAACGTACCGTCCTTAATTCCCTCACTGGAGCGGGATCGTAAGATGCGCGAGTACAAGCGCACGCTGGTAGACGCGCTGCTGGTGGCATTCCCATCTGACAGCGGGCGTACGGTGGAAGCACAAGGCGAAGGCAGAGGAGGAGGAAGAGGTCGCCAACGCAGCCGGGGCACCGGCAGCACCTCAGAAGGCAGGGTTAGCATGGCTGAAATGTGTAAAAGCTTTGTCAGCACGCCACAACAACCAGCACCACCAGCTGAGATGGAACGTCTTAGCAGGAGGCAGCATTTCACCAACATGGTTGAGCAGTATGTGTCCACAGGCCTACACGTACTGGATGACGGGTCTGCCCCCTTTAACTTCTGGGTCTCCAAATTGGGCACATGGCCTGAGCTTGCCCTTTATGCCTTGGAGGTGCTGGCCTGCCCTGCAGCCAGTGTATTATCTGAACGTGTATTTAGCACGGCAGGGGGCGTTATCACAGACAAGCGCAGTCGCCTGTCCAGAGCCAATGTGGACAAGCTCACGTTCATTAAAATGAACCAGGCATGGATCCCACAGGACTTGTCCGTACCTTGTGCAGAATAGACATGTATACCGGTGTTGTGACAAAAACTGTCCGGCCATCGGATTGTGTCCGGCCCATACTGCGAAGGCGCAGCGCTTGCGCAGTACAGAGGACAAGGAGATTCACAAAATCTCCGAAGATGAACGGCGCCTGCGCTGTGAGTGCAGGTTCAAGCCCCACCATCCAAGTGGACATACGGTAGCACATAGTAACAGGGCCCCTCACGGGCTTGGTTCGATCGCCACGCTTCGGGCACGGCCTCACTTGGCTCGTCTTGAACCACGGATGGAGTGGCCTTCACCTGAACTCACCACGCAGGCGCCGTTTGTCTTGGGAGATTTTAGAAATCCCCTTGTCCTACATACTGAGCAAGCGCAGTACATGGTGGACACTATTTGACGGGGGACAGAATTCGACACATCACCGGCATTACACAGCCATTGTTGTATTTTTGAATCAGTGTTGGCTACCTCGTCCTCCTCCACCGCCGCTTCCACCTACACAGCCACATCCACCGCCACTTCAACCTCCTACTCCATATGGACCTCGTCCTCCTAGGTCAAGATTATTATTTTTTATTTTATTTTTTTTATGTTATTTTAAGTTATTTCCCTATCCACATTTGTTTGCAGAGCACTTGCCATGCTCTCAACAACATTTTGCTGCCATTTGCAGCCCTCTAGCTCTTTCCATTACCTTTTTAGAGCCTTTTTAGTCCTTAGAAGTCCGGGTCCCCATTGACTTCAAAAGGGTTCGGGTTCGGGTCCGGGTTCGGGTTAAAGTTCGGTCCCGAACCCGAACTTTTTTCCAACGTTCGGCCGAACCCGTCGAACCCGAACATCCAGGTGTCCGCTCAACTCTAGTTTCCACATTTTGTCTCTCATAGTTGAGGTTTACCTATGATGACAATTACAGGCCTCTCTCATCTTTTTAAGTGGGAGAACTTGCACAATTGGTGGCTGACTAAATACTTTTTTGCCCCACTGTATATCACATGTTTAAATGTTTGCCTGGAGTTGGGCCACTTCCAGGCCGTCATTCTGCATACAGCGGGCGGGAAGTGGTTAACCACTTGCCAACCGCCGCACGACCATGTACATTGACACAATGGCATGGGCAGGCAAATGGGCGTATCTGAACGTCCCTTTAAATTTGCTGCCCAGCGGGCGCGCACCCACCGCGTGCCTCGTGAGTCCGCCCGTGGGTCCCGGAACTCGATGTTCCCGGGTGGCCCGTGATTACGGTCGGCAAAGGCAGAACAGAGGGATGCCTTTGTAAACAAGGCATTCCCCTGTTCTGCCTAGTGACACGTCAGGGATCTACTGTTCCCTGTGATCGGGCACAGTGATTGCTGACGTGTCACTGGTAGCTCCTCCCCCTAACAGTTAGAATCACTCCAGAGGACACACTTAACCCCTTCAGCGCCCCCTAGTGATTAACCCTTCACTGCCAGTGTAATTTTTACAGTAATCCGTGCATTTTTATAGCACTGATCGCTGTAAAAATGACAATGGTCCCAAAAATGTGTCAAAAGTGTCCGATGTGTCTGCCGTAAAGTCGCAGTCATGATAAAAATCGCAGATTGCTGCCATTACTAGTAAAAAAATAATAATAAAAATGCCATAAAACTATCCACTATTTTGTAGACACTATAACTTTTGTGCAAACCAATCAATATACGCTTATTGCGTTTTTTTTTACCAAAAATATGTAGAAAAATACGTATCGGCCTAAACTGAAAAAAAATTAGCTTTTTTTTAAAAAAAATGGGGATATTTATTATAGCAAAAAGTACAAAATATTGCTTTTTTTTCAAAATTGTCGCTTTATTTTTGTTTATAGCGCAAAAAATTAAGACTGCAGAGGTGATCAAATACCACCAAAAGAAAGCTCTATTTGTGGGAAAAAAAGGATGTCAATTTTGTTTGGGAGCCACGTCGCACGACTGCGCAATTGACAGTTAAAGCGATGCAGTGCCGAATCGCAAAAAGTGCTCTGGTCTTTGGCCAGCCAAATGGTCTGGGGCTTAAGTGGTAAAGATGCTGGTTTTTATGGTGCTGCATTCTTCTGAATAGCAATGTGAAAAATAAAAGTATTTGCCTTTAACTGCTTACCATAGTTCACTGTCATACCTGCTAAAGTAACTGCTTGATTTTACCCAAATATCCAAAACTGAATGCAATTGTAGTATAATCTCAATTTCTATTACTGAAGTGTAAACAGATTTCTGCTGATTGAGGGTTTACTACAATGTTGAGGGAGAGGTTGTGAAAAGTTGAGCACTGTAAATCACATCCATAAATAATGGCAATGATCTCACCCCAGACTGATGTGCAATGTTGGTCTCTCAGATCTCCTGCACCCCCCTACTCTGTGATCCTGTTGTGGCTTGGCTTTATGTCAGCATCTATCTTGCTCTCTCTTCTTCTATTCTAAAAAGCTTTCAGGTTTGTATATTTTTCTCATGTCCTTCAAATGAATTATTCAGCCTTTTTCCCTGCTTTACATTCTGTCTCTGTCATGGATATGCAGTAATGTTTGTCTGCCATCTTACCTTCCTCTTCATGTGTTCACCTTAGAGGCCAGGCTCTCTATCCTGGCTGCTTTTATAATCTCTCCTCCCAGTATGCTCCACCCCAGGCCCTATCATGAAACACTATATTACCCTGTGCACTGCAAGCCAGCCGTGCTGATCAACGTGTTTGTTAAGCATTGTGTGTTTGGGTTCCTGCCTGCCGTGTGCTACGTCTGTCTCTGTGTTACGATATTGGCTTGTTCCCGCCTATCCCTGTCTGCTAGTGACCTTGACCTTCGGCTTGTCCTTCGTTTATCCGTGTCTGCTTGTTGCCCTGACCTTGGCTTTCCCCCTCACTATTCTTGTATCCTGTGCTGCTGCTTCCCCTCTATCCTCTTTACCCTACGGAGCGTGAGCTAGGGGACTCTTGGGGCCGCGACCTGGACCCAGCTGCAGCGTAGGCCATCCTCACCACTAGAGGCTCTGGTGAAAACATGCTGGGTCTTAGACTCCGCGCCCTGGGGAATCTTGGGCTCTAGCTCCCTGTGGATCCCTGTTGTGCTCCACTGGTTCCGCTTTTCACAACCACCCAGTGTCCCATCCGCAGCAGTCAGCCATAGGGTTCACTACCTTGTGGTGCACTCCTGAACCCCAACGGTGTGCATCTGTCATCTGGCCACAGGTGACCTGACAGTCTCTTTGTTAAACTGTTATCCTGCTTTTTAACCATCTTTTGCCCCTCACCTTTATTGCCTTCATCCTCAGGTCTCACTCCCTCCCATCACTAGAGTCCCCTTTGCTTAGGATGACACACTAGATCTGGTCCTCTTACTCAACCTGGAATGACCTTCGGCTTTGCTTTTTATCCTGCACCCAATCCTACAACTGTTACAACATCTGTGTTTCTGGATTCTGTGGATTCCAAGTTTAGTAGATGTTTTGAATAAATCAAATGATTGCTATAGTTTGGAGGCTCTCTACTGCCTGACGGAGCCTCAACAGTGTACCTACTAGAATCAACTTGTATGTGCTGGAATGATTAAAGCTTTTAGCTGTAGGCTTCTATCTGTGGGGATGATGCCTCATCCTCTTCCTCCTGGCCCCAGTTTCCCCCAGTCCTGGGGTGGTCGGTGCAGGGTCAGAGTGCCGGGGTCGTGTAGCAGCACACTGACAGGCACAGGCAGGACTCAGAAGAAGAGGGGGCTGTGGGGCGGGCTAAGTGGACGGACAGCATTTAGCACGAGCCGGGATCCTGGACCTCGTGTGTGGGGAGTGGCGTGTAATGGAAAGGATGCCTCGTGAGTCACCTGCCCTCCTCCTTCCCCCCCAGTCTCTGCACGGTCACAATCCCTGGGATCATCATGGATGGTCTTCAGTGTACATTTACTCACTGCTGTGTCAGCCTAAGCTGGGACTGCACAGCAACTTCTTTCTCATAGCGAAGCGGAAGAGCTCACAGTCTCCTAGACTGCACAGCGCAGGAGAAGAGCTGCAGGTAACCTGCCGCCTGCCGCTGCGCCCCTCGAAATTTTGCACCCGGGGCAACTACCCCCTGGCCCCTCCACACTACGCCACTGCATACCTGTGCAGCACTTATCCCCACAGGAGCCAATAGCGATGATGGGTTCTCTCTTTTGCCATGACCCTTGAAGCTGCTCGATTCCCACAGGCACACCTGGTTATAGGTTACTCACACCTGTGTATCTTAAAGCGGAGCTCCACCCAAAAGCTCTGCTTTTCCGCCCCCTCACCCCCCTCTGCTGCCACATTTGGCATCTTTTGGGGGGAGGGTACCAGAAGACTGCGGCCCATTCACAATGCGCAGCATACTTTGTTTATGCGCAGTAGGAAACTGGCTGTCACATACCTGGTGGAGATCGAGCTGTAGAGGGGGCTTCTCTTGCATCTCTTGTCCAATACCCCCAGTAGTGATAACAGGAGGTATGGGGACAAAGTGACACAAGGGTCGGTATAACAGGCAGCGGCAGCTGAGGTTTGCAGGAAACAGATGACCGCGGATCACCAGGCAGGAACCAGGAACTGGAACACGGTGAAGCTTGATCAGTAGGCAGGAGCGTAGCCAGGACACAAGCCAAAAGGTCATCAACAGCCGGGCAGCGAAGATACAGGAACATAAGACAGAAGCAGAGTCAGGATACAGGCCAGAGTAACTACACAATCTGGCAGCAGGGCACAGAAGCACAAGGCAAAAGCAGAGTCAGAGTGCAAGCCAAGGTCACAATAGGCAGGCAGGAATCCAGGGATAGGTCAAGGGCAAGCCAGGTCAAGCACAGGTAGGCAGATATAGCAGGTCAAGGCACAGGTACTAGCTGAAGACCACTCAGCAATCTGTTCATGCCAAAGTTCAGCTTTAGTAGGCCACTTGGCGCCAGTGCGTGCACATATGACCAGTTCTCTGTGCGCCAAAAAACATTCTGAATTGAGCACTTGTCTGACCTGGAATGAAATTTCTGAGTGTCCAGATGGCTAATTAACTTAATGTTTATGGTATATGTCTTTTGTTGTAATTCCGATGTGCGGTTTGTATTGTATTGTTAGGGTAATATGATCAGGAGGGGCAATGTCCTCCTGTGGGGTATATATTCTGTGTGAGTTTGTTCAATAAAAGTTACAGTTCAGCAGCCAAATGAGTCACGTCTAGTTCTTGGTTGCAATATGCGTCTATAATATCTGATATCTATGTCCAGACTGAAGGAAGCAGTATACTGATGGAAGCACTCAAGCGGAGTGTGGGAAGCGTTTCCTTACATTGGTGGCAGCAGTGGGATGCCTTCTGCAGTCTGGGAAATCCAACCCTCCACCTGGATCCAAGGTCCGGATAGCAGGAAAGGAGAGGTACAGATACGAGCCGCCATGGAAGAGGAATTCGGAAGGAGGTTACGAGAGCTTCGGATACAGCACAGGGTACCAGAGCAGATCCTGCTGGGATGGTATGATTCTGTCCGCTGGGAACTCTGGAAGGAAGCGCTAGCGCTAGCCCATGAGCAGCGACACCAGGGAAAAATTCTCCCTTCCAGGAAAGGTACTGGTCGCAGTACAAAGTGCGAATGCTGTTTTTGGGAAAACAACCGCACAAGGAATGGAAAGCTGAGTTAAGCAGGCTGGTCCAGGCAAAGATACGGTTGGATGATATCTACAGAGCCCTCCACTGGTATGTAGCCCAAGTGTGCCCGTGAACAGGGGACGACAGCCCAAAGGAAGGCTTTGGCTTTGGTGGCATCGGGCTGTTATTAGTGAGGCTTTCCATGGACCCTAACTTTGGGAGTGATCTGGAGTGGCGTTTGGAGGAAATCTTGGAATACAGAGATGCTAAATGTCTCAGAAGTGCTCTGGGCATTGGAAGATTTGGAATTTCTAGCCAATCAGGAATGGGAGCTGGAGATTGCCTACAGATGTCTTCTAGACTCTGCTCAGCAGCAGGTCTGGGCTCCCTTTGCCTGTGACTATCCAGAAGTACCAGCTGACAGTCCTGAAATCCCAGCTGAAGTGTTGGCAATAGGGCAGAGTAACAGTGTGCTTTGCCCATCTCCGCCCGCAGTTATGGATGCGGAGGACTTATGGCGGATGCAGCAAGTGCTGACTCACCTTGGCAATCCTGTTTCTGCACGGGACGATCTTGGATGGAGGAATGCATCTGTCTAGCAGCCGGGTAAAGGTAGATGGATCATCCGGCTCATCTTCTTATTTGCAGTTCCAGGGCTCGGGAGAAGAGGAAGCCATCCTCCCACACCACTGACAGGAACATGGGATTTCCTGCCAGCAGCATCTGTAGAGTTACAAGAAACTTCCCCAGCTGAAGCGCTGGCAACCGGACAGAGGGTACAAGACCTCTGCACCACTCCTGTGGCAGTTCCAGAGGCCCAGGGTGAGAAGGAGACAGTCACTACCCAGCAGCAGATCAGGATCCAGGGGGAGAAGGGAGAGGAGGTTGTTGTCCTCTCTCACCAATAGTCAGCCAGAGCGGAGGAAACTGTCTTCCCGCCCCAGCAGCAGATCCACAGTCTGGGAGTGGAGGAACCCAGCCTCCCCCAACAGTTAGCCAGAGCGAATTATGTGGAGTTCTTAGCAGAAGTGCTGGCAACAGCCAGGGCAGAGTGCTCTCTATGCCTCAAACCAGCAATGACTGTAGATGTTATTGTAAGCCACTCAAACCACTGGGGTCCCCTGCTAAAATGTGTTTATTGTAAGTAGGTTTCCTGCTATAGTCTGTGGCCTACTAGTCTGATCTCTGTTTGTATTGTTAATTGTGCTAATTAACTCACCTATTGTGTGCTAGGGGATGTGTTTATACTTGAAATAATGTGTATTGTATTTTGAGCGTGATGCCGACAAGTCTGACCTGGAGTGAAATCTCTGAGTGTCCAGGTGGCTTATTAACCTAATGTTTATAGCATATGTCAGTTGTTGTAATTATATTTCGGTGTGCAGTTTGTATTGTTAGGGTAATGTGATCAGGAGGGGGTATGTCCTCCTGTGGGGTATATATTCTGTGTAAGTTTGTTCAATAAAGGTTCCAGTTCAGCAGCCAAACAGGTCCCATCTAGTTCTTGGTTGCAATATGTGGCTATTATACCTGATATATATGTTCAGACTGGAGGAAGCGGTATACTGATGGAAGCACTCAAGCAGAGTGTGGGAAGCGGTTACATCACGCCCATCACTTAACTCTATTCTTTCCGTACCAAGGGACCAGGCCGTAGATCTCCGTAATTATAGTCCACTCCCAGTGACCAATAGGAATGGACAACTAGAGTTCAAATACCGACCCCCTCGCTACCGGAGAACCTGTCACCCATCAGGTACCATGCCAATGACGGGTTGCTGTTTCTCCTTATAGTTACTCATGCACCTCTACTGTAGTAATGTTACACATACCCCATACTGGGGTTAAAGACCCACATTCTTTGATAATATGCCAAATCCTCACATGCACCCCTTGAATAACTTCAGACCAGGCTCTGAGCAGTTGAATCAACATTTACTGTAATGTGGCAAACATGTGTAACATGCAATAAAATTCCGTTCCTAACTGAACCTAACTGTGGCTGCCCCAGGTTACCTTCACAGGTGAAGTCTTTTAGAGGAAAGGCCAAGCTTGGCAGTCCTTTAACAGAGAAGTCCCTATTCAATGGTTCTCCCGGTGAATCACCGTTCCAAGGCAGAGATAGGTCCCAGCAAGTCTTTAACGTAGGTTTCCCATGTGTTTCCCCAAGTGTTTCCCCCAAACCCCCCCCAGGTTCCCGTCCTCTCCCCTTTTATAGAACATGGGAGGGAGGCTGGACTGCAGCAAAAGCCCACAAACATACTCGGAAAAAGGGGGCAAAACATTAACCCCTTGCCCCTGAACTAGGCAGCTGGGTGCTAACTACACACACACAGTAGGCTACCTGTCTACAGATGTGTTTGGGAATAGTTCTCCTGAATCACAACCAGGGGTTCTCAGGTCACCAGATTAATGGTCTTCAGCTTCCACTAAGAATGTTCATTATCTACATGAAATTTGTAAATATGCATAGTAGTTGGGTGGGGAATCCTGCAATGAAAAAAAAAAAGTACACTAATTGGACTCAACCTAAAATTGGCTCTAAAATTTGTTTGTATGATATTTATGCATCAGATTGTCAGTTCCCTTAGGAAGAGGCTGAAGTGCTCATCGGCCAAAAGCCCAAGGAGGTCTACTGCTCTTTGGAATATGTTGGTTCTTCTGCTATATACAAGAGTAAGATACACCCTTAAAACCATTTAATTTACTGCAAGTAGAAAAAAAAAAAAGCAGAGGAACAAAAAATAATCCAAGTGGATAATAGTAAAACCATAGTTACGACATACAACAATATATTTCATGCGTGCTAGCTCTGGCTGAACTCTCAAGATTCAACCTGACTCGAGTCCAGTTTATCCACCCCAAGAACAACTGCGATGAAACCAAGCCAGATATTAACTGTCACACTTATCAGACCTACAGAAGATATATACCATTCATATATTTAGAACAAAATAGTAATAGACAATGTAATACAGGATAGGATTTCTCTCCAAACTATCAGGGTCACATTAGAAGTGTGTGTAAGTGAGGACAGAAAAATAAAAAACATTCATCTCGCTATGGGATTCAATTATATTGTGATTATAATGCCAAGTGGGAACACAGTTAAAGCTGATGTATTATTGGACTGTTGCTTGAAAAACAAGTTGAGATTTTTAATGTGTGTCTTTATTACCACTATTATTCTTCACATTCAGTAGTATGTTTTCACAACAAGGTTCACATTTAAAGGACAACTCCAACCAAACAGCTAAACATTTTTATTTGCCAGAAGAATAATAAAATAAAGAAAATCAAATTCTCTAGTGATTTCATCCCTGATTGGTGTGCTATGTTTTTTTTTCTGGTTTCTGAAAATTGTAGTCTCGGCGTGAAACATGATGTATCACCACCAATACTTTCCAGATGAATCCATTTTCATTGCCCATATGAATTGTTATAGCACAAATGACTTTTCATTATATCAAAGTTCAGACCCCAAATCCTACTCAACAATTTACCTTATTGTTGACCTCTATTCTTATACTCCAATTGACCCCCTAAACCTCAAGCACAATCCTAAAGCTGGCCATACAAGTAATGATATGAATTAGGCTTGTGCAATTCGTTTCGTAACAAATCGAAATTTGTCCGAATTTAGCAACTTTCGGACATTCGGAAGCATTCGAATTTCCGAACAAAGCAATTACGAATAAAACCGAATCTGAAATAAATTATACCGCAAATAGCGAATGCCCGAATGTCTTCGGCATAATTCGTTATGAAAAAAGTTACGAATGTACGAATCCATACGAAGCACAATAACACTCTGCTCTGCTCTCTGCTTCTCCCTCACCGTGCTGAACTCCCACTCAAAATGGTGTACAGGGGCGGAGGCTATAGCCACATGTAAAAAACAAAAGTAAAATACGAGATTTCTAATCCATTCGAAGCACAATAACACTCTGCTCTGCTCTCTGCTTCTCCCTCACCGTGCTGAACTCCCACTCAAAATGGTGTACAGGGGCGGAGGCTATAGCCACATGTAAAAAACAAAAGTAAAATACGAGATTTCTAATCCATTCGAAGCACAATAACACTCTGCTCTGCTCTCTGCTTCTCCCTCACCTCGCTGAACCCTCTCAAAATGGTGTACAGGGGCGGAGGCTATAGCCGCATGTAAAAAACAAAAGTAAAATACGAGATTTCGAATCGTTACAAATAACCGCTATGTATTTAGAAAAGGACAAATCCATTCGAAGCACATTAGGCATAATAGGCAGCGTCGTTGTGAGAGAGACACGGAAAATTACGAATCAACGAACCCAAAAAAAGTTACGAAAGTAGGAGTTGTGTCCAGAATCAACAAAAAACAATGTACCCTACCGAAAGTACGAATTATAAATCAACTAAAAATTCAACGAAAAATGACGCTTGCGAAAATACGAATTAGTCCGAACACGAAAAATCCCGTCTAGCAAAATTACGAATGATTACGAATCAACAGGACCGAAAAGAAGCAAACCAAAACTAAACAAATTTTCCAATGGTGCACAAGAAACGAACCGAAACTAAACAAATTTTTTCCGTTGTGTACAAGTCTAAAGTCTAATATGAATGCTTGTTCTGATGTTTTGATTGAGTCTAGTAACTGGCTGTGCAAGATCAGATTGAAAATGAAAATTATTGGAAAATTTTGATTGTTTTTAAATTGGACGATACATGGAGCAACTTATTCTGCAACAATGATTATTGATTCTTCTTTATATTTTTTTTGAGTCAACTTTTGACCCTGAATGTGAGTAGTACGATGTATTTGAATTTACTGCTTACATCAATTAATTGTTTGAGAACTTCTATTGAATAAAATGATCAGATAAGGTGTCAGACCCCCAGCAGCAAAACACTGACACAGAGACAATAACACCATCAACTACAGATAAAACCATGAACAACCCCCAGTTCAGCGTTACTGAACCATACAAAATAAGAGGAGCTGTACCTAAAAGAGGTCCCTACCAATTTATATCTGCCCATAATGACAACCTACAAGGACCTTGTATCCTGTCAGCTACTATGACATATCTGTACCAACCAGTAACTGTCCCTCCAGCAGCGGCTTCGGGAAAGAGGAGAGAACGCTAACAACAAATGCCTGTGCGGTGATCTCACCCGTATGCCGCGTACACGCGGTCGGAATTTCCGACAAGAAAAGTTTGATGTGAGCTTTTGGTCGGAAATTCCAACCATGTTTAGGCTCCATCTTACTTTTTCTGTCGGAATTTCCGACAACAAAAATTTGAGAGCTGGTTCCCAATTTTTCCGACAAGAAAAGTTCTTGTCGGAAATTCCGATCGTCTGTGTGCAATTCCGACGCACAAAAAACCCTGCATGCTCTGAATCAATTTAACGCATGCTAGGAATCGTTGAACTTAATTTTTCTCGGCTGGTTGTAGTGTTATACGTCACCGCGTTCTTGACGGTCGGAATTTTGTGTGACCGTGTGTATACAACACAAGTTTGAGCCAACATTCCGTCTGAAAAAAATCCACGGTTTTCTTGTCGGATTTTCCGATCGTGTGTACGCGGCATTAGGCTTACTATGGGGCATCCGTTGTCGGCTGCCCCTATTCTCCATTGAAACCGGTGCTGGGACCTGATCACGTAACCAGTCCAGAGCGGCTTCAGAATAGGTAAGTATAAGCATCTTTTCTTTCACAGGATAGATAGAATAGTCTTAGAATGGGGGTGGGCTTAGCCTTAGTTAGATTTTGACTGAAATTCCACTTTAAAGAAGAGAGGGAGGGTGGGAAGTTTTCCCAACACCAGCTCTCTTCTGACTAAAGATTTCCTAGAACCCTTCTATAAACCATCCCCAGAAGCCCCTCCTTTTCCTGCCTAATCCACCAATCCGGTATGTACCCCCCGATTCCTTATTTAGTTTGAACCTCCAGAAAACTGTTCCGAGGTCAAACCCATTTGACCCAGTTATGTACATAGGCCCTGCGTCAATGCCTCTTTTTCTTACTCTGGGCTTAACTTTCTTTTGTTTTCCAGTATAGAGGTTTTCCTTGTCTGTTTTTTTTTTTGTTGACTTACATTTGAAAAGGTAAAGATTTGCCACATTTCAGAAATGTTAACTTCCTAAGCAGTACCTTGAAAGATTTTACATTCGCCTTGAATTCCTACTGACAAAATGTAGTCCAATACCTGTGCCTAGGCAGTGGCACCTGTGTGTCTTCAGCCTCAAAGCTATATATCTGTAGTCTGAGAACATCTAAGGCACTGCTGCCTCTGACTGCTAGTCCCACCAAGTTTGGAGATGTGACTGTTATTCTGCTCACTATTTTCCTTGCTGGGGAGGAAGCTGTAAGTGCAGACCTGCAGTACAAGAATCTCTCTGCTTCTGCTTCATTCATTCTGTGGATTCATGCTTTCTCCACTGCTCTCACTTGTCAACCGATCATCAATTTTTAGGGGGGTTGCTTTGACACCTTTTACCAAGATGGCTGCCTATACATAAAGACACAATGCAGACCATAGACAATACTGGTGACTAGTCCCTTTTCTAAATGCTTGCTTTTGTAGAGGGCATATACTTTTAAATCTGGTGAAGACATCAGTGATGTCTAGTTCCCTGCGGCCCAGCAGGTGGCACTGTCACTTTGGGCCAGGGTTGAACCATCGCTGCAGTGCCGTACCCTTTGTGACCTCTTGCAGCAGTTGTACGGCGGGGCGGGGAACCCGCTGTGCTTGCTGGGAGAGGGTATAAAGAGGGCGGACATCTTCGCCACGAGGTTCGAGTCCCAGGCACCTTCAGCCTGAGGGCTGCTGTCCGCGGTCGGTGTCCAGGCAGCCTAGGCCTGGACACTTGGAGTTTGTGTTCCATCCCAGACACCTTCAGTCTGGGGTTGAGGTACTCAGCCGGAGGCCTGGGGCCCAGTACCTTCCGCTGGGTCCCACGAGGGAGGGATTGTCCTAGGGGGCCCCGGGAGTGGGGCACCCGAATACAGAGGCGTAAGGGACCGGAGGAGGGACTCATCCGAAGATCTGGTGCAGCATATTGCCAGTGTCAGATGAACCTCTGGAGACCGCCCAGAGGGATATCTTTCCCGAACAGGGGCCACAAGGCACACCCTCCCTGCTCAGTTCGTGGGCGTGACCCAGGGAAGGAGAAAGCCCGCGAACTGGAGTGCAAGAGGGGAGGAGTCCAATCGTGTGAAGGACTACACGTGGGGACTTTGGCACCAACAATGCAGTGCGCAATGGATCAGCAGAGAGTCGCCATGTTCAGCAATGCATCGTGGATAGTGTTGAGCGAACCCGAACTGTAAAGTTCGGGTCCGTACAGAACTTTAGCTTTTTCCCGAACCCGGACTTTGCCCAAAAGTCCGGGTTCGGGTTCGGCAATCTAATTACGCATTTAGAAATGCTTCAGGGGCCAGCCAATCACCTTTTGATTAGCTGGTGTGCCCTTAGAGGCCATCATAGCCATGCCTACTAATGGCATGGCTGTGATTGGTCAGTGCAACATGTGACCCAGCTTCTATATAAGCTAGAGGCACACAGCACACACGTCACTCTGCTTCAGAATAGATAGGGAGAGGATCTAGTCTGCTGCTGCTGCTTTTAGGGATTGATAGAAAAATAGATGAGGTAGTCCTGATTCTACAATTTGAGGGAAAAGATAGAGAGATAGTGTAGTGTAGGGCCAGGTTCCTGTTGGTGCTTTCAGGGAGAGAAAATATTATATAGGAGTCCAGATTCAGAGATTAAAATCAGCGATCTGCATAGGTCTACCTATTTGTGTTGCAGTGCAGTCTTTTTACACTGCCATGAGCCCAGTGTCAGAGAAAATCTAACTTTTAGGGGAAAAAAAAAGGCACTTTATTGTGCTCTTTTCCAAAATACCCATAGGGCAAAAAAAAAAGCATTTTATTTAGCTTGTGCAAAAAAAGACCCGTTTAGGGCAAAAAAAAATAAAAAATTGCACTTTAATGTACTCTTGCAAAAAGAGCCGTTTAGGGGCACAAAAAATAGTTTGCAGTGTGTTATACATATTTGGAGGTGTGTGAAATAAACAATTTCTATATAGTTTTCTCCTACTGTGCTATACTAAAAAAACAACATTTTTTTTGAATAGCATTTTCTGCAGTTCTGTAGCTGTGCGATTCAGCGGTTACGTACTGTGGGTGTGTTCTGCTCTTCCAAAAAACGCCGTTTAGGGGCACAAAAAATAGTTTGCAGTGTGTTATACATATTTGGAGGTGTGTGAAATAAACAATTTCTATATAGTTTTCTCCTACTGTGCTATACTAAAAAAACAAAATTTTTTTTGAATAGCATTTTCTGCAGTTTTGTAGCTGTGCGATTCAGCGGTTACGTACTGTGGGTGTGTTCTGCTCTTCCAAAAAACGCCGTTTAGGGGCACAAAAAATAGTTTGCAGTGTGTTATACATATTTGGAGGTGTGTGAAATAAACAATTTCTATATAGTTTTCTCCTACTGTGCTATACTAAAAAAATAAAAAAAATTTTGAATAGCATTTTCTGCAGTTCTGTAGCTGTGCGATTCAGCGGTTACGTACTGTGGGTGTGTTCTGCTCTTCCAAAAAACGCCGTTTAGGGGCACAAAAAATAGTTTGCAGTGTGTTATACATATTTGGAGGTGTGTGAAATAAACAATTTCTATATAGTTTTCTCCTACTGTGCTATACTAAAAAAAAAAACATTTTTTTTGAATAGCATTTTCTGCAGTTCTGTAGCTGTGCGATTCAGCGGTTACGTACTGTGGGTGTGTTCTGCTCTTCCAAAAAACGCCATTTAGGGGCACAAAAAATAGTTTGCAGTGTGTTATACATATTTGGAGGTGTGTGAAATAAACAATTTCTATATAGTTTTCTCCTACTGTGCTATACTAAAAAAAAACACATTTTTTTTTAATAGCATTTTCTGCAGTTCTGTAGCTGTGCGATTCAGCGGTTACATACTGTGGGTGTGTTCTGCTCTTCCAAAAACACCCATTTAGGGCAAGATCCTAAATTTGGAAAATATGAGGAGAAGGTCAAAGGGACGTGGTGGCCCCGGTCGTGGTGCTGCTGGTGGAGCTTCTGTTGCAGGGAGAGGACGTGGTGGATCTGTGCCAGATACACGCACAAGTGAAACACCTTCCTCAGGTGCGAGTAGGCGACCGAGCCTGCGGCGGTATTTTGTCGCGCCTAATGAGGCTGTACGAATGTTTAGGCCAGGACAAGTACAGGCGATAGTAGATTGGGTTGCTGACAGTGCCTCGGGTTCCTTCACATTGTCTCCCACCCACTCTTCTGATGAAAGAACAGAGTTGGCACCTGAAACCCATGTCCATCAGTCTTTCACCTCACCCCCTTGCAAATCAGCCAAGCAGTCTGAGCCCCAAATCATGCAGCAGTCTCTTCTGCTTTTCGATGACTCTGTTAACAGGGTTTCCCAGGGCCATCCACCTAGCCCTGCCCCAGAAGTGGAAGAGATTGAGTGCACCGATGCCCAACCACTTATGTTTCATGATGAGTACATGGGAGGACCATCACAGTACGTCTCGGATGATGACGAAACACAGGTGCCAACTGCTGCTGCTTTCGCAATTTTGCAGACAGACAAGGAGGGCAGGGGTGAAGACTGGGTGGAAGATGATGTGGAGGACGATGAGGTCCTCGACCCCACATGGAATGAACGTTATGCAGGTGACCAGTGTAGTTTGGAGGAAGAGGCGGTGGTCGCACAGAGCCACCAGCACAGCAGAAGAGGGAGCAGGGTGCAAAAGCGGAGCGTCCGTCCGCTAGACAGTATGTCTGCTACTGCCCAACGCAGCAAGGGACCGAGCACACCAAAGCCAGGTCCAAGGAGTTCCCTAGCGTGGCAGTTCTTCACACAATGTGCTGATGACAAGACACGAGTGGTTTGCAGGCTGTGCTATCAGAGGCTGAAGCGAGGCATAAACGTTCTCAACCTGAGCACAACCTGCATGACCAGGCATCTAAGTGCAAAGCACGAGCTGCAGTGGAGTAGACACCTCAAAAAACAAGAAAGGTCTCTGGCTCTTCCTGCTTCCTCTTCTGCTGCAGTCTCGGCCTCTTCATCCACCTCTGTAGTGACAGTGGCACCTGCCACCCCGCAAACAGAGGATCTTCCAGCAACACTACCACCTGGGTCACCAACCATCTCCACAATGTCCCATGGAAGCATTCAGCTCTCTATCTCCCAAACATTGGAGCGGAAGAGGAAGTACCCCCCTAGTCACCCGCGATCCCTGGCCCTGAATGCCAGCATTTCAAAACTCCTGGCCTTTGAAATGCTGTCATTCCGTCTGGTGGAGACGCAGAGTTTTAAAAGCCTGATGGCATTGGCTGTCCCACAGTACGTCGTGCCCAGCCGCCACTATTTTTCCAGGCGAGCCATCCCTTCCCTGCACAACCAAGTGGGGGACAAAATCAGGTGTGCACTGCGCAACGCCATCTGTGGCAAGGTCCACCTAACTACGGATGCGTGGACCAGTAAGCATGGTCAGGGACGTTATATCTCCCTAACAGCACACTGGGTAAATGCAGTGGCGGCTGGGCCTGAGGCAGATAGCAGTTTGGCGCATGTCCTTCCACCACCGAGGATTGCAGGGCGCTTCAGTTTGCCTCCTGTTGCTAACTCCTCCTACTCCGCTTCCTCATCCTCTACCGCCTCCTCATCGGGTCAGCGTAACACCTTCACCACCAACTTCAGCACAGCCAGGGGTAAATGACAGCAGGCAGTTTTAAAACTTTCCTGTTTGGGGGAAAAACCCCACACCGCGCAGGAGTTGTGGAGGGACATGGAACAACAGACCAATGAGTGCTTGCTGTCAGTGAGCCTCAAGCCCGGCCTGGTGGTGTGCGATAATGGGCGAAATCTCGTAGCAGCTCTGGGCCTAGCCGGTTTGACGCACATCCCTTGCCTGGCGCATGTGCTGAACTTGGTGGTCCAGAGGTTCCTTAAAAATTACCCCAATATGCCAGAGCTGCTGCAGAAAGTGCGGGCTGTGTGTGCGCACTTTTGGCGTTCTCACCCTGCTGCTGCTCGCCTGTCAGCGCTGCAGCGTAACTTCGGCCTTCCCGCTCACCACCTCATATGTGACGTGCCCACAAGGTGGAACTCCACCTTGCACATGCTGGCCAGACTGTGCGAGCAGCAGCAGGCGATAGTGGAGTTTCAGCTGAAGCAATCACGCGTGAGTCGCTCTGCGGAACAGCACCACTTCACCACCAATAACTGGGCCTCCATGCGAGACCTGTGTGCCTTGTTGCGCTGTTTCGAGTACTCCACCAACATGTCCAGTGCCAATGACGCCGTTCTTAGCGTTACTATCCCAGTTCTATGCCTCCTTGAAAAAACGCTTCGGGCGATGATGGAAGAGGATGTGGCACAGGAGGATGAGGAGGAGGAGGAGGAAGCGGGATCATTTCAAAGGCTTTCAGGGCAGTCTTTCACAAGTGGCTACGAGGGTGGGTTCCTGCACCAACAAACGCCAGGTACACAATTGTCCGGCAGAAAGGGCACAGTTCTGGAGGATGACGAGGTGGAGGAGGAGATGGAGGAGGAGGAGGAGGAGGAGCCATTTTCACAGCAGGGTGGCACCCAGACCAGCTCGTGGCCATCACTGGTGCGTGGCTGGGGGGATACAGAGGACACAGACGATACACCTCCCACAGAGGACAGCTTTTCTTTGCCTCTGGGCAGCCTGGCACACATGAGCGATTACATGCTGCAGTGTTTCCGCAATGACCGCCGAGTTGCCCACATTTTAACTGGTGCTGATTACTGGGTGGCCACCCTGCTGGATCCCCGTTACAAGGACAACGTACCGTCCTTAATTCCCTCACTGGAGCGGGATCGTAAGATGCGCGAGTACAAGCGCACGCTGGTAGACGCGCTGCTGGTGGCATTCCCACCTGACAGCGGGCGTACGGTGGAAGCACAAGGCGAAGGCAGAGGAGGAGGAAGAGGTCGCCAACGCAGCCGGGGCACCGGCAGCACCTCAGAAGGCAGGGTTAGCATGGCTGAAATGTGGAAAAGCTTTGTCAGCACGCCACAACAACCAGCACCACCAGCTGAGATGGAACGTCTTAGCAGGAGGCAGCATTTCACCAACATGGTTGAGCAGTATGTGTCCACAGGCCTACACGTACTGGATGACGGGTCTGCCCCCTTTAACTTCTGGGTCTCCAAATTGGGCACATGGCCTGAGCTTGCCCTTTATGCCTTGGAGGTGCTGGCCTGCCCTGCAGCCAGTGTATTATCTGAACGTGTATTTAGCACGGCAGGGGGCGTTATCACAGACAAGCACAGCCGCCTGTCCAGAGCCAATATGGACAAGCTCACGTTCATTAAAATGAACCAGGCATGGATCCCACAGGACTTGTCCGTACCTTGTGCAGAATAGACATGTATACCGGTGTTGTGACAAAAACTGTCCGGCCCATACTGCGAAGGCGCAGCGCTTGCGCAGTACAGAGGACAAGGAGATTCACAAAATCTCCAAAGATGAACGGCGCCTGCGCTGTGAGTGCAGGTTCAAGCCCCACCATCCAAGTGGACATATGGTAGCACATAGTAACAGGGCCCCTCACGGGCTCGGTTCGATCGCCACACTTCAGGCACGGCCTCACTTGGCTCGGCTTGAACCACGGATGGTGTGGCCTTCACCTGAACTCACCACGCAGGCGCCGTTCGTCTTGGGAGATTATCGAAATCCCCTTGTCCTACATACTGAGCAAGCACAGTACATGGTGGGCACTATTTGGCGGGGGACAGAATTCGACACATCACCGGCCTTACCCAGCCATTGTTGTATTTTTGAACCAGTGTTGGCTACCTCGTCCTCCTCCACCGCCGCTTCCACCTACACAGCCACATCCACCGCCACCTCAACCTCCTACTCCATATGGACCTCGTCCTCCTAGGTCAAGATTATTATTCTTTATTTTTATTTTTTTTATGTTATTTTAAGTTATTTCCCTATCCACATTTGTTTGCAGAGCACTTGCCATGCTCTTAACAACATTTTGCTGCCATTTGCAGCCCTCTAGCCCTTTCCATTACTTTTTTAGAGCCTTTTTAGTCCTTAGAAGTCCGGGTCCCCATTGACTTCAATGGGGTTTGGGTTCGGGTCCGGGTTCGGGTTAAAGTTCGGTCCCGAACCCGAACTTTTTTCCGAAGTTCGGCCGAACCCGTCGAACCTGAACATCCAGGTGTCCGCTCAACTCTAATCGTGGATTCCAATTCATCCTTCTACCACGAATATGACTACTACTGCTTCTCCGATAACGGATACGGGGATTCGGCTAAAGCCCCGGGGACGATTCGCCCTGTACATATGCATGGACGTTGAGGCCCTGGGTTTGATTTGTCCCGGCTGTTCGGGACTGGTGTATCAGCTGAAGCCATCCGGGCGCTGCGAGGCCTGCGGAGAGTACCTATTTGAGGTGGAGCCACCTATTGAGAAACCCGAAACCATCCACCTCAACCGCGCAACAGGCCACACCACTCAAGAAGGAGGAATTGCTGCTTTTACAGCCATCCCTGTGCGCACTGCAGGGACCGCAGGGGAGGTCGCAATCACAGAGATACGGGAGAAATCCGAGGATGCTGACTCGGTCACCACTGTTTCCCAGCATCCACCGCCAAAGAGGAAGACCGGCTTGGTTGGCCCGTCCAGCGGTCACGGTGGGTCACCCGGATGGATCCGGTCGGAAGAGTCCCGGACATCCTTTCTCAACTTTGGGCCGAGGTAAGCCGGGCGGAGGGACTTGGTGTTGGGGCAGGGGTGTCGGCGATTCACTGCCCTGTGTGCCCGCGGGGGGTAGCAATTCAGCCTCTTCTACAGGCTACCAGCCCACGGAGGAGTGTGACACCTCCGACCTAGAGTCGCTCTCCGATCCGGGAGACGACGTCATCATAGATGAACTTTTCGCTAAGAAGGGCTGGGACAAGATGCCTCTCTCCTCATCCCGCAGAGTCAGGGATCCACCCATGTCTACAGGGGATAGTACACCCCGGGTGGAGGCACCAACGCCTGAGGAGGGATCCCGTCCCCGGTCTGCCCTTCTACCTCCGGTGCCACCTGCATCTAGCACCGGGGAAAAGAGACTGTTGCTGTGGGCGCCTATGCCCAGAATGGAGGTGATCAAGGCACCTCGTCACCCAGACGCCATTGTCCTACCGGGTGAGGGAGACCGGGCCACTATGCCTCCGCTGGCGAGACTACAGCGCCTCTTCTGCCAAAAAGTTGCTAACGAGTACGGGTGGGAGTACCCGTACTTACCTAGGGAGCTTTTATATGAAGTGGAAGTCTGTCGGGAGTGCTGGTACATTTTGTGTGGATGCACATTCAGGTCCCACATGCCCGCAGGTACCTCGCGTGTTCCCCCAAAGCCTCTCAACGGTTCAAGGACTGCAAGACAGAATGGATGCTGGGTCGGCACATCCACGCAGACAAGGTGTTAATTCGCCGCAAAGAAGGGGAGGATGTCGAATACCATGTAGAGACAATGGACCAGCACTTAAAACCCCTTGTCTTGCCGCACCCAAAGTTCTATTTGTAGGAGAAAAAAAAAGACTCCGTTCTTGCTTTGCCTTGTTGCTGCTGAACTTTCCGGGGTTGTTTCCCGGGAAAACCCAGTGACTGTGCCCGTGTTAATGGGTGTTTGTGCTCTCTGGAGGAATTGAAGGACTGTTGCCATTGTTTGTTCTTCATTCTTCCATCCCACAAAGTGATCATGGACTTTAGGGTAGTTAGAGCCAGGAAAAAAAAAGAGGATCTTCAACCAGTGCAGTTACCGCGGCACTGTCACCAGGTGGCAGTATTGCGCACCGATATTCACTGTTCACTCACACACTTATAGAAGGAAAGGATTTCTCTGCGGAGAAGTTTTTTCATTCTCACACGAACATATGTGTCAGGGATTTGTGTGCTTAACATTTATTTTCCCCTCTGCAGGAGAGCATCCCATCAAGACCACTGAGAATGGGGTGGGTCTTAGTCAGGATGGGTGGGGGAAGATGTTAATGCGAACATGTGATGCAAAATGTTGTTATGTGTTGTTTGTTTCCCTTCCCTCCCCTTTCATGTCAGGTTCAGGCACAGCTGTTTAGTTAGTTTTCAAAAAATGTTTTTGTATTTTTGAAATTGTTAGTCGGTTTCTGGATCAGGCTATGTTGGCCCCTTTTGGGCATGGTTTGCTCCAGACACTGGGGACCAGTGTCCAATAACCAGGGGAAGAGTGTAGCGGGCATATACTTTTAAATCTGGTGAAGACATCAGTGATGTCTTGTTCCCTGCGGCCCAGCAGGTGGCGCTGTCACTTTGGGCCGGGGTTGAACCATCGCTGCAGTGCCGTACCCTTTGTGACCTCTCGCAGCAGTTGTACGGCGGGGCGGGGAACCCGCTGTGCTTGCTGGGAGAGGGTATAAAGGGGGTGGACTTCTTCGCCACGAGCTTCGAGCCCCAGGCACCTTCAGCCTGAGGGCTGCTGTCCGCGGTCGGTGTCCAGGCGGCCTAGGCCTGAACACTTGGAGTTTGTGTTCCAACCCAGACACCTTCATTCTGGGGTGAGGTACTCAGCCGGAGGCCTGGGGCCCAGTACCTTCCGCTGGGTCCCGCGAGGGAGGGATTGTCCTAGGGGGCCCCAAGAGTGGGGCACCCGAATACAGAGGCGTAAGGGACCGGAGGAGGGACTCATCCGAAGATCTGGTGCAGCATATTGCCAGTGCCCGGTGAACCTCTGGAGACCGCCCGGAGGGATATCTTTCCCGAACAGGGGCCAAGTTCAGAGAGGAAGGTAGTTCACATTCTATGACCGGTGGCAGCGGTCCAACTATTCAACTCAGGTCAGTGGCAGAGATCTGCTATTAGGCCTGTGGCAGGGGCCTCAACAGTTCATCCGGTCGGTGGCAGCGACCAAAACTCACGGTCGGTGGCAGGGACCGTGCGCCAGGCCTATTCGCTAGTGAAGGAATAGGAGAGTTCATTTGTGCCTGGACCTACTCGTACCCACACCCTGTTTGTCTGCTACTAAAAGTTCAACTGATTGTGTTCAACCCGAAAACAGAGAAATAAAGGAGTGTTGGACTTTTGTTTGGTGTGGGACTCTATTATTGGCAGACACATCTCCATGAAACAACTGAGGCTTCGTACGCAGTGAACAGACCCGGAGGTAATTCAACTGACTTGCTCAACCCTCATACACATACGAGGGGAGAGTTTGGCGTAGTGTTCCTGTACTCTCGTCTGTCAGGTACCCCTAGACACCAGCCACTCAAACGAGAAGAAACCGAGAGGGAGGGCGAAGGGGATAGGCCGCTACACTTTTATTAGCACAGCTTTCACAATTTAGTTCCTATTTGATGTCTTGATTGACTCACAGCTCCCCTTGTGTGTTCATTGACATGTTATCGTATACTTCAGAATCAGTTTGGAGGAGGGTGTTGTGCAGCTGGGACTTGGAGAGGCAATACTGTATATAGCACCCACTGTGTCATTTTGGTGTGTCCACAGTGTGGAGTGTACATAGACAAAAAGGATACACTCTGGTTTGAGAAAGGTAGGCTAAGCCAAGTGAAAGTTTCCTATTAAATAGGTTTAGCTCAAGGAAAGTCCTACAAATACCTAGAATTTGGGATAGGACCCTGTACTATACTGCCAGCACAGCAACTTTTTTGGAAAGCCTCATTCAGCAACCTCAAGGGTACTTTTTAGAGAAGCAATCCTCAAGCATGCTAATGTATGTAAGTCTCGCATTGTTGTACAAGATTGCGGCAGGTGTGTAAGCACCTTACTGTCCATTATGCAACTTTGGGAAAGCAAACACATTAGGGGAGATTTACTAAAATTCGGGCACACAGAATCTATTGCAGCTGTGCATAGTAACTAATCAGCTTCTACCTTCAGTTCGTTCAATTAAAGTGATACCAAACACACACTGTTTAATGTACATGATCCCTTCTCTTTCTGTATATGGATGATGGCATTGTAAATTATTTTAATAAAAAAAAATTAAAACTCTAAGTACCTTTTTCCTAATTGATATACAGCTGTCACATGATCCATCTTTTCCCCAGCCTGTCTGCAGGGAAACATGCGCAGGAGTAGCTTATAGTCCTCTGCTGCTGGTCACATGTTAAAAAAAAAAACAGCCTTTGGTATTACTGAGTAAAAATAAATAATAATATCAATAAACTGTTTTACATTGTCATACAAATATACATTAGAAATCAAAGGGTTATTATTTTTTGGCAATAACATGGTGTGGACAAATTTCTGCCAGTCACAGGCTGAGTCAATTCTCTCCAGCCCGTGTCTTAGAATAAGAGGGAGGTGAAGCCTCCATCAGTCTACATCAGTCTACATGTAATATCCCGCCTCTATTGTGTTTAGCTGGTTAGTGGGCATGGAGGAGGAGGGAGGGAGTGGGCTGTCATTTACCACTGTGTATACACCCCACATGTGTGACTCTATAGTAACATGGGCTGCTCAGATGTGATAGGAAGGAAATGCTCAGCATTGAATCTCACTGAAAACTTAGCATGTGCAGAGCTGCGGTCACTGCGCGGAAAAATCCCTAACTGCAGTGGAGACATGGACAGGAGGGGGAGACAGAAAACTGTAGGATCAACTAGGTTTTTTGCAGAATACAGAACATTATTCCCATAGTAAATTAGTGAGTATGTTTAACAGCATGTAATACTGCATTTATTGATAGTTTTTAATGATGTGGGTCTAATGACACTTTACAGTGATACTAAAGTCTTGTTTTTGTTTTGTTTTTTAGTTAAAAATACAGTAACAAACATGTTATACTTCCTGCCGTGTAATAGTTTTGCACAGAGCAGCCCAGATCCTCCTCTTCTCAGGTCCCCCTTCCGTGCTCCTGGCACTTCCCTCCTGGTTAGTGCCCCCACAGCAAGCAGTTTGCTATGGGGGCAACCGTGCCGAGCCACAGCTCCCTGGGTCCATTCAGATACGGAGCCTCAGCCTGGGCCCTATCCCCTTTCTCTCCTCATTGGCTGACTGACTTTGATTGACAGCAGCGGGAACCAATGGCGCAACGCTGCTGTTTCAGTCAATGAGGAGGGGAGTCCCGGGAAGTCGAGACTAGGGATGAGCTCGGTGTTTGAGTCGAACATAGGTTTGACTCGAACATCGGCTGTTCGCGCGTTCGGCGAACAACGAACGATTTGGGCCGTTCGCGCCAAATTCGAGTGACGCGAACGGCCCACAATACACTTCGCCATCCCAGTGTAATCCCGGCGCTGTGATTGGCCAAGCATGCACTGTGACCCTGCATGCTTGGCCAATCACAGCGCCGGCAGCGAGGAGAGCAATGATTGGCCACAGGCAGGATGCCTGTGGCCAATTATAGCTGAGAGGGTTTAGTACACGCCCCACACTATAAAAGGCCGCCAGCGCGGCGGCCTTGTGTAGTGTGTTCCGGAGAAGGGAAAGTGAAGGATAGGCAGGGACAGTGTCAAATCTTGTCAAATCTATTCTTTGCTAAACCTTGTGTGTAGGGACAGAGAAGGATAGGCAGGGAGAGTGTCAGTGTCATATTCTTTGCTAAACCTTGTGTGTAGGGAGAGAGAAGGATAGGCAGGGAGAGTGTCAGTGTCATATACTTTGATAAACCTTGTGTGCAGGGAGAGAGAAGGATAGGCAGGGGACAGTGTCAGTGTCATATTCTTTGCTAAACCTTGTGTGCAGGGAGAGAGAAGGATAGGCAGGGAGAGTGTCAGTGTCATATACTTTGATAAACCTTGTGTGCAGGGAGAGAGAAGGATAGGCAGGGGACAGTGTCAGTGTCATTGTTGCTAAGCCTCCTGCACATTATACACCTGAAGTTAGCCCGTATTGCTGCTTTTTCCTGGTGTGTTACACCAACAGGATTTTGCAGCACTTACAGCGGGCGGAGTGTACCTTCTGACCATATTACACCTTAACTTAGCCTGTATTGCTGCTTTTTCCTGGTGTGTTACACCAACAGGATTTTGCAGCACTTACAGCGGGCGGAGTGTGCCTCCTGACCATATTACACCTTAACTTAGCCTGTATTGCTGCTTTTCCCATTTCCCTGCAGGCCATTAGAATGTCTGGAAGGCAAACCAGGTGAGGCAGACAGTCAGGAGCCAAAAAAAGAGGGCAAGCAGGCTCTGTGTCTAGAGACAACAGTGCTGGTCATGGACGCGGTGCATCGCCATCAGCACGTGGCCATGGGACACGCTTGTCCTTCTTTTCGGCAGCTGGACGTGTTGAGCCGCATCATGCCGAAGACTTGGTAGAGTGGATGACCAAGCCCTCCTCATCCTCCTCATCCTCTCTCACCCAGGCTCAGGGTACTGGCAAAGCAGCTGCCAAAGCGTCCTCTTCTCTGGTATCAATGTCATCATCAGTCACTCCTTCCCTAGACCAACCATGTCCTCCTGAGGAGTCCCCCGAACTGTTTGAGCACAGTGTTGGGTACATGCTCCAGGAGGATGCCCAGCGTTTCGAAGGGTCTGATGATGATACCCAGGTAGAGGAAGGCAGTAGCGTGAGAGCAGAGAGAGGGGATGCTCAAGAAGGACACCAATCTGGCAGTCATGTTCCAGCAGCTGCAGCATACTGCCAGATTGGCTCCAGTGATGAGGAGGGAGGGGATGATGAGGTCACTGACTCCACGTGTGTGCCTAATAGGAGAGAGGAGGAGGAGGAGGATGAGGAGGAGGCACATCTCCAATGAGGCAGGATGCCCTCGGGGGGCCAGCGTAAGGGCAGCACACCGACGGAATCACACCGCAGAGCTCCGCCTGTGCAAGGCGCTGCCTCTGCCCGTTATTCAAAAAGTTCTTTGGTGTGGGCCTTTTTTGAGTCGAGTGCATCAGATCGCACAGCTGCTGTTTGCAACATATGTCTCAAGCGTATATCGCGTGGCCAAAACATCACCCGCTTGGGCACCACATGCTTGACCAGACATATGTTGACCTGCCATGCAGCTCGTTGGCAAGCCTACCTTAAAGACCCACACCAAAGAACAAAGCTGACCTCTTCTTGCACCGCATCAGCTGGGATCTCCAACCCCACTATACCTTCAGTCCTCTCTGAAACCTGCTCTGAGATGAATGAAGGTGTAGAATTAGGTGTGTCACAGCCAAGTACTTGCAGGCACTCTGCTAGCAGTACACCAACGTCCGATTCTAGCAGGCAAATTTCCCTGCCCCAGCTGCTGGACCGTTGAAAGAAGTTCACTCCCAGCCATCCACATGCCCAGCGGTTGAATGCTAGCTTGGCTAAATTGCTAGCGCTTCAACTGCTGCCTTTTCAGTTGGTAGACTCGGCCCTTAACCTGGTGGTGCAGCGGTTCTTGGGCAGGTACCCGGGCTTACAGGATGTCCTGAGGCAGGCCAGGAAAGTCTGTGTGCATTTCCGCAGATCTTATAATGCCAGTGCTCGCCTGGCTGAGCTGCAAAAGGAGTTGAACCTGCCCAAGAACCGCCTTATATGTGACATGCCCACCAGGTGGAACTCAACGTTGGCCATGCTGCAGCGGCTGCACACGCAGCAGAGGGCCATCAATGAGTACCTGTGCGACTACGGCACCAGGACAGGGTCAGGGGAGCTCGGTTTTTTTTCACCACGCCAGTGGGGCATGATCAGGGATGCATGCACTGTCCTGGCACCATTTGAGGAGGCCACGAGGATGGTGAGCAGTGACAGTGCATGCATCAGTGACACTGTACCTCTTGTCCACCTGTTGGAACATACGCTGCGTGGAATAATGGACAGGGCACTTGAGGCAGAACAGAGGCAGGAAGAGGAGGACTTCCTTGCCTCTGAAGGCCCCCTTTACCCAGACAGTGTTCCTTCTGTCCCACCCATCGCACAGGAAGAAGAGGAGGAGGAGGAGGAGAAGGAGGAGGATTGTGTCAGCATGGAGGTGGAGCCTGGCACTCAGCATCATCAGCAGTCTTTTAGGGATGATTTACAGTCCCAAGAAACCAGTGGACTTGTACGTGGCTGGGAGGAGGTGGCTGCGGATCATGTCGTCCTTAGTGACCCAGAGGACTCCGGACTGAATGCCTCAGCTAACCTACGCTGCATGGCCTCCCTGATCCTGCAAAGTCTGCGGAAGATCCTCGTATTCTTCGGATCAAGGAGAGGGACCATTACTGGCTGGCCACTCTCCTTGATCCACGGTACAAGGGTAAGGTTGCGGACCTTATGTTACCGTCGCAGAGGGAGCAGAGGATGAGACAACTCCGGGAGGCCTTGCAGAAAGGTCTGTGCAACGCGTTCCCAGAGACTGGGAGGTTACAAACTCCTGGTCCTGGACAACGAGTTGCTGAGGCTTCGGTCAGTCAAAGAAGGAGCGGTGGGGAAGGTGGCCGTCTGACCGAAGCGTTAAGACAATTCTTTAGTCCACAGCCCCAAGGTATGATCGGTTCCAGCAACCATCGCCAGCGTCTGATATACATGGTGCAGGAATACCTAGGGGCAAGGTCAGATTTGGACACCTTCCCCACCGAAAATCCTCTGGCTTACTGGGTCTTGAGGATGGATCACTGGCCAGAGCTTGCACAGTATGCAATTGAGCTACTGGCCTGTCCTGCATCCAGCGTTCTTTCAGAACGCACATTCAGTGCTGCTGGAGGATTTGTCACGGATCACAGGGTGCGCCTGTCCACCGACTCTGTTGATCGACTGACCTTCATAAAGATGAACCAGTCTTGGATCACCACCAGCTACCAAACACCTGAAGCTGATATAACAGACTAATTTTTTTTCAAATGTCTCATCCCTTCAAGACTGATGCTGATGCTGAGAGACTGTCCTGTTATGTTGACTGACTATCCTCCCCCTCCTCAATGATCCGATTGACGATGATAGCTTGGAAGAACATTTTTGTTTCTGGGTGCCGCCACCAGTGGCTAAGGCCCAATTTTTCAACCCCTGTTTAACAGGGGTGTGTTATTACAATTTTTTATGCAATGCTTTGCAGCAGGGCTCATTCCTGCACTCCAACTAGAGTATCTGGGAGTGGTTGCAGTGTCGTGGCACCAGCACCAGTGGCTAAGGCCCAATTTTTCAGCCCCTGTTTAACAGGGGCGTGTAATTACAATTTTTGATGCAATACTTTGCAACAGGGCTTATTGCTGTGCTCCAAGTACAGTATCTGTGAGGGGTTGCAGTGTTGTGGCACCAGTGCCTAAGGCTCAATTTTTCTGCCCCTGTTTAACAGGGGCATGTAATTACAATTCTTGATCTAATAATTCACAGCAGGGCCCATGCCTGCGCCCACCAAGACTAACTGTGAGGCCTTACAGTGTTGTGTCAACACCACCACCACCACCACCAAAGGCCCAATTTTTCAGCCCCTGTTCAACAGGGGCATGCAATTACAATTCTTGATCTAATAATTCACAGCAGGGCCCATTCATGCGCCCACCAAGAGTAACTGTGAGGGCTCACAGTGTTGTGGCAACACCAACATGTAAGGGGCAAATTTCAGCTGAGTATATACGGCAGGCCCCTACTTTCAAACATCCAACTTACAAACGACTCCTCCTTGCAAACGGAAGGATACAACAGGAAGTGAGAGGAAATCTACCCCTAGGAAGGCAAATTCTCTCCTGTAAGAGTTAATATGGGAAAAAAAGTGTCTCCTCTCCACTGATTCTTTATCACCAATTCTTGTTTCAATAAAAATCCCAAATTTTCAAAAAACATTTGTCATTAGGACGGAAAGTGAGGTGAACTGTTCTGAACAGGTGCACACTGCACAGACAGCAAAACAAATGTTACAGGGGTGATAACCCTTCCCCTTTCCAAAAAGCTTAAAAATATATTTTTTGGCTGGAGCTACACTTAAACAATGTACCTGTTCAAAATTACAAACAGATTCTACATAAGAACAAACCTACAGTCCCTGTCTGTCTACGGCTGTTCAGAGTATATAGGGCCTTTTTTATTTTGTGTGCGGGGTTCCCCTTAATATCCATACAAGACCCAAAGGGGCTGGTAATGGGCTGGGGTAGGGGGGGTGTGTGATGGGGTAGCTATGCCATTTTTCTTAAAGATTTTCATCCATATTACCGGGACCAGACATTACATTAAAGCCGCAAGCAGTTTTAAATGGCTTTTTTTCCTTTAGAAATGTAATTTTGTGCAGGGACAGTTCTAAACACCAGAAACACGTGGCACTTCACAGGCATACTTTAGACACCCCCCAGGTACGATATTTAAAGGAATATTTGACTTTTTTTTTCACTTTATGCATCATTAAAATTACTGCTCCCGAAAAACGGACGTTTTTAAAACTTCTTTTTGCATTGATACATGTCCCCTGGTGCAGAACCCGGGTTCCCAAACCCTTTTTAGGACAATAACATGCATAATAGTCGTTATAATTAGCACTTTAGATTTCGAACGTTCGCATCCATTGTATTTAATAGGGTTCTAAAGTTCGTGCGAACTTTCGGTCCGTTCGCGGGTTCTGGTGCGAACCGAACCCGGGGGTGTTCGGCTCATCACTAGTCGAGAGAATCCTGCAACATCGCTGGATCTAGATAGACCTCAGGTATGTATTAGGAGGGGCTGAGCCACACAGAAGGCTTTTTATCTTAATGCAGAGAATGCATTAAGATAAAAAAATCTTCTGCCTTTACAACCCCTTTAAGCTTTGACAATAAAACCTAGAAGCTGATTGGTTACCATGCACAGCTGCACCAGATTCTGTGTGCATCAGTTTTAATAAATCTTCCCCAATCCCCATTCTTTCAACTACTGACTCTTTGTTACATAAACAAGAACATTTAAGGATATTCTCCCCCGTTTCCTTTAAAACCACTTCAATACCAGGCAATACCCCCTTCCTGCCCATGCCTATTTTCAGCTTTCTGCGCTGTCGCTGTTTAAATGACAATTGCGCGGCCATGCTACACTGTATCCAAATATATTTATTTTATAATTTTGTTCCCACAAATAGAGCTTTCTTTTGGTGGTATTTGATCACCTCTGCGGTTTTTATTTTTTGCTAAACAAATAAAAAAAGACCGAAAAATTTGAAAAAAATATGTTTTTCTTTTGTTTCTGTTATAAAATTTTGTAAATAAGTACGTTTTCTACTTCACTGATGGGCACTTATAAGGCAGCACTGACGGGCACTGATGAGGTGGCCCCAATGAGGTGGCACTGATGGGCACTGATATGCGGCACTGATATGCGGCACTGATGGGCACTGGTAGGCGGTATTGATGGATGGCACTGATATGCAGCACTGATGGGCATTGATAGGTGGCACTTATGGCCATCATGGGTGGCACTGATGGGCACTGATAGGCGACATTGATGGGCACTGAAAGGCTGCAATGATGGGTACTTATGGGTGGCACTGATAGGTGACACTGATGGGCACTGAAAGGCTGCAATGATGGGTACTTATGGGTGGCACTGATAGGCGGCACTGCTGGGCACTGATGGGCATTGATACATGGCACTGATGGGCACTGATATGCGGCACTGATATGCATCCCTGGGGGCACTGGCACTTGTAGGCATTGTGGGTGGGCACTGATTGGCAGCTGCCTGGGCATTGATTGGCAGCTGCCTTGGCACAGATTGGCATTTCCCTGGTGGTCTAGGGGGGCAAACCTGGTGGTCCAGTGTGGATGGCCATCCCTGGTGGTCCTGGCGGCATGCTGGTGGTCCTGGGACGGGCATCCGAGGGGGGGCTGCGCTGATAAACAATCAGCACAGACCCCCCTGTCAGGAGAGCAGCCGATCAGCTCTCCTCTACTCGCGTCTGTCAGACGCAAGTGAGGAAAAGCCGATTAGCAGCTCTTCCTGTTTACATCATGATTGGACACGGCTAATCACGTGGTAAAAAGCCTCTGTCGGACTGACACACCGCGTCACCGATCGCCGCGATGCGCACCCCCACGGGTGCGCAGCGGCTGCTATCCTGCTGTACGTCATATGATGTCCATGACTAGTCCTACCCACAAGTTTCCCTTACTGACTAAGATACAGGAAGAGGTTCCCTAACTGAGTCTTGAGGGCAACCAGGTAGTAGTGGATACACAGAGTTCCAGGGTATAGGATTACTCTAAGCAGAAAATCCTATCCACAGACCCCTACCTGAACATGTGGTGGGGTACCCAGTCCATCCCAGTCCCTTTATTTCTGTACTGGTGTCTTGTCTTGTTCTGGTCTGGTCTCCTGTCTTGAGCCTTGACTTCAGATACTAGCTGTGTTTATGAAGGTTACCCTCGTTGTCCTCAATTGAACTCCCTCAGAAAGACCTTGGAGTCTCCCTCTTTCCTTGCCTTGACTGGCCCCTCAATACCATTTTTTCCAAACACTATATAAGGCTATAGACACTATAACTCTCTTGCTTTAATGAATGTACATAATACAAACTACAATGGGAAAAAAGAAAATATTAATGAAATTACTTTGATTGAACTAATTTTGTGGATGCGGTTTCCTCTCAAATGTAAAAAAAAAAAAAAAAAAAGAATTTCTTGCTGAACCCTTATTAAGAATTATAAAATAAAAGAAAGCTAAAATGATTCATAGTAAGCAAATCAAAGTTTAAATAATAAGTGAATATATCTCAGCCTTGCCAGGACTTAGGTTTCATTAATTCCTATTGGCGTAAACAGGAAACAAGAATAATTTTAGGCAATTGGAACCAGAGTTTTGCATATTTCATTGTTTCCATGGAGTTGAAGAGTCACATGTCTACAACTCCATACTAAGATGAAAGATTTATAGACCTATTACTAATATTAAAGAAAACATAGAATAAAAACAACTAATACAATCCAGTTCAACTCCCCACTGCTGTGAGCGAAATGACACATATCCAAAACAGTCGTTTGTCTTTGTACAAAATTCAAGTGTAAACTTTTTGTCTTATTTCTTCTGGCCTGGCCTCCCACACACAGGGCTGCCATGTCTGAAGACAGCTGTGCGCTTTGAAACACAACATTTATTAAATGCTTATGCCCGGGGGAAGACAGGTCACCACTTTTAAGTTTTAAACTATTTTTGTGCTCCACCTAATCCTCACATTGCCCTCTTTATTTTAACTGAAAGGACACTTGTAGCAAACAAAATATAAGTGTTTTCAAGCAGTTACAATGACTGGCCTACCTGCAAAGTATTTCCTCTTCCTTCTTTTCCACACCTTGGTTTTGTCAATATCCCATTTCATTGGTGTTACCATAGAGCAGCTGTTCTAAATCAAGGTTTATTGGAATCCTAGGATTCCTTCAGAGGTTGCTAGGAGTTTCTTAAGCTGTTGCTGTTTATCACGTATTTAGTAGCAGGGCCTGAAATGATAAGAAAGGCCAATCTTACACCTCTGACTCTGGGCCCCTGGTAGTGTGAACAGAAGGTGCAGGAGTGCAGAGTTTCACGAGTGCCTGTAGGTCTTGCCATTAGCAGGCAGGAGAGGTCTTCAGTAGTCTTGAGCGAACCAGGCGGGCTGGCAGACATCTGGAGAATGGCAGACTGAAGCAGGCTGGTATTGGCAACGGCGGGCAGGTGAAGCATGCACTGGTAGCAGACTGTGGCACAGCAGGATGTGTCAGGAAGCAAAGTCAGGCAAGCCAGGTCATATACTGGCTGGACGGATCAGGTACAGAGGAGCAGGCGATAGTGTGGTCTGGGTACAAGCCGGGTCAGGACCCAATCGCTGGAAAAGAAGCAAATGGAGCAGACAGAAGTGGAGGTCAAGGACAAGCTGGGGTCGGTACAGGCGGAGTGTACAGAGTGGTCAGACAAGCTGGGTCAGCAACTGGAATCAGGATAGCAGGAACACAGGATGCAGGGAAGGATGAAAGACAAAGCAGTACTGATCCTAAGCACTGGCTGAGTTTAAATATCCCATTTGGCGGCAACATCTGTCACAGGTGCACGTGTGCATTGGCACGCACGAGCATGTGCGACGACTCGTGTGTGCGCATGAGTATGTGCATGCACATATGCATTAGCCAGTTCCCAATTCTTGCGAGCACAAAAGGGAACATGTTTTAGCTTGTGCACAGAAGGCCTTTCCTTACACTGTTTGACCTCCCAGATGGTACCTGCATAGATTTAGCGCCAACGCTCCAGACTTTTTTTCTCAGAGAATAGGTGCAGGTACTCCCCACTTCTGAGTCACCCCTTGTCTCCGCCCTCTACCCATCACCCAGTATCACCCCTTTTAGAGAATACAGAACCAAGTATAATTTTGTGCTGCTAAGAAATTGGTATAGAATTTGATAATGATAAAAAGAAAAGCGGTAAAATAAATGCCCTGCAGCCAGCAACAATAGACTCCCCCCTCAGCAACAATACACCCCCTACCCAGCAACATTAGATCCCCTCTCAGCAACAATAGATCCCCAGCAACAATAAATCTCCCAGCAGCCAGCATCAGTTCATCCCTCCCTCAATAGTAGATCTATACCAGCAACAATAGACCCCCACCAGCAACAATAGCCTTTCACCAGCAACAATAGATCTTCCCCAGGGACCATAGATTCCCCAGCAGTCAGCATCAATAGACCCTAGAGTAAACCCCACCACACCTTGCTATTTCATTCATTCAGTGCTGGAGGTGCCCGAACTGCGTTCCTGCTGAAAAAAAGCCCTGCCAACGCTATATGGCAAAACAAGCAGCATGAAACAATTATCTCTTTAATTGTAAAGCCCCGTACACACGATCGGATAACCTATGGATTTTCGTCCGATGGATTTGTCCATCGGAAATCCGATGAAACTGTTTTTCATCAGCCTTGGCCACACACCATCAGTCAAAAAACCGACCGTTCCAAACGCGGTGACGTAAAACACTCCGATGAGCCGAGAAAAATGAAGTTTAATGCTTCTGAGCATGCGTTGACTTGATTCTGAGCATGCGTGAGGTTTTTAACTGATGGACTTGCCCATAGACGATCGGAAATTCCCATCGGTTTTTTATCCATCGGAAAATTTTAAAACAAGTTCTATTTTTTACAACCGATGGAAAAAAGACCGATGGGTACCATACACGATCGGTTGGTCTGATGAAAACCATCCATCGGACGGTTTTCATCAGTCAAACCGATCGTGTGTACGGGGCTTAAGAGTGGCATTCTGACCACCACCATAAGAGTTCCATTTATTTTCTACTGACCACCAATGTGAAGGACAATTTCCCCATAGAGTTCCAATTAACAGTTTTTTTTTTAAGGGTTCCCTAAAACCTAAAAAAATATTTATTTGTCTATTGTGGGGTTAAAAGGTTGAGAAACGCTGCTGTAGAGGGTGACACCGCTTTTTTTGATTTTGCAATTGTTTCTCTAGAATAGAGTTTCACCTCCAACTTCTTATATACAGTAGGTATAATGATGATTAAAAGGTAATTCGCCTCTACACATGTTTTTCGAAAAGGTCCCTATGCACCACAATGCTTAAAGTGGTTCTAAACCCTCATTTTTTTTTTTTACAAGTTGTAAGTGTCAGCGGTATAATTTATAGAAATTTACATAAAGAAAAAGAAAAAAAAACACAATACAGTTCACAACATGGAAATATACAGTAGAGCTCATAGGAGCCCTAATTAAATGTAATAATATACTTATGGATATTGACATCAATTGGCATAAAAAAATATTCAAATAGCATTGAAAATATAGATTAGGAAATTATTTCCATGTTTTTTAACATACGATCTAAAGGCTCTTCATGATTTACTTCCCTGTGACTTCTGTTCCCCTGAGTGCGCTCCCAGCCACTACGTCACATAGCTTTTAGGACTACATGTCCTGACATGCTTAGTGCTATCACGCATTCAATTCCGGGACCACATGCTCAAGGACGTGCCGAGTTTTGGGTTCCCATGTTAATCAAAGCACATGGGAGGCCATGCTTCAGCGTCCTCAGTGGCCGGGGTACCCATGCGTGTGGGCACAGCCAGCGTTCCTACACAAAGCTGTAGTCCCATAGATGTGAGCGTGCATACACGGGTGTCCCCATGAGACTGGCAATACAAAGGGGGCACTGATCAAAAGGACAGCCGGAAATGGGGAAAACGGACCCAGAAAACCACCACTTTGCAGTGAACATGAAGCAAAAGGTTAGACTCTTTATGTATTGCTATTATTGAGGAACAAAATTAGACTAAAAAACTTTCTTGATTGTGAAAAACAAAAAACAAAAAACAAAAACCTTAAAGTGCACCTTTGCACATGTTTCACAAAAAAGTCTCTATGCACCACAGTGTCCCCAATATCTTAAAATGCTCTTCTCCATTGCCCAAACAAATGCCAACCTCTTCCTCACCAATGCATCCTGCAATAGATGCCTGGCCCTGGAAATATATGAATTAACACTCCCTGCCTCCCTCCCTGCACAGTCCTCTCGCTCGCAGGTCAGCATTTTTTAAAGCGTGGGCAGGGAGGCAAACTATGGGAGACTATCCATCATTTCATATAGAAATAAGACATTTTTATGTCTTGTGCAGTGCAATTCCAGACCGATACACAGTATATAAAAATGAATGAAGTTAAGTATTCATTAGAGAATAGTTAAATCAATTTTTCGAGCGCAAGTAGTGCAAGTGGCTGAATCTGACTCGCCATTAACATCTAATCCTCTTTAGCACTACCCCTGCATGAGCTGCTGGTAACTTGTTCTCCTACTTCTGCACAGCCAGGCAACACACATTCTCCGCTTGCATCCAAACACAAGATGTCAGTCCCTTGGCTTTGTTTTTATGTTTTATTAGGGGTAACAACTTGGGGTGAAGGGAAATATGGGATGCCCAACTTGAATCAAAGAACATAAAACAGGGACAACTTCCCCCTATGTAAAAGGTCTGGAACTGTCCTCTTTTCCGGACACTGACAGTCTCTGAAGATAAAATGCAAAACCCCTTTAAGGACTAGGAACCCTCAGTCCCTTAGAAAGTAGCACAAAATGTTGAAGGCTGCATACCGGAGTAACTCCCACTCCACTGTAGACACTGATCCTAGCTCCACTATCTGCAGGAACTACCAGCCCACCTGGCTGCTTCTTCATGAGCCCACCCAGCTTCTCCCGAAGATCTCCCAGGACAAGGGAAAAGAAACATTAAGCACAACGCTGTCTTCCAGAATGGCTTGCCACACATGGGAGTCTTGTCCCTTTTGAATCCCTAGGTGTGCTGATGAACTCACACTGTCCTCCTTGCTCGTACTGCTTCTTAGGCAAGATTCCTTTCAAACCACACTGCTGTCAGGATCCTCCCAAGCCAGCCTGAGCCCCAGCCTGAGGCAGAACCCCCCAGACCAGGGTCTCCCCTCTAAGGCCACCGACACTCTCCTCCACACTCCATCTTCCTCCCGACCCCCTTCCTGGCTTGACTCATCCATATTTAAGGGCTGGCTCAGCCATCTTGCCAAGTCAAGTCCACTTACTGGGGAATGGCCAAGTTCCCCTAAGTATGCAGATCAACCCTCCTGGCTTCTGCCCACTTACTTCTAGAAATTTCTCCAAACCTCCAGAAGCAGGGGGAGGCACCAGAGACCTTTCTGTATGAGTCCTCCAGCCTGACCTGCAATAAATGTCCCAGAATCAAGACTCATTTTACCATGAGCCAATAGGTTTGCCTGTACTAAGAGGGTGCTACACCTCTATACAGATTCTCTCTGTGAGAGGGACGAGGCAGCAATACCACACAAATAGGCTCTGTTCCATGCACTTGTGCTGAGTCTGACAGGCTGAAAGAGCAGAGTGAGCAGAGAGGTGTGCAGCCACTGCTCCTTTACTGTCCAAACAGGCTGGGAGCATGGAAGTGACCAAGCTTTATTGCTTAACTGCAGCAGAGAAAAGGCAGGCCATTAGCCTTGCAGTGTTGTCTGGAAGGGCTGTGTAAATTTCAGGACTGGATGGACAAAAATATAAACCCTTTATTGGGTAAAACAACTCTCTTTTATGTATTACAGCAGATTATTTAGCTGTATTCTGGAGTTTAGCTATAAAATATCTGTTGTGAAAATTCCCACATATGAAGCACTCATTAGAATCTGGTTAAGCATGCCTGGCATGAGTTGAATGGCTGGATACGTGTAAATGTGATTAATTGCATGGTCTTCCCATCTGATCAATTCTAAGCAGCCTTTACTGAAGTAGGTAGTTGAGCTTTCCTTCATTTACAACCCACTCTGTTAGCGTAAACAGCACATTGCTTTATGAGGAACATATTGCAGATCCTGGCAGCCCTTCTTGTTTATGTGTGATGTCACTTTTCATATTACAAAACCATCTCTTGGGCTTAATATCACTATTGTAGCTATTGTTACCATTGTATTATTGCTGGAAGAGCCACACTGGGCTCTGTTGATGAAAGATAAAACCATTTCGGTTTCTAGATTGGAGGACCACTACCCCTCCCAGGCTGGCTACAGCAATAAGGATTTCAATAATTTCACAGTGATAATTAATAAAGCTTGAAGAGTAGTTACAAAAGTCAGAAATGACAAATGAGGAAAACAAATGTATTCTCTTATGGACTCATACAAGTTATTGCTTGCTCGCCAATTTTCCTTTTTATAATCAGATAGTTGATACCATGCTATATGGTCAAACGTTTGCAGACACTTGACTTACACCTTTTATGAGCTTGTTGAACATCCTATTTAAAATCCACAGGCATTAATATGGAATTGCCTTCCTTTTTTGCCTCTACTCTTCTGGGAAGGCTTTCCACAACATTTTGGAATGCAACTTGTGGGAATTTGTGTCCATTCAGTCAAAAGAGCATTTGTGAGGTCAGATACTAGAAGATCTGGCTTGCAAAAGCATTCCAATTCATCCCAAAAGTGTTTATTAGGGATGAGTTTGTGGGCAGGTTGAAACAGTTAGTTAGGTGCTGTCCTGGCCCGGAAGGTGGGAGTTAATTTAATGTCCGGTTTCTTGATTTTCTTGGTGGGTCATGCTCTGGGTCCGGCCCACTTGTCCTGTATCATATAAATTGGGATGGCAGTTTGGAGCAGAGAGGTCCCCCAGGGATAGTTGGGGAACAGAGAATCCCGGAGAGTTCAATAGAGTTCAGTGCAGCCATGAGTTGCAAAGGGGAGGGGATGAGGATGGAAGATGAGACCTGTAGGAGTAGGAGAATGTCGCTCACTACAGCCCACATGTAGAGACTTCTAACTTGGGATTCGCCCTCAAGACACCAGAACTGCAGAGTACTTCTGAAGGACTATGACAACTGGAGAACACTTCTGGAGGTATGCTCGGGCAGCATACAAGCACTTAGTTATAGTTAGAGAATGAGGAAAGTATCATGCCTTACCCGTTGGACTGTGAAATGTCTGTTTTGCACTTTTTCTAAGTAAAGTATTGAACCGTTGTCCATGCCTTGTCTGAAGTTATTAAAGAGGTGTACCTCAAGTAAACCACACAGATACTGTTAACAAGTGGGTCTTAATACATTGGGGTATGACTATATCAGCATGGTGGAGTTGGAGAGTGGAGTAATGTGAAGGCACATGTGGTTACCTAGAGTAACAGAAGTTTAATAAGCGGCCTGCTAATAGAGTGTACCTGTTATAGGTGGATCGGCCTCTAGCAGCGAGGGAAATTTTGTCGACACTCCTTCCGCCAATGGTCTGTCTCTCATAGCAATGGGAGCGGATTGCGCCGCAGAGTTTCCCATCCTGTACAGAGGTATGGAGGGTCAAGAGTTAAGTTGAGTGCACGTGTGGAGCCTGTGCAGAGTGCATGGTGGGACCCACTCTGCTACTAGGGAATTGTAGTGGAAAACGCTGGACAGGTGGTTGTGGAAATTGGCTCGGCGTGTCCATCCAGAATGCAGGTTGCTGTGAGTGTGTGCATTGTTGCAGGGAACCAAGGTTTGACTGGAGAACAGTTGCAGTTGGTGCAGGTGTACATGGTGTACGTTTGTCTCTGGGAGTGGAGGTGTGCTGGGGGGTTGAGTCTTCCCCCACTGCAGCCTCAGCCTGCTTCCTAGGCATCAGTGAAGATGGCACAATGTAAAGGTACCCCATGTGTGTGTGTGTAAAGTGACCCTGTAACAAAGTGCCTAACATAGCTCAGAAAATCCATCCCCGGGATAGGCCTTCCATGTGACCCAGCACGTTGCACCCAATGAGTTAATGGGAAACATGGAGGAGGTGACAAACAATCACCACACTACTTAGTGTTTGGGCCGAACAATGACTGTGTGGACATTCCTCTGAAGGCTAAACATATATGGCAGCCTATCTCAAGCTTTTTAACACAGAGGAACCCTTGAAATAACTTTCCGGTCTTAGGGAACCTCTGCTAAAAATTTCTATATCTACAACTTCTGATACATTAGTGTGATGGTCAGTGAGAACAATGCTCCTTACACTTGTGGTCCTTGGGAAGAATTCCCCCCCTTACAGATAGCTAAAAAGATCAATGGTGTCAGTGGGAACTTATCTGAGAGGCAGGAATTGCTCATAAATTAATTAAAAGTGCTTGTGCATCACCAACAGAACAGTTGGCCGCTTACCAGACAAATTGATCCCACTTAAGGGATCATGTGCGCATAAACAGGATCACATCTAAGGGTTGGTTGTCAGCCAGGCCTCAGAAGGTTTAGGATGGATCCAAGCTCATGTCACTCACAGCGTGTTATAATAAAAGCAATGGAGAGGGCTTATAGTGCATTAGCGTATATATCATGATTTATTAAAAACTAAAATGCACTTACAAAACATCAGTAGTGCACACCCGCCTCCAGAATGGTCTGTGCGTGTTGATGTCACGCTACTGGCTCCTTGTCACGTACCTGGTCTGAGGCCGATTTGACGAGAAGGCTTCTCTTGTGGCTAAGTGGCAAGCACCCCTGAAAGGCAAGCCAGGGAATATGCAAAAGGTTAGTTAGGAGCAAGCCAGGGTCATACACGGTAGAGCAAGAGAAACAGAGTCCTTAGAGCAAGCCAGGGTCAAAACCAGGGATCAGGCAGCAGAGAAGTCCAGAGGCAAGCCGGGTCAGTACCGGATAATACAAGAATACAAGAAACACAGTAGCAAGGGGTACTGGTAGCTGAAGATCATCCAGCAAAGTTTAAGTGCAGCCACTGACCTTATATAGGGCGTTTGGCACCAGTTCTGGCAGCAGGTGTGCGTGAACGTGCGCATTTATATGCAAGCAAGCACGACCATTTAAAGTATTGGCAACTATGCCAGGTCTTCAGCACTTGCACATCTTTATTCTTCTGACTTCTTTTCAGCACCTGCTCATTCTTATTCTGAATAGCACCCTGACACTCCTACCCGACGCATTTCCCCTAAGAAAGCATCGACTTAGAGGTTAAATGATGCTCAATGCCAGACTGAGGACATAAAAATAAAAGTATTGTGGGAGGGAGCTTTGGATTAAGGGTGAATATTTCAGCAAAATCTGTTTTTGTATGGAGTTCTGTTTTAAATAAAATGTTATTTCTTTTCCTTTGTTTACAGAATATTAAGCCTTTAAGTAGCTGCTGTTTTTAAGCTAGCCGTTATGTCACAGCCCCTCAGGACCCATCCTAGCTGTCTTCTAAGGATATCTATGGCTGTTTTACATCAGTCTACTCTCCGATGTTGAGATTGTCTCGCTTGGGGATTATTTTCTGGGACATATGAAGGATAGACACGGCTTGAAAACTGTTTACAAGAGCAAACACTTCACAATGGGAGACCGAGACCACCTAATCGGGATGAACCAATGTAGTTCGGTGTAACAGTGCCCTGAAATCCAAGTGAAATAGAGTTTCTAGAAATTCTGTTGGCTTGCATATTTTGCCTCTGCAGACAATTTGTTAGATTAATAAACACATGCATGTTTAACAAACTTCCCAGAATGGGGCCTCTGAGTATTATTTCTATGCAATTTGATGATACCAAATTACTGGACAATAGATTTGTTATGATGACGGTTTCTGTTGTAAACTGGAATCTTTGCTGCTTATGATGTTTATACCATTTTCATAGATATTAGGTTTCTCCTTTTGTCATAAATGTCTGGGACTCAGGTTTGATTCCACAAACTATTTTCCTCTTCATAGATGACAAGATAATATCCAGGTCTGGTAGAACAGGAGAGGAAAACAAGGAGTTTAATGCCAAAAGGTTGTCTCCTGGGCACTGGCTAAATGGACAGAAAGGATTGATGGCCAAGAATTGGAACACAACTACAGACCTAGGGTGAGTCAACGGGACATGGAAGAGTGCCCTGTAACATGCAGGTTTTGGCAACTTTGTCCATAGTTCATAGAACCTCATGGGAGTCTTTACATTTTGGTGATTTCACTTTTGTACACGGTCTCCTGAAACATTTTCATATGGACATAATCAGTACCATGTTAGTGTCAGGGAAATCGTATGCATAATCGTGCAAGATGTGCACTCGCTCATAATAATTCTCGAGTGACAACTAGACATGCCCTAACTCGCATGCGTGCCCATGCACGTGCACATGCGCATTAGCGTTAGCGTGCGTGAATACTTGGCACTCACTTGCCTATTTAAAGTGGCTCCAGAGACCAGAAGAATGCTGAGGTGAACAATCCTGTGTTTGTTACTGTGTATACCCGGCATGTTTGACTCTGCTCATTATACCTTGTTGCTGACCCAGCTTGTGACCCGACTCTGCCTTTTGTCTACTGTCCCGGTGCCTTCTCTGCTCACCTGATACCGACCCTGGCTTAGCCCAGACTCTGCTCTAGATCCAATTCTGTATCTCTGCTGCTTGGCCATTGCCAACTTCTGCCTGCCTGACCACCCAAGATCCTGCATCCACCTGCTCACCAGCTTGGTTGCTGCCTGCTGTTCTGCATCTGCTGCTGTGTACCTACACCTGCCAGTCCACCAGTCTGCCTGCTGTCCTGCACCTGCTGCCATGTATCAGCATTGGTCAGTCCACGAGTCTGCCTGCTGCTTCTCACCTGCTGCAAGTACCTTCCGTCTAGGATCTCCAACCTGCCACCCGTGCCACTCCCTGCTCGATTATAGCCTGTCACCCCCTTCAGGTGAAACAGGACAGGTGGCGTAAGGGAAAGCCCTCCCATCTGCTCAGCCTCAACAGGGTACGTGACAGTTAGCCACTAATTATTACAGATAGTTTTTAGTTTAGATAAAGATGCCCTAAAATCCTTCTTAAGGTCTGTATAAAGACAAAAGCTTTCATCTTTAATTATTAAGTTTAGTAACTCCCCGAGCTGTCATCAGTCATTTAAGGGAAGGAACGGGGATAGTAATATAGTAATGACATCATTGACCAATTATGGCCATAGCCATATTTGGTCAATGCCACTGCCCAAATATAACCATGTTGCCATTTTTGGGCATTGTAACTGCTTTCCCCATCCCTTTGTGGCCAGGGATTACTGGTGATATCAGTGGTTCCCAGGGCTTCCTTAGCAACCACTGACAGGAGGATGTTGCTATATATAGAAGCCATAGAAATACTGCTTCTGTATATGATTTTTGTCTGCTGCTGAACAGGTGGCCAACTAGACCAAATGCCCAAATTCAGACTGAACCTAGGTTCGGACCAAACCATCGGCTCATTCCTATTCAGCAGATTTTAGTCTGAATAATGGCTGCGAGATACTTCATGACTAAAGGGAAGGTTCAAGTTTGCAGTGGTGACACAGGGTTTATCAATAATGCTGGCTCTTCAACCTTCTCCGAGCAGGCAAATTAAACAGATTGTTTGCCCAGTTTTGGAGAAAGTCAATAATTTAATGGCAGTGTTACTACCACCACTCAATGTAACAGCTTTCTGCTCAGGGTTCTTGTTGGTTGTTAGAATGCTGGCAGCCGTCTGCATCCTAGCAACCAGTGATGCATCCCCATAATTACCATATTTAAGCAATGATGTCAGCCATCATCCTGTCCCTTTTATGAATATTCAGCTGCCTGCTGGAAATCTATGAGTTGTGATGCGAGTCTGTCAGGTGAAGATCGTAGGCGATGATCGTTGTTTTTGTATTGTCTGGTTGAGGGGATCTGCGTTTATCCTAATTGATGATGGATGTACATAGTTGACAATGGATTTACAAGGTGTGACTTTTTTGTTTGTTTTTTCCAATTACGGACCTTATCACAGTGTGTGTGTATGTGTTTATTTACTGTACTTTGTATAACATAATTCCTTTTCGTTAATGAGTTACCAAGGATCTTACTTCCTTTTTTGCATGGTGGTTCCCCCTCACCAAGGACAAGGGTCTGATATGCATTTTGCCTGTTTTTTTTTTCCTTTCTAAATGAAATGATACTTTTGCTGTAGTACATCGAACAGAAGTAGCACTTCACATGTAAGTTTAGGTTTATTCTCAAGATTAATCTTCCACTGTTTTCAATGGAGTTCACAATTTGCAGATTTTCGGGGGTGTTAAATTAATGCACCTTTGAACTGGACTCAATGAAATTTGCCCATTACTCTTCGTGACGCTTAATACATCATTTTTTTTTCTATGTCACAAAATTTAAGGAAGTTTGGAAAGTCTTCTACTGAATTGCAAGTAGATTGGAGAAAGGTGTTTCCACATTACCATATTACTAGAATTCGTCAATTTATGATATGCATCGGCTTGCATTTGAGAACAGTGTGACGCGCTTCCAAGTTGCTTCATATGTGCATCTGACCTGCAGTTGACTTGCATGAACCTGTTTTTGCATTACTTGTGTAGCACCCCCTGACCCTTAAGGATAGAGGGACTCTCAAACCCTGTACACACGGCCGAGAATCTCGTCAGGGAAAAACCCGTTGTTTTTCCTGACGAGATTCTTGACAGGAATCTTGTCCCGGCCGAGTGTACACACGTACCTTTCAAAAGAACCGCCGTTCTTTTGAATGGCCCGAACGCGGTGACATCATCGACTACGACGAACGTGCGCTCGTCACATTCGATGCCGTCGCCGCTATCTTTCTACACCCTACCTATGCCTAGGAAGCTACCGCGCATGCGTCAAAGTCATTTCAAGCATGCGCGGGTTTCCACGGCGACAGGTAAGTGTACACACACTCGGGTTTCTCGTCGGGAAACAGGCCAAGGAGAATCCCGACGAGAAAAAAGAAAGCAGGTCTTCTTTTTTTCTCGTCGAGATTCTGGTCAGTTTTCCTGACGAGAAACCTGAAAGCCTCGTAGACACGGCCGGTTTTCTCGGCAAGAAAGCTCTGCAAGCAGTTTTCTTGTCGGTTCTTGCCGAGAAAACTGGCCGTGTGTACGCGGCTTCAGGGACAGGGCAGGCTAGGATTTAATTAAAAGTGTAATTTTCGGCCATAATGGAGCAATGTGTACAGATGGGCGCCAGTCACTTTTACATGCAATCAAAAGAAATTTATTGTCTCTCACTCAAAACTTCAGGAAGATCAGGACATCCATGGACTACCAGACTCCAGAATAGGAGAACAAAAGCACTTACAGTCTTCAAAGATGGAGGACCTCTAAGCTGACCTGACAGTCTGTGACCGTGTCTCCCGATTGCAAAGCACTCATTAAATTCATCTGCCAACACCCAGAGAGAACACCATACTCCAGTGAGGTCCAAGCCTCCGATCCAAGCTACTCTGGACCAGTGGTGGCTGCTGGGGCGGCCAGCGATGCGGCACTACCCCCCATCTGCCAGTCGGTCTGGCACTTACCCCATCTAGGTGGTGGGCAGTGGCTCCGGTTTCCTCAGCGAGGCAGGTGGATGGAGACGGACTGGGAGCAGTGGCTCCGGTGTCCTCAGCGTGGTAGGTGGCTGGCATCAGCGGCTCCGGTGTTCCAAGCATGGCTGGCAGCAGTGGCTCCGGTGTCCTCAGCATGACGGCGGGCTGGCAGCAGTGGCTCCGGTGTCCTCAGCATGGCGGATGGCTGGTGGTGGGCTGGGAGCAGTGGCTTTGTGTCCTTTCTTCAACAGCTTCCCCCGTGTGTGTCCTCTCTCCTCCTCTTAGGCCTCCAATAGGATCGTCTGACGTTTTGGCAGGGAGGAGATTTAGTGTGAAAATAGAGAATATTAATTCGCTATCCTCACACAACTGGGTGGGCTCGGAGCGCAGTGCTCTGCGCCAGAGCCCACCCTTTTTTGAAGCCTATTAGAGCCTCTGGCTCTAATCACGTGCTTCAAAAAACACTCCCCCCCCTTGGAATCCATGGTCCGGCATCCATGTATGTAGATCAGGGTGCTGGGCGCATGGATAGGCGGGGCGACGCCCGTGCACCCTCTATGGACGGGCTGCCACTGCTCTAGACTCTCAAGACATCTGGAGGTTTTCATGGCTCCTAAATTTCTAGGTTACACAAGCTAAGCCTTAAATACAGGTATTTGCCCAGGCACATGGTCATCCTCTCAGGCAGCAGGATTCAAGAACTAAACATATTCCTCCCCTAGGGGAGAACTGAACTTCCCAAAGTCGCGTCCTGAATATTTATACCCTCTCCCAGCCTGCACCAAAGGCAATAACCCTCCAAGATGTTGGCCAGGGACTAATATCCCTAGCTCCTATAAATGCAGTCTCTCATACTATAGCCAGAGGCACCGGCGACACCTTTTGGCAGCAGACAGAAACAGTAACCAGAGCCTAAGAGAAACCTAAGAAAGCTTAAATCAGAACTTCACCCTAAAAGGGAAGTTCCAACTTATGTCCTCCTCCCACCCTCCTCTAACACTTTTAGATATTTTTTTTTTTGGGGGGGGGTACCTAGTTTTGGTAGGTAGCCGTGTCCACTTTCGGTCAGATTGCCTAGGTGATTCCACTGGAAGTTTGGTCCCACCCTTCGTCCTGGCTGCCTTCTGGGAAAAGTCACAGGTCTCAGCAGGCTACGGGACCATTCACACAGTGCAGTGCAGCTTCACAGCCAGCTTCCCACACTAAACATATGGACACAAGGGTCCTGAAAAATGGCGAAGAACTGGCTGAGTGAGGACGCGCTGGATCCTTGGACAGGTATGTATATTTTTATTAAAAGTCAGCAGCTACGATATTTGTAGCAGCTGAATTTTATTATTTTTTCAAAAAGGCTAAAGAACCTTTTTTACTATCAATCCACTTAAACAGCTTAGCACCACTAAATTGAAACATTCACACCAGCTCAGGATAGGGTGGCTACACTTGTTTGGAGACAAAACAGTTCTAATGCGAGCAAAAGCCTGTGTGCACAAACCCTAAAGTAGACCTGCCTCCTCCTGTGTATACAGTCACCAGTGAGCTTGTCAATCCACTGGTGACAGTAATAAATAAGAAAAAAACTACAATCTAAAAAATAAAAAAAAATATTAAACTAAACAAAAACCCATTCACACACATATAACATACACATACTATATGCATCGTTAAGACATAAGCCCCATACACACTATCAGTTTTTCTGCAGGTTTTTGTCTTCAGGTTTACCAAAACCATGTAGTGCAAGGGCCTGCCTGATTGCATACGAATTGAAACTCTTAAGGTTTGACCTCATATTAGATGGTTTTGGTAAACCTGAAGACAAAAACCTGCAGAAAAACTGATAGTGTGTATGGGGCTATACAGGTGGAATTTGAGGAAAAAAGGTGTTTTTTCTTTTCCTTTTGTATAAATTCAGCACTTTTGTGTCATTTTTTTTCTGAGCGGTTTTCTTTTAATTCTGCAGTTTTGTCCTCAATTCACCAGGATCTTGTCAACTTTTTCCTAGTCCAGCAGTTAGCTGATCACTATTTTTATAATGGAAAATGGTTTGGTGCACACTGCCAAAAAACTGACAAACCAAAACATAGAAAATTTCAATTCCCCACTTCTCTATTAGTGGCCCCCGCAGTGTTTGGCTGTGTGATACCCCCTTGTACTTCCCAGCTCGGCACTTTCATCAATCCTCCATGGCGCTCATTGAAAAAAAAGGATGGAAAGATGGGAAGTGAATCAATGTGTTGAACCTTCGAAAGTGTTCCCCAAGACGGTATGATAAGCCATCTCTGACTGTGACACAAAGGATTCATTACACCACTGCATCCATAAAAGAGTAGTCCATCTAACAAAATTCAATACCCCTGCTGACTTATAGAAGTGATGTCAAACCAGGCAGTGACAATCAAAACAAAAACTAATGAGTGTATATGTTTTGCCTGACACCTGAGCCCCTCTCGAGTGAACTCCTAGTCTTGGAAGGAGGTCTAATTAAAAAGAAGTCATGCAGATGGCTAGAAGAAGGATCCTTGTTAACTATTTTTTGGAGACTTTGTGAACATTTCAGTGCTCTATAGCTTTTGCGAAAATTCTGACATGAATGGCATAGTGAAAACTTGCTTGCATTGTTCGTGTTTTTCTCTCTCTTGTTTTTTTTTTTTATGAATGATACCAAGAGACTTACAGGCTCCTCGTTTCTAACCCAGTAATACAAGAATAAGGCTCCCAGTCCTTAAAAATTAGTTCCAAGTGTAGCGACCCCACCCCTCTCACCCCTTCGCATTCTCGGCTTGTCTTTCTTTGTCTAGGGGTGTTAGTGCTGGGGGGAGGGATGAGATACATCACGGCCCATGTGCTCCATAGTGAAGAGGTGAAGGCCAGAAAGATCGGGCTTTGTGTAGGTGTCCTATAGTCAAGTCCTGTCCTTCGTCCCTGACTCCTTTGCTCCTAGTAACCAGAGTACCACACAGTGAATAGGTCCAACACAGTTTTATTCTTCTCAGCGAATAAACACACAGCACAGTTAAGTTGGATTCTTTTGCAACAACTTAGTCTTAATGGGAATAGGTCGAGGCACAATCCTTTTCCTTCTCTTGCCAACCACTGTGGTATCACCAGTGGCGAATAGTCACTGCCACTGACTATGTGAAATAGAACGTGAATTACCTTCGCTAGCACGGCCCCTGTCAGGGGAAGGATATCCGTCCAAGGGAGATACCGGAGGCCTCTCTGTCACCAGCGATGCTGCGCCGGACTCTCCAGAGAAGTTCTGCACACCAGACCTCACAAACTCAGACACGGGCACCCAAGGAGTTAGGGCCCCCTCGGATTCCTCCACCCTCGCGGAACTCAGTCGAAGGTACTGAGCCCCAGGCATCCGCCATAGTACCTCACCCCAGGCTAAAGGTGCCTGAGATGGACTCCATCTCCGCTCCGGCCAGGTCAAAGGCACCTGGGCCCGGAACACCGGGACGCCAGCACCCAAGCTGAAGGTGCCTGGGTGCGGCCACGTCCTCCGACTCTGCACTCTGAACCCCGTGGTAAGGGCGTCCACCCCTTTTATCTCCTCTCCCTTTGCGTCACAGCGGGTTCCCCGCCCTGCTGTACCAGCTCCAGGGGAGGACAAAAAGGCACAGTCCTGCGGTGTGAGTTCACCTCCGGCCTCCGGCAACAACGCCACCTATAGGCCCAGGGAACCTCACACCACCAGAGTCCTCCAAGAACCATAAAAGGGCCTCAGATCCCCTAGCAATCAGATCATCTGGGTTACACTACCACCCAGATGCTTCCCCTAAATTCAAATACCCGCTACACTCTCCCCCCCAGTGATTTGACACTGGTCCCCAGTGTCTTGTGCAAACCCATGTCTCCCAAGAAGTGGCAACATAAGTTTGACCCAGAGACCAACTACACAATTTAACCCTGAATTGTGCCAAGACCTAAAATGGGAAAAGGGAAAATAGAAATGTAAAACAATAAAACTTTCAATAAAATACTCTTTAACATTTACACATGTACAATCCCCCCCCCCTTGCTATCTAAGGACCACCCCATTCTCAGCAGCCTTGACAGATGAGTCTCCTGCAGAGGGGAAAAAAAGAACAACACACATCCTAACATCATATATGTGTTTGCTTGGAATGAATGGGTCTGTCCGAGAAGAAACCCATTCACTCCAATGAGTGTTGCATAGTGTTAAAAAAAACAACAACAATCGTTGCGCAACACTGCCACCTGGTGACAATGCCGCGGTAAAGACACTTATCACTTCCAGATTAACTTTTCTCTCTTGATCTTTTCTTTGTGACCCTACACTGACTAAAAACCCCAAAGTCAATGATTTCTCTGAAGTGCAAGGAGAAGGAGGGAGAACAAAACAGTAACAGCTCCCATTTCTCCAAAAAAAACTAGGGCACAGTCCTTGTGCTCCGGCAAAGGCACTCCGGAAAGTTCAGCAATGAGCAGCAAGAAAGAACACACAGGAGTCTTTGTCTCCTAAAGGTAAAACTTTGGATGCGGTAGGAACACAGGCTTCAAATGCTTGTCAAAAGCCTCCACGTTGTACTCAACATTTCCTCCATCCTTGCGACAAATCACCACCACCGCATAGATATGCCTTCCCAGCATCCACTTAGCTTTACAGTCCTGAAACTTTTTGGTGACCGTTGGTGAACAAAAAGGGTACCGGCGTGCTTGAGGTACTTTAAGTTTGTCCCAAACAAAGGTATTGTACCACCTCCGGCGAAAAACTTCCACCTCGTATAGCAATTCTTGAGGCAGGTATGGGTATTCCCACCCATACTCTTGGGCAACCTTCTGGCTAAAGAGACGCTGCAGCCTGGCCAAAGGTGGCATAGTGGAACGGTCTCCTTCTCCAGGTAACACAATTGCTTCTGGATGGTGAGGTGAGTTCACCACCTCGGTAGATCTGGGCACAGGAGACCACAGTGATTGGCGTTGCACTCCCGCAACAGGAGCAGGTGAAATGGAAATTTAGTCCAGAAGAGGGATTGCAGACAGTGGACCAGCTTATTCCCTCGGCGCCGAGGCCTCCACCCGGGGTGTACTATCCCCAGTAGACATATGTGGGTCCCTTGTGACACGGGACGAGGGTAACTTCATCTTGTCCCATCCCTTTCGGTGGAAGATTTCGTCTATCTCCCCATCATCGCCATTGTCAGACAATGAATCCAGGTCGGAGGTGTCATACCACTCAGTGGGCAGATAATTCCCAGTCACGGAATCATCCCCCTTGACGGCCTCCACCGACTGTGGGCTTCCGCCACCTCTAACCACACAGACAGTCCCAACCCCTGGCTCACCTGTGCCTTCAGAAGAACAGGGATGTCCAGGGCTCTTCCCTCCAGATCCATCCAGGCCAGGCAAGCGGCGGGGCGAAGCTCTTCCACGACCACACAAGGCCATCACTAGGCCGACTTTCCTCTTCGGTGGTCGGAGCAGGGAGCTGCTGGTGACCGAAGCAGCATCTTTGGATTTTTCTCTTTTAACTTCCACTTGGGCAGTCACTTCGCCCTGGTCAGCGCGCACAGGAATACCCGCCATGGCATCGATCTCTTCCTCCGGAGTGGCAGTACCTGTGAGGTAGTTGATGTGGAAGGCGCAAGGCCTTTCTGTGGATGATTCCACCTCGAAGAGAAACTCCTTGCAGACCTCACATCGCCCGAATGGCTTCAACTGAACCACCAGTCCCGAACAGCCGGGACAGATCACACCGAGGGCCTCTATGTCTCCGCAGGTGTACAGAGCCAATCGCCCCCGGGGCCTTAGTCTGATTCCTGTATCCATAATGGGAGCAGCAAAGGAAGTCATGTCCGTGAAAGAAGAAGCTGAAATCCACAGAGTATTTGAAGTCATCTTTCCTGTTCGCTGCTCCAATGCGCACTGACCCACCCGTGACGGAATCTCCATGTGCGTACGTCCACATGGCCAGACTCCTCCCACACTCTGCACTTGTTCGCGGGCTTTACCTTTTCCCCGCCCACGAACTACGCAGCTATGGTTTGCCTCGTGGCGCGTTGGCCAATATGGCCGACCTACTCAATACTCCTCCGGGCAGCAAAGTTCAGTTTCAGACACCATACACATCCCGGACGAGCCCCCACGTGTAGCGACCCCACCCCTCTCACCCCTTCTCATTCTCGGGTTGTCTTTCTTTGTCTAGGGGTGTTAGTGCTGGGGGGAGGGATGAGATACACCACGGCCCATGTGCTCCATAGTGAAGAGGTGAAGGCCAGAAAGATCGGGCTTTGTGTAGGTGTCCTAGAGTCAAGTCCTGTCCTTCGTCCCTGACTCTTTTGCTCCTAGTAACCAGAGTTCCACACAGTGAATAGGTCTAACACAGTTTTATTCTTCTCAGCGAATAAACACACAGCACAGTTAAGTTGGATTCTTTTGCAACAACTTAGTCTTAATGGGAATAGGTCGAGGCACAATCTTTTCCCTTCTCTTGCCAACCACTGTGGTATCACCAGTGGGGAATAGTCACTGCCACTGACTATGTGAAATAGAACGTGAATTACCTTCACTAGCACGGCCCTGATCCGTCCAAGGGAGATACCGGAGGCCTCTCTGTCACCATCGATGCTGCGCCGGACTCTCCAGAGAAGTTCTGCACACCAGACCTCACAAACTCAGACACGGGCACCCAAGGAGTTAGGGCCCCCTCGGATTCCTCCACCCTCGCGGAACTCAGTCGAAGGTACTGAGCCCCAGGCATCCGCCATAGTGCCTCACCCCAGGCTAAAGGTGCCTAAGATGGACTCCATCTCCGCTCCGGCCAGGTCAAAGGCACCTGGGCCCGGAACACCGGGACGCCAGCACCCAAGCTGGAGGTGCCTGGGTGCGGCCACGTCCTCTGACTCTGCACTCTGAACCCCGTGGTAAGGGCGTCCGCCCCTTTTATCTCCTCTCCCTTTGCGTCACAGCGGGTTCCCCGCCCTGCTATACCAGCTCCAGGGGAGGACAAAAAGGCACAGTCCTGCGGTGTGAGTTCACCTCCGGCCCCCGGCAACAACGCCACCTATAGGCCCAGGGAACCTTACACCACCAGAGTCCTCCAAGAACCATAAAAGGGCCTCAGATCCCCTAGCAATCAGTGCATCTGGGTTACACTATCACCCAGATGCTTCCCCTAAATTCAAATACCTGCTACACTAGTATGGATATTTTAACTCAGTTACATGGGTCCAGCTTGGACCCATGTAACTATGTACTCTACATACCATACCTAGCCGATGACCTGCTCGGCACAGGTGCCATTTAGAGAATGGTTTGCATTTTCTGAATGAATACAAAACGTTCTCTGATTGGACGAGGTGCAGAGCATGATATCACCACCCCACCTCTTTAACTCATCCAATCAGAGAATGCTTTGCATTCATTTAGAATTCTCAAAGCATTCTCTGAATGGCGCACGTGCCGATCGGGAGACCTCCTGTGTTCAGAATGTAGCAGGGCAGCTGCTCGGCATGGAACCCGAAAGCTACTGGAGATCACTGGAGTAGCGATGTCCAGCCATGCTTGACCAATGTAACTATGTATAAAATGTCCATACCTGAAATTCATCTTTAAAACTGAACCCTAGGCAGTTATTCAAATTATTTTTAAATGCAACTATTACATTCTTACTTGAATTTGACTTGATTTCAGTTTTTTATGATGTACAACAGACTTGGAGAGGGAGGGGTAGCACGAAGAACCAATCCAATTGCATTCATATGTGAAGACAAGCAACATGCTGACCTGACATGGCCATATTTGGCCAATGATGTCACCACTATCCCTCCTTTATATAACGGATGACAGCTCGGGATGCTGTCATTCTGCTAGTGTTACCATGGGGGATAGGTTGTGTGTGGTGGGTTATCAGGTTTAATTCTTTTCATCAAGTCGACGGCAGTGGACATTGTAATTGACAATGGGTTTACAATGAAGGGTATATTTTAGAATTTTTATTATTTTAAATAAAGGACTTGTCAAATGTTTATGTGTGTTTATTCTAAGTGACATATTTTTTGGTGAATGAGTAGAGGTACTATGTACCCCATTATCATTCACATGAGGGGAGTGCCAGTTTGGGGGAGGGGGGCTTATTATTAACACAAACAACATTCCTATTGCACAGGTACTTGTGTTAGGCTTACAAGTAAGTGGGTGCTGCGACAGCTGCCTGCTGGAAACTTGTAACTTCATGCAACGTACATATTGCCAGTACACTAGGTATCTTCAAATAATGTCCAAATGTTTTTTTTTTAAGATGATCACATGACAGTGAAAGAATGCAGTGTTTCGGGCCACGCAGGACCCCTTTGTCAGGCATTCTTCCGCTGTGATGCGATCATCTTTAATAAAACATTTGGACGTTATTTGAAGATCCCTGGTGTGGTGGCAAATTGTACGTTGTTCCATTCTATTATTATAGGCGGTTTCTAGATTCAGATAAGAGAAGAGAGTCCCCATATTCCCTTGTGAGAGGGAATGTGGGAGAAAAGGGGATTTTTAAGTGCCAAACAACAATGTCAACTACCACATTATATATATTTTTTACATTTTTTCTTCAAAGTTTTATTTGTACAAAAAGTATTTAAAACCACATGTATGATAACGTAAATATAAGTAACACCACATTGGACAATATACGACCATTCTAGGCAGACAATGCGTAAGAAGTTAGTGTATCATGGATCAACATGTTTTGCCCACATTGAAAGAGAGGGCTTCTTCAGGATCCAGTATCCAGTTTGCAAAATTGGCAAAATCTGATAATTTATATGGTGATCAAAATGCCCATATCAGCAATTCACTATGCCTGACATGGGAGAATACAGTCAAAGATGTGTCCAAGAATATATTCATAAATGTAAAAGGTGAAGAACAATGAGGATTCGCTTGCATATGTGCATCATTACTAGTATAAAGGTAATAGGACTGAAGAAATTCAATTAGTCCAAAAGTAATCAAAATATTACAGATTATAAAGCCCAAGTACACAAATTGGAAGCAGGGAGGGGAGCCATACAAGAGGGTGACCCCATATTCCATATTTGCACATAGAATGATGTATATTCTGCCGTGATAGCGGGTCGCATATGCAGCGTGGTGTGGCGGCACCACACCACGCTGCATATGCGACCAGCTAGCCAATTTTGCAAACTGGATCCTGAAAAAGCACACTCTTTCATTGTGGGCAAAACTCGTTGATCCATAATCCACTAACTTCTTACGCTCTGCCTAGAATGGTCGTATATTGTCCAATGTGATGTTACTTATATTAACGTTATCATACATGTGGTTTTAAATACTTTTTGTACAAATAAAACTTTGAAGAAATAAAATAAATAAATATATAATGAGTTAGTTAACCAGATTGTTCTTTGGCACTTAAAAATCCCCCTTTCCCACATTCCCCCTCACAAGGGAATGTGGGGACTCCTATTATATCTCACTTGCTATAGGGGATCATGCCAGTGATTGTTGAGAGGTTCCCCTCCCACCCAACCATACTCTAGATTCAGATAACCTCCCTGCCTACAGACCCCCACAACCACCAAGCAAGGGTTGTGGGGATAATCCGCTTGTCTTCATTAACACAGGGACAAGATGCTTTTCCAACAAGGACCCCTAAAATTTTAGGGCATTTGGCCTGGTATGATTCAAGAAGGGGAGCACACACTTTATGAAGAGGTAAGTAAAACCTTGGACAGAGGCGTGGCTGTGGACGTGGTATACTTGGATTTTGCAAAAGCGTTTGATACAGTTCCCCACACACGGCTCATGTGTAAGGTAAAGTCTACAGGATTGGAAATATCAGTTTGTAAATGGATAGAAAACTGGCTAAAAGACAGAATTCAGAGAGTAGTGGTTAATGATTCTTACTCTGAATAGTCCAAGGTTATCAGTGGTGTACCCCAAGGTTCAGTGCTGGGACCCTTACTTTTTAATATCTTTATAAATGATATTGGGTCTGAGATCAAAAGTAACATTTCTGTCTTTGCAGATGACACTAAGCTATGCCGTGGAATAACGTCCTTACAGGATGTTGCCAATTTACAAGCCGACCTCGATGCCCTGTCTAATTGGGCGACTATGTGGCAGATGAGGTTTAATGTTGATAAATGTAAAGTTATGCACTTGGGGGCTAAGAATATGAATGCATCATACATACTAGGGGGAGTACAACTGGGGGGATCCGTAGTGGAGAAGGATCTGGGGGTTTTGGTAGATCATAAGCTCAATAATGGCATGCAATGCCAAGCTGCGGTTTCCAAAGCGAGCAAAGTCCTTTCTTGTATTAAGAGAGGTATGGACTCCAGAGAGAGAGATATCATTTTGCCCCTGTACAAATCATTAGTAAGACCTCATCTGGAATATGCAGTTCAGTTTTGGGCCCCAGTTCTCAAAAAGCATATCGGGGGAACTGGAGAAAGTGCAGAGAAGGGCAACCAAACTGATAAGAGGCATGGAGGAGCTCAGCTATGAAGAAAGATTAGAGGAACTGAATTTATTCACTCTTGAGAAGAGGAGAATAAGGGGGGATATGATTAACATGTACAAATATATAAGGGGTCCATATAGTGAACTTGGTGTTGAGTTATTCACTTTACGGTCAACACAAAGGACAAGGGGGCACTCTTTACGTCTAGAAGAAAACAGATTTCATCTCCAAATGCGGAAAAGTTTCTTCACAGTAAGAGCTGTGAAAATGTGGAAAAGACTCCCTGCAGAGGTTGTTCTGGCCGGCTCAGTAGATTGCTTTAAGAAAGGCCTGGATACTTTCCTAAATGTACATAATATAACTGAGTACTAACATTTATAGGTAAAGTTGATCCAGGGTAAATCCGATTGCCTCTCGGGGGATCAGGAAGGAATTTTTTCCCCTGCTGTAGCAAATTGAAGCATGCTCTGCTGGCTTTTTTTTGCCTTCCTCTGGATCAACTGTGGGTATAGAATTGGATATATGGGATTGTACGATATTTTTATTTTTTTTATGGTTGAACTGGATGGACTTTGTCTTTTTTCAACTTGACTAACTATGTAACTATGTACTATGTAACACTCATCCCCCCCTCTTTCCTGACCAGCCAGGCTGCATGCTCAGATTAAGGGTCTGGTATGGATTTTTAGTGGAACCTCATGCATATATTTTGCTTTTTTGCAAGAAGCCCCCTTAAAATCTTTATCATACAGTGGAACCTCGGATTGCGAGTAACGCGGTTAACGAGCGTTTTGCAATACGAGCACTGTATTTAAAAAAAAAAAAAGTGTTGTCTTGCAAAACGAGCAGGATTCAAGCCAAAGCGGTGTGCAATACCGCGTTTGGCCTGAGGTGGGGGGCGCCGGAGCCAAGCAGAGCCGAACGGAGCCGATCTGCGCCATTCGGAGTCGTTCTTAAATGCACGGAAAATCTCAGAGTTTAGCCGAGGTGTCCTCGGGCCTTTCCTAGTGATTCGGAGGCTCTCTGGTGCCCCCCCACCTCTTGCCACATGCGGTATTGCATGCCATTGAAGTCAATGCGGAACAAATTATTTTAGTTTCCATTGACTTCAATGGGGAAACTTGCTTTGATATTCGAGTGCTTTGGATTACGAGCATTCTCCTGGAATGGATTATGCTCGTAATCCAAGGTTCCACTGTACCTAGAAGCTCTGATATGAAATGAATGAATTTTTTTGTTTTTGTTTGCGTGGGGTATTTCCTAAAATCCTGAATTGCCTGCTCTTTTAAAACAAAAATAAAATCATACAGTCCCCTCCGATGTCTTTTAGCGGCCTGCTATGTATTTTAAGGGACCTTTGGGGTCTATGTGTCATTTTTTTCTTTCAAAAATAAAAGCAATTTAAACTCTCTTTTCCACACAGAATTGTCACAACTTTTTTGCATTGGCATACTGTATGTTACTCAAGGTAGTCCCCCCTCCCCCAAGTTATTTTTTTTTTTTTTACACCCTCTTGTCTATTAGCCTAGAAAATGGTAATTTTTAATTTGACACTGATCTTAATGGGGTTCAGTTTCCACACCTGAACTTAGTCTTAAGCCGTGTACACACGATCGGTTTTACCGATGAAAACAGTCCGATGGACTTTTCTCATCGGACAAACTGATCGTGTATGGGCCCCATCTGTCTTTTTTCCATTGGTGAGAAAAAATAGAACATGTTTTAAATTTATCCGATGGGAAAAAAACGATAGAAAATTCTGATCGTCTGTGTGGAACTCCATCGGACAAAAAACCCACGCATGCTCAGAATCAAGTCAAAACTTCATTTTTCTCGGCTTGTCGGAGTGTTTTACGTCACAGCGTTTGGGACGGTCGGATTTTTGGCTGATGGTGTGTAGGCAAGACTGATGGAAGTCAGCTTCATCGGATTTCCGATGGAAAAATCCATCGGATTAGAATCCATAGGAAATCCAATCGCGTGTACAGGGCTTTAGAAGTTAGTCAATCCCCTGCTGAACCAATCCCACGGCAGTATGGCTCAGCACTAGTCACAAGTAAAGGAAGTGGAGGAGCATTCTCCCTAAAGAAGTCATAGACAGAAATAAAAACACTCTCCCCACTATTGAAAGCAAAAAACAAAATTTTTTCCTGGAGTTACACCCTTCCCGCCGACCGTACACATATATGCAACCTTACCGAAGTGGGCTTTTCTCCATGGGACTGCATCTTTGCGTATCTACCTTTGTGCTGGGAGCACACCAGAATAAAAAAAAGCTAAAAAAAATAACAAGATCAGAGTTTGCCAGGGTTAGTGTTAGGGTCAAGTTCAAGATCAAAGGTCAAGGTCGGGCTCAATGGGCCCAGTCAGCATATTTTGGGTACAGTAAAAAACCTTCAGTGTGCTCCCCTCTCAGCCCCCCCCATTTTTTTTTTACCCAAGCCCCATCCCGATCCAGTGACATGCATGAGACTCGAGGCTCTCCCGGTCTCTCCCTCTTGATTGGCTAAGATGCAGAAGTAGGAGCCATTGGCTCCTGCTGCTGTCAATCACAGCTAGTGAGGCAGGAGCGGGGGTGGGGTGGGGCTGAGCGGCACTCTCTGTGTCTTATGGATACAGAGAGTCGGCTCGAGAGTGAGCACACACACGTGTGCCCCAGAGTGCCAGCGGGGAACCCGAGAAGAGGAGGATCGGAGCTGCTCTGTGCAAAACTGTAAGTATAACTGTAAGTATAACGTCTGTTATTTTTATTTTTTTTCCCTTTACAATCACTTTAAATTAGTATCAGTGTCAGTTAGTGTCGTGTTTTAGGCAGGATAAAAAAAAGCAAAATTTGCACCATTGTTTCTGGGCTGTACTACGGGTACAAACAACAACTAACATACACATACACAATGTTACCAAAAGTATTGGGATCCCATTAAAGTTCATGTGTGTGTAAAAGCAGACATCCCAATATTTCTAGTAAAATTGTGTATGTGGTATCTTTGCAATCGTCAGTAGCAGACTACATTTTGGGTTGTTCTTTGGTAGTAAATTATGATAATAGCAAGAAATATACAGCTAAATTGAAAAAATAAAACAACGTTTTTGACTTCGTTGGGCCAGTTTTCCTTTTACCGCTTGCCGCTTGTTTAAATGACGGCTGGGAGGTGCGGATCTCGTTCTGGCCGGGCGTCATATGACGTCCTCGGCTTCTCGGCCCTCTAGGGGGCGCGCGTGTGCCTGGCGGCCGCGATGTCCGCCGGGCGCCCGCGATTGCCCAGTAACAGGGCAGGACCGTGGATCTGTGTGTGTAAACACACAGATCCACATCCTGTCAGGGGAGAGAAGACCGATGGTGTGTTCCTTCCCAGTACAGAGGAACACCGATCGGTCTCCTCCCCTTGTGAGTCCCCTCCCCATACAGTTAGAATCACTCCCTATGTAACACATTTAACCCCTTGATCCCCCCTTAGTGTTAACCCCTTGCCTGCGAGTCACATTTATACAGTAATCAGTACATTTTTATAGCACGGTTTGCTATATAAATGTGAATGGTCCCAAAATAGTGTCAAAAGTGTCTGATATGTCCGCCGCAATATCGCAGGCACAATAAAAATCGCAGATCGCCGCCATTACTAGTAAAAAATAAAAAATAAAAATGCCATAAATCTATCCCCTATTTTTGTACACGCTATAACTTTTGCGCAAACCAATCAATATACGCTTGTCGCTTATTGTGATTTTTTCCACCAAAAATGTGTAGAAGAATACATATTGGTCTAAACTGAGGAAAAAAATTGTGTTTAAAAAAAAATTGGATATTTATAATAGCAAAAAGTTAAAAATACTGTGTTTTTTTTTCAAACTTGTCACTCTTTTTTTGTTTATAGCGCAAGAAATAAAAAACGCAGAGGTGATGAAATACCACCGAAAGAAAGCTGTATTTGTAGGGAAAAAAATTATAAAAATTAATTTGGGTACAGTGTTGCATGACCGCGTAATTATCATTCAAAATGTGACAGCTCTGAAAGCTGAAAAATGGCCTAGGCAGGAAGGGGGTTTAAGTGCCCTGTATTGAGGTGGTTAAATAATGATAATAAAAAAATTATTAAATAAATCAAGAGACATTCTTTACCATTTACCACCAAAAGAAAGCCCAATTTGTCTTGAAAAAAATAAAAATAACAAGGTATACTACATCTAGATACACAAAGTAGATGTAATGGTATATACAGTTTTACTAACACATGTCAAAGTTGCAAAATTGTTCTTAGGCATTTACATTTGTTTTACCCTTAGGCGTGAAGGGGTTAAGATATAGCACAGGACACATGTAAAATATAACATTTTTTGGAAACTTTTTACACTTACAGTTCATATTTAATCCTTATTGAAAGTTTAAACTACTTGCCCTTTAACATGTTTGTCTTGTTTGTGACTTTTCGACATTATAAATAAAGTAGAAGGGATTATGGCCTTGTGTGCAAGGGATTTATTCCAGATAAGTAGAGACAGTGTGATATGAACTCTCCAATGCTGTCTGAAAAGATCCAGATGATCCAGAACACTGAGATGAAACATCGAGGAAGGGCCGAGCACCGAGGACAAAGATAAACTCAATCTTCTTCCACATAACTCTGGAAACACTTCAGTCACCCAAGGGTGTGCCGCGTACTCCACTACTGGATGAGTGGTGTACCAGATGTCCCTTGTCTAATTAAGATCTCTGTTTACAAGTCTGGATAGCCAGATACTAGTTGTTTCCCAAACCTTACACCATAGAGGCCGTAGTTTACAAATCCCGAAATAATGAAGGCTGATTCTGGCTACAGGATGAACAATTGTTGTACAGATATAAATACAGGCCTAGACTCTAGTCTCTTCTTCAATTAAAACTTCTTACCGTCCTCCCAAGATGCTTTCTCCCTGTTGTTTTGGGTGAACTATGAGACTATTTGGGTACCTATATGCTTTTTTGCAGAGAGGTTGTGCATTCGCCCCTGAGGAAGTGGAGCGAATCCACGAAGCGCGTTCAGCTTTTGGGATGTCATTATGCTGTTAATCTATGATACCTGTCTATTAGTCCAATTTTGCAACATCCATTTTTCCCATGACATGAAGTACATTTTGGATTAGATTATTTTTATACATACAGTATCTCACAAAAGTGAGTACACCCCTCACATTTTTGTAAATATTTTATTATATATTTTCATGTGACAACACTGAAAAAATGACAACTTGCTACATTGTAAAGTAGTGATTGTACAGCTTGTATAACAGTGTAAATTTGCTGTCCCCTCAAAATGACTCAACACACAGCCATTAATGTCTAAACTGCTGGCAAAAAAAAGTGAGTACGCCCCTAAGTGAAAATGTCCAACTTGGGCTCAAGTAGCCATTTTACCTCCCGGGTGTCATGTGACTCGTTAGTGTTACAAGGTCTCAGGTGTGAATGGGGAGCAGGTGTGTTACATTTGGTGTTATCACTCTCACTCTCTCATACTGGTCACTGAAAGTTCAACATGGAACCTCATGGCAAAGAACTCTGAGGAAAAAATTTTGTTGCTCTACATAAAGATGGCCTAGGCTATAAGAACATTGCCAAGACCTTGAAACTGAGCTGCAGCACGGTGGCCAAGACCATACAGCGGTTTAACAGGACAGGTTCCACTCAGAACAGGCCTCGCCATGGACGATCAAAGAAGTTGAGTGCACATGCTCAGCGTCATATCCAGAGGTTGTCTTTGGGAAACAGACATATGAGCGCTGCCAGCATTGCTGCAGAGGTTGAAGGGGTGGGGGGTCAGCCTGTCAATGCTTAGACCCTACGCCGCACACTGCATCAAATTGGTCTCCATGGCCGTCGTCCCAGAAGGAAGCCTCTTCTAAAGATCATGCACTAGAAAGCCTGCAAACAGTTTGCTGAAGACAAGCAGACTAAGGACATGGATTACTGGAACCATGTCCTGTGGTCTGATGAGACCAAGATAAACTTATTTAGTTCAGATGGCGTCAAGCATGTGTGGCGGCAACCAGGTGAGAAGTACAAAGACAAGTGTGTCTTGCCTACAGTCAAGCATGGTGGTGGGAGTGTCATGGTCTGGGGAGCTAAATGAATGCCAACATGTACTGTGACATACTGAAGCAGAGCAAGATCCCCTCCCTTTGGAGACTGGGACGCAGGGCTCTATTCCAACATGATAACGACCCCAAACCCACCTCCAAGACGACCACTGCCTTGCTAAAGAAGCTGAGGGTAAAGGTGATTGACTGGCTAAGCATTGTTTCCAGACCTAAGAGATAGTGAGCATCTATGGGGCATCCTCAAACGGAAGGTGGAGGAGCTCAAGGTCTCTAACATCCACCAGCTCCGTGATGTCGTCATGGAGGAGTGGAAGAGGACTCCAATGGCAACCTGTGAAGCTCTGATGAACTCCAGAGGGTTAAGGCAGTGCTGGAAAATAGTGGTGACCACACAAAATATTGACACTTTGGGCCCAATTTGGACATTTTCACTTAGGGGTGTACTCACTTTTGTTGCCAGCGGTTTAGACATTAATGGCTGTGTGTTGAGTTATTTTGGGGGGACAGCAAATTTACACTGTTATACAATCTGTACACTCACTAATCAAAAATGTGAAGGGTGTAGTCACCTTTCTGAGATATGGAAGAGCCCTGGGGCCATCATAAAAAAAAAAAGTTTTTTTTTTTTCTTACAGAATTATGAGTTTCATTTTTTTATTTTTTCAAAATTCTGAGTTTCAAAGTCAGAATTCTGGGATTAAAAGTCAGAATTGTGAGTTTCAAAGTCAGAATTCTGAGATTAAATGTTAGAATTCTGAGTTTATAAATATAGTAGTCTCTATTAGGGGGATTTTAGGAGCAATTAGCAATAAGGTAGAAACTCCCACAGATCATCATTCTGCAGACATACATGTCTTCTGCTCTGTAGGGATGATCTTCGAGTTCGAGTCGAACTCATGTTCGACTTGAACATTGCCTGTTCGCCCGTTCGCCGAACAACGAACAATTTGGGGTGTTCGCGGCAAATTCGAAAAGTCTATGGGAGAAATCTAAAGTGCTAATTATAAAGGCTTATATGCAAGTTATTGTCCTAAAAAGTGTTTGGGGACCCGGGTCCTGCCCCAGGGGACATGTATCAATGCAAAAAAAAGTTTTAAAAACAGACGTTTTTTTAGGAGCAGTGATTTTAATAATGCTTAAAGTGAAAAAATAAAAGTGAAATATTCCTTTAAATTTCGTACCTGGGGGGTGTGTATGATATGCATGTAAAGTGGCGGATGTTTCCCGTGCTTAGAACTGTCCCTGACATCAATGTATGTACTGCTTTTTACCTGAATAAATATACACTGCAATTATTCTTGCAATTTTTTTTTTTTATTGGCCTAACAGTGCTCACCTCACTCAAAGTCCCAAGGGCGAATCTCTCTTTTTTTCATGAAATTCAGGGATGGAGGTGTGTCACTGGTGACACCAGACCCTTCTTTTTTCTTTTTTCTCAAAGATACCCGGGTGGAAGACACCCAATAGCCCAAAACTGGTCTGCGGTCACACTCGCCAATAAAAACAAAAACATACATATATGTATGGATTTTACATTTTTATCATGCACTAGCCATTTGTTATTCCAACATATCCAATAACATCTCGCATTGGACTTTATCCCAATCCAGCTGGTGTGGTGTTCTCTGTTGGCGGCGGTGCTACTTTATTTCTCCCTGGGAGCTGCGATGTGCATCACAAGGGGGATCCTTGTCCCCTGCTGTCCCCGCCTGCCCTTTTTGAGCGGGCGGGGCCACTTGCACATCGGCACCATGTTAATGCGTCGGCCGCGCGATGTCTGTGATTTTGCAGCATCGCTGTGGCTGCAGGCATTACTACCATCAAGATGGTCCTGGGAGTGTCTTGGCTCACACACCGCCTTTTTGATGGTTGGTGGGTTTAGGCACTCGTTTGCTGGTCATTTGCACATGGTGTTGGGGACGGAGCCTCTCGGGCCCCTTCAGGGGTATATATTGGAGGTTTGCACAGCATGGATCTCATTGTTTGCTTTCTTTCACTGAGGACAGACACACAAGTGCAGGTCCTTCCCTTGGAATTTACTACTCTTAGACCTACTTCACCAAGGTATACTTTTATATGTCTATATATTACTCGCTGCAAGCATTTACATGCAACTTGTTTTCTCATCACAGTCCTCAGCACCACACACCTGTATTTCATTCCATTCACACTCTCTTTCACTTATTACTTTTCTCTCTGATCCTTCCTTAATCATACTAGTCAATCTGGTATTTTTTCACTCTCCCCCTCAGTCTCCATACTCTAACCATTCTTGGCTCATGTCTTTTACACATGCAAAGACATATATGTTACCATATACTCGTATACTCCTATATTTTAATTATTCAATATACATATTTATATTTAGAGCCAACATTCCTCTTGGATTCACTGACACTCTTGGGGTTACACCTATTCCATCCATGCTGGGCCTTCCTTCCGTTTTACTCCGATTTGGGGCTTTGTTTGGCTCCGCCTCCTCAGCTCCCTGGTGAGACAGTCGCTGCCGCCGTTTGAGCTTCACCCCCGCTGTCTTTTGGCAATGTCCAGTGGTGAGTATGGGGTTTTCCATATTCAAGGCCCCCCCCCCCCATGCCTTCATATCATGCTTTATACTATATCACTCTCATTTTAGGTACACTACGTGCATCTACCCCTGAAGAGCGAGCCAAGCCTCGCGAAACGCGTCGGGTTACTTTTGATGCCTATGTGTTTACATAATTACTGTCAGATACTCGTAATATCATTTTACCTAATTTATATTGGTCTTGTATTTTGTATGAATTGGCCCATGTTCATGACATCAATGTATGTACTGCTTTTTACCTGAATAAATATACACTGCAATTATTCTTGCAATTTTTTTTTTTATTGGCCTAACAGTGCTCACCTCACTCAAAGTCCCAAGGGCGAATCTCTCTTTTTTTCATGAAATTCAGGGATGGAGGTGTGTCACTGGTGACACCAGACCCTTCTTTTTTCTTTTTTCTCAAAGATACCCGGGTGGAAGACACCCAATAGCCCAAAACTGGTCTGCGGTCACACTCGCCAATAAAAACAAAAACATACATATATGTATGGATTTTACATTTTTATCATGCACTAGCCATTTGTTATTCCAACATATCCAATAACATCTCGCATTGGACTTTATCCCAATCCAGCTGGTGTGGTGTTCTCTGTTGGCGGCGGTGCTACTTTATTTCTCCCTGGGAGCTGCGATGTGCATCACAAGGGGGATCCTTGTCCCCTGCTGTCCCCGCCTGCCCTTTTTGAGCGGGCGGGGCCACTTGCACATCGGCACCATGTCAATGCGTCGGCCGCGCGATGTCTGTGATTTTGCAGCATCGCTGTGGCTGCAGGCATTACTACCATCAAGATGGTCCTGGGAGTGTCTTGGCTCACACACCGCCTTTTTGATGGTTGGTGGGTTTAGGCACTCGTTTGCTGGTCATTTGCACATGGTGTTGGGGGCGGAGCCTCTCGGGCCCCTTCAGGGGTATATATTGGAGGTTTGCACAGCATGGATCTCATTGTTTGCTTTCTTTCACTGAGGACAGACACACAAGTGCAGGTCCTTCCCTTGGAATTTACTACTCTTAGACCTACTTCACCAAGGTATACTTTTATATGTCTATATATTACTCGCTGCAAGCATTTACATGCAACTTGTTTTCTCATCACAGTCCTCACCACACACCTGTATTTCATTCCATTCACACTCTCTTTCACTTATTACTTTTCTCTCTGATCCTTCCTTAATCATACTAGTCAATCTGGTATTTTTTCACTCTCCCCCTCAGTCTCCATACTCTAACCATTCTTGGCTCATGTCTTTTACACATGCAAAGACATATATGTTACCATATACTCGTATACTCCTATATTTTAATTATTCAATATACATATTTATATTTAGAGCCAACATTCCTCTTGGATTCACTGACACTCTTGGGGTTACACCTATTCCATCCATGCTGGGCCTTCCTTCCGTTTTACTCCGATTTGGGGCTTTGTTTGGCTCCGCCTCCTCAGCTCCCTGGTGAGACAGTCGCTGCCGCCGTTTGAGCTTCACCCCCGCTGTCTTTTGGCAATGTCCAGTGGTGAGTATGGGGTTTTCCATATTCAAGGCCCCCCCCCCCGTGCCTTCATATCATGCTTTATACTATATCACTCTCATTTTAGGTACACTACGTGCATCTACCCCTGAAGAGCGAGCCAAGCCTCGCGAAACGCGTCGGGTTACTTTTGATGCCTATGTGTTTACATAATTACTGTCAGATACTCGTAATATCATTTTACCTAATTTATATTGGTCTTGTATTTTGTATGAATTGGCCCATGTTCATGACATCAATGTATGTACTGCTTTTTACCTGAATAAATATACACTGCAATTATTCTTGCAATTTTTTTTTTTATTGGCCTAACAGTGCTCACCTCACTCAAAGTCCCAAGGGCGAATCTCTCTTTTTTTCATGAAATTCAGGGATGGAGGTGTGTCACTGGTGACACCAGACCCTTCTTTTTTCTTTTTTCTCAAAGATACCCGGGTGGAAGACACCCAATAGCCCAAAACTGGTCTGCGGTCACACTCGCCAATAAAAACAAAAACATACATATATGTATGGATTTTACATTTTTATCATGCACTAGCCATTTGTTATTCCAACATATCCAATAACATCTCGCATTGGACTTTATCCCAATCCAGCTGGTGTGGTGTTCTCTGTTGGCGGCGGTGCTACTTTATTTCTCCCTGGGAGCTGCGATGTGCATCACAAGGGGGATCCTTGTCCCCTGCTGTCCCCGCCTGCCCTTTTTGAGCGGGCGGGGCCACTTGCACATCGGCACCATGTCAATGCGTCGGCCGCGCGATGTCTGTGATTTTGCAGCATCGCTGTGGCTGCAGGCATTACTACCATCAAGATGGTCCTGGGAGTGTCTTGGCTCACACACCGCCTTTTTGATGGTTGGTGGGTTTAGGCACTCGTTTGCTGGTCATTTGCACATGGTGTTGGGGGCGGAGCCTCTCGGGCCCCTTCAGGGGTATATATTGGAGGTTTGCACAGCATGGATCTCATTGTTTGCTTTCTTTCACTGAGGACAGACACACAAGTGCAGGTCCTTCCCTTGGAATTTACTACTCTTAGACCTACTTCACCAAGGTATACTTTTATATGTTTATATATTACTCGCTGCAAGCATTTACATGCAACTTGTTTTCTCATCACAGTCCTCATTACGCACCTGTATTTCATTCCATTCACACTCTCTTTCACTTATTACTTTCCTCTCTGATCCTTCCTTAATCATACTAGTCAATCTGGTATTTTTTCACTCTCCCCCTCAGTCTCCATACTCTAACCATTCTTGGCTCATGTCTTTTACACATGCAAAGACATATATGTTACCATATACTCGTATACTCCTATATTTTAATTATTCAATATACATATTTATATTTAGAGCCAACATTCCTCTTGGATTCACTGACACTCTTGGGGTTACACCTATTCCATCCATGCTGGGCCTTCCTTCCGTTTTACTCCGATTTGGGGCTTTGTTTGGCTCCGCCTCCTCAGCTCCCTGGTGAGACAGTCGCTGCCGCCGTTTGAGCTTCACCCCCGCTGTCTTTTGGCAATGTCCAGTGGTGAGTATGGGGTTTTCCATATTCAAGGCCCCCCCCCCCCCCCCCCCGTGCCTTCATATCATGCTTTATACTATATCACTCTCATTTTAGGTACACTACGTGCATCTACCCCTGAAGAGCGAGCCAAGCCTCGCGAAACGCGTCGGGTTACTTTTGATGCCTATGTGTTTACATAATTACTGTCAGATACTCGTAATATCATTTTACCTAATTTATATTGGTCTTGTATTTTGTATGAATTGGCCCATGTTCATGACATCAATGTATGTACTGCTTTTTACCTGAATAAATATACACTGCAATTATTCTTGCAATTTTTTTTTTTTTTTATTGGCCTAACAGTGCTCACCTCACTCAAAGTCCCAAGGGCGAATCTCTCTTTTTTTCTTGTACATAGGGACAACCATCGGTCACCTCCCCCAGTCAGTCCCCTCCCCCCACAGTAAGAACACATTGAGGGAACATATTTAACCCCTTCCCGCCCCCTAGTGGTTAACCCCTTCCCTGCCAATCACATTTATACAGTAATCAATGCATTTTTATAGCAGGGATCGCTGTATAAACGTGAATGGTCCCAAAAATGTGTCAAAAGTGTCCGATGTGTCCGCCGCAATATCGCAGTCACAATAAAAAATCGCAGATCGCCGCCATTAATAATAAAAAAATAAAAAAATAAAAATGCTATAAATCTATCCCCTATTTTGTACACGCTATAACTTTTGCGCAAACCAATCAATACGCGCTTATTGCGATTTTTTTTTTTTTTTACCAAAAATATGTAGAAGAATATGTATCGGCCTAAACTGAGGAAAATTTTATTTAAAAAAAAAAATGGGTATTTATTATAGCAAAAAGTAAAAAATAGTGTTTTTTTTTCCAAACTGGACGCTCTTCTTTTGTTTATAGCGCAAAAAATAAAAACCGCAGAGGTGATCAAATACCACCAAAAGAAAGCTCTATTTGTGGGAAAAAAAGGACGCAAATTTCGTTTGGAAGCCACGTCGCACGACCGCGCAATTGTCATTCAAAGTGTGACAGCGCTGAAAGCTGAAAAATGGCTTGGGCAGGAAGGGGGTTTTTGTGCACAGTAGGGAGGTGGTTAAACTTTTTTTTGCATTGATACATGTCCCCTGGGGCAGGACCCGGGTCCCCAAACACTTTTTAGGACAATAAATTGCATATTAGGCTTTATAATTAGCACTTTAGATTTCGAACGTTCGAGTCCATTGTATTTAATAGGGTTCTAAAGTTCACGCGAACATTCTGACTGTTCGCAGGTTCTGGTGCGAACCGAACAGGGGGGTGTTCGGCTCATCCCTGCTGCTCTGTATATGGATATGTAAATCTATCTTAGCTACAGCACACAGTATAGGGAAGCAGGCAGTGCTGGGATCTTTGGTTCCTCTACTGTATTAATAGTTCCTTGGTTTGCTGTATTGTCCTTCTTCTCTGTCATCTGTTCCAACATAAAGAGCCATGCTGAAAACGTGTGTATTATGTATGTAGCGGCAGCTCCTCACACTCCCCTCTTGGTCTCGCCTTTCTCTTGTCTAGGGGTATCTTAGAGGGGAGGGAGCGGGGACACCACGCCTGGCTTCCACCACAGATGTTAGTGCGGTATAAGCAACAGTTCTGTATTACCTTCGGGTCAGTGTTGTGCACCTGGATCCTCCCTCCAAGAGTCACCGCGAACCATGTCTGTCAGAAAATGAGCCCCACACCATTAAAGTTCAACACTCCTTTATTCTCCTTGTCTGAGCACAAACAGCATAGTTGCCAACATTGCAAAAAAAACATCTGGGACACTTTTTTTGTATTGAGGCGGAGCCTTGCTATAATTAGGGGGCGGGGCATTCGTTTGTAGGCGTGTCATGCTGAAATATAAAAATGCGACGAAATGGGCGTGGTTTACGCACGATAGTGGGTGTGGCTTAAATGGGCGTGGTTCAAAGGGGTGTGGCTACAGTCCGAGGTGAGAGAAAGAGAGAGAAAGAAATAGAAAGAAAGAATCCAGATCCTACACCACAATAGAAATGTGTAACAAAATTGGCAGATAAGTATACTCCAAAACACCTGTTGGCGCTTCAATCATCCCGACACCATGTTTGTTATGGTGTCAGGGTGATTGAAGCGCATTATTTCTATTATTACATTGTAATATAAAATTAAATCATTCAACTCACCATAATGCTGAATCAGTGGGACCCCTAAGCGTGTCACCTGCCACTTCGCCTGCCACCAGATGCCATCAAATGCCCACAGCAGAGTCCGTCCTTACATCAGGTGCCCCCAGCAGAGTCAGTCCTTACATCAGGTGCCCCCAGCAGAGTCCATCCTTACATCAGGTGCCCCCAGCAGAGTCTGTCCTTACAAACTCTCCACTCTCTTGTGTACGGCAGTGGCGTCACTAGGGTTGGTGTCACCTGGTAGGGTAAAACATGGTGTCACCCCCCCCCCCCCGTCTAGGCTACCCAGCTCCATTCAGGTAGCGCACGGTCACAGGGTGCACCCCAAACCAGCCCCTGTAAATGATAGTATAGGGTGGTATAGTGGCAGATTAGGGTAAAATAGGGTGGTATAGTGTCAGGTTGAGGTGGTATGACAGGTTAGGGTGGTACAGGGCAGGTTAGGGCGGTATTGGGGTGGTATAGGGCAAGTTAGGGTGGCACAGGGCAGGTTGAAGTGGCACAGGGAAGGCTTGGATGGCAAAGCGCAGGCTGTGGTGGTATACGGCAGGCTGGGGTGGTACAGGGCAGGTTGGGGTGGTACAGGGCAAGTTAGGGTGGCACAGAGCAGGTTGGGTAGTATAGGGCAAGTTAGGGTGGCATAGGGCAGGTTGGGGTGGTATAGGGCAGGTTAGGTTGGCACAGGGCAGGTTGGGGTGGCACAGGGCAGGCTGGGTTGGTATAGGGCAGTTTGGAGTGGTACAGGGCAGGATGGGGTGGTATAGGGCAGGCTTGGGTGGCACAGAGCAGGCTGGGTGGTATAGCGCAGGCTGGGGTGGTATAGGGCTGGTTGGGGTAATACAGGGCAGGCAGGCGGTGGTATAGGGCAGGCTGGGGTGGTATAGGGCAGGTTGGGGTAATACAGGGCAGGCTGTGGTGGTACAGGGCAGGCTGGGGTGGCACAGGGCAGCTTGGGGTGGCACATGGTCCAAAAACTAAGAAAATTAATATGATTGAAGATCAGATGTGGCACTACATGTCTCAGCAGCAGGTAATAAGGTGTGAGTGAGGATCAGCTGTGGCACTACATGTCCCAGCATGCTTGATGGCAGGTTGCCCTGTGTTGTGTAGGTAGGGGTGGAAATGCTATGCTTGGATGCTTGGTGCCCATTCTCTCTCTCTCTCTCTCTCTCTCTCTCTCTCTCCTGTGCTGGTGTCCTCCTCGGGGAGTAGCAGTGTGATGACAGTCAGGTGTAATACGATCTCATACACCTCCTCTCTATAACCGAGCACATGCACACTCACTGTTTGTGATCTCCTCTACAGAGCTGACCTCTGACTCCCCGGGCTGCCATCATGTGCAGCGGCAGCTACACAGTTCCTGGCTTCCACGTGTGTTAAGTGTAGAGAGGAGGGGCCTCTAGGCTTCAGTGTATACTTGTACACTGAAGAGAGAAGCTGATTGGATGCCCATCCTCTCTCCACTGAACACTAGGGGAAATGTACTGGCAGAGGCGACGGCGGCCATTTTTCTGTAGCCCGTCGGCTGCTTTTTCCGTAAAACACTCCCGATTTTTCCGGGACAAAAGCAAAATCCTGGGAAAATAATCGGGACAAGCTTAATTCGGGACGAGGGTCCCAAATTCGGGATTGTCCCGGGAAATTCGGGACTGTTGGCAACTATGCAACAGTTGAACTCCCTTGATAGAACAGAACAGAAAAGGAGGTGTGGATGTGAACAGGCCCAGACACAATGTAAGCTGCCACTTCCCTTCCTAGAAGTGTATCCCGGTCTCCGCACGAGGGTAGATTTCCTTCCAGGCCGTCTCCGACGAGAGACTCACTTGTCACCGGCAATATGCTGCATCGGGTCTTCAAATGAGGAGCTCCCCCCGGTCCATTGCGCCTTCCGGATTCGGGTACCCAATCCCTGGGTACCCTAGGATCTCCTTCCCTCGCGGAACTCAGTGTTGGGCACTGAGCTCCGGACCTCCATCCAAGTACCTCACCCCAGGCCAAAGGTGCCTGGGATGGAACTCGACCTCCGCTGTCCTCTAGGCCTAAGCCACCCAGAGGACCCACCGTCCGCAAGCTGAAGGTGCCTGGGACGTCCACCCCGTGACAAAGATGGCCGGCCCCCTTTATACCCTCTCCCAGCAAGCACGGCGGGTTCCCCGCCCCACCATACCGCTGCCAAGGAAGGACAAAAAGGAGGACGGCACACAGCAATGATTCAACCCCAGCCCAGGGCGACAGCGCCACCCACTGGGCTGCAGGGAATTACACATCACTGATGTCTCTGCCAAATTCAAAATTACACCAGGGAAAGTACATACCCGCTACACTCTCCCCTCGGTCCTTTGACACTGGTGTCTGGAGTAAACCATGCCCTAAACAGCTGACATGATTCGGTCCAGACTAACAATTAGATATACAAAAATATAAAACTTTGTAAAACTATCCTACTAAAACATTGTGTCTGAGCCCTGTAAAGAAAGGGAATAAAGACAGAAGAGAAACAACAGCACTGATTCATAACTTTGAATCGCATAGTCACATTTTACTTTTCCCACCCATCCTGACTAAGACCCACCCCATCCTCAGTAAACTTGATGGGATGTTCTCCTGCAGAGGGAAAATAAAGGATTAACACACATAACCCTGACACCTGTATTCGTGTAATGGAAAATAAACTTCTCCAAGAAGAAATCCCTTTTCTCCAAAGTGAGTGTATGATAAGTGTTTAAACGTTGCGCAACACTGCCACCTGGTGACAGCATCGCGGTAACTGCACCCGTGGAACTTCCCTCTTTTCTTACGGCCCTATCTACCCCAGAGTCAGTATTCTCTTTGCTGGGAAAGTGAAGAACAAACAGGAACAGTTCTTCATTCCTCTGGGCACAAAAGCAACGGGCCCCAGAAAGTTCAGCAGCATGATAAGAATGGAGTCTCTTTTCTCCTACAGGTAAAAGTGGGGATGCGGCAGAACAAGTGGTTTCAAGTGCTGATCCATGGTCTCCAGATGATACTCCACATCTTCTCCTTCCTTTCTTCGGATCAAAACTTTATCTGCATGGATGTGTCGTCCCAACATCCATTCTGCCTTGCAGTCTTTAAAACGTTGAGAGGCCTTTGGAGAGCATGCCAGGTACCTGCGGGCGTGAGGAACCTGAAAGTCATTGTACCAGCGTTCTCGACACACTTCCACCTCATAGAGTAAGTCCTTCGATAAGTATGGATACTCCCATCCGTACTCCGCAGCAACAGTGGCGGCTGGTGCTCAAATTTTTTGGGGGGGCGCAAACAAACTGAAAAAAAAAAAATTATATCAATTGCCGCCACTGTGCCTATTAAACGCAGCCACTGTGCCAAAACGCCACTAGTTTGTCCCCAAATGCAGCCAGTTTCTCCCCCATAATACAGCCAGTTTGTCCCCCAATAATACAGCCAGTTTCTCCCCCAATAATACAGCCAGTTTCTCCCCCAATAATACAGCCAGTTTCTCCCCCATTAATACAGCCAGTTTCTCCCCCAATAATACAGCCAGTTTCTCCCCCAATAATACAGCCAGTTTCTCCCCCAATATACAGCCAGTTTGTCCCCCAATAATACAACCAGTTTCTCCCCCAATAATACAGCCAGTTTCTCCCCCAATAATACAGCCAGTTTCTCCCCCAATAATACAGCCAGTTTGTCCCGCATAATACAGCCAGTTTTTCCCCCATATGCAGCCAGTTTCTCCCCCATAATACAGCCAGTTTCTCCCCCATAATACAGCCAGTTTGTCCCCCATATACAGCCAGTTTCTCCCCCATAATACAGCCAGTTTCTCCCCCATATGCAGCCAGTTTCTCCCCCATATGCAGCCAGTTTCTCCCCCATAATACAGCCAGTTTCTCCCCCATAATACAGCCAGTTTGTCCTCCATAATACAGCCAGTTTGTCCCCCATAATACAGCCAGTTTCTCCCCCATATACAGCCAGTTTGTCCCCCATATACAGCCAGTTTCTCCCCCATAATACAGCCAGTTTCTCCCCCATAATACAGCCAGTTTCTCTCCCATATGCAGCCAGTTTCTCCCCCATAATACAGCCAGTTTCTCCCCCATATGCAGCCAGTTTGTCCCCCATATACAGCCAGTTTGTCCCCCATTATACAGCCAGTGTGTCCCCCATATTCAGCCAGTTTGTCCCCCATAATACAGCCAGTGTCTCCCCCATATGCAGCCAGTTTGTCCCCCATATACAGCCAGTTTGTCCCCCATTATACAGCCAGTGTGTCCCCCATATTCAGCCAGTTTGTCCCCCATATACAGCCAGTTTGTCCCCCATATGCAGCCAGTTTGTCCCCCATATGCAGCCAGTTTCTCCCCCATATGCAGCCAGTTTCTCCCCCATATGCAGCCAGTTCTCCCCCATATGCAGCCAGTTTGTCCCCCATATACAGCCAGTTTGTCCCCAATATGCAGCCAGTTTGTCCCCAATATGCAGCAAGTTTGTCCCCAATATGCAGCAAGTTTGGTCCCCAAATACAGCCAGTTTGTCCTCATAATACAGCCAGTTTGTCCCCCAAATGCAGCCAGTTTGTCCCCCCCAGCCCTGCACTTACCTTCCTCGAGTCAGCGCCGTCCTTCTTCCATCCTCGATGTCTTCTCCTGCCCTCGATGTCGCTTCAGCCAATCAGGTAACCAGACCCGGTGAACCTGATTGGCCAGGAAACGCACCCCTGTGCGTCCTCTCATTAGATATTTAGAAGCCGATTACAGCCCTCAGGCTGTAGTCGGGAAGCCTATCAGAGCCTGCTGGCTCTGATAGGCACTTCTAAAGGCCAACCAGACACTGTTATTCAGATGGCCGGCGCTCAAGGGGCCGGCCATCTGAATAGTGGGTGGCAGCAATACATAGGTTCATGCAATGCATGAACCTATGTATTGTTGTGAGTGACGGCCAGGCGCAGAAGCGAGCGGTAGCGGCGCTTCTGCGCCCACTATGGTCGTGCCGCCATGTGTGAAAAAAAGACATAAAAAAAAAAACTCTTAAAGGGCCCGTTTTTTTTTTTTTTTTTGGTGACCACAGGGGGGGGGGGGCCGCGCGCGGGCGCCCCCTATGGACGGGCTGCCACTGCCAACCAGACACTGTTATTCAGATGGCCGGCGCTCAAGGGGCCGGCCATCTGAATAGTGGGCGGCAGCAATACATAGGTTCATGCAATGCATGAACCTATGTATTGTTGTGAGTGACGGCCGGGCGCAGAAGCGAGCGGTAGCGGCGCTTCTGCGCCCACTATGGTCGCGCCGCCATGTGTGAAAAAAAGACAAAAAAAATAAAAACTCTTAAAGGGCCCGTTTTTTTTTTTGGTGACCACAGGAGGGGGGGTGGCACCCGGGCGCCCCCTATGGACGGGCCGCCACTGCGCAGCAACCTTCTGCACAAGCAGGCATTGTAGTCTTGCCAGAGGAGGCATGGTAGCTTTGTCCCCTTCGCCAGGCAACACTATAGAGTCCGGGTGGCGAGGGACCTTGATCACATCCGATCGGGGCATAGGGGCCCGCAGCAATAGTCTCTTTTCCCCGGCCTTCGGTACAGATGGCACCGGGGATGTAGCAGCAGACTGGGGACGGGACCTCTCTTCAGGCGCTGATGCCTCCACCCGGGGTGTGCTTCCCCCAGTTGACATGGGTGGATCTCTGATCCTGCAGGATGAAGCAAGCAGTACTTTGTCCCAGCCCTTCTCAGCAAACAAATCGTCTATTGCCACGTCGTCTCCCATGTCCGAGAGTGACTCCAGGTCGGAGGTGTCACACTCCTCCGCGGGTATGTAGTCGGTTGTAGAAACGGAGCCACCACCTCCCGCAGATTCGCTAGGCCATGACTTCCCGACACCTCCGCCCACACACCAAGTCTCCCCGCCTGGCTTACCTCAGCCTTTACTTGAAGCGGCACGTCTGGAACTCTGGTCGACGGATTCATCCAGGCCGGGCCTAAGTGGGCAAGATGGTCCACCACAACCGCTGGTCGGGGCTACCATGCCGGTCTTCCTCTTCGGTGGTGGACGCTGCAAGACAGTGGTGACCGAGTCAGCATCCTCGAATTTCTCCCGATTGGGTTTTACGACCTCCTCCGCGGTCGTTGCAGTGTGCGCAGGGGTGACTCTCACAGCAGTGATTCCTCCTCTTTGAGTGGTGTTGCCTGAAGCCCGGCCAGGGTAAATGGTCCTCGGCCTTTCCACCGCCGGATCCACTTCAAACAGGAACTCCCCACAGGCCTCACAGCGTCCGAACGGCTTCAACTGGCACACCAGTCCCGAACACCCGGGACAAATCACACCCAGGGCCTCAACGTCCATGCACGAATACAGGGCGAATCGACCCCTTGGCTTTAGTCGGATCCCCGTATCCGTTACTGGAGCAGCAGCAGTCAAAGTCGTGGTGGAAGGATGAACTGGAATCCACGAGGTGTGTCCGAACATGGCGACCTGTTGCTGATCCATCGCACACTGCAAAGTTTTTGCGCCAACTTCCCACGTGTAGTCCTTCACACGTATTGGACTCCTCCCCTTTGCCCCAGTTCGCGGGCTTTTCTTCTTTTCTGTTTCTGAGTCACGCCCACGAACCAAGCGGTGGGGGTGTGCCTGGTGGCGCAGTGCAATAGAAGCCCCCACGTGTACTAATTCACACGGCTGAGCTTACCCCTTTTTCCACTCTTGTGGGCGGGCCTTTCCCTTCTTTGGGTCATGTCCACGACTTCGAGCAGGGATGCACTTCGGCCAATGAAGGCCTGCCTGTTCGCTTAACTCTTCCAACAGACACGTTCAATACTGTGGTGCACAAACACTATACCGGACCCGAGCCCCCACGTGTAGCAGCAGCTCCTCACACTCCCCTCTTGGTCTCGTCTTTCTCTTGTCTAGGGGTATCTTAGAGGGGAGGGAGCGGGGACACTATGCCTAGCTTCCACCGCAGATGCTAGTGCGGTATAAGCAACAGTTCTGAATTACCTTCGGGTCAGTGTTGTGCACCTGGATCCTCCCTCCAAGAGTCACCGCGAACCATGTCTGTCAGAAAATGAGCTCCACACCATTAAAGTTCAACACTCCTTTATTCTCCTTGTCTGAACACAAACAGTTGAACTCCCTTGATAGAACAGAACAGAAAAGGAGGTGTGGATGCCAACAGGCCCAGACACAATGTAAGCTGCCACTTCCCTTCCTAGAAGTGTGTCCTGGTCTCCGCACGAGGGTAGATTTCCTTCCAGGCGGTCTCCGACAAGAGACTCACTTGTCACCGGCAATATGCTGCACCGGGTCTTCAAACGAGGAGCTCCCCCCGGTCCATTGCGCCTTCCGGATTCGGGTACCCAATCCCTGGGTACCCTAGGATCTCCTTCCCTCGCGGAACTCAGTGTTGGGCACTGAGCTCCGGACCTCCATCCAAGTACCTCACCCCAGGCCAAAGGTGCCTGGGATGGAACTCGACCTCCGCTGTCCTCTAGGCCTAAGCCGCCCAGAGGAGCGACACGACCCACCGTCCGCAAGCTGAAGGTGCCTGGGACATCCACCCATGACAAAGATGGCCGGCCCCCTTTATACCCCCTCCATGCTGCGCTGATCTGAGGTACCGAATGGGGAGGGGGGTTTGCACTGAGGGGGGTCTGCACTGGGGGGGTTTGCACTAAGGGGGTCTTCACTGGGAGGGTTTGCACTGAGGGGGGTTTGCACTGGGGGGGGGTTTGCACTGAGGGGGGTCTGCACTGAGGGGGTTTGCACTAAGGGGGGTCTTCACTGAAGGGGGTCTTCACTGGGGGGGTCTGCACTGAGGGGGGTCTGCACTGAGGGGGGTCTGTGTAACATGCAGGGTGTCCAGAGCTGTGGGGGCTGTATAATGTAAAAGGGGTGCAGTGATGCAGGGTGCTGTGTAATGTAAAAGGGTCCAGAGGTGCAGGGGACTGTGTGATGTAAAGGGGTCCAGAGGTGCAGAGGGCTGTGTAATGTAAAGGGGTCCAGGAGGCTGTGTAATGTAAAGGGGTCCAGAGGTGCAGGGGGGTGTGTAATGTAAAGGGGTTCAGGGGGCTGTGTAATGTAAAGGGGTCCAGAGGTGCAGGGGGCTGTGTAATGTAAAGGGGTGCAGGCGGCTGTGTTATGTAAAGGAGTCCAGAGGTGCAGTTGTGGAGAGGGGGTACACAGTAGTAACAAAGAGATATTGAAGGATGCAGAGGTATGCAGGGGGCACAGTGGGGTGTTTTTACATTTTAACGTGGGGGGGCAGATATTGGATCCGCCCCGGGTGCCAAATGCTCTAGGTACGCCCCTGTTTAGACGGTTGATTTACTTTGAAATTCGCCTCAGTCTCAGTTATGGTTTGCCTGGTAGTGATTTCCCTTTTTGCCTGTAGGTGGCGTTACCACCTCAGGCACCTGTTGGAACACGGGCGGACCATGGTACATTGAGTGGCCCTTCTCGGCAGTGGTATAGTGGGAGTGGTCAACCCGCTGTGCCTGCTGGGAGGGGGTACTTAAGGGGCAGACGCCATTTATTGGGGTCCGTCTCGCCACGCAGCCCTCCGGGCGCGAGGTGTGTGTGTACAGTCCTGGTCTCGAGGCCACGCTGGCCCTAAGCTAAGGTGACCAGATTTTTCAAATGAAATCCGGGGACATATTTTTTTTTTACTAGTAATGGAGGCAATCAGCGACTCTCTGCCCATTGCCGCCGCCTCACAGCCTGTCAAGTCTCACTCTCCTGGCCCCGGCTACTACTGGGTGGGGAGTGGAGGAAGATCACTCCGCCAGGGAAGGCAAGGAGATAAACAGGCAGGTGGCTGGCCGGGACTTGAGGCAAAGCAGAAGAACATGCGAGCGGAGCAATAACTGAAGAAATATTCCCTCCGCTCCGACCAGTACATGATCATCAGAATGGGGCACAGATAATGAAAAGAAATACACCCCCCTAAGCTAGTAGGAGCAGGGGTGTGTAATTCAGATTTTTTTTTTTTATTCTGCACTGACTGTCTTTGAAATTTCCCCAGGCCCTGTTCAAATCCAATCCGGGGACAAAACCGGGGACAGACTTGGTCTGGGGACAGTGTCCTCAATCCGGGGACTGTCCCCTGAAACCCTACCCTAGGCTGCATCGCTGCTTAGTAGGCCCAGCTAGTCTGGTCGGGGCCTATATCCAGAGAAGGGATCCCAAGCTGTCCATCCAAATGGGAAGGAAGCATCCTAATGAAGGAGACCAGGGGAGGATCTGCCCCGGAGGAGACCGGCAAAATGCTGCTGTCTCGGGTGAGGCCTGGCAACTTTATTGAGGATGGATCCATTACACTACAAGCCCTGCAGTTCACCGGATTGGCTTAAAGGCCCTTTAACTGTACGGCTGGAGGTTCGAGACTTTAAAATCCTGTGGCAGAGGATTCCTGGATTATCCAACTACTAAACTTCAAACAGGTCTGTGGCAGAGACCTTCTTCATCTTGGGCAGTCTGTGGCAGAGACTGCCCTGTTGCTGATTCGTGTGTCATCCCGGCTGCTAGGCCATGTGAGAGGGGACTGAGTTTCTGAGTTTGCCAAATTTTGTGGCGAGTGCCTGAACCTACCCCTACTCTTCTATGTCTTCTACTTCTCAAAATTTACTGCATAAGAAAAATAAAGCCTTACTTTAAATCTCAGAATTCTGACTTTCAAACTCAGAATTTTGTGAAAAAAAAATAATTAAACTCATAATTCTGTAAAAAAAAAAAAAATATTCTGTCATTTTTTTTTTTTTTTTTTTTATGATGGCCCCAGGGCTCTTCCATAGTAAGATACTGTATATGAATTGGTTACTTTTTTTGTGTTATATATATGAAATTGCCAATGTCTATGCATACTTTTCAGACCCACTGTGTTTTTCATCATGTGGAGTACATTTGGCTCATATTATTACTATGTGTATATATATATATATATGTATATATTGTGAGGGGGTTAGCTTGGCAGCGGGTGTGTGTGACCCCCTCGATGGGTTCACCACACAAAAACAGGCACAGCAGACAGGGTTTGTAGTTGCAAAAACAAAAGGTGCGGTTTATTTACACTATTTACAGGGGAAAAACAGCAAAACAAAAAGAAATGAAGCGATACCTTCACTTAAGAGGGCCGCAGAATTAGTTTGGGCCCTGAAGACAGCTCCGCCAACCCCCGGCAATACACTCGACCCCCTACTGGCACAGTTAGTTCTGACAGCAATATGTATATCTTATACTGTATGAGTAATTAAACATCAAGACAATAATAGTATAAAATGGGTATATGATTTACTTAAACTTTTGATAAGAAAGGGGTTAACATTTATCACAGTTCACAAAATATATATAATGCAGAGCCCTGCAACACTAACACACTATGAATATGGAATTAACAGCAACAAGTGCGCCACGTGGGCGACCGTTAGCTAGGCGTCCTGTGGCGCAGTAACCAAACAAATTAGAAAACCGACCAGGCCTGGTTCTGAGATCTACAACTTAGTCTATGGGGGATGATGTTCTTTTCTTCACCGGCAGGTCTTTAACGGTGGTGCACATTAACAGAGTATGATTTGTAATCCAATGGGAAAGGTAAAGATGGGGTAAACACTTTGCTATGTGAACTGAGTTCAGCTCTGATAAGGTTCTTCAGTGAAAGTATCAGGAACAACTTGTGGGCCACGACAGTCTATAGGCCTATTAGCAATAACAGTATATGGTTTGGGCATACGCCCTCTCACCCGCCCAGACTGCGGTCCCAGTCCGGGAACTTCCACCAACTGTGTCACACACACACACACAGTGTCTCTAGCGATCGAGTCCCCGATCCAACGAATGCTGTAGTTAAGCGAAGTCAGATGTCACCCCGGCTCGCAGAGGGGTGAAAGGCTCTTTGGTGCTGCGCAAGATTTCAGGCTTCAGGCCTTGCACTCCGACACATCCGCACAGGAGGATCAGTCTCTGAAGTCTCGTGTCCCAAAGAGGCCGAGCCCAGCCTTGCCTCCTCCTTTTATAACCCCTCCCATGAGTCTCTGTGGTGGAAACATTTCCGAATGGGGTTCTGGGTAATGTAGTCTCTCTCTCCTCTGCTTTCACTTCAGCAATGTCTTTTCTCTACTTCCTCCCGACTCACCTCTCACCTGGAACTTCTTGTCTCTCTGCATTAAAGGGGAACACCCCCCCCCACTTGAACTCTTTGGTCTCCAAAGATAAACTTTAACAAAAACTATGTACAACTCTAGACAATTCTGCAAACGATGTTGGCATAGGGGATTCCCACCAAAACTGAGGGGTAGAATTCCCTTGCCCACAGGTCACATTATCATGGGTGGCCTGCCTAACTGTGCCAGAGAGTGAGCTGGGGTTGCCCTCCACCAAATGGACAGTGGAGGGATCCGGATTCTCAGCATTCCTCCTAGCAGTAACTACAGAGTCTTCTGAGCTGTCCCCCATTTGTGGGTAGGTCAGCTTCTTAGGAGGCCGGATGACTCTTCGAGCCCTTTGCTCTCTTGGGATTTCTGGCTCTGGCGCCACAGGTTCCTCTTCCTCAGAGCAACTATCATGGGCATCTTCCCAGTAATCTGTTGAAGGACTAGATGGGATGAACTCTGTGGCTTCTGGGTTCAGTGTTCCATCTGGAGTGTCTTCAGTGGTTGGAAGATCTATAGTAGAAGTTCCCGGAGTTGGGGAAGGCCACATCCAATCAAGTTCTCTTTTTTCACTTTCACTAAGTTGAGAGGCCTCTCCATCTTCAGCTCGGGAGGTCTGCGACCGAGTGTTTGGCCTAGGAGTATCCAGGATAGAGGCCGGTTCAGGGGGAGTCTCTCACGGGAGGTATTCTGACTGCCTCAGCAAGTGGGAGCAGGTGGTTTCGATGCCACGTCTTCAGTGGGCCCACCTTTCTTTCTGGCTTCAACTTGTAGACAGGTAGGCCCGGCAACTTCCTACAGATGACATAAGGTTCAGATCTCCATCGGTCTGCAAGTTTGTGCTTCCCAGGGACCCCCAGATTGCGTAACAGTACTCGATCCCCGGGCTGTAGGTCTTGTACCCGGACCTTCAAGTCGAAGTTTCTTTTGTTTCGAGCTCCCCTTTGATCTGAGGCCGCTTGAGCTTGTTCTTGCATTTTTATACTCAGCAAATTACTTATATTACCAAGTATTATACATTGGATGAGCTCATTACATACCTACCCTTCTGTTTTCTCCGCTTCAGCTTGTTCGTAGGCGACTTTCAGGCTGTGTCTGAGCCTGTCCACATATCCTTTGTGGGATGTGGCTGAGGAATGGTCCAGAGAGGTGCCAAAGGCCAAGTCTACAGGTAGTCTCGCCTCTCTCCCAAACATGAGTCGATATGGGGAGTAGACATGTGCACACTGAAATATTTCGTTTCGGAATTTCGTTTTCGTCCGAAAAATACATTTATTTAGTTACTCCCGAAATTCGTTTTTATATATTTCGTTTTTCGTTAGAAAATCTGAATTAATTAAGGTCGAATCTGTCATTGAAGGCTTATGGTGTCTGTCGAATGTTCAAAGAAGATTCGACGGAGCAGTGAAACTGTACGACGCTGCAATCCTACATTTCCGGTCGAATGTTCCGCCCACAAGCTATAGAAGAATTCTAATGTTGTATGACTAGTAATAATTATATTTATTCATTACTATTACTAGTCAACCAACATTAGAATTCTTCTATAGCCTATGGGCGGATGCATTTGATCGGAAATGTACGATTGCAGCGTCGTACAGTTTTGCTGCACCGGCGAATCTTCTAACTTTCGATGCTTTGTCGAATCTTCGTCATTCTAGCTATTTTACTGCTCCTCCTCTTTGGTTACAATCAGCCAATAACATTCATCATCAACTTTATTTTTATTTTACTTCCCCCACCCAATTCCAGCAGTGATCTTTTCTCTCTATGTCGAATCTTTTCTCTCTATAATAACAAATCTTTTCTCTCCTATGTCGAATCTTTTCTCTCCTATGTCGAATCTTTTCTCTCCTATGTCGAATCTTTTCTCTCCTATGTCGAATCTTTTCTCTCCTATGTCGAATCTTTTCTCTCCTATGTCGAATCTTTTCTCTCTATAATAACAAATCTTTTCTCTCCTATGTCGAATCTTTTCTCTCCTATGTCGAATCTTTTCTCTCCTATGTCGAATCTTTTCTCTCCTATGTCGAATCTTTTCTCTCCTATGTCGAATCTTTTCTCTCTATAATAACAAATCTTTTCTCTCCTATGTCAAATCTTTTCTCTCCTATGTCGAATATTTTCTCTCTATAATGTCAAATCTTTTCTCTCCTATGTCGAATCTTTCTCTCCTATGTCGAATCTTTTCTCTCTATAATGTCGAATCTTTTCTCTCCTATGTAGAATAATCTTGGACTAATAGAGTTAAGGTTAGGCACATTCGACCACAGGTTCGATAGACACAGATTGTTATTGTCAGCGTCACGTCGAATCTCCTATCTATATCGAACTGTTGTAGCAACGAAAACGAAAATAAAGCATTTGTTTATGTCGGATCTTTCGGTTTTCGGATTCTGTGCTTTCGTTTTCGTTTGTTAAAACGATAACGAAAATAGCTGAAATTCGGACGAAAATGCATTCGGACGAAAACGAATGCACATGTCTAATGGGGAGTAGCCTGTCCCATCACTAATGGTGCAGTTGTAAGCATGTACTAGGGCTGCTATGTGTTTGCTCCAATGTTGCTTTTTCTCACTTTCCAGAGTCCCCAACATGTTGAGCAAGGTTCGGTTAAACCTTTCCGGCTGAGCATCTCCTTGTGGGTGGTAAGGTGTAGTTCGAGTCTTCTTGATTCCCAACGAATCCAGGAGTTTCCGGATCAGTTTACTCTCAAAGTCCCTTCCTTGATCTCAAACAAATTTCAAACGTATGTTAACTTGCAGAAATTTATCCGTAGTTTGAACATTAAGAAGTACTTCCTCAATACTCCTTCCACTAGGACGCTTAGTGCGGCAATTAGCCAGACTGGTCATCATTCTTCTTTGCGGAATAAGTCCGTTTTCAATCCACCTACCTCAGACACCAAGCATATTGAGGTGTTTAAGAATATGGTGGCGAGGGATTTAGAGGCGTTAAAAATCTGTAAAGCGAACGATCCTGTCTATATCCAGAACGGTATACAATCACTGACGGAGAGAAAGGACCTAGTTATACGACCTGCTGGCGGTTATACACGGAAGTGACTTCTCTTATGATCATTATCAATCACCCTGTTTCACGATTAGAGGATCCTTCTATCTTCTTGATGTTCCACTCATCAATATTTTCCTATAAATTCTGAACTCTTGTACTGTTTGGACGTTTTTATTATAATGCGATTTTAGCGCTGCACTGCTTTTTTCATATACGTTTCATTTAAGGATTTTTTTATATTGACCTTCAGTGTTCAGCAGCATTGTGATAGGTTGGTTTTGCGCTGTCTGGTTCTTTTTACTACTGTTCTGTTTTTCAATATATTACAGTCTAGCAGCATTACCATGGAAATTTTCCAATATTTGGAAAAGAGGGAGGTTAAAATTGGAGATATTTTCTCTAGGAATCAAACTACTGGGGAAGGAAATGAACTCACCCACACCTTTAGAAAACTAGGGCACGTTTTTGAAAAAAAGGTTAAGACTTGGTGGGATATCATTACCTTTGAACAATACCTAGTAGCGAAAATTATCCCGAGACGTCTGCGGTGGGATGTCCCACCTAACGATGGTCTTATGGATGATGAGGCCAACACAGAATGGGGGAATTTCTTCATCAAAAAAAGGTTTGGAATTATTAGAATTTTTGTTATTAAGAAAACAAAGAAAAATGAAAATGCTAGAGGCTCAAATTAGGGACCTGAGGACTACCTTGGAACCTTTCAAGGAGTCTAAGGAGTTCGTGAGATTATCTACGGACTTGAAAAATAGATTAGTCAAATGGGACACCGAGACTCAAAACAAAAAGAAGAAAAAGTTCATTAGAGACCTAGATGACTTTGGGAAAAATAGTGTGTTTAAGTGGCAAGTGCTATCCACAGATATAAATTCCACACAGGTGAATCCTGACCCTTCTAATGTGGATATGGCCGACACCCCACTCCCTACTCCCAGGGGGGGTGAGGTCTATGTCTATGACAATTTGGAACATCCGGGTGCAGGAACTCCCATTAATGATGGTCAGTACCAAGAAGTCTTCAATAACAAAAAGGGCAAAAACAAAAGAGGACGGGGTAAGAGAGGCGGCTACCATCATTCCCCATATCGGCAACAGGCATATAATGCACCTCCAAGGGGGAGTGATACTTATGGTGGCTACCAGCAACAGCAGCCTAATTACTCATATATGAGTGAGGGTAACGGTCCCTATGTGGATAGAGGTAATCGATCTTACCCTTATCAGAATGGTTATGCACAGAATAATCATGATACTTTCTCCTATGGAGGTCTCGTTCCGTCACAACACACTAACCAAGTACCTATACATAATCGCTTCTCGCCCCTGGCATACAGGGGTCACCGTGGGAGAGGGGATTTTCGCGGAGCCCCGAGAGGTACAGGGAGGGATGCCCCCTTCATTCCTCCCAATCCGGGAGGCTGGCGGGAGACTTAATCCCAACAACCCACTCAGGAAGGGGTGCCCCTGTGAAAAAGAAAAGCAAGAGAGGAAGGAGAGGAGGCAGGCGAACTCAAAAGAGTAAAGCCCCAATAGGTGCAGGGATATTCAATTTAAGTGGAACACCCCTTAATGAAGATGAAATTAAAGTATTGGATAAGGGTCTTAAATATGCCCCTACCCGCAATTTAAACAAATTTCAAACGTATGTTAACTTGCAGAAATTTATCCGTAGTTTGAACATTAAGAAGTACTTCCTCAATACTCCTTCCACTAGGACGCTTAGTGCGCCAATTAGCCAGACTGGTCATCATTCTTCTTTGCGGAATAAATCCGTTTTCAATCCACCTACCTCAGACACCAAGCATATTGAGGTGTTTAAGAATATGGTGGCGAGGGATTTAGAGGCGTTAAAAATCCGTAAAGCGAACGATCCTGTCTATATCCAGAACGGTATACAATCACTGATGGAGAGAAAGGACCTAGTTATACGACCTGCTGACAAGGGGGGGGGGGCTTGTGGTATTAAGCAAGGCTTACTACTAGAATGAAATGGACAATCTCCTTAGTGATACCAACACTTATAGCATTATGTCTAGAGATCCTATGCTGGAATTTAAAGGAGAACTCCACTTTCTAGTAGAGAGGGGGAAACATATAGGAGTGTTAACTATAAAAGAGGCACTCTACCTGGATCCTCTTTTTAGCCGTACACCAATCATTTACTTTCTTCCAAAGGTCCACAAAGACAGTATTAATCCCCCCGGAAGACCCATAGTGAATGGGATAGACTCTGTCACCTCCAGACTTGGTCACTATATAGATGCCTTTCTCCAACCGTTGGTGACAAAGACAAACTCATTTCTCAAAGATACCAAACATGTTATACAAATTTTGGAGTCTCTAACCATTACGTCCTCTTGCCTTCTGATTTCGGCCGACGTCAGTTCATTGTATACGATTATCAGCCATGAGGATGCTTTATCCTCGGTTAATTGGGCATTAGCATCTTCTGGTTTGTCCAGATGACATCGGAATTTTCTGATTGATAGTCTTACCTTTTGTCTATCAAAGAACTACTTTTGGTACAACAGGCAATTTTTTCTCCAGACAAGAGGGGTAGCTATGGGGGCACGGTTTGCTCCCAGTGTTGCCAATTTATTTATGGCACACTGGGAGGAAGAGGCCGTCTATAAGAACAAACCCCCCCAATTGATATGCTACCAGAGGTATATTGATGACCTCATTATGGTCTGGGATGGAGATAGAGCAAGCTTTGATAGGTTTGCTACCAAGCTGAATTCCAACAGTAAGAACATTGTTCTGACATGGAACATCAGTTCAGATAGATTGGTGTTTCTGGATCTTGACCTAACTAAAAGCGGGGATAGGATCAATATGATCACCCACTTTAAGGTCACAGACAGAAACGCCTTTATACCTATTGAAAGCTGCCACCATTCCAAATGGTTGTGCAATATACTGAGAGGTCAGTTTATCCGCCTAAGGCGCAATTGCACCAATGTAGATGATTTTGCTACACAATCTCAGGTGTTGGCCTCAAGGTTCAATGAAAAAAGATATGATATGAACAACCTAGGTATAGAAATTGAGAATGTTCGTAATCTGGACAGAAAAGCACTTGTGTCAAATGTCCCTAAGAATAATCAGAATTAGGGATGAGCTCGGTGTTCGAGTCGAACATACGTTCGACTCGAACATCGGCTGTTCGATCGTTCGCCGAACAACGAACGATTTGGGCCGTTCGCGCCTAATTCGCGGCCCACAATGCACTACGCCATCGCAGTGTCATCCAGGCGCTGTGATTGGCCAAGCATGCACTGTGACCCCGCATGCTTGGCCAATCACAGCGCCGGCAGCGAGGAGAGCAATGATTGGCCACAGGCAGGATGCCTGTGGCCAATTATTGCTGAGGGTGTTTAGTACACGCCCCACACTATAAAAGGCCGCCAGCACGGCGGCCTAGTGTAGTGTGTTCCGGAGCAGGGAAAGAGAAGCATAGGCAGGGACAGTGACATTTTTTTTTCTTGCTTAACCTGGATTCCTTTCGTTTAGGGAAAGAGAAGGATAGGTAGGGAGAGTGTCAGTGTGTTTTACTGTGCTAATCCTTGTTTGTAGGGACAGGGAAGGACAGTGAGGGAAATTCTCCTTGTGCTATACTGTGCTAAAGCATTCCTCATCAACCATCTTTAAAAAAACATTTTTTATAGGGACAGAAAACTATAGGTAGGGAGAGTGTCAGTGTGTTTTACTGTGCTAATCCTTGTTTGTAGGGACAGGGAAGGACAGTGAGGGAAATTCTCCTTGTGCTATACTGTGCTAAAGCATTCATCATCAACCATCTATAAAAAAAACATTTTTTATAGGGACAGAAAACTATAGGTAGGGAGAGTGTCAGTGTGTTTTACTGTGCTAATCCTTGTTTGTAGAGACAGGGAAGGACAGTGAGGGAAATTCTCCTTGTGCTATACTGTGCTAAAGCATTCATCATCAACCATCTTTAAAAAAACATTTTTTATAGGGACAGAAAACTATAGGTAGGGAGAGTGTCAGTGTGTTTTACTGTGCTAATCCTTGTTTGTAGGGACAGGGAAGGACAGTGAGGGAAATTCTCCTTGTGCTATACTGTGCTAAAGCATTCATCATCAACCATCTTTAAAAAAACATTTTTTATAGGGACAGAAAACTATAGGTAGGGAGAGTGTCAGTGTGTTTTACTGTGCTAATCCTTGTTTGTAGGGACAGGGAAGGACAGTGAGGGGAATTCTCCTTGTGCTATACTGTGCTAAAGCATTCACCATCAACCATCTTTAAAAAAACATTTTTTATAGGGACAGAAAACTATAGGTAGGGAGAGTGTCAGTGTGTTTTACTGTTCTAATCCTTGTTTGTAGGGACAGGGAAGGACAGTGAGGGAAATTCTCCTTGTGCTATACTGTGCTAAAGCATTCATCATCAACCATCTTTAAAAAAACATTTTTTATAGGGACAGAAAACTATAGGTAGGGAGAGTGTCAGTGTGTTTTACTGTGCTAATCCTTGTTTGTAGGGACAGGGAAGGACAGTGAGGGAAATTCTCCTCATGCTATACTGTGCTAAAGCATTCATCATCAACCATCTTTAAAAAAACATTTTTTATAGGGACAGAAAACTATAGGTAGGGAGAGTGTCAGTGTGTTTTACTGTGCTAATCCTTGTTTGTAGGGACAGGGAAGGACAGTGAGGGAAATTCTCCTTGTGCTATACTGTGCTAAAGCATTCATCATCAACCATCTTTAAAAAAACATTTTTTATAGGGACAGAAAACTATAGGTAGGGAGAGTGTCCGTGTGTTTTACTGTGCTAATCCTTGTTTGTAGGGACAGGGAAGGACAGTGAGGGAAATTCTCCTTGTGCTATACTGTGCTAAAGCATTCCTCATCAACCATCTTTGAAATCCTTGTTTTTTGGACAGTCAGGGAAATTGTCATTGTGCTATTCTGTGCAAAAGCAATCATCCTCAACCATATTTAGAAATCCTTAAGTAAAGGGACAGAGAAGGACACCTGAAGGTAGCCCTTATTGCTTTTTTCCCATCTCCCTGCAGGCCATCCATTAGAATGTCTGGAAGGCAAACAAGGAGAGGCAGACAGTCAGGAGGCAATAAAAGAGGGCAAGCAGGCTCTGTGTCTGGGGGCAACAGTGCTGGTCGTGGACGCGGTGCATTGTCATCAGCACATGGCCATGGGACACGCTTGTCCTTCTTTTCGGCAGCTGGACATGTTGAGCCACATCATGCCGAAGACTTGGTAGAGTGGATGACCAAGCCCTTCTCCTCCTCCTCATCCTCTCTCACCCAGGCTCAGGGTACTGGCAAAGCAGCTGCCAAAGCGTCCTCTTCCCTGGTATCAATGTCAGACTCATCATCAGTCACTCCTTCCGTAGACCCACCATGTCCTCCTCCTGAGGAGTCCCCCGAACTGTTTGAGCACAGTGTTGGGTACATGCTCCAGGAGGATGCCCAGCGTTTCGAAGGGTCTGATGATGAAACCCAGCTACAGGAAGGCAGTAGCGTGAGAGCAGACAGAGGGGATGCTCAAGAAGGACACCAATCTGGCAGTCATGTTCCAGCAGCTGCAGCATACTGCCAGATTGGCTCCAGTGATGAGGAGGGAGGGGATGATGAGGTCACTGACTCCACGTGGGTGCCTAATAGGAGAGAGGAGGAGGAGGAGGATGAGGAGGAGGCACATCTCCAACGAGGCAGGATGCCCTTTGGTGGCCAGCGTAAGGGCAGTACACCGACGGAATCACACCGCAGAGCTCCGCCTGTGCAGGGCCCTGCCTCTGCTGGTCATTCAAAAAGTTCTTTGGTGTGGGCCTTTTTTGAGGCTAGTGCATCAGATCGCACAGCTACTGTTTGCAACATATGTCTCAAGCGTATATCGCGTGGCCAAAACATCAGCCGCTTGGGTACCACATGCCTGACCAGACATATGTTGACCTGCCATGCAGCTCGTTGGCAAGCCTACCTCAAAGACCCACACCAAAGAACAAAGCGGACCTCTCCTTGCACCGCATCAGCTGGGATCTCCAACCCCACTATAACTTCAGTCCTCTCTGAAACATGCACTGAGAGGAATGAAGGTGTAGAATTAGGTGTGTCACAGCCAAGTACTTGCGGCCACTCTGCTAGCAGTACACCGACGTCCGATTCTAGCAGGCAAATTTCCCTGCCCCAGCTGCTGGACCGTCGAAAGAAGTTCACTCCCAGCCATCCACATGCCCAGCGGTTGAATGCTAGCTTGGCTAAATTGCTAGCGCTTCAACTGCTGCCTTTTCAGTTGGTAGACTCGGCCCCCTTCCGTGAGTTTGTGCAATGTGCGGTTCCTCAGTGGCAGGTTCCCAAACGCCACTTTTTCTCACGGAAGGCTATTCCGGCTCTCTACCGGCATGTGGAAGGCAATGTCTTGGCCTCGCTGGACAGGGCGGTCAGCGGTAAGGTGCATATTACCGCTGACTCATGGTCCAGCAGGCATGGACAGGGACGTTACCTTTCTTTCACGGCCCATTGGGTCACTCTTTTGGCAGCTGGGAAGGATGCAGGACAAGGTGCAGTAGTGTTGGAGGTTGTTCCACCGCCACGCCTCCAAAATGCTACTACTGGTTGTGACACACCTCTCTCCTCCACCCCCTCCTCTTCTTCTTCCTCCATGGCCTCTTCCTGTGGTTTGTCCTCGGAACCAGCGGTGCTCCGTAGGCGTTCAAGGGGCTACGCAAGTACGCAGGCAAAAAGATGCCATGCCGTGCTTGCGCTGGTGTGTTTGGGGGACAGAAGCCACACTGGGGCAGAGGTCCTGTCTGCTCTGCAGGGCCAGGCCGAGAGGTGGTTGACGCCACGCCAGCTTAAGCCAGGAATGGTGGTTTGCGACAATGGCACCAACCTCCTCTCCGCCCTCCGACAGGGACAACTGACCCATGTGCCCTGTGTGGCTCACGTCCTTAACCTGGTGATGCAGCGGTTCTTGGGCAGGTACCCGGGCTTACAGGATGTCCTGAGGCAGGCCAGGAAAGTCTGTGTGCATTTCCGCAGATCTTATAATGCCAGTGCTCGCCTGGCTGAGCTGTAAAAGGAGTTGAACCTGCCCAAGAACCGCCTTATATGTGACATGCCCACCAGGTGGAACTCAACGTTGGCCATGCTGCAGCGGCTGCACACGCAGCAGAGGGCCATCAATGAGTACCTGTGCGACTACGGCACCAGGACAGGGTCAGGGGAGCTTGGTTTTTTTTCTCCACGCCAGTGGGGCATGATCAGGGATGCATGCACTGTCCTGGCACCATTTGAGGAGGCCACGAGGATGGTGAGCAGTGACAGTGCATGCATCAGTGACACTGTACCTCTTGTCCACCTGTTGGAGCACACGCTGCGTGGAATAATGGACAGGGCACTTGAGGCAGAACAGAGGCAGGAAGAGGAGGACTTCCTTGCCTCTCAAGGCCCCCTTTACCCAGACAGTGTTCCTTCTGTCCCACCCATCGCACAGGAAGAGGAGGAGGAGGAGGAGGAGGATTGTGTCAGCATGGAGGTGGAGGCTGGCACTCAGCATCATCAGCAGCAGTCTTTTAGGGATGATTTACAGTCCCAAGAAACCAGTGGACTTGTACGTGGCTGGGAGGAGGTGGCTGCGGATCATGTCGTCCTTAGTGATCCAGAGGACTCCGGACCGAATGCCTCAGCTAACCTATGCTGCATGGCCTCCCTGATCCTGCAAAGTCTGCGGAAGGATCCTCGTATTCTTCGGATCAAGGAGAGGGACCATTACTGGCTGGCCACTCTCCTTGATCCACGGTACAAGGGTAAGGTTGCGGACCTTATGTTACCGTCGCAGAGGGAGCAGAGGATGAGACAACTCCGGGAGGCCTTGCAGAAAGGTCTGTGCAACGCGTTCCCAGAGACTGGGAGGTTACAAACTCCTGGTCCTGGACAAAGAGTTGCTGAGGCTTCGGCCAGTCAAAGAAGGAGCGGTGGGGAAGGTGGCCGTCTGACCGATGCGTTCAGACAATTCTTTAGTCCGCAGGCCCAAAGTATGATCGGTTCCAGCAACCATCGCCAGCGTCTGATAAACATGGTGCAGGAATATCTAGGGGCAAGGTCAGACTTGGACACCTTCCCCACCGAAAATCCTCTGGCTTACTGGGTCTTGAGGATGGATCACTGGCCAGAGCTTGCACAGTATGCAATTGAGCTACTGGCCTGTCCTGCATCCAGCGTTCTTTCGGAACGCACATTCAGTGCTGCTGGAGGATTTGTCACGGATCACAGGGTGCGCCTGTCCACCGACTCGGTTGATCGACTGACTTTCATCAAGATGAACCAGTCTTGGATCACCACCAGCTACCACACACCTGATGCTGATATAACAGACTAATTGATTTTAACATGTCACATCCCTTCAAGACTGATGCTGATGCTGAGTGCCTGTGCTGTTATGTTGACTGGCTATCCTCCTCCTCCTAGTCCTCAATGATACGATTGATGATGATAGCTTGGAAGATCATTTTTGTTTATGGGTGCCGCCACCAGTGGCTAAGGCCCAATTTTTCAGCCCCTGTTTAACAGGGGCGTGTAATTACAATTTTTGAAGCAATAATTTGCAACAGGGCTCATTGCTGTGCTCCAAGTACAGTATCTGTGAGGGGTTGGAGTGTTGTGCCACCAGTGCCTAAGGCCCAATTTTTCAGCCCCTGTTTAACAGGGGCGTGTAATTACAATTTTTGAAGCAATACTTTGCAACAGGGCTCATTGCTGTGCTCCAAGTACAGTATCTGTGAGGGGTTGGAGTGTTGAGCCACCAGTGCCTAAGGCCCAATTTTTCAGCCCCTGTTTAACAGGGGCGTGTCATTACAATTTTTGAAGCAATACTTTGCAACAGGGCTCATTGCTGTGCTCCAAGTACAGTATCTGTGAGGGGTTGCAGTGTTGTGCCACCAGTGCCTAAGGCCCAATTTTTCAGCCCCTGTTTAACAGGGGCGTGTCATTACAATTTTTGAAGCAATACTTTGCAACAGGGCTCATTGCTGTGCTCTAAGTACAGTATCTGTGAGGGGTTGGAGTGTTGTGCCACCAGTGCCTAAGGCCCAATTTTTCAGCCCCTGTTTAACAGGGGCGTGTCATTACAATTTTTGAAGCAATACTTTGCAACAGGGCTCATTGCTGTGCTCCAAGTACAGTATCTGTGAGGGGTTGGAGTGTTGTGCCACCAGTGCCTAAGGCCCAATTTTTCAGCCCCTGTTTAACAGGGGCGTGTCATTACAATTTTTGAAGCAATACTTTGCAACAGGGCTCATTGCTGTGCTCCAAGTACAGTATCTGTGAGGGGTTGGAGTGTTGTGCCACCAGTGCCTAAGGCCCAATTTTTCAGCCCGTGTTTAACAGGGGCGTGTCATTACAATTTTTGAAGCAATACTTTGCAACAGGGCTCATTGCTGTGCTCCAAGTACAGTATCTGTGAGAGGTTGCAGTGTTGTGCCACCAGTGCCTAAGGCCCAATTTTTCAGCCCCTGTTCAACAGGGGCATGTAATTACAATTCTTGATCTAATAATTCACAGCAGGGCCCATTGCTGCACCCACCAAGAGTAACTCTGAGGGCTTACAGTGTTGTGGCAACGACACCACCACCACCACCACCACGAAAGGCCCAATTTTTCAGCCCCTGTTCAAAAGGGGCATGTAATTACAATTCTTGATCTAATAATTCACAGCAGGGCCCATTCCTGCACCCACCAAGAGTAACTCTGAGGGCTTACAGTGTTGTGGCAACACCACCACCACCACCACCACCATGAAAGGCCCAATTTTTCAGCCCCTGTTCAACAGGGGCATGCAATTACAATTCTTGATCTAATAATTCACAGCAGGGCCCATTGCTGCACCCACCAAGAGTAACTGTCAGGGCTTACAGTGTTGTGGCACCAGCACCACCATCAAAGGCCCAATTTTTACTACCACTGTTCAACAATTATATGTAATTACAATTCCTGATATAATAGTTGACAGCAGGGCGTTCCAGCACCAACCAAGAGTAACTGTGAGTGCTTACAGTGTTGTGCCAACACCAACAACTAAGGGGCCTATTTCTGCAGAGTATATACGGCAGGTCCCTACTTTCAAACATCCAACTTACAAACGACTCCTACTTGCAAACGCAAGAAGACAACAGGAAGTGAGAGGAAATCTACCCCTAGGAAGGAAAATTCTCTCCTGTAAGAATTAATATGGGAAAGGTGTCTCCTCTGTACTGATGCTTTATCACCAATCCTTGTTTCAAGAAAAACACCACATTTCAAAAACAGTTGTCATTGGGACGGAAAGTGAGGTGAAATGTTCTGAACAGGGGCACAGACAGCAAAACAAATGTTACAGGGGTGATAACCCTTACCTATGTTTTCCAAAAAGTTTAAAAATAGATTTTTGGGCTGGAGCTACACTTAAACAATGTACCTGTTCAAAATTACAAACAGATTCTACATAAGAACAAACCTACAGTCCCTGTCTTGTATGCACCGCCTGTATACGGCTGTTCAGAGTATATAGGGCCTTTTTTATTTTGTGTGCGGTGTTCCCCTTAATATCCATACAAGACCCAAAGGGGCTGGTAATGGGCTGGGGTAGGGGGGGGGGGTCATGGGGTAGCTATGCCATTTTTCTTAAAGATTTTCATCCATATTACCGGGACCAGACATTACATTAAAGCCGCAAGCAGTTTTAAATGGCTTTTTTTTCCTTTAGAAGTGTCATTTTGTGCAGGGACAGTTCTAAACACGGGAAACACGTGGCACTTCACAGGCATACTTTAGACACCCCCCAGGTACGATATTTAAAGGAATATTTGACTTTTTTTTTTTCACTTTATGCATCATTAAAATGACTGCTCCCGAAAAACGACCGTTTTTAAAACTTCTTTTTGCATTGATACATGTCCCCTGGTGCAGAACCCGGGTTCCCAAACCCTTTTTAGGACAATAACATGCATAATAGTTGTTATAATTAGCACTTTAGAATTCGAACGTTCGCATCCATTGTATTTAATAGGGTTCTAATGTTCGTACGAACTTTCGGTCCGTTCGCGGGTTCTGGTGCGAACCGAACCCGGGGGTGTTCGGCTCATCACTAATCAGAATGATCCCATTAAGACAAGAATGATTCTTGATTTTAATATCCAGTATAGAAAGTTCGAGAGGATCGTACATAAGCACTGGCCAATCCTCAAGCATGACAGGATTTTAGGCCCCCTACTTCCTGATCGTCCACAATTTATTTACAAAAAAGCACCTTCATTAAGGGATAAGTTAGCCCCTGGGGTCATTGACCCCCCTACTCAATCTGAGAATAGGATCTTTGATTTTCTTACTGGCTTTCATAAATGTGGTCGTTGCCCACCATGTCGACAGGCCAGAAAGACGGTCCCTTAAAGTAATTACTCCATAGTTATTGACTATTGTGCCCTATATATGGTCGGATCATTTGATCCACTTACATAGTTACATAGTTACATAGTTAGTCAGGTTGAAAAAAGACAAAGTCCATCCAGTTCAACCATAAAAATAAAAAAAATATCGTGCAATCCCATATACCCAATTCTATACCCACAGTTGATCCAGAGGAAGGCAAAAAACCCCAGCAGAGCATGATCCAATTTGCTACAGCAGGGGAAAAAATTCCTTCCTGATCCCCCGAGAGGCAATCGGATTTACCCTGGATCAACTTTACCTAGAACTGTTAGTACTCAGTTATATTATGTACATTTAGGAAAGTATCCATGCCTTTCTTAAAGCAATCTACTGAGCTGGCCAGAACCACCTCTGCAGGGAGTCTGTTCCACATTTTCACAGCTCTTACTGTGAAGAAACCTTTCCGCATTTGGAGATGAAATCTTTTTTCTTCTAGACGTAAAGAGTGCTCCTTTGTTCTCTGTGTTGACCGTAAAGTGAATAACTCATCACCAAGATCAATATATGGACCCCTTATATATTTGTACATGTTAATCATATCCCCCCTTATTCTCCTCTTCTCAAGAGTGAATAAATTCAGCTTCTCTAATCTTTCTTCATAGCTGAGCTCCTCCATGCCTCTTATCAGTTTGGTTGCCCTTCTCTGCACTTTCTCCAGTTCCCCGATATGCTTTTTGAGAACTGGTGCCCAAAACTGAACTGCGTATTCCAGATGAGGCCTTACTAATGATTTGTACAGGGGCAAAATGATGTCTCTCTCTCTGGAGTCCATACCTCTCTTAATACAAGAAAGGACTTTGCTCGCTTTGGAAACCACAGCTTGGCATTGCATGCCATTATTGAGCTTATGATCTACCAAAACCCCCAGATCCTTTTCCACTACGGATCCCCCCAGTTGTACTCCCCCTAGTATGTATGATGCATTCATATTCTTAGCCCCCAAGTGCATAACTTTACATTTATCAACATTAAACCTCATCTGCCACATAGTCGCCCAATTAGACAGGGCATCGAGGTCGGCTTGTAAATTGGAGACATCCTGCAAGGACGTCATTCCACTGCATAGCTTGGTGTCATCTGCAAAGACAGAAATGTTACTTTTGATCTCAGACCCAATATCATTTATAAAGATATTAAAAAGTAAGGGTCCCAGCACTGAACCTTGGGGTACACCACTGATAACCTTAGACCATTCAGAGTAAGAATCATTAACTACTACTCTCTGAATTCTGTCTTTTAGCCAGTTTTCTATCCATTTACAAACTGATATTTCCAATCCTGTAGACTTTACCTTACACATGAGCCGTGTGTGGGGAACTGTATCAAACGCTTTTGCAAAATCCAAGTATACCACGTCCACAGCCACGCCTCTGTCCAAGGTTTTACTTACCTCTTCATAAAAAGAAATCAGGTTTGTCTGACAACTTCTGTCTTTCATGAATCCATGCTGTCTGTTGCTGAAATAGTTTTTTTCCAGCAAGAACTCATCTATGTGGTCTTTTATTAATCTCTCCAGTATCTTCCCAACTATGGAAGCTAAACTAACAGGTCTATAGTTACTTGGTAAAGACTTTGTTCCCTTTTTAAATATAGGCACCACATTGGCCCTGCGCCAATCCAGTGGTACTATTCCTGTCATTAATGAGTCCCTAAAAATTAGATACAATGGCTTTGAAATTACAGAGCTCAATTCTTTTAGGATCCGTGGGTGGATGCCATCTGGTCCAGGTGCTTTATCCACCTTTACTCTGTCTAAATATTTCTGGACCATATCACTTTTGAGCCATTGTGGATTTGGGGCTGTGTCACTACCACCCCCATTATGGACATGAACTCCCCCGTGCTCCTTTGTATACACAGAGCTGAAGAAAGTATTTAATAAATTAGCCTTTTCTTTGTCCCCAGTCACCCACTCTAGATTATTTTGTAAAGGGCCTACATGCTCAGACTTGACCTTTTTACTATTAATATATTTGAAGAATTTTTTGGGGTTTGTCCTACTATCTTTTGCAATCTGTCGTTCGTTTTGAATTTTTGCATCCTTGATTTCCTTTTTACATATCCTGTTATATTCTTTGTAACATTTAAACGACACTAGTGTTCCTTCATTTTTATATTTTTTAAAAGCGCTTTTCTTATTGTTTATAGCTTTTTTAACTTTAACTGTGAGCCACATAGGTTTTATTTTTAGCCTTTTAAACTTATTGCCCATGGGAATATACTTTGCAGTGAGTTCACAAACAGTCTTATATGTTGATCGCAATAATTTTATATTAATTTTCATATTGATATAGTACCCCCATCAGTTTTTAGACATTAATGGACATCAGTGCTTTTTACTTAATTTTTATTTGATTTGTAGTGCTGACTCTGGACACTTGATGGCAGCACTGGGTGTATAGCACTAGTGATATGCCATTAATTCCAATGTCCGGTTGCAGCAATACATGCCCCTTTCTATATATCATTTATGTTAGTGATTGGGGGATGTTTCTTAGATGTTTGACCCTTTCTGATGTTGTAGTCAGCGGTTATAACACTCTGCGTATAAGGGGATTCTTCCCCTGCATCCCTTGCTGACACTCTGTCACCATGTGATCAGTGCGCCCCGCCCCCTGTTTCACGGAGACGCTATGGGCGGAAATGAACATAGTTTGTTTGTACCGCTGTCATGGCGACGGCGGATCACGTGGGGAGCGCCTACCCGGAAGTAATTCGAATGGGAGGCGTTATCCCCTGTGTACTCGCCGATGATAGGCACAGTGGTTGATCAGATGGAGGCTTCCTCCTGGAAGCACTCTGTATCCCATATGCCCTTAAGCCAATTGTGGTCAGCCTATGTCTTTTGGCTCATCTGATAATATCCAATGGGGGCGCTTGTCTCATAATCCTTATAGAAGGGGCGGGATATTATTCCCATTTTTTAGATATTGCACACACTTGGTATATGGCTTATATAAAGAGACTGATATGCTGGCTCCATTACATTTCGCTGAGGAAGTCCTTGCCTACGGACGATACGCGTGCGAGGGGCCATATGTCGTCGGGACAGCCATCTACCTGGTTTTATACCTTTGTTACATGAACATCAGCTTGGCACAGGGCTATCTGTGCATTGCTTGTGAGTAACCAATTTTTATTCAATAAATCAAGTGTTTTATATGGAGAGCACTATGTATTTCTTTTGGAATTTTGCATGTAACTACGCTAACGTATGAGTTCGTTTTGGATATTACAGAGTGAGTGAGGACTGTGATTGAAGGATCGTATGAGGACTACCCTCTCATCTTTATTATTACCCTTGTTAAGGGACTGACCTTCTGGTAAAACAGAGGTCCATGCTTTAAGGTGAGCGGCCTGTACACCTGGTGGCGGTTATACACGGAAGTGACTTCACTTATGATCATTATCAATCATCCTGTTTCACGATTAGAGGATCCTTCTATCTTCTTGATGTTCCACTCATCAATATTTTCCTATAAATTCTGAACTCTTGTACTGTTTGGACGTTTTTGTTATAATGCGATTTTAGCGCTGCACTGCTTTTTTCATATAAGTCGCTGGGGCAGCCCATAATGCACAAAGTACTTCTCCATAAGTACCTTGGCTACGGTGGAGGCCTTCTGGTCTTTGGTTGGGAAAGCTTGGGCATACCGGGTGAAATGGTCAGTTATCACCAGCACATTTCCTAGTCCACTCAGGTCGGGTTCGAGGCAGAGAAAATCAATGCATACCAGATCCACTGGGCCTTGACTTTGTAGATGGCCCATTGGGGCAGCTTGATGGGGTAAAGTCTTCCTCTGGATGCATCGTGCACATGAGTGGCAGTACTCTTCTACCTCTGCCCTCATGCAGGGCCAATAGAACCGACTTCTGACAAGTTGAAAGGTCCTTTCAGCCCCTAGGTGGCCATGATTGTCATGCAGGGCAATCAGAACAGTCTCTCGATGTTTCTCTGGGAAGAACAGTTGCCACTTATCTTCTGAGTCATCAGAGGGGCCCCTTCGGTAGGCCACTCCCTGATGTACCTGCAACCTGTCCCATTCTTTCCTCAACAGGCGAGCTTCCTTTGAGGGATGACGCAGGAGTCTGTTTGGATCCGATTCTCCAGGGCCTCCAGGATCAATCTCCCCATGGGGTCTTCCAATTGGTCACACCTCAACTCCTTCTTGGACAGTCTCGGCAGGTTGTCTTCTTCCAGTTGAGTTACTCCACAGTAGTGTTTGGGGACTCCCACCATGGTAACTCCTATTTCTTCTGCTCTGGAGTAGTGATGAGCCGAACACCCCCGGGTTCGGTTCGCACCAGAACCCGCGAACGGACCGAAAGTTCGAACGAACATTAGAACCCTATTAAATACAATGGATGCGAACGTTCGAATTCTAAAGTGCTAATTATAACAACTATTATGCATGTTATTGTCATAAATAGGGTTTGGGAACCCGGGTTCTGCACCAGGGGACATGTATCAATGCAAAAAGAAGTTTTAAAAACGGTCGTTTTTCGGGAGCAGTCATTTTAATGATGCATAAAGTGAAAAAAAAAAAAGTCAAATATTCCTTTAAATATCGTACCTGGGGGGTGTCTAAAGTATGCCTGTGAAGTGCCACGTGTTTCCCGTGTTTAGAACTGTCCCTGCACAAAATGACACTTCTAAATGAAAAAAAAGCCATTTAAAACTGCTTGCGGCTTTAATGTAATGTCTGGTCCCGGTAATATGGATGAAATTCTTTAAGAAAAATGGCATAGCTACCCCATGACCCCCCCCCTACCCCAGCCCATTACCAGCCCCTTTGGGTCTTGTATGGATATTAAGGGGAACCCCGCACATAAAATAAAAAAGGCCCTATATACTCTGAACAGCCGTATACAGGTGGTGCATACAAGACAGGGACTGTAGGTTTGTTCTTATGTAGAATCTGTTTGTAATTTTGAACAGGTACATTGTTGAAGTGTAGCTCCAGCCCAAAAATCTATTTTTAAACTTTTTGGGAAACATAGGTAAGGGTTATCACCCCTGTAACATTTGTTTTGCTGTCTGTGCCCCTGTTCAGAACATTTCACCTCACTTTCCGTCCCAATGACAACTGTTTTTGAAATGTGGTGTTTTTCTTGAAACAAGGATTGCTGATAAAGCATCAGTACAGATGAGACCCCTTTCTCCCATATTTATTCTTACAGGAGAGAATTTTCCTTTCTAGGGGTAGATTTCCTCTCACTTCCTGTTGTCTTCTTTCGTTTGCAAGTAGGAGTCGTTTGTAAGTTGGATGTTTGAAAGTAGGGACCTGCCGTATATACTCTGCAGAAATAGGCCCCTTAGTTGTTGGTGTTGGCACAACACTGTAAGCACTCAGTTACTCTTGGTTGGTGCTGGAACGCCCTGCTGTCAACTATTATATCAGGAATTTTAATTACATATAATTGTTGAACAGTGGTAGTAAAAATTGGGGCTTTGATGGTGGTGCTGGTGCCACAACACTGTAAGCCCTGACAGTTACTCTTGGTGGGTGCAGCAATGGGCCCTGCTGTGAATTATTAGATCAAGAATTGTAATTACATGCCCCTTTTGAACAGGGGCTGAAAAATTGGGCCTTTCGTGGTGGTGGTGGTGGTGGCGTTGCCACAATACTGTAAGCCCTCAGAGTTACTCTTGGTGGGTGCAGCAATGGACCCTGCTGTGAATTATTAGATCAAGAATTGTAATTGCATGCCCCTGTTGAACAGGGGCTGAAAAATTGGGCCTTAGGCACTGGTGGCACAACACTACAACCCCTCACAGATACTGTACTTGGAGCACAGCAATGAGCCCTGTTGCAAAGTATTGCTTCAAAAATTGTAATGACACGCCCCTGTTAAACAGGGGCTGAAAAATTGGGCCTTAGGCACTGGTGCCACAACACTCCAACCCCTCACAGATACTGTACTTGGAGCACAGCAATGAGCCCTATGGCAAATTATTGCTAAAAAAATTGTAATTACACGCCCCTGTAAAACAGGGGCTGAAAAATTGGGCCTTAGCCACTGGTGGCGGCACCCATAAACAAAAATGATCTTCCAAGCTATCATCATCAATCGTATCATTGAGGACTCGGAGGAGGAGGATAGCCAGTCAACATAACAGCACAGGCACTCAGCATCAGCATCAGTCTTGAAGGGATGTGACATGTTAAAATCAATTAGTCTGTTATATCAGCATCAGGTGTGTGGTAGCTGGTGGTGATCCAAGACTGGTTCATCTTGATGAAAGTCAGTCGATCAACCGAGTCGGTGGACAGGCGCACCCTGTGATCCGTGACAAATCCTCCAGCAGCACTGAATGTGCGTTCCGAAAGAACGCTGGATGCAGGACAGGCCAGTAGCTCAATTGCATACTGTGCAAGCTCTGGCCAGTGATCCATCCTCAAGACCCAGTAAGCCAGAGGATTTTCGGTGGGGAAGGTGTCCAAGTCTGACCTTGCCCCTAGATATTCCTGCACCATGTTTATCAGACGCTGGCGATGGTTGCTGGAACCGATCATACTTTGGGGCTGCGGACTAAAGAATTGTCTGAACGCATCGGTCAGACGGCCACCTTCCCCACCGCTCCTTCTTTGACTGGCCGAAGCCTCAGCAACTCGTTGTCCAGGACCAGGATTTTGTAACCTCCCAGTCTCTGGGAACGCGTTGCACAGACCTTTCTGCAAGGCCTCCCGGAGTTGTCTCATCCTCTGCTCCCTCTGCGACGGTAACATAAGGTCCGCAACCTTACCCTTGTACCGTGGATCAAGGAGAGTGGCCAGCCAGTAATGGTCCCTCTCCTTGATCCGAAGAATACGAGGATCCTTCCGCAGACTTTGCAGGATCAGGGAGGCCATGCAGCGTAGGTTTGCTGAGGCATTCGCTCCGGAGTCCTCTGGGTCACTAAGGACGACATGATCCGCAGCCACCTCCTCCCAGCCACGTACAAGTCCACTGGTTTCTTGGGACTGTAAATCATCCCTAAAAGACTGCTGCTGATGATGCTGAGTGCCAGCCTCCACCTCCATGCTGACACAATCCTCCTCCTCCTCCTCCTCCTCCTCCTCCTCTTCCTGTGCGATGGGTGGGACAGAAGGAACACTGTCTGGGTAAAGGGGGCCTTGAGAGGCAAGGAAGTCCTCCTCTTCCTGCCTCTGTTCTGCCTCAAGTGCCCTGTCCATTATTCCACGCAGCGTGTGCTCCAACAGGTGGACAAGAGGTACAGTGTCACTGATGCATGCACTGTCACTGCTCACCATCCTCGTGGCCTCCTCAAATGGTGCCAGGACAGTGCATGCATCCCTGATCATGCCCCACTGGCGTGGAGAAAAAAAACCAAGCTCCCCTGACCCTGTCCTGGTGCCGTAGTCACACAGGTACTCATTGATGGCCCTCTGCTGCGTGTGCAGCCGCTGCAGCATGGCCAACGTTGAGTTCCACCTGGTGGGCATGTCACATATAAGGCGGTTCTTGGGCAGGTTTAACTCCTTTTGCAGCTCAGCCAGGCGAGCACTGGCATTATAAGATCTGCGGAAATGCACACAGACTTTCCTGGCCTGCCTCAGGACATCCTGTAAGCCCGGGTACCTGCCCAAGAACCGCTGCACCACCAGGTTAAGGACGTGAGCCACACAGGGCACATGGGTCAGTTGTCCCTGTCGGAGGGCGGAGAGGAGGTTGGTGCCATTGTCGCAAACCACCATTCCTGGCTTAAGCTGGCGTGGCGTCAACCACCTCTCGGCCTGGCCCTGCAGAGCAGACAGGACCTCTGCCCCAGTGTGGCTTCTGTCCCCCAAACACACCAGCGCAAGCACGGCATGGCATCTTTTTGCCTGCGTACTTGCGTAGCCCCGTGAACGGCTACGGAGCACCGCTGGTTCATAGGACAAACCACAGGAAGAGGCCATGGAGGAAGAAGAAGAGGAGGGGGTGGAGGAGAGAGGTGTGTCACAACCAGTAGTAGCATTTTGGAGGCGTGGCGGTGGGACAACCTCCAACACTACTGCACCTTGTCCTGCATCCTTCCCAGCTGCCAAAAGAGTGACCCAATGGGCCGTGAAAGAAAGGTAACGTCCCTGTCCATGCCTGCTGGACCATGAGTCAGCGGTAATATGCACCTTACCGCTGATCGCCCTGTCCAGCGAGGCCAAGACATTGCCTTCCACATGCCGGTAGAGAGCCGGAATAGCCTTCCGTGAGAAAAAGTGGCGTTTGGGAACCTGCCACTGAGGAACCGCACATTGCACAAACTCACGGAAGGGGGCCGAGTCTACCAACTGAAAAGGCAGCAGTTGAAGCGCTAGCAATTTAGCCAAGCTAGCATTCAACCGCTGGGCATGTGGATGGCTGGGAGTGAACTTCTTTCGACGGTCCAGCAGCTGGGGCAGGGAAATTTGCCTGCTAGAATCGGACGTCGGTGTACTGCTAGCAGAGTGGCCACAAGTACTTGGCTGTGACACACCTAATTCTACACCTTCATTCCTCTCAGTGCATGTTTCAGAGAGGACTGAAGTTATAGTGGGGTTGGAGATCCCAGCTGATGCGGTGCAAGGAGAGGTCCGCTTTGTTCTTTGGTGTGGGTCTTTGAGGTAGGCTTGCCAACGAGCTGCATGGCAGGTCAACATATGTCTGGTCAGGCATGTGGTACCCAAGCGGCTGATGTTTTGGCCACGCGATATACGCTTGAGACATATGTTGCAAACAGCAGCTGTGCGATCTGATGCACTAGCCTCAAAAAAGGCCCACACCAAAGAACTTTTTGAATGACGGGCAGAGGCAGCGCCCTGCACAGGCGGAGCTCTGCGGTGTGATTCCGTCGGTGTACTGCCCTTACGCTGGCCACCAAAGGGCATCCTGCCTCGTTGGAGATGTGCCTCCTCCTCATCCTCCTCCTCCTCCTCTCTCCTATTAGGCACCCACGTGGAGTCAGTGACCTCATCATCACCTCCCTCCTCATCACTGGAGCCAATCTGGCAGTATGCTGCAGCTGCTGGAACATGACTGCCAGATTGGTGTCCTTCTTGAGCATCCCCTCTGTCTGCTCTCACGCTACTGCCTTCCTCTAGCTGGGTTTCATCATCAGACCCTTCGAAACGCTGGGCATCCTCCTGGAGCATGTACCCAACACTGTGCTGAAACAGTTCGGGGGACTCCTCAGGAGGAGGACATGGTGGGTCTAGGGAAGGAGTGACTGATGATGAGTCTGACATTGATACCAGGGAAGAGGACGCTTTGGCAGCTGCTTTTCCAGTACCCTGAGCCTGGGTGAGAGAGGATGAGGAGGAGGAGGAGGGCTTGGTCATCCACTCTACCAAGTCTTCGGCATGATGTGGCTCAACATGTCCAGCTGCCGAAAAGAAGGACAAGCGTGTCCCATGGCCATGTGCTGATGACAATGCACCGCGTCCACGACCAGCACTGTTGCCCCCAGACACAGAGCCTGCTTGCCCTCTTTTATTGCCTCCTGACTGTCTGCCTCTCCTTGTTTGCCTTCCAGACATTCTAATAGATGGCCTGCAGGGAGATGGGAAAAAAGCAATAAGGGCTACCTTCAGGTGTCCTTCTCTGTCCCTTGAAACAAGGACTTTGACAGTGAAAGAAACTGACACACTCTCCCTACCTACAGTTTTCTGTCCCTAGAAAAAATGTTTTTTTTAAGCACAATTTAGCACAAGGAGAATTCACTCACTGTCCTTCCAGGTCCCTGGAAACAAGGACTTTGACAGTGAAAGAAACTGACACACTCTCCCTACCTACAGTTTTCTGTCCCTAGAAAAAATGTTTTTTTTTTAAGCACAATTTAGCACAAGGAGAATTCACTCACTGTCCTTCCAGGTCCCTGGAAACAAGGACTTTGACAGTGAAAGAAACTGACACACTCTCCCTACCTACAGTTTTCTGTCCCTAGAAAAAATGTTTTTTTTAAGCACAATTTAGCACAAGGAGAATTCACTCACTGTCCTTCCAGGTCCCTGGAAACAAGGACTTTGACAGTGAAAGAAACTGACACACTCTCCCTACCTACAGTTTTCTGTCCCTAGAAAAAATGTTTTTTTTAAGCACAATTTAGCACAAGGAGAATTCACTCACTGTCCTTCCAGGTCCCTGGAAACAAGGACTTTGACAGTGAAAGAAACTGACACACTCTCCCTACCTACAGTTTTCTGTCCCTAGAAAAAATGTTTTTTTTAAGCACAATTTAGCACAAGGAGAATTCACTCACTGTCCTTCCAGGTCCCTGGAAACAAGGACTTTGACAGTGAAAGAAACTGACACACTCTCCCTACCTACAGTTTTCTGTCCCTAGAAAAAATGTTTTTTTTAAGCACAATTTAGCACAAGGAGAATTCACTCACTGTCCTTCCAGGTCCCTGGAAACAAGGACTTTGACAGTGAAAGAAACTGACACACTCTCCCTACCTACAGTTTTCTGTCCCTAGAAAAAATGTTTTTTTTAAGCACAATTTAGCACAAGGAGAATTCACTCACTGTCCTTCCAGGTCCCTGGAAACAAGGACTTTGACAGTGAAAGAAACTGACACACTCTCCCTACCTACAGTTTTCTGTCCCTAGAAAAAATGTTTTTTTTAAGCACAATTTAGCACAAGGAGAATTCACTCACTGTCCTTCCAGGTCCCTGGAAACAAGGACTTTGACAGTGAAAGAAACTGACACACTCTCCCTACCTACAGTTTTCTGTCCCTAGAAAAAATGTTTTTTTTAAGCACAATTTAGCACAAGGAGAATTCACTCACTGTCCTTCCAGGTCCCTGGAAACAAGGACTTTGACAGTGAAAGAAACTGACACACTCTCCCTACCTACAGTTTTCTGTCCCTAGAAAAAATGTTTTTTTTAAGCACAATTTAGCACAAGGAGAATTCACTCACTGTCCTTCCAGGTCCCTGGAAACAAGGACTTTGACAGTGAAAGAAACTGACACACTCTCCCTACCTACAGTTTTCTGTCCCTAGAAATTTTTTTTTTTTAAGCACAATTTAGCACAAGGAGAATTCACTCACTGTCCTTCCAGGTCCCTGGAAACAAGGACTTTGACAGTGAAAGAAACTGACACACTCTCCCTACCTACAGTTTTCTGTCCCTAGAAAAAATGCTTTTTTTAAGCACAATTTAGCACAAGGAGAATTCACTCACTGTCCTTCCAGGTCCCTGGAAACAAGGACTTTGACAGTGAAAGAAACTGACACACTCTCCCTACCTACAGTTTTCTGTCCCTAGAAAAAATGTTTTTTTTAAGCACAATTTAGCACAAGGAGAATTCACTCACTGTCCTTCCAGGTCCCTGGAAACAAGGACTTTGACAGTGAAAGAAACTGACACACTCTCCCTACCTACAGTTTTCTGTCCCTAGAAAAAATGTTTTTTTAAGCACAATTTAGCACAAGGAGAATTCACTCACTGTCCTTCCAGGTCCCTGGAAACAAGGACTTTGACAGTGAAAGAAACTGACACACTCTCCCTACCTACAGTTTTCTGTCCCTAGAAAAAATGTTTTTTTTAAGCACAATTTAGCACAAGGAGAATTCACTCACTGTCCTTCCAGGTCCCTGGAAACAAGGACTTTGACAGTGAAAGAAACTGACACACTCTCCCTACCTACAGTTTTCTGTCCCTAGAAAAAATGTTTTTTTTAAGCACAATTTAGCACAAGGAGAATTCACTCACTGTCCTTCCAGGTCCCTGGAAACAAGGACTTTGACAGTGAAAGAAACTGACACACTCTCCCTACCTACAGTTTTCTGTCCCTAGAAAAAATGTTTTTTTTAAGCACAATTTAGCACAAGGAGAATTCACTCACTGTCCTTCCAGGTCCCTGGAAACAAGGACTTTGACAGTGAAAGAAACTGACACACTCTCCCTACCTACAGTTTTCTGTCCCTAGAAAAAATGTTTTTTTTAAGCACAATTTAGCACAAGGAGAATTCACTCACTGTCCTTCCAGGTCCCTGGAAACAAGGACTTTGACAGTGAAAGAAACTGACACACTCTCCCTACCTACAGTTTTCTGTCCCTAGAAAAAATGTTTTTTTTTAAGCACAATTTAGCACAAGGAGAATTCACTCACTGTCCTTCCAGGTCCCTGGAAACAAGGACTTTGACAGTGAAAGAAACTGACACACTCTCCCTACCTACAGTTTTCTGTCCCTAGAAAAAATGTTTTTTTTAAGCACAATTTAGCACAAGGAGAATTCACTCACTGTCCTTCCAGGTCCCTGGAAACAAGGACTTTGACAGTGAAAGAAACTGACACACTCTCCCTACCTACAGTTTTCTGTCCCTAGAAAAAATGTTTTTTTTAAGCACAATTTAGCACAAGGAGAATTCACTCACTGTCCTTCCAGGTCCCTGGAAACAAGGACTTTGACAGTGAAAGAAACTGACACACTCTCCCTACCTACAGTTTTCTGTCCCTAGAAAAAATGTTTTTTTTAAGCACAATTTAGCACAAGGAGAATTCACTCACTGTCCTTCCAGGTCCCTGGAAACAAGGACTTTGACAGTGAAAGAAACTGACACACTCTCCCTACCTACAGTTTTCTGTCCCTAGAAAAAATGTTTTTTTTAAGCACAATTTAGCACAAGGAGAATTCACTCACTGTCCTTCCAGGTCCCTGGAAACAAGGACTTTGACAGTGAAAGAAACTGACACACTCTCCCTACCTACAGTTTTCTGTCCCTAGAAAAAATGTTTTTTTTAAGCACAATTTAGCACAAGGAGAATTCACTCACTGTCCTTCCAGGTCCCTGGAAACAAGGACTTTGACAGTGAAAGAAACTGACACACTCTCCCTACCTACAGTTTTCTGTCCCTAGAAAAAATGTTTTTTTTAAGCACAATTTAGCACAAGGAGAATTCACTCACTGTCCTTCCAGGTCCCTGGAAACAAGGACTTTGACAGTGAAAGAAACTGACACACTCTCCCTACCTACAGTTTTCTGTCCCTAGAAAAAATGTTTTTTTTAAGCACAATTTAGCACAAGGAGAATTCACTCACTGTCCTTCCAGGTCCCTGGAAACAAGGACTTTGACAGTGAAAGAAACTGACACACTCTCCCTACCTACAGTTTTCTGTCCCTAGAAAAAATGTTTTTTTTAAGCACAATTTAGCACAAGGAGAATTCACTCACTGTCCTTCCAGGTCCCTGGAAACAAGGACTTTGACAGTGAAAGAAACTGACACACTCTCCCTACCTACAGTTTTCTGTCCCTAGAAAAAATGTTTTTTTTAAGCACAATTTAGCACAAGGAGAATTCACTCACTGTCCTTCCAGGTCCCTGGAAACAAGGACTTTGACAGTGAAAGAAACTGACACACTCTCCCTACCTACAGTTTTCTGTCCCTAGAAAAAATGTTTTTTTTAAGCACAATTTAGCACAAGGAGAATTCACTCACTGTCCTTCCAGGTCCCTGGAAACAAGGACTTTGACAGTGAAAGAAACTGACACACTCTCCCTACCTACAGTTTTCTGTCCCTAGAAAAAATGTTTTTTTTAAGCACAATTTAGCACAAGGAGAATTCACTCACTGTCCTTCCAGGTCCCTGGAAACAAGGACTTTGACAGTGAAAGAAACTGACACACTCTCCCTACCTACAGTTTTCTGTCCCTAGAAAAAATGTTTTTTTTAAGCACAATTTAGCACAAGGAGAATTCACTCACTGTCCTTCCAGGTCCCTGGAAACAAGGACTTTGACAGTGAAAGAAACTGACACACTCTCCCTACCTACAGTTTTCTGTCCCTAGAAAAAATGTTTTTTTTAAGCACAATTTAGCACAAGGAGAATTCACTCACTGTCCTTCCAGGTCCCTGGAAACAAGGACTTTGACAGTGAAAGAAACTGACACACTCTCCCTACCTACAGTTTTCTGTCCCTAGAAAAAATGTTTTTTTTAAGCACAATTTAGCACAAGGAGAATTCACTCACTGTCCTTCCAGGTCCCTGGAAACAAGGACTTTGACAGTGAAAGAAACTGACACACTCTCCCTACCTACAGTTTTCTGTCCCTAGAAAAAATGTTTTTTTTAAGCACAATTTAGCACAAGGAGAATTCACTCACTGTCCTTCCAGGTCCCTGGAAACAAGGACTTTGACAGTGAAAGAAACTGACACACTCTCCCTACCTACAGTTTTCTGTCCCTAGAAAAAATGTTTTTTTTAAGCACAATTTAGCACAAGGAGAATTCACTCACTGTCCTTCCAGGTCCCTGGAAACAAGGACTTTGACAGTGAAAGAAACTGACACACTCTCCCTACCTACAGTTTTCTGTCCCTAGAAAAAATGTTTTTTTTAAGCACAATATAGCACAAGCACAAAACACACTGACACTCTCCCTACCTATCCTTCTCTTTCCCTAAACTAAAGGAATCCAGGTTAAGCAAGAAAGAAATAAAAGTCACTGTCCCTGCCTATGCTGCTCTATCCCTGCTCCGGAACACACTACACTAGGCCGCCGTGCTGGCGGCCTTTTATAGTGTGGGGCGTGTACTAAACACCCTCAGCAATAATTGGCCACAGGCATCCTGCCTGTGGCCAATCATTGCTCTCCTCGCTGCCGGCGCTGTGATTGGCCAAGCATGCGGGGTCACAGTGCATGCTTGGCCAATCACAGCGCCTGGATGACACTGAGATGGCGTAGTGCATTGTGGGCCGTTCGCGTCACTCGAATTTGGCGCGAACGGCCCAAATCGTTCGATCTTCGTCGAACGATCGAACAGCCGATGTTCGAGTCGAACGTATGTTCGACTCGAACACGAAGCTCATCCCTACTCTGGAGCCTCCTCTGGCTTGGAATTCAGCTCCTTGACAAAGGGCCCGCACCCCGTCCGGTGCCACTTGGGTCCAATCTTCCATGTCACTGGTGGGGGCATGAGATCTCCTGGACAGAGCGTCTGCATCTCGATTCCCAGCCCCTGGCCTATACTTTAGTCTGAAGTTGAATCCAGACAGTGCGGCCAGCCACCTGTGTCCAGTGGCGTCCAGCTTGGCCGTGGTGAAAAGGTAGGTAAGGGGGTTGTTGTTGGTCTTCACAGTGAACTCCGCCCCATACAGGTAGTCTTTGAGCTTGTCTACTACCGCCCACTTAAAGGCCAGGAACTCCAGCTTGTGAGTGGGGTAGTTCTTCTCAGAGGGGGTCAGGCTCCTGCTCACATAGGCAACAGGCCGTTGTTGCCCTTCGTGTTCTTGATAAAGTACTCCTCCCAGACCGTCATGACTAGCATCTACGTGTAGTTCATAGGGCTTGGTTGGGTCTGCGTAGGCCAAGACTGGGGCAGTGGTTAGGCTCTCCTTTAATGCCTGGAAGGCCTCTTCACACTTCTGGTTCCACTGATTTCTGAATGACTCTCCCGGCTTCCTGGGCCCTGAGTCGTCCTCTTCCCCCTCAGTCTTGAGTAGTTCATTCAATGGTCTGGCAATTCGGGCGAATCCTTCCACAAACCTCCTGTAATAGGAGCAGAACCCCAAGAAGGATCTGAGTTCTGTTACTGTGGTGGGTCGTGGCCAGGAGGTAACTGCCTCCAATTTCTCAGGGTCTGTGGCCACCCCTTCTTCAGACACTATGTGCCCCAGATAGTTCACAGAAGACTGGTAGAACCGACACTTCTCAGGCGAAAGCTTGAGTCCTTCCTCACTGAGTCTTCTCAACACTTTTTCCAGCCTCTCTTCGTGTTCCTCCAAGGTTCTCCCAAAGACAATGACATCGTCCAGGTATACAAGGACTTCAATAAGGTTCATGTCTCCTACAGTCTTCTCCATGAGACGTTGGAAAGTAGCTGGGGCTCCAGACAGACCTTGGGGCATCCGGTTGAATTCAAAGAACCCCACTGGGGTTATGAAAGCTGTCTTCTCCTTGTCTTCTGGATGCATAGGGATCTGATAGTACCCGCTCTTGAGATCCATAACGCTGAACCATTTGGCTCCAGACAAGCTCTGTAGGGCATCCTCTATCCTCGGAGTGGTGTATTGGTCGGGTATGGTTCTCCTGTTGAGAGTCCTGTAGTCTATACAGAGCCTCAATGACCCATTCTTCTTCCTGACCACCACTATCGGGGAGGCATAGGGGCTTCTAGACTCCCATATCACACCAGTACTCTTGAGTTCGGCCAGTTGTTCCCTTAGATCCTCCAGATCTGCTAGTGGGACCCGCCAGACCCTCTCTCTGAAGGGCTTATCTTCCTGGAGGCGGATCCGATGGGTGTCACTCCTTGCACACCCCACATCGAACTCATCCTTAGAGAAGATCTTCTCCCATCTGGTCAACTGGGCCTTGGCTCTCTTTTTCCAAGCTCCTGGCAGATTCGGGTTTTCCATGGACAGCTTCTCCCAAGCATCTCCTCCTTCACCCGTCCTCTTCACTTCTGACAGGGTAACAGGGCTCACCTGGCCCAGCAGCATTCTGGCTGGGATTTCCATGGGGTCTCTGATAGTGTTTCTAACACTCACTGGAACTCTACAATGGGCCTTCTTCAGGACCTTCAGCGGAATCACTTCCGGTATCACTTCCAGACCTGAGGACTCACCTCTTGGGTCTGACTCCAGCACGACAAAGGGACCAGGCTGCTCCCAAGTAAGCTTCACAGTGGCTCTGAGACAGGTTACTTTGCCGGGCTGCAACACTACCCCTTCTCTTCCAAGTCTCCACACCTTCCCTATCCCCTCTCTTTCGTCCAGCTCCTTTTGGACTTTAGTCTTTCCTGAGCCTGGTATGCATTGATTTCCCTCCTTTCAATGGGTGTACAGACCCGCTGAGGGATATTATTGTTTTTCTTAGGTGTGCATCCCCTCTGGGGAATGCTGTGCCCCTTCTGAGGGGTCTTGCCACCTTTCTCTGGGGTGTATCTCGGTTGAGGAATGTTGTGTTTCCTCCGAGGTGTTTTATTTCCTCTCTTCTTCTGTTTTTCATTCAGTTTGGAGCTCACTGAAGATGATGGGCACCCGGTTGACTCCTTCACCGGGGCCCTCTGAAGTTTTCCGCCGGCTGGCGGTTATTTGTCTTTTTTCTTCCTGGGACTGGAACATATGTTTGCAAAATGACCAATCCCTCCGCTGTTGTAACAAATCACCTCTTCTTCCCGATCCTGTAGAGAAGCGGGCGCTGAGGTATTCGGGAACAACTCCTTTCTTGGACTTTCCTTTTCTGGTTTTCTTTGATCTTTCTCCATCAAAGAGGTCAGTATCCCCAACACTTGGGACATCTGCGATTTCAGGGTGTCCACTTCTGCATCTCTTTCGGGGGTCATGGCCGGGCTGACCATCACCACCGGAGGTTTGGTTGGCTCGACTAGCTGTTCCCTCTTTTTCTCCTCCAACATGGCCTCTTCCTCTCTGACCATTCGAATGAGGTCGGGGTATTCCAGGTTCTTCCCGTCCTGTCGGGTGCGCAGCGCCAATGCAATAGGATCCAGGGGCTGAGCTCCCCTCAATACCTGCTGAGCCCGGGCCTCGTCTACCTTCCCTGGGTCGATCCTCTTCTTCAGAATAATTCTATGCAGGATCTTGTATAGACGTCCCATATATTCTGATAGTTTCTCTCCTGTTTTCTGGTAGCAGTGCTCCAGCTGATAGGTGAGCTCGGTAAGTTTTTCTGTCCCACCGAACACATTCTGCAAGATGTCCAAGTAGTCCTGTGCAGTACAGTCTTTCCTGCTCACCTTCAGGTTGCGTATGGCATCCAGAGCAGGCCCCTTCAAACTTTCAGCAAATCTCTGTTTCTTGCTGCGTTCTGGAACTTCCCATTCCTCTAAGGCCTGAGTGGTGCCATCTAGCCACTCCTCAAATCCCTCTTCCCCTGAGGGTACAGCTTTCCTCCCTGAGAATATCCGGAACTTTCTGTAGGGTAATCTGTGGGATTCTTCTTGCACTGGGCCACAATCTCTCCCAGTACAGCGCATAGTTCTGTGCTAAGGGTGGCCGGGGATGATCTGTGACTCTCTGTATCCTTCTGCTTTTCCGCCTCAGGGGATGGCGGGGGAGGTATCTGTGGAGATGATGGCTTTCTTATTTGGAACCGATCTCCCTTATGTGGCAGCGCATGTGTCAGATGGTAGGTCTGACCATCCATAGCTTGTATGCTCGGGCTTTTAAAATGCTCTGGAATTTCGTCTTTCCACTCTATTAATGCGTATGTACGCGAAGCATGTGGTCTCACATCCATCACCCATGATTTCTGGCATGGTGATAGGGACGTCATTAGCTGCTTTATCGCATCTCTTTGCCAGATCCCCGGGAGTTCAATAACTGCCGCCGTGGCTGGATCTGCGCCAGCCACTGTGTACCACTGTCCTACTTCTAGCGGGTCCATGCCGGTCTTTTGGCGTGTTCGCTTGCTGTATCAGGATCCCGGACGAGAACCCCCACATGTAGCGATACCTTCACTTAAGAGGGCCGCAGAATTAGTTTGGGCCCTGAAGACAGCTCCGCCAACCCCCGGCAATACACTCGACCCCCTACTGGCACAGTTAGTTCTGACAGCAATATGTATATCTTATACTGTATGAGTAATTAAACATCAAGACAATAATAGTATAAAATGGGTATATGATTTACTTAAACTTTTGATAAGAAAGGGGTTAACATTTATCACAGTTCACAAAATATATATAATGCAGAGCCCTGCAACACTAACACACTATGAATATGGAATTAACAGCAACAAGTGCGCCACGTGGGCGACCGTTAGCTAAGCGTCCTGTGGCGCAGTAACCAAACAAATTAGAAAACCGACCAGGCCTGGTTCTGAGATCTACAACTTAGTCTATGGGGATGATGTTCTTTTCTTCACCGGCAGGTCTTTAACGGTGGTGCACATTAACAGAGTATGATTTGTAATCCAATGGGAAAGGTAAAGATGCGGTAAACACTTTGCTATGTGAACTGAGTTCAGCTCTGATAAGGTTCTTCAGTGAAAGTATCAGGAACAACTTGTGGGCCACGGCAGTCTATAGGCCTATTAGCAATAACAGTATATGGTTTGGGCATACGCCCTCTCACCCGCCGGGACTGCGGTCCCAGTCCGGGAACTTCCACCAACTGTGTCACACACACACACAGTGTCTCTAGCGATCGGGTCCCCGATCCAACGAATGCTGTAGTTAAGCGAAGTCAGATGTCACCCCGGCTCGCAGAGGGGTGAAAGGCTCTTTGGTGCTGCGCAAGATCTCAGGCTTCAGGCCTTGCACTCCGACACATCCGCACAGGAGGATCAGTCTCTGAAGTCTCGTGTCCCAAAGAGGCCAAGCCCAGCCTCGCCTCCTCCTTTTATAACCCCTCCCATGAGTCTCTGTGGTGGAAACATTTCCAAATGGGGTTCTGGGTAATGTAGTCTCTCTCTCCTCTGCTTTCACTTCAGCAATGTCTTTTCTCTACTTCCTCCCGACTCACCTCTCACCTGGAACTTCTTGTCTCTCTGCATTAAAGGGGAACACCCCGCTACAGAAACAAACAAAAAGAAATCCTGTCCAGCTTGACCGCTTACTACACATGTTGGTGTCCCTAACTAACAACTGGGTACAGCCTTGTGCTGTCCCAGTCCCTAGCTCCCTGTTTTGTTGAAGTTCTTACAATAACCACACAGGCTTTGGCTCACCGCACAGAGATCACACTCCCCAGACTATTTACACAGATCTGGTTCCAGGTTTGAGCATCTCCCTTAGCATGCTGGGAGTTCTTGTAGAGGCCTCAATGAGCCACTTGATTCAGCTGGGCTCATTAACTCTTCCCCCGCAAGACTCCCAGCACTCCCCCTAGTGGTATAAATCGGCATAAAGCCTGAATCTAGGACATATATATCTCCCATCCTGGATGCAACCTGGTGACTTTACCTGCTCGCTGTCACAATATATATATATTGTGAGGGGGTTAGCTCGGCAGCGGGTGTGTGTGACCCCCGAGATGGGCTCCCCACACAAAAACAGGCCCAGCAAACGGAGGTTGTGGTTTTCAAAATCAAAAAGGTGCGGTTTATTTTCTATTTACAGTGACAAAACACAGCAAAGCAAAAGAAACATAAACAAAATAAATCCTGGTCAACTTGACCTCTGACTAAACATACAGGTTTCCTAACTAACAACTGGGATCAGCCTAGTGCTGTCCTAGTCCCTAAGTCCCTGGTTTTAAATGTCCAAGCAAATAGCCACACAGGCTTTGTCTCACCGCACAGGGGTTCACTCTCCCTAGACAGTCCACACAGGTCTGGTTCCAGGCATGAGCTAACATCTAATGAAGCTGGGAGTTCTTATAGAGGCCTAAATGAGCTGACAAGCTTCAGCTGGTCTCATCAACTCCCTGTCTGTACGACGCCCCACACTCTCCCTAGAGGTATGAGTCATCCATGAGCCCACTAGCCTTATACAACTCTCCACCTAGTTGTATAAGTCGGCGTAAAGCCTGAATCTGGGCGAAATATATCTACCCCCCTGGATGCAACCAGGTGACTTTACCTTCCTGCTGTCACATACCCCCCCCCCCTCTTGTTTTAACCTTGGGGTTGGAACACCAGCAATCAGGCATTCATGTACTCGAGACAAAGCATCCACATTCCCCATTTGAACGCCAGGGCGATGCTTTACTGTGAAGTTGAATTCCTGGAGGGCCAGGAACCACCTATTCACTCTTCTATTTGTTTCCTTGTTTTGAGCCATCCACTTTAACGGAGCGTGATCCGTAACCATGTCAAAGTGCCTACCTAGCAGGTAGTACCGAAGGGAATCTAGAGCCCACTTCACCGCTAAACACTCCTTTTCAACGGTGGCGTAATTTACCTCATGGGACTTCAACTTCCTGCTGAGGTAAATGACTGGGTGCTCTTCCCCGTTCCAGACCTGGGACAATACTGCTCCTAACCCCACATCTGACGCATCACTTTGTACGACAAAGTCTTTAGAGAAGTCGGGTGAGTACAACACTGGCTGGCTACATAAGGCTTGTTTCAAGAATTGGAATGCTGCCTCAGCCTCGGGGGTCCATTTAATCATGACCGACCCTTTCCCCTTCGTCAGGTTGGTTAGGGGCACAGCCTTAGAAGCAAAGTGGGGAATGAATCGCCGATAATACCCAGCGATTCCCAGAAAGGCTCGTACCTGCTTCTTGCTGTTGGGACGTGGCCAACTCTGGATGGCCTCGACTTTGTTGAGTTGGGGTTTTATTACTCCCCTCCCAATGGTGTACCCAAGATATTTGGCCTCCTCCTGCCCAATGGTACACTTCTTGGGGTTAGCCGTAAACCCCGCTTCCCGAACAGAGTCCAGGACTGCTTGCACTTTTGGCAGATGTGAGGCCCAATCTGTGCTATGGACAATTATGTCATCCAGGTAAGCCGCAGCATACTTCCGATGGGGCCTCAGCATCTGGTCCATTTTCCGCTGGAATGTGGCCGGCGCATTCTGTAACCCGAACGGCATTCTTTTATATTGGAACGCCCCGTCTGGGGTTACAAATGCGGTTTTCTCTTTGGCCGACTTGGCCAGGGGGATTTGCCAATACCCTTTTGTGAGGTCAAGAGTCGTCATGTATCGGGCTGTTCCCAGCCGGTCGATCAACTCATCTATACGTGGCATGGGGTAGGTGTCAAATTTTGTAACTTTGTTCAACTGTCGAAAATCGTTACAAAATCGCCAGCTCCCATCCGGTTTAGGCACCAACACAATGGGACTAGACCAATCACTTTGGGACTCCTCTATCACCCCTAAGTTCAGCATTTTCTGTACTTCCTCCCGTATTGCCTCCCGTCGGGCCTCTGGGATCCGATAGGGTTTTAACTTCACCCTTTCACCGGGCGGGGTAATGATGTCATGCTCTACCCCAGATGTTTGTCCCGGCAGCTCAGAGAATACCTCCTTGTTGCGAAGCACAAACTCCTTAACCTCCTGTTGTTGGGGTTGTGACAAGGTGGCTGCTATTCCAACCTCCGGAATCACGCAACCAGTTTGAGCTGGTGACCAAGTGTCTGCGACTAGGGACTCTCTATCCCTCCAGGCTTTCAACAGATTAACGTGATAGATCTGTTCGGGCTTTCGCCTTCCTGGTTGTCTGACCTTGTAATTCACTTCGCTCACTTTTTCCATTATCTCGTAGGGGCCTTGCCATTTGGCAAGGAATTTACTTTCAACCGTAGGGACAAGTACCAGTATCCTATCCCCCGGGGAAAAGGTACGGGTCTTGGCTGCACGGTTGTACACTCTCTGCTGTGCTAACTGCGCTTGGGCCAAATGTTCCTTCACGATTAGGGATGAGCCGAACACCCCCGGGTTCGGTTCGCACCAGAACCTTCGAACGGACCGAAAGTTCGCGCGAATTTTCGAACCCTATTCGTTATAATGGACGCGAACGTTCAAAATCAAAATTGCTAATTACAACGGCCAATATGCATGTTAATGTTATAAAACAGGTTTGGGGACCCGGGTCCTGCCCCAGGGGACATATATCAATGCAAAAAGAAATTTTAAAAACTAAAGTTTTTTCGGGAGCAGTCATTTTAATGATGCATAAAGTGAAAAAAAAAAAAGTGAAATTTTCATTTAAATACGGTACCTGGGGGTGTCTAAAGTATGCCTGTGAAGTGGCATGTGTTTCCCGTGTTTAGAACTGTCCTTGCACAAAATGACATTTGTAAAGGAAAAAAAGAAGCCATTTAAAACCACTTGCGGCTTTAATGTCATGTCTTGTCCTGGCCGCCATATGGCTGAAAATCCTTGAGAAAAATGGCATGGCTACCCCATCACCCCCCCCCCCACCCCAGCCCCTTTGGGTCTTGTATGGATACTAAGGGGGACCCCGCACCCAAAATAAAACCCTATACCTACAACCCTATATACTCTGAACAGCAGTATATAGGTGGTGCAAACAAGACATGGACTGTAGGTTTGTTCTTAAGTAGAATCTGAACAGGTACATTATGAAGTGTAGCTACATCCCAAAAAAATCAATTTTTAAGCTTTTTGGAGAACATGTAACATTTGCTGTCTTTGCACATCTGTTCAGAACATGTCACCTCACTTTCCGTCCCAATGACAAATGTTTTTGGAAAAGTGGGGTTTTAATTGAAACAAGGATTGGTGATAAAGCATCAGTAGAGAGGAGATACCTTTTTCCCAAATTAAATCTAACAGGATAGAATTTTCCTTCCTAGGGGTAGATTTCCTCTCACTTCCTGTTTTCTCTTGCCGTTTGCAAGTAGGAGTCGTTTGTAAGTTGGATGTTTGAAAGTAGGGGCCTGCCGTATATACTCTGCAGAAATTTGCCCTATTAGATATTGGTGTAGCCACAAGACTGGTGGGCACAGGAATGGGCCCTGCTGTGAGTTAATAGATCAAGATTTGTACTTGCATGCACCTGTTGAACCGGGCAGAAAAATTGGGCCTTTGGTGGTGGTGGTGGTGGTGGTGGACGGTGTTGCCACAAGACTGTAAGCCCTCACAGTTACTCTTGGTGGGTGCAGGAATGGGCCCTGCTGTGAGTTATTAGATCAAGATTTGTAATTGCATGCACCTGTTGAACAGGGCAGAAAAATTGGGCCTTTGGTGGTGGTGGTGGTGGTGGACGGTGTTGCCACAAGACTGTAGGCCCTCATAGTTACTCTTGGTGGGCGCAGGAATGGGCCCTGCTGTGAACTATTAGATCAAGATTTGTAATTACACGCCCCTGTTAAACAGGGGCTGAAAAATTGTGCCTTAGGCATTGGTGCTGGTGCCACAACACTGCAACCCCTCACAGATACTGTACTTGGAGCACAGCAGTCACACCTGTTGCGAAGCATCTTTTTAAAAAATTGTAATTACACGCCCCTGTTATACAGGGGCTGAAAAATTGTGCCTTAGGCACTGGTGCTGGTGCCACAACACTGCAACCCCTCACAGATACTGTACTCTGAGCACAGCAATGAGACCTGTTGCAAAGCATTGCCTAAAAATTGTAATTACACGCCCCAACAGGGGCTGAAAAATTGTGCCTTAGGCACTGGTGCTGGTGCCACAACACTGCAACCCCTCACAGATACTGTACTCTGAGCACAGCAGTCACACCTGTTGCGAAGCATCTTTTAAAAAAATTGTAATTACACGCCCCTGTTATACAGGGGCTGAAAAATTGTGCCTTAGGCACTGGTGTGGTGGCATGGATCATTGAGGAGGAGGAAGAGGATAGTCAGTGAACATAACAGGACAGTCACTCAGCATCAGCATAGGCAGTCTTGAAGGGATGTGACATTATAAATTATTCCGTTATATCCGCTTCAGGTGTCTGGTAGCTGGTGGTGATCCAAGACTGATTCATTTTTATGAAGGTCAGTCGATCAACCGAGTCGGTGGACAGGCGCACCCTATGATCGGTGACAAATCCTCCAGCAGCACTGAATGTGCGTTCAGAAAGAACGCTGGATGCAGGACAGGCCAGTAGCTCAATTGCATACTGTGCAAGCTCTGGCCAGTGATCCATCCTCAGGACCCAGTAAGCCAGAGGATTTTCGGTGGGAAAGGTGTCCAAGTCTGACCTTGCCCCTAGGTATTCCTGCACCATGTATATCAGACGCTGGCGATGGTTGCTGGAACCGATCATACCTTGGGGCTGCGGACTAAAAAATTGTCTGAACGCATCGGTCAGACGTCCACCTTCCCCACCGCTCCTTCTGCTACTGACCGAAGCCTCAGCAACTCGTCGTCCAGGACCAGGAGTTTGTAACCTCCCAGTTTCTGGGAACGCGTTGCACAGACCTTTCTGCAAGGCCTCCCTGAGATGTCTCATCCTCTGCTCCCTCTGCGACGGCAAGATAAGGTCCGCAACCTTACCCTTGTACCGTGGATCAAGGAGAGTGGCCAGCCAGTAATGGTCACTCTCCTTGATCCGAAGAACACGAGGATCCTTCCGCAGGCTTTGCAGGATCAGGGAGGCCATGCAGCGTAGGTTAGCTGAGGCATTCGGTCCGGAGTCTTCTGGGTCACTGAGGATGACATGATCGCCAGCCACCTCCTCCCAGCCACGTACAAGTCCACTGGTTTGTTCGGACTGTACATCATCCCTAAAAGACTGCTGCTGCTGATGCTGAGTGCCAGGCTCCACCTCCATGCTCACACAATCCTCCTCCTCCTCCTCCTCCTCTTCCTGTGTGATGGGTGGGACAGAAGGAACATTGTCTGGATAAAGGGGGCCTTGAGAGACAAGGAAGTCCTCCTCTTCCTGCCTCTGTTCTGCCTCAAGTGCCCTGTCCATTATCCCACGCAGCGTATGCTCCAACAGGTGGACAAGAGGTACAGTGTCACTGATGCATGCACTGTCACTGCTCACCATCCTCGTGGCCTCCTCAAATGGTGAGAGGACAGTGCATGCATCCCTGATCATGCTCCACTGGCGTGGGGAAAAAAAGCCAAGCTCCCCTGACCCTGTCCTGGTGCCGTAGTCGCAAAGGTACTCATTGATGGCCCTCTGCTGCGTGTGCAGTCGCTGCAGCATGGCCAACGTTGAGTTCCACCTGGTGGGCATGTCACATATTAGGCGGTTCTTGGGCAGGTTCAGCTCCTTTTGCAGCTCAGTCAGCCGAGCACTGGCATTATAAGATCGGCGGAAATGCACACAGACTTTCCTGGCCTGCCTCAGGACATCCTGTAAGCCTGGGAACCTGCCCAAGAACCGCTGCACCACCAGGTTGAGGACGTGAGCCATACAGGGCACATGGGTGAGCTGCCCCTGTCGCAGGGCGGAGAGGAGGTTGGTGCCATTATCAGAAACGACCATTCCTGGCTTAAGCTGGCGTGGCGTCAACCACCTCTCGGCCTGCCCCTGCAGAGCTGCCAGAACCTCTGGCCCAGTGTGGCTCCTGTCCCCCAAACACACCAGCGCAAGCACGGCATGGCATCTTTTTGCCTGCGTACTCGCGTAGCCCCTTGTACGCCTACGGAGCACCGCTGGTTCCGAGGACAGAGCACTCGAAGAGGACATGGAGGAAGAAGAAGAGGAGGGGGTGGAGGAGAGAGGTGTGTCACAACCAGTAGTAGCATTTTGGAGGCGTGGTGGCGGAACAACCTCCAACACTACTGCACCTTGTCCTGCATCCCTCCCAGCTGCCAATAGAGTGACCCAATGGGCCGTGAAAGAAAGATAACGTCCCTGTCCATGCCTGCTGGACCATGAGTCAGCGGTAATATGCACCTTACCGCTGACCGCCCTGTCCAGCGAGGCATGGACATTGCCTTCCACATGCCAGTAGAGAGACGGAATTGCCTTCCGTGAGAAAAAGTGGCGTTTGGGAACCTGCCACTGAGGAACCGCACATTGAACAAACTCACGGAAGGGGGCCGAGTCTATCAACTGAAAAGGCAGCAGTTGAAGTGCTAGCAATTTAGCCAAGCTAGCATTCAACCGCTGGGCATGTGGATGGCTGGGAGTATACTTCTTTCGACGGTCCAGCAGCTGGGGCAGGGAAATTTGCCTGCTACAATCGGACGTCGGTGTACTGCAAGTACTTGGTTGTGACACACCTAATTCTACACCTTCAGTCCTCTCAGAGCAGCTTTCAGAGAGGACTGAAGATATAGTGGGGATGGAGATCCCAGCTGATGAGGAGCAAGGAGAGGTCCGCTTTGTTCTTTGGTGTGGGTCTTTTATGTGTGCTTGCCAACGAGCTGCATGGCAGGTCGACATATGTCTGCTCATGCTTGTGGTGCCCAAGCGGCTGATGTTTTGGCCACGCGAGATACGCTTGAGACAAATATTGCAAATAGCAGTGGTGCGATCTGATGCACTCGTCTCAAAAAAGGCCCACACCAAAGAACTTTTGTGATAACGTGCAGAGGCAGCGCCCTGCACAGGCGGAGCTCTGCGGTGTGGTACAGTTGCTGTGCTGGCCTCTAGCTGGCCTCCAGGGGGCATCCTGCCTTGTTGGACATGTGACGCTGCATCCTCCTCCTCCTCCTCCTCTCTCCCTTCAGGCACCCACGTGGAGTCAGTGACCTCATCATCCCCTCCCTCTTCACCACTAGAGCAAACCTGGCAGTAAGCTGCAGCTGGTGGAACACTACTGCCAGATTGCTGTCCTTCAGCATCCCCTTTCTCTGCGCGCACACTACTGACTTCCTCAAGCTGGGTATCATCATCCGAGCCTTCGAATCGTTGGGCATCCTCCTGGAGCATGTACCCAACACTGTGCTCAAACAGTTCGGGGGACTCCTCAGGAGGACATGGTGGGTCTAGGGAAGGGGTGGCTGATGATGCCATTGAGTACGCGTTGGCAGCTGCTCTGCCAGTACCCTGAGCCTGGGTGAGAGAGGATGAGGAGGATGAGGAGGGCTTGGTCATCCATTCTACCAAGCCTTCGGCATGATGCGGCTCCACATGTCCAGCTGCCGAAAACAAAGACAAGCATGTCCCATGGCCACGTGCTGATGACGATGCACGACCACGTCCACGGCCAGCACTGTTGTCTCTAGAAACAGAGCCTGCCTGCCCTGTGTTCTTGCCTCGGCACGCTCTGCCTCTCCTTGGCGGTCTTCCAGCCATTGTAGTCGATAGTGTATATAGTATAAAAAATAGAACTCCTATGTGTGCTCACAACACACTGTAGGTCCTATGGGTGCTGACACTAACACACTATAGGTACTATGTGTGCTGCTGACAAGAAAATATAGGAGCTCTGTTTGCTGCCACTAACACACTAGAAGTCCTATGGGTGCTGCTGAGAAGAAAATATAGGAGCTCTGTTTGCTGCCACTAACACACTAGAAGTCCTATGGGTGCTGCTGAGAAGAAAATATAGGAGCTCTGTTTGCTGCCACTAACACACTAGAAGTCCTATGGGTGCTGCTGAGAAGAAAATATAGGAGCTCTGTTTGCTGCCACTAACACACTAGAAGTCCTATGGGTGCTGCTGAGAAGAAAATATAGGAGCTCTGTTTGCTGCCACTAACAAACTAGAAGTCCTATGGGTGCTGCTGAGAAGAAAATATAGGAGCTCTGTTTGCTGCCACTAACACACTAGAAGTCCTATGGGTGCTGCTGAGAAGAAAATATAGGAGCTCTGTTTGCTGCCACTAACACACTAGAAGTCCTATGGGTGCTGCTGAGAAGAAAATATAGGAGCTCTGTTTGCTGCCACTAACACACTAGAAGTCCTATGGGTGCTGCTGAGAAGAAAATATAGGAGCTCTGTTTGCTGCCACTAACACACTAGAAGTCCTATGGGTGCTGCTGAGAAGAAAATATAGGAGCTCTGTGTGATGCCACTAACACACTAGAAGTCCTATGGGTGCTGCTGAGAAGAAAATATAGGAGCTCTGTTTGCTGCCACTAACACACTAGAAGTCCTATGGGTGCTGCTGAGAAGAAAATATAGGAGCTCTGTTTGCTGCCACTAACACACTAGAAGTCCTATGGGTGCTGCTGAGAAGAAAATATAGGAGCTCTGTTTGCTGCCACTAACACACTAGAAGTCCTATGGGTGCTGCTGAGAAGAAAATATAGGAGCTCTGTTTGCTGCCACTAACACACTAGAAGTCCTATGGGTGCTGCTGAGAAGAAAATATAGGAGCTCTGTTTGCTGCCACTAACACACTAGAAGTCCTATGGGTGCTGCTGAGAAGAAAATATAGGAGCTCTGTTTGCTGCCACTAACACACTAGAAGTCCTATGGGTGCTGCTGAGAAGAAAATATAGGAGCTCTGTTTGCTGCCACTAACACACTAGAAGTCCTATGGGTGCTGCTGAGAAGAAAATATAGGAGCTCTGTTTGCTGCCACTAACACACTAGAAGTCCTATGGGTGCTGCTGAGAAGAAAATATAGGAGCTCTGTTTGCTGCCACTAACACACTAGAAGTCCTATGGGTGCTGCTGAGAAGAAAATATAGGAGCTCTGTGTGATGCCACTAACACACTAGAAGTCCTATGGGTGCTGCTGAGAAGAAAATATAGGAGCTCTGTTTGCTGCCACTAACACACTAGAAGTCCTATGGGTGCTGCTGAGAAGAAAATATAGGAGCTCTGTTTGCTGCCACTAACACACTAGAAGTCCTATGGGTGCTGCTGAGAAGAAAATATAGGAGCTCTGTTTGCTGCCACTAACACACTAGAAGTCCTATGGGTGCTGTTGGGGTGCAATGCTGTGCTAACAGCACTGCGGTTGGTACTACTGCAATACTGTACTAACAGTAAGCACGCACCAGACTAATCCCCAGCAGCAGCTAATAACACACTAACTGTGCAATCAGCAACAATGAACGATCAATGACTTAGGTAGCAATGGTTTAGCAAAGAAATAGCCAATGGTTTAGCAAAGAAGAGCAAATCTTTCAGTATCAAGCAAAGACTGAATCAGCAGACTAATCTCTCCTAAAGCCGGAACTCATGTGACCGGGGCCGATGGCGTGGCGGCCTTTTAAATGGTGGGGCGTGTACTAAAGCCCCTGAGCTGTAATTGGCTACAGGCGTCCTGCCTGTAGCCAATTATTGCTCTCCGAGTTTCGGGCGCTGTGATTGGCCAAGCATGCGGGGTCACAGTGCATGCTTGGCCAATCATCAGCCAGCAATGCACTGCGCCGGCCGCGCCGGCCGCAATGCATTGCGGGGCCGCTCGCATCACACGAATGTGATGCGAACGGCCCAAATAGTTCTGGGCTCGACGAGCGAGCGAACGCCCGATGCTCGATTCGAACATGGGTTCGAATCGAGCACCGGGCCCATCCCTATTCACGATGGGCATTACCTGTGCAATTCGGTCTTGCATCAGGGCGACATGCTCAATCACACTCCTGTGGGGAGAACTCTCACTTTCCCAAGTTTCCTTGGCAATATCCAACAGCCCTCTTGGGTGTCTCCCATACAGTAACTCAAAGGGGGAGAATCCCGTAGAGGATTGGGGCACCTCCCTAATAGCAAACATCAGATAAGGAAGTAGACAGTCCCAATCCTTTCCATCTCTATCCACCACTTTCTTCAACATTTGTTTTAGGGTTTTGTTGAACCTTTCAACCAGCCCATCGGTTTGGGGGTGATACACAGATGTACGTAATTGCGTCACTTTGAACAATTTACACAGCTCCTTCATAACCCGGGACATAAAGGGTGTACCTTGGTCCGTAAGCAGTTCTTTACAAATACCCACCCGGCTAAACACAAGAGATAGCTCTTTGGCTATGGTTTTGGCCGAGGTATTTCGGAGAGGGATCGCTTCTGGATAACGGGTGGCATAGTCCATTATAACTAATATGTACTGGTGCCCCCTAGCGGACTTGATTATAGGACCTACCAAATCCATGGCGATCCTCTCAAACGGGACCTCAATGATGGGTAGAGGGACCAGCGGGCTACGGAAATGTGGCATCGGGGCCGACCTCTGACACACAGGGCAGGAGGAACAATAATTTTCTATGTCCTTCATCACCCCCGGCCAATAGAATCTCTGTAATACCCTCTCTCGGGTTTTCTCTGTCCCCAGATGACCTCCAAGAATGTGCCCATGGGCCAACTCCAACACCAACTTCCTGTAAGGTTTGGGCACCACAAGCTGCTCAACGGTTTCTTCTGCCCTTTTTGCCACCCGATACAGTAGGTCCTTCTCTACGCTGAAGTATGGGTAAGTGCAGGTATTATCTGGGTTCACTAACTCGCCATCTATTTTCACTACGTTTTCCCGTGCCTTTATTAGGGCGGGGTCTTTCAACTGTTCTGTGGCAAAGTTTTCCCTGTGAACCTCAAGATCAGAAAACTCCACAGACGGTAGGTTTTCGTCTGAGGAGGTGGGCTCCTCTCCAGTTTCTTGAGTCTCCCCTGCCAATACTGATAAGGGAAATTCCGGAGAGTCCTCACCACTCTCAGGGGAGTTCTGGCTATCACATTCCTGGTACATAGGGGCACCAGTGGGGGGCTCAGGATCATCCCACAGTTCCCAGAACTTCGGAAAATCCCTACCCACAATGGCGTCATGCGGTAACTGAGATACTAAGCCCACTGGATGAGAGAGGGTACCTTTGGGGGTCTCGAAACACACTGTAGTCACTGGATACTCTCGGGTGTCCCCATGCACACAAATAACAGCTACCTTGCTATTCCCAGAGACCTCTGTTTTAACTAACTCAGCCTTTATCAGGGTCACAAGGCTACCTGAATCCAGCAATACCACAACATTTCTACCATGAACACACATTTTGCATAAATGTTTCTCAGTTCCTCGAATGGCAGTGCATGCGACTGTCGCACACAGCGACTGACGTCTGCCCGTCAGAAAGTCACACTGCATGGGTTCCTCCACAACCGGGCAATTGGCTGCAATATGTCCCGCTTGCCGGCAGCGGTAGCAAACGATCCTTCTTGCGGCCTCTTGAGCCGCTGATTTCCCAGGCTGTTCTCGCCAAACTTGGGGTAGAGCTCCCACCCTCTCACTCTCTCCACCCTCACCCCTTGGAATCCTCTTATCCGCCCCTGGGGATGGTCTGGTCTTAGGGTGGAAAGTCCGAGTGTCTCTGGAAGAGGCCGTCAGGTTCTCTGTAGCCAAGTATTTCTCCACACGATCCACAAGACCATCGGCCGTCTCTGGGTCTCCATGGCTTACCCACTTTTGGATGGCAGTAGGAAGAGCTCTCAAAAACCGATCCATTACAACACGTTCCACAATCTTTGGTGCGGACAAAGTCTCTGGCTGTAGCCACTTTCTGCTCAGGTGAATGAGATCATACATTTGAGACCTGGGGGGTTTTCCAAGCTGGAAAGTCCAGTTATGCACACGCTGAGCCCGGACAGCCTGGGTGACACCCAGCCTTGCCAATATTTCAGCTTTTAGCATCGCATAGTCTTTTGCTTGGTTAGGCTCTAGGTCATAGTAAGCTTTCTGCGATTCACCAGTTAACAGAGGAGCCACCAGTCCAGCCCACTGCTCCTCAGGCCACTTTTCTCTTTCAGCGGTCCTTTCAAATGTGGTCAAAAATACCTCTGGATCATCCTCTCCAGTCATTTTTGTCAATAAACGACTCACCCCAAAGGACGCGGTATTAGTGGGACGGCTTTCCTCACTGGTCTGCGGACGTTGCTGCATTGCTGCTTCCATCTGTTGTTGTAGTCTCTGCTCTTGCTTCTGTAACAGGTCTATGAAGCGGGCCTCAGATTGCTGCTGGGCTTGTTGCTGAGCCTCCAGACTCTGTTGCAAAGTTGCGTTTGTCTGCTGCTGGGCTGCAAGGCTCTGTTGATGAGCTTGCTGCTGGGCTGCAAGGCTCTGTTGATGAGCTTGCTGCTGGGCTGCGAAGTTCTGTTGTTGAGCTGCAAGGCTCTTTTGCAAACCTGCATTTGTCTGCTGTTGATTGGCATTTGCTAGAGCCAGCTGCTTCAGTATCTCCTCCATGCTGGCTTAAAAAAAAACTGCCACTGGTTCTCCACCAACTGTGAGGGGGTTAGCTCGGCAGCGGGTGTGTGTGACCCCCGAGATGGGCTCCCCACACAAAAACAGGCCCAGCAAACGGAGGTTGTGGTTTTCAAAATCAAAAAGGTGCGGTTTATTTTCTATTTACAGTGACAAAACACAGCAAAGCAAAAGAAACATAAACAAAATAAATCCTGGTCAACTTGACCTCTGACTAAACATACAGGTTTCCTAACTAACAACTGGGATCAGCCTAGTGCTGTCCTAGTCCCTAAGTCCCTGGTTTTAAATGTCCAAGCAAATAGCCACACAGGCTTTGTCTCACCGCACAGGGGTTCACTCTCCCTAGACAGTCCACACAGGTCTGGTTCCAGGCATGAGCTAACATCTAATGAAGCTGGGAGTTCTTATAGAGGCCTAAATGAGCTGACAAGCTTCAGCTGGTCTCATCAACTCCCTGTCTGTACGACGCCCCACACTCTCCCTAGAGGTATGAGTCATCCATGAGCCCACTAGCCTTATACAACTCTCCACCTAGTTGTATAAGTCGGCGTAAAGCCTGAATCTGGGCGAAATATATCTACCCCCCTGGATGCAACCAGGTGACTTTACCTTCCTGCTGTCACAATATATATATATATATATATATATATATATATATATATATATATACCGTATTTTCCGGCGTATAAGGCGACTGGGCGTATAAGACGACCCCCTAATTTTCCGGTTAAAATGTTGGTTTAGGGATACACTCGCCGTATAAGACTACCCCCTTCCGACTAGCCATGCCTCACCTCACTGTGCCATTGCATACCTCACTGTACTGTGCCATTGCATACCTCACCTCACTGTGCCATTGCATACCTCACTGTACTGTGCCATTGCATACCTCACCTCACTGTGCCATTGCATACCTCACTGTACTGTGCCATTGCATACCTCACTGTGTCCCTTCCATGCCTCGACGATCACATACCTTATCCCTGACATGTAGAATCTCAGTCAGACCGCGGCCATCCATTTTTCAAAAGCCGCGACTCCTCCTCGTGCTGTTCTGTGATAGGCGGAACACTCAGCTTCCCAGCAGACACTGTGTTCAGTGTTCCGCCTATCACAGATGCCCTCTCACCCGAGGCCGAGGACGAGAGGGCATCCATGATAGGCGGAACACTGAACAGAGGCTCTGCTGGGAAGCTGAGTGTTCCGCCTATCACGGAACAGCATGAGGAGGAGGCGCGGCTTTTGAAAAATGGACGGCCGCGGTCTGACTGAGGCTCTACATGTCAGGTACCGGCGTATAAGATGACCCCCGACTTTTGAGAAGATTATTATGGGTTAAAAAGTCGTCTTATATGCCGGAAAATACAGTATATATATATATATATATATATATATATATATATATATATGAATTACAGTTGGTTTATTGTCTATAGTATTTATTAATCAATACCCATATATGTGTAGTGGGTATGTACTTTCCCGGGTGTAATTTGAACTTGGCAGAGACATCAGTGATGTGTAATTCCCTGCAGCCCAGCAGGTGGCGCTGTCGCTCTGGGCTGGGGTAGAATCATTGCTGTGTGCCGTGCCTCCTTTTTGTCCTTCCTCGGCAGCGGTATGGTGGGGCGGGGAACCCACCGTGCTTGCTGGGAGAGGGTATAAAGGGGCCGGCCATCTTGGTCACAGGGTCGAGTCCCAGGCACCTTCAGCCTGTGGGCGGTGGTTCGTGTCGGTCCTCTAGGCGGCCTAGGCCTAGAGGACAGCCGGAGGTCGTGTTCCATCCCAGGCACCTTTAGCCTGGGGTGAGGTACTCGGATGGAGGTCTGGAGCTCAGTGCCCAACACTGAGTTCCGCGAGGGAAGGAGATCCTAGGGTACCCGGGGATTGGGTACCCGAATCCGGAAGGCGTAATGGACCGGGGGGAGCTTCTCACTCGAAGACCTGGTGCAGCATATTGCCAGTGACGGGTGAGCCTCTCATCGGAGACCGCCTGGAAAGAAAATTCCCCCCCCCCCGCTCAGGGACCGCAACCCACTTTCAGGGAGGAAAGTGGAGAACACATTGTGTCTGGGCCTGTTCGCATCCACACCTCCTTTTCTGTTCTGTTTCTACCAAGGGAGTTCAACTGTTTGTGTTCATTCGAGAAGAATAAAGGAGTGTTGGACTTTAATGGTGTGGGACTAATTTCCCGACAGACATTGTTCAAGGTAACTCTCATTGAAGGCTCCAGGTGCACAGCACTGACCCGAAGGTAAAAGAACTTTGCTTGTATCACACTGACACCTGTGACAGAGGCCTGGCGTAGTGTCCCCGCTCCCTTCCCCTCTAAAAGATACCCCTAGACAAGAGAGAGACGAGCTGAAGAAAAGAGGGGAGTGAGGAGGGCGCTACATATGTATTCAATATAATGTGTCATGCTTTTTCAATAATTTACAGAAATAAAATATTTTAATATGTTTTTTACAAGTTATCTTTTAATCACCTAATTTAAAGTCCCAAATCCTTTCTCCTATCTATAAGATCCTTTAGAATGTACGTTGAGCTGTGAATGTAAAGCTCAGTCTATGTTCTTGGTTAGGGATGAGCTTCGTGTTCGAGTCGAACATACGTTCGACTCGAACATCGGCTGTTCGATCGTTCGACGAAGATCGAACGATTTGGGCCGTTCGCGCCAAATTCGAGTGACGCGAACGGCCCACAATGCACTACGCCATCGCAGTGTCATCCAGGCGCTGTGATTGGCCAAGCATGCACTGTGACCCCGCATGCTTGGCCAATCACAGCGCCGGCAGCGAGGAGAGCAATGATTGGCCACAGGCAGGATGCCTGTGGCCAATTATTGCTGAGGGTGTTTAGTACACGCCCCACACTATAAAAGGCCGCCAGCACGGCGGCCTAGTGTAGTGTGTTCCGAAGCAGGGAAAGAGCAGCATAGGCAGGGACAGTGACTTTTATTTCTTTCTTGCTTAACCTGGATTCCTTTAGTTTAGGGAAAGAGAAGGATAGGTAGGGAGAGTGTCAGTGTGTTTTGTGCTTGTGCTATAGTGTGCTTAAAAAAAACATTTTTTCTAGGGACAGAAAACTGTAGGTAGGGAGAGTGTCAGTTTCTTTCACTGTGCAAGTCCTTGTTTCTAGGGACTGGGAAGGACAGTGAGTGAATTCTCCTTGTGCTATAGTGTGCTTAAAAAAAACATTTTTTCTAGGGACAGAAAACTGTAGGTAGGGAGAGTGTCAGTTTCTTTCACTGTGCAAGTCCTTGTTTCTAGGGACTGGGAAGGACAGTGAGTGAATTCTCCTTGTGCTATAGTGTGCTTTAAAAAAACATTTTTTCTAGGGACAGAAAACTGTAGGTAGGGAGAGTGTCAGTTTCTTTCACTGTGCAAGTCCTTGTTTCTAGGGACTGGGAAGGACAGTGAGTGAATTCTCCTTGTGCTATAGTGTGCTTAAAAAAAACATTTTTTCTAGGGACAGAAAACTGTAGGTAGGGAGAGTGTCAGTTTCTTTCACTGTGCAAGTCCTTGTTTCTAGGGACTGGGAAGGACAGTGAGTGAATTCTCCTTGTGCTATAGTGTGCTTAAAAAAAACATTTTTTCTAGGGACAGAAAACTGTAGGTAGGGAGAGTGTCAGTTTCTTTCACTGTGCAAGTCCTTGTTTCTAGGGACTGGGAAGGACAGTGAGTGAATTCTCCTTGTGCTATATTGTGCTTAAAAAAAACATTTTTTCTAGGGACAGAAAACTGTAGGTAGGGAGAGTGTCAGTTTCTTTCACTGTGCAAGTCCTTGTTTCTAGGGACTGGGAAGGACAGTGAGTGAATTCTCCTTGTGCTATAGTGTGCTTAAAAAAAACATTTTTTCTAGGGACAGAAAACTGTAGGTAGGGAGAGTGTCAGTTTCTTTCACTGTGCAAGTCCTTGTTTCTAGGGACTGGGAAGGACAGTGAGTGAATTCTCCTTGTGCTATAGTGTGCTTAAAAAAAACATTTTTTCTAGGGACAGAAAACTGTAGGTAGGGAGAGTGTCAGTTTCTTTCACTGTGCAAGTCCTTGTTTCTAGGGACTGGGAAGGACAGTGAGTGAATTCTCCTTGTGCTATAGTGTGCTTAAAAAAAAAAAAAATTCTAGGGACAGAAAACTGTAGGTAGGGAGAGTGTCAGTTTCTTTCACTCTGCAAGTCCTTGTTTCTAGGGACTGGGAAGGACAGTGAGTGAATTCTCCTTGTGCTATAGTGTGCTTAAAAAAAACATTTTTTCTAGGGACAGAAAACTGTAGGTAGGGAGAGTGTCAGTTTCTTTCACTGTGCAAGTCCTTGTTTCTAGGGACTGGGAAGGACAGTGAGTGAATTCTCCTTGTGCTATAGTGTGCTTAAAAAAAACATTTTTTCTAGGGACAGAAAACTGTAGGTAGGGAGAGTGTCAGTTTCTTTCACTGTGCAAGTCCTTGTTTCTAGGGACTGGGAAGGACAGTGAGTGAATTCTCCTTGTGCTATAGTGTGCTTAAAAAAAACATTTTTTCTAGGGACAGAAAACTGTAGGTAGGGAGAGTGTCAGTTTCTTTCACTGTGCAAGTCCTTGTTTCTAGGGACTGGGAAGGACAGTGAGTGAATTCTCCTTGTGCTATAGTGTGCTTAAAAAAAACATTTTTTCTAGGGACAGAAAACTGTAGGTAGGGAGAGTGTCAGTTTCTTTCACTGTGCAAGTCCTTGTTTCTAGGGACTGGGAAGGACAGTGAGTGAATTCTCCTTGTGCTATAGTGTGCTTAAAAAAAACATTTTTTCTAGGGACAGAAAACTGTAGGTAGGGAGAGTGTCAGTTTCTTTCACTGTGCAAGTCCTTGTTTCTAGGGACTGGGAAGGACAGTGAGTGAATTCTCCTTGTGCTATAGTGTGCTTAAAAAAAACATTTTTTCTAGGGACAGAAAACTGTAGGTAGGGAGAGTGTCAGTTTCTTTCACTGTGCAAGTCCTTGTTTCTAGGGACTGGGAAGGACAGTGAGTGAATTCTCCTTGTGCTATAGTGTGCTTAAAAAAAACATTTTTTCTAGGGACAGAAAACTGTAGGTAGGGAGAGTGTCAGTTTCTTTCACTGTGCAAGTCCTTGTTTCTAGGGACTGGGAAGGACAGTGAGTGAATTCTCCTTGTGCTATAGTGTGCTTAAAAAAAAAAAAATTTCTAGGGACAGAAAACTGTAGGTAGGGAGAGTGTCAGTTTCTTTCACTGTGCAAGTCCTTGTTTCTAGGGACTGGGAAGGACAGTGAGTGAATTCTCCTTGTGCTATAGTGTGCTTAAAAAAAAAATTTTTCTAGGGACAGAAAACTGTAGGTAGGGAGAGTGTCAGTTTCTTTCACTGTGCAAGTCCTTGTTTCTAGGGACTGGGAAGGACAGTGAGTGAATTCTCCTTGTGCTATAGTGTGCTTAAAAAAAAATTTTTTCTAGGGACAGAAAACTGTAGGTAGGGAGAGTGTCAGTTTCTTTCACTGTGCAAGTCCTTGTTTCTAGGGACTGGGAAGGACAGTGAGTGAATTCTCCTTGTGCTATAGTGTGCTTAAAAAAAACATTTTTTTCTAGGGACAGAAAACTGTAGGTAGGGAGAGTGTCAGTTTCTTTCACTGTGCAAGTCCTTGTTTCTAGGGACTGGGAAGGACAGTGAGTGAATTCTCCTTGTGCTATAGTGTGCTTAAAAAAAACATTTTTTCTAGGGACAGAAAACTGTAGGTAGGGAGAGTGTCAGTTTCTTTCACTGTGCAAGTCCTTGTTTCTAGGGACTGGGAAGGACAGTGAGTGAATTCTCCTTGTGCTATAGTGTGCTTAAAAAAAACATTTTTTCTAGGGACAGAAAACTGTAGGTAGGGAGAGTGTCAGTTTCTTTCACTGTGCAAGTCCTTGTTTCTAGGGACTGGGAAGGACAGTGAGTGAATTCTCCTTGTGCTATAGTGTGCTTAAAAAAAAAAATTTTTCTAGGGACAGAAAACTGTAGGTAGGGAGAGTGTCAGTTTCTTTCACTGTGCAAGTCCTTGTTTCTAGGGACTGGGAAGGACAGTGAGTGAATTCTCCTTGTGCTATAGTGTGCTTAAAAAAAACATTTTTTCTAGGGACAGAAAACTGTAGGTAGGGAGAGTGTCAGTTTCTTTCACTGTGCAAGTCCTTGTTTCTAGGGACTGGGAAGGACAGTGAGTGAATTCTCCTTGTGCTATAGTGTGCTTAAAAAAAACATTTTTTCTAGGGACAGAAAACTGTAGGTAGGGAGAGTGTCAGTTTCTTTCACTGTGCAAGTCCTTGTTTCTAGGGACTGGGAAGGACAGTGAGTGAATTCTCCTTGTGCTATAGTGTGCTTAAAAAAAAAAATGTTCTAGGGACAGAAAACTGTAGGTAGGGAGAGTGTCAGTTTCTTTCACTGTGCAAGTCCTTGTTTCTAGGGACTGGGAAGGACAGTGAGTGAATTCTCCTTGTGCTATAGTGTGCTTAAAAAAAACATTTTTTCTAGGGACAGAAAACTGTAGGTAGGGAGAGTGTCAGTTTCTTTCACTGTGCAAGTCCTTGTTTCTAGGGACTGGGAAGGACAGTGAGTGAATTCTCCTTGTGCTATAGTGTGCTTAAAAAAAACATTTTTTCTAGGGACAGAAAACTGTAGGTAGGGAGAGTGTCAGTTTCTTTCACTGTGCAAGTCCTTGTTTCTAGGGACTGGGAAGGACAGTGAGTGAATTCTCCTTGTGCTATAGTGTGCTAAAGCATTCCTCATCAACCATCTTTGAAATCCTTGTTTTTTGGACAGTCAGGGAAATTGTCGTTGTGCTATTATGTGCAAAAGCAATCATCCTGAACCATATTTAGAAATCCTTAAGTAAAGGGACAGAGAAGGACACCTGAAGGTAGCCCTTATTGCTTTTTTCCCATCTCCCTGCAGGCCATCTATTAGAATGTCTGGAAGGCAAACAAGGAGAGGCAGACAGTCAGGAGGCAATAAAAGAGGGCAAGCAGGCTCTGTGTCTGGGGGCAACAGTGCTGGTCGTGGACGCGGTGCATTGTCATCAGCACATGGCCATGGGACACGCTTGTCCTTCTTTTCGGCAGCTGGACATGTTGAGCCACATCATGCCGAAGACTTGGTAGAGTGGATGACCAAGCCCTCCTCCTCCTCCTCATCCTCTCTCACCCAGGCTCAGGGTACTGGCAAAGCAGCTGCCAAAGCGTCCTCTTCCCTGGTATCAATGTCAGACTCATCATCAGTCACTCCTTCCCTAGACCCACCATGTCCTCCTCCTGAGGAGTCCCCCGAACTGTTTGAGCACAGTGTTGGGTACATGCTCCAGGAGGATGCCCAGCGTTTCGAAGGGTCTGATGATGAAACCCAGCTACAGGAAGGCAGTAGGGTGAGAGCAGACAGAGGGGATGCTCAAGAAGGACACCAATCTGGCAGTCATGTTCCAGCAGCTGCAGCATACTGCCAGATTGGCTCCAGTGATGAGGAGGGAGGGGATGATGAGGTCACTGACTCCACATGGGTGCCTAATAGGAGAGAGGAGGAGGAGGAGGATGAGGAGGAGGCACATCTCCAACAAGGCAGGATGCCCTTTGGTGGCCAGCGTAAGGGCAGTACACCGACGGAATCACACCGCAGAGCTCCGCCTGTGCAGGGCGCTGCCTCTGCCCGTCATTCAAAAAGTTCCTTGGTGTGGGCCTTTTTTGAGGCTAGTGCATCAGATCGCACAGCTGCTGTTTGCAACATATGTCTCAAGCGTATATCGCGTGGCCAAAACATCAGCCGCTTGGGTACCACATGCCTGACCAGACATATGTTGACCTGCCATGCAGCTCGTTGGCAAGCCTACCTCAAAGACCCACACCAAAGAACAAAGCGGACCTCTCCTTGCACCGCATCAGCTGGGATCTCCAACCCCACTATAACTTCAGTCCTCTCTGAAACATGCACTGAGAGGAATGAAGGTGTAGAATTAGGTGTGTCACAGCCAAGTACTTGCGGCCACTCTGCTAGCAGTACACCGACGTCCGATTCTAGCAGGCAAATTTCCCTTCCCCAGCTGCTGGACCGTCGAAAGAAGTTCACTCCCAGCCATCCACATGCCCAGCGGTTGAATGCTAGCTTGGCTAAATTGCTAGCGCTTCAACTGCTGCCTTTTCAGTTGGTAGACTCGGCCCCCTTCCGTGAGTTTGTGCAATGTGCGGTTCCTCAGTGGCAGGTTCCCAAACGCCACTTTTTCTCACGGAAGGCTATTCCGGCTCTCTACCGGCATGTGGAAGGCAATGTCTTGGCCTCGCTGGACAGGGCGGTCAGCGGTAAGGTGCATATTACCGCTGACTCATGGTCCAGCAGGCATGGACAGGGACGTTACCTTTCTTTCACGGCCCATTGGGTCACTCTTTTGGCAGCTGGGAAGGATGCAGGACAAGGTGCAGTAGTGTTGGAGGTTGTCCCACCGCCACGCCTCCAAAATGCTACTACTGGTTGTGACACACCTCTCTCCTCCACCCCCTCCTCTTCTTCTTCCTCCATGGCCTCTTCCTGTGGTTTGTCCTATGAACCAGCGGTGCTCCGTAGCCGTTCACGGGGCTACGCAAGTACGCAGGCAAAAAGATGCCATGCCGTGCTTGCACTGGTGTGTTTGGGGGACAGAAGCCACACTGGGGCAGAGGTCCTGTCTGCTCTGCAGGGCCAGGCCGAGAGGTGGTTGACGCCACGCCAGCTTAAGCCAGGAATGGTGGTTTGCGACAATGGCACCAACCTCCTCTCCGCCCTTCGACAGGGACAACTGACCCATGTGCCCTGTGTGGCTCACGTCCTTAACCTGGTGGTGCAGCGTTTCCTGGGCAGGTACCCGGGCTTACAGGATGTCCTGAGGCAGGCCAGGAAAGTCTGTGTGCATTTCCGCAGATCTTATAATGCCAGTGCTCGCCTGGCTGAGCTGCAAAAGGAGTTGAACCTGCCCAAGAACCGCCTTATATGTGACATGCCCACCAGGTGGAACTCAACGTTGGCCATGCTGCAGCGGCTGCACACGCAGCAGAGGGCCATCAATGAGTACCTGTGCGACTACGGCACCAGGACAGGGTCAGGGGAGCTTGTTTTTTTTTCTCCACGCCAGTGGGGCATGATCAGGGATGCATGCACTGTCCTGGCACCATTTGAGGAGGCCACGAGGATGGTGAGCAGTGACAGTGCATGCATCAGTGACACTGTACCTCTTGTCCACCTGTTGGAGCACACGCTGCGTGGAATAATGGACAGGGCACTTGAGGCAGAACAGAGGCAGGAAGAGGAGGACTTCCTTGCCTCTCAAGGCCCCCTTTACCCAGACAGTGTTCCTTCTGTCCCACCCATCGCACAGGAAGAGGAGGAGGAGGAGGAGGAGGAGGAGGAGGAGGATTGTGTCAGCATGGAGGTGGAGGCTGGCACTCAGCATCATCAGCAGCAGTCTTTTAGGGATGATTTACAGTCCCAAGAAACCAGTGGACTTGTACGTGGCTGGGAGGAGGTGACTGCGGATCATGTCGTCCTTAGTGACCCAGAGGACTCCGGAGCGAATGCCTCAGCAAACCTACGCTGCATGGCCTCCCTGATCCTGCAAAGTCTGCGGAAGGATCCTCGTATTCTTCGGATCAAGGAGAGGGACCATTACTGGCTGGCCACTCTCCTTGATCCACGGTACAAGGGTAAGGTTGCGGACCTTATGTTACCGTCGCAGAGGGAGCAGAGGATGAGACAACTCCGGGAGGCCTTGCAGAAAGGTCTGTGCAACGCGTTCCCAGAGACTGGGAGGTTACAAACTCCTGGTCCTGGACAACGAGTTGCTGAGGCTTCGGCCAGTCAAAGAAGGAGCGGTGGGGAAGGTGGCCGTCTGACCGATGCGTTCAGACAATTCTTTAGTCCGCAGCCCCAAAGTATGATCGGTTCCAGCAACCATCGCCAGCGTCTGATAAACATGGTGCAGGAATATCTAGGGGCAAGGTCAGACTTGGACACCTTCCCCACCGAAAATCCTCTGGCTTACTGGGTCTTGAGGATGGATCACTGGCCAGAGCTTGCACAGTATGCAATTGAGCTACTGGCCTGTCCTGCATCCAGCGTTCTTTCGGAACGCACATTCAGTGCTGCTGGAGGATTTGTCACGGATCACAGGGTGCGCCTGTCCACCGACTCGGTTGATCGACTGACTTTCATCAAGATGAACCAGTCTTGGATCACCACCAGCTACCACACACCTGATGCTGATATAACAGACTAATTGATTTTAACATGTCACATCCCTTCAAGACTGATGCTGATGCTGAGTGCCTGTGCTGTTATGTTGACTGGCTATCCTCCTCCTCCGAGTCCTCAATGATACGATTGATGATGATAGCTTGGAAGATCATTTTTGTTTATGGGTGCCGCCACCAGTGGCTAAGGCCCAATTTTTCAGCCCCTGTTTAACAGGGGCGTGTAATTACAATTTTTGAAGCAATACTTTGCAACAGGGCTCATTGCTGTGCTCCAAGTACAGTATGTGTGAGGGGTTGGAGTGTTGTGCCACCAGTGCCTAAGGCCCAATTTTTCAGCCCCTGTTTAACAGGGGCGTGTCATTACAATTTTTGAAGCAATACTTTGCAACAGGGCTCATTGCTGTGCTCCAAGTACAGTATCTGTGAGGGGTTGCAGTGTTGTGCCACCAGTGCCTAAGGCCCAATTTTTCAGCCCCTGTTCAACAGGGGCATGTAATTACAATTATTGATCTAATAATTCACAGCAGGGCCCATTCCTGCACCCACCAAGCAAGAGTAACTCTGAGGGCTTACAGTGTTGTGGCAACACCACCACCACCACCACCACCACCACGAAAGGCCCAATTTTTCAGCCCCTGTTCAACAGGGGCATGCAATTACAATTATTGATCTAATAATTCACAGCAGGGCCCATTGCTGCACCCACCAAGAGTAACTGTCAGGGCTTACAGTGTTGTGGCACCAGCACCACCATCAAAGGCCCAATTTTTACTACCACTGTTCAACAATTATATGTAATTACAATTCCTGATTAGGGATGAGCTTCGTGTTCGAGTCGAACATACGTTCGACTCGAACATTGGCTGTTCGATCGTTCGACGAAGATCGAACGATTTGGGCCGTTCGCGCCAAATTCGAGTGACGCGAACGGCCCACAATGCACTACGCCATCGCAGTGTCATCCAGGCGCTGTGATTGGCCAAGCATGCACTGTGACCCCGCATGCTTGGCCAATCACAGCGCCGGCAGCGAGGAGAGCAATGATTGGCCACAGGCAGGATGCCTGTGGCCAATTATTGCTGAGGGTGTTTAGTACACGCCCCACACTATAAAAGGCCGCCAGCACGGCGGCCTAGTGTAGTGTGTTCCGGAGCAGGGATAGAGTAGCATAGGCAGGGACAGTGACTGTTATTTCTTTCTTGCTTAACCTGGATTCCTTTAGTTTAGGGAAAGAGAAGGATAGGTAGGGAGAGTGTCAGTGTGTTTTGTGCTTCTGCTATAGTGTGCTTAAAAAAAAACATTTATTCTAGGGACAGAAAACTCTAGGTAGGGACAGTGTCAGTTTCTTTCACTCTGCAAGTCCTTGTTTCCAGGGACCTGGAAGGACAGTGAGTGAATTGTCCTTTTGCTATATTGTGATTAAAAAAAACATTTATTCTAGGGACAGAAAACTCTAGGTAGGGACAGTGTCAGTTTCTTTCACTCTGCAAGTCCTTGTTTCCAGGGACCTGGAAGGACAGTGAGTGAATTGTCCTTTTGCTATATTGTGATTAAAAAAAACATTTATTCTAGGGACAGAAAACTCTAGGTAGGGACAGTGTCAGTTTCTTTCACTCTGCAAGTCCTTGTTTCCAGGGACCTGGAAGGACAGTGAGTGAATTGTCCTTTTGCTATATTGTGATTAAAAAAAACATTTATTCTAGGGACAGAAAACTCTAGGTAGGGACAGTGTCAGTTTCTTTCACTCTGCAAGTCCTTGTTTCCAGGGACCTGGAAGGACAGTGAGTTAATTGTCCTTGTGCTATATTGTGCTGAAAAAAACATTTATTCCAGGGACAGAAAACTCTAGGTAGGGACAGTGTCAGTTTCTTTCACTCTGCAAGTCCTTGTTTCCAGGGACCTGGAAGGACAGTGAGTGAATTGTCCTTTTGCTATATTGTGATTAAAAAAAACATTTTTTTCTAGGGACAGAAAACTGTAGGTAGGGAGAGTGTTTTTTTTCTTTCACTCTGCAAGTCCTTGTTTCCAGGGACCTGTAAGGACAGTGAGTTAATTTTCCTTGTGCTATATTGTGATTAAAAAAAACATTTATTCTAGGGACAGAAAACTCTAGGTAGGGACAGTGTCAGTTTCTTTCACTCTGCAAGTCCTTGTTTCCAGGGACCTGGAAGGACAGTGAGTGAATTGTCCTTTTGCTATATTGTGATTAAAAAAAACATTTTTTTCTAGGGACAGAAAACTGTAGGTAGGGAGAGTATTTTTTTTCTTTCACTCTGCAAGTCCTTGTTTCCAGGGACCTGTAAGGACAGTGAGTTAATTGTCCTTGTGCTATATTGTGCTGAAAAAAACATTTATTCCAGGGACAGAAAACTCTAGGTAGGGACAGTGTCAGTTTCTTTCACTCTGCAAGTCCTTGTTTCCAGGGACCTGGAAGGACAGTGAGTGAATTGTCCTTTTGCTATATTGTGATTAAAAAAAACATTTTTTTCTAGGGACAGAAAACTGTAGGTAGGGAGAGTGTTTTTTTTCTTTCACTCTGCAAGTCCTTGTTTCCAGGGACCTGTAAGGACAGTGAGTTAATTTTCCTTGTGCTATATTGTGATTAAAAAAAACATTTATTCTAGGGACAGAAAACTCTAGGTAGGGAGAGTGTTTTTTTTCTTTCACTCTGCAAGTCCTTGTTTCCAGGGACAGAGAAGGACACCTGAAGGTAGCCCTTATTGCTTTTTTCCCATCTCCCTGCAGGCCATCTATTAGAATGTCTGGAAGGCAAACAAGGAGAGGCAGACAGTCAGGAGGCAATAAAAGAGGGCAAGCAGGCTCTGTGTCTGGGGGCAACAGTGCTGGTCGTGGACGCGGTGCATTGTCATCAGCACATGGCCATGGGACACGCTTGTCCTTCTTTTCGGCAGCTGGACATGTTGAGCCACATCATGCCGAAGACTTGGTAGAGTGGATGACCAAGCCCTCCTCCTCCTCCTCATCCTCTCTCACCCAGGCTCAGGGTACTGGAAAAGCAGCTGCCAAAGCGTCGTCTTCCCTGGTATCAATGTCAGACAAATCATCAGTCACTCCTTCCCTAGACCCACCATGTCCTCCTCCTGAGGAGTCCCCCGAACTGTTTCAGCACAGTGTTGGGTACATGCTCCAGGAGGATGCCCAGCGTTTCGAAGGGTCTGATGATGAAACCCAGCTAGAGGAAGGCAGTAGCGTGAGAGCAGACAGAGGGGATGCTCAAGAAGGACACCAATCTGGCAGTCATGTTCCAGCAGCTGCAGCATACTGCCAGATTGGCTCCAGTGATGAGGAGGGAGGGGATGATGAGGTCAATGACTCCACGTGGGTGCCTAATAGGAGAGAGGAGGAGGAGGAGGATGAGGAGGAGGCACATCTCCAACGAGGCAGGATGCCCTTTGGTGGCCAGCGTAAGGGCAGTACACCGACGGAATCACACCGCAGAGCTCCGCCTGTGCAGGGCGCTGCCTCTGCCCGTCATTCAAAAAGTTCTTTGGTGTGGGCCTTTTTTGAGGCTAGTGCATCAGATCGCACAGCTGCTGTTTGCAACATATGTCTCAAGCGTATATCGCGTGGCCAAAACATCAGCCGCTTGGGTACCACATGCCTGACCAGACATATGTTGACCTGCCATGCAGCTCGTTGGCAAGCCTACCTCAAAGACCCACACCAAAGAACAAAGCGGACCTCTCCTTGCACCGCATCAGCTGGGATCTCCAACCCCACTATAACTTCAGTCCTCTCTGAAACATGCACTGAGAGGAATGAAGGTGTAGAATTAGGTGTGTCACAGCCAAGTACTTGCGCCCACTCTGCTAGCAGTACACCGACGTCCGATTCTAGCAGGCAAATTTCCCTGCCCCAGCTGCTGGACCGTCGAAAGAAGTTCACTCCCAGCCATCCACATGCCCAGCGGTTGAATGCTAGCTTGGCTAAATTGCTAGCGCTTCAACTGCTGCCTTTTCAGTTGGTAGACTCGGCCCCCTTCCGTGAGTTTGTGCAATGTGCGGTTCCTCAGTGGCAGGTTCCCAAACGCCACTTTTTCTCACGGAAGGCTATTCCGGCTCTCTACCGGCATGTGGAAGGCAATGTCTTGGCCTCGCTGGACAGGGCGGTCAGCGGTAAGGTGCATATTACCGCTGACTCATGGTCCAGCAGGCATGGACAGGGACGTTACCTTTCTTTCACGGCCCATTGGGTCACTCTTTTGGCAGCTGGGAAGGATTCAGGACAAGGTGCAGTAGTGTTGGAGGTTGTCCCACCGCCACGCCTCCAAAATGCTACTACTGGTTGTGACACACCTCTCTCCTCCACCCCCTCCTCTTCTTCTTCCTCCATGGCCTCTTCCTGTGGTTTGTCCTATGAACCAGCGGTGCTCCGTAGCCGTTCACGGGGCTACGCAAGTACGCAGGCAAAAAGATGCCATGCCGTGCTTGCGCTGGTGTGTTTGGGGGACAGAAGCCACACTGGGGCAGAGGTCCTGTCTGCTCTGCAGGGCCAGGCCGAGAGGTGGTTGACGCCACGCCAGCTTAAGCCAGGAATGGTGGTTTGCGACAATGGCACCAACCTCCTCTCCGCCCTCCGACAGGGACAACTGACCCATGTGCCCTGTGTGGCTCACGTCCTTAACCTGGTGGTGCAGCGGTTCTTGGGCAGGTACCCGGGCTTACAGGATGTCCTGAGGCAGGCCAGGAAAGTCTGTGTGCATTTCCGCAGATCTTATAATGCCAGTGCTCGCCTGGCTGAGCTGCAAAAGGAGTTGAACCTGCCCAAGAACCGCCTTATATGTGACATGCCCACCAGGTGGAACTCAACGTTGGCCATGCTGCAGCGGCTGCACACGCAGCAGAGGGCCATCAATGAGTACCTGTGCGACTACGGCACCAGGACAGGGTCAGGGGAGCTTGGTTTTTTTTCTCCACGCCAGTGGGGCATGATCAGGGATGCATGCACTGTCCTGGCACCATTTGAGGAGGCCACGAGGATGGTGAGCAGTGACAGTGCATGCATCAGTGACACTGTACCTCTTGTCCACCTGTTGGAGCACACGCTGCGTGGAATAATGGACAGGGCACTTGAGGCAGAACAGAGGCAGGAAGAGGAGGACTTCCTTGCCTCTCAAGGCCCCCTTTACCCAGACAGTGTTCCTTCTGTCCCACCCATCGCACAGGAAGAGGAGGAGGAGGAGGAGGAGGATTGTGTCAGCATGGAGGTGGAGGCTGGCACTCAGCATCATCAGCAGCAGTCTTTTAGGGATGATTTACAGTCCCAAGAAACCAGTGGACTTGTACGTGGCTGGGAGGAGGTGGCTGCGGATCATGTCGTCCTTAGTGACCCAGAGGACTCCGGAGCGAATGCCTCAGCAAACCTACGCTGCATGGCCTCCCTGATCCTGCAAAGTCTGCGGAAGGATCCTCGTATTCTTCGGATCAAGGAGAGGGACCATTACTGGCTGGCCACTCTCCTTGATCCACGGTACAAGGGTAAGGTTGCGGACCTTATGTTACCGTCGCAGAGGGAGCAGAGGATGAGACAACTCCGGGAGGCCTTGCAGAAAGGTCTGTGCAACGCGTTCCCAGAGACTGGGAGGTTGCAAACTCCTGGTCCTGGACAACGAGTTGCTGAGGCTTCGGCCAGTCAAAGAAGGAGCGGTGGGGAAGGTGGCCGTCTGACCGATGCGTTCAGACAATTCTTTAGTCCGCAGCCCCAAAGTATGATTGGTTCCAGCAACCATCGCCAGCGTCTGATAAACATGGTGCAGGAATATCTAGGGGCAAGGTCAGACTTGGACACCTTCCCCACCGAAAATCCTCTGGCTTACTGGGTCTTGAGGATGGATCACTGGCCAGAGCTTGCACAGTATGCAATTGAGCTACTGGCCTGTCCTGCATCCAGCGTTCTTTCGGAACGCACATTCAGTGCTGCTGGAGGATTTGTCACGGATCACAGGGTGCGCCTGTCCACCGACTCGGTTGATCGACTGACTTTCATCAAGATGAACCAGTCTTGGATCACCACCAGCTACCACACACCTGATGCTGATATAACAGACTAATTGATTTTAAAATGTCACATCCCTTCAAGACTGATGCTGATGCTGAGTGCCTGTGCTGTTATGTTGACTGGCTATCCTCCTCCTCCGAGTCCTCAATGATACGATTGATGATGATAGCTTGGAAGATCATTTTTGTTTATGGGTGCCGCCACCAGTGCCTAACGCCCAATTTTTCAGCCCCTGTTTAACAGGGGCGTGTAATTACAATTTTTGAAGCAATACTTTGCAACAGGGCTCATTGCTGTGCTCCAAGTACAGTATCTGTGAGGAGTTGCAGTGTTGTGCCACCAGTGCCTAAGGCCCAATTTTTCAGCCCCTGTTTAACAGGGGCGTGTCATTACAATTTTTGAAGCAATACTTTGCAACAGGGCTCATTGCTGTGCTCCAAGTACAGTATCTGTGAGGGGTTGCAGTGTTGTGCCACCAGTGCCTAAGGCCCAATTTTTCAGCCCCTGTTCAACAGGGGCATGTAATTACAATTCTTGATCTAATAATTCACAGCAGGGCCCATTGCTGCACCCACCAAGAGTAACTGTCAGGGCTTACAGTGTTGTGGCACCAGCACCACCATCAAAGGCCCAATTTTTACTACCACTGTTCAACAATTATATGTAATTAAAATTCCTGATATAATAGTTGACAGCAGGGCGTTCCAGCACCAACCAAGAGTAACTGTGAGTGCTTACAGTGTTGTGCCAACACCAACAACTAAGGGGCCTATTTCTGCAGAGTATATACGGCAGGTCCCTACTTTCAAACATCCAACTTACAAACGACTCCTACTTGCAAACGCAAGAAGACAACAGGAAGTGAGAGGAAATCTACCACTAGGAAGGAAAATTCTCTCCTGTAAGAATAAATATGGGAGAAAGGTGTCTCCTCTGTACTGATGCTTTATCAGCAATCCTTGTTTCAAGAAAAACACCACATTTCAAAAACAGTTGTCATTGGGACGGAAAGTGAGGTGAAATGTTCTGAACAGGGGCACAGACAGCAAAACAAATGTTACAGGGGTGATAACCCTTACCTATGTTTTCCAAAAAGTTTAAAAATAGATTTTTGGGCTGGAGCTACACTTCAACAATGTACCTGTTCAAAATTACAAACAGATTCTACATAAGAACAAACCTACAGTCCCTGTCTTGTATGCACCGCCTGTATACGGCTGTTCAGAGTATATAGGGCCTTTTTTATTTTATGTGCGGGGTTCCCCTTAATATCCATACAAGACCCAAAGGGGCTGGTAATGGGCTGGGGTAGGGGGGGGGGGGTCATGGGGTAGCTATGCCATTTTTCTTAAAGAATTTCATCCATATTACCGGGACCAGACATTACATTAAAGCCGCAAGCAGTTTTAAATGGCTTTTTTTTCCTTTAGAAGTGTCATTTTGTGCAGGGACAGTTCTAAACACGGGAAACACGTGGCACTTCACAGGCATACTTTAGACACCCCCCAGGTACGATATTTAAAGGAATATTTGACTTTTTTTTTTTCACTTTATGCATCATTAAAATGACTGCTCCCGAAAAACGACCGTTTTTAAAACTTCTTTTTGCATTGATACATGTCCCCTGGTGCAGAACCCGGGTTCCCAAACCCTTTTTAGGACAATAACATGCATAATAGTTGTTATAATTAGCACTTTAGAATTCGAACGTTCGCATCCATTGTATTTAATAGGGTTCTAATGTTCGTTCGAACTTCCGGTCCGTTCGCGGGTTCTGGTGCGAACCGAACCCGGGGGTGTTCGGCTCATCACTACTGATGAGAAAAGGTATTTAGCAGTTTACATTTATTAAATGATTGCATTTCCATGTTCTGTGTACTGTGGGAGACCAGATTTAGTGAATGCAGGGTCCTGGGTTTAGTAACACTTTAAGCAAGGCCCCATGCACCTCTCGTGTAGCAGGAACTTGTGAGATTTTTTAGTGTGATTTACACGAGTTTCCACGTGTTGTGCATAGGGCAGCCCATTCACTTCTAAGGACTATCCCATGCCTGTTTGTCGTGGCAATGAAGCTCAAGGGCAACATTTTGGCCTAGAGCCAGGGAGCAGTGTAACAGAGAGATGAGTGCATCAGTTTGGTGCTTCTACTTTCATGGTCCAATCACAGGCTGGGGTAAGGAAAAAACCTGCAAGTTTAGGCCCCCTTTCGTACTTTAATGATTTGGAAACACAGGCAGAATCGGCATGATTCTGCACACTTTTCCAAATCTTGCAAAATTCGCAGCAAAATCTCGCCACTTTGGGGCACCATTAAGACTGAGTGGCACCCAAATGCATGTTTCAGTGAAATTTCAGTGCACTTTGGAAATGTGGGCGAAATCACACCAATACTGCCACAATTCCAAACTTCTAAAGTGTGAACAAGGACTAATGCCGCGTACACACGGTCGGAATTTCCGATGGAAAAAGTCAGATGGGAGCTTTTCATCAGATATTCCGACCGTGTGTATGCCCCATCTGACTTTTCCCATCGGAATTTCCGGCGGATTTAGATAGAGAAAAGGTTCTCTATTTTTCCGTTGGAAATTCCGACGGAGGTTTGCCCAGTCAAAAGTCTGACCGTGTATACGCGGCATAACACTTGCAGGTCTTTTCCTTACCCCAGCCTGTGACTGGACAATAAAAGTAGAAGCAGCAGACTGATGCATTCATCTCTCTGTTAGGCCGGCCATACACAGTTTGAATCTCCGTCAGTTCAGCAGGAACCGGCCAAGATTCCATCTGTTAATGGGCAGGCTGAATGGACCAAGCTGATATTGATCATCTTGGGTACAACCAGCCTTTCGGATTCTCTTGCAATTATCGTTAGCGGCTGCTATAGCGGCTAGCGATAATCACTGACTTCTCTCAGTGGGGAAGCCATCAATGGCCAATGACAATGGCCAATGACAATAAACCGGCAGGAGGGATTCCTGCATCAACACTGTCTGTGTTGATGGGGTAATGGAGCGAATTTCGTTCCCACAACCCGTGGTTGCAGAAATCAAATTCACTCTATGTATTGCCAGCCTAAGGCTCCATGCACACTGGACGCTAAAATAATATTATAAAAACGCCAGTAGCTTTGCAGTGAATCTTTCAACGTTTTTTAAAGTTTTTGCAATAGCGTCTATTAGCGTTTTTTGGCGTTTTTCCGCGTTAGGGTTTTGTAGCGGTTTATTTTTTAATTTTTCAATGAATCAAAAATGTTAAAAGACGCTGGTGAGCCATGTTTTTAAGCGTTTATCAGCGTTTATAAACGTTTGGCTTTTTTGCGGTCAGAAAAACGACCCCTGAATGCGATTTTAGGGCGTTCAGAAAACAGCCCATAAACTCCACTGCTGATAAACGTCCAAAAACGTCCATGGATACATAGGATAACATAGAGTGGAGTTTATGGGCTTTTAAAGAATAAACGGCCAAACTCCAAAAAACGGCCGTTTATGAGCTCCAGTGTGCATGGAGCCTACAGCCCCGTACACACAGTCGGACTTTTGGCCAACAAACTTAATTTTGAGCAAGTTGGACCAACAATCCGACCCTGTGTACGCTCCATCGGACAAACTTTTTTGCCTTTTTCTTGTTTTCATCGGACAAAAGTTGGGTCTGCAAACGGACAAATTTTGCCCAACAAAAGTCCGATGGAGCAAAGTCCGACCGTGTGTACAGAAAACCATAGGACTTTTGTCCGATGGACAAAACAACTAATGTTAAAATCAACCAACAATAGCATAAGTTGACCAAAGGGTGGCGGTAAAGAGCAGAAAACCACGTGTTGTTGCAAAAAGTTTTGGGAAAGTTTGCAGAAAAGTCCTGTGGTGTGTATGCTATGGGTGTTCCCGACCAACTCCGTTCGGACAAAAAACCATGGAAAAGTCCGATGGAAGTCCGGCCGTGTGTACGGGGCTTAACTCTGCTCTATCTTCCTATCAGCATGTTTCTTGTTAACACAGGCTGATTGGCTCCTTGTGTTTCTTCTGCCTACCCAGTCAGAGCTCTGCTGTACAGGGGCTGGGAAAGGATTATACCAAGTAAGACTCAGGTACCTACACTGCTAGTATAAAAAATAAAATAAAATTATTATGTAATAATGAATACAGAGCTGTATGAATTTGTGATACTATGTACTGATTGGACAGTGAAAGAGAAGCAAGAAGATGACGAGTCATCAACTTTGCTCACTTTATTCTCTCTTGATTGGCTCCTAGTGCTGTTCCTTCCTCTTTCACACTAAGTGCTGCTCTGCAATGAATGACAGAAGACAGATCTCAAAACTAACGAAGATACTTTTTCTAGCAGTATGAAATATTACATATTATTAATATTTTGAAAGGAATGCTCAACTGCACTAAATGGTGTTTTTAAATCCTGCCTGGAGTGCAGTTTTAAATAGCCTTCATGTTCCTTTCTCAATATTAGTTTGTCTAGTTTTACTTTTACAGTTGGTTTCATTTTTTGTAAAACATTTATAAGTTAAATTTACTGTATGACTACATTTCGTTACCCATTCATCTTTTGCCCAGAGCTGTTCCAGAAATTGATTTGCGGAAGTGTAAAGCAGCACCATGCTGTGGTCAATTTCCAGGCTATAAACTGACGTGGCAGCTAGTAAAACACAAACCAGCCGATGTCCATTTAAAGTACATTAGTGAGTACATTTGCACCTTGTAATGTGAAACCGGAGCAGGTACAGCCAGGTCCATCTGCCAAGACTGGTGAGAAAATATAGACTGCAGACCGCTCTGTGCATCGGATTATAGGAGCGGTTATTGCTCACTCTGATTCAACCAGGAACCCCAAATTCCCCCCCCCCCCAAACAACACTCCTAACTTCTATTTAACTAATTGCTGCAGCAATAAAGATAAAACAAATCAGAAGCCTTAAATATGTAAATCCATGTTTATGTGACACATGGGTTCCAATCTTCTACTTCTTTGGGTGCACAGGGCACTGCCTAGATGGACATAGTCACTTCCCATTAGGTGTCCAGTGGTTGAATCCTCCCTTCAATGATGAAGGGCATGAGATAGTGGATTCAGGCAAGCTAAATAGGGATTTTTAATATATATATATATATTTTCATGTAAATAGATGGTAACGGGTTGGGAGTAAGAATAGCATATAGGGGTGTACAGTATACAATGTCCCTGGAGATGAGCTTTAAAGGCGTTAGCTCCAGAGCTGTCCTTCTCATCCTAGCTTCATTATTTCATAACTCCCTATTGTTGACCCATATCTCCCTCTTTCCTCCATAACTTGCTATTTTTTCTGTCTGATGTACATGTAGCGGGGTCTCCTTTAAGGCCCCTGGACTACGTTACCCAGAACCCCGTTCGGCACCCAGGGTGCATTGGGCCACTGCAGAGACTCATGGGTGGGGCTATAAGAGGAGGGGGCGAGGCGAAGCTCGGCCTCTTTGGACACCGCGCTGCAAGAAATAGGACTCCCTGTGCGGATCCGCTGATGTGTAAGGCCTGAAGCCTGGGCCTTGCATACCTACCAAAGAGCCTTCCACCCCACTGCAGAGCCTGGTGGCACCTGTTCCTGCTCGAGTTTACTGACATCAGCTGGACCGGAGACCCGGCCGTTGGAGACACTGTGTGCGGATACACAGTGGTGGAAGCCCGGACTGGGATCGCGTCCGGAGTGGTGAGCGAGCACTTGCTCACTTCATTACCCTTTACTTTGTTGGGCCTAGTGACTGCCTTGGCCCACCTTGTTCATTTACTACCATTGGATTACAAATATTGTTTCCTGAAAGTGCACCACCGTTCAAGTTGCATGCAAAGAATTGTTCTCATAAGGGACTGAGTTTAATCTGAGTAAGGCCTGACCTGGGGGGTTAAATCTTTGTTTGCTGCGCCATATTGCGCATAAGGAAAGAAGATAGTTGCACGTGGTGGGTGACCACTCTGCACTATCACTGATGACTAAGTTTATCGCTGCAGGGCTCTGCATGTATGCTATGTGATGTGTTTAACCTTGAACCTTTATACCAAAGTAAATCCAGTTATATTTTATTACCTTGGTATCAGTGCTATCCTTGCAGATAGTAGTTATCTATCAATACTGCCAGATTGTGTATAATCAGGTATAGACCGTTAGGCTCGAATCACACTAATGCGTTTTTTGGTGCATTTTGCAGAAATGCATGGAAATTTTTTAACATAGGTTCCTATGGAACATGTTCACATCAATGCATTTTTGTGCCTCTGCGTTTTTGGAAAGGGTCGGGGACTTTTTTTCCTGCAAAAAGCAGCGTTTTGCATGTAATAGAAGTAGGGATGAGCTTCGTGTTCGAGTCGAACATACGTTCGACTCGAACATCGGCTGTTCGATCGTTCGACAAAGATCGAACGATTTGGGCCGTTCGCGCCAAATTCGAGTGACGCGAACGGCCCACAATGCACTACGCCATCGCAGTGTCATCCAGGCGCTGTGATTGGCCAAGCATGCACTGTGACCCCGCATGCTTGGCCAATCACAGCGCCGGCAGCGAGGAGAGCAATGATTGGCCACAGGCAGGATGCCTGTGGCCAATTATTGCTGAGGGGGTTTAGTACACGCCCCACACTATAAAAGGCCGCCAGCGCGGCGGCCTTGTGTAGTGTGTTCCGGAGCAGGGAAAGAGAAGCATAGGCAGGGACAGTGTCATTTTTTTTCCTTTACTAATCCTGGATTCCTTGTGTTTAGGGACAAATAAGGATAGGTAGGGAGAGTGTCAGTGTGTTATTCTGTGCTAAACCTTGTTTGTAGGGACAGAGAGGTACAGTGAGGGAAAGTGTCAGTGTGCTATTCTGTTCTAAACCAATCTTGCTGAACCATATTTTCAATCCTTGAGTTTAGGGACAGAGAGGTACAGTGAGGGAAAGTGTCAGTGTGCTATTCTGTGCTAAATCTTGTTTGTAGGGACAGAGTAGGACAGTGAGGGAAAGTGTCAGTGTGCTATTCTGTTCTAAACCAATTTTGCTGTTCCATATTTGAAATCCTTGAGTTTAGGGACAGAGAAGGACACTCGTGGAAACTATCAGTGTGCTATTCTGTGCTAAATCTTGTTTGTAGGGAGGGACAGAGTAGGACAGTGAGGGAAAGTGTCAGTGTGCTATTCTGTTCTAAACCAATTTTGCTGAACCATATTTGAAATCCTTGAGTTTAGGGACAGAGAAGGACACTCGTGGAAACTATCAGTGTGCTATTCTGTGCTAAATCTTGTTTGTAGGGAGGGACAGAGTAGGACAGTGAGGGAAAGTGTCAGTGTGCTATTCTGTTCTAAACCAATTTTGCTGTTCCATATTTGAAATCCTTGAGTTTAGGGACAGAGAAGGACACTCGTGGAAACTATCAGTGTGCTATTCTGTGCTAAATCTTGTTTGTAGGGAGGGACAGAGTAGTACAGTGAGGGAAAGTGTCAGTGTGCTATTCTGTTCTAAACCAATTTTGCTGTTCCATATTTGAAATCCTTGAGTTTAGGGACAGAGAAGGACACTCGTGGAAACTATCAGTGTGCTATTCTGTGCTAAATCTTGTTTGTAGGGAGGGACAGAGTAGGACAGAGTAGGACAGTGAGGGAAAGTGTCAGTGTGCTATTCTGTTCTAAACCAATTTTGCTGTTCCATATTTGAAATCCTTGAGTTTAGGGACAGAGAAGGACACTCGTGGAAACTATCAGTGTGCTATTCTGTGCTAAATCTTGTTTGTAGGGAGGGACAGAGTAGGACAGTGAGGGAAAGTGTCAGTGTGCTATTCTGTTCTAAACCAATTTTGCTGTTCCATATTTGAAATCCTTGAGTTTAGGGACAGAGAAGGACACTCGTGGAAACTATCAGTGTGCTATTCTGTGCTAAATCTTGTTTGTAGGGAGGGACAGAGTAGGACAGTGAGGGAAAGTGTCAGTGTGCTATTCTGTTCTAAACCAATTTTGCTGTTCCATATTTGAAATCCTTGAGTTTAGGGACAGAGAAGGACACTCGTGGAAACTATCAGTGTGCTATTCTGTGCTAAATCTTGTTTGTAGGGACAGAGAAGGACACTGAGGGAAACTGTCAGTGTGCTGTTCTGTGCTAAACCAATCTTGCTGAAGCATATTGCAAATCCTTGTGTTTAGGGACAGAGAAGGACAGGCAGGGGACAGTGTCAGTGTCATTGTTGCTAAGCCTCCTGCACAGTATACACCTGAAGGTAGCCCTTATTGCTCTTTTTCCCATCTCCCTGCAGGCCATCCATTAAAATGTCTGGAAGGCAAACAAGGAGAGGCAGACAGTCAGGAGGCAAAAAAAGAGGGCAAGCAGGCTCTGTGTCTGGGGGCAACAGTGCTGGTCGTGGACGCAGTGCATTGTCATCAGCACATGGTCATGGGACACGCTTGTCCTTCTTTTCGGCAGCTGGACATGTTGAGCCACATCATGCCGAAGACTTGGTAGAGTGGATGACCAAGCCCACCTCATCCTCCTCATCCTCTCTCACCCAGGCTCAGGGTACTGGCAAAGCAGCTGCCAAAGCGTCCTCTTCTCTGGTATCATTATCTTCATTAGTCAATCCTTCCCTAGACCCACCATGTCCTCCTCCTGAGGAGTCCCCCGAACTGTTTGAGCACAGTGTTGGGTACATGCTCCAGGAGGATGCCCAGCGTTTCGAAGTATCTGATGATGACACCCAGCTAGAGGAAGGCAGTAGCGTGGGAGCAGAGAGAGGGGATGCTCAAGAAGGACACCAATCTGGCAGTCATGCTCCAGCAGCTGCAGCATACTGCCAGATTGGCTCCAGTGATGAGGAGGGAGGGGATGATGAGGTCACTGACTCCACGTGGGTGCCTAATAGGAGAGAGGAGGAGGATGAGGAGGAGGCACATCTCCAACGAGGCAGGATGCCCTTGAGTGGCCAGCGTATGGGCAGCACACCGACGGAATCACACCGCAGAGCTCCGCCTGTGCAGGGCGCTGCCTCTGCCCGTCATTCAAAAAGTTCTTTGGTGTGGGCCTTTTTTGAGGCGAGTGCATCAGATCGCACAGCTGCTGTTTGCAACATATGTCTCAAGCGTATATCGCGTGGCCAAAACATCAGCCGCTTGGGCACCACATGCTTGATCAGACATATGTTGACCTGCCATGCAGCTCGTTGGCAAGCCTACCTTAAAGACCCACACCAAAGAACAAAGCTGACCTCTTCTTGCACCGCATCAGCTGGGATCTCCAACCCCAGTATACCTTCAGTCCTCTCTGAAACCTGCTCTGAGAGGAATGAAGGTGTAGAATTAGGTGTGTCACAGCCAAGTACTTGCGGGCACTCTGCTAGCAGTACACCAACGTCCGATTCTAGCAGGCAAATTTCCCTGCCCCAGCTGCTGGACCGTCGAAAGAAGTTCACTCCCAGCCATCCACATGCCCAGCGGTTGAATGCTAGCTTGGCTAAATTGCTAGCGCTTCAACTGCTGCCTTTTCAGTTGGTAGACTCGGCCCCCTTCCGTGAGTTTGTGCAATGTGCGGTTCCTCAGTGGCAGGTTCCCAAACGCCACTTTTTCGCACGGAAGGCGATTCCGGCTCTCTACAGGCATGTGGAAGGCAATGTCTTGGCCTCGCTGGACAGGGCGGTCAGCGGTAAGGTGCATATTACCGCTGACTCATGGTCCAACAGGCATGGACAGGGACGTTACCTTGCTTTCACGGCCCATTGGGTCACTCTTTTGGCAGCTGGGAAGGATGCAGGACAAGGTGCAGTAGTGTTGGAGGTTGTTCCACCGCCACGCCTCCAAAATGCTACTACTGGTTGTGACACACCTCTCTCCTCCACCCCCTCCTCTTCTTCTTCCTCCATGGCCTCTTCCTGTGGTTTGTCCTCGGAACCAGCGGTGCTCCGTAGGTGTTCAAGGGGCTACGCAAGTACGCAGGCAAAAAGATGCCATGCCGTGCTTGCGCTGGTGTGTTTGGGGGACAGGAGCCACACTGGGGCAGAGGTCCTGTCTGCTCTGCAGGGGCAGGCTGAGAGGTGGTTGACGCCATGCCAGCTTAAGCCAGGAATGGTGGTTTGCGACAATGGCACCAACCTCCTCTCCGCCCTCCGACAGGGACAACTGACCCATGTGCCCTGTATGGCTCACGTCCTTAACCTGGTGGTGCAGCGGTTCTTGGGCAGGTACCCGGGCTTACAGGATGTCCTGAGGCAGGCCAGGAAAGTCTGTGTGCATTTCCGCAGATCTTATAATGCCAGTGCTCGCCTGGCTGAGCTGCAAAAGGAGTTGAACCTGCCCAAGAACCGCCTTATATGTGACATGCCCACCAGGTGGAACTCAACGTTGGCCATGCTGCAGCGGCTGCACACGCAGCAGAGGGCCATCAATGAGTACCTGTGCGACTACGGCACCAGGACAGGGTCAGGGGAGCTCGGGTTTTTTTCACCACGCCAGTGGGGCATGATCAGGGATGCATGCACTGTCCTGGCACCATTTGAGGAGGCCACGAGGATGGTGAGCAGTGACAGTGCATGCATCAGTGACACTGTACCTCTTGTCCACCTGTTGGAGCACACGCTGCGTGGAATAATGGACAGGACACTTGAGGCAGAACAGAGGCAGGAAGAGGAGGACTTCCTTGCCTCTCAAGGCCCCCTTTACCCAGACAGTGTTCCTTCTGTCCCACCCATCGCACAGGAAGAGGAGGAGGAGGAGAAGGAGGAGGATTGTGTCAGCATGGAGGTGGAGGCTGGCACTCAGCATCATCAGCAGAAGTCTTTTAGGGATGATTTACAGTCCCAAGAAACCAGTGGACTTGTACGTGGCTGGGAGGAGGTGGCTGCGGATCATGTCGTCCTTAGTGACCCAGAGGACTCCGGACTGAATGCCTCAGCTAACCTACGCTGCATGGCCTCCCTGATCCTGCAAAGTCTGCGGAAGGATCCTCGTATTCTTCGGATCAAGGAGAGGGACCATTACTGGCTGGCCACTCTCCTTGATCCACGGTACAAGGGTAAGGTTGCGGACCTTATCTTACCGTCGCAGAGGGAGCAGAGGATGAGACAACTCCGGGAGGCCTTGCAGAAAGGTCTGTGCAATGCGTTCCCAGAGACTGGGAGGTTACAAACTCCTGGTCCTGGACAACGAGTTGCTGAGGCTTCGGGCAGTCAAAGAAGGAGCGGTGGGGAAGGTGGCCGTCTGACCGATGCGTTCAGACAATTCTTTAGTCCGCAGCCCCAAAGTATGATTGGTTCCAGCAACCATCGCCAGCGTCTGATATACATGGTGCAGGAATACCTAGGGGCAAGGTCAGACTTGGACACCTTCCCCACCGAAAATCCTCTGGCTTACTGGGTCTTGAGGATGGATCACTGGCCAGAGCTTGCACAGTATGCAATTGAGCTACTGGCCTGTCCTGCATCCAGCGTTCTTTCAGAACGCACATTCAGTGCTGCTGGAGGATTTGTCACGGATCACAGGGTGCGCCTGTCCACCGACTCGGTTGATCGACTGACTTTCATCAAGATGAACCAGTCTTGGATCACCACCAGCTACCACACACCTGATGCTGATATAACAGACTAATTGATTTTAAAATGTCACATCCCTTCATGACTGATGCTGATGCTGAGTTCCTGTGCTGTTATGTTGACTAGCTATCCTCCTCCTCCTCCTCAATGATCCGATTAATGATGATAGCTTGGAAGATCATTTTGGTTTATGGGTGCCGCCACCAGTGGCTAAGGCCCAATTTTTCAGCCCCTGTTTAACAGGGGCGTGTAATTACAATTTTTTATGCAATAATTTGCAACAGGCCTCATTGCTGTGCTCCAAGTACAGTATCTGTGAGGGGTTGCAGTGTTGTGCCACCAGTGCCTAAGGCCCAATTTTTCAGCCCCTGTTTAACAGGGGCGTGTAATTACAATTTTTAATGCAATACTTTGCATTAGGCCTCATTGCTGTGTTCCAAGTACAGTATCTGTGAGGGGTTGCAGTGTTGTGCCACCAGTGCCTAAGGCCCAATTTTTCAGCCCCTGTTCAACAGGGGCATGCAATTATAATTATTGATCTAATAATTCACAGCACGGCCCATTGCTGCGCCCACCAAGAGTAACTGTCAGGCCTTACAGTGTTGTGGCACCAGCACCACCATCACCACCACCACCACCACCAAAGGCCCAATTTTTCAGCCCCTGTTCAACAGGGGCATGCAATTATAATTATTGATCGAATAATTCACAGCAGGGCCCATTGCTGCGCCCACCAAGAGTAACTGTCAGGCCTTACAGTGTTGTGGCACCAGCACCACCATCACCACCACCACCACCACCACCACCACCACCAAAGGCCCAATTTTTCAGCCCCTATTCAACAGGGGCATGCAATTATAATTATTGATCTAATAATTCACAGCAGGGCCCATTGCTGCGCCCACCAAGAGTAACTGTCAGGCCTTACAGTGTTGTGGCACCAGCACCACCATCACCACCACCACCACCACCAAAGGCCCAATTTTTCAGCCCCTGTTCAACAGGGGCATGCAATTATAATTATTGATCGAATAATTCACAGCAGGGCCCATTGCTGCGCCCACCAAGAGTAACTGTCAGGCCTTACAGTGTTGTGGCACCAGCACCACCATCAAAGGCCCAATTTTTACTACCACTGATCAACAATTATATGTTATTACAATTCCTGATATAATAGTTGACAGCAGGGCGTTCCAGCACCCACCAAGAGTAACTGTGAGTGCTTACAGTGTTGTGCCAACACCAACACCTAAGGGGCCAATTTCTGCAGAGTATATACGGCAGGTCCCTACTTTCAAACATCAAACTTACAAACGACTCCTACTTGCAATCGGAAAAAGACAACAGGAAGTGAGAGGAAATCTACCCCTTGGAAGGAAAATTCTCTCCTGTAAGAATTAATATGGGAGAAAGGTGTCTCCTCTCTACTGATGCTTTATCACCAATCCTTGTTTCAATAAAAACACCACATTTCAAAAACAGTTGTCATTGGGACGCAAAGTGAGGTGAAATGTTCTGAACAGGGGCACAGACAGCAAAAAAAATGTGACAGGGGTGATAACCGTTCCCTATGTTTTCCAAAAAGCTGAAAAAAAGGAATTTGGCATGGAGCTACACTTAAACAATGCAGCTGTTTAAAATTACAAACAGATTCTACATAAGAACAAACCTACAGTCCCTGTCTTGTATGCACCGCCTGTATACGGCTGTTCAGAGTATATAGGGCCTTTTTTATTTTGTGTGCGGGGTTCCCCTTAATATCCATACAAGACCCAAAGGGGCTGGTAATGGGCTGGGGTAGGGGGGGGGGGGGGGGTTGATGGGGTAGCTATGCCATTTTTCTTAAAGATTTTCATCCATATTACCGGGACCAGACATTACATTAAAGCCGCAAGCAGTTTTAAATGGCTTTTTTTTCCTTTAGAAATGTTATTTTGTGCAGGGACAGTTCTAAACACGGGAAACACGTGGCACTTCACAGGCATACTTTAGACACCCCCCAGGTACAATATTTAAAGGAATATTTGACTTTTTTTTTTCACTTTATGCATCATTAAAATGACTGCTCCCGGAAAACGTCCGTTTTTAAAACTTCTTTTTGCATTGATACATGTCCCCTGGTGCAGAACCCGGGTTCCCAAACTCTGTTTCGGACAATAACATGGATAATAGTCGTTATAATTAGCACTTTAGAATCCGAACGTTCGCATCCATTGTATTTAATAGGGTTCTAATGTTCGTGCGAACTTTCGGTCCGTTCGCAGGTTCTGGTGCGAACCGAACCCGGGGGTGTTCGGCTCATCACTAAATAGAAGTCAATTGACCAGCATCAAAAACGCAAGTACCGCGTTTTTGATGCGTTTTTACCGCGTTTTTACCGCGATTTTGCCGCGATTTGCGTTTTGCATTTATTTTTTTACATTTTTTTAATGGAAATGTATAAAATAAGAATTAATGCATAAAAATTAATGAAAAAAAAAAAAAAAACGCAAAACGCAAATCGCGGTAAAAACGCATGTTGAAAAACGCGGCAAGCACCGCAAAAAGCAAGGCAAAAATGCTCAAAAGCAACATGCATTAGTGTGAATCGAGCCTAACGAGGTAACATTCCCTAGACTAACTGTGCCAGTGTGGGTTGAGTAGATTGCCGGGGGTTGGCGGTGCTGTATACAGGGCCGAAACAAAACCCAGCGGCTCTCTTAACTGGGGGTAGCGCTACATACAGATCTGTAGAAAAATTGTGCTAATTATATAGTATTTGGTACTTGGACCACCGTCACTATAAGTATTAACAATGTTCTAAATTAGGATGTACGTCCTTTCCGTAAAATTTTACATATATTTAAACGTTGACATAAGGAAACATTTTGATGAAAAAAACACCAATGTATGTGATTTATATTTTTTCAATATAACTTATTGCTGATTTTGACATCTATAAGTGCAGAAAAGGGTGTCTGCATGGCTGTATAAAACTCAATGGTGTCTATTATAGATTTAAGCCTCGTACACACGGGCGGGAATCTCGTCGGGAAAAAAAACTTCGGTTTTCCCGACGAGATTCCCGGCAAGCTTGCCTTGCTCGCCGAGTGTACACATGGCCATTCAAAAGAACCGCCGTTCTTTTGAATGGCAAGAACGCGGTGACGTCATCGACTACGACGAGCCTGCGCTCATCACATTCGATGCCATCGCCCCCATCTTGCTACACCCTACACTACCCTTGTATGCTCCCGCACATGCGTCAAAGTCTTTTTGAGTATTCATGGGTTTACCATGGACAAGTAAGCATACACACTCGCGGTTTTCTCGTCAGGAAACAGACCGACGAGGATCCCGACGATAAAATAAGAGAGCAGGTTCTCAATTTTTCTTGTCGAGATTCCCAGCAGTTTTCCCAACGAGAAACCATACACACGACTGGTTTTCTCTGCAACAAATCTCCCAGCAGCTTTCTTGCCGAGAAAACCGGCCGTGTGTACGAGGCTTTTCACTAAAAATGTTTCCCTCGTTCCCATCTTAGTAAGCTGTGATATATTTTACTTAGTAAGTCATTGACCTGGAACAATTCTCATTAAAAAAAGTGTTGCACTCTCACATACATAAATGACACTAAATCACATAAATTATAAATCTCTGTATATATAGCAATATCCGGTCCTAGGATAGCTAAAAAACTCAATGCAAACTTTAAATGCTTAATGGAGATAGCAGCACTAACTAATATTGCACACTAGAGTTGGGCCAAAAGGTTAGGCCAAGCAAAAGTTCAGACCGACCATCGCCTGTTTGGCACTGCACAGTGCATTCTAAGCCCTGATTGGGCAAGGCTTTGCTCAATTAGGGCACAGTGAATAGCTGGTTGTTAAGGAGGGGGGGCGGCCGCCGTGTCCTTAACAACGATGAGTCAAAAATTTGGGCTTCCCCGCTTACAGCTGAATAAAAAGAAAAAACATTTGGCAAAATAAAAGTGAAAAAAAAAACCAGGGTGGGGTCCCCCCCCAATCCATACCAACCCCCAATCCATACCAAGCCCTTCAGGTCTGGTATGGATTTTAAGGGGAACCCCACACCAATTTTTTTTTTTAAAACGGGTTGGGGTCCACCCCAAAACCCATACCAGACCCTTATCCAAGCATGCAGCCTGGAAGGCCATGGAAGGGGGGGACAAGTGAGCACCTCCCCTGAACCATACAAGGCCACATGCCCTCATCATGGGGGGGTGGGTGCTTCAGGGCATGGGGGGCCCTGCCCCCCCACCCCAAAGGACCTTGTCTCCATGTTGATGGGGAGAAGGGCCTCCTCTCCACAACCCTGGCCAGTGGTTGTGGGGGTCTGCCTGGCTTGCCATTTGACAGTTCTTAGTGGAATCGTCCCCCTGGGGACATCACCAACCGGTGCATGCTGGGTCGGTGACATCACCAGAGGGCGGTGCCACCAGGTGACATCGCCAGGTGGCCCCGCCCTTACCTATATAAGAACTGTCAAATGCCAGGCTAGGCATTTGGCGGTTTGCTTTAGTTGACGGCGGAGAGGTTTTTTTTTCTCTTGTTCGGGTCCGGCGGGGCAGCGGGCGTCAAGATTGACAATGTATTTACATCAGGGGACACTGTTTTTTTATTTTTAATAAAGGAATTGTCAAAAACTGCCTCCAGTTTTTGTTTATTTTTACACTTTTTTGGTGAATGGGTAGGGGTACTATGCACCCTATACTCATTCACATAGGGGGGCAGGATCTAAAGGGGCCCCTTGTTAAAGGTAGCTTCCAGATTCTGATAAGCCCCCTGCCCGCAGCCCCCCACAACCACTGGCCAGGGTTGTGGGGATAAGGCCCTTGTCCCCATCCACATGGGGACACAGTGCTTTGGGGTGGGGGGGCAGGGCCCTCCAAGCCTCACAGCACCCATCCCCTGCATGTGGCCTGGTATGGTTCAGGGGGGGGCGCTCGCTCGTCCCCCCCCTTTCCTGACCTGCTGGGCTGCATGCTCGGTTAAGGGTCTGGTATGGATTTTGGGGGGGACCCCACACTGTATTTTTTATTTCGGCAAAAAATCCATACCAGACCCGAAGGGCCTGGTATGGATTGGGGGGGGGACCCCACGCCGTTTTTTTAAATGTTTTTCTATTGCCAGCAAATGGTATTGTATTGCTGGCAATTTAAATGTGATTTGACTCCTTTTTTTTCCTTTAGAAATATCAGTTTTGCTGCAGTAGGTTCTATCCACTGTACAGATGCACCACTTTACAGGCAGACTAAGTATATTCCCAGCACTGTATTTAACTACTCGAGGCCTGCGTTATAGCCAAATGACGGCTACAGCGTGGACCTGAAAATCCAGGAGGCCGTCAATAGCTGTGATCACCCGAGTCACTGAGACTCGGGTGATCACCGATCCGGGTAAGTGGCCGATCCCGACCCCTTACCACGTGATCAGCTGATCACGTGATGTAAACAAAGAATCGGTAATCGTTTTTTTTTCTCCTCATGCTGACAGCGTGAAGAGGAAGAAAAGCCGATCACCGTCTCGTTCACAAGGGACATCGGTCCAGAAGAGGACGGAGGCACATGTGCCTCATCAGTGCCAGCTGCCAGTGCCTGCCAGTATGCCAATAATTGCTACCTGCCAGTGCCCACAGTGCCACCTATCAGTGTCCACAGTGCCACCTATCAATGCCCACAAGTGCCACCTATCAATGCCCACAAGTGCCGTCAATCAGTGCCTCATCAGTGCCACCTAGCAATATTGCCTATCAGTGTAACAAACCAGTGCCCATTATTGCCACCCATCAGTGCCCATCACTGGCACCCATCAGTGCCCATCACTGCCACCTATCAGTGCCCATCACTGCCACCTATCAGTGCCACCGATCAATGCCACCTCTCAGTGCTGCCTATCAGTGCCCACCAGTGCCGCCTATAAGTGCCCACCAGTGCTGCCTTATCGGTGCCCACCAGTGCCGCCTTATCGATGCCCACCAGTGGCGCCTTATAACAAAATATTAAAAAATATATATATATTTTTTAAATCAATCTTTTTAATTTGTTTTAACAAAAAAGAAAAACCGCAGAGGTTATCAAATACCACCAAAAGAAAGCTCTATTTGTGGGGGAAAAAATTATAAAAATTTCATTTGGGTACAGCGTTGTATGACCGCACAATTGTCATTCAATGTGCATCAGCGCTGAAAGCTGAAAATTGGTCTGGGCAGGAGGGGGGTTTAAGTGCCCAGTAAGCAAGTGGTTAAAGGATTTTTTCATTTTTATTGTTGCACTTTATGCATCTTTATAATCACTGCTCCTGTAAAATAGATCTTGTGACAGACCCAACCAGGACAGGGGCTTTTAAAGAGGACTAGGAGCAAGCCTCCTACCCACTGATTATGGCCCATGGAGAGAGCAGATCATTCTCTAACGATGGACAACTATTTAATGGATGCTGAGAGTGTGGTTTGGATTACTTCTCTGAATAAGGACAACAAAGCTTCCCTTCTAGAGTGGATGGAAAAAGGTAATATTAATCTTGTACAGGTTAATGGTCAGAGCGAATATGGTGGCACTCCTGCAGACTGGGTTGGAGAAGCCCCTCCACTTGGGACAGAAATATTTATCAACAATATCCCTTAAGAGATCTATGAAGAGAAATTAATTCCACCTTTTCAGACTGCTGGAATATTGTAGGAGTTTGTCTCATAGACTGTTGCCGGATAGTCTGAGGTGGGGTGGGGTTTGTTATGTGTTTATTGTTAAGTAGGTTATTCCATTGTTCTATTGTGTCTGTCTGTCTGATTATCTCTGGAGATGAGATTAATCTGGTGACCTCTTTAACTTCGTACCAAATTATTGTGGGATGTTATATGTTTGTTTATTACTGTAATTTACTGTTTAATTAAGATCATTAGCTGTTAATTAAATTCCTGTTTACAGTTTGTATTGTTAGTGTATTATGATCAGGAGGGGAATATCCTCTTGTTGAGTATAAAGTATGTGTCTGAGTTTCAATAAAGAGTCATTCCTTTGGAGTTTACCATAACACCTTGTCTGTGTACGATGCTTGGGTTAAAGGCTATTGGCACTCGGTCTGTTCGTTTTGGTTTGGAGGGCAGGGGACTATGTTTGGCAGAAGGAAGCACCTAATCAGGGTGACATTCGGTTCCGTCACATCCTTTTTTTTTTTTTTGTATGTTTGCATTGATACATGTCCCCCAGGGCAGTACCCCATACCCTTTTTACGACCAATAATTTGCATATTATGCCGCGTACACACGTACGTTTTTATTGTCATTTTAAAAAACTACGTTTTTCTCGAAGTGATTTTTCTTGTTTCCTCTCAAGCCTGTCTTGCATACACACGTTCATGAAAAAAAACGCTCGAGCAAAGCGCAGTGACGTACAACACGTACGACGGCACTATAAAGGGGAAGTTCCGTTCGAATGGCGCCACCCTTCATGTTAGTAAAGTTTGTTGAGCGGCGATTCGCGCTTTTCAGCCTCGTGCTTTTCAGTCCGTTACAGCGTGACGAATGTGCTATCTCCATTACGAACGCTAGTTTTACCAGAACGAGCGCTCCCGTCTCATACTTGATTCTGATTGTTTTTTTTTCCCCTCGTAAAAGCATACACACTATCGTTTTTCACGACGTTAAAAAGAACGAAGTAAAAAACGACATGAAAAAATAGAGCAGGTTCTCATTTTTTTTAGGCCATTTTTCACGTTGTTAAAAATGCTCTGGAGCCTACACACAATTGTTTTTAATGCCTAATGTAAAAAATGGCATTTTTAACGTCGTGAAAAACGGTCGTGTGTATGCGGCATAAGCCTTCAAAATGGGGACATTTGATTTTTCAAGTTCGGGTCCCATAGACTGAAGCCCTGTACACACGATAGGTTTTACCGATGAAAACAGTCCGATGGACTTTTTTCATCGGACAAACCGATCGTGTATGGGCCCCATCGGTCTTTTTTCCATCGGTGTTTAAAAATAGAACATGTTTTAAATTTATCCGATGGTTAAAAAACCGATAGCAAATTACTATCGTCTGTGGGGAACTCCATCGGTTAAAAAACCCATGCATGCTCAGAATCAAGTCGACGCATGCTCAGAAGCATTGAACTTCATTTTTCTCGGCTCATCGGAGTGTTTTACGTCACCGCGTTTGGAACAGTCGGTTTTTTGACTGATGGTGTGTAGGCAAGACTGATGAAAGTCAGCCTTATCGGTTTTCCGATGGAAAAATCCATCGTTTAAAAAACCATAGGAAATCCGATCGTGTGTACAGGGCTTTAGGGTTGCCGTTCGGGTCAGAACTTTTTCTCTGTTCGGGAGCTCTGGTGTGAACCGAACGGGGGGGGGGGGGGGGGGTGTTCGGCACACAAATATCAAAACCAATCTTTTTGGGCTGTCACATATAAAAACAATAATAAATCACAACAAACACATCAATTGATAAAAGTCTCAAAGTGTTGGTTATAAGAAATCCACTGTGAAAAATATTGATGCACCAGCCACCATTTGCTTACCACAAGTTTAGTCTTCACATTATAAGAGGTCTGAACCACTAAAACACCATTTAGATGAATCAGGATCCCATATGGATGGATGGGTACTGCATGTTAATTTATTAAAAACAAAACTTAAAAGGTACTCACAAACATAAAAGCATTAAAAAAATGCACTTAGGGCGGCCGTGTTGACGTCACCGCTATTCTCTGCCCGACAAATGTTTTTGTTCAATGGAACATCTTCCTGGGGCATCAGAAACCTGGAACAAGAATGCAGCTATCAAAATTCCAAAAGTTTGAAGGTTGTGTTGTTCTAGAGTCAGTGAGTCACTAGGTTGTCAGATCAGAGACACAGTGAGAGCTTTGCAGCGTGCTCCTTTGGAAGCATTGTCCCTACCTTCACAGGGTTGCTGTAAATGGATTTAGCAAGCTCCAATCCTTAAAGTGACGCTAAATTAAAGTAATAACCATGTCATTTAAATGATATGCCTTTAATGAAAGCTAATCCTGTCCCTTGTAATTTCCACATTTAATGTTTGATTTGATGCTCTCTATGTCTTTAGCTTCCTTTATGAGGGTGACTACTTTAAATGTATATGGACCTACTTTATGTGGGAACATAGCCAATTTCCAATACTCGCTCCTGATGAGGACCACAGGATTACATGCCAATGCATCCAGTGACAGCACATTTAAGCAGTGGAAACTCCCATCCCTAAAAACTCTTAACAAATGGGTTACGTATGCACAGTGTGAGCAGCAGTTGCAAAGAGCAAAGACATCTGGGATTAGTTTGAGTGGTGGCTGGAGCGGTGTATATGGCTGCAATGTACATGCACTGCTCTCAGCCACAGGCAGGTAGTAAGGGGAATAGAGCCTCTGTTGGGAGAGTGTGAAGAATTTGATGGAACATAAAACAATGCTATGTGAAGTGTTTGGGCTGTCATGCACAGTATATGGTGTAGATCGAGCTGAAGAGGGGGCTTCTCTTGCACCTCTTGTGGAACCCCCCTGGTAGTGATGACAGGGGATGTGAGGATATAGTGGGCATGGGGGGGTCAATGTTGCAAGCAGTGAAAGCTGGTGGGTATGGGGGACAGATGTCTTTTGACCACTGGGTAATAACCAGGTGCAGGTAACACCTGATCAGCATACAGGAACAAAGCCAGGACACAAGCCAAAGATTTTCAACAGCCAGGCAACAAGGCAGGGTCAGTGTTAGGATACAGAGCAAGGTCTGCAACATTCAGGCAAGGATGCACAGGAACATAAGACAGAGGCAGTGTTAGGATACAGGTCAAGGTCAGTTAACAGCTTGACAGCAAAGTACCAAATCGGAAAGAAGGATGCACAGTATGAAAAGCAGAAAAGAACCAGTGACAGGTCAAAGGCAAGTCATGCACGGGAGGGCAGAAGTAGCAGGTCAGGTTGCAGGTAAATTGGGAAATAGATGGAGGCCACTCAGCCAGGGCCTGAAAAAAAGGGGTGGGGGGGTCAGAGGGGGAAGGAGCCCCGGGCACTAGAGTTGAATGGGGAAGGGTACAGTGTGACCAGAATCAAAAACCATCAAACTGCTGCTAAATCTGCCCTGATAATGGGCAATACATCACCGGGGCAGACTTAAGCTGTACCGCAGAATGTCAGTGGGTTGCCGAGTGCTGAAGCGCTCCCTGTGCTCCTGCACTCTGCACAAAGAAACAGCACTACTGTCAAGTGCAGTGATATCTATCAGACAGGGGAATGTTAGTCCTGGTCTGCTGCTTTGACACAATGTCATTTCCAGGCTGGGAAGTGAGCCAAACAGGATGGAGGTGGGTAAAGCGTGAGAGCAGCATCTGAGGATAGCGTCAGCTTTGTACAACCCCTTGGAAGTGAGGGGTTAATTAACATTGCCAGTAGGCAGTAATTCAAGGCTTTAAGTAACACTGCCACTGGGCATCGCTGCACTAGTGGTCAGTGGTAGAGTTTATTATCCCCCTTGCATTAGTGGCTAGTGAAACTGTTGATTAACCCCCTCACTCCCCCAAGGGGGTAACTACTTCCTTGTAAAAAGCTGCATTAGTGGCCATTGGCATTGTTATTAACCCCATATATTACTGGCTGCTAGTGCCAATGGTAATTAACCCCCTTACCCCCCAAGATGTTAACAATTTGTCTGTACAAAGCTGCTTTAGTGCTGCAGCATAAAGGGGTTAATTAAAACTCCCACTGACCACCAATAGGGAGGGATGTTTTAAATACCACCACCACTGACCATCAATGCAGGAAGTTTAATGGGTTACCAATGAAGGGCTTTTACATAGGATAAAACCACTGACCAACAATGTATATGTTATTATTACATAAACTAGCACAGATTCTGGGGGTTATTAATGTGTAAACTGGCACTAATTTGGGGGATTATTACAGCGTAAACTGGCACCAATGCTAGGGGTTAGACTTGTGCACAACGGAAAAATGTGTTTAGTTTTGGTTTGTTTCTTTTCGGTCCTGTTGATTCGTAATTGTTCGTAATTTTGCTAGACGAGATTTTTCGTGTTCGGACTAATTCGTATTTTCGCAAGCGACATTTTTAGTTGAATCGGAATGATTCGTATTAATGTAAGCCTTATTTTTAGTTGATTTATAATTCGTACTTTCGGTAGAGTACATTGTTTTTCGTTGATTCTGGACACAACTCCTACTTTCGTAACTTTTTTTGGGTTTGTTGATTCGTAATTTTCCGTGTCTCTCTCACAACGATGCCGCCTATTATGCCTAATGTGCTTCGAATGGATTTGTACTTTTCTAAATACATAGCGGTTATTTGTACCGATTCGAAATCTCGTATTTTACTTTCGTTTTTTACATGTGGCTATAGCCTCCGCCCCTGTACATCATTTTGAGAGGGAGTTCAGCACGGTGAGGGAGAAGCAGAGAGCAGAGCAGTGTTATTGTGCTTCGTATGGATTCGTACATTCGTAACTTTTTTCATAACGAATTATGCCGAAGACATTCGGGCATTAGCTATTTGCGATATAATTTATTTCGGATTCGGTTTTATTCGTAATTGCTTTGTTCGAAAATTTGAATGCTTCCGAATGTCCGAAAGTTGCTAAATTCGGACGAATTTCGATTCGTTATGAAACGAATTGCACAAGCCTACTAGGGGTAATTACTGTGTAAACTGGCACTAGTGCTGGGGGTTATTATTGAGTACACTGGCACCAATCCTGGGGGGTTTTATTATATACACCAGCACCAATGCTTGGGGTTATTTTTGTGTAAACTGACATGAATTCTGGGTGTTTTATTGTATGAACTGACACTAAGCCCTGGTTCACACTGGTGCGTTTTGACATGCGATTTGGCATGTCAAATCGCATGTCAAAACGGCGGTATTTGCCGCAAATTGCTGGCAATGGCACCGTCCTAATCGGTGCAACGCGGCATCTGCGGCGCTGCACCGATTTCAAAAAGTAGTTTCTGTACTACTTTTTGCGATTTTGGCCCGCGATTTATATTGACATTCGATTTATATTGACATCTGCACAGATGTCTCTGTAATCGCGGCCAAAATCGGGACTGACCAGCGGGAGTGAAATCGTGCGAGTTCGGCTTCACTCTCGCAGCCCAGTGTGAACCTGGGCTAATACAGGGGATTAATACTGCAGAAATTGTCACCAATGCGGGGGGGGGGGGGGGTATGTTATTACTGTGGAAATTGGCACCAATGATGTGGGGATTATTACTGAAGAAACTGCAACTAATGATGGGGGTTGTTATTGTGGCTTTTTTTTTTTTTTTACTGATACTAACGCCAATGCAGAGCGTTATTATTGAATTCACATGCTGGGGGTTAATATTGCTGTAACAATGAGGCCTATTTTACTTCTGCTTTCTCTTCAGCAAGAATCATATTTTGCAGCATTGAGGCCGGGTTCACACTAGTGCGACACGACATCCGTCCTACTTTGGATCCGACTTTGCCCTGCGACATGAAGCCGACATACGTCCGACTTTCAATGAACGGGGATCCGACTTGGATCCCCGCCAATATCAGGCACTGTGTTTGGTATGAATCTTGAAGGGGAACTCCAGGCCAAATTTTAAATTAAAAAACCGGCATGGGTTCCCCCTCCAGGAGCATACCAGGCCCTTGGGTCTGGTCTGGATTTGAACAGGCGCCCCTACGCCGAAAAAACGGCGTGGGGTCCCCCCAAAATCCAAACCAGACCCTTATCCGAGCACACAACCTGGCCGGCCGCAGGGGAAAAGGGGGGGACGAGAGCGGCCCCCCCTCCCTCCTGAGCCGTACCAGGCCGCATGCCCTCAACATGGGGGGTTTGGTGCTTTGGGGGGACCTGCGGCCCCCCCACCCCAGAGCACCCTGCCCCCATGTTGATGAGGACAGGGCCTCTTCCCGACAACCCTGGCCGTTGGTTGTCGGGGTCTGCGGGCGGGGGGCTTATCGGAATCCGGGAGCCCCCTTCAATAAGGGAGCCCCCGGATACCGGCCCCCCCACCCTATGTGAATGAGTATGGGGTACATCGTACCCCTACCCATTCACCTGGTGGACAAAAATTGCAATAAAAAAACACTACACAGGTTTTCAAAGTAATTTATTGCACAGCTCCGGGGGTCTTCTTCTGACTTCCGGGGGTCTTTTCTGACTTCGAGGGTCTCCGGTGTCGTCTCCCGCTCTCCGGTTCTTTCTTCCGCCGGGCCTCCGCTAACTTCTTTTTAGCTCTCTTGCTAACAGAGGCCCGGTCTTCCCGTTGTCTCGTCCGGCTCTCCGTTGTCCTTCTGCCGGCCCCTCCACTAACTTCTTGGTAGCTCTTTCGCTAGTGGAGGGGCCGGGCTTCCCGTCGTCGCCGTCGGCTTCTTCTTCCCTCTTCTCCTCCTCGATGTTGACGCGTCGCTTCTTCCCGCTGTAATACTGGCTCTCCGCTCCGCTCCGCATTAATATAGGCTTCTCATGACGTCACAGTCACATGTTCCCATGACGTCACAGTCACATGCTCCGGGGCCATGTGCCCTGGAACATGTGACTGTGACGTCATGAGAAGCCTATATTAATGCGGAGCGGAGCGGAGAGCCAGTATTACAGCGGGAAGAAGCGACGCGTCAACATCGAGGAGGAGAAAAGGGAAGAAGAAGCCGACGGCGACAGCGACGGGAAGACCGGCTCCTCCACTAGCGAAAGAGCTAAAAAGAAGTTAGTGGAGGGGCCGGCAGAAGGACAACGGAGAGCCGGACGAGACAACGGGAAGACCGGGCCTCTGTTAGCAAGAGAGCTAAAAAGAAGTTAGCGGAGGCCCGGCGGAAGAAAGAACCGGAGAGCGGGAGAAGAACCGGAGACCCCCGAAGTCGGAAGAAGACCCCCGGAGCTGTGCAATAAATTACTTTGAAAACCCGTGTAGTGTTTTTATTGCAATTTTTTGTCCACCAGGTGAATGGGTAGGGGTACGATGTACCCCATACTCATTCACATAGGGTGGGGGGGCCGGTATCCGGGGGCCCCCTTATTGAAGGGGGCTCCCGGATTCCGATAAGCCCCCCGCCCGCAGACCCCGACAACCAACGGCCAGGGTTGTCGGGAAGAGGCCCTGTCCTCATCAACATGGGGGCAGGGTGCTCTGGGGTGGGGGGGCCGCAGGTCGCCCCCCTGCCCCAGAGCACCAAACCCCCCATGTTGAGGGCATGCGGCTTGGTACGGCTCAGGAGGGAGGGGGGGCCGCTCTCTCGTCCCCCCCTTTTCCCCTGCGGCCTGCCAGGTTGTGTGCTCGGATAAGGGTCTGGTTTGGATTTTGGGGGGACCCCCACGCCGTTTTTTCGGCGTAGGGGCGCCCGTTCAAATCCAGACCAGACCCAAGGGCCTGGTATTCTCCCGGAGGGGGAACCTATGCCGGTTTTTTATTTAAAATTTGGCCTGGAGTTCCCCCTCAAGATCAGCAGAGCACAAGTCGCATGCCAAAGTCGGACCATGCAAGACTGCGGTCCGACTCTGATCCGACTTCAATGATAGTCAATGGGCTGAAGTCGGATCAAAGTCGGACCAAAGTAGTACAGGGAGCATTTTCAAAGTCGGACCGACATGTGTCGGACCAGTTAGGACGGCTCCCATAGGGAAACATTGATTTTCACACGTCATGCGACATGAGCTCCCAATGTCGGAGCGTTTGTCGCCCCAGTGTGAACCAGGCCTAAATGCATCTACACAAGTAGAACAGGATTAAAGAACATTGTGGGGGCACTTAAACTACTAAAATAAATACTGTTAAAATGTGTAAATGAATTCTGTTGAATTAATTAAACCTAATTTAATGTATAATGTTTTAAAATTGTTCTTGTCTTGAAAAGACACTGACTAATTATCTGTTTGCGATTTTCGCCCTGGGCACCGCATGACCTTGTTCCAGCAACTGCACTCAGCAATTTATCTGTGTCACAATCCAGTTTATACAGGCCATTTGGCACCAATTGCAGTGCTGAGCATGCATGTAGTTAGCTTATGCCCAGAAACACACACATGCACTGGTCTTCTCGTACTAGAACCCACTGAAGTTTCCTTACATGGGCACAGTGTTAGAAGTAATTATGTAATTTTATGATGTAGTGATTCTTTGATTTTGCAAGTATAGCTTACTGTCATTTAAAAGCTAATTTCTGAGCAATAGCTCCCTCCCTCCATTCTCTCCCACAACACTCTCCCATACCCATTCATAAAGAAAAAAAAAAAAATCAATGTCATGTGTTCCTCTGCAGCACCTCTTCCAGGAATGGAAAATGGTAATTCAATGCTGGAGTCCTAGCCTGCCATCCTCTCTTGTTCCTCAATTAGATCCAGAAAGCAACATGGGCAAGATGGAATGAATCAATTACTTGGAATAAACTCTGACTTCTGCTGCATCCTTTTTTTTTTTTTTTTTTTACATGTATTTTGATATATACATTGTTTTTATATAAAGTATCGAAGGGGAAGAAAGGGATTTTCACGGTGCTGCTTAGTAGTAATAAGAAATTCAATTTACAATTAGGGTAAAAAATGTTCAATATTTTAATAATGGTTCATTTAAAAGGTACATATAACACCACATACAAGTGGTTAATAGTAGAAAACAGTAAACACAGCTGGATGGTCAGAAAAAGGAGGAAGTGAGACTGGTTTACAATAGTACAAAATTACTCGTGACGTCCCGACATGTTTCGCATTTGTAGCTTCATCGGGGGACATACGGGTATAGGAAGAGACTTGTATAGTACTAAACATAAATAAAAAAATAAACAGATTAGAAATATTGCATAATAAAATATAATAAGGTAAGCAAAAATATGTGATTATTGCAAGGAAGCATAAGGTGCCAATCTTTAAGCAACATCCGCCCCCACCCCCCCAAAACCACATAACCCCCACACACATAAGGGGACAGGCACATACCCAGCCGAGAACACCTCCAGGGAAAGACAACAATCCAGCGTGGGGCACCTGGGGGTCCCCTATGGGGTGCTAATGGCCCAGTCCATAAGAAATTCCGTTAACTCCCAGAGTATCTCTGTGCTAAACGGGGGAGGGATATAAATATTGGCCACCACATAGTCCCTTGTCTCTATCCGGCAAAAAAGAAATATATAACGCCCCTTCGAGTCCACCTTGCTCTGCCTGCAGCAGAACACCAGTCCAGAATCCACCAATACACTTACCCCCCTTGAATAGGAGGTGTATGTGGAATGGTATTGTACCCGGTATCTCTTATGTTTTAGTATGCTAATCGTCTCCCTGTCCAGATGCGTCTCCTGCAGGCACAGCATCTTAATATTACCCGCTTCCGCCGTTAAAAAAATTGCTTGTTTTTTGACCGGGTCTTTTACCCCCCGGATGTTCCATGAGCACACCTTAATGCTTCTGGATAGATTTGGGGTTTTCCTCCTGTTTTCCCTATTATCTGTCATCTACCCCTTTTATCCCTATTTTTACAGTGTACCGCCATAAACACCATATACCTTGTTTTTAGTTTTCCCCTTCAAAAAATGATATGCTGCTTGTGGATTCCCCCTTATATGTGCTTGTGCACCCCTGGAAGAGGATTTTTAACCTCATATTCAAGGTCACTAAGTGCTCGATTCCCAGATCTGCTTCTATTGCTCTCCTTAATGCCTGTTAGTCTCCAAACCCACTCGGAAGCTGATCCACTTTATGTTACTTGGGGCGAAACTTACTATTGCTAGATTTTGGAAGCAACATAGGGTCTCCATGATGGCAATACAAAATAAGATCTCTTGGATTATGGCGCAAGAGAAGTTGACTTGCATTTTAGCAAATACAATCCCTAAATTTGAAGCTGTGTGGGGACCTTGGGCTGATTACTGTGGTATTTCTTTGGTGGTCGGGATCGACTCTAATCACCCCATTTCGTAAACGTCACAGTAGGCACGTGATTTCTTCCCTCTTCTCTTCTCTTTTCTTCATTCTCTCTTTCTTCTTTTTCTTCTCATGTCTTATATGTTGTTTTTTTATATACTGAATTTTTTTTTTTTATTTTATTTATTTTATTATCAGGTGATTAGGTATGACTTAGGGGTTGGGCTTAATTAATTGTTGTGTAGTTGTCTTAGCAACTCTATGTAAAGAATCCAATATGCACTCCAGAGTATGAATATATGTGCTTTATATATTTAAAATCCTCATAACCTAGTATTGGGTATATGTGAGGGAGGCGGGCTGGGGAGGGGGCCTGACCAGGGCACAGGATGATCCCATTCGGGGTGCCCAGGATGGGTAGGACTTCCCAGACTGTCTGTACCTCTGGTCCATTTATTATACCGATCTTCTTTCTAGATGCCAGGGGATATATTATAACTTCAGTTCCTTAACCCAGAGTTGCTCTTTGAAACACCTTTGGAGGATTTGATGCTGAGTGTTTTATGCGGAAAAAATGTGATATGTTTTACGTGATATTACCCTTTGTCATGCTGTACCTATGTGAAATGTGATATCTATTCTTGATTTGAAAATAAAAATCTATTGAACGTAAAAACCTGACCAGGGTTCTAACCCCTTTCCAGTTTTAGTTGTAAATACACATGCAAGTGCATGCTTTCTAAGCAATGTTTGAGTGTAATTATTACCAGCTGTACATCCTAGGTGGTTCTTTTATCCCCTCTGCTGCTGGTAGAGGCCACTTAATGGTCATGGGGAAACTGGCACTTTATTCCGACCCTGCATACAAGTTCAGAAAAAACTGTTCACATTTTTTTGAAGGATACAGTATTGCATAACTAGCCCAAGGAGAAGGAGAAATATTTATCTTGATGTCTGAAGTTAAATTAATCTGTTTAGTGAATCTTAGATATGTGCACACTCTTGGAGACAACGGTTGGGCCGTACGTTTCAAACTCCACGCTGGGGGGCATTTTATAAAATGTTTTTCTCTAATTAGCTTGTTGATAGATAGGCAACACCTAATAACTGCTGTAAACATCTTCTTGCATTCATATATACAATCATATATTGGTATAAACATCCGTATTTTGTTGTGTTAATGTGTGGGGTGGATGATCACAATGAACATGGCTCCAGGCAGACCTTTGCTAACACCCTCCTGGGTTTCAGGTCAACAGTCTCACCACTGGGGCCCCATTTTGCCACAAAAGAGAATTATTTGTTTTGCAAACCTGAAAGTGATCTAATGTTAGGACAAGTATAAGCATTAATTGTTATTTTTTATTATGGCTCATCTGGCAAATAAATGGAGGTCTCTTAAAAAACTACTTGCACAAAAAACAAAATGCTACGTGGCTGTGAATACTATTTTGTGTCTGAGTAATAAATAAGATCTTTTATCTTGAATTAAAAGAGCTGAATTTCAGGCAGATATAAAAGAAAACACAATTTAATGCATTTACATATACCTGTATTGTAACAGATTTGTAGGTTTGGCTACATGCCTATTTGGGACACTGTAGAGGAGAAATGGGGGAGCATGTATGCTTTTTAACCCTTTTGCTTGTTGACCCTTCTACGATCATCCAGACCAAAGGGATACTTTAGCATGGGTCCTGCCAGATTCATTAACACACATTGCCTATTGCAAGATACCTAGCGTGGCACCCAACCTTACCAGCACCCCTATGGTTGTGCAGTCCATACATGGTAGATGTCCCAAACAACAGACCCCCTTTGCCACCGACCAAGCACCAGTCCCTTCACAGGAGACATTTCCATCTGTGGTATAACGGAATGTCCACACAACAAAGTTACATAGTAGGTGAGGTTGAAAAAAAACACAAGTCCATCAAGTCCAACCTATGTGCCTTGAGGCGATTTAGTTCGCGTTTGTTAGCGCTATACAGGTTACTCATTCATTCATTCATTCATTCATTCACTCATTCATTATTTGTCAGTTTTACCTTGTATTTCCCTGTATATTGTGGTCATTCAGGTGCTTATCTAATAGTTTCTTAAAACAGTCGATGACCTCCCACTGAGACCACCGCCTGTGGAAGGGAATTCCACATCCTTGCCACTCCTATAGTAAATAACCCTCTACGTAGTTTAAGATTAAACCTCTTTTCTTCTAATTTGAATGAGTGGCCACGTATCTTATTAAACTTCCTTTTGCGAAAAAGTTTTATCCCTATTGTGGGGTAACCAGTACGGTATTTGTAAATTGAAATCATATCCCTCTCAAGCGTCTCTTCTCCAGAGAGAATATGTTCAGTGCTCGCAACCTTTCCTCATAACTAATGTCCTTCAGACCCTTTATTAGCTTTGTTGCCCTTCTTTATACTCTCTCCATTTCCAGTACATCCTTCCTGAGGACTGGTGCCCAGAGATGCCTTTGCCATTTGCTTTACTAAACAGAACACAAGAATATTTGCAAGCTATTCATTTGGCCTTCCAGACTGAGGGGGAACGTCCTTTAGGTTACAAACCCTCTTTTAAGGGCAAAGCATTTTAGTAGGGGAGTAGAGAATTTCAAGACTTCAGGAGGGCTGTCCCAGAGACCTATCATCCTACTAGGGAATGAGGATAGTCCAAAAAATATAGTCCTTTTTGCATGTGGTAGCCCACATGGCTTCTCCCAGCTTCCCCTTAGGGGAAAGCTTGTAGGCAGATGCAGTCTGTACTCCCTTCTGCAGGTAGCGCTCGACCGAACTGGTAATGCATATGAGTATTGAGGAACTTGGTCCCACTATGTCTTCTTGCGGTCACAAGGAGAAAGCTGTCTGATTGGATGCTTTTCGATCCATATGACTCCAGCGGCTATCTTGGGTCTATTTAGGACTCTGGCTCCAAGGTTTGGCGCGCTTTATGGGAGGGGCTAGCATAGGGACAGGTTCTTCTTCTGGCAGGAACAGTACATAGAGGTGTGGAAAGAATCCTGAGGAGTGGGGATAGTGCAGGGACTAAATGCTTCCCTTTGGGTGTGGACCAGCCAGGCCGTATTCCGCTCCACATTGTAGACACTTTCAGCATCTTCATGTCTTCAGACCACTATTCCGGTTGTTGGTAAGTGACTCCAGATGGGTGTGCCTTCCTACCGGGCCTGAATAAGTTGTGTTAAACCTTTATACAATATAACTCTACTGCCTAACTTGGAGTCTGTGTTCACTGCCCGCCACAACAGGTTGCACCTTGCTCACAGGCTTCATAACTCCCACCTAATTAATGTGTCCTATCTGATGTACCTCAGGGAATCCTGTACCTCCTGTTGAGTCTGGCTACCTAAACCTCAGGGAGCTTCACATAAAACTATAAGTAGGGTGACCTTCTAGTGGAAGGGACCTCCTTTACCCATTACGATCCTAGGGACTAGTTCACTGCTTACTAAAGTGACATCTAGTGAGGGACCAAGGAACCACAAAATTGCACAACAAAGCATTTTTATATACAGCTACCATAAGTCCCCTGTAAGGGCGCATTCAGACAAGGTGGGGGAATGGCAGAACTGGGACCAATCAAGCTCTTATGCAGACACATGTGCTGACAGAGAACATGCTGACAAGAGGAGTAAGCAGAATGAGCAGAGTCAATGACTTATCAGTGATTTTGTTTTTTCATTGTCCAATCAGCAGACTGTGGTCTGGCAGGGGTGTATGAACCACAAAAGTGGCTGAACAACACCTCTTTTCCCATCTTGAACGGGACTAGGGAAGGTTACCCGCTCTCCGCGTTGCTGTTTGCCCTGTGTATCGAACCCCTGGCAGCCCAGATCAGACAGAACCCCAGCATTAGTGGTATAATGGTTAGAGGGTGCAAATTAAAAATTTCACTGTTTGCGGATGACGTACTCTTAACCCTAACAGGACCGCATGTCACTCTCCCCATTCTACATAAAATCTTGGAGGAGTATGGGTCCCTGTCGGGATACAAAGTTAACCCTGCTAAATCAGAAGCCCTCCCAATTAATTTATCTCCCTCGGAAGTGCACCGTCTTTTGGATAATTTCACATACTCATGGAAGTCCCATGCCATCAAATATTTAGGAGCGTGTCTAACCTCCCGCTACGAATCCCTATACGAAGCGAATTTTAAGCCCCTATTCGCGTCAATATGGTCCCTCTTGTCTGAATGGCGACATTTTCCAATATCTTGGCTCAGACGCGTTGCCTCGGTTAAAATGACTATACTGCCTAAACTCCTGTATTGCTTTCTGACCCTCCCAGTGCCTATCCCGTTGGCCCATCTCAGAAAATTCCAGATTGACCTCCTAAATTTCACTTGGAATTATAAACCCCACCGAATACCCCGCACCATCACGTTTTACCTCCACCGTTACTAGTGGCCCAATTAAGAGCCATTGCATCCTTAGTTACCCTCCCGGCCTATAATCGGTGGACTCAAATAGACAAATTATGGCTGGCCCCTATCCACCCAAACAACCTATTGTGGAACTCCAATGCCAATGTCCCCTCCACTTCCCTACTGCACACTATGAATTTGCTGAGAACCATTTGGAGACAATTAAACTGCAAAACTCCCCTACAATCTGAGGCCTCCTTACTCATGGCATTCCTCTACAATCCTAAACTATCCGACAGCTTAACCTTCCAGATGATACCTCCATGGTTACAAAGGAATCTATTTCAATATGGACACCTGGTGAACCCGGTGTCGAGGGCCTTACTGTGTTACTGCGCTTTGACACACTCAGAACTAAGCATGACTTCCCCCGTAGTGCTTTCTTTGGCTACCTTCAAATTCGGCACTACGCACTCACTTTCATCAATTTTCCAAGCCATCCCCATTCGAACGCTTATTCCTATCCTGTCCCACTCAAAAGGGACTGACTTCAGACATATATAAACTTTTAAAATCCTATGATTTGGTCTCTCAGGGGAAACACAGATACATGGGAGGAACATCTTGGAGAGGAAATGTCCTCGGAACAATGGTCCACTATATGGTCTTGGGTGGCCAAGAGCTCTATGTGTACGCTCTACAAGGAGAACACATACAAGGTGCTCTTTAACTGATACCTAACGCCTTCTTGCCTATACGCTATATATCCATCGGCCTCGGACCGCTGCTGGAGATGTCTCCGGGACCGGGGCACGTTATTTCATATCTACTGGAGTGGCCCAGTCCTTCAACCTTACTGGCGGTCGGTCTGGGGGCTTCTCTGTCAGCTGTTCGAGGTGGATATTCCTTTCTCGCCCAAATTCTTCTTACTGGGCCTCCCCCCTCTAATTTACCCAGTTTGGCAAAAAAAATATCCACACATATAGTAACAGCGGCCAGATGTCTAGTGGCCCTTCAGTGGAAACACCATAACCCCCTACACTTGCTGAACTTTACGCTAGAATTAAGGATGTGGAGGTCATGGAGTTCATGTCTGCTAGATTGGGGGACAACTTGATCGACACTCTGCGACATGGGATCCATGGCATCGATGGATGAACCCACCCTGATTCCATGAGACCCGCCTCCCACTCTGTATTCCATGTGCACTCGGAGCCCAGGAGAGATGAGCCCAACTGACTGAGGTCTTTTCTCTACATCTCTCTCCCTTCCTCTTCCCCCTTTAACTCCCCTTTTCACTTTTCTCCTTCTTCCTCCCCGGGGGGCCTTTTATTTTCTTTTTCTTTTTTCTTTTATTTCTGGAACAGCACGCCATGCATTCTAGACAGGAAAGCACATGCTAATGAAATGTCTGACAGACGAATTTTACTACTGTTTCCTTGATATTGCATTCCCTGGCTTTGTAGATCAAACTAATTCTGCTACCGGACATTGGGGCAGATTTACAAAATGTTTGCGCCATGAGTATCGGCGCATCTGCGCGCGCAATGGCTGTTTTGGTATTTTACAAAACATTAGCGCCGGTAGCGCAGCCCTATTTCCCATTTACTATAGTGTTGTCGGCGAACGGGAGGAGGCGCTCAGTGCGCCACTATGGACCTGGCGCACAGCATGTTAAAATCTAAATATAAAGAAGCTGGAAGTGAGAATATAATGGGAGTGATGTGGGGTGATGTGAGTAAGTGTAGTGACACCTGCCCAAATAACTAATATGCCCAAAATAGAGTGAGAAAGTAACTTTTTCAAAACCAGGCCGCTGCGCTGGCAAGTACGATTCGAGCTGCGGGAGTTTTTTTTTAGCTCAGCGTGGCAATTTTCCTTGTTTTCTTGCGCCAAGACACTGCGCCGGCAAAATCTTAGTAAATACCAAGTCACGTAAACCAATTTGCATAAGTTGAACAGGCGCAGCTCTGAACTTCCCAGTGCGCCAGCAAAATGACATTTCTAAAGGAAAAAAGGCATTTAAAAGCACCCGCGGCTATAATGAATTGTCGGCTCCCGGCAATATAGAGAAAAGTAATTGATGACAAAAAAAAAAAGCGCGGGGGTCCCCCCAAATTCAATTACCAGGCCCTTCAGGTCTGGAATGGATATTAAGGGGAACTCTGCCGCAAATTAAAAAAAAAAATCCGTGCGGTTCCCCCAAATATCCATACCAGGCCCTTCAGATCTGGCATGGATTTTAAGGGGAACTCCACCCCAAATTGAAAAAAAAAATAGCGTGGGGGTCCCCTAAAAATCCACACCAGACCCTTTATCCGAGCACGCAACCTGGCAGGCCCCAGGGGAAGAGGTGGGGATGAGAGAGCGGCCCCCCTCCCTCCTGAACCGTACCAGGCCACATGCCCTCAACATGGGGAGGATGTCCCCATGTTGATGGGGACAAGGGCCTCTTCCCGACAACCCTGGCCGTTGGTTGTCGGGGTCTGCGGGTGGGGGGCTTATCGGAATCCGGGAGCCCCCTTTAATAAGGGGCCCCCAGATCCAGGCCCCCCACCCTATGTTAATGAGTATGGGGTACATCGTACCCCTACCCATTCACCTGGTGGCAAAAAAAGTTAATAAAAAACACAACACAGGTTTTTAAAGTAATTTATTAGGCAGCTCCGGGGGTCTTCCTGCCGGGCGCCCCGCTATCTTCTTCCAGCTCTTTTGCTAGCGGGGTCCTGGGCTTCCTCCTCGTCTTCTTCCGTCTTCGGGGGTCTTTCTGCCGGGCGCCCCGCTATCTTCTTCCAGTTCTTTTGCTAGCGGGTTCCCAGGCTTCATCGTCGCCTTCTTCCGACTTCAGGGGTCTCTTGTTCTGTTCTCCGGTGTCGTCTCCGCGCTCTCCGGTTCTTCTCCCACTCTCCGGTGCATTCTCCACGATCTCCGGTTCTTTCTGCCTTCTGCCGGGCGCCCCGCTATCTTCTTCCAGCTCTTTTGCTAGCGGGGTCCCGGGCTTCATCGTCGCCTTCTTCCCTCTTCTCTTCGCCCGATGTTGCCTCGTTGTTGTCCGCCGTTACAATGCTCTGGCCGCGGAGCGCGCCCACTTATAATGGCATGGGCGTGGTCACCAGGTGATGCCACTGCTGACCCCGCCCCCGTAGCACATCACTGTCCCATCATTCCTCGTGACATAAGGAGGACAGAGAATTCCTGATAATAGAGAACAGTGAATTCCTGATAAGGGAGAAAGACTGTAAGTGCTGCAGTTTCATCTCACTGAGACATACATAGAGACTGTTAATGATTTCATGTCCCTGTTTGGAAAATACTTTATGTTGTTTGGTTCACTGAATGTTATTTCTTCAATACATGGACTTTCAAATACAATGCTGTGTGGATTACTGTCTATGTGAAGATATATTTCTCAATTGGGATTTCACTTGCTATTCACAAGCCCCAATTGAGTGGAGGCACTGTGCTTGTTAAAGAGCCTGTCCTGATCACACAGATTATGAAGACTCTGCTCCTAAATACTATACAGGTGGTGCCATTATACCTCAGTAGCCGCAGAGAGAGAGAAAGATAGTGCTACACCATTATCATTGAAAGTGAACTTAAAATAAAATCACACATTTTGAGTTGTCCCCAAAACACCAATAGAGTGGAAATATTCCAGTGGGGACTGGGGGGGCCTCAATTTGCAGGGATTTTCTCTCACTTCCTGTTTTGGCTAAGGGACAGGAATTGAAGGTAAATCTCTTCAATGAGACACAGATGGCAAAAAAACCCTGCCCTTCTACTTTAAGTCTAATCCCAGTGTAAGACAGGGCTAGTGACCTCCTTCCATCCCCATGTGAAAGTTTTCAGACCTGGTGATTGGCTGCACAGGCTAGCGCAGGGGTCTACAAATGTTTTTGTACGAAGGCCTCATTGTACCATCATTTCTCTTGTGTTGCAATTTGTATCTACAATATTTGACAGCAATCTTAAGCCTAAGAAACTATCAGAACAGAACTAAGCTTTGCTAGCTCCATTCTCTCCATTCTCTCCAATGAAAATGCGCTTACTGGCCACTGAAAAAAAATTGAAAGGAAATGTTCCAGTTAGGACACATTTCATTGACAGCTGTCTAGGAGGGTATTTTAATAACTTTCAGAGAGATATTTTCTTACTTTTTGTTGTGTCTATAGGACAAGCAAAGAAAGGAAATCTCCCCAATGAGAAAAAGATGGCAAAAAATCCTAATGGGGGTTTTTACTATACCCTACCTTATCCAAAATAATGAAAAAAGTTTTGGGTTTTTATATACTTAAACCTATACATTTAACCTAAACCTATCACTTACCATCCAAGCATAAAATGACCCCTAACCGCAACAGTAATTTAAACTCTAAGGGCTCATATTTGCCTTGTAAACTGCCACAGAAAGGCCTTGCCTTTTACTATTTACTAATCTTGATTTCGAAAAAGCACAGACTCGAGGAAAACCCCTTTAAGACAAATGGCTAAGAAAAACAATGGCGATGTCAGAATTTCCAGGAATACTCCTGAATAGCGAAGTTGTTTATTTCTTCGGACGTTATTTCTAATTATAAGTCTTCCAAGGCCTTAAAACTTCGTCCAAGAAACCTGAATAAATCACTCACCATCTAGCTAGCAATGTACTGCTTGCCCCGTTCTCCGCCACGCATTCTAAAAATTTACCTAAATCACCAACTATCATAAAGACAATGTTTAGGGAAAAAATGTATATTTCTGTGAAAAATCACAGGTCCTGCAGAGATTGGGAAATGATTGAATGCACCCTTGGGTAGAAGGGCTTTTCTTTATGTCCTTGGAAAGTAAAATTGAAGAATAATACACTGTCTAAAGCCATCTAGAGTTTCTTCATGTTGCATAAACGGAGAACGACTTTGTAGGATGGAGCCCTAGCTAAATCATATTACGTTTCGAAGTTTAAGGGTCTCTAAAGGGTTTGAATTTTAATACAGTAGTTATACTTGCCTTTGATGTTTCTTTGAGATGTTTGGTTGTATAACTATCCTTGAGGGATTGGGGGGGATATCGTATTTTGCTAATGACATAAGCAGATAACTGTATTTTGTGTTTGGCCTTTTGGAATTAAGCTGAAAATGTGCATATGGCTTGTATGGAGAGTGAGACTATGCAAGACCTGGGCTGTAAGCCACAAAATAGCTTAAAGGGTAACTTTTGTTGCTGAAAATTCCTTATTTTACAATTTTACAGCTGTAGCACAAACCCCCACAAGAGCCGCTGATTTGTGTCCCAGGTTTTTTTCCCGCTAGTCCCTCCAACAGCAGGACATGTAGTGGATAGCACTGGGACACCAACAGCAATTTCCCAGGCCAGGTAAGCCTCAAGTTTTAGAAGTTTTAGTGCACCAGGGTTTAACAACAGCAACAACAGTCACAAGGATCCCTCTTGCAGGTCTGCACTCACAGTGCTCCTGGGACTTGGATGCCTCCCTCCAGACTCAGGAATTGGTAGATGTAGACACATACATCTTGAGCACCAGAAAGATAAAACAAATTAAAGTGGATGTAAACCCTCACATATACCCAGTGAAGTGACCAGCTTCAGATGATACACAGGGATTAAACAAATCTCCCTACATAAGTTTTACATGTATATCTGCTGTCTTTAGCTTTCTATATTCTTTATAAAGTCCACATTGTGTTAGAGGTTTTCTCTTCCTGTTCAGCACTGGGAGTGGATTATTGGCATACAGCCAAGACAGCCGATTGGAGGAAAGGCACACACCCCCACTCCACATTGGCAAAGGAAGGAAGTAATGTGCAGAGCTCTGCTGTGAGAAGTCAAGCTTTCTGCTAATCTATTTATAGCAACCTCCCAAGACACAAATTTTAAGGTTCCTTTTATCTCCCATCTCTGAGAACTTGACAGAAGTTATCAGGCTGATAACAGAGCTACAGAGCAGGAGAAAGCCACAGGACTCAGTGCTTTAAAGAGAGATAAGAAAATACTACAGATATATGTGCCCAGCTCAAATTTCATGAAACAGGTTTACATCAACTTTAAGGAGCGTTTGGTCCCTGTGTCTGCCCCCCCCCCAGATGTTTATGTAAGGAGGGTGATCATACTATCAGCATTTGATACTTTGTGACCTGGTCCTGAGGAAGCTACGCAATTTGGCAAAATGCGTTGACCAGCACATGAATGCATATACTGTACACCTCTACACTCTTTGAACTGTGAAGCACAGATTCAAACAGAGCTGTCATGTTATAGACGTATCCAGAATGATTCATGTATCAATATGATATTGTTGTTTTTAATGAAGTACTAACTCAATATGCGTGATTTTTAACACATTGTATAATAAAGTTTTGGATTTTTTTTTTGAATAAGTGACTTTGTCTAATGTGGATGCCAGTAGAGTCCAATCAAAAGCAGGTATAACTCCTGCAAAATATTTAAAGTACTAGAAATTAGGATGTGGCATAGGCAGAGGTTAATTGTTTCAAAGCAATCACACGCTGCTCTGTTGATTACAGCATAGCCATAGAACTAAATTTGCCTAACCCAACCTAGCAGCCTATCTGGGAGGGTGCTACTGTCATGGGTGCCTAACACAGGCATCCAGCACAGGGTAAACAGTAGACATGTGCATTCGTTTTCGTCCGAATGCATTTTCGTCCAAATTTCAGGTATTTTCGTTATCGTTTTAACAAACGAAAACGAAAGCGCAAAATCCGAAAACCGAAAGATCCGACATAAACAAATACTTTATTTTCGTTTTCGTTGCAACAACAGTTCAATATAGATAGGAGATTCGACATGATGCTGACAATAACAATCTGTGTCTATCGAACCTGCGGTCGAATGTGCCTAACCTTAACTCTATTAGTCCAAGATTATTCTACATAGGAGAGAAAAGATTCGACATTATAGAGAGAAAAGATTCAACATTATAGAGAGAAAAGATTCGACATTATAGAGAGAAAAGATTCGACATAGAGAGAAAAGATTCGACATAGAGAGAAAAGATTCGACATAGGAGAGAAAAGATTTGTTATTATAGAGAGAAAAGATTTGACATAGAGAGAAAAGATCGCTGCTGGAATTGGGTGGGGGAAGTAAAATAAAAATAATGATGATGATGATGAATGTTATTGGCTGATTGTAACCAAAGAGGAGGAGCAGTAAAATAGCTAGAACTAACTTGACAATTCAACAAGAATGACGAAGATTCGACAAAGCATCGAAAACATACAAACGTCGAATCTGTCATTGAAGGCTTTTGGTGTCTGTCGAAAGTTCTAAGAAGAATCGACGGAGCAGCTAAACTGTACGACGCTGCAATCGTACGTTTCCGGTCAAATGCATCCGCCCATAGGCTATAGAAGAATTCTAATGTTGGTTGACTAGTAATAATAATTAAAAAATATAATTATTACTAGTCATACAACATTAGAATTCTACTATAGCTTGTAGTTGGAACATTCGACCGGAAATGTACGATTGCGGCGTTGTACAGTTTAGCTGCTCCGTCGAATCTTCTTTGAACATTCGACAGACACCATAAGACTTCAATGACAGATTCGACCTTAATTAATTCAGATTTTCGGACGAATGCAATTTCTAACGAAAAACAAAATAAATAAAAACGAATTTCGGGAGTAACTAAATAAATTTATTTTTCGGACGAAAACGAAATTCCGAAACAAAATATTTCAGTGTGCACATGTAAACAGATCAGTGGGTTGCACTAAAGGAATCAGGCACAAAAGTAAGTGAAAAATATATATTTAAAGATAAAGACACACATGCAAGCCAAACAACAGCAAACCATAAAAAAGCAAAGAAATACAAAGAATACACAGCAACCCAAAACACCTGAAAAAATGTAACACCTCATGCAACCCAACATGTAATTGCCATCATCCCAAATATGTATAAAATGAGAAAAAACCTCTAGTTGGTGGGATTTTGGAGGCAATATAAAAAATATGAAAAAAACTCAATTAAAATTTTGAAATATTTATTTATACACATGCCACATAACGCGGACACATATATGAAAAAAGAACAAAGGTACAAAAAAGCACATATATATGAAAATTCTACAGAAACTACATAGATCTGACATGATACAAATCTTCCGAAGATGAATACAATAGCCTGAGTTGACCGCTCCAGCCAGAAGCAGATCAAAGGAGGCTTGTCCAACGCGTTTCAAACTGTAAACGTCCTTCTTCAGGGAATTCAAATGCATTCACTTCTACAAGAATAAATTTTCTATTAAATACAGAAACAATAAAATAATTTTCACTTTAATTTCAACTGTTATATGAAATACAGCGAAACAGCAAAGAAACTTACACAAAAAACTCATATGGAAAAATGTTCCATCAATGCTCCCATATGTGCATCCCAGGTTCCAGTAACACTGTGTTGTGGAATCCCCGATAGCCTCAAAGTTCCAGGAAAACTTTTCCATCAGAAACAAGTCCATATAAGAAGTACGGACATATGAAAAAATTGGTCCAAGATAGGTGCCTTAAATAAAAAATAACATACATAGGTATGAAGGTAATTCCATTGGGGAGTAAAATAAATCTCCCCAAAGAAAATGGATATGGTACCTGTAGATGGAAAGTGGAAATCTACAATTCGGATTCATCAGGTAATATAACTCATATAGGAGGACAAAAAACCAGTGGATTCTTGAGTCCAAAGATATATGTCCTAAAACATCAAAAAATATATATGAAATAGGATAAAAATTATTCTATCCATCAAAAAGAGAGAGAAGAAATTCCTCCCTCTCCTAGGTGGAACTTTTAGAATATTACCTGTCAAGAGGATCAAGAATCACGATTGATATCCAGAAAAGGTTCCATGCAACAGAGGTCCATACAAAAACATCCTCTGCCTACCAGCAGAGGGAGAGAATGACACCATATAACTTCTTTGGCGTCCTATATATCCCTCTGCTGTGTCTGATTGGTCCAGACAGGGTCACATGACGCACCTGCTCATAGAGCAGAGCGTCATGTTGCCATGGATACGACGCATTTGCCACGCCAGATCACGTCCAGCGCCGGTCACATGACGCAACCGCACCAATCAGCGGCGCGTCTGCCATCGGTGCATAGAGGCAGCAAAATAGGCAGCGAAGCCAGAAAACTGGTCCACGGTCCCATTACATGCCCGATGTGATGCCATCCATCGCGCCCCGCTGAAGAGAAGGGCATGATGAGTGACCACAGAAGCCCGATCAGCCCCAATTCTGGTCCGTTCCGCACCGCAGGAAGTGCAGAGACGGCCATCTTGAATGTGGGCAAATTTAGGGGATACCGATATAAAGGGTAAAAAAGATGGTACTGGCTTGTGATGGGACAGTCAGACATGGAGTAACAGTGTGAACTGGTACCCAGGATATAGATCCTTCCCCCAGAACAATAATATGGACGGGGAACGGGCCATGGACTATTACCACCGGTGCCGTTTTTAACCTATGATAGGAATATGTCCCTAACAAGGAAAAAATTGATAGGGGGCAATTTCCCATAGGGAAAACCCCCTCCCCGGCACCGGATATGAACATGTAAAATCGGAAAAACGGGAATACTGGATAGAAATAACAGGCCACCCCAAAGACATACCTCTGGTTGTGTCACTGACCAATTGGATGCATGCATGGGAGCATATCAAGAAATCCCTTCCGCCCAAGGGATCATATATACCTCCGCAGAAAGGACTGTTAAGAACATTCAACATACAAAATACATATAAACAACAATCTATATATATCTCAAACCCCACATGTGTGTCAATGTGTCTAGAAAAAAGAGAGATCATCCTGTATCCATTGATATGGAGAAAAGCTGGAATAACAAAGATAATTAAAAATTGAGAAATCAATTTCAAACAAGGATGGGTGGGACATCAGGGTATATCAATAAAAGGAAAAAACCCAAAACAGAAACAGAAACAAAACTAATCAGTCTTTCCAGAGCTAAAGCCCTCCAGGAATGGACGAAAACTTTCGACTTCATTCAGACCTGGGGGCGTGGTTGCCCTAAGGTGCCTGATCCAGCGCATTTCCCGCTGGAGCAGGACCTTATTCCAATCCCCCCCCCTACATGGAATATGAATCCTTTCAATGACTGAAAAAATTACATTGGGCATTCTGTACCTATGTTTTTTAGCTACGTGTCTCCCAAGGGGTAAATAGAGATTCCCTATCCTCATGCTATGTATATGTTTTTCCACTCTCTTCCCTAATTCCTGTCTTGTTTTTCAGATGTAAAAGGATCCACACTGACAGACCATCAAGTAGACCACACCTTGTGTCTTACAATTGGCAAAATGCCTAAATGTGAAGGTCTCCCCATTGGGTAAAGTGAGCGTGGATCCTCCGCCAATGACAGTACATTGAGAGCATGCCCCACAAGGATAGGTCCCAAAGATTTTGCATGGGTCTTTTCTAGCCTCTCCCTTGTATTCACTTTTGACCAACATGCCACCAATGGATTCTGCCTTTTTGAAGGTGATCACTGGTTTGGATGGTACTAGTGTCTTAAGGATTGGATCCTCAGTAAGGATGGGCCAGTATTTGGTTAGAATCTGTCTGATTTTCTTATGCTCATTGGAGAATTTGAAAATTATCCTTGAAGTATCATCTTCCTGAGTTTTTTTCTTTTTCTTAGAAGTTTTGAAAATCAAAGTGTGTCTTTCCATTCCCTTTACTCTGTTGAAAGCTTTCTTTAAGGTGGATCTACTATAACCTCTCGCTAGTAGGCGGTTACTTAGCTCATTAGATTCAAATTGAAAATCCTCATCTGATGTACAATTCCTCCTGATTCGGAGGAACTGGCTAAAAGGTATGGATTCTTTGAGTGTTGTTGGTGGAAACTGGCTGCGTGCAACATCGTGTTGCCAGCCGTCTCCTTCCTAAACAGTCTACTTTGGACTTTTCCCTGTATATCTTTAGATATAAGGATATCGAGAAAGCTGACTTTCTCAAAGTCGTAGGACATAGTAAAAAATAAATTTAGGTTGTTGGTATTCATAAGTTCCAAAACTTTCTTGAGCATATCTTCAGGCCCATCCCAAATAATGAAGATGTCGTCTATGTAGCGCTGCCACATAAGAATGTGGCAGGCACACATAGACGCATCATCCCCCAGGAGGAAGTCCTTCTCCCACTCCCCCAGGTACAGGTTGGCATATGAGGGTGCACAGCACGTCCCCATATAGGATATAGGACGCCAAAGAAGTTATATGGTGTCATTCTCTCCCTCTGCTGGTAGGCAGAGGATGTTTTTGTATGGACCTCTGTTGCATGGAACCTTTTCTGGATATCAATCGTGATTCTTGATCCTCTTGACAGGTAATATTCTAAAAGTTCCACCTAGGAGAGGGAGGAATTTCTTCTCTCTCTTTTTGATGGATAGAATAATTTTTATCCTATTTCATATATATTTTTTGATGTTTTAGGACATATATCTTTGGACTCAAGAATCCACTGTTTTTTTGTCCTCCTATATGAGTTATATTACCTGATGAATCCGAATTGTAGATTTCCACTTTCCATCTACAGGTACCATATCCATTTTCTTTGGGGAGATTTATTTTACTCCCCAATGGAATTACCTTCATACCTATGTATGTTATTTTTTATTTAAGGCACCTATCTTGGACCAATTTTTTCATATGTCCGTACTTCTTATATGGACTTGTTTCTGATGGAAAAGTTTTCCTGGAACTTTGAGGCTATCGGGGATTCCACAACACAGTGTTACTGGAACCTGGGATGCACATATGGGAGCATTGATGGAACATTTTTCCATATGAGTTTTTTGTGTAAGTTTCTTTGCTGTTTCGCTGTATTTCATATAACAGTTGAAATTAAAGTGAAAATTATTTTATTGTTTCTGTATTTAATAGAAAATTTATTCTTGTAGAAGTGAATGCATTTGAATTCCCTGAAGAAGGACGTTTACAGTTTGAAACGCGTTGGACAAGCCTCCTTTGATCTGCTTCTGGCTGGAGCGGTCAACTCAGGCTATTGTATTCATCTTCGGAAGATTTGTATCATGTCAGATCTATGTAGTTTCTGAAGAATTTTCATATATATGTGCTTTTTTGTACCTTTGTTCTTTTTTCATATATGTGTCCGCGTTATGTGGCATGTGTATAAATAAAAATTTCAAAATTTTAATTGAGTTTTTTTCATATTTTTTATATTGCCTCCAAAATCCCACCAACTAGAGGTTTTTTCTCATTTTATACATATTTGGGATGATGGCAATTACATATTGGGTTGCATGAGGTGTTACATTTTTTCACGTATCATAGGGTGGATAATACACCCATAAACCTCGTCCTCACACCCATGCACCCATACATGGACCCCATTTTTGTGTTATAATTATAAATAATTTGATGCACTATTTTTCCCATATATCTGCCATCTTGGAGAAATCCAACATTGGCAGGAGTGTGGTGCACATTTTTTGAGAGCTGATATTTATTTTGGAAATACAGCTATAATAACATATGTCTTTTGTGTTCTGAAATTTGTTTTGTTTCTCCTTTCAATCATTGAATATGGGGGATCTTCAGGGAGATGGATGGGAGGAGCTTATGTCGGGGATTCAGAAGAACTATCAAGGGACTGAACAGCCAATCTCAGATCTGTCATCCTTATTTTTCAATCTTAGGAAAACACTAGAGAAAAAATCTGCCCTATATTGGCACATTAATTCATTTGATAGGTATATTAAAGAACATATTAATCCTATCGGCTTGAGGATTCAGATATTTCCGATTTTGGAAAATATCAGTAAAAACCTCAAGTTGAACTGGGAAACCAAGTTAAATGAATGTTCAATGAATTTGATGATGTTATTGCAGGAGGAGTATAGACAGCAGCTGGTTGTTTTGGATATAGAAATAGAATCACTATATGCTCGCCTCTCACTCCTAAAAACGCATAAAGAATACAGTAACTTTGAAAAAAATCTCAAGGAACATTTGGAAAATTTTGGCAAGACAATACTTGTGAAAAAAGAGAAAAAGTATTGGAGAGATAAAAATGCGTTCAGTGAGGGTCGAGCATATAGATGGAATCAAGAGAAAAAATATAAAAACAATCAATTTAATAAACATAAAAATCGAGGGGGAGATACTAATGCACAAAATGATTATTCGTCTGACACCCCGTCTAACTCTTCCTCCTCAGTCTCCTCAAACACAGGTCGTATGTTTGGGACTAAAAGAAAAGGTCCTTCACCTAGATCCAATGGAACTGATGGAGAGTTCCTAAAATGCAACAAAAAAGCAACAACGGATTCCAAGGTATTCTCCACACAAAATGGAAGAGGGAGTGGACATAGTCGGGGTACATACAAAAATAACCCCAAGGGATCTACCACTCGAAGCAAAATGGCTTCTCAGAGGGAATTGGGGGCAATACCCAAATCTGGGGCCATCTCTCGAGTCCAGTCACTTCCATTGGAGGATTTTTTAGAGAAGGGCAAAATACAACCTTTTCCACCCTCGCCCATGACACAATTAGTCATGGAACCCTTTGTGACCAAAATAACTCCGGGGGAAAACTCAATATTATAAATCTATCCTCCTACAAGTTATCTGATTTGGAACATGAAGTATTGTCTTTGGGCCTTTCTTTTTGCCCAACCAGCAATACGGACAGTTTTGAAACAGTGAAGGATATTCATTTGTTTGCTCGTAAGCTCTTTTATAAGAGCTTGTATGCTAAACAAGAGAATCAAGAAAATGAAGTGGCATCGAATCTTAAAGCGGCCGACTTCAAGGCCTTGAGGGACCTAAATCTCCTACTCCAAGAAAACGCCCCTTTGAGTCAGATAGGGGAGGAGAATTTGGAGAAGGAGGAGAGTGATGATGGGGAAAATAATCAGACATTTTTCACCCCCAAAAAATTTAAAAGGAAGTCTCATAACTTCCCACCAATCAACCAGAATCCTGCTTTAGCTCTGTTTGTAAGACAAACATCTAAGGAAATTGAGGTCCTGAGGAAAGAGACTTTACATTGCAATCTCAATCCAGAGCAAAAACATGCCCTAAAAACCCTTAAGAACAATGTTAACATCACGATTAAAGGCTCAGATAAAGGGGGTAACATCGTCCTTATGGACAACCCAGATTACGAGGAGATGTGCATGAAAATTCTCAGGGATCCTAAATGCTATCGCAAAATCTCCTCATCCACAGTGGATAGAATGAATAGCGAATTCTATCAATTGGTTGATGAATCCTTCAGAGACGGTGCCATAAACCAAGATACCTGGGACTTTATTAGAACCCGACACCCACGTACCCCTACGATGTATGCACTTCCTAAAGTGCACAAAAACCTGTTGAGGCCACCAGGTAGGCCCATCATATCGGGTAATGGTTCCATCTCTGAAGGTGCTAGCCGAGTCATTGACCAGCACCTCAGACCCCATGTGATGGATCTCCCTTCGTACACCAAAGACACAATCCATCTTCTGCAAATATTGGAAGGTCTTGTCGTACCTCCATCAGCCTTTTTGGTGACTGTAGACGTAGAGTCACTTTATAACAGCATACCACACGATCTTGGTATTTTAGCTGTCCAAAGAGTGTTACGACAACGCCCAACCACTGACTGGAAGTTTAATCAATTCATCATACAGATGCTTGATTTTATTTTACATCATAATATTTTTTTATTTCAGGGCTCCCACTACCTCCAGGTGCAGGGGGTGGCTATGGGGACGTGCTGTGCACCCTCATATGCCAACCTGTACCTGGGGGAGTGGGAGAAGGACTTCCTCCTGGGGGATGATGCGTCTATGTGTGCCTGCCACATTCTTATGTGGCAGCGCTACATAGACAACATCTTCATTATTTGGGATGGGCCTGAAGATATGCTCAAGAAAGTTTTGGAACTTATGAATACCAACAACCTAAATTTATTTTTTACTATGTCCTACGACTTTGAGAAAGTCAGCTTTCTCGATATCCTTATATCTAAAGATATACAGGGAAAAGTCCAAAGTAGACTGTTTAGGAAGGAGACGGCTGGCAACACGATGTTGCACGCAGCCAGTTTCCACCCAACAACACTCAAAGAATCCATACCTTTTAGCCAGTTCCTCCGAATCAGGAGGAATTGTACATCAGATGAGGATTTTCAATTTGAATCTAATGAGCTAAGTAACCGCCTACTAGCGAGAGGTTATAGTAGATCCACCTTAAAGAAAGCTTTCAACAGAGTAAAGGGAATGGAAAGACACACTTTGATTTTCAAAACTTCTAAGAAAAAGAAAAAAACTCAGGAAGATGATACTTCAAGGATAATTTTCAAATTCTCCAATGAGCATAAGAAAATCAGACAGATTCTAACCAAATACTGGCCCATCCTTACTGAGGATCCAATCCTTAAGACACTAGTACCATCCAAACCAGTGATCACCTTCAAAAAGGCAGAATCCATCGGTGGCATGTTGGTCAAAAGTGAATACAAGGGAGAGGCTAGAAAAGACCCATGCAAAATCTTTGGGACCTATCCTTGTGGGGCATGCTCTCAATGTACTGTCATTGGCGGAGGATCCACGCTCACTTTACCCAATGGGGAGACCTTCACATTTAGGCATTTTGCCAATTGTAAGACACAAGGTGTGGTCTACTTGATGGTCTGTCAGTGTGGATCCTTTTACGTCGGAAAAACAAGACAGGAATTAGGGAAGAGAGTGGAAAAACATATACATAGCATGAGGATAGGGAATCTCTATTTACCCCTTGGAAGACACGTAGCTAAAAAACATAGGTACAGAATGCCCAATGTAATTTTTTCAGTCATTGAAAGGATTCATATTCCATGTAGGGGGGGGGGGATTGGAATAAGGTCCTGCTCCAGTGGGAAATGCGCTGGATCAGGCACCTTAGGGCAACCACGCCCCCAGGTCTGAATGAAGTCGAAAGTTTTCGTCCATTCCTGGAGGGCTTTAGCTCTGGAAAGACTGATTAGTTTTGTTTCTGTTTCTGTTTTGGGTTTTTTCCTTTTATTGATATACCCTGATGTCCCACCCATCCTTGTTTGAAATTGATTTCTCAATTTTTAATTATCTTTGTTATTCCAGCTTTTCTCCATATCAATGGATACAGGATGATCTCTCTTTTTTCTAGACACATTGACACACATGTGGGGTTTGAGATATATATAGATTGTTGTTTATATGTATTTTGTATGTTGAATGTTCTTAACAGTCCTTTCTGCGGAGGTATATATGATCCCTTGGGCGGAAGGGATTTCTTGATATGCTCCCATGCATGCATCCAATTGGTCAGTGACACAACCAGAGGTATGTCTTTGGGGTGGCCCATTATTTCTATCCAGTATTCCCGTTTTTCCGATTTTACATGTTCATATCCGGTGCCGGGGAGGGGGTTTTCCCTATGGGAAATTGCCCCCTATCAATTTTTTCCTTGTTAGGGACATATTCCTATCATAGGTTAAAACCGGCACCGGTGGTAATAGTCCATGGCCCGTTCCCCGTCCATATTATTGTTCTGGGGGAAGGATCTATATCCTGGGTACCAGTTCACACTGTTACTCCATGTCTGACTGTCCCATCACAACCCAGTACCATCTTTTTTACCCTTTATATCGGTATCCCCTAAATTTGCCCACATTCAAGATGGCCGTCTCTGCACTTCCTGCGGTGCGGAACGGACCAGAATTGGGGCTGATCGGGCTTCTGTGGTCACTCATCATGCCCTTCTCTTCAGCGGGGCGCGATGGATGGCATCACATCGGGCATGTAATGGGACCGTGGACCAGTTTTCTGGCTTCGCTGCCTATTTTGCTGCCTCTATGCGCCGATGGCAGACGCGCCGCTGATTGGTGCGGTTGCGTCATGTGACCGGCGCTGGACGTGATCTGGCGTGGCAAATGCGGCGTATCCATGGCAACATGACGCTCTGCTCTATGAGCAGGTGCGTCATGTGACCCTGTCTGGACCAATCAGACACAGCAGAGGGATATATAGGACGCCAAAGAAGTTATATGGTGTCATTCTCTCCCTCTGCTGGTAGGCAGAGGATGTTTTTGTATGGACCTCTGTTGCATGGAACCTTTTCTGGATATCAATCGTGATTCTTGATCCTCTTGACAGGTAATATTCTAAAAGTTCCACCTAGGAGAGGGAGGAATTTCTTCTCTCTCTTTTTGATGGATAGAATAATTTTTATCCTATTTCATATATATTTTTTGATGTTTTAGGACATATATCTTTGGACTCAAGAATCCACTGTTTTTTTGTCCTCCTATATGAGTTATATTACCTGATGAATCCGAATTGTAGATTTCCACTTTCCATCTACAGGTACCATATCCATTTTCTTTGGGGAGATTTATTTTACTCCCCAATGGAATTACCTTCATACCTATGTATGTTATTTTTTATTTAAGGCACCTATCTTGGACCAATTTTTTCATATGTCCGTACTTCTTATATGGACTTGTTTCTGATGGAAAAGTTTTCCTGGAACTTTGAGGCTATCGGGGATTCCACAACACAGTGTTACTGGAACCTGGGATGCACATATGGGAGCATTGATGGAACATTTTTCCATATGAGTTTTTTGTGTAAGTTTCTTTGCTGTTTCGCTGTATTTCATATAACAGTTGAAATTAAAGTGAAAATTATTTTATTGTTTCTGTATTTAATAGAAAATTTATTCTTGTAGAAGTGAATGCATTTGAATTCCCTGAAGAAGGACGTTTACAGTTTGAAACGCGTTGGACAAGCCTCCTTTGATCTGCTTCTGGCTGGAGCGGTCAACTCAGGCTATTGTATTCATCTTCGGAAGATTTGTATCATGTCAGATCTATGTAGTTTCTGTAGAATTTTCATATATATGTGCTTTTTTGTACCTTTGTTCTTTTTTCATATATGTGTCCGCGTTATGTGGCATGTGTATAAATAAATATTTCAAAATTTTAATTGAGTTTTTTTCATATTTTTTATATTGCCTGCAAAATCCCACCAACTAGAGGTTTTTTCTCATTTGCAAACCAAAACACCTAATCTAACTATTTAGAGCGGAAGTTCACCCAGAAAACATTTTTACATTAAAAATCCTATAAAAAAGGGGGGGCGTGTCCGGATGTAGAGCAGGGAAGACGTGTTGCTGAGGAGCTCCATACATCCTGACAAAATCTGCTGCCATCCTGCCTTCCCTCTGCCCGGGTGAGCCCTCAAACTTACCTTGCGGGTCACTGAAGGTCCTCTGCCTCGGCCACATCCTGTATTTTTGGCCCTGGTCGCCCGATCGAGCCGTTACCGGGACTTACAGCTGGCTCTGTGCTCCCGGGTCCCGCCGCCATCTTGCGGCCTGCTGTCCTTCTCGGAGCCTCTGGGCTCGATTGCCACGGTTCGCGGGGCTGGAGGTGCCTCGTCCACGCACACCGGGGGCACCAGTGGTGGGGAGGGTGTTCCGGACCGGCGCTGCGACCGCCTGGGGGCCTCGGGAAATTGATTGCCCAGGCCTGCGGCCTACGCACATCTTGCGGCCTACCGCGATTCCGGGAGCCTCCGTCCTCAGTTTCTGAGTGCCGCCGGACACGCGGCGGACGGGCACGTCCTCCGGAGCTACCATCCGTGCCGGGGGGGTCGGCACTGCGCCTGACGACTTTCGGGGAGCTGCTTCTACGCATCCACGTCTGCAGCCCGCAGCCATCTCTCGGCCTCCTGACCGGCCCCATCCATCGGACGCAGGTACGCCTCCACTCCTCCTGGGTTCCTTTGGGTGGTCGACTGCCCCACAATACTGCGGGGGGGGACTCCCCCACTCCAGCACCTCTCCATCCTGTCTTTGTTGTGCCCCCCCGTCCTCCCATTTGGACTGGGCCCCTCTGCCCGCGAGCCCCCCTCTCCCCCCCCTGAACTTTCCCTAATTTTGGGGTTAGGATTGGATGGGCCGCCCTAGGACCCGCAGCTATACAAATAAGGGCCCGAAGGCTCCTCACATACCTCCGTCAGCAGTTGTTCCGTCTACCCGGAGATCCTCGGCTGGAATGGCGGCCGATACGCGGATGGCTGCGGAGTCGGGGGTGGCGGCGCCACCCACGGGAGTGGAGATCCTGGCAGCCATCACATCCTGTAAAGAAACTCTGACATCTAAGATTGATTTTTTGACAGTGGATGTCGGTCTTCTCCGTCAAGATATGGATAAATTTCGCTCTCGCATCACAGAGGTGGAGGACAGGGTCTCTGTGGTGGAGGATACGGTTCGGTCAGACTCCAGGGAGATACGGGCCCTCCAAATTCAAGTGAAAGCGCTGCAGGAGCGCGCGATAGACACTGAGAACCGCCTCAGGCGGAACAACATCCGTATAATTGGACTGCCCGAGAGGGCCGAGGGCCCTAGGCCTGCTGAATTTACTGAGCAATTACTGACCACCCTGTTTGACCTGGGTGCTCCGGCATCTACCTTTGTGGTTGAAAGAGCCCACAGGGTTCCACCGCTCCCTCCGAGACCTGGGGCCCCTCCACGCCCCTTCCTGCTACGAATGCTGAACTACCGGGACCGGGACCGCATCCTTGCGGCGGCACGAGCCATGCCAGACATTAAGTATGAAAACACCAGACTACTTTTCTTCCCGGACTTCTCCCAGGAGGTACAGCAACGTCGCAAGTCCTTCACTGATGTGAGACGCCGGCTCCGGGAGAGGGGTCTGCGCTTTGGCCTGTTGTATCCCAGCAGACTGCGAGTCACTGACGGTAGCGACACTCATTTCTTTGATACCCCGGAGGCGGCAGCGGCGTGGCTAGACGCCCGTTAACCTTAGGCAGCCGAGGACCAACGGTGGTTTTCACCCGGCAGGGAACAGATATGCTTCAACTATCACATCAATGAACATCTTTCCTGTCTTTTGAAGAATCCCAGCACTGCCCCCTTCTATGCCCCTAATCCTGCTTATCCCTGCTGGCTTTCACCTTTGTTCCTTATACACAAATGTTCACTTCGGCTGATTGAACTTCCACTCACTCCTGTCTAAGGAGCTCCAATGGCAACTAACGAACTGCCTCGCTCATGAACCAAGGTGACTCAAGTTGTTCCCCCTTTCCACACATTGGACTTCCACCCAGAGTTGAGGCGGACTTCCCCGGAAACGTATCCCTCACCTGCGGTTCTACGGGCCGACTTCTTAGGGTCGCAGTGACCTAAAGATTACATGTTTTTCTCAGTTAAGGGACAAAACCCTGCATCAGTTTTTATGGCTCTTGGGTCCCTTTTTTTTTTGGCCCTTGACGCTAGGTTTGTATGGTGTTTGGGTAGGGTGTTTTATGTTATGGGGAGAAGGGTTCAATTTTTATGAAGGTCCAGATAATTACTGTATTGCTCAACTACCTTATGGGTCTCTGACCCTATTGAATGAGTGTGCCACTACTGTGTTTACTTATATGTGTTGGGTTGATGGTCTCATCCTGCTTCTATTTCCCCCTGGTGTTCCTTGATGGCTCCTCCGGATGCGGAGCTCCTGACCGTTCTGTCATGGAATGTTCGGGGGCTCAACTCGAAGTTTAAGAGGTCACTCTTATTTCAATATTTGAAAATACATAATCCCCACATAGTGCTACTGCAGGAGACACATTTAACCGGCAGCAAGGTTATGGCTCTGAAGAAGCCCTGGGTACAGAAGGCGTTTCATGCGACCTACTCTTCATATTCTCGTGGGGTATCTATCCTGATTAGCAAACGTGTACCGTGTGTGATACACGATGTTCATCTGGACCCCCAGGGAAAGTTCGTTATGGTTGTTCTGAGTATATATACCCAAAAGTATGTCATAGTGAATGTTTATTTGCCTCCCCCTGGTCAGGTACAGGCTCTGTACACTCTCTACGAGAGGTTGGCTCCGCATTGCCCAGCGCAGGTTCTGTTCATGGGAGACTTTAATGCTACGCTGTCCCGTGACCTGGACAGGCCTTCCCCCCAATCCAATTTTAACTCTGATCTCGGAATGTGGGCTCAGGCCACGGAGTTCCAGGAGGCATGGAGGTGGCTTCACCCCCAAGATAGAACGTATTCTTGTTTTTCGGCCACATTTAGAACCTCCTCCCGCATTGATCTAGCTTTTGCTAATTCAACCATGCTGGCTAACGTTCAGGAGGCATGTTATCTCCCCTCTGGCCTCTCTGATCATCACCCCCTTAAATTGACCATTAGGACCACCAGGTCGCGGAACAATGCCCTTTGGAGGTTGCAACCCCATTGAATCAATTACGAGGCTGTCCATGACAGAGTTCTTTCCCCCCTGGGGGAGTATTGGGTGCACAATGCGGGGTCGGCTTCTCTGGAGACGACCTGGGACGCCTCCAAGGCTCACAGCAGGGGTCAGTATATCTCGGCTGTGGCGGCGGTAAAGGCGGAACTGGGAGATGGGGTATCTGACCTGCAGCGTAGGGTGGATGAGGCGATGAATCAATATTCAGCCTCGCCGACGGTGTCCAATTTTGAACACCTGTCATCGCTTAGGCGAGAATTACATCTCTATGTTACAGATGCCACTAGTCTTGGTATACAGGGTAGCAGACAGGCATACTTTGAACATGGTGACAAAAATAGCAAGCTGCTAGCGATGCTAGCGCAGCAGGACAGGCCCTCAGCGGTTATATCGGAGATCCTCACGGCAGATGGCGCTTTAGCCACCTCTCAGGAGGATATTCTGTCTACATTCAATACTTTCTACACTTCTCTTTATGTCTCTTCACTTCCTGACGGGTTTGATCCTGCGCCTATGATCTCCATGCTGGACACATTGGCCCTGGGGTGGCTCTCCGACACGGAGAGGCAACTCCTTGTCTCGGAGATCACCCCAGAAGAAGTCACACTGGCCATTAAATCTTTTCCGGCAGGTAAAACCCCAGGGCCGGACGGCCTGCCCATTGAGTACTATAGGGCCCACACAGAATTGCTCGCCCCTAAACTAGCTCAGATGTTTCAAGCTTGCTTGAATCAAGACTCCTTGCCACCCTCTATGAGAGAAGCCCATGTGGTACTTATTCCTAAGCCTAATAGAGACCCTAAGTTATGCGCCTCATACAGGCCAATTGCACTTCTCAACTGTGACCTTAAAATTTTGACCAAGTTACTGGCCATTAGACTCAACGTAGTGATAAAGTCCCTGATTGACCCCGACCAAACGGGCTTCATGCCCGGTAGATCTACGGACATTAATATACGCAGATTATTCACTAATATTCATGCCCCCCATACTAACCAGGGTACTAGAACCATTGCCACCTTGGATATAGAGAAGGCATTCGACACGGTGGAATGGGTCTATCTGTGGGAGGTGCTTAGACGAATGGGGTTCCCGTTAAAATTTATAGGCTGGATACGCACACTTTACACTGGTCCTACGGCACGCATTAAGCTGAATGGCTCCTTGTCTCCTCCGTTCTCCCTGCAGAGGGGCACCAGACAGGGATGCCCTCTCTCCCCGGCTCTGTTCGCCCTGGCCGTGGAGCCTATTGCTGAGGCCCTTAGGACCTCGGCCGAGGTCCGTGGTCTTCGGGTGGGCTGGCTGGAGGAGAGAGTGGCTTTATACGCGGACGATATGCTCCTGTTCCTGAATGACGCTGGTGACTCTCTGCGGGGCGCACTTGGTGTCATGGATACCTTCGCCGCCTTCACGGGGCTGAGGGTGAACTGGCACAAGTCGCAATTGTTCCCAGTGGATGCGGGGGCCCGGTCCTCCTCGCCCTCCTCTCTCCCGCTTCAGTGGGTTGAGCAGTTCACCTACTTAGGAATTGTTATCTCAAAGGAGACTGGGGATTTTGTGCGGCTAAATCTCGACCCTGTCCTGGTGACCATTAAAGCCAAATTTAAGGCGTGGAGTAACCTCCCCCTTTCTCTCATTGGGCGTATTAACCTGATTAAAATGAAAGTCCTTCCTAAACTCACGTATATTTTTCGGAATTCCCCTCACTGGCTGACTAAAGTCTTCTTTAATTCCCTCAGGCAACTCTTCCTCTCCTTTATTTGGGGGGGCAGGCCACCTAGATTCAAATATTCCACCTTGACCAGGCCTGTGGACAGTGGCGGCTTGGCTCTCCCTGATTGTTACAAGTACTATTTGGCCACTCAGCTTGTGACCGCCCACTGGTGGCTGAGACCGGACCTGACCAATTCCTTGACGGTACTGGAGGCAGCCATAGTGGGGTCCCTGGAGGCACTGGAGGGACTGCTATTCAGGGGGCAAAAAACGCCCCGCAATCTCACCCCTTCCATGCGTACCACTATGCGGGCATGGAGGGCGGGTGAGGCACTAAGGGCACCCCAGCCGAACTCTTGGTCTCCTCACACCCCCCTGTGGCTGAATCCCAACCTGTCACAATTCCACACTATCCCCGATCCGCAGGCCTGGGCCAAGTATAAAATACTGACCCTCAAACATGTCATCACCAACGGAGATCTCACTCCCTTTCACACTTTATGTGCTAAATTCAACGTACCTGACCGAGCCCGCTTTAGATATCTCCAAATTGCACATGCCTTCAGGTGCCAATTTTTGGGCAGGCCAGTCGAACTGACATACTCAGAGTTGGAATCTACTATCCGGGTGAAAGACCTGGAAAAACCCGCGTCTCAGATTTATGGATCCCTGCTGGTTGCTGCTATCCCCGAGCTGTCTTCCCTCCGCAGGAAATGGGTGGAGGACATACCGGGGCTGGACGCGGACGACTGGAGGGAGGTTTGGGATTATCCCTTCTCCCCTCTGATCTCAGCAAGGGACAAATTAGTCCAATATAAAATTGTCCACAATGCTCACTACACACCTCACAGGCTGCACCAGATGTCACCGGAGCATTCTCCGGAGTGCTGGCGCTGCTCCTACCGGCCAGGGGGTTTCTTCCATATTTTCTGGGCTTGCCCAGCAATTGTACAGTATTGGAGTGAAGTGATACGGGTGATCAATAAAGCCACCGGGACTTGCGTCCCATGCGAGCCCATACACTGTTTGCTAGGACTGGTTGAACAACTGCCAATACTCAGAGCCAGAAAAACACTCATATCCCTGTTGTTGTATTATGCGCGCAAAGCCATTACAATGAATTGGAAAAAATCGTCTCCCCCCTCTGTTAAATTTTGGAAAAACTTAATTAATGCCAGTTTGCCCCTATATAGAGCCACATACTTGTCTAGAGGTTGTCCGCACAAATTTGAAAAGGTATGGAACTGTTGGTTACTAGATGACAGAAGCACGGTAAGTGATACAGTGACCACGGTCTAGACTTATATTGTATCTTCGAAATATCGATTTATTAACCCAAAAAATGTCTTCAGGCTACCTTCCTCTAATAATAACACTTTGAAGCATGATGTATATTGAATGAACCCTCTCCCCAAGTTTGGGGTTGTAGTATAGACTAAGTTAAGTTTTTTGTTATTTGTTGCCCTGTGACGGTCTGATGCCGACACAGGGTAATGGCCCATGCGTGGGCAGCTGTTGTGCCTAGATGTGGGCAAATTGTGTGTATGTTTTATAAAAATTCAATAAAAAAGATTTATTAAAAAAAAAAAAAAATCCTATAAAAAAGAAAAAAATTTATAGAAAAAAAAAAAATTATACTCACCCGAAATGCCCGTTGCTATGCGTAAGTCCCCTAATCTGCCTCTAATGTGTCTCTTTTCATCCGCGGTGGATGTCCTTCCACTTCCTCTTCTTGTGAATGGGGCACGCTACATACTGGGAACTGTGTGTATCCCAGGAGGCAAGCCGCCTATTCACAAAGCGCCGTGCGAGTGGCGCATGCGCAGTAGGAAACGGGCAGTGAAGCCGTAAGGCTTCACTGCCTGTTTCCCTTACTCAGGATGGAGGAGCCGGGACCTGCCAGCAGCAATCCGATCGCCGTCGGGGGACCGACATCGCAGGCGAGTAGGACAGGTAAGTGTCCTTATTAAAAGTCAGCAGCTACACTGTTAGTAGGTGCTGACTTTTAAAAAAAAATAAAAAATCGCGGGTGGACCTCCGCTTTAACTAATAAATATACACAAGGAAAGGGAACACATATACATCAACAAGGTAGGGACGAGAGACAAGGGGAACAGGAGGCCAGATAGAGGGAGCATTATGCAAGGGGGAGCTGGAAGCAGGAATCAGGGGACAAGTCTCAAGGACAGGGTACAGGAAACAGAGTCCAGGACAGGGCAGGAAGCAGATCAGGAACAGGTTCAGGCAAACGGATCAGGTCAGGCAGGGACAAGGCTAGCAGAGGGACTACTGAAGCCCTGAGCCTCAGTGAAGGGTGGGCTTATATACGCCCAGCAGCTCACATCAGGTGCAGCTTGATCAATGAAATGTCCATCTGCTGGGAGACACCCTCTGGTGGCCACCAGAACTGCACCCTTTGGTGCTGAAAGCAATAGTGCAACCAGCTGTTGACCCAGGCAATAACACTGATCATGACAGCTACACAGCAACAATGAGCTTTTTCAAAAAGGCTGTGTTTTATCCTTAAAACTCCCTAAAGTTCCAGTCAGGTGACTTTGCTTAGGCTGAGATGATGTCATCAGTCTGCTGCAAGCAAGAGAAAGCATTACTTCAGTCTCTTCTCCCCCCAGCGATCAAGAGAGCAACATTGTAACTTATAGCAAGCCAAAATGTGAGGCTCCAGTAGGAACATCTGATTTGTGTTAGACATTTGTTAACACAGCCAAGAACTGCGTGGGCATGGAAAAAAAAGTTTTTTGGAGGGTGTGTTTTTTGGAGGGTGTTTAAAGTAGTTCAATTTATTTAATTTACCTTTTTTGTATTTGTGTTTTCTGTTTTTGTGTGTGTATTTATTGTTATTTGTGTACTGTTGCTTACTATTTTTTATCTTACTTTTTTAACTGTCTGTGTTTTCTTACAGTTAAGCCCTGTACACGCAATCGGTTTTACCGATGAAAACAGTCCGATGGACTTTTTTCATCGGACAAACCGATCGTGTATGGGCCCTATCTGTCTTTTTTCCATCAGTGTTTAAAAATAGAACATGTTTTAAATTTATCCGATGGAAAAAAAACGATAGCAAATTCCGATCGTCTGTGTGGAACTCCATCGGAGAAAAAACCCACGCATGCTCAGAATCAACTCGACGCATGCTCAGAAGCATTGAACTTAATTTTTCTCGGCTCGTCGGAGTGTTTTACGTCACGGCGTTTGGGACGGTCGGATTTCTGACTGATGGTGTGTAGGCAAGACTGATTGAAGTCAGCTTCATCGGAAATCCGATGGAAAAATCCATCGGATTTTATTCCATTGGAAATCCGATTGTGTGTACAGGGCTTAACAGTAAAATATTAAAGTGGAAGTAAACCCTCCTATCGTTTTCAGCCAAGGAAGCTGCCATCTTGACCTTTGTTTAATCTTCAACTGCCGTGATGCTGCACATGTGACCAGTTATGACACCAACCATTGGATGGTTTGACAGTTTGGTTGAGAGCACAACCAATGTGGCAGTTAGCATTTCCGGCATGCCGGGAATTTAACTGTTTTTCTAAACTGTTAAATCAATGGGTTTACTTCCACTTTAAGGTTAATGAGGGGCCACATTTTTAAGTAACTTTAATCGGTTCCCGACGGGCTCACTTCTATTTACGGGGGCAGAATGGCACCCCTGCACAAAACACCTTACGGGTACGGGGTTCCCTTTAAGAGCCACAAGAGGGCACGCGCGCACACACAAATCCCTGTGCTATTAAGGCAGAGGAGACATATCCTTTGTTCCTACTAAGTAGGAACAGCGATATGTCTCCTCACCTAGTCAGTCCCATCCCCATACAGTTAGAACACACACTGAGGAAACACGTTTAACCCCTTGATCACCCCCCTAGTGTTAACCCCTTCCCTGCCAGTGCCATTTACACAGGAATCAGTGCATATTTATAGCACTGATAGATGTATAAATGTCAATGGTCCCAAAAATGTGTCAAAAGTGTCCGATCTGTTCGTCGCAATGTTGCAGTACCGCTAAAAATCGCAGATCACCGCCATTACTAGTATAAATAAAATAATAATGAAAATGCCATAAATCTTTCCCATAGTTTGTACATGCTATAACTTTTGCGCAAACCCATCAATATACGCTTATTGCATTTTTTTTACCAAAAATATGTAGAAGAATAGGGCCTAAACTGATGAAGAAATTCGTTTTTTTGAAAAAACATTTGGCAATATTTATTATAGCAAAACGTAAAAAATATTGTTTTTTTTTCAAAATTGTCACTCTTTTTTTGTTTATAGTGCAAAAAATAAAAACCAAAGAGGTGATCAAAAAAAAAAAAAGCTCTATTTGTGGGAAAAATATCTTGCTTTTGTCATTTCTGCTGCTGTCCAAATCTCCACTACCATTCATAACCGAACTTTGACGTGTTTACTGACCACGCTTCTGCTTGATCCCTACCTATTGGATCTGCTACTGGACCCTGGCTTTTTCACCTTTTGGTGGGGGCGATCTTAACAACCGTGACCTGGTACTAAAATGCAGAAACACCCATCTCCGTCATCTGGAGCTCTAATGAACACCTCGGGTGAGCCTGTGTCATCTGCCAGGGTGATCTGCTGCTGCACTTATCCAGCTTGGTGGGAGCCTCTCTACTGCCTCTCTACTGCTATAGCTACTGACCTCTGAGCCGGACCCCCTGACCATGACAGCTGCATTGCCTATAATCTAATGATAAAGGAACCCTCTTGGTATTGTAAGAGACCTGTTGCCAAAAACACTCACTGTGTGCTCCTTGCTGTTGCTCACATACAGAAAGCCTCACCTAATTGTCAGTACTAAAAATGTGCCCAATCCACCAAGGCATGCTTTCAAATGGTAAACATGACTCAAATTAGGAAATGAGAGCAATTTCACAGCATGGGTTTCAGAAAGAAATCCCACCCAACCAGTGTTGATCATCTTACTTTAAAAAAGTAATTAGTTACAGTTACAAATTACTTCTCCCAAAAAGTAATTGCGTTAGTAACTCAGTTACTACATTGAAAAAGTAATTAGTTACTCAGCAAAGTAACTGACTTTTTTTTTGAGGGCACATAGCACATCGGGGCGCACAGCACATCGGGGTGCACAGCACATCAGGGTGCACAGCACATCGGGGCACATGATAGCACATAGCACATCAGGGCATGGGGCACACGGCACATCGGGGCATGGGGCACAGGGCACATCAGGGCATGGGGCACAGGGCACATAGCACATGAGAGCACATCAGGACATGTGACACATAGCACATCAGGGCGGGGCACATAGCACATCAGCGAAGGGCACATAGCACATTGTTTACCAGCCATGCAGAGTAGCGCAGGAAGCATGTGTAATAAGTTCTCTCTCATGTCACAGCACTGACGGCAGTCCCGCTACCCCCCGGCGGCCCCTCCTCTCTTCTCATCCATCCCAGATGATGTCACAAGCAAATGGGGATGGACGAGAAGAGAGGAGGGGCCGCGGGGAGCAGCGTGACTGCCGTCAGTGCCCTGACATGAGAGAGACACGGTCATAGAGGAGAGGAGGAATTACACTACTGCCATCTAGTGGCGATAGATGTAATTGGGGTAACGCCGCCTAAGTAATGGTAACTGCGTTACCATGAGGGGAAGAGTAATCAGTTAGATTACTCGTTACCCTCTAAAGTAACTGCGTTACGTAACTCAGTTTATTCTAACTCAGTTACTTACATCACTGCACCCAACTCACATTTAATGAGCTTACTTGGACCTGGCTGCATTGGGTTACCTATAACTAATGTTGAAATAAATGAATGAGATCTTTCTGTCTTGAGCACAGCCACAGTGTTTCCTAGTGAGAATGAGCAGTTAACTGATTTACTTGCTTGGTATTACTCCCTAAAGCCACTCTGACGTAACGTGGGTTAACATGGGCTGGAGGGCAAGGCATCAGATGTGGAGAATTAGGTAAAACATACCGGGTCACCGAATTCAGCTTTGCCACAGTTAAGTAACACTTTGAAGTTGCTGCCAGAAGATTTTTGTGACAGTGAAGGGTACAGCTAATAGGTGGTAATTGGATGCAGATTTATTAAACCAAGCAGGAAAGATGCCTAGTGCCGAGGGGGCGAATCAAAGTAGCAATCCAGCTGCCACGGTGGATGAGTCAGCAAAGCTCCCCTACATTGGCACATATCTCTGAGGGTCCAAGAGTCTGCAATCACAAGTAATCCAGCAAGATGGTGTTCCCCCTGAACTCTGGGCTACATTAAACTCATCAATCAGTAACACAAGCAGAGCAAACAATGTTCTATACTGTAGATCAAATCTGGGATTTGTGTTCAACCGTTTTAACATTATGCCAGTAATGCATTGAGGTCGAAACAAGAAATACTACTCCTCGTTAACAAGTACCAGTTGTGGCCTCTCCTCAGTAAATTTTATGTTTCAGGGAAGAACGCTGGAGACATCAACCTTAAAGAGACCCTGTCACCAGACCAATCATTTTAACAAAATGCTTACCATAAGATAATAGGTGCATTTAACTTATTTTAGCCATATTATTTACCTGTAAAAGCCTCCCTTGTCTAGACATCAAAAGGCCTGAGATCCTGCTGGGTGTTGCCATATTAAATGGGATCTCAGCAGCCCTAGCAGTCACTCAAGACTTTGGTCTGGAGCTGAGTAAAACTAAGAGGAGGGCCAGCATGACTGGGGCGTGTAGGCAGGTTGCCTACAGGCAGTGGCGACCCGTGCATTGTGGGCGCACGGGCATAGCCCCCCGAACATCTCCGCCGGCCTCCCTATCCATGTGCCCGGCCTCTTTCAGGATGCCGGACACATGAATTACTATGGCGGCGATAGATGGGGGGTGTGTATTTTAAAGCATGTGATTAGAGACAGAGGCTCTAATAGGCTTCAAAATAGGGTGGGCTCGGGGCACAGAGCACTGCATCCCTATCCCATCCTGTTGTGTGACGGTAACAAATTAATTTTCGCTATTTTCACACAAATGTTCCTCCCCGCCAATGAGGAGGCAGGTCAGTGAGACCTGTCTCCCGATTGGCCAAAGCATCAGGCAATCCTATTGGATGCCTAGCTTTGGAGGAACAGTAAGAAGACACACGGCTGCGGGAGTAGCAGACACCAGAGCCGCTGTCTGCATCCCATCCCAGGAGAGGAGGAGAGGACGCCAGCCCTAGATCGGGTAGGTGCTGCTGCTACAAATGGTCTACTCAACATGTCAAGCAAGAGGAGGAGTGCAGTAAGGGTAACCAAGTACTATAACAAGTTACAAAGCAACCAGTCGTGAATCGTGGTACCTGGTATAGGTGACACGTCCTTCAGTAGTGGGGGGGGTCGGTGATCTGGTCCCCTCTCCAGCAGGGATGAGCCGAACACCCCCCTGTTCGGTTCGCACCAGAACCTGCGAACAGACAAAATGTTCGTGTAAACTTTAGAACCCTATTAAATACAATGGACTCGAACGTTCGAAATCTAAAGTGTTAATTATAAAGGCTGATATGCAAGTTATTGTCCTAAAAAGTGTTTGGGAACCCGGGTCCTGCCCCAGGGGACATGTATCAATGCAAAAAGAAGTTTTAAAAACGGCCGTTTTTTCGGGAGCAGTGATTTTAATAATGCTTAAAATGAAAAAATAAAAGTGAAATATTCCTTTAAATTTCGTACCTGGGGGGTGTGTATGATATGCATGTAAAGTGGCGCATGTTTCCCGTGCTTAGAACTGTCCCTGCAAAAAATGTCATTTTTGAAAGAAAAAAAGTCTTTTAAAACTGACTCGCGGCTATTAATGAATTGTCGGCTCCCGGCAATACATACAAAAGTCATTGATAAAAAAAAAAAAAAAAAGCCTGGGGGTTCCCCAGAATTCAATTACCAGGCCCTTCAGGTCTGGAATGGATATTAAGGGGAACCCCGCCGCAAATTAAAAAAAAAATTGACGTGGGGTTCCCCCAAATATCCATTCCAGGCCCTTCAGATCTGGCATGGATTTTAAGGGGAACTCCACCCCAAATTTAAAAAAAAATGGCGTGGAGTCCCCCTAAAAATCCATACCAGACCCCTTATCCGAGCAAGCAACCTGGCCGGCCGCAGGGGAAAAGGGGGGGACGAGAGAGCGGCCCCCCCTCCCTCCTGAACCGTACCAAGCCACATGCCCTCAACATGGGGAAGATGTCCCCATGTTGATGGGGACAAGGGCCTCATCCCCACAACCCTTGCCCGGTGGTTGTGGGGGTCTGCGGGCGGGGGGCTTATCGGAATCTGGAAGACCCCTTTAACAACGGGGACCCCCAGATCCCGGCCCCCCCCCTATGTGAATTGGTAAGGGGTACATTGTACCCCTACCATTTCACGAAGAAAGCGTAAAAAAATGTTTAAAAAAAACACACAAACACCTTGAAAAAGTCCTTTATTTAAAAAAACAAAAAAACATTCCAGCGCTGAAATCCAGTGTCCCGCGGCGATCCCGATGTCCAGCGCTGTCCTTCATTGGTTGTGCCTGAGCGGACCTGATGGGGAACTCCCTCTCAGTATTTTAAATGTATAGACCCGCCCCTTCTAAAGTTCCCCATCAGGTCCGCTCAGCGGAACAGATGCGAAACATGAGAAGGGGCGGGTCTATACATGTATTACCAAGGCGAGAGCAGTTCCCCATCAGGTCCGCCCCCTCGGTATGTCGGACCCGCCTACGTCATTGGCTTGAGCGGGGAACTTCCTTCACTATGTAAGTTCCCCGCTCAAGCCAATGACGTAGGCGGGTCCGACATACCGAGGGAGCGGACCTGATGGGGAACTTTAGAAGGGGCGGGTCTATACATTTAAAATACTGAGAGGGAGTTCCCCATCAGGTCCGCTCAGGCACAACCAATGAAGGACAGCGCTGGACATCGGGATCGCCGCGGGACACTGAATTTCAGCGCTGGAATGTTTTTTTTTTTTTTTTATTATTTTAAATAAAGGACTTTTTCAAGGTGTTTGTGTGTTTTTTTTTAAACATTTTTTTACGCTTTCTTCGTGAAATGGTAGAGGTACAATGTACCCCTTACCAATTCACATAGGGGGGGGCGGGATCTGGGGGTCCCCTTTGTTAAAGGGGTCTTCCAGATTCCGATAAGCCCCCCGCCCGCAGACCCCCACAACCACCGGGCAAGGGTTGTGGGGATGAGGCCCTTGTCCCCATCAACATGGGGACATCCTCCCCATGTTGAGGGTATGTGGCCTGGTACGGTTCAGGAGGGAGGGGGGCCGCTCTCTCGTCCCCCCCTTTTCCCCTGCGGCCGGCCAGGTTGCGTGCTCGGATAAGGGGTCTGGTATGGATTTTTAGGGGGACTCCACGCCATTTTTTTAAAATTTGGGGTGGAGTTCCCCTTAAAATCCATGCCAGATCTGAAGGGCCTGGAATGGATATTTGGGGGAACCCCACGTCAATTTTTTTTTTTAATTTGCGGCGGGGTTCCCCTTAATATCCATTCCAGACCTGAAGGGCCTGGTAATTGAATTCTGGGGAACCCCCAGGCTTTTTTTTTTTTTTTTATCAATGACTTTTGTATGTATTGCCGGGAGCCGACAATTCATTAATAGCCGCGAGTCAGTTTTAAAAGACTTTTTTTCTTTCAAAAATGACATTTTTTGCAGGGACAGTTCTAAGCACGGGAAACATGCGCCACTTTACATGCATATCATACACACCCCCCAGGTACGAAATTTAAAGGAATATTTCACTTTTATTTTTTCATTTTAAGCATTATTAAAATCACTGCTCCCGAAAAAACTTCAGTTTTTAAAACTTCTTTTTGCATTGATACATGTCCCCTGGGGCAGGACCCCGGTCCCCAAACACTTTTTAGGACAATAACTTGCATATAAGCCTTTATAATTAGCACTTTAGATTTCTCCCATAGATTTTCGAATTTGCCGCGAACACCCCAATTTGTTCGCTGTTCGGGGAACGGGCCGACTCGAACTCGAAGCTCATCCCTACTCTCCAGCAGTCAGTTTCTATTAGCAACTGGAACATGTGTTATGGAGATCCATGGCCTGCACACGTAGGACTTGAAAGCAAGGAGTTAAACAAGTGTACACATGAGGTCCACGTTAGGTGAACGGAGGGGCCCCATTATGTCACTGGGAGTGAGGTGACAGAGGTAGGCTGGACTGGTGGAGAGGGCATAGGCTCAGCAGTGTCCTTCCTAATGCAATGCATACATAAAATTAAAGTGTGTAGTGGAACGGGACAGTACTTTTTCAGAGGACCCCTGTACTTAGATTACAACACATAGTGAAGGCTCATCTATAAGTCGGAGAGCTGCCTTAATGTTGGACTTTTACATGGCCGCGGTCTCTGCCTAGTCCCAGGCATTGGTGAGCATACGCATGGCGAATTTTACCCCCCAGATAGCAAGGATAACCTGCCACAAATTTGTGGCAGTGTTGAATTGTAAGTCTCATTACCTTGCTGCACATTTTCATTGGCAAGTTGTACATTTGCAGAGCACTTGAAGTTCTAGTAGACACTTTTCCAATATGTAGCAAATTTGTGTGGCAAGTCTCTAGCAAGAGCAAAGTTGCAGTGGTGAGTCTACAGTAAGAGCTCTGCAAGTCACAGTGACCCCTGTGGTGGGATGACTTAAATACATAACTGAACCAAAACTTGTAGCAGACTTGCAGAATGTTAATAGGGAAAGTTGATCTGGAGTCATGCAATGTGGACTTGCAGCAATTGTGCAACAAATTTTTAGAACCGGCAAGTCTACCAATAACTCAGCAAGCCATTTTCGAACTTGGAGCTCAATTGCTTGCTATCTGGGCCCACATACAGGGTGAGGAGACCCCGCCTAACAGGCCTGCAGAAGAAGTTGAGATGGACAGGGGTTTTGTGGGTTTATTTTTGTAATATAAAATGACACTTACCTGATTGGAGGGTTTGGGGGCTCACGGAGAGAGAACCTTGTAGGAGAATCAGTCAACTGTTGCCAGCATTGGACACCTTTTCTTTGGTGTTCCTATGCCTTCTTAGTTTTCCTAGTTTATTTGGCCTGTTAGTGAGTGTTTTGTTTCCTTCTGAGTTTGCTATCAATTAAATATTTTGGTCATTCATTTCAGTTGTGATATCAGCAGGCAGGGGTCTCTGGGTGTTTGAAAGTGGTGCTGTTTGAAAAATTTGGAGAATTATGAGTTTGGGTCTATCTCAGGTATGGGTGTTCCTTCCCAACAATAGGTTATCTTGGTAACAGTGAGGGGCTTATTAGGTTGTATCTAGGGGCAGTAGTGTATTTAAGTTTTGTGCTCCCTAGGCCTGAATAAACTTGTGCACTCCCTAATTTAAATATGACCCACCCCTTCCTGTCAAGGACACACCCCTTTCTGTTTAAGACCCACCCTGAAATTTTCGAGTGGGGACACTAGTTCTGAGGGCCTGGGGGGGGGGGGGCAATGAATTCCCTTAATTTTCATAGATTTCCTCTCACTTCCTGTTTGGCTATGGGGCAGGAAGTGAAGGGAAATCTCTGCAATGAGACAGTGATGATAAAAAATAAACTTACAGGGCCTATAACCCTCCCTTACTCTATCCAGAATTAAAAAAAAGGGTTGCCTATAGTTCTACTTTAAGCACATGTAGTGGGTGTCAACATTTAGGGGGAGTATCTGGGTGGTAGCATGGCCCACATGCACTAATTATTAGGGATTTTTGGCCATTTTGGTTCGTGGAGGATATAATGGTGTTCAGTTCCCTGCGGCCCCTGGGTGGCGCTGTCTCCTTGGGCTGGGGTTGAACCATCATTGTAGGGCCGTGCCCTTTGTGTCCTCTCGCGGCAGTAGTACAGCGGGGTGGGGAACCCGCTGTGCCTGCTGGGAGAGGGTATAAAGGGGTCGGACATCTGGTGCACAAGGCCCGAGCCCCAGGCACCTTCAACCTGAGGGGTGCTGTTCTGTTTGTCCGCGCCCAGGTGCCCTCGGCCTGGGTGCGAGGGAGTTTGAGTTCCATCCCTGGTACCTTAAGCCTGGGGTGAGGTACTAGCCGAGGCCTGGGGCCCAGTACCTTCGACTGGGTCCCGTGTGGGAGAAGATACCTAGGGGCCCACCGAGTGAGGGGACCCGAGTCTCGGGCAAGGAGAACCAGGGAGGTGACCTGACCTGAAGACCCAGCGCAGAATTGGCTGGTGACAGTGCAGGCCTCTGGGGACCGTCCGGGATGGATCATCTCCCTAACAGGGGTCGCCATTAGAAGGTAGTTTATGTTCTATGGTCTTTGCAGAGACCCAGCTACATCAGGTCGGTGGCAGAGGCCTATCCAAAGGTCTGTGGCAGAGACCTCATCGTTCACCCGGTCTGTGGCAGGGACCAACCTCACGGTCGGTGGCAGCGACCGTGCGCCAAAAGTTATTGTGAACTCCTAACAGCTTCTCTGATCCGAAAGGATTGTGCCTGAACCCTCTCCCCACCAACTTCGTGTTTGTATCAACCTGTCTGCTTGCAAAGAGGCATATTTATCTCTGCGGAAATAAATATAGAAGTTGTACTGTCACCTGGTGTGGGCTTACTTTTCTGGGAGCAAAGTGTTCTACATTCATCTATCCACTGGTCATATTTGAAGTGGAATCTCTGGACCGGGACACAGACCCGAAGGTAAAGATCATAGCTCAAACCTCTACACACATAAGAGGTGCGAGCTGGTGGCAGCATCTCACTCCTCTCCCTGGTCCCCCTAGACGAGTGAACCAGCCGAGAAGAAGAGAGAGAGCACCAGAGGGCGCTACACACAAATTTCTGATAATTTGATGGAGAGGACTAAGAACATATAACCATGCCAATGGTGCAGCAGAAAACATATAGCACAGTGTGGAAGGTTTGTGGTCCAGGATGATAGGACAGTCAAAATTAGAAGCAGAGCCCCCCACAGTTGCGGCCGCTTTATGGGGGCGCTAGACCAATTTGCCTTTCAGCTTAGTCCGCCCCATAAGACTGGCGCTACACTAACAGTGTAGCGTAAGCCGGCGGGGACTCTTTCCGTGCTGCCCCCCTGCAAAGTGCTGCCCTAGGCCTGGGCCTTGTTGGCCTAGGCCAGGATACAGCATTGTCTAGGGGTACATACGTGGTCAATTGTCCCCAAGGTGTAGTAGCAGCTGGAGGCTTTTTTCACTGGATGGCAGATACATTCAGGTTGTTGTAAATATATATGTGTCTTCAAAGACCATAGACCTGCTAGGATCAGTTAAACTGAAGGTTTTGTTGATCTGTTATTCATTTAATGTGTTTTTCAAAATTTTGTACATAATTCTGCTTCTTGTGTTAAAAATAATGGCCCGCTATGATGATTTTACTCCAAAAAATGAATAGTTGTTGTCTGGTCAAGCGATAGTCTATAGTTTTACCCTTTACTCCTTCTCCAGCAGCTACAAAAAAGGGTATGTAGTAGGGTTGCCACCTTTTCTCCAAGCCAAACCTGCACACTTTAGCGGCCTGGGACACCTTTGGGTGCCCCCAAGGAGAGCAATAATTTGGTAGTGTGCAGCAGCGAACAGTGGGTGTGGCCAAATTGCTCTTGCTGATATCTGTGATGCTGTTTTGATGTTACATTTTGAAAGAAGGTGGACGCCAGCAGTAGGAAGGTAGCGGAGGCCATGTTGGTACACCCCACACTGCACTGCTCAGCGCTAAACCTTTAGGGTTTCAAAATTCAACATCCAAACAGCATAGCAGATGTTAATATACTATATTTATGTATATACACTCACTTTATTGTTAAAATTACTCTGCAATTCAAGGCGTAGCTGGGTGTAGTAAAATGTCTGCAGGTGTTCTGCCAGATTATCAAACAGAACATCACTTCTGTTACGTAATCTGACGGGTTCGTTGGTGTGTAATGTCGGAAAAGTGGTGGAACGCATAGCGCCGTGGGATGCGTGCGCAGTCAGTTTTCTTGGGTCAGAACATCACTTTTGTTACCTAATCTGACGGGTCGCCGATTCTGACGGAACACCTGCCTGAATGTCCCTGCATTTGGGATTAACAAAAGAGTTTAGGTGTCTGCTGCACTCAAAGCCTCACAGAATTTTTAACCTATCCCCACTCTTCTAAATAAATATTCCTTTCTTTGTCCCTAATATGCCCTGAACACACGAGCGGAATTACCATCCAAGTTTTTTCTGGCGGAAATTCCGCTCAAGCCTGCCTTGCATACACACGGTAACACAAAAGTTCGGTGAACTTTTGACTGCCAAGAACGCGGTGGCGTAAAAAGACTACGACGAGCCGAGAAAATGAAGTTCTATGCTTCCGAGCATGCGTCAATTTGTTTCCGAGCATGCGTCGGAATTTACCGCGTCGGAATTTGTGCACACGATAGAAAATTCCGATCGGAATTTTTTCAGACGGAAAAAAATAGAGAACCTACTCTCTATCTAAGTCCGTCGGAAATTCAGACAGAAAAAGATGGGGCATACACACGGTCGGAATATCCGACGAAAAGCTCCCATCGGAAATTCCGACCGTGTGTACGCGGCATTAGAGATTTCTGTTGCTCTTGAGCACTTAGTTTAAAATAACCAGACCCAGTGGGGAAATCAACATACAGTAAATTGCCAATATATGTGCAGATTGAATAATTTGTGACTTTCACAAGACCCAGCCAGCTACTGGATTTGTATCAGATGCTGATGTCCAATTAGAACTTTATCCTAGACCTGGATGAATTTATGTTGTACTCTTCACACAGTCAAGATTAAAGGGGATCTTTACTGCATCTGAGCACCACAAACCAAGAACAATATTTAATTCATTTTTAATATTCAAAGCAAACTCACTCATCCATGTCTCCATGCTTTATTTTGTTGAGAAATCACCCCTAGCGTTTCTGGCCGTTTGCCATCTTGAGTAAGGGCAAATGATTTATGGAACTTTTACCACCTGGAATCCATCTACCCTTGCTTTACTGAGAAAACCCCTCCTCCCCTCCTGAAGACTCCTGGGATGTATGACATAATTTGCCTAGGCAAGAAACCAGAAAGTAACTGAAGAAATGTAAAAAATATATTTTTTCCTATCTATTTACTAATGCTGCAGCATGATGATTATAAATATTCAATGTTGATTGGAGGGGTAAAAAAAAAACTAACAGCTTTTATTTCAGCTTGAAGAAGCTTGTGCATTTTTGTGCTCTTTTCTTTGCACGTTCTTATTGAGTTTCTTTAACCCCTTCCATACCGGGCCATTGGAAAATGAGGCCGGCAGGAACCCTCTCTCCCTCCGGGTGGGCGTCATATGACCTGAATGATGCCTGCAGCTAGAGGCATCATTCAGATATCCTTTTTTTCAGTCGGCGATCCTGCGCACCATAAGAATGATCATAGCGGCGGTTCCGCCGCTTGATCGTTCTTATAGGCGGTGGGAGGGGACATCCCCCCCCTCCCGCCGCCATCCGGTGCTTCTCCGGGCTCTCCCGTGCCACCGGGGACCCGGAGAGAATCGGCGGCGCCGGTGGTGGGTCACGTGACGAGCATAGAGATGACTGGTGACCAGATGGTCACCAGTCATCTCTATGATCGTCGGAGGCCCGGGCTCGATGTGATGACGTCACGCCCGGGTCCTCAAATGTAAATAAAGCTGCCATTGCGGCTGTAAGTATGAGATCAGTGAATTTTTTTTCAAGATCTCATGCTTTCCAGCCTGGAGGAGAGATGTGGGGTCTTATTGACCCCGCATCTCTCAATAAAGAGGACCTGTCACACACATTCCTATTACAAGGGATGTTTACATTCCTTGTAATAGGAATAAAAGTGATCAAAATTTTTTTTTTTTTAAACGCTCGTCCCCAATAGCTCGCGCTTAGAAGCGAATACAAACGTAAGTCCCGCCCGCATATGTAAACGCCGTTCAAACCACATATGTGAGGTATCGCCGCGTGCGTTACAGCGCGTGCAACAATTCTAGCACTAGACCTCCTCTGTGACTCTAACCTGGTAACCTGTAAAAATGTTCAAAGCGTTGCCTATGGAGATTTTTAAGTACCGAAGTTTGGCGCCATTCTATGAGTGTGCGCAATTTAAAGCGTGACATGTTAGGTATCTTTTTACTCGGCGTAACATAAGCTTTCATATTTTACAAAAAAATTGGGCTAACTTTACTGTTTTGTTATTTTTTAATTCATGAAACCATTTTTTTCCCCCAAAAAAGGCGCAAATACCGTGCAAGATAAAAAGTTGCAACGACCGTCATTTTATTCCCTAGGGTGTCTGCTAAAAAAAAACATATATAATGTTTGGGGGTTCTGAGTAATTTTCTAGCAAAAGAATGATGATATGTACATGTAGGAGAGAAGTGCCAGAATAGGCCTGGTATGGAAGTGGTATAAAAAGCCCGGTATGGAAGTGGTTAAGATTCTTTGAGTTTCTTTGAGATTCTTTGAGCTTTTTTGAGCAGAAGCGTTTTTTTTTTCTTCATAAACCCTCCTCTCAGCTCATTTTTATCATTCGTTTTTGAGCACTTGGGTGTCTTTTCTGCCCGAAAGCACCTCTCAAAAATGCAAGTTTGATTTTTTTTTTTTCTGCCTGTAAGAGCATATGCCTGTAAACTCCTAAAAAAAACATAGCGTGCATGGACACATTGGCTAACATGGAGGGGAGTTTCCAGGCAGAAAAAAATCAGAGCTCAAAAAAACTCATAAGCCGATAGGAGCAGCTTCTTTGAGCTTCTTTGAGATGCAGTGTGCATGCGCACTTAAAGTAGTAGTAAAGTGAAAAACCCAAACAGGATTTTTAATGACAGAAAAGACCACGGAGGCCTCTTCTGTCATAAATTACCAACCCCCCCCCCCGCCTGTCAGGGGTTAATGTGAACTGAGCCCCACTTGCACAGACTTTTGACCCGTTATGTGTGGCGCAGCGATGGGCCTCCTGTGTGCATGTGCAGGAGCGATGTCACCTTGGCCTGGCCAATCAAGCGCTTAGGATACAAAACCCGGAAGGAAGACCGAGTGAAGATTCAAGCCACTGGGGACCAGAGGGAGCTGTGTCAGTGCAGCGCTGGAGGGTTTAGTTTGAAGTTAAGTTTGTCATAATGTCCCAGTATGGAGTGCATACTAGGACATTATGACTTAAACCTGCTGGGAGACCCATTTTTTCCCTTTTCTACACAGACTTTACTACCGCTTTAAAGTAAGCTGACCATACACCAGTAGAATTTTGTTTGAATGTTTGAGTTTTCGGAATGTTCATTTCATTTCCTAATGGCTAGTTGGGTCAAGTTGACATTTGTGTTCAACCGTAGTGATGAGAAAATTAAAAGAACATTTTCCTCAAACAAAATTCGAACTGTGAATGTGGTTTTCATTCAGGAAAAATTGTACATATTGATGTGGGGTAGGCACTCCTCATTGTTTCATCACTTTCGTCTTCCTTTATGTTTCTTCTGGGCTGGCGTCCACTTTCTTCAGCCATCCTGTGGGGGGACATTGATAACCTAACTCCTGCCCATGAATGCTGGCGTTACATTGTCCTAGCATTCGACTGAGCGCTCAAATCAACTTCTCATATCATAATAATAATAATAACATAGTGTAATGAAACCTGCTTAATATGTCTGTGATTCCATTCAAATAGCAGGTCTGGACAAAATTTTAGGACTTTCAAACTAAATTAGTTGACTCAATGATAACGAGAATGAATGTTCTGTTAAAAATATTTTTCAAAATTTCTGTACAGACATTTGAATAAACATCTAATTATGGCCATCTTTACCTCTTGGGTGGGTTGTCCTCACTCCGCTCTCTTCTAGAGTTAGCGCCTCTTGTTGTAGAATCTTGTTGAATACCCTGGTCCCCCAGTTTGTCCAACTTACGGCTCCTTCTACTGACCCTACATCACTATTATGTCCTGTATTGAAATATGGACTAGCAGATGGAACCACAGCACATAAGACACATCCAGAAGTTTCAGATGTTGAAAATTCTCTTGGGAATCAAAGCGCTTCACCATGGCAAAGTGAGGGGTAAGTATTAAAGCGGAGTGGGGGCTTCAGTAGGAATGGGCCTTTCTGTCCCACTTCCTCCTTCCGCCCAGGGACCGATTAGGTGACTCGTCATATAGCCTAAAGCCTTGTACACACGACAGAGTTTCTCGTCAAAAAACGACAAGAAAACTGCAGAGAGAGCTTTCTTGCCGAGAAAACCATTCGTGTATATGGTTTCTTGTCGAGAAAACTGCCAGGAATCTCGATGAGAAAAATAGAGAACCTGCTCTCTATTTTCTCGTCAGGATTCTCGATTTTCTCGTCAGGTTTCTCGTCGGCCTGTTTTGCGACGAGAAAACCGGTCGTGTGTATGCTTTTCCGAGTCTTAAAAAATCGCACATGCTCAGAATCAAGTATAAGACGTGAGCGCTCCTTCTGGTAAAACTAGCGTTCGTAATGGAGATAGCACATTTGTCACGCTAAAAAAACAAACTGAAAGCACGAAGACTGAAAAACGCGAATCGTCTCTCCCCAAACTTTTACTTCACACGCGGTAACACGAGATCAGCAAAAGCAGCCCAAGGGGTGGCGCCATTGAAATTGAACTTGCCCTTTATACTGCCGTCGTACGTGCTGTACGTGACCGCACAGAACAACGGCGAGATTTGGAATTGACAGTGTCTATGCAAGGAAAGCTTGACAAGAAGCTCGTCAAGCTTGACAAGAATCTCGTCGAGAAAATCGACTGTTTTTTTTTACGACGAGAAACTCGGTCGTGTGTACGAGGTTTAAGGCGGCCCCTCCCTGTAGGCGATCACCTGGGGCACGTGACAGGTCCCAGGCGATCGCTTGTCCACTCAGGGAGTGCAGCGCTGCTTGCGCATGCGCAGGGGGGGGGAGAGGAGCGAAGCTCCGGGCGGCCGCGTCGTTGGACAGTGGAACAGGTAAGTGTCTGTTTATTAAAAGCCAGCAGCTACACTTTTTGTAGCTGCTGACTTTTAATAAACATAAAAAAGGCTGGAGCTCCCCTTTAAGTAAGTATTTTTGGGAAGTTTCCTTTTTTTTAGAACTTCTTCTACAAGCAACAGAATTACCGTATATACTCGAGTATATGCTGACTTTTTCAGCACATTTTTTATGCTGAAAAAGCCCCCCTCAGCTTATACTCGAGTCTCCCACTGTGTCATGCTGTCTTAACTGTAGTCGGCGGCCGTTGCCAGGTGTACTGCGCATGTGCGAGCGCGTCCATGAGAACGTCTTTCTTGGTGTGTGATAGGGGATTATCGTGCATTAAACGAAGGCCACGCAGGCGTGGTGGGGCGGCTAGTGGAGTTGGTGTATTTGATGGGTTGACGACTTGCAGCAGAAAGACATTCTCATGGATGCGCTCGCGCATGCGCAGTAAACCCGTTGGAGAATTTGATAAGTTGGAACTTTTGACAGAACACCGCCAACTGCAGTTGCATGACACAGTGGGAGATCAAAGGTACATGAGGCTGCAGATGGGCACTGATGAGACAGGTGGGCACAGTGAGGCTGCAGATGGGCACTGATGAGACAGGTGGGCACAGTGAGGCTGCAGATGGGCATTGTTGACCCTCTTTTCCACTTACAGTAACTGCTGCATTTCTCACCCTAGGCTTATACACGAGTCAATACGTTTTCCCAGTTTTTTGTGGTAAAATTAGGTGCCTCAGCTTATATTCAGGTTGGCTTATACTCGAGTATATACGGTATTTAAAAGTGCACGTTTAGGAGATATTCATTTTATCTACAGGTAAGCCTTATTATAGGCTTACCTGCAGGTAAAAATAACAAAGCAGGGTTTACAGCTGCCTTAATATATAAAGTTTGTTGTTCACAGAGGCCCTGTCCTGTGTGGAGGCACTGGCAACTCTATTATCAAACCCACTCTTCCACCTAGCAAAGGTTCTGGTTCTCTTATTTTCTTACAGATTTAGCGCAATATCCTCTTTTGTGAGGGACATTTCTCAAACCCTCCCCAAATAGGGCTACAAAGGTTTCATCTGGCGTTCCACTTTAAGCAATCCTGCATAGTCATCACACAACCCCCAGGCTATGATTGGACAATGAACAAGAAGCAAGACAATGATGTGGTCATCTTTGTGTTCTTCTATAAGCATGATCGAGGTTGTGATCAGGGGCCGGTCTGGATGACAGGGTGGTTGTCGCTCCCTCCATGTTTCCCTCCTCGTTGGGTGCCAAGCAAGGGTCACATGAGAGGCCTATCCTGGGGTGGGTTCATCTAGGCTACGCTTGGCACCTGTGACAGGCTTACTTTACTACATATGGGGTGCTTTCACTCTTGTGTCATTTTCATCAGTGCCCGGAGACAAGGCTGAGGTTGCCGTGGGGGAATACTTGACCTTAAAGAGGAAGTAAACCCCCCCGAAAAAACGGGATAAAACCTTACCCTGCAAGAGAAAGGCATAATGAGCTAGTATTAGCTCATTATGTGGCACTTACCTGAGATCGAAGCCCCCAAAGTCCTCCTCGTTCCCCTCCGCCGCTGCCATGTCCCCTCGGAGCTTCTTCCTGGTATCGCTGCTCCGGAGCGGCGATGACGTCACGAGCATGCGCTCTGGGCCGGCATTCTCCCACAGAAAACCGGCAAGCTCAGTGCACCTGCACCGTAGACATCAGTGCAGTGTATTCTGCAAATATCTCCTTAACCATGTAGGTTAAGGAGATATTTCTTGCACCTACAGGTAAGCCTTAATCTAGGCTTACATGTAGGTGCAAGTTGTCAAATTGGGTTTACAACCACTTTAAGGTGAGCCTCTGCTGTTAGAGATGAATGTACAGCATGTACACTTGCACTGCAACTGTTCTCCAGTTAACTCTTGTGTCCTCGTGACAATGTACACCTTGCATTTAGGGGGGACACGCTGAGCCTTGTCCACAACCACCTGCTCAGCATTTTCCACTACTATTCCCCAGAAGTAGAGTGGGCCCCCGCCAGGCACCTTGTGTAGGCGCCACACATGCTCTTGACTTAACTCTTGAACTTCCGAACCTGTGTACAGGATGGGGGCTTCTGCAGTGTGAATCCGCTTCTGTTGCTCGGGGAGACAGACCGCTGGTGTGGAAGGAGTGCTGACAACATCTCTGTTGCAAAGTACGATTGATAGGTGCAGCGGAGTCAGTTCAGATCAGACATTGTGTAGTAACAAGAACTGGCTTCTTTATTGGAACATAACCACACTAGCAAAGATGTCACTTCACATTGTAAGAAGAATCACAAACAGGAAAAAGAACCAACAAGTACATCACAGTATACAGGAAATACAACACATCATAGAGAAATACATAGCATAGCATATCACCGAGCATTAGCGATATCTTGTGTCCTTTTTCTAAACTGCAGTCAAATACAGTAAGCTAAGCTGAAAGTTTGTTGTATCTCCAACACCCCTTCTCAACAACTAAGGCTTAGTCTGTTAAACCCATCTTCTTTGTAAGCCTTGAATGTCTTTCAGCAGTCAGGGGCTTTGTAAGGATATCTGCTGTCATATCCTCGGTTGGGCAATAAAGTAACTCAAGAAGACCTTGCACTTGAAGATCCCTAAGAAAGTGGAACTTCACATCAATGTGCTTGGTTCTTGAATTAACTCCTTCCATGTGTGCAAGTACAATGCATCCTTGATTGTCCTCATAGATTTCAGTTGGTCCCAACTGTGGTTGACCTAAGTCTGTTAATAGCTGTCTCAGCCATATAACTTCTTGGCTTGCCTGCGCTGCAGCAACATATTCTGCTTCAGTAGACGACAGTGAAACAGAGAGTTGCTTTTTACTAGTCCAACTGATGGCACCTCCTGACAGAAAAAATAAGTAGCCACTGGTAGATTTTCTGTCACTGGTGTCTCCTGCCCAGTCAGCATCCACAGATCCTGTTAAGGTGCTTTCATCACTTGGTGGTAACTTTAGCTTGTAGTGCGAAGTCCCTTTAAGATAGCGAATGATTCGCTTTACAGCATTCCAGTCCTTTTGACTTGGCATTGAAACCTTTCTGCATAGGATTCCGACAGTTGCTGCAATGTACGGCCTTGTAGCGGTGGCAAGGTACAGCAATTTCCCTATTGCTTTCCTGTATTGAGTATTAATAGGTAATGGGTTATCTTGACAATTCATCTCCTTTAGGTAGTTGGTTTCCATGGGAGATTTTACTGGTTTGGCGTCTTCCATTCCAAATGTTTCAATTATTTCTTGTATTTTGTGTCTTTGGTTCAGAAGAAAGCTGCCATCTTCCTCTCTCTCGATCTGGATGCCGAGGTAATTCTTTATGTTGCCAAGATCTTTGGTGTCAAAGTGCTGATTTAGTTTTTCCAGTATTTCTGCTGCATCCCCTTCTTACTCAAAGCAAATCAGGATATCATCCACATAGATAAGCATATAGACCCATCTGTTTGCCAATTTCTTTGTGTATAAGCAGGGGTCTGCTTTACTCCTTTGAAAGTTTTGATGTGTAAGCACTTCATTTATTTTTATATTCCACGCTCTGGCTGCTTGCTTTAGACCATATATACTCCTGTGAAGTTTGCACACTAGGTCTGACCTTTGTTCATCTTTGAATCCTGGCGGTTGTTCCATGTAAATTTCTTCTGTTAAATCGCCATGTAGAAACGCGGTTTTCACATCAAAATGTTTCACTTGCATTTTCCTTGTGACGGCCACTGTCAGTAAAGTCCGTATTGTAGTGTGCTTGACTACTGGTGCAAACGTCTCATCATAGTCCTCTCCGTATTTTTGAGAATAGCCCTTGCGTACTAGTCTTGCTTTGTACCGTTCAACTGTGCCATCTGCATTGTATTTCACTTTAAAAGTCCATTTACAGCCTATGGCTTTCCTTCCGGGTGGTAGTTCTGTAAGTGTCCATGTTTTAGTGTCATGAATGGATTTTATCTCTTCCTCAGCAGCCTTTATCCATTTAGTTGCTTCTTGTTCTGAAAGTTGAGATATGTCTTCCCAGTTTGCAGGTTCGTTGATACTGGCAGTACTTGCTTTGTATGAGAGACGTATAGGTGGTTTACCTTTGTTTTCTCTTGTTGAACGTCTCGTTTTCGTGTCTGAGCCTTCTTGTGTCTGCTCTTCAGTACTGGTTGAGTCTACACTCACTTCAACTGTTTGATCGGAAGTTACAGAGATGGGCTGGTCAATGTCAGTTTTCTCTTCTATTCTTGCTTCTACTGTTGTCATTACATTGTCTCTTAAATCTTCAACAAAAGTTATGCTGTTGCTAATGGTAACCTTGTCTGTTTTGGTATTTAGGATTCTGTAACCCTTGACATTGTCACTGTATCCAACAAAGATACCTTCAAACGCTCTGTTTTGGAGTTTAGTGCGTTTTTCTTCAGGTATGTAGATGAATGCTTTGCATCCAAAAACTCTTAGGTGTTTTACACTTGGCTTCTCATTGTGCCATAGTTCATATGGGGTTTTCTCCACTGTTCTGAAAAAAAGTCTGTTCTGCAAATATGTAGCTGTCATAGCTGCCTCACCCTAGTATTTTTGTGGTAGTCCAGAGTCTGTCAGCATACATCTGATCATTTCAGTCAGAGTTCTATTCTTTTTTTCAGCTACTCCATTTTGTTCTGGTGTATACGGGACTGTCTTTTGATGTTCTATTCCATTCTGTTTTAGGTACTCTTGTATCTTACCTCCTGTGAATTCACCTCCATTATCGCTCCGAAGTATGAGAGGCTTCCTCTGAAACTTGTTACTTGTCTTTATTATATAGTCTTTTAATTTGTCAAAAACTTCACTCTTGTGTTGCATTAGGTAGGTGACTGTGTATCTTGAATAGTCGTCTATGAAAGTCACTATGTACCTGTTGCCTCCAGGTGTTGGTGGGTTTAGGGGACCACACACGTCACTGTGAACTAAGTCAAGTGGTTGTCATGATGGGCAATCTCACCTGCAAGCTGGCGACACTTTCGCGCAGTGACACTTTCTGGCGCCAATCTGGGACTATTTAAAGGGGCTTGTGCTGGGGCTCCTTGCTGTCTGGTCTACAGCGTTCCCAAGACCCACCTGCTATCTGCTATTACCCTACCGATTTGTTCCTGTGACCCGGCTTGTTCCTGACTCTTCTTGCCTTCGGCCTGCCCTCTGACCCCCGGCTTGTTGACCTTGCTTCCGCCTGCTCCTTCTGCTACCTGCTGCCTGCCCGTTGCCAACCCGGACTGTATAACGACTCTGCCCCTGCCTCTTGCACTGCACCTGATCTGCCAGCCAGTGGATTACCCGGCCTGTTTGGACCTGCCTGTGCCCGGAACTACAAGACACCTCCCCGCTGTCTGCTGTCTGTCTCCTCAGTTCCCTGTGTGCCAAGCCTGCCTGCCATTCCAGCTTCCCTGCTTCCGCTGAAACCTGCACAGAGCTTCCTAAGGTCCAGCTCCACCTCTGCACCAGTGTTCCTGACAGGCACTTGTGCGACTCCGCACTCCCCAGCTCCCTGTTCCCACCATCAGGGGTTCCGGAGTAGGAGGTGCAAAAGAGGCCGTTCCCTGCATCCCCAGGCTCATCACCAGGTCCGTGACAGTACCAGACAGCCATGTTCGAGCCTGCGCAGGGAGCGAACCCAATGGAGGAACTTTGCCGACACCTGGATGGGCTAACCCAGGCCATCAGAAGCCTGCAAGAGGGTTATACCCGACTGGAGGGCCGAGTCCAGGCCCTATCCTCCTCAGCTTCCTCCTCCACTGGGACTTCCACTTCTCCCTCGGTGGTCATGATGCCGCCTGAACCAAAGGTACCCACGCCTGAGCGATTCTCAGGGGAGCGGAGCAAATACAGAGCCTTTCGGAATGTCTGCGAGCTCTTCTTTGCCTTGCAACCACGGACCTTTTCACTGGAATCCACCAAAGTGGGGTTCGTTATTTCCCTTCTGTCTGGTGAGCCTCAAGCCTGGGCTCACCGCCTCTTGGAGCATAAAGACGTTTCACTTAATACCTTGGACACTTTCTTTCAAACCATGTCACAGCTTTACGAGGATCCGCACCAGACCGCCACTGCCGAAGCAACCCTGCATGCCCTTCAGCAAGGCCGCAGACCCACCGAGGATTATGTTTCTGAATTCAGAAGATGGAGCTCAGACACTAATTGGAATGATGCTGCTCTTTGTTACCAATTCCGATTGGGACTCTCTGAACCACTCAAAGATGAACTGGCACGTGTGGGTGTGCCCGGAACTTTGGATGCTTTGATCAACCTGACCATCCAGATTGACCGTCGCCTACGAGAACGTGGGACTGAACGAGCCACCGGGCCATCTCGCCCGGTTTGGATGTTGCCCCGGGTACCCAGCTCTGCCAATTCAGCTTCTCCATTCCCAGCTACAGCCTCCTCTGACAACCCAGAACCCATGCAGCTGGGACTTCTCCGTCCCTCTCTCACCCCTGAGGAACGTCAACGCAGGCGAACCCTTAACCTATGTCTGTACTGCGGAGAACCCAGACATTATGTACGGACCTGCCCGGTGAAGATCCGTAAGTGCCTCTCCATGTCGTCTGTGCAATTACCCGTTATACCCAGTAATTCTGCTCACCTGGCGATTCCCATTCTTTTGCAGCTCCCAGGAGGGAATATTCAAGTCAGCGCTATCATTGACTCCGGGGCCTGCAGTTGCTTTCTGGACTTAGCTTTTGCCACCACACATCACATTCCTTTGCGCCCTAGAGCTAAAGGGCTTTCTGTCTACCTCGCTGATGGGTCGACCCTTAAATCCGGACCAGTCACACAGGAGACCCTACCGCTGGCCACAACCATTGCCAGTACTCATCAGGAGCAGGGATGAGCCGAACACCCCCCTGTTCGGTTCGCACCAGAACCTGCGAACAGACAAAATGTTCGTGTAAACTTTAGAACCCTATTAAATACAATGGACTCGAACGTTCGAAATCTAAAGTGTTAATTATAAAGGCTAATATGCAAGTTATTGTCCTAAAAAGTGTTTGGGGACCCGGGTCCTGCCCCAGGGGACATGTATCAATGCAAAAAGAAGTTTTAAAAACGGCCGTTTTTTCGGGAGCAATGATTTTAATAATGCTTAAAATGAAAAAATAAAAGTGAAATATTCCTTTAAATTTCGTACCTGGGAGGTGTGTATGATATGCATGTGAATTGGCGCATGTTTCCCGTGCTTAGAACTGTCCCTGCAAAAAATGTCATTTTTGAAAGAAAAAATTGCATTTAAAACTGACTCGCGGCTATTAATGAATTGTCGGCTCCCGGCAATACATACAAAAGTCATTGATAAAAAAAAAAAAAAAAGCGTGGGGGTTCCCCAGAATTCAATTACCAGGCCCTTCAGGTCTGGAATGGATATTAAGGGGAACCCCGCCGCAAATAAAAAAAAAAAATTGACGTGGGGTTCCCCCAAATATCCATTCCAGGCCCTTCAGATCTGGCATGGATTTTAAGGGGAACTCCACCCCAAATTTAAAAAAAAAATGGCGTGGAGTCCCCCTAAAAATCCATACCAGACCCCTTATCCGAGCACGCAACCTGGCCGGCCGCAGGGGAAAAGGGGGGGACGAGAGAGCGGCCCCCCCTCCCTCCTGAACCGTACCAGGCCACATGCCCTCAACATGGGGAGGATGTCCCCATGTTGATGGGGACAAGGGCCTCATCCCCACAACCCTTGCCCGGTGGTTGTGGGGGTCTGCGGGCGGGGGGCTTATCGGAATCTGGAAGACCCCTTTAACAAAGGGGACCCCCAGATCCCGCCCCCCCCCATGTGAATTGGTAAGGGATACATTGTACCCCTACCATTTCACAAAGAAAGCGTAAAAAAATGTTTAAAAAAACACACAAACACCTTGAAAAAGTCCTTTATTAAAAAAAAAAAAAAAAAAAAGCGGTGAAATCCAGTGTCCCGCGGCGATCCCGATGTCCAGCGCTGTCCTTCATTGGTTGTGCCTGAGCGGACCTGATGGGGAACTCCCTCTCAGTATTTTTAAATGTATAGACCCGCCCCTTCTTAAGTTCCCCATCAGGTCCGCTCAGCGGACCAGATGCGGAACATGAGAAGGGGCGGGTCTATACATGTATTACCAAAGTGAGAGCAGTCCCCCATCAGGTCCGCCCCCTCGGTATGTCAGACCCGCCTACGTCATTGGCTTGAGCGGGGAACTTCCTTCACTATGTAAATTTAAATTACATAGTGAAGGAAGTTCCCCGCTCAAGCCAATGACGTAGGCGGGTCCGACATACCGAGGGAGCGGACCTGATGGGGAACTTTAGAAGGGGCGGGTCTATACATTTAAAATACTGAGAGGGAGTTCCCCATCAGGTCCGCTCAGGCACAACCAATGAAGGACAGCGCTGGACATCGGGATCGCCGCGGGACACTGGATTTCACCGCTTTTTTTTTTTTTTTTTTAATAAAGGACTTTTTCAAGGTGTTTGTGTGTTTTTTTAAACATTTTTTTACGCTTTCTTCGTGAAATGGTAGGGGTACAACGTACCCCTTACCAATTCACATAGGGGGGGGCCGGGATCTGGGGGTCCCCTTTGTTAAAGGGGTCTTCCAGATTCCGATAAGCCCCCCGCCCGCAGACCCCCACAACCACCGGGCAAGGGTTGTGGGGATGAGGCCCTTGTCCCCATCAACATGGGGACATCCTCCCCATGTTGAGGGCATGTGGCCTGGTACGGTTCAGGAGGGAGGGGGGCCGCTCTCTCGTCCCCCCCTCTTCCCCTGCGGCCGGCCAGGTTGCGTGCTCGGATAAGGGGTCTGGTATGGATTTTTAGGGGGACTCCACGCCATTTTTTTTTAAAATTTGGGGTGGAGTTCCCCTTAAAATCCATGCCAGATCTGAAGGGCCTGGAATGGATATTTGGGGGAACCCCACGTCAATTTTTTTTTTTAATTTGCGGCAGGGTTCCCCTTAATATCCATTCCAGACCTGAAGGGCCTGGTAATTGAATTCTGGGGAACACCCACGCTTTTTTTTTTTTTTTTATCAATGACTTTTGTATGTATTGCCGGGAGCCGACAATTCATTAATAGCCGCGAGTCAGTTTTAAAAGACTTTTTTTCTTTCAAAAATGACATTTTTTGCAGGGACAGTTCTAAGCACGGGAAACATGCGCCACTTTACATGCATATCATACACACCCCCCAGGTACGAAATTTAAAGGAATATTTCACTTTTATTTTTTCATTTTAAGCATTATTAAAATCACTGCTCCGAAAAAACGGCCGTTTTTAAAACTTCTTTTTGCATTGATACATGTCCCCTGGGGCAGGAACCCGGTCCCCAAACACTTTTTAGGACAATAACTTGCATATTAGCCTTTATAATTAGCACTTTAGATTTCTCCCATAGATTTTTCGAATTTGCCGCGAACACCCCTATGTGTTCGCTGTTCGGCGAACGGGCGAACAGGCAATGTTCGAGTCGAACATGAGTTCGACTCGAACTCAAAGCTCATCCCTGATCAGGAGTTACTATGCCTAGATGTCATCAAGTCTCCTCTGTTCCCCATCATTCTGGGCATGCCCTGGTTACAGGCCCATAACCCGCAAATTAATTGGACATCAGGAGAAGTCAGTTTCTGTTCCCCCTACTGCCGTCAACATTGTCTGCAGGAAGTTTTGAGTACCCCTTCTCCCTTGCTTTGCATGGACTCTGATACTGAGGCCCGCCAGTCAGTTCCTGAAGCATACCACAGCTTCCTGGACGTTTTTAGCAAGAAAGGGGCTGAGACTCTTCCTCCACACAGGCGTTACGACTGTCCGATTGAGCTTCTCCCCGGGGCTGAAATCCCCTTTGGCAGGATTTTTCCCCTGACGGAACTTGAACTCGAGACCCTCAAGACATATGTTGACGATAATCTCATGAAAGGGTTCATTCGTCCTTCTACGTCACCGGCAGGGGCAGGGATTTTCTTTGTTGAGAAAAAGGACCATTCCCTCCGGCCTTGTGTGGATTACAGAGAGCTCAACAAAGTGACGATAAAGAACCGATACCCCCTTCCTTTAGTTCCTGAATTGTTTCAAAGACTGGGATCCGCAGTCATTTTCACAAAACTGGACCTCCGTGGGGCCAATAACCTGGTGCGGATCCGAAGCGGGGATGAGTGGAAAACTGCCTTTCGCATTCGCTTCGGGCACTTCGAATACTTAGTCATGCCCTTTGGACTCTGCAATGCCCCTTATACGTTCCAGCATTTTGTGAACGACATTTTTAGAGACTACCTTGACCTTTTTGTTATCATTTACCTGGACGACATCCTCATCTTTTCCCCCTCCTTGGAGAAACACCGGGAACACGTTCGGAATGTGCTCGCACGGCTTCGAATGCACAGGTTATACGCAAAACCAGAAAAATGCGAATTCGAACGCCAAAGCATCCAATTTCTTGGACTTGTCATCTCGGTGGAGGGTATCATGATGGACTCCCAGAAAGTGGCTGCAATTCTTGACTGGCCGGTGCCCGTAGATAGGAAAGGCATACAGCGCTTCATCGGATTCGCAAACTTTTATAGGAAGTTCATCAGGGGGTTCTCGTCCATTATCACCCCATTAACCAACCTAACCAAACAGACTGTCCTGTTCCAGTGGTCTTCAGAAACCCAAACGGCCTTTGAGACCCTTAAGGAGTTATTTACCTCTGCATCCGTTCTTAGGCACCCTGATGCGGCTCTTCCATACATACTGGAGGTGGACGCCTCGGAAACAGCAGTTGGGGCGGTTCTCTCCCAAAGACAGGGGCCCAAGGCTCTCTTACATCCGATTGCCTTTTTCTCCCTTAAGCTGTCTGATTCGGAGAAGAACTATGATGTGGGAGATCGGGAATTACTGGCAATCAAAGCCGCCCTGGAGGAATGGCGGTACCTCCTGAAAGGAGCAGCACATCCGATCCTGGTCTATACGGACCACAAGAATCTGGAGTATCTGAGAGTGGCAAAGAGACTGAAACCCCGGCAGGCCAGGTGGGCACTTTTCTTCACACGTTTCTCTTTCCATATAACGTATAGACCAGGATCGAAGAATACTAAACCTGATGCTCTCTCACGAATGTTCTGTGACCCTGAGACACCTGCCCCTCCGGATACCATCTTGTCACCTGGAAACTTCCTCTTGCTTCAAGAGGACCTGCTATCTCGGATCAAGCAAGCATCCAGGGGGATCTCTCCCTCACCTGGGACAGAGGTACAACTCAAGGATGGACTTTTATGGTACAAGGACAAAATCTTTGTACCAGAGGACCTGCGAGTCGCGGTCCTTAGTTCCTGCCACGATAACAAACTGGCTGGGCACTTCGGGGTACTCAAGACCTCCGAACTTCTACAACGCATGTTCTGGTGGCCGCAACTATCAAAGGACTGTAGGAGCTACGTGGAGTCTTGCAGCACATGTATCAGAAACAAGGGAAGTAAGTCCAGAGCCTGGGGTCTGTTGAAACCATTGCCCGTACCCGAGAGGCCATGGAAGATGATCTCCATGGACTTCATCGTAGAACTTCCCCCCTCGGAGCTTTTCACCACTATCTTCGTGGTTGTGGATAGACTATCAAAGATGGGGCACTTCTTGCCCATGAGGGGTACGCCTTCCGCTCCTGAGACAGCTAAAATTTTTGTCAAGGAAATCATAAGGCTCCATGGCATCCCTGCAAACATCGTGTCGGATCGAGGGGTGCAATTCACCTCCAGGTTCTGGAAGGCCCTGTGTGAAGCTCTCGGGATTAACTTGTCCTTCTCGTCTGCCTATCATCCACAATCAAATGGCCAGACTGAACGGACGAATCAGACACTTCAGCAATACCTACGCTGCTTTTCTTCGTTCTCGCAGGAAGATTGGGTACCTCTGCTGCCGCTGGCCGAATTTGCATACAATAATTCGGTCCACTCCGCCACGAAGCAATCCCCGTTCTATGCTAACTACGGCTTTCACCCCTCATTCTTGTCCAACTGTATCCCGGAGTCTGCTGTACCTGCTGTCCAGGAGACATTGGATTTTTTCAGAACAAACAATGAGTTATTACGAGACACGATGACTAAGACACAAGAATATAATAAAGAAGTGTTCGACAAAAAGAGAAGAGGAGAACTCAATCTGGAACCCGGGGATCAGGTGTGGTTATCTACACTGAACCTTAGACTTGCCTGTCCCTCAAAGAAATTGGGTCCCAAGTTTGTGGGTCCTTTTCCCGTCAGGAGACGGATTAACAGTGTGGCCTATGAACTGGAGCTACCAGAATCATTCCAGATCCACCCGGTTTTCCATGTTGCCCTACTCAAGCCTACTGTTCCTGATCCCTTCTCGGGACGTGACACCGGCCCTCCTGAACCAATCTTGGTTGACGGTGAAGAGGAGTTTGAGGTGGAATCCATCATGGATTGTAGAAAAAGGCGCAACCAAGTCCAATTTCTTGTAAAATGGAAGGGATATGGCCCTGCGGAGAACTCATGGGAACCTGAGTGCAACATCCATGCCAAAAGATTGGTTCAGTCCTTCAAAGACTCTCATCCAGTTAAGATGGCCCAGTTGGGCATCCGGAGGCTGCCCATTGGAGGGGGGCAATGTCATGATGGGCAATCTCACCTGCAAGCTGGCGACGCTGCGGCGCGCGCGGGTACGCGCCTGCGCAATAGTGGCGAATCAGCGTTAGCGCGTTCGCGCCTGCGCAATAGCGGTGAATCGGCGTTAGCGCGTACGCGCATGCACGGTAATGGCGCCCGGGTGCGCGCGGGAGCGCGCAGTGACACTTTCTGGCGCCAATCTGGGACTATTTAAAGGGGCTTGTGCTGGGGCTCCTTGCTGTCTGGTCACAGCGTTCCCAAGACCCACCTGCTATCTGCTATTACCCTACCGTTCTGTTCCTGTGACCCGGCTTGTTCCTGACGCTTCTTGCCTTCGGCCTGCCCGCTGACCCCCGGCTTGTTGACCTTGCTTCCGCCTGCTCCTTCTGCTACCTGCTGCCTGCCCGTTGCCAACCCGGGCTGTATAACGACTCTGCCCCTGCCTCTTGCACTGCACCTGATCTGCCAGCCAGTGGATTACCCGGCCTGTTTGGACCTGCCTGTGCCCGGAACTACAAGACACCTCCCCGCTGTCTGCTGTCTGTCTCCTCAGTTCCCTGTGTGCCAAGCCTGCCTGCCATTCCAGCTTCCCTGCTTCCGCTGAAACCTGCACAGAGCTTCCTAAGGTCCAGCTCCACCTCTGCACCAGTGTTCCTGACAGGCACTTGTGCGACTCCGCACTCCCGAGCTCCCTGTTCCCACCATCAGGGGTTCTGGAGTAGGAGTTGCAAAAGAGGCCGTTCCCTGCATCCCCAGGCTCATCACCAGGTACGTGACAGTGGTCTTGAAGCTCTCTTCTGACTGACTTTGGGAAGTGTTTCTCTTGTAGCTTTGGATTTAATGCAACATTCACATTTAACGGTAATTGGACAAGGGGATACTATCAGATCCCTTGTCAGCTTCCTCCTCTTTAGTTCCTGTATGCATTCTGGGTGTCTGTGACCTAGACATCTGTGCCATATATGTATACAGTCATTATGCTTGTGTGTACATAGTCTCACCTTTTCCTTCACTGTGTCGTGGTGATATAGATGATCATCCAGCTTGGCCCTTGCTATTGTCTGTTTGCCGTTTAGAATGGAACACTTGTCACCTTGGAATTTTACAGTGAGTCCTCTGGCTGTTAGACGCTTCACAGATAAGAGTCCTCCTTTTAGATTAGGAACATAAAGCACATCTTTCACTGGTATGGCTAAATTGTGTGCCACATCATCAGGGCATACAAGGGTTCATGCCCATATCCTTCTACATGTATTTTGCTTCCATCTGCAAGATAAATAGTTTCTTTGTTGCTCAGATCAAGTTCTGTGAAGAAACTTCTATCACTCGTCATGTGACTGGTTGCCCCCGAATCGATGCACCAGCCTTGGCATTTATTGTTGCCTGTCGCTTTAATGTGGCATTCCAGTTACCTTCCCTTGGATCATTGATTGTGGTTTTGACCCTTTGTTTAGCATAAGAGGGACGCTGTCTCATTTGCTCTGCTTTCCATATAGTACAGTCTTTCTTTATGTGTCCCTGTTTGTGGTATCTGAAACACACTCTGGTCTCTTTCCTGTGTAATCTTGCGTCTGTAGCTTTAAGAGCGGTGTTGGTGTCGTTTTCTGTGGAGTCATGCACTAATTCCTTTCTTTTCTGATACTCATCTATGAGCCTGGTTTTTACAAATGCTAGCGTCAGATCTGTCTCAGGTCGTGTCTCCAGGGCATTGATTAGTGCAGTATATGTATCGGGCAAACTGCATAACAACATGGCTGCAATGTGACTGTGTGTTATATTCTCCCCGATCGATCTGAGTTGCGCAATCACTTCCAGCATTGCGTTTATATGCTCCTGCATGTCCTGTTCTCTGCCAAGTCTCATTTTGTAAAGTTTCCGCAGCAGAAAGAGATTGCTGTTTAAACTGGATCTTTCATGCAGTCTTTTCAGTACATCCCACATGCCTTTCGCTGTGTCCTCATTGCGTATATGAATGAGCTGATCATCCTCCACTAGTAGGCTTATGGTGGCCCGTGCCTGTCTGTTTTTCTTGTCCCAGTCCTGATTATTATCCTGTGGCCTCTCTGTAGTGGTAACCTCCCACAAGTCATCTTTGGATAATAGCATTTCCACTTTAAACTTCCATAGCTGATAATTGTCATTGTTCAGCTTGGCCACTGAGAGTTTAAGCTCTGAGTTTCCGGCCATTTTATCCCTCCTTTATATATAAACAGTCTTACTTGTCTATAGGAGATGTCACTGGAAAGCTTCCTTATGTCGATCTCCGCATCAGCCACACTGTCTTCCATTCGAGGCTTTGTTCTGCCTGGGCCGCACCTGGTCATAAGTCTTTATCCGGATACTGGGCCCATAACCTGTTGCAAAGTACGATTGATAGGTGCAGCGGAGTCAGTTCAGATCAGACATTGTGTAGTAACAGGAACTGGCTTCTTTATTGGAACATAACCACACTAGCAAAGATGTCACTTCACATTGTAAGAAGAATCACAGACAGGAAAAAGATACCAACAAGTACATCACAGTTTACAGGAAATACAACACATCATAGAGAAATACATAGCATAGCATATCACTGAGCATTAGCGACATCTTGTGTCCTTTTTCTAAACTGCAGTCAAATACAGTAAGCTAAGCTGAAAGTTTGTTGTATCTCCAACAATCTCCCTCACTGCTGAAGGCCGTTCCACCTTCAACAGGCACATGCTACTGACAGGCTGCTCATTAGACCTTCATTAACCCAGGTAACCACTTGTGTCTTCACACTGTATTATTACCTCACTGATGTCTTCATACCCCAAGTACTTTACCTGAGCCAATGGAAGGTGCCGGTTACCTGCAATACACCCTCTTTGAGTAACTTCAGACCAGGCGAGAATGAAGTTTCCAAAACTGTACTTAGAAAAGTGCAAAAGGCAATATAAAATGTGGCATTCAATGACATAATTCTTCCCTAAATCCCTAACTCTAAAGCCCTGTACACACGATCATATTTCCTATGGTTTTTTAACCAATGGATTTTTCCATCGGAAAACTGATGAAGCTGACTTTCATCAGTCTTGCCTACACACCATCAGTCAAAAAATCAACCATTCCAAACGCAGTGGCGTAAAACACTCTGATGAGCTGTGAAAAATGAAGTTCAATGCTTCTGAGCATGCGTCGACTTGATTCTGAGCATGCATGGGTTTTTTATCTGATGGAGTTCCCCACAGACGATAGTAATTTGCTATCGGTTTTTTAACCATAAATTTAAAACATGTTCTATTTTTAAACACTGATGAAAAAAAGACCGATGGGGCCCATACACGATCGGTTTGTCCGATGAAAAAAGTCCATCGGACTGTTTTCATCGGTAAAACCTATCGTGTGTACAGGGCTTAAGGTCTCGTACACACGGCCGGTTTTCTCGTCAAGAAACGACAAGAAAACTGCTGGGAGAGCTTTCTTGCCAAGAAAACCGTGCGTGTGTACGAGGCTTTCAGGTTTCTCGTTGGGAAATCTGCCCAGAATCTCGAAGAGAAAAATAGAGAACCTGCTCTCTATTTTCTCGTCGGGATTCTTGTCGGCCTGTTTACCAACGAGAAACCTGAGCGGGTGTATACTTACCTGCCTCCACGGAAACCCGCACATGCTCGAAATGACTTTGACGCATGCGCGGTAGCTTCCTAGGCATAGGTAGGGTGTAGCAAGATGGCAGCGACGGCATCGAATGTGACGAGCGCATGCTCGTCATAGTCGATGATGTCACCGCGTTCGTGCCATTCAAAAGAACGGTGGTTCTTTTGAAGTGTACGTGTGTACACTCAGCCGGGACAAGATTCTTGTCAAGAATCTCGTCGAGAAAAACGACGGGTATTTTTTACGACTAGATTCCTGATCGTGTGTACGAGGCTTTACTACAGTCTATGTGCTGCCCCAGCATACCTGCAAAGATAATGTCCATGTAGATAAAGAGTCCATCAGAGGCATTCTCCAGCAGCTGGTGTCTGTGGGGGGAACCCCAACGTCTGATGACTTTACAAAAAAAAAAAATACCTTTTGATTCGTGTTTTTTCTGCCTGTTCTGCATTCATATCAGTTACATTGTACTGAGCTACCTCAGACTACAGAACCCCTCCCGTCTAGGTTATGGTGAAGAGGAGGTGTTCTGTAGCCCTGCTCTGCAGTGACAATACTACTCCTCCATAGATGTAGATGTAATCCCTTCACTGGCTTCCCCTACCCCACCGTGTAAAATTCAAAATGCTAACCATAATATACAAGGCCATTCACAACATTGCCCCCATCTACATCACCAACCTCATCTGCAGATATCGCCCAAATCGTCCCCCCCCGCTCCTCCCAGGAGCTCCTGCTCTCTAGCTCCCTTGTTACCTCCTCCCATGCTCACCTTCAGGACTTCTCCAGAGCCTCTCCCATCCTCTGGAACTCCCTGCCCCAGTATGTCCAATCAGCCCCTACCCTGTCCACCTTCAGGAGATCCCTGAAAACTCATTTATTCAGGGAAGCCTATCCCACACCCACCTAACAACTGTCCCTGAGCCACCCCCATCGAATCATTCTCTGCAGCTATTACCTTTTGTACCACCACCCCCTTCCCTTTAGAATGTAAGCTCTACGAGCAGGGCCCTCCTGTACCTTTTGTATTGAACTGTACTGTAATTGTGTTGTCCCCCCTATACATTGTAAAGCGCTGAGTAAACTGTTGGCACTATATAAATCGTGTATAATAATAGTAATAATGTAGTGCAGTCAGTGAAGGTTGTCACCTTAGAAAGCAAATGTGTTATTGGCAGGATCACTACGTGAAAATAAAGGGGAAAAATCCTGAAAAAAGTGAATGCAGCCACCACATCTAATGCCGCGTACACACAGTCGATTTTCTCGATGGTGAAAACACCGTCGAGAAAATCGACGGGAAAAACGACGACATTTTTTCTCTTGGTCGAAAAAAAAAACGACCGTGTGTAGGCTCCCCGGCAGTGTTTACCTATGGGAAAACTGCCGCGGAAAAAAAATGCTGTGAATCACGACGAGAAAAATTAGAGCATGTTCTAATTTTTCTCGTCGTGATTAATGCCGTTTTTCTCGTCGGGAAAAATGATCAAAAGCCCACACGCGATAGTTTTTCTCGTCAAAGAGAAAAAATTTAATTTTTCCCGATGAGAAAAATGGTCATGTGTACGCGGCATTAGTCCTGCTAAACTGCAATATATTACATTTTTGTGTTTAGATATATTCTTTGAACACATCTAGCCTGTGTCCTGTGCAGCCGCAACATACAAGTCTCACCAAGGACACAAACTGCAGGGATTTAAGGCCATCAATAAACGGCACTATTTATTTTCAGTGCTGATTGAAACTCTGTGTGCCCACAATTATAAAGTGATTAAGCGCTGTCTTCAAAAAGGGATGATGTAGTCTCCTGCACTAATTGCAAATTATATCCTATGCTTTGTATGTTTTAATTATATAACAACATGTCCGTAATTGGCTTCTTTGTATACTGCACGCACACGGATATGATCAAAATGACTTCCTTTTACGCAGCGCTGATAAATGTCCGCTCATTGGTTTCGGAATTGTTGTATTTCAAGGCAGAATGTTCTCCCTTTTGTTTCTTATTCAGCTTGGACATTTTCTAAGAAATGCTTATTAGTGTCAGATTGATAACTGCCAATGGCGTTATGCTCCAGTGATCTTGCCAGTTACATTGTAATTTGGGCTAATTGTATAAATATCTAATGAGCTATCATCTATATTCATTGCGTTGCTTCTCCGCACAGCTGGAATTGAATTAGATATAAAAAGCTGGCAGACATATTGACTCCATCAGGATGATGTGATTCCTAATTGATAGCATTAACACAACATGAAGAAAATATGAATGACTTGGGGAATGTTACGTGCCAACCTTTTGAATCCAGATCCAGAGCTCCTGGACATACCTAAGGGCTATGTTGCATGAATACATACTTGGAAAAAAATCCCAGCCCATTAAAAAAAAATTATATACAGTATAATGTATATATACACACACTATATTGTCAAAAGTATTGGTACACCTGCCTTTACACACGCACATGAACTTTAATGGCATGCCAGTCTTAGTCCGTAGGGTTCAATATTGAGTTGGCCCACCCTTTGCAGCTATAACAGCTTCAACTCTTCTGGGAAGGCTGTCCACAAGGTTTAGGAGTGTGTCTATGGGAAAGTTTGACCATTCTTCCAGAAGCGCATTTGTGAGGTCAGGCACTGATGTTGGACGAGAAGGACTGGTTGGCAGTCTCCACTTGAATTCATCCCACAGGTGTTCTATCGGGTTGAGGTCAGGACTCTGTGCAGGCCAGTCAAGTTCCTCCACCCCAAACTCGCTCATCCATGTCTTTACGGACCTTGCTTTGTGCACTGGTGGGCAGTCATGTTGGAACAGGAAGGGGCCATCCCCAAACTGTTCCCACAAAGTTGGGAGCATGAAATTGTCCAAAATGTCTTGGTATGCTGACGCCTTAAGAGTTCCCTTCACTGGAACTAAGGGGCCAAGCCCAACCCCTGAAAAACTACCCCACACTATAATCCCCCATCCACCAAATGATTTGGACCAGTGCAAGGTCCATAAATACATGGATGAGCGGGTTTGGGGTGGAGGAACTTGACTATCCTGCACAGAGTCCTGACCTCAACCAGATAGAACACCTTTGTGATAAAATAGGACTGAGGCTGTGAGCCAGGCCTTCTCGTCCACCATCAGCGTTTGACCTCACAAATGCGGTTCTGGAAGAATGGTCAAACATTCCCATATACACACTCTTAAACCCTGTGGACAGCCTTCCCAGAAACGTTGAAGCTGTTATACCTGCAAAGGGTGGGGCAACGCAATATTCAACCCTACGGACTAAGACTTGGATGCCATTAAAGTTCATGTGCCTGTAAAGGCAGGCGTCTTAATACTTTTGACAATATAGTGTACACACATATATATATGTGTATACCACACTCCTAGGCAGGTGCTAGGTTAAGTAAATTTAGTTATTAGCTCTACTGTAAACAGTTGAGCTGCTTGTGATTATTTTAGGCTGTTTTGTGTCTCACTAATTGCAGGATTGACTGCTTCCCCCTGCCTTCTGGAGGGTTGTGGAAAGTAGTGGATTGGGAGAGTAAAATCAGCAGCTGAATATTTATGCAATCCCAGCCAATCCCTAGGGGAGGAGGCCCAAATGATGGCAGGGAGGGAGCAAACATAGTTTGGGGCCTGCAACAGATAGGTTATTCTCCAAGAGGACGAGATCCCAGCCTGAAGGGCTGCTGCCCTTCTGGGTCTTCCAGCTATGCTTTTCTACTGTGCTAGCTGGGGGGCCTATTCTGTATGACTCACCACACATGGACACAAAAGTTCAATGTGAGCTTTTGGTCGGAAATTCCGACCGTGTGTAGGCTCCATCGGATATTTTCTGTCGGAATTTCCGACAACAAAGATTTGACAGCTGGTTCTCAAATTTTCCAACCAGAAAAGTTCTAGTCGGAAATTCCGATCGTCTGTATGCAATTCCTACGCATGAAAAAACACGCATGCTCAGAATCAAGCAGAAGAGCCAAACTGCCTATTGAACTTCATTGATCTCGGCTCGTCGTACGTCTTGTACGTCACCGCGTTCTTGGCGGTCGGAATTTCCGACAACATTTGTGTGACCGTTTGTATGCAAGACAAGTTTAAGCCAACATTCCGTCAGAAAAAAAACCCCCACGGTTTTCTTGTCGGAATTTCCGATCGTGTGTACGCGGCATTCCAGTGTTCTCCTTTCAACAGAGTGGACTATGCATACAATATATTAAATTATGACTTCTGCCTTGAAAATAACTGAACGACAGATCAACCGCATATAAAATAACATTTTTCCATTACTCTTAATCATCACCAATTAATAAAGTCAGAGCTTTTTGAGGGAGCCTCCTCCATTCTGATTGTTATCTCCCTTACATCCTTATTGCTTTCTATCAACCTTGGAGACACGTGTTGGCCAATATATTTCTTTCCACCTAATCTTGCTTCCTGGATTTTCTTTGGTATGTGATCTTCAGTCGTCTGTGTAATATAATCAGCCCATTTTAGAAGAGCAATGAATATTATCGTCTTCTTATTTGAATGGACACTGCCGCTGTCATTACTTTTTGCAAATCATACACTATTAACTCTGTTTCACTCTACAGATCCATATGAAAACACATTGTATCTGCTCTGCCATCACATAAGCAATTGAATTTATTAAATCAAAAAAGTGCCTGTTGCTAACATGTGATTTGCTTTATGCATGCATATTATTAAGACGTGGAACTTCTATTTAATTGAAAATCACTGAGGCGAAAATAAGGAAATTAAAAAGAGACTTTTTTTTGTGCCCTGGAACCCGTGGTCAAAACAAAATCAGCCATACAGTCACGGGATGAAAAATATCCAATTCTTAGAAACTGATCTTCGGGGAAATTTCTCTATACGTTGGCCAAATTTCCAAATAACTGACTTGAATCTTATTTTCTTAACCTCCGAGAAATAAATTGAGATACTCGATATCAAAAAGGACACAAAGCGTCTCTTTTCAATTTTTCAATTTCATGACTTGAGGCACTGCACATGCTCTGTATAATTATTCCAATAATTGAAAGATGATATTTGGAAGTCATCATTTTGTTACTGATTTTTTTTTTTGGAAGCTATTGGTTGCAGTCGTTCACATTTTAACTTTATCCTTATAAACTAAGTCTGTAAATAAACATGTTCTTTAAATATTAAATGAATTTGCTTAAATTGTTTCAAATTGGTAGCTTTTTGTTGCCCGGCTATGCTGTGTCATACCTAAAAAGGGCACGATCTGTATGAAGTTTGTACACTTCTTCCAGCTGCTTTAAGTTCCCTCCAGGATCCAAATATAGATACAGAGACTCACAACATTCTGAAATATAAAATCAAGGGGAACCCCCATCAAGCAAAAGCAAACTCAATTATGCTTGCCCATGCCCTTAAAGTAGAACACCAGCATTTCCTGGGCAAGCTTCAACCAACCCCTGGTCAAGTAAGGTCGTTATAATGCCATAAGTGTACTGTGCAGATGACCTCAAGTTGGATGAAGGAATGTGTCCCCCATATACAGCCAGTTCCCCCCAAATGCAGCCAGTTTGTCCCCCATATACAGCCAGTTCCCCCCAAATGCAGCCAGTTTGTCCCCCATATACAGCCAGTTCCCCCCAAATGCAGCCAGCGTGTCCCCCATATACAGCCAGTTCCCCCCATATTCAGCCAGTTTGTCCCCCATATACAGCCAGTTCCCCCCATATTCAGCCAGTTTGTCCACCATATTCAGCCAGTTCCCCCCATATTCAGCCAGTTTGTCCCCCATATTCAGCCAGTTCCCCCCATATTCAGCCAGTTTGTCCCCCATATTCAGCCAGTTCCCCCATATTCAGCCAGTTCCCCCCATATTCAGCCAGTTTGTCCCCCATATTCAGCCAGTTCCCCCCAAATGCAGCCAGTTTGTGCCCCATATTCAGCCAGTTTGTCCCCCATATTCAGCCAGTTTGTGCCCCATATTCAGCCAGTTTGTCCCCCAAATGTAGCCTGTCCCCCCCCCAGCCCTGCACTTACCTTTCTCGGTCCGCGCCGTCCTCGATGTGTTCTCCCGCCCTCAATGTCGCTTCAGCCAATCAGGTTACCGGTAACCAGATCCGGTGAACCTGATTGGCTGAAACCTCCACACAGTCTTCTTCCAGGAACGCACCCCCGTGCGTACCTGGGAGTTTTTGGAAGCCGAATACAGCGTGAGAGCTGTATTCGGAAAGCCTATCAGAGCCGCTGGCTCTGATAGGCACTTCCATGTTACACCCACCGCCGGCCGCCGCTCGAATTCATATGGCCGGCGCTCACCAGGAGGCCGGCCATATGTATAGTGGGCAGCGCGGCAGCGGTGACAATACACAGATTCATGCAATGCATGAATCTGTGTATTGTCTTTCAGTGGCGGTGCGGGAGCGAGAGGGGGCGGCGCTCCGGCGCCCTCTATGGACGCACCGCCACTGGTTGTAAACCCTGTTTTTTCACCTTAATGCATCCTATGCATTAAGGTGAAAAAACATCTGATAATTACCGGCCCCCCAGCCCCCTGATTTACTTACCTGAGTCCTCAAAAGTCCTGCGTCGAGAACGCGCTCAATCTCGGCCCGGGCTTCTCGGCTCTTCATTGGATAGATTGATAGCAGCGCAGCCATTGGCTCCTGTTGCTGTCAATCAAATCCAATGACGCGGGCGCCGGGGGGCGGGGCCGAGTTCGGCATTCATGTCTATAGACGCAAATGCTGGACTCGGGAGCGCGCCCACAATGTAACCCCCTTGGGAGAGCGCTTCCCAGGGGGGGTTATCTGATGCGGGATGGAGCCGAGACAGCCGCCGAGGGACCCCAGAAGATGGCGTTTGGGGCCACTCTGTGCAAAATGATCTGCACAGTGGAGGTACTGTATATACTCGAGTATAAGCCGAGTTTTTCAGCACATTCTTTTGTGCTGAAAATGCCCCCCTCGGCTTATACTCGAGTCACCTTTTTGTGCCTGATCTTCCAGAATTTTGGGGACCCGGTACTGGCCGGCCGTAGTTCCCCTGGACTTCAAGCTTGGCACACATGTAGCCCCACTTCTCTTCTATAAGTGTGCAAAGTTTTTTGTCTGGAGGACTTACAGCCAGGGAGCACAGATTTTTCAAAGCCGGGCATCCCTTCCATAGACTCCTATGTTAAATGGTAATTTCTCTGGTGACTTTGGGGACCCGGTACAGGCCGGTTGTAGGTTCCCTGGACCCAAAACTTGGCACACATATATCCCAATTTCTCCTCTATAAGTGTGCAAAGTTTATTGTCTGGGGGACCTATAGCCGGGGAGCACCAATTTTTCAAAGCCGGGCACTCCTTCCGTAGACTCCAATGTTAAACGTCCGTCTAGTCATGGGCACAGTGAGGCATGGACACAGTAACGCATGCACATGGGCACAGTGAGGCATGGGCACAGTGAGGCATGGACACAGTGAGGCATGCACATGGACACAGTGAGGCATGCACATGGACACAGTAAGGCAAAATGAGGCATGCAGATGGACACCCTAGGCTTATACTCGAGTCAATACGTTTTCCCAGTTTTTTGTGGTAAAATTAGGTGCCTCGGCTTATATTCGGGTCGGCTTATACTTGAGTATATACGGTAAGTATAACATGTTTGTTTTGTTTGTTTTTTTAATCAATCCTTTAGTACCACTTTAATGCACTGTCTAATTGGGCAACTACATGGCAAATGAGGTTTAATGTTGATAAATGTAAAGTTATGCACTTGGGGGCCAAGAATATGCATGCATCATACATACTAGGGGGAGTACAACTGGGGGAATCAATGGTGGAGAAGGATCTGGGGGTTTTGGTAGATCATAAGCCTAATAATAGCATGCAATGCCAAGCTGCGGTTTCCAAAGTGAGTAAAGTCCTTTCTTGTATTAAGAGAGGTATGGACTCCAGAGAGAGAGATATCATTTTGCCCCTGTTCAAATCATTAGTAAAACCTCATCTGGAATATGCAGTTCAGTTTTGGGCACCAGTACTCAAAAAAGGATATCGGGGAACTGGAGAAAGTGCAGAGAAGGGCAACCAAACTGATAAGAGGCATGGAGGAGCTCAGCTATGAGGAAAGATTAGAGGAACTGAATCTATTCCCTCTTGAGAAGAGGAGATTAAGGGGGGACATGATCAACATGTACAAATATATAAGGGGTCCATATAGTGAACTCGGCGTTGAGTTATTCACTTTAAGGACATCACAGAGGACAAGGGGGCACTCTTTATGTCTAGAGGAAAAAAAAACTTCACCTCCAAATACGGAAAAGTTTCTTCACAGTAAGAGCTGTGAAAATGTGGAATAGACTCCCTGCAGAGGTGGTTCTGGCCAGCTCAGTAGATTGCTTTAAAAAAAGGCCTGGATTCTTTCCTAAATGTACATAATATAACTGGGTACTGACATTTATAGGTAAAGTTGATCCGGGGAAAATCAGATTGTCTCTCGGGGGATCAGCAAGGAATTTTATCCCTTGCTGTAGCAAATTGGATCATGCTTTGCTGTTTTTTTTGCCTTCCTCTGGATCAACTGTGGGTGTAGGTTTGTGTATATGGGATTGTGTTTTTTTTTTTTAAAGGAACTTGATGGACTTGTGTCTTTTTTTTTCAACCTGACTAACTATGTAACTATGTATCATTAACCATACTGGATACTGAAGGTGTCAGACTGCCCATGTTACTCTAGAATAATAATAGTAATAGTATAAAATAAACTCTAGAATATTCCCTATGCCACAGCGAGGAACATATGAAACTTTTCATTAAAAAAAAAATAAAACATTTTAGAAACAAAGAATTTGATATCAAGGAATTGGATATTTTTTATATTGTTTAAAGCCCAATTGAACTTTCAGTTTCAGTCCTCTAAATACATACCAGGTGTGCCAAAACAAAATGTGTTCAATGTCTTTACTTTGTTTTTATTTCTAACACAGCTACAGTATAAAGCTGGCCATATACTGCTCACATTTTGGACAATTCAGCAGGAATAAACAGAAATCCGAGAAGCGGGTGGCCCTGTGGTCACCATCTAGGTTGACAAAAGTTAATTTTTCAATTGACTTTTATAAAAGAAGGTAGGTGCAAAATAGTTGACCAAATAGTGACTGCATCCAATCAGATGTGTGTATTAACTTGTACCACCACTGTTGTACCTGTAATATTGGAATTGCTGAATAAAGGATCTAAAAATAATATTGAAAATTGCTTTTGAAATTTAATTTAATTTAACACACACCCAATAAAAAAAAAAGTAAAAATCAAATTTCTTCATCAATTTAGGCCAGGGGTGCCCAACCTTTTGAAGAGCGAGGGCCACTTAAGCGGCTTGGTAACCGGTCGCTGGCCACAATGAGCGGAGGGGGCGGATGACAGGTCCGTGTGCATATGCAGAATGGACATGGACATGGCCCACTATACTCTATGGGCCCTCTGATCCGATCTGCCCAGATGGAAGGGAACGGATCCCCCCTTTTTTTAGATTGAATTGGAGGTAGGTGGGTATATGGCCACAAGTCCGTTTACATCTGTGGCCCAAAAGAGGTGACCGGGGGGTCCGATTGGGTCAGACTGATCGTGTCATAGGGGCCTAAGGCTGCTTTCACACTGATGCGCTGTGGTTTCCCCACACCGAGGGAGCAGCGCAGTGCACCTTTTTTGTGGGTTAGCTGCACTTTTCCATAGACTTCTATTATATCCTGCAGGTGTGGCACACTTTCTGAAGTGCACCAAACCCGCAGGTGGGTATATGGCCACAAGTCCGTTTACATCTGTGGCCCAAAAGAGGTGACCGGGGGGTCCGATTGGGTCAGACTGATCGTGTCATAGGGGCCTAAGGCTGCTTTCACACTGATGCGCTGTGGTTTACCCACACCGAGGGAGCAGCACAGTGCACCTGTGGCTTTTTTGTGGGTTAGCTGCACTTTTCCATAGACTTCTATTATATCCTGCAGGTGTGGCACACTTTCTGAAGTGCACCAAACCCGCAGGTAATAACAGAAGTCTATGGCAAAGTGCAGCTAACCCACAGGTGTTCTGCAGTGCACCTGCATATCAGTTTGAAAGCAGCCCAGTAACCACTGCAGAACAGAAATGACCATATATACACTTTGATTTTAGTAATAAACGTACCTTTAATAACAGAGTTCCATTCAAGTCTCACCAGCTATTGCTGTCCCAGGTAGAGTGCCTATGACAGGAGTTGATGCTTTGCAGAAAGCATCGGCTTATGTGGCTCTGCCGCTTGATTCACAAGATTGATGCTCTGGGATGGTGGATCGGCAACCCACAATCTGGCCTTGCCAACCTGCCATTCCAGAGCAGGAGGTCGCGGGCCACATCAGAGGGCTCCGCGGGCCCCTTACACAGCTTCAGGCATGGCCCACCTGGAGCAGAGGAGAACCGGGGGGGGTGCTCTGCCGCCACGAATTGAGAAGCGGGGGGGTGTTGCCGCCGCAAATTGTTAAGGTCGGGGGGGGGCTTTGGGTGCTGACGAACAAAGAAAGAACAAAAAAAAAGGGATGGTTGCCATCCGGGGCCCTGGGGACATCCGGGCCTCTGGGGACCTCTGGGCCCCTTACAAAAAAAAAATAAAAAAAATATAATAATTTATAAAAAAAAATATTTTTATAAAAAAAAAAAGGGTGTTGCCATCCGGGGCCCTGGGGACCTCTGGGCCCCTTACAGAAAAATAAATACAAATAAATAACATTTTTTTTTTATAAAAAATACATAAAAAAGGGGGTTACCATCCGGGGGCCCGGGGACCTCTGGGCCCCTTACAAAAAAAATATGTTTTATAAAAAAAAAATTATAAAAAAAAAAAGGGGGGTTGCCATCTGGGGCCCTGGGGACCTCCGGGCCCCTTTCAAAAAAAAAGGGGGTTTTCCATCCGGCCCCTTACAGGTGTACTGCCTTAACCCCCCTGATGGCGGCCCGGGCCCCCGGGCCACTGGTTGGGCACCCCTGATTTAGGCCAATGTGTATTCTGCTACATAATTTTGGTAAAAGGTATTTTTTTATTGTTTTTACTAGTAATGGCGGCAATCACAGATTTTTAGCGAGATTGCTACATTGCGGCGGACAAATCTGACACTTTTTGGGGACCAGTGACACCAATACAGTGATCATTGCTTAAAAAAATGCACTGTCCCTGTATAAATGACACTGGCTGGGAAGGGGTTAACACCAGGGGTGATCTAAGGGTTAAGTGTGCTCCTAGGGAGTGCTTTCTAACTGTGGGGGGGTTTGGATGCACTGAACGAAACGAGAGATCCGAGTTTCTGCTTAGCATAAACACAATCTTTTCCTCCCTGACAGAACAGCGGCCTGCCTTGTTTACATAGGCAGACTGCAGTTTTGCTTTTCCTCCGAATGACTGGCGGGTCCCGGCAGCCATCGCGGCCACTGGGCCTGCTGATTGACTCCCTCTGTGCCCAATCACAGCGGGAGCGGCGCACGCGCGTGCCCCAGATCACATGCACAAAATCACATACAGGTACGTGAATTTGCACAGCCCGGCCGCCCAGCCGCAGTGAACATGTGGTGGGCAGTCTGGAAGTGGTTAAAATCCCCATGAGCCACTGCTCACAATTTGACATGCATGTGGATACGGGTGCGTGTCCCTGAACAAAGTCAATGTGAGTTTGGGGATAGACACCTGCACCTGTTCAGGCAAATCACATGGGTGTACCCTTGAATACACCTGTGGGAATGAGGCCTTAGGCAATCACCAGAAGTTTCTCCATTGGAAAATGCTCCCTTAAAAAAACTAAATAAAAATGTAAAGTGGTTGTAAACCTCAGACATTAAATATGAACAAAGCATATCCCTCTATAGTGTGTGCTTGTCTCTATTAGGAGCCTTAAAGTGATTGTAAAGCTACATTTTAGTTATTTTTAAAATAACAAACATGTCATACTTACCTCCACTGTGCAGTTAGCTTTGCACAAAGTAGCCCCGATCCTCCTCTTCTGGGGTCCCTCGGCAGCGCTATCAGCTCCTCCCGCATCGTATAACCCCCTAGGAGAAGCGCTCTCCCGGGGGGTTCCCTTGCGGGCGCGCTCCCGAATCCAGCATTTGCGTCCATAGATGCAAAATGTCGGACTCAGCCCCGCCCCCCGCGCCAGCATCATTGGATTTGATTGACAGCAGCGGGAGCCAATGGCTGCGCTGCTATCAATCTATCCAATCAAGAGCCGAGAACCCCGGGCAGAGAGGAAGAGCGCATCTCCGCCGTGGAAATTACAGGGCTCAGGTAAGTAAAACCGGGGGGGCCGGGGGGGGCGGTCACTGTCAGAAGTTTTTTCACCTTAATGCATAGGATGCATTAAGGTGAAAAAACACGAGGGTTTACAACCCCTTTAAGTGTCATTTCTTTCTGCTGCTTTTTTCCTCTGCTATCAGCATAAACCACATCTGACAAGTTTTCCTGACACCAAGAGAAAAAATGTGATAGAAAGGGATCTTCAGCACACAGCCTGTGATTGACAGCCTCAGCTCTGTTCCTGTGTGCTGTGTGAATGGGGGGTGTGTCCCTTCCCTCCAATAAGCTCTCAGAGCTCTCCTCACTGATGTAACGTCAGCTCTCCGCCCCCCTTTTTTTCTGACAGCTCAGACAAGCTTTATCAATTCTGGACTTTTAACAGATGTAGAAAACAATATACTGCTGATAAACAGGTATAACTTATGTAGAAGGTTTTGTTTCATCTCTTCAATCACTTCACTGGCTATATGTAAAGGTTTACAAACACTTTAATTTTGCTTTAAGCAGATTTGTAAGATTACAGAAGGATTTCCTTTAACCACTTCCCTACCCGCCCATAGTCAAATGACGTCCACAGATGGGATCTCCCATCCTGGGTGGACGTCATATGACGTCCTGGGTTTGTAGGGGGATATCTGAATGATGCCTGCAGCTAGAGGCATCATTCAGATATCCTTTTGTTGTGCCGGAGATTCTGTGCACCATAAGAACGATCATAGCGGCAGTTCCGCTGCTTGATCGTTCTTATAGGCGGCGGGAGGGGACACCCCCCCTCCCGCCACCATCCGGTGCTTCTCCGGGCTCTCCCGTGCCATCGGGGACCCGGAGAGAATCTTCCGGCGCCGGTGGTGGTTCACGTGACGAGCATAGAGATGACTGGTGACCAGATGGTCACCAGTCATCTCTATGACCGTCGGAGGCCCGGGCGCGATGTGATGACGTCACGCCCGGGTCCTCAGATGTAAACAAAGCCGCCATTTCGGCTAGTAAACATGAGATCAGTGAAAAAAATTTCACGATCTCATGCTTTCCAGCCTGGAGGAGAGATGTGGGGTCTTATTGACTCCGCATCTCTCCATAAAGAGGACCTGTCACACACATTCCTATTACAAGGGATGTTTACATTCCTTGTAATAGGAATAAAAGTGATAAAAAAAAAAAGTAAAATAAGTGTAAAAAAAAAAAAAAAAAGTAAAATAAAAAAAAAAAATTAAAAAAAAAATTAAAACGCCCCTGTCCCCGGTAGCTCGCGATCAGAAGCGAACGCACACGTAAGTCCCGCCCACATATGTAAACGCCGTTCAAACCACATATGTGAGGTATCGCCGCGTGCATTAGAGCGGGTGCAACAATTCTAGCACTAGACCTCCTCTGTAACTCTAACCTGGTAACCTTCAAAATTTGTTAAAGCGTCGCCTATGGAGATTTTTAAGTACCGAAGTTTGGCGCCATTCCATGAGTGTGCGCAATTTTAAAGCGTGACATGTTAGGTATCTATTTACTCGGCGTAACATCATCTTTCATTCTTTCCCCAAAAATTTGACTAACTTTACTGTTTTGTTATTTTTTAATTCATGAAACCATTTTTTTCCCCCAAAAAAGGCATTTGAAAAATTATTGCGCAAATACCGTGCAAGAAAAAAAGTTGCAATGACCGTCATTTTATTCCCTAGGGTGTCTGCTAAAAAAACATGTATAATGTTTGGCGGTTCTGAGTAATATTCTAGCAAAAGAATGATGATTTGTACATGTAGGAGAGAAGTGCCAGAATAGGCCCGATATTGAGGTGGTAAAAAAAGCCTGGTGTTGAAGTGGTTAATGTCATGTTAAATATTCTTCTTTATTTTAAAGCTGAACTCTGGACAGATATAGACACAAATTAATGCAGAAAAGAGGGTTGAGAACACAGGAAGTGTCACCTATGTGCAGTATTACAAACAATTTTTAATGGCAAGGTAACAAAAACACTCACAAGAAGAAGTAAAAACATGGGTTCATCTGTAATCTGATAGTGTAGTGGGATCCTGGTGCTCCAAGTGTTCAACAAGGGATCCAATGGGCTCCAGTGTGGCTCAGAGTCCTCAGCACGCCCTGTTTTGCGCTAACAGTAGTTGTTACCACAAATTAATGCAGTTCTTTAATCAGTAGTACATCATTAAATGTATATATATATTTATTTATTTTACAATTAGTGTAAGTGCTGAAATCTTAAGTTAAGACATTGAACACATTTTGTTTTGACGCATCTAGAGTGTTTTTAGCCTGTGAATGAGGCCTTAGACACTGATCAAAACAAGTGTCTCCATTGGAAGATTTTCCCTCTACTTTTATTCTAGCAGCAACTCAAAATTTTGGTTTCCCATTATTTTCAATCCAGGTGACAGTGACCATCAGGACCAATTGAAAGGGTGAATTAGACATACAAGCGTCAGTAAAAATGCCTCACCACTCCACCTACTGTAAATCCAAAAAAGAAGAGTTTTCGTTTAGAATAGATACATACAATTTATTACATTAAACGTGATATATGTGTAGCGGCCTCACCCTCTCTCTTCTTCTTTAGCGGTTACTTTGGCTTCGGTCTAGGGGTACCTTGAAGGGGAGAGCGAGGTGCGCCACGGCCCATGTCCTCTAGATTACAGCATGTAGAGGTGAAGGCCAGTATCAGATTACCTTCGGGCTGTGTATACGCTCAGAGCCAAGTCTGTTCTCCTGATAACCCCCTTTGCTCCCAGTAATTGGAAAAGGTCCACTGAAAAAGGTCCAACGCGTATTTATTCCATAACGGCAAACAAATAGTCCTTTGCGAGCAGACAGTTTGAGACCCATAGAACAGTTCAGTATTGGTGGGGAGTAGGTCAAGGCACAATCCTCAAAGAAACTAAACCGTTGAGGTTTCACCAACGGTTGCTAAGCACAGTGGCTGTTAAATGGACTTTTGGTACAGAGTCTCTTCCAGCGACTCTAGTGAACAGGAACTGGAGTTACCTTCGCTACGTTGCAGCCCCTGTCAGGGGGAAGACATCCCTCCAAGGGAGTTACCAGAGGCCCCGCCGTCACCGGATTAATGCTGTACCGGACTATTCGGAAGGGTTACACTCCCCGGCCTCCTCGCCTCAGATACGGGTCCCATTTAGAATCGAGTGATCTAACACCGCCGATCGCGCGATTCTCAGAGCTCCCTGAGTAGAGAGCTGCTGACTGTCAGTCACCGCTCTCCGCTCTGCCCCAGCCCTCGCTCACTGGAGCGCTGGGCTGTGGAGGGGGCCAAAGCAGCCTGCTTAGGCTCTCAGCGGCTCGCTGACAGGCTGAGCTGGGTGCCGGTCCAGGCATGTGGGCGGATCCCAACCAAATGGTCACGATCTTGCCCGAGCCCGGACCGGCTCTGTGACATCAGCCCACCGTGGGCTTCAGCCTGCTGTCTGCTGAAAACGGGTCACAGGAGTGTAGAACTATCTGCACTTCTGTGACTCACAGGGGACTTACAGCCAAACGAGCTTTGGCTGTACTTCTTTAAGTATACAATCTGGTTTTCATGGTTTCAATAGAAATAATAATGTATAAATATTGTACCTCCTGTCGTTGGTATACGCAAGGGGTGTGCCGGATGTGCCTGGACACACCCTAATCACCCTGTGCAGTGCAGATTTCCCCAAATCCCACTGCGCTACTGACACAGTCCACTGTTCTTTGGTGTGGTATAGGTGGGGTCAAGAGTTCTCAGGGCAGTTGGTGGTCATCGGACGAAGAAGAAACTTTACACCCTCCCGCCCTGTGGATCGAACGGGGTGCTGCGGCTGTCATAGTGGCTTGGCGGTTTGGATCTTTGGAGGCCTTCTAAAATAACAGTGATATGGCATAGTGGGGAACCATCTATGGTATGGGGTCCTCTGTAAAATTCCAGTAAACAGAGGTTTACCTGAGGCATTGGGATTATGGAGCTATCTGCAAAGAATGGGGAAAGTTGGGATTGTCCCCGAGTCGGTGTGTTGTGGCTGGGGACCTGTATGTGGTCACGCAGATCCAAAACGATTTGGGGTTCTTCAGTGCCTTCAAAGATCGGCAACCTGGTTTAGTATGTATCATTGAGATTATTATGTTTGTGTTAAACAAATGTGTAGCACCCTCTACTTAGGTAGGTGCTAGAGGTTAGGATTTTTGTGAGAGCAGGTCAATTTAAGCAGGCCTAGCTTCCCTGTTTGTTTTGATCTGTGTGGGCTGGGGGTGGCCTAGAGCAGCAGCTGTGACTCACAGACAGCATCACTCCACGGTTACCTCCCTCTTGCTTCTAGAGCAGGGATATGCAATTAGCTGACCTCCAGCTGTTGCAAAACTTCAAGTCCCATCATGCCTCTGCCTCTGGGTGTCATGCTTGTGGCTGTCAGAGTCTTGCTATGCCTCATGGGACTTGTAGTTCTGCAACAGCTGGAGGTCCGCTAATTGCCTATCCCTGTTCTAGAGGATCCTAGAAGAAGAGGGATGAAAATGTTGGGGTGAAAGAAAGTACGCGTTTCTCTGCTGAGAGTGCCCTACGAATCATCCAGCAAGTGATGGAATGTAGTACAGAACTGGACAGAATTAAGCAAAGAATTAATGTGATGGATCAAACCTTTAAGGACATCGTAGATGTTTTGGGGCGAATTGAATAGGGCACAAAACACCCAATTTTTGTTTTCAGATTGTTCTTCCCCCTTTTTTTTGCTTTTTGACAATCAATCAAGCCAAAATTTGAAGATGCACACAGTGTGTCAACATGTGCCATCTGCCATCAGGGGATATCCATGTATGGGTTTTGGGGGTGCAACCCCTTCCTCGTATCTCAAGTAGGTGAAATGAAGAAGGGGTTGCACCCCCAAAACATGTCCATTGATCACCCCTGAAGGCAGATAGCACATGTTGACAATAGGGATCAGGAGTCAAAAATCCCAATTTAAAAAGACTATAAATTGTGTGCATCTTCAAATTTTGGCTTGGTCAGGGGTGCCAATACCCCATTTTATGACGGGCAGATAGAGACATTTTTTGTGAAATTGAATGTCTCATATTGCCGAGAGGTATACAATGTTGTAGTTTGTTGGATGCTACTGATGGTTTTGTATTTTCTTACAAAAAAAAAAAAAGGCCTGTTTCTGGGCATCAAAAAAAAAAAAAAACGTAGTGTTATATTTACCATGCGTGTGAATGTGCACAGAGTAAAATGTTTGAACAACAACAAAGTGTAGATTCTTTATCAAATACGCTCTAACCTTATTTGTGTATATTTTTGGTGTTACTAGTGAAATGGTTGGTATTTATCAAAGGAAAATACACTTGGCACTACAAATGCAAGACAAACTAGGAGACAGCAAAAAAAAACAACAAAAAACTGATTAAACCAGATATTTATTTTGTTCTTTCTCAAAAAATATTCAGACATGGCCTGGCATAGGAATTGCCCCCCTACCTGTGAAATATTCAAGATATTTCTGGCGAACCTCACGGGCATTTTGGGGGGGGGGGCAAGCCAGGACGGACAGATTCTAGGCCCGGCAGGGTATTGCCAGTTGGAAGTCCTGCCTCAGGCACAATTGAGGCCATATAATTTGTGTATTTCCTTATAAGAAAATTATGTAGCACACAGCAACAGAAAACAACGTAGTTAATTTTGTACTCCGCCAAGTGAATTGGTGTCATGAAAAGGCGGAACCGGCTGGCCATTATCCCAAAGGCATTCTCCACGACTCTTCGGGCCCTGGCCAGCCGGTAGTTGAACACCCTCTTCTCCGGGGTCAGGGTCCTTAGGGAAAATGGCCTCATGAGATGCGGTCCCAGTCCGAAGGCTTCATCAGCCAAAAACACAAAGGGGAGTCCTTCAACATTCCCTGCATCCGGTGGCAATGCAAGGTCATCACTCTGGAGACGGAGGGCAAGCTCCGTCTGGCTGAAGGATCCCCCATCGGACATCCGGCCATTCTTCCCCACATCCACATAGAGGAATTCATACCGTGCTGACACCACCGCCATCAGCACAATGCTATGAAAACCCTTGTAATTGTAGAAGTAGGACCCAGAACGGGGTGGCGGCATGATGCGGACGTGCTTCCCGTCAATGGCTCCACCGCAGTTGGGGAAGTCCCACTGCGTGGAAAACTCCGATGCCACAGTCTGCCATTCCTGTGGCGTGGAAGGAAGCTGTGGAGTCAAACAAGATAAAAATATATTAGTACTTTTGCACATAACATTGCAAGCAGATTATACTAAAATACATTCTAGCCCAACATCATTCTAAGTTTCCGTTTAATGTAGGGCTGTGGAAATTAACTATTAATTCCTCGATTAATCTATTAATTGTTTTGATCAATCAAAATTCTTTTGATCGTTACTCACCTCTCAGTCGGCTTACGGATCTTCAGGGAGATCCGGTGATGTCACGGACACCGGCGGGGCTTGTCATGTCCATCTGAAAGGCTCCTTTTCTGTGCCTTCATATCTGCATGCCAGTGGGACCTTACTATCTGGCACACGCAAGGGTTGTTACACTTCCCTCCATCACTTCCCTCTATCAACCTGGGATTCTACAGCCATCCACTGGGAGTTGTGATAGTTCCCTTCACGGGACATCTACATGCCGACGGACTGATGTTAGCCCCTTCTCATCTGGATTCAGCAGTGGTATCGTTGTACACATTTTTATACCAGTATCATACTTAGCTACATGTTTTTATGACTGCTTTTGCTACCGTTTGGTATTACTCGCACCATTTTCACAGTTTATGTAGCTACATCGATTTTATCTCCAGTGCAATATTTATTTTGTTACCTACTTGAAGACTATAAAAGTTTTAATGCTATTCCCATCGAGCGCTGCCTTTGTGTGTTTTTTTAATCCTGCTATCGATTTTTCCAGTGGTTGGTAGCTGCACTGGGAATCGGCCTGCAAGGAGATCAGCTAAAAGTAGTTGGATCTATGTGCGTTATAATTAATCAAATCTAGTCGATTAATCGATTAAAAAAACAAACGATTAATCAAACATGAAAATTTTAATCAGTAACAGCCCTAGTTTAATGTGTTTTAAAAAACTCAAATCGAAGGCTCAAGTATCATATTCATCACCCCCTCTGATGGTCCATTGTAAAAATATTTGGGGGGGGGCTAGATGAGTTTGGGAATGCTCAAAAATAAGGAGAACTAACATTTTGAGAAATTTTAGGGGGTGATTAGGGGGGGGGGAGGGTAAAGCACTACAATGGAGCTGCAGAAATACATTGGGAAGTGACTCGGCTAGGTGTGTTTGGGCCCAGGACAGCATTGTAGTGGCGGTGCGTCCATAGTGGGCGCAGGAGCACTGCCCCCTCTCTCCTGCGCCCGTCACTCAGAACAATACATAGGTTCATGCCTTGCATGAACCTATGTATTGTCGATGCCGCCCACTATTCAGGTGGATGGCCCCCTGTTGAGCGGCGGCCATCTGAATAACAGCGGCTGGTTTTTTTTTGGAAGTGCCTATCAGAGCCAGCGGCTATGATAGGCTTGCCGATTACAGCCTGAGGGCTGTAATTGGCTTCCAAAAAGTTAACTAGGGGACGCAGGGGGGGTACGTTCCTTGGTTAAGCACTGACAGGCTCCTCTGCCAATCATGTTCACCGAGTCTGTTTACCGGTAACCTGATTGGCTGATGCAACATCGAGGGCGGGAAAAGACATTGAGGAGAGAAGAAGGACGGCGCTGACCAGAGGAAGGTAAGTGCAGGGCTGGGGACAAACTGGCTGCATTTGAGGGGACAAACTGGCTGCATTTGAGGGGACAAACTGGCTGCATTTGAGGGGACAAACTGGCTGCATTTGAGGGGACAACTGGTAGCGTTTAATAGGCACAGTCACGGAAATGGATGTTTTTTCCTTTTAAATTTTTTGGGTGGCCCCCCAAACATTTTGAGCACCAGCCACCACTGCTGGAGAGGTTAGTGAAGGGAAATATGCATGGAGGAGAAAAAAGGGGCATTTAAAAGCTTACAGCATGCATGAGGACAAAGGGGACATTCTCAGCATATTACAATCATGGTAATTAGGGAAGGATGAAAGAAATATAATACATTAGCATACATGAAATACATAGAATGTGATGTTAAAGGAGAAAACTTACCCTAATATAGTCCTCCTGCAGGACTTGTATAATAGCAGAACAGGTGTCTGGGATTATGAGGCCCAGAGCCTGGGGGGAGATGCCTGTCGTGAACTTCAAGTCCTGAAGACTTCTCCCTGTCGCCAGATAACGTAACGTGGCAATGAGCCTCTGCTCAGCACTGATGGCTTCCCGCATAACAGTGTCCTGCCTGGTAATATAGGGGGACACCAAAGCCAACAGATGCTGAAAAACGGGGTCAGACATCCGCAGAAAATTCCTGTAGTCCTCAGGATTATTCTCCACGATCTGCCGCAGCAGAGGCATATGGCAGAATTGGTCTTGCTGGAGCAACCAATTCTTGGTCTATGAACTCCTCCTCACCCCGTTCATGGACTCGTCTTGGTCCAAAACAAGCAGACCAACACCAAGCGCCCGCACAGTACGAACTCGATGACGAGAACGTACCTGCGACATGGCTAGGAAACAGTCGTCTTATCAGAACGTACTACACAGAACGCACTTAAGAACAGCAAGGCCTATGAAGAACGAACTGAAATTCAGAAACGAACGGGCAAGAACGCAATGTAAAACAGATGCGACCTGCCTACATGCCCTGAAAGACAAGATACGAACCCACAAGCGCAAACTGAACCGCAGAAAACGAACTGAAAGCACAAAGACTGAAAAGCGCGAATCAACTCTTTTCCAAACTTTTAATTCACACGCGGTAACACGAGATCAGCAAAAGCAGCCCAAGGGGTGGCGCCATTGAAATCGAGCTTCCCCTTTATACTGCCGTCGTACGTGCTGGACGTGACCGCGCAGAACAACGACGAGATTTGGAATTGACTAGACATGTGCAATTCGTTTAGTTACGAATTCGTTATCCATCAAAATTCGTTATATTCGTTGATTCGTAAACATACGAATGAACGAACGGTTCGATAACATTACAAACGAACAACGAATAATCTAAACGAACGAATATGGAAAACAAATAAAATACGAATTTAGTACATTTGAAACAAACAAAAAACGAAAAAGTGAAAAACGAAAACATAAAAACAACGAAAACACAGGAAAAAAGATAAAAAATAACGAAAATAAAAATGAACGAAAACGAGATATTACGAATATTCGAAAAACAAAACAACGAATAACGAACAAAGATCCATATTAACGAATATCAAAATGAACGGAAAAAAAATTACGAATCTTCAGAAAACGGAAATGAAAACAACGACAATTCGTAAAAACTTAAATTCTATTTTGTTAGTTCTGAATTAGTTCTGGACTTTGGCCAATGGCCAATAAGCTTGTCCCTTCCCCTGAAGAGGTCGTCTCTTCCCCCAATGAGCTTGTTTCTTATAGACATGTGCTATAATGTGTGTGTATGTGTGTTTTTCTGTGTTAGACTGCAGTGCATTCCATCCAGAGTCCAGATAGGGTGTGGTTGGGTAGGTTGCACTGTTCTGTTGGATTTTGTGAGTAAATTTTTTACTTGGGAGAGAGAAATTCTTTGTTTCTTAAGGATATTAGATTGAGATTCTAGAGTCTACATTCTAATTTCTAATTTTATTTATGTAATATCTCTGACATATTGTATTTTTCTTCTTTGTCAGACTGCATTCTAGACAGGGTGTGGGTGGTGTTTGATTTGTGAGTCATTCAAAGAGATTGATATAGAAATTATAAATTTCTTACTATTTCTATTACTCCTAGGATTTTCTAAAGTTCGTTTTTTTCCCTTTTCTGGGACTGTGTTTTATTATATTGCTGTCTGTCTGCCCCTACCTATTTTTTTTGTTGTGTTAGCCAGTGCCACTACTAGGCCAGCCCAGGCAGCATATACTACGTATTCATGGTAGGAGAAGTAGATTAGTATATATTTTTTTTTGCATGGACTGGTAAAATAAGAATACTCCAGTCCTCAATCCCTGCACTCTCAGTCACACCAACACCAACTCTCATACCAACACACTCACTAACACCAACATTCTCACTTACAAGACTCACACGTCCATTCTCACTCCCAGACATTCCATAGTTGCCAACATTGCAAAAAAAAATCCGTGACACTTTTTCGCATGTAGGCGGAGCCTTGGTATAATTAGGGGGTGGGGCATTCATTTGAAGGTGTGTTATACTTTAGGAGAAAAAAGTGGCGCACGAAGCGTGGGCGTGGTTTACGCGGGTAGTGGGAGTGGCTTAAATGAGCGTGGCTCAAAGGGGGTGTGGTTAAAGTCTGAGATGAATGAGGGATGAAGGGAGAAAGAAAGAGGGAGGGAAGGAAAGAGAAGGAAGGATGGAAGGACAGCAGGCCCAGATCCTACACCATAATAGAAATATGTGTATTCCAGAGTTTAACAATCAACAGATAAAGATAATCCAAACATCTGGTGTTAGCTCTTTAATCATCCCGGCACCATGGTTGTTAGGGTGTCAGGATGACTGAAGTGCATTATTTCTCTTATTACATTTTAATATAAAATGAAATCATTCAACTCACCAAAATGCCAAATCAGTGGAAGCCCCGAGTGTGTCACCTGCCACGTCGCCTGCCACCAGATGCCATCAGGTGTCCCCAGGGGAGTCCCTCCTTACATCAGGCGTCCCCAGAGGAGTCCCTCCTTACATCAGGCGTACCCAGCGGAGTCCTTCCTTACATCAGGTGTACCCAGAGGAGTCCCCCTTACATCAGGCGTCCCCAGCGGAGTCCCCCCTTACATCAGGCGTCCCCAGCGGAGTCCCCCCTTACATCAGGCGTCCCCAGCGGAGTCCCCCCTTACATCAGGCGTCCCCATCGGAGTCCCCCCTTACATCAGGCGTCCCCAGCGGAGTCCCCCCTTACATCAGGCGTCCCCAGCGGAGTCCCCCCTTACCTCAGCCGTCCCCAGCGGAGTCCTCCCTTACCACAGGCGTTCCCAGCGGAGTCCTCCCTTACCACAGGCGTTCCCAGCAGAGTCCCCAGTTACCACAGGCATCCCCAGCGGAGTCCCCCCTTAACCACAGGCGTCTCCTGTCTCGGCCGCCATTATTGTTTCCCCTTCCCCGAAGGGGAACAAAATAGAGGCGGAGCCGACAGTGTGGCTGCAAAAAAAATAAAAAATTAAGCTGTGGCGCTGCCGACCCCCGCCCCTTTCCATTACAGACAGACCTGCAGCGGGGCGGGGCGGGGCGGGGGGTGGCCGGCCGGCCAGCCAAAACACAGATGTAGTACAATAGAAGATAAAGCTGCTGCGGCGCCGGGGAGGTGCGGGGTGTGGGCGGCGCCGCAGCGGCTTTATTTTCTATTGTACTACATCCGTGTTTTGGTCTTCTTGAACATGGCGGCGGCGGCCTGCGGCGTCCAAATTCGGGGAAAACGGGAAAAATCGGATTGGCCGGGACATTGGCCGGGACAAAATAAATCCGGGAAAAGGGTTTGAATCCCGGGAACGTCCCGGCCAATACGTGACTGTTGGCAACTATGACATTCTAATTGCAATAAAACCACCAAACCACACAAAAACAACTACAAAAACCACAATATCACTCTCTGCACTGCTCTCTGCTCCTCCCTCACCACACCACTTACACCCTCTCAAAATGGCGTACAGGGGCGGAGGCTATAGCCGCTTGTTGAAAACGAAACTAAAATACGAGATTGCGAATGGCCGCGATGTATTTACGGGAGTACGAATGCATTCGAAGCACGTGGACGTATTTTAGTTTCATTTTCAACACGCGGCTATAGCCGCGTGTTGAAAATAAAAATAACTAGTAACGCGAGATTGCGAATGACCGCGCCAAGATGTATTTACGAAAGTATAAAAAAATTACGAATCCATTCGAAGCACGGTAGTAGACACGAATCAAGGAAAACAAAACAATGTTACGAATCAACAGAAACGGCAAAGTAGTGTACAGAAAAACGAAAATTATTATCTAACAAAATTACGAATTACGAATCGTTCAGTATCAACGAAAATCAAACTGTTACGAAAGTACGAAAATAACTTAAACAGAAATACGAATACGGATCCCTTCAAGAATGCATGGAGGATCTGAACAGGAGACATAGAGAGGAGTCGGAGAGGACAGCGGGAGCTAGTACTGCCAGGCAAGTCTTCAGGAGGGAACCACCGGTTTGCAGCCAGGAGGGCTGGTGAGTGACATGGTCAGTCAGGAGGGCTGGAGAGGCATGCCAGAGAGGACTGAGATGAACCAGTCAGAACTGGGTGTGGAGCCAGTGAGGATTGCAATGTCACGGGCAGTGGAGACAGGCAGCTGCAGCCAGGAGAGCTGGCTGGGCCTGAAGAGGGCTTACTGGGAGCAGTAGTCCACCAGAAGGACAACTAGCACTAAAATTGTCCTATTTCTGTTTTTGCTATATTAAAGGGGCCCACGGTCCCTGCCTGCAAATTGCGCTTAGCAAGGCTTGGCTGAGTCAGAGTCAGGCCTAAACATTTTCAAGCTGTGCCTGAGAAGTAACAGTTGAGCTGGAGAGAGAGAGAGAGAGTAACAGTCTGCAAGTGTAGTGCTGGAGGAGACTGTAGTAGCCATGTGTATATAGATGTCCCAACTAATTGATATACAATCAACCAATTGCTTGTTCTACTGGGCATCCCATATATTCCTATCCCTATTCAAGTTCAAATCCTTAAAAAAAAATACAAACACGTGGACTATTCATTGTCTCAAAAAGTGACTGGGAAGTAAATGCCGGCCTGGGCAGGGTGACAAGTGGGCCACATCACTTAGCAGCCCTTACGGGGGGTAACGCTACAGGTGTGTTTTACTGGTTATGTGTTAATACGTGGCTGCTATGACCAATTTTACTCCAAAAAGGGTGTTGTCTATTTATTCTCTAATTGTGGGTAACAATTAAGTGGGGAGGATGTAGTGGTACAGGAATTTGGGTGTTTGCATCTGTCTTACCATAGTCATGTATAATCCAATGCTGAATCTTTAAAAAAAATATTTAGCCATTAAAAGGTATCATACCAACAATCCTTTTACCTTTCTTCACCATTACACGTCTATACCGTGTACATGTTTCCAAATCTTCAATAGTTATTTCCATCTTTAGGAATTGCAATGTAGCCTGACATACTTTCCAGGATACTGTAACACATTGAGAAGATGTATAGCTTTACAAGCTCTCTCTCTCTCGAGGATTGTAATCTTTGTACAGAGCTTTAGACTGCATGTGGCTAATGATGTGCGCCAATTGCCCAGAACTCTATGTGTCTGGAAGGAGCACTTAGCGATCTCTGGATAAGCAGCTTGACTCTCCGCAAATGGTCTTTATGGCTGAAATTTTGTTTCTGAAAATATAAAAAAGAGAGCATTCTGCCATCTGTCATATATCAGCAGATAATACCAGGAATATCCAAGCATCCAAGAAAACTCATGCACCCTGGAGTAGCAGACAGAGAATTATGTATTTCACCAGCTGCCCTTATACAAGCATGGTTTAAATGCTTGCTTTCACTGAGATGATGTAATATTGACGTCATAGGATCCCATGGGAACTGTCATCAAACTACCCACCCTTTTGGCTATAATAGATGTAGCGGACCCCCAAAATTGGGGTCACTTTTCTTTAAATTTAAGGGTAGCCTGAGCAAAAGTTTAGCTCAGGTTCTTCAATTTTGTCTAGTATGGACTCTGCTCTGCTGTAATGTTGCCTGGAGTATAGTTCCCCTTGACCTGCAGGTGGCACTGTTGCCCAGGTCCTGGGAAGAACCACAGGTGGCGTTGCAGTGTGATTGGGAGTCCTCTCTCGGCTGCCATGCGGTGGGCGGGTTCTGCCTGCTGTGCATGCCGGGAGAGGGTACATGAAGGGCAGACGCCATGATCTGGGGTGGTGTGCCGGGGGGATTCCAAGGAGGACACCTGGTGGCAAAGTCACGCTCTTTTGGCCCTGCTGGCCGGGGGGTGCGCGAACTGGTCAAGGAGTCTCAGGCACCTTTAGGCCTGAGGCTACAGAGTTCCAGGTAGGCCCAGTACCTTCAACTGGGTCTACAACCAACCACTGGAGTTCCAAGGAACCCAAGGGAGGGTGGCCCGCTCTGAAACAGAGGAAACCGGGGGAGGACCTGTCCGATGGATCGGTGAAGGAAGTCACGGTCTCGGAGAGGCCTGGTTGCCTATCAGAGGGAAGGATTCGTGAGTTGCAATTTATCTCTTGTAGTGTGCCCCATTGGCACCTATGGTCTCTAAATATCTACAGGCGTTAGAAAGTTCTAAATTCAGGAACTGAAGGATTCTGTGGCAGAGGATCTCCTGAACTTGTCCGTGAAGATTACCTAAACTAAGATTTAAGATTTAAGATTATCTTAAACTAAGTGTCATGTTCGTGCTTCACTCCGGCTGCTAGAACTGTGAGAGGGATCTATCCGGGTGAGCAGTACCCACTCAGGCTTGAGTGGAGAATAGGGTGCCGCGTGCCTGAACCTAATTCCCTACTAGATTCTATTGCTGTCTTCAACCTTTCTCCCAAAGTTATTTCAAGCAAAAGAAAATAAACTCAGTTGTTGGAGTTTAATTACTGTCTGGACATTGGCCTTTTTTTCCGGGGAAGAATAGACTTTTCCCTATACTCTAGGGACAAGAACCAATGGAGGGAGGTAACTCGCTGCAGAACACAAAATTGCAAGAACACCGCTCAACCCCTTATACCAGGAGGATACGGGCATGTGGCATGGTGTGCCTTTGCTCCTGCAAGTGAAGGCAGGCAGGAAAAAAGGGTCTGTGTGCTACATAGACATTAGGTAAATCACAATTACAGTAGCCTACAGGTCACATGCTGTGGCCTAGTGAATAAGGCGTCCTATTACTGGTAGTGTCATACATACCAAATTCCTGGGCTTTGGCTGAACAGACCATATTGTCAGGCTTAGCTCAGAGTTATAGTAAAGTTCAGTGTATTTCAAATGTTGGTTGTTCACGATCTATATGGTGTAGAGCACAGATCCTTGATAGGTCCCACTGTTTGTCCCAAGTTCTTTTCCCGAGTTAGTGCAAGCAGCCACAGGGTGGCTTCCCACGCTCTCTACACAGGAGCCAGGCTGGAAGTGTCTTTTTTCTTTAGATTTATTGATTGAAAACTGGGATTTTGTATGGAGTGAGCCTTGGAATACTCCAAACATAGTGCAAAATGCAGTGGAGGACATTCTCTGAGTGTAACTGTCTCAGTGTCAAAACCCCTCTTGAGGCTTATTGTATCATCACCATCAATTTATGCAGTGCTTTACACATATATTGTACTTTTTCATCAGTCCCTGGCCTCAAGGAGCTTACAATCCAAGGTCCCTATTTCACATTCATACATACACAGGCCAATTTTGACAGATTAACCTACCGGCATGTATCTGGAGTGTGGGAGGAAACCGGAGTACCCGGAGAAAACCCATGCAAGTACAGAGAGAACATGCAGACTCCAGGGAGACAGTGCTGTTGTGTGGGATTCAAATCAACTAACCCTAGTGCTGCTGGGTGGAAGTGCTAACCACTTAGCCACAGTGATAAGTGAAAAAAAGCTCAGGGGACTCCAATGCAAGAGTGAACTTGAGCCAGCTAATCTGAAACAGTCTCCCCAAAAGTAAACAAGGAAAGTCTCTAGGATGTCCTTCAGGCTTGTACTCACTATAACCTGGGTACTGGAATGCTTTCCTGCAGTACCAGACAGCTTCGGTACGGTGTGCCTCCAGGTCAGATCCTCTTTAGACTTCCTGCAGACAGCTTCCAGAAAATTTAGACATGGGCCCCCCAACTCGTCCTGAGCTGGGACCCTGATAGCCTCCTGCAAACCTCAGCTAAGTGATACGGAAAGCCACAACCCTAAGGCTGGGTCTTCTCCACACACAGACAAGGACCCCGTGTTCTATGCCCCAGCCTATTTATGCACATCCCAGTCCCCTACTGGTCACTCTTCCAGGGATTGGCTGAGGCTGTATGAAAATGTGAGTTAAGGGTCTGCCAAAAGCAAAAAAAGTTTGCATCACTAGCTACAGAGGAGCCAAAAACTAGATTTGCCTTAATGCTTCTAGCAACCTAATTAGGAGGATGCGATAATAGCTTTCATGTTTTCCAAGTGCTAGTTGGAGGTCTTTGTGGTGTATATCTACACCATTTGCTTAAACTGTGACAGCCTTAACCTTATAAATAATGCCACTCTAAAATCTGCAGTCTGTAATTTCCATGCCCTTGGATCTCATTCACAACCATCATGAAGTGCACACTATTTTGTGAGACATACTGTATGCCACTTAATTTGGACTATCCAAAATTACCCCTGGTGACGGGAAAGTGAAAAGAAGATGCAACAGACTGATGAGTTCCTCTCTCTGTCACCCTGCTCTCTCTCCCCTTAGCAGCATGCTCCTTGCACTGCAGCACCAAAAATTGGCTTTTTGTGCTGACCCCCCCCCCCCCCCCCAGTCTGAGTTCTTTTGTACAAAGGACTGCAATAAGCTGATACCAGGTTTACCAGGTCAGTTTGAAATCACTATGTCCTTGACACCTGGCTGACTGTAGTGAATGTACTCTCACAAATAAGAATGAAACACCTTGCGGCGGTCTGTGTCCCTGGGACACAGCGTGCCCCTGATCTTGGTAAAGAGCCGATGACGCGGCTCTTTACCCATGTGATCAGCTGTGTCCAATCACACCTGATCACATGTAAACAAGGATATGCCGTTTATCGACTCTCCTTGCCTCACACTGACAGGGTGTAAGGCGAGGAGAGCTGATCAGCGGCATCTCCTTACAAGGGAGACATGTACAGATAATCATTGCCCATCAGTGAGGCCAATTTGTGCCCATCAGTGAGGTAAATTTATGCCCATCGATGATGCAAGTCAGTGCTGCCTTTCAGTGCCCATCAGAGCCTGCTTATCAGTGCCACCCATCAGTGCAGCCTATACATGCCACCTATCATCGCCCATAAGTGCCGCCTATTAGTGCCCATCAGTGTCACCTATCAGTGCCCATCAGTGCTGTCTATCATTGCTCATTAGTGCTGCATATTACTGCCGCCTCATCAGTGCCCATCAGTGCCCATCAGTGCAGCCTCATCAGCGCACATCAGTGAAGGAGACAAATTACTTATTTACAACATTTTCTGACAGAAACTAAGAAAAACATTATTTTTTCAAAGTATTCTGTCTTTTTACTTTTTATTTTAAGCAAAAAATAAAAAACCCAGTGGTGATTAAATGCCACCAAATGAAAGCTGTATTGGTGGGAAAAAAATTATAAAAAATGTATTTGGGTACAGCGTTGCATGACTGCGCAATTGTCATTCAAAGTGTGACAGCACTGAAAGCTGAAAATTTGCCTGGGCAGGGAGGGGGTAAAAGTACCCAGTAGGCAAGTGGTTAAACTACACCTCTGTGCATATTTTAACTGCCAGTCTCATTATTCTATCAGATTTGCCACAAATTGTCTACCCTGAGCAAGCAATTCAGCATACAAAAGAAAGAAAATGTAAATCACGGGGAAAGTAATGCGTGTGTTTTAAAGCAAAAAAAAAAAAAACAGATGTTTCCATCTTTAGGAAATACTTTCCAGGATACTGTAACACATTGAGAAGATATATAGCTTGACAAGCTCTCTTTCGAGGATTGTAATCTTTTTAAAGAAAAGTCTTTTATCACTGGTGCTAGGATTGGTCTTTTATTACTCCCACTGGCCACTGGCCACCAACACAAAAGGGCATTTTATTAATCCTACTGATTACAGTCTAGTCCCCAAAAAGTTTGGGGTGGTAAAGAGGTCCATTGCTTGAAAAGTTTAGGGACTCCTTTTCTTATGCAAAGCTTTTATAGAAAAATGATCCTGTTGATATATGATATGACAGCAATGTATTTAAAGTGGGATTAAATCTCTGCATAAAATGTAAAAAATTGGCCCCAGGAGCTTTTTGCCATTATGTTCTAGTATGCACCTAACAATAGCACATTATGGCAGACTTCCATGCCAAGCGATCCCCTTCAGCACGGCAATGTCAGCTCACTCAACTGTTACTGGTGCTGTCATCTTCTCCCGGTCTTCCTTAAAGCGGAGCTCCGCCGGAAAAAAATTATTAAAAGCCAGCAGCTACAGCAGCTGCTGGCTTTTAATATTTGGACACTTACCTGTCCTGGAGTCCAGCGACGTCCGCAGCAGAGGACGAGCGACCGCTCGTTGCTCTGCTGCTCCCTCCGCCATCCTCACTGAGGGAACCCTGCGGCTTCATGCCCGGTTCCCTACAGCGCATGCGCGAGTCGCGCTGCACCGTTCTGATTGGTGCTCCTGTGTTCTGGGAGCCGAGTGTCTCCCAGAACACTACGGGAAGTCTGCGGGAAGTGACGTCACTCCCGCAGATTCCCGGAGAGAGGACTCCCGGATGTGGGTGAAAATACCTGTCTTAGACAGGTATCTTCACCCCCTTGAAAGGTGTCAATTGTGACACCGGAGGGGGGGAGGAATCCGATCAGCAACAGTCAAAATTTAGGGTGGAGCTCCACTTTAAAGGTTCAAACTGTTTGGCTGTTTGATTGGCCAGACTGCGATGATGTCACTCCCATGCATTCCCATGGTTGTCACATCATCACAGCACAGAATGATGCCGTAAATGTGCACTAAGCTGCTCATGAGTGGCTCAGTGTATATAAATACTGAAGGCATAGAGAAGCAGTTATGACAGAAGAGACCAATAGGGTCTCTTCTCTCATAAAAACCCCACCTATCAGCATTTTCTTTTAAATTAAAGTGATTGTAAACCTCAGACATGAAATATGAACAAAGTATATCCTTCTATAGTGGTGGTCGGCAACTCCCAGGACGCATGGCAAATATAGCACCCAGCTACATTTATGCTGGCACACGAGGGATGCCTGGGACACCTCTCACACATCAGCAAAGCTGGCAGTCGTGGCTGGCCACACAAGAAGGAGCACGGTTGGGATCACCTCATTGGCTGCCTGCCTCTGTTCCCACCCACCTCACTCGGCTTACATACAGTCGACATTAAAGTAGCGGACAGCTGGATCTAGGGGGTGGTGCGCCGCTCCCCCGCGCCTGCATGAATGCTGTGCCTAGGGTGAGAAGCTCTTCCTCCCATCCTTAGACTACAGTCAGACTTGCCACAGAACGTGCAGCTGAGCCTCTCTTGCTCTGCACACCGCACACCGCACACAGCTAATCTGTTTGTTTTTCTGACACTACCTCGTTCGGCACAGCGCGTGGCTTGCGGTTGCAGTTCTGACCTGTGAATTCCTCAGCCTGCAACAGCCAGCTACACACTGTGCAAATCCAGGTGGTGTGCCATATTGAACTTCCAGTGACCAGTATGAGAGAGTGAGAGCGATAACACCAATTTTAACACACCTGCTCCCCATTCACACCTGAGACCTTATAAGACTAACGAGTCACGTGACACCCGAGAAAAAATGGCTAATTGGGCAGAATTTGGACATTTTCACTTAGGGGTGTACTCACTTTTGTTGCCAGTGGTTTAGACATTAATGGCTGTGTATTGAGTTATTTTGAAGGGACAGCAAATTTACACTGTTATACAAGCTGTACACTCACTACTTTACATTGTAGCAAAGTGTCATTTCTTCAGTGTTGTCACATGAAAAGATATAATAAAATATTTACAAAAATGTGAGGGGTGTACTCACTTTTGTGAGATACTGTATATCCCATAGTTTGTAGACGCTATAACTTTTGTGCAAACCAATTAATATAGGCTTATTGGGATTTTTGTTGTACCAAAAACATGTAGCAGAACACATATTGACCTAATTTATGAAGAAATTTTTTATTTTTTATTTTTTTTATTATTGGATATGTTTTATAGCAGAAAGTACAATTTTTTTTATTTATTTTTTTCTAAATTTTCATCCTTTTTTCGTTAATAGTGCATGAAATACAAAACCGAGTGGTGATCAAATACCACTAAAAGAAAGCCTTATTTAAGGGAACAAAACGATATCAATTATATTTGTGTACAGCGTTGAATGACCAGTTAAAGTAACGCAGTGCCAAAAAGCATTGGTCATGAAGGGGGGTAAATATTTTACGGAGGTCAAGTGGATAGAAGAAAGAAAGCCTAAAAAATTAAATTATTGCAGCCATCTCATCTAATGCCGCGTACACACGACCATTTTTAACCACTTAACGACCGCCCACCGCCGATTTACGTCGGCAGAATGGCACCGACAGGCAGAATCACGTAGATCTACGTGATCGCCTTTGTGCAGTTGGGGGGTCCATCCGGACCCCCCTTCACTGCAGTGAGCGGCCGTTAAGTGTTCGGGAGCGATCAGGCATGAGGGGGCGGCCGCTCGATTCCGCCCCCCCCTCGCGATCGCTCCCGGCCAATGAAAATGCTTCCTCCGCCATGTGATGTAAACAGAGGCTGGAGGAAGTGATGTCATCTCCCTCGCCGCGGTCTTTTCGTTCCCGGCGCCGAGGAGAGAAGACAGAGGTTAGTGCTCCAACAGTCCACTGACACGTAGGTACACATAGGCACACAAATTACCCCCCAGTCACCCCCAGATCACCCCCCAGGTCACCCCAAAGCCCCCAATCACAGTGTCACTGATTGCAGTGATCATTTATTTTACTGATCACTGCATTTAGTGTCATCTGTGATTGTAAAAAGTTGCAGGGCAGTTAGGATTAGGCCCCTTTAGGTCCAGGGTAGCCCCCTAACCCCCCCCCTAATAAAGGTTTAACCCCTTGATCACCCCCCAGGTAACCCTTTCACCCCCTAACTTCAGCGTCACTAAGCGATTGTTTTTCCGATCGCTGTATTCGTGTCGCTGGTGTTTTAGATAGGCAGTTATTTTTTTTTAGGTTTGCCGCAGGTTTTTATTAGTGTCAGGTACCCCCATATATTATTTTAACCCCCTGATTGCCCCTAGAGTTAACCCTTTCACCAGTGATCGCCGTATAAGCGTCACTGGTGTCACTGGTTAGCCAGTAAGTTATTTAGTTATTTAGGTTACCCGTCAGGTTTTTATATAGCGTCGGGTACCCCCATATTTAACCTAATAAAGGTTTTAACCCCCTGATTGCCCCTAGTTAACCCTTTCACCAGTGATCACCATATAAAGGTTACGGGTGACGCTGGTTGATTAGTTTGCTTTTTATAGCATCAGGGCACCCGCCGTATATAACCCAATAAAGGTTTAACCCCCCTGATCGCCCGGCGGGTGAGATCAATTAGGTTTTAGCGCCAGAGAGGGTCTGCGTCGCCCCAGGCAGTGTTAGGTTAGTGCCAGTAACGCTAACACCCACGCGCAAAGCATACACCCCCCTTAGTGGTATAGTATCTGATCAGATCTATACTAGCATCCCCAGCGGTTTAGGGTTCCCAAAAACGCAGTGTTAGCGGGATCAGCCCAGATACCTGCTAGCGCCTGCGTTTAGCCCCTCCGCCCAGCCCAGCCCAGCCCACCCAAGTGCAGTATCGATCGATCACTGTCACTTACCAAACACAACACACATAACTGCAGCGTTCGCAGAGACAGGCCTGATCCCTGCGATCGCTAACAGTTTTTTTGTAGCGTTTGATATATTTGCTGACGACAGTCAGGTGCTTTTTTTCCTGTGAATCTTACTAGTGTACCCCTAAATTTAGAGCCCAAAATGGCAAGACGAAGGTACACTAGTAAAGAGGCCTACGAGATTCTGAGCATGACAGATAGTGAAGAGGAGGTCACGTATCTGTCAGATTCAGGCTCAGAATATCTTCCCGTAGAAGACAGTGACGTCAGCGGCCCCACGTCAGATAGCTCTGACGACGAAGTTGAGGTCCCTGCTAAGGTCAGGTGTACCCGATCCCGATCTTCTGAGGTTGTTGAGGAGCAAGAACCGCAGGTCTCTCGTATCATGGAGCAGAGTAGTACTAGCGCCGCTATTCCTTCTGGTGAACTGGCAAGCACCAGCGGCCTAGTACAGCCTGGACGTACATCCAGCACTGCAGTAACACTTGGTGACGTGGCGAGTCCCATAAGTGCAGTTCAAGCTGGCGAGGTGGCAAGCACAAGTAGTGTCCCGCTGCCACCAAGAAGACAAAGGCAGGCCCGTCGTGCCCATACTGCCCTTCCTGCAGAATTTGCCTATCCTGATTGGGTCCCCACCACTTCTGCAGAACCCGTACTTCCCCCATTCACTGCCCAACCCGGTATTCAGGTGGAAACAGCTGATTTTATTCCAATTGATTTTTATTCGCTGTTTTTCACGGAAGATCTCTATAGATCTATTGTGGACCAGAGTAATTTATATGCTGGTCAATTTATCGCCGCTAACCCCCAGTTGCCTAAAATTGCCAGAAATTGGAAACCAATTACGGTTTCCGAATTTAAGACCTTTCTGGGCCTTTCCCTCAACATGGGCACACATAAATTTCCGTCATTGCGTGCTTATTGGTCCACGCACCCAATTGACCACATGCCCGTGTTCTCTGCCTCCATGTCCAGGGCACGATACGAGCAGATTTTGCGGTTCATGCACTTCAACGACAATGAACTTTGTCGTCCACGTGGGGACCCTGAATACGACCGGCTCTATAAAATTCTGGGCCTTTCCCTCAACATGGGCACACATAAATTTCCGTCATTGCGTGCTTATTGGTCCACGCACCCAATTGACCACATGCCCGTGTTCTCTGCCTCCATGTCCAGGGCACGATACGAGCAGATTTTGCGGTTCATGCACTTCAACGACAATGAACTTTGTCGTCCACGTGGGGACCCTGAATACGACCGGCTCTATAAAATTCGGCCCCTCATAAACCACTTCAACGAACGTTTTGCAGCCTTGTTTACTCCCGATCAAGTTGTCTGCGTTGATGAGTCCCTGATTAAATTTTCTGGCCGCTTGTCTTTCAAGCAGTACCTTCCCAGCAAGCGTGCCAGATACGGGGTCAAGCTCTACAAGTTCTGTGACAGGGCAACAGGCTATGTAGTGAACTTTACGGTTTATGAGGGAAAAGATAGTCAGATTGAGTCGGTCAACTGCCCGGATTACATAGGGAGCGCTGGCAAGATAGTGTGGAACTTGGTGTCACCCTTATTCGGAAAGGGGTACCACTTGTATGTGGACAATTATTACACGAGCGTGCCACTGTTTAGTCACTTGTTTGATCATCAGATTGGAGCATGTGGCACCGTGCGACCTAATCGCCGGGGCTTTCCCCAGCGGCTTGTAGATGCCCGTCTTAGGCTGGGGGAGAGAGCCTGCTTGAAGTGTAATAACTTGCTCGCTATGAAGTGGAGGGACAATAAGAATGTTTTCCTTCTTACCTCCCTTCATGCAGACACGACAGTCCAAATTCGTACGGCGACTGGTGTTGTGGAGAAACCCCTCTGTGTCCACGAATATAACCAAAATATGGGAGGGGTGGACCTCAACGACCAGTTGATGGCGCCGTATCTAATTGACCGTAAGGCGAGACGCTGGTACAAAAAAGTGTCTCTATCATTATTCCAATTGGCTTTGCTGAACGCTCATGTGCTATACAGAGCTTCAGGCGGGACGTTATCTCTTCTAAAATTCCAGAATGAGATAGTCACAGAACTCCTGTATCCAGGCGGTTCTGCACCTCACCATCCCCAACCAAATGCAGTAAGCCGGCTGCATGAGAGGCATTATTCGTATGTCCTCCCGAGTACCCCTACCCAAAGCCACCCCCAAAAAAGATGTCGTGTCTGTAGCAAGCGCGGATTTAGGCGTGACACCCGTAGTTTTTGTCCACTCTGTCCTGACAAGCCTGGTCTTTGCCAAGGTGAATGTTTTGAACGCTACCACTCAAAAGTGAAGTTTTAGCGTAGGGTACAGCATTTCACAGACAAGGACACACTTACACAGGGTCTCCCAAGATGCCATTACATTTTGAGAGACCCGAACCATTACAGTTGTAAAGTTACAAAAAAAAGTGTAAAAAAGAAAAAAAAAAACGTAAAAAACAAAACACAAAAAAAATATAAAATAAAAAAACCAAAAATAGTTGTCGTTTTATTGTTCTCTCTCTCTCTATTTTCTCTCTATTGTTCTGCTCTTTTTTACTGTATTCTATTCTGCAATGTTTTATCATGCTTGCTTTTCAGGTATGTAATTTTTTGTTTTCAGGTGCGCCATTCAACTGCAGCGCGGAATTATTTATCTTGACAGCAACAGCGTTTGCTCCCACGATACATAAAGCCGTGACTCCAGTGCTGTAGGAGGTGATTTCACCACCACAGTTAAAAAAAAGAGCATATATGCCGAAGCATGGGGGCAGCAGGGGCGGAGGAGCGATTTTGCTCCTAATGCCGCGTACATACGGTCGAAATTCCGACGGAGGCCTGCCCGTGGAAAATTCCGACCGTGTGTACGCGGCATAACTTTTTTGCGGGAGGATGCCCCCATGCTTCGGCATATATATATTTTAGGCACAGGTTGCGTTAAAACATTTTTTTATTTTTTACTAGGTTTTGTTTTGGTATTTGCTTTGCAGGTATGGCATGGTAAGGTCTTACTGTTGTACTGTAATGTTACTTTGTTTTAATGTTAACCACCATTTGCTTAGCAGGTACGCCATTCAGTTGCAGCGCGGATCTATTTATCTTGACAGCAACAGCGTTTGCTCCCACGATACATAAAGCCGTGACTCCAACGCTGTAGGAGGTGATTTCACCACCACAGTTAAAAAAAAGAGCATATATGCCGAAGCATGGGGGCAGCAGGGGCGGAGGAGCGATTTTGCTCCTAATGCCGCGTATATACGGTCGAAATTCCAACGGAGGCTTGCCCGTGGAAAAGTCCGACTGTGTGTACGCGGCATAACCTTTTATGCCGCGTACATACGGTCGAAATTCCGACGAAGGCTTGACCGTGTGTACGCGGCATAACTTTTTTGCGGGAGGATGCCCCCATGCTTCGGCATATATGCCCATCATTAGAAGTGGGTGGATGAAGGGAGGTATTCTAATGGTGGGCATACCCACCAATCAATCTCTTTTTTTCGTTCAGCCAATAGGCTGTATGAAAAAAAAGATTACAATACATGTCCAACAAGGACCAGCAACGTACTGGTATGTTGCTGGACTTTGAATGTTTATACCAGAATGATGCCTGCGGGTTTAGGTATCATCTTGGTATCATTCTTTTCAGCCAGCAGCCGGCTTTCATGTAAAAGCAATTCTAGCAGATAATTAGCCTCTAGACTGCTTTTACAAGCAGTGGGAGGGAATGTCCCCCCCCGGATATAAAAAGCGCCATTGGGAAATTGGGAAAGCATTTTATCACACCGATCTTGGTGTGGTCAGATGCTTTGAGGGCAGAGGAAAGATCTAGGGTCTAACCCCCCAATTTTTTTCAAAAAAAGAGTACCTGTCACTACTTATTGCTATCAGAGGGGATATTTACATTCCCTGAGATAACGATAAAAATGGTAAAAAAATAAAATATGGAAGGCACAGTTTAAAAATAAAATAAAAAAGCCAAATAAATAATAAAAAAAAAAAAAAAAAAAAAAAAAAAAGCACCGCTGTCCCCCCCTGCTCTTGCGCAAAGGCGAACGCAAGCGTCGGTCTAGCGTCATATGTAAACAGCAATTGCATCATGCATGTGAGGTATCACCACGAAGGTCAGATCGAGGGCAGTCATTTTAGCAGTAGACCTCCTCTGTAAATCTAACGTGGTAACCTGTAAAGGCTTTTAAATGCTTTTAAAAATGAATGTAGTTTGTCGCCGCTGCGCGTTTGTGCGCAATTTTAAAGCATGTCGTGTTTGGTATCCATGTACTCGGCCTATGATCATCTTTTTTATTTCATCAAACATTTGGGCAATATAGTGTTTTTTAGTGCATTAAAAATGAAAAAAGTGTGTTTTTCCCCCAAAAAATGCGTTTGAAAAATCGCTGCGCAAATACTGTGTGGAAAAAAAAATGCAACACCCACTATTTTAATCTGTAGGGCCTTTGCTTTAAAATAATATATAATGTTTGGGGGTTCAACATAATTTTCTTGCAAAATTTTTTTTTTTTTTCATGTAAACAAAAAGTGTCAGAAAGGGCTTTGTCTTCAAGTGGTTAGAAGAGTGGATGATGTGTGACATAAGCTTCCTAATGTTGTGCATAAAATGCCAGGACAGTTCAAAACCCCCCCAAATGACCCCATTTTGTAAAGTAGACACCTCAAGCTATTTGCTGAGAGGCATGTTGAGCCCATTGAATATTTTTTTTTTTTTGTCCCAAGTGATTGAATAATGACCAAAAAAAAAAAAAAATGTACAAAAAGTTGTCACTAAATTATATATTGCTCAAACATGCCATGGGCATATGTGGAATTACACCCCAAAATACATTCTGTTGCTTCTCCTGAGTACGGGGATACCACATGTGTGGGACTTTTTGGGAGCCTAGTCGCGTACGGGACCCCAAAAACCAAGCACCGCCTTCAGGATTTCTAAGGGTGTAAATTTTTGATTTCACTCCTCACTGCCTATCACAGTTTCGGAGGCCATGGAATGCCCAGATGGCACAAAACCCCCCCAAATGACCCCATTTTGGAAAGTAGACACCCCAAGCTATTTGCTGAGAGGTATGTTGAGTATTTTGCAGATCTCGCTTTTTGTCACAAAGTTTTGAAAATGTAAAAAAAGAAAAAAAAAAAGAAAAAAAAATGTCTTTCTTAATTTTCAAAAACAAATGAGAGCTGTAAAATACTCACCATGCCTCTCAGCAAATAGCTTGGGGTGTCTACTTTCCAAAATGGGGTCATTTGTGGGGGTTTTGGGCTATTTTGACATTTTATGGCCTTCAAAACTGTGATAGGTAGTGAGGAGTGAAATCAAAAATTTGTGCCCTTAGAAACCTTGAAGGTGGTGCTTGGTTTTTGGGGTCCCGTACGCGGCTAGGCTCCCAAAAAGTCCCACACATGTGGTATCCCCGTACTCAGGAGAAGCAGCAAAATGTATTTTGGGGTGTAATTTCACATATAACCATGGCATGTGTGAGCAATATATCATTTAGTGACAACTTTTTGTACATTTTTTTTTTCTTTTTGTCATTATTAAATCATTTGGGACAAAAAATAAATATTCAATGGGCTCAACATGCCTCTCAGCAAATAGCTTGGGGTGTCTACTTTCCAAAATGGGGTCATTTGGGGGGGTTTTGTGCCATCTTGGCATTTTATGGCCTTCAAAACTGTGATAGGTAGTGAGGAGCGAAATCAAAAATTTATGCCCTTAGAAACCTTGAAGGCGGTGCTTGGTTTTTGGGGTCCCGTACGCGGCTAGGCTCCCAAAAAGTCCCACACATGTGGTATCCCCGTACTCAGGAGAAGCATCAGAATGTATTTTGGGGTGTAATTTCACATATGCCCATGGCATGTGTGAGCAATATATCATTTAGTGACAACTTTGTGCAAAAAAGAAAAAGTTTGTCATATTCCCGCAACCTGTGGCAAAATATGAAATATTCCATGGACTCAACATGCCTCTCAGCAAATAGCTTGGGGTGTCTACTTTCCAAAATGGGGTAATTTGGGGGGGTTTTGTGCTATTTTGGCATTTTATGGCCTTCGAAACTGTGATAGGTAGTGAGGAGTGAAATCAAAAATTTACGCCCTTAGAAATCCTGAAGGCGGTGCTTGGTTTTCGGGGTCCCGTACGTGGCTAGGCTCCCAAAAAGTCCCACACATGTGGTATCCCCGTACTCAGGAAAAGCAGCAGAATGTATTTTGGGGTGCAATTCCACATATAACCATGGCATGTGTGAGCAATATATCATTTAGTGACAACTTTTTGTACATTTTTTTTTCTTTTTGTCATTATTCAATCATTTGGGACAAAAAAAAAAAATATTCAATGGGGTCAACATGCCTCTCAGCAAATAGCTTGGGGTGTCTACTTTCCAAAATGGGGTCATTTGGGGGGGTTTTGTGCCATCTTGGCATTTTATGGCCTTCAAAACTGTGATAGGTAGTGAGGAGTGAAATCAAAAATTGACACCCTTAGAAAGCCTGAAGGCGGTGCTTGGTTTTTGGGGTCCCGTACGCGGCTAGGCTCCCAAAAAGTCCCACACATGTGGTATCCCCGTACTCAGGAGAAGCAGCAGAATGTATTTTGGGGTGTAATTTCACATATGCCCATGGCATGTGTGAGCAATATATCATTTAGTGACAACTTTGTGCAAAAAAAAAAAAGTTTGTCATATTCCCGCAACTTGTGGCAAAATATAAAATATTCCATGGACTGAACATGCCTCTCAGTAAATAGCTTGGGGTGTCTACTTTCCAAAATGGGGTCATTTGGGGGGGTTTTGTGCTATTTTGGCATTTTATGGCCTTCGAAACTGTGATAGGTAGTGAGGAGTGAAATCAAAAATTTGCGCCCTTAGAAATCCTGAAGGCGGTACTTGGTTTCCGGGGTCCCGTACGTGGCTAGGCTCCTAAAAAGTCCCACACATGTGGTATCCCCGTACTCAGGAGAAGCAGCAGAATGTATTTTGGGGTGCAATTCCACATATAACCATGGCATGTGTGAGCAATATATCATTTAGTGACAACTTTTTGTAATTTTTTTTTTTGTCATTATTCAATCACTTGGGACAAAAAAAAAAAATATTCAATGGGCTCAACATGCCTCTCAGCAATTTCCTTGGGGTGTCTACTTTCCAAAATGGGGTCATTTGGGGGGGTTTTGTACTGCCCTGCCATTTTAGCACCTCAAGAAATGAGATGGGCAGTCATAAATTTAAAGCTGTGTAAATTTCAGAAAATGTACCCTAGTTTGTAAACGCTATAACTTTTGCGCAAACCAATAAATATACGCTTATTGACATTTTTTTTACTAAAGACATGTGGCTGAATACATTTTGGCCTAAATGTATGACTAAAATTGAGTTTATTCGATTTTTCTTATAACAAAAAGTAGAAAATATCATTTTTTTTCAAAATTTTCGGTCTTTTTCTGTTTATATCGCAAAAAATAAAAATCGCAGAGGCAATCAAATACCATTAAAAGAAAGCTCTATTTGTGGGAAGAAAAGGACGCAAATTTCATTTGGGTACAACATTGCATGTCCGCACAATTTACAGTTAAAGCAGCGCAGTGCCGAATCCCAAAAACAGGCCTGGTCCTAATGGCCCGAAATGGTCCGGGGCTTAAGTGGTTAATGTCATTGAAAAAAACGATGTTTTTCTCTACGTGATTCTTCTCAAGCCTGTCTTGCCTACACACTATCATGAAAAACGTATGAAATGTACGACGGCACTATAAAGGGGAAGTTCCATTCGGATGGCGCCACCCTTTGGGCTGCTTTTACTGGTCCTTGTGTTAGTAAAGTTTGGTGAGAGACGATTCGCGCTTTTCAGCTTTGTGCTCTTCAGTCCGTTACAGCGTGACGAATGTGCCATCTCCATTACCAACGCTAGTTTTACCAGAACGAGCGCTCCCGTCTCATCACTTGCTTCTGAGCATGCGCGTTTTTTTCACATCGTTAAAACCTACACACGGTCGTTTTTCATGACGAGAAAAACGACGACGTGAAAAACGACGAGAAAAATTAGAGCATGTTCCACGTCGTGAAAAATGCTCTGGAGCCCACACTCGATCGTTTTTAATGACCAAATTAAAAAATGGCATTTTTCTCGTCATGAAAAACGGTCGTGTGTACGCGGCATAAGAGTTGGTAAGCAGCAATATAATAAATGTTTGCTTTTGTGTTTAATACTGCTTTAAACAAGTCATGGCTTATCTCAAATATCTCCGAATAATTTCTACAGCATAGCGTAATATGTCCTTTACGCCACTAAGCTGCCTTTTTATTGAGCGATGTGGATTAGCACTTAATTCCAACACCGGATTTGTAGTCAGAGCATCATTAAATTGAACCGAGCTTCCAAGTAATAGCATCACATCTAAAGGCGCCATGAGCTCCAATTATCTTTCCATTCAGTGTATAACCAGCACAGGGAAATACGAGGATAATTTGAGCCACTTTTAGCTAACTACTACATTTGCCTAAAATTATGTCACATTAGAACCAAACAACTCTACACCAGCTCGCCGGAGGAACATAATTGCCCTTTTACGGAGGATCATTTTCTGGAATGCTTTGAATGCCAACACAACAAACGCTAATTTATATTAAATGCAAAAATCACAACTGGAATCCTGGTCTATGAAATATAACCTTTGTTTGAACCTGTGTAAATGTAATTTTTTGTCACATTAGGAGAATATTGTGGCCTGGGGTACTTTACACAGTTGGGAACAACATTTTAGAGATCCTTTTGGAGCTTTCTAAGAAAATCTCCCATGGTTCTAGGTACAAAATAATATTCCTTTACAGGGAAAATATGAATACATCACTTTTATTGCCAAAGTTGCTGGCAGGTGACCGCAGATAATTGTTCCTGAAGCGATGTTGTGAAGCGGGGTCTGTGTGTATAGTACAGCTGCGTAGTTAGTAGTCAAGGAAAACGCTGCAATTGTAAGAATGGTCGATCTCCGTATTTTGTTAGCAGTCGGCTGGAAGAATTATTGAGTTTGGTCAGTGCTGAACTTTAATTATAACTCTGAATGGTTTGATTAAGCTGATGGCCCCTGCTGGGAAGGCAGTTTCAGCAAAACATTACCCAATAGGTTTCTTGCATTGGGGGGAGGTTGAAGGGAATAATTGCAAGGTTGTGTTTTTATTGATCATTAATATAATCAAAAGTTCTTAAGTTGAATAGGTGCAGGAACCCCCCCCCCCCTTCTAAGTCACTTTGTGTCTCTGTCCCCTACCCACCTAGCACTGACTCTTTGTTCCACCCCTACCCACCTCCGAGCACTGACCTTTGGTTCCACCCCTTCCCACCTCTGAGCACCGACCCTTGGTTCCACCTCTACCCACTTCCGAGCACCGACCCTTGGTTCCACCCCTTCCCACCTCTGAGCACCGACCCTTGGTTCCACCCCTACCCACTTCCAAGCACTGACCCTTGGTTCCACCCCTTCCCAACTCTGAGCACCGACCCTTGGTTCCACCCCTTCCCACCTCTGAACACTAACCCTTGGTTCCACCCCTTTTCACCTCTGAGCACCGACCCTTGGTTCCATCGCTTCCCACCTCCGACCACCAAACCTTGGTTCCACCCCTACCCACCTCAGAGCACTGACCCTTGGTTCCACCCCTTGCCAACTCCGAGCACTGACTCTTGGTTCCACCCCTATCCACCTCTGAGCACCAACCCTTGGTTCCACCCCTACCCACCTCCGAACACTGACTCTTGGTTCCACCCCTACCCACCTCCAAGCACAAACCCTTGGTTTCACCCCTACCCACCTCTGAGCACCGACCCTTGGTTCCACCCCCTACCCAGCTTCCAGTACAGTCCCTTTTAGAAAATATAGTGGCAAGTATCATTTTGCAGTGCTAAGTAATTAGTATAGAATTTGCTAATGATAACAAGAAAATATATAAAATAGATTCCTCACAGCCAGTAACAATAGACCCCAACAGCAACAATAGACCCCCAGCAGCAACAACAGATCTCCCAGCAGCCAGCATCAATAGACTCTCCAGCAGACAGCAACAGTAGACCCCCTCTCTAAACAGTAGATCCTTTCCAGCAACAATTGACCCTCCAGTAACAATAGATTACCATGCAAAAATAGATCCCCTCCAGCAACAATAGATCACGTAGGAGTCAGCATCAGTAGACCCTCCATAACACCACAGCACCCCTTACAATTGCATACATTCAGTGCTGGAGGTGCCAGAACTGTGTTAGTGCTGAAAAAAAAAGCCCCGGTTCTTAAAAATACCTTGGGCTTTAGGCCATTACTTGGAATGATGAAGAACAAAAATAAGCTTGTGCAAACAAGAACATGGTCAATATTGGTTAAAGGGTCATTCCATTTAGGACCCACAAGGGCCATCCAGCTACAGCACGTCCCTTCTGGTATTATAGTGTACCTGGAAGAGACAAGTTCAGTGCCCATCCCCACTGCAGGCAGTCTGTCAAAGTCTATGGCAGGCTGTGGCTGGACGGAGCTGAACACTCTACTGAGTCGTACCAGCATTTAGGGCCCTGTGCATTCAGAGACGAAGTGGGGCACACACTACAGCTGGGTGGCCCTGTGTGCAAGGAGCCTTAAATTTGCTGTAAACTAGACATGTGCGGTTTGTTTCGTTCTGAATTTATATTCAGACAAATTTTTTGTTATTCAAAGATTCGGATATATCTGAATACCCGAATTACAATATAAACAAATTTTACTGAATGCTCCGAATAACGTAACAAAATTTTAGCCACTTTTAGCTAATTATTACTATTTTGGAAATTTGGACTGAAATTCAAATCAAATTTTACATTGAGCTCCAGTCGAATTCTAACTACACTTATTGCTGAAATCAAAGACTGTGTGTGTTATTAGAGCTCCATTTCTAAATAATGCAGTTTTTGTTAAGCCAAAGGTGATTTAAAGAGTCATTGGGGTTGATTTACTAAAACTGGAGAGTGCAAAATCTGGTGCAGCTGTGCATGGTAGCCAATCAGCATCTAACTTAAGCTTGTTCAATTAGGCTTTGACACAAAAACCTGGAAGCTGATTGGTTCCTATGTAGTGCTGTACCAAATTTTGCAGTTTTAGTAAATCAACCCCATTGTAATCATTTGATGAAGATTTTTCTTTTGTTTGTTCACTTTGCTGCAAATTGAAAGCAATCGTTTAGATCGATTCAAAAATGTATTGATTTGAACGTTTCGAAACGAAAAAAAATTGGTAAAATTTGAAGAAAATTTGAAAATTCTGAATACGAATTCCGAATACGAATTAAATTAATCAATCGAATTGAACAAAACAAAATAACTAGATTAACAAATCAAAACTAAACTAAACTAAACTAATTTTTTCGTCATGCACATGTCTATTGTAAACCCTCACATATACTCAGTAAAGTGACTGGTCTCAGGTGATACACAGAGATGAAATAAATTATTGTTATTATTATACAGGATTTATATAGCGCCAACAGTTTACGCGGCACTTTACAACTTGAGGGTAGACAGTACAAACACTTTAATACAGTAGAAATCAGAGGGCCCTGATCCTTAGAGCTTACAATCTAAGAATGTACCAGTTTTCCCTACATCAGTTCAAAGTGACAAATTTATAAAGCTTGTCAGAGCTGTCATAAAAAAGGGGGCAGAGACCTGAAGCCAGGAGAGCTAATTGGAGGGAAGGGATACACCCCCCTTCACACAACACACATGAACATAGCTGAGGGCACCACAAAATCTTGGTTAGCATACAGGGGAACTTTGTGAAACATCTAATGGACTGAGGGAAGGCAGTGCTACCCCTGGAACCTGCGTGTGTTGCTACAAGTGAAGCAGTGAGTTAAATGAGAAAGGTGGTTGTGGCCAACCATTGTGCTACTAGGCCTTGGACCACCCACAATGAGCCTGACTCCAATGGCCACCAAGATGGCAGTGTGTGGCCTTGTCCTTATGCTACATGCACATCTTCTGTGGCCATTTTGAGGTATTCCCACTCTCTCTGCTTTAACCTCCCTGGCGGTATGATTGTGTCTGGAATATTGTACCAAAAGCGGTACAATTATTTTGCATGGAAATTTGGTGTTATGTATTGTAGGCCTGCAAGTCTTAGTAATTACTTACTTAAACCTGACCAAACCAGAGTCTAGTAGACATCCCGGGTATGATAAAGTTTGAAACACAAAATCATAAATTATAATATAATAAATAACTATAAATAATTATAACAAATAATAATATAATAATAATAAAAATTATTCAATAATGCAATCAAATCAAAAACACTGAAATTTGCTCAGTTGCAGAATTATCGCTGTCATTAGATTTAGTGTTTGATGACGAATTTCCCCACAAATCGCTATCGCTCAATTCTGCGAGTGATTCTAATTTATTATCGCTGTTTTCTAGCTGGTCTAAAACCACTTTTGATGTAAAGGGACACTTTTTGGTTGCTATGGACAATCTCCAGTTTCCAGGCAGAAAGAACAGTCTTTATAATATAAAAGTGCATGCAGGACACTGGACAGACCACTAGGGACAAAGGGGATGTGTAATTATTTGATACAGTACTGTAATCTGTAAGATTACAGTATACTGTATCTATACTGTCTTTTTCACTTTTTGAATTTGGCGCCGAACTCCGCCCCCGTGCCCCGCAACGTCGCAGGGAACGGAGCTCGGCACTCGGCAGTGTGAATCGAGCGAGACACGGCTCGCACACACTGCGGGCAGACATAGTAGGATTCAGGGAACAGGGTAAGTAACTCTCCCTGTATCCTGCGATGCAGCCCGAGTCTGGCTCGGGGTTACCGCTCTTGGTATGAAAGACTCACCCAGAGCCAGACTCGGGAATACCGCTAAGGGGGTTAACAGGAGAAGCTGGAACACACAAAGGGACACCCAAAACTCCCAAATGGACAGGAACACAGTAAGGAATTATGGCAGGGAGATTTTACTGTTGGAGTATCCAAGATATATAAGAAGCAGGAGCTGAGTAAGCTCATACCAACATTAATATTTAAAAAAAGTTTGCAGAAATACCAAATCTAAAATGTTTCTGAAAGTTTGCAAAAAATGTCATGACTTTGCCAAAAACATTTACAGGTCTGCCGAATACAAACCTTTATTTTGCGTTATCAGTCATTTCTGGTGAGAAGTAAGCTGAAAGTAACTATTTTGAGCACTTCAAAAAGATTACAATCAGAATGTTTGCCAATAGCCGTGACATGTCAGAGTGTCCATCAAAACACGCAGAGCACGAAAAACAGACGTTAAAAGCCTTTGACGATGTCCAGCCGTATGTGAAGTGCTAGGATTAAAGAGGATCTCCTGGAAATATTTTCGTTTTGAAGTGCCTACTGCATTAATTATACTTGTAGCGCTTACCCCCTGAGGAGCCGCTGGATATGACCCAGGTCTTCTTTACCTGTTCAGAGGCTGCCACACCCAGACACCAGTTCCAAGCACAAAGACAAACAGAAGCTTAGTTTAGGGGATATCTTTTAGTAAATTTATTGCAGTGCTTAAATAGAAGAGAGGGATGAGAGTGCAGGATACTCCAAAATGCAAAACAGATACAGGAGGACAGATTCTTGAACAAAAATCCTTAAACAGCAGTTTTGATGGAGGTAGAGGGGATAGCCAGCTAATCTGAGACTCTATATATGCAATTCCAGTTCAAACCTCTGGTTGGTATTCACTCCCCGCAAGCACAAGCACACCTGGAATCCTATGGTCCGCCACCCATCCTCCATGCAACACTCTACAGTAAGGGAGGAAAGGACCCTTCTTCAGACCAGACTCCACAGGTGATACCCTCTAGCAAATATCCTTTGGGCAAACTTCCTTTGGGCCTTCAGCCAAGAACATGATGAGGCCCAACAGGAGCTCTTCTCAGTAGACCCAGGGGAATGGGTGAAATGGTTATTCCTGAGCTACAGTGGAAATTGTGTGTGCAAAGATCAGAGGTGCGGCAACTACCGTTTGGGCCAACCACTAACCACAGTAAGATATGGAAGAAATCAAGAGGTGGTGTTGCGCTCCAATTGTAGTGAATGGTGTAAATAATAATATATTATACAAAAATTGGTATAATCAAAAAGATGAAAGATGTGCAATCTTGCAAATGCAGTGACTAGAGTAAATAAATACTAGAACACAGTCATGATGAATCCAGGCAGTAAACGAAATAAAAGGTGCAAGCAATGCAGATAAGGTGACTACAGTGAGTGAATGAAATCACAACATGAAGATGGTCTATGCAACATATCAAAGAATGGTGTTCTGCTCCAAATGCAAAAGACCAACAGTAAAAATCGCAGGTAGGTGTAAACAACAGTAATGCACTCTGCAAACGGACATAAAAAGTGACATTAGTGAAAAATAAAGCAATGATAATGAATCAAACAGTGAACTGCATAAAGTGCAAAAATGCAAATAAAGGTGACAGTAATATGTGAGTAAATCACATCATATAGATGATATATCAAACTTCAGAAATGTCAAAGTTATGAAAAGTGCAAATGGTGCAACTGCAACTTAGTCAAAAAAAATATTGCAATTTAACCAGAGAAAAAAGGTGTAGATCTAGTGCAGGGTGCTAGACAGCATCAGCAAGTGGTAAGGTGACTTCTGGTGAAGCTTCGGTGTATAGTAACAACCGGAGGTGTACAAACAAATTACCTTACAGCTGCAATGTAAGCAGCATAAAATGAAACCAATGGGATCACTCGGGGGCAAAGGGGATGTCTCCTATCCGTCCTTCCACTACCTAGGGGGTTAGGGCTTCCTTCCAGGCTGGATCAGCAGCAAGGTATACCGCTCTGAGTGTGTCACCAAATAGGGTAGAGAAACATAAGGGAAGCTCTCTGGTGTAGTATGTTTAAACACTAAAACGTTTATTTAAACATCAAGCAAATAGAGTACTCACATTTAAAACAGGCAATGTGTGCAATGTATGACAAACGAGCAGCGAGCTCGCTCCGTGGAAAACATCACTTCCGGTTTCCTAGTGACTGACGCGTATCGTCACTGTCACGTGACTTCATCGGAGATCATCCATGGTGGCCTTCACCAGTACCTAGGTGAATGGAGGCATTCTACACACATTAACATATAACCTCAATAACAAAATAGAAATACTAAAGATCCAGAAGTACTTCATTAAGGTGTCATTAACCACTTCCCTACCCAGCCATAGTCAAATGACGTCCACAGATGGGATCTCCCATCCTGGGTGGACGTCATATGACGTCCTGGGCTTTGTGGGGGGATATCTGAATGATGCCTGCAGCTAGAGGCATCATTCAGATATCCTTCTGTTCTGTCGGCGATTCTGTGCACCATAAAAATGATCATAGCGGCGGTTCCACCGCTTGATCGTTCTTATAGGCGGCGGGAGGGGACATCCCCCCCTCCTGCCGCCATCCGGTGCTTCTCCGGGCTCTCCCGCGCCATCGGGGGCCCGGAGAATGAATCGTCCAGCGCACGATAGGAAGCATAGAGATGACTGGTGACCAGATGGTCACCAGTCATCTCTATGACTGGTGACCAGATGATCACCAGTCATCTCTATGACCGTCGAGAGGCCCGGGCGCGATGTGATGACATCAAGCCCGGGTCCTCAGATGTAAACAAAGCCGCCATTGCGACTAGTAAACATGAGATCAGTGAAAAAAAATTCACGATCTCATGCTTTTCAGCCTGGAGTAGAGATGTGGGGTCTTATTGACCCCGCATCTCTCCATAAAGAGGACCTGTCACACACCATTCCTATTACAAGGTATCGCCGCGTGCGTTAGAGCGTGTGCAACAATTCTAGCACTAGACCTCCTCTGTAACTCTAACCTGGTAACCTGTAAAAAAATGTAAAGCGTCGCCTATGGAGATTTTTAAGTACCGAAGTTTGGCGCCATTCCATGAATGTGCGCAATTTTAAAGCGTGACATGTTAGATATCTATTTACTCGGCGTAACCTCATCTTTCATATTTTCCCAAAAAATTGGGCTAACTTTACTGTTTTGTTATTTTTTAATTCATGAAACCATTTTTTTTCCAAAAAAAAGGCGTTTGAAAAATTATTGCGCAAATACCGTGCAAGAAAAAAAGTTGCAATGACCATCATTTTATTCCCTAGGGTGTCTGCTAAAAAAAACATATATAATGTTTGGGGGTTCTGAGTAATTTTCGAGTAAAATAATGATGATTTGTACATGTAGGCTCAGTATTGAGGTGAATGAATGAATGACTTGTATAGCGCTCACATGCGAACTGAATCGCCTCTAGGCGCTTTTTGCAGCCAGTGTCTGCTTGGCTGGTGCGGTCATTTTACCCCGTAAGATCTCGACACGCTTGGGACACACATATATACATATATACTGGGCCAATTTGGACAAGATCCAATTAACCTACCAGCATGTCTTTGGAGTGTGGGAGGAAACCGGAGTACCCGGAGGAAACCCATGCAGACACAGGGAGATCATGCAAACTCCAGGCAGATGGTGTCATGGTCGGGATTTGAACCAGTGACCCTTTTGCTGCTAGGTGAAAGTGCTAACCACTACACCACTGTGCTGCCCTGGTGGTAAAAAAAGCCCGGGGTTGAAGTGGTTAAACACAAATATTCAAAAACGGTCAATACATGCTGTATTACATTGTGTTCATACTCACTCATCCACTAGAGCCTTTGATTTTTGCAGACTGCAAAAATCCTGGTTGATACTGCTATTTAATGTACCACCCTCCTTGTCTGTGTCCTTGCTGCAGCTAGAGATTGTGTAAACCAGCTGTTGACATCTGCTGAGCATGCTCCAACTTCAGTTACTTTGTAAGCTGTTAATCTCCTCCTTTTTCTTATCTGAGCAGCCCATGTGACTATAGAGTAACACATGTGGGCATATACACAGTGGTAACTAGCACTCTCCCTCCATCCCTCCCTCCTCCTTGATGGTGATTGACTGAACTCTGCCTACATCATGTTATTGCAGAAAAATAATAAACATTTGCTTTGAAATATAGATTTGTAAGAAGCTTTAAAACACTTTGTTGCTATTAATTGTTTATTTTATTGCTCTATATATTCTTTGTATGTGGGGCACTGGTCGCTAGGGAGGGAGTTAAGCTCACAAACCATCTCAGTACCAGGGTCTTCCGCCACCCATGTGAGGTCACCACCGCTTCCCACTGGCTGGCTGATTTAGCACTTGATATCACTCCAGCTACCCTTGGGCAATATCACAATTTCCACTCCACTCCGCTACAGCTAGGCCTTTGTTATGTGTTCACTTTGACTCCTCTTCATCCCCATTCTAGGCCCTGTTCTTTTGATACACCATGGAAGCTTTCCTAAGATTTTAGAACTTTTACTGGAAACCTGTGCAGGTTCAGAGCAATATAAAACAGTCTCTCACTGATTCTTCCATACACAACTTTAGTTCATCCTAACTTCAGGCTGCCCTAATTCATACCTCCACATAGAGCAATGTTCTTTAAGCAAAGTCTATGAACCCGTCTTCGGTACTCCGTCTGGGTACCCACCAAGGGGGAGCTCCCCATAAGTTAAAGCAAAGCTACATGTGGCTGCAGTCCTCCTTGCAATTCCCATCCAAGGATCTCACTAGGTTGCCACCCCTTGTATTTATAGCCCGCCAAAATGGGGCAGAGCCATGAACACCTGGGAGCCAGCATCCTAACCCCTAGTCCTGACTTACAGGCAGCCTGCTAGAAAACCCACTAGCCATAATTACTCAGTAAAAAGTGCAAAAATACAACATGAGGTAGAACTTGGAAAAGTAGATGCTCCCCAAGTAGGCACCTGCCTACAGGTGGCACTGATAGAGTAAAGAAAACCCGGTAGGCTGGTTCTACAGTGGTCAATCGAGAGATCAACTTCTGTACAACCATCCTGCCCATAGATAGATCAAACTTTGTCTGGTTTCTGCTGAACCGGACGAATTTCGATCCATGTATGACCAGCGTAAGTAATGTGTAAGTGTAACCCTTTCAGGTATTTATTATCAGCTCTCACATGGATCAAAGTCATCCCCATGACAATGCCTTCTTCTGCTCTTCTCTTGATGTTATCTTTGTTCAGGTATTATCAACTCCTCAACTCCTCAAATGAGATGATGGCTCACAGTCATGTAATTTATGAAGGCATGGGGAAAGGAAAACTTGGGTGTGCTGTGCTAAAATAGAGACCAATTGTATGATCCTGATACTTGATCAGGATAGCAGATTAGGATACAATGACAGGAACATTCCTAATGCCCTATACACACGATCGTTGTCCGATGGACTTTTTTCATCGGAAAAAACGATCGTGTGTGGGCCCCATCTGACTTTTTTTCCATCGGTGTTAAAAAATAGAACATGTTTTAAATTTTTCCGATGGAAAAAAACCGATAGGAAATTCTGATCGTCTGTGTGGAACTCCAATGGAGAAAAAACCCACGCATGCTCAGAATCAAGTCGACACATGCTCAGAAGCATTGAACTTAATTTTTCTCGGCTCGTCTGAGTGTTTTACGTCACCGCGTTTTGGACGTTCGGAATTTTCTCTGATGGTATGTAGGCAAGACTGATGAAAATCAGCTTCATCGGAATTTCGACAGAAAATTCCATCAGAATTTATTCCATCGGAAACCCGATCGTGTGTACAGGACATAAGAATAAATAGTCACCAATGTTTGGATCTGTCCCTGTGCCCAGAACTTAACAAAACCAAACTGTAACACCAGATCCTTACCTGGATGAGTATATGGCTAGAAGAAGGAATGAAGGATGACATGGGAGCCAGCTACACAGAGGACCTATACCTGCCCAGAGGAGGTAAGTGGTTATCACATGCTCTTACAAGCACTTTGTTTTCAGATGGCTGGGGGACTTACTAATAAATCAACTTGTAGGCAGGTGCAGTCTACTTTCTCCACTACAGGTGGCGCTCATCCACAGTGGCCCTGTAGATGGAGAGGAAGTCAAGAGGAACACAGTCCCACTATGGTTTACTGGGACACTGGGAAAGCAATCCAGTTGGATGTTGACACCCCATGTGACTCTGGCAGCCATCTTGGATCAGACAGAGCCTTAAGGCCCTGGCTCCCAGGTTTTGGTGTGCATTTGGGAGTTGGCAGAGGAGGGACAGGTACCCTGCCTGTTAGGGCCAGAACTAGTGGTAGGGAAAGGTTCCTAACGAGCAGGGAAAGTCGCAACTCCTTTGGTCAACATCTGTTTGGCCACAAGATGGCCAGGCTGCATTCTGTTCTCTTTACAGATGCTGTCAGTCTCTTCACATTACTGGAAATCGTGAGGGAAGCTTTCCCACCAGATTTGTCGTGAACTGTTGCTGTACTATTTCAAAACACGTCTTTCTTTGCACCTGACTGTGTGAATTATTGCCGCCACACCACGCTGCACCCCACCTACAAACTCACATTGTGTATCATGACTAGATTGGGTCCTGCATACACTCACAAAAAAACTAATGTTGCAGATAAGCTTAAAACTCTGCTAGTGTTTGATTTTCACATGTGTCCCTGCTGGGAAAATTTCATGTCACTTCCTGTTCTGTTGACTGTACGGGAAAGTAGAAGATCTTCCCAACTGGGACAGAGACAGCAATTGAAACTTGCCAGAGATTCTTCTCTTTCCACATTCTACTTAAAAAAGTATTAGTGTATGTGTCTATTGAAATTGTTTCGATGAGTTCCTGTCCTGGTTGTCACACAAAATTTGGGTAAAATTTCCTCAACGGTCATAACAGCAATAAGAACCTGACAGAGATACCAACCCTTATTCACTTTGTCCAAAACAAAAAACAAAAAAAGAAACAAGTTTGGTTTGGAGAGAATCTTTAATTTCCTGTAAAGACCAAAAACTTTATAAAACATCCTTTATCTTCCAGACTGTGCGTTCAAAAACAAAAAGCAGACACAGGAAAATAACTTTTGACTTTACGTATTTATTACAATTTTTTGGGTCTCTCCTGCAGTTTCACGTGAACCCAACATAGTGTAATTATAAAGATGTTACCATTATGGCTTTATGACACGTTAAAACCCTTTTTGGCAGATGATGGATACCATGCATAGAAAGACTTGGACCCTACAGAGCACTTTTCTTTCTATGCCCATTCATCATGTTAAAGAATCACAGGAGCCCGAGCATTGCTGGAGATGTGTATGGAACGGATCATTAATACAATATAACACGAGCCGAACAATTGAGGGAAAGTAAGACATCGTTAATGTTCCATACAACATTCACCACAAAGCAATTATTGAAATTACGTTCTGAATGGAGATCTAATACCTTTGGCGCTGAACCAGCGTGCATGGAGAGAGCCAGAAAAAAAATGTTCCACAGGAACACTTGAATCAACCTTTGAACATACATTAACCGTGGAGGTGTCTCTTCTGACGTAAGTGAAACGAGAATGGATACAGGAATCTATAGACATAGGAGGTAGTTGGTTCTACCAGAGGCAAGAGGCAGGATTTACATCAGGTTACTTAAAGTGTATTTAAAATGAAAATGAAAAACGAAAAACGTATACGGGCAACCTACCAGTAGTTACATGGTGGCTGCATTCGTTTTTTGTTTTTCAGGCTAAGAATATTTTCCGCAATTACAGAAAATATACACTATATTACCAAAAGTATTGGGACACCTGCCTTTAAGCCCTGTACACACGATCGGTTTTACCGATGAAAACAGTCCGATGGACTGTTTTCATAGGACAAACTGATCGTGTATGGGCCCCATCGGTCTTTTTTCCATCGGTGTGAAAAAAATGAACATGTTTTAAATTTTTCCGATGGATAAAAAACCGATAGCAAATTCCGATCGTCTATAGGCAAGTTCATTGGTTAAAAAACCCACGCATGCTCAGACTGAATTATGAGACGGGAGCGCTCGTTCTGGTAAAACTAGCGTTTGTAATGGAGATAGCACATTCGCCATGCTGTAACGGACTGAAAAGCACAGAGACTGAAAAGCGCGAATCGGCTCTCACCAAACTTTTACTAACACGCAGTAAAGCCCTGTACACACGATCGGTTTTACCGATGAAAACCGTCCGATGGATTGTTTTCATCAGACAAACCGATCGTGTATGGGACCCATCGGTCTTTTTTCCATCGGTTTTAAAATATAGAACATGTTTTAAATTTTTCCGATGGATAAAAAACCGATCGAAAACTCTGATCGTCTATGGGCAAGTCCATCGGATAAAAAACCCACGCATGCTCAGAATCAAGTCGACGCATGCTCAGAAGCATTGAACTTCATTTTTCTCGGCTCATCGGAGTGTTTTACGTCACCGCGTTTGGAACGGTCGGTTTTTTGACTGATGGTGTGTCAGCTTCATCGGATTTCCGATGGACAAAACCATCGGATTAGAATCCATAGGATATCCGATCGTGTGTACGAGGCTTAACACAAAATCAGCAAAAGCAGCCCAAAGGGTTGCGCCATTAGATTTGAACTTCCCCTTTATAGTGCCGTTGTACGTGGTGTACGTCACGTCGTTTTGTTTTTTTGACTGATGGTGTGTGTGCAAGACTGATGGAAAACAGTTTCATCGGATTTCCGATGGAAAAATCCATCGGATTAGAATCCATAGGATATCCGATCATGTGTACAGGGCTTTACACGCACATGAATTTTAATGGCATCCCAGTCTTAGTCCGTAGGGTTCAATATTGGGTTGGCCCGCCCTTTGCAACTATAACAGCTTCAACTCTTCTGGGAAGGCTCTCCACAAGGTTTAGGAGTGTGTCTATGGGAATGTTTGACCATTCTTCCAGAAGCGCATTTGTGAGGTCAGACTGATGTGGAGGAGAAGACCTGGCTCGCAGTCTCCGCTCTAATTCATCCCAAAGGTGTTCTGTCGGGCTGAGGTCAGGACTCTGTGCAGGCCAGTCAAGTTCCTCCACCCCAAACTTGCTCATGAAAGTCTTTATGGACCTTGCTTTGTGCACTGGTCCAAATCATTTGGTGGAGGGGGGATTATGGTGTGGGGTTGTTTTCCAGGGGTTGGGCTTGGCCCCTTAGTTCCAGTAAAGGCGTCAGTGAATGACAGAAGAGAGCCCTGTGGTGGTAACCACAGGGCTCTCTGCAGAATGCAGCCACAAGGCAGGGAGTAAAAACAGTCACATATTAGTAAAAGCAGAACAGAGTACACACTTTACACACAGTTAACCCTTATGCCGCGTACACACGGCCGTTTTTCTCGTCGAAAAAAACATAATTTTTCCCATTCGACGAGAAAAACGATAGTCTGTGGGATTTCTGTCGTTTTTTTCGACGAGAAAAACGGCATTAAAAACGACGAGAAAAATTAGAACATGTTCTAATTTTTCTCGTCGTTTTTTTCGACATGTTTTCCGCGGCAGTGTTTCCCATAGGGAAACACTGCCGCGGAGCCCACAGACGGTCGTTTTTCTCGTCAAGAGAAAAAATGACGTGAAAAACGACCGTGTGTGGGGAACAAGCTGTTCTCCCGTTTTAAATTACATTATTCACGGTGGTTTTTTAACCGCCGTGAATAATGATCGTGTGTACGCGGCATTAGATCCCCCCTAGATGTTAACCCCTTCCCAGCCAGTGTTATTAGCACATTGCCATTGTATATTATTAACACTGATCATTGTATTAGTGTCACTGGTGATGTCATGTATCACCATGCTAAGAAAAGTGAAGATGCTGCTGAAGAGGGCATGATGGTAGATGTAGAAGTGATGGTGGCGCCAGGAAGAGGAAGAATGCCAAACTTTGAAAGGTGTGTTCAGCCGTCGGGGGTTTCAGCTGTAAACATAGCTTGCATGTCAGCCATTGTCAGCAGGAATCGGAGTATAGTCACACTCACAGCTTCACCGGTTCCAGCCTATCTGACAGAGGGACAAGCGGGATTGGTCATCTTCATCAGCTTCCCCTGAGCTTAAGCCAATGATTTATGAGGGGCCCCTCCTCCATTGGCAGCTACGCTGAGGCGCAGGACTAGCGACCGGAATATGAACCCATTATCCACACTGTAAGGCAGGAACTGTCTTGCAATCATTCATTATTGCCAGTGTCATACACTTCCTCTTCCTACAATATAATACTTACCACAGGTAGCTTACCATAGACTTTAACCTAATCCTACTCCTTTGAACTGATCCTATAGTGGATCTCCTACCATGTTTCTTTTGCCCTCCTGCTCAATGCATCATTATAAAGTACCCCTGCACCTCATTATACTTTAATTAAACACAGGTTCTGTTTCTCACATACCACTACACGTTTACCATCATTAAAGGGCCCCAACGATAGCCAGCAAAAATAACCCACAGAGACTGCCCCTTCTACTTAATTTACCCAAGTCTCACCTTATGTGACCTCTCTCTGGCTGTTCTGGCTTGATAAACTCCTCAGGCAGCCTTGGACCTAGCATAGCCATCCCAGTGCTATAGTGGGCAGTATAGTTCTGGGGGTTTAGACATATCCATTCTCTGACTGCCCCTTGCTGCCCCTTGGGTGACAGTGTTACTGTTGAAGCTGACCTGGGTGGCTGGTAAATGTATGGGCCCTATACCATCATCAACAGCTGTATATAAGTAACCCAGTATATATTTTAAGCATATACGCATTTAGTTCAATACTTTATCTCATGGGTTAACCCAGTATACCTAATCAAATCTGTGTTTTCTTATTTTGTATGTTGATTTTACAAGTTTACATGAACCCCATATATAAGGTTTACTGTTACTACTGGTCTGTTGTCTGCTCCATGGGGACAGTGTTGACACCAAATCTTAATGTGCCGTGAACAATCTCTTGGTAAGATTTAGAGATTGTAAGATTTAGAGATTGTAAATTCAATTGGATGTGTCAGAGTGGTCGAGGTGCTAGAAAGGTCAAGGCCAGCAACAGAGGACTCAACTAAACCAGCGGCTCCTTTGGAGGTGGTGCTACACTTATTAAATTGATGAATCTAGTTTACAAATCCAGCAGTCATGACTTTTGAAATTATATTAACATGTTAAAGCTTACATGGCATTTTGGTGACCGAGATTAGATATACCGTACTTTAAAGCAATATCCCACTTTTTACTTAGGCCAGACTTCTTTACTGCAAGAAGCCATCATCCCCAGCTTGATTCCATACACAATGATAATATATTTCAGGTTATACCATTTACAGCAGCTTTTAAAAGTTGTGAGTGTCGGTTCAGTGAGTATTTCCTGTTCTGCGATGAATCAGTAGGCATTTTGTGCTACTTAGAACATGTGTTGTATAATTATGATCATGGATGATCATGTCCAGTCTCTTGCCTTTACAATGTGTTTCCTATCCAAAGGGGTATTTGTTATCTGGCACAGTTAGCGGGGGAATCCTGCCTATCTTTTGATGCTGTGTGACTAAGCCGGTTTAATATAGGTTATAAAGCTACGGCAGTTAAAAATGCACAGCATATTATTTTGCAATGAGAAGCAGGTCCCCCAGTGAATGGAACAATCTGCCTCATGTAGAGAAATTCCCAGCATCCAACAATTACCTGTTTATGGATGCAAAGAGACTGTACCCTGTAATGCTGGACATTTATGGCCTTTTTATGACTTATTTTAAGAAACTTCTTTTTAATATGCTTGGAGTGCTGCAGAACACTGTAAACTTTCTCTTCTGACAAGCATGTAAAAAAACTTACAGATGATATGCACAGAAATCAGCAGAGAGCCAGTCAAGGGGGCATGTGCCCCCACCCCCCATTCATTCTCGGTCAATGGGGTTTCTTTAATGGTGGGACAACACAGACAGAGGGCTCTTTTTCTAGTGCTGAACATAATCACTATTTTCTCCCACCATATATAGGGATTGATTTATTAAGGCAATATTAATCAAAGTCAATTTTTATTATGCAAAGGGAATATTTGCTTATTTGAATGTTGTGAAACAAGATTCAAATTCCCTGTGTAAAGAATACCCAATCATGTGCAAGCAAAATTAATAAAGAAATCCAGATATGAGTATTTTACATATTGCATTGGTCTGGCTTGGACCAATGTAATTATGTATATACCATACTCTTGGTACCCCTCTAGAAGCTGCAAATCACTGTAGTAGACACTGCTACTTCAGTGATCTCCACTTGCTTCCAGATCTCATGCCAAGCAGCTGCCATTGTACTCTTGCTGGGCATCCAGTGTGTCCCAGTGCCTTTAAGGAGGAGTCTGCTCCCTCCAGGCAAACCTGCTCCTAATTTATCCACTGCTATACAGTTTGTCTAAAAAGTTTGGTGAATGGTGACAGAAAACAAACAAAATAAACAGAAGATGCAAACAAATTAGTTTTATTGACCTTCACAACGCACTTTTGGCAACGTTCATAAAGCTTCTGGAAACTGTCAGCAAAGGCCTCTTTAGGAATCAATCACAGAACCGCTGTCACACATTCTTGGAAAATGCCATCATTGTCAAAGATGGTGATCAACATTGTCTTGACCTTGGACCTTTGCAGGGGACTCTTTTTGGATTGCGTGGAAGGCGGTGAACGCCATTCCATCGATTCCTGCTTCGATTCCGGATTGAACTAGTAGCACCAAGTCTCATCCCCTGTGACGATGGTTCGCAGAAAGGACGGATCCTGGTCACACATGGTAATGAAATCTCCAGAGGTTTCCATCTGTTTGGCTTTCTGTTCGTCTGACAGCTTGTGTGGCACAAACCGGGCACAGATCTTCCGTTTAAAATCTTTGCGGACGATGGTGCGCACCGTGTTCTTTCTAATGCCCAATTCCTCTGCCAATTCCTGTGCCATCAATCGTACGGTCAGTCCCCGATCTTGTGCCAGCTTGACCATGTCTGAGGTTCTGCTTGTCAACGTCTGCCAAGAACGTGGCTCATTCTCATTCGTTTACTACCTGTCGTGAAAGCGTTTGAACCTATCGTAAACACATTTTCTGCTCACGGCTTCCGTCCCATACACTTGCACCAACATTTTATGCATCTCCATTGCCGTTTTCCCCAATTTGTAGCAGAACATGATGTTCACTCATTGCTCCATTGCACTGTGACCCTACCTCTCACACTGACTTATGTTTGACTGCCTGCAGCGAGTTTACGTGTACTTCACGCTAGGTGGTGCTTCTCGACGTGTCTCTGTTGCCGTTGAGATATCGGACCATTTACCAAACTTTTTAAGCACATCTTGTATGTGCTCCAACTTGGAGACTCTCAAATATAGGGTTAGGACTGTGGTATACAGAGAAGCTTTTACATATATTTTCAAAATGTGTGCAGCTAAACCTGTTTTTAACGTGAATTTTTAGACCGGGTCAATTAATTATTATTATTTTTTTTATATCAATATTTTTTATTAAAATTTTCAAGTCAAACATAAAGAACTTAGTCAATGCAGTACAGATGATTATTATATATCGTATCACATGCTTTATCATAACCAGGAGATAGTATTTGGTCGCGGTGGGCATACCCTGCTACATAATGACCAGCTCCCTGGTTAGTATTTCAAGTGCAATCAAATTTCATTGATAATGTATTTCCGTAAGCATCAACCTCTGAACAAATTAACAGTACAGAACCATATATAACATTTCCTTAAGTCAGAATGTGTTCAGTGAGAGTGTTCCATGACCTTGAATAATATAGCATAACATAAAACCCTAAACCATGCTCCCAGGGACATATTAGAAGATTATATTATGATATTGTAACATTATCATTATAGTATCGCTCCATTACGGTACCAGACTAGCCATGGATTCCAATCTAGGGCTGTTTTCTCGTAATTCCCTGGCGCTGAGGAGTGCATTACCTCGTATGAGCCATGTGTATGGACAGTATGTATGACCTCTATCACTGTTGGCGCAGTTGATGCCTTCCAGTGTCTTAAGATAACTAGACGTGTAGCTAAGAGTATGTGTGAGGTCACTATTCTATAGGGTAAAGGTATATTGTGTAAGCCTAGCGATAGTAGTGCCATACCTGCAGATGGTACTTGTTTAGTGCCCGTGACAGTATCCAACATCCTTTCAATTTGTGACCACAGTAACCTCAATCGTGGACACGTCCATAGTACATGTAGTAGTGTGCCCAAGCCTCCACATAACCGCCAACAGTGTGGAGAGGCCTCTGGGTAAATTTTGGAGATCCGGTACGGTGTGAGATACCATCGGAGTTTTATTTTTGTTGCATTTCCCATAAATTGGTGCATTTAGTTGAGGCGTAGGTGAGGCGGAATGTTCTTTCCCAGTAATGGGGCGTATAGTCTACTCCTATATCCCTTTCCCATGCTAGCATGGATTCCGATTTATGACATACGAGTTTGTCTCTCAAACTTGCATAAATGAAAGATATCCCCTTAATTGAAGTTGGGGTAGTATTGTAGTATCGTGAAACCTTCACCGGTAAACATGTGAAGATCTGTGGAGTTTGTTTCAATAGATGATTCACCTGCATGTAAGTGTATTGTGCAGTAGAGGGTAGCTTGTGATCGTTTTGGAGCTGTTTGAATGGTTTGAGTTGGGTCCCGTCTACTATATCTTCTAGATAACTGATTCCATTCTCTACCCATGTATGAACTGAAATATTCGGTATAAGAAAGCTAACCGCCTTCAGAGGGAGTTTCATGGGTGCAGTGGCAACGTTATCTTTGGAGTTATTCCTAAGGTGTATCCATGCTCTAACTGAGGCTAAAATAGAGGGTGCAAGCTTAGGGGGAAGTGTCTTGGTAAAGGGAGCGGTTAGAATAAAATTGCGTAGGTTATTCTGTGGGATTTGGGCCATTTCAAGTTCTTTCCACAAAGCTTCAGAGTGTGGAGGGAACCACTGTTTCAGCTGGGTCAGTATAGTTGCGAAGTAGTAGTCCTGAATGTGAACAGGCCCTACCGCTCCTGCTTTTCTATGTTTTATGATTCTACTAAATGCATATCTGGCTCTCTTGCCTTGCCATAAGTAGTTGTTCAGTAGTAATTGCATGGATTTAAAATAAGAGTTTGGTATCGTGATTGGTAGTGTCCTAAAGAGGTACAGTATCTGTGGGAGTACTTGCATCTTAAAGGCTGCAAGTCTGCCTAGCCAGGACAATTCTGATATAGCCAAGTTAGATAGCTTGTTTCTCAACGTGTCTAGGAAGGGTGTAAAGTTCGCCTGCAGAAGGTCTTCTGTTTTAGAAGTTAGGGTAATGCCTAAATATTTGATGTCTTTGCTTTGCCATGTATACGGGAATTGTTGTCTGAGTTTATTTTCTGTCTTGTCAGGGATCCCTATATTCAATATGAACGATTTGGATTCGTTAACTTTGTAATTAGGGATGAGCTTCGTGTTCGAGTCGAACATACGTTCGACTCGAACATCGGCTGTTCGATCGTTCGACGAAGATCGAACGATTTGGGCCGTACGCGCCAAATTCGAGTGACGCGAACGGCCCACAATGCACTACGCCATCGCAGTGTCATCCAGGCGCTGTGATTGGCCAAGCATGCACTGTGACCCCGCATGCTTGGCCAATCACAGCGCCGGCAGCGAGGAGAGCAATGATTGGCCACAGGCAGGATGCCTGTGGCCAATTATTGCTGAGGGGGTTTAGTACACGCCCCACACTATAAAAGGCCGCCAGCGCGGCGGCCTTGTGTAGTGTGTTCCGGAGTAGGGAAAGAGAAGCATAGGCAGGGACAGTGTCATTATTTTTCCTTTACATAATCCTGGATTCCTTGTGTTTAGGGACAGATAAGGATAGGTAGGGAGAGTGTCAGTGACAGTGTGCTATTCTGTGCTAATCCTTGTTTGTAGGGACAGAGAGGTACAGTGAGGGAAAGTGTCAGTGTGCTATTCTGTTCTAAATCAATCTTGCTGAACCATATTTTCAATCCTTGAGTTTAGGGACAGAGAGGTACAGTGAGGGAAAGTGTCAGTGTGCTATTTTGTGCTAAATCTTGTTTGTAGGGACAGAGAGGTACAGTGAGGGAAAGTGTCAGTGTGCTATTTTGTGCTAAATCTTATTTGTAGGGACAGAGAGGTACAGTGAGGGAAAGTGTCAGTGTGCTATTCTGTTCGAAACAAATTTTGCTGTTCCATATTTTCAATCCTTGAGTTTAGGGACAGAGAAGGACACTCGTAGAAATTATCAGTGTGCTATTCTGTGCTAAATCTTGTTTGTAGGGAGGGACAGAGTAGGACAGTGAGGGAAAGTGTCAGTGTGCTATTCTGTTCTAAAACTATTTTGCTGAACCATATTTTCAATCCTTGAGTTGAGGGACAGAGAGGTACAGTGAGTGAAACTGACAGTGTGCTGTTCTGTTCTAAACCAAATTTGCTGTTCCATATTTTCAATCCTTGAGTTGAGGGACAGAGAGGTACAGTGAGGGAAAGTGTCAGTGTGCTATTCTGTTCTAAAACTATTTTGCTGAACCATATTTTCAATCCTTGAGTTGAGGGACAGAGAGGTACAGTGAGTGAAACTGACAGTGTGCTGTTCTGTTCTAAACCAAATTTGCTGTTCCATATTTTCAATCCTTGAGTTGAGGGACAGAGAGGTACAGTGAGGGAAAGTGTCAGTGTGCTATTCTGTTCTAAAACTATTTTGCTGAACCATATTTTCAATCCTTGAGTTGAGGGACAGAGAGGTACAGTGAGTGAAACTGACAGTGTGCTGTTCTGTTCTAAACCAAATTTGCTGTTCCATATTTTCAATCCTTGAGTTGAGGGACAGAGAGGTACAGTGAGGGAAAGTGTCAGTGTGCTATTCTGTTCTAAAACTATTTTGCTGAACCATATTTTCAATCCTTGAGTTGAGGGACAGAGAGGTACAGTGAGGGAAAGTGTCAGTGTGCTATTCTGTTCTAAAACTATTTTGCTGAACCATATTTTCAATCCTTGAGTTGAGGGACAGAGAGGTACAGTGAGTGAAACTGACAGTGTGCTGTTCTGTTCTAAACCAAATTTGCTGTTCCATATTTTCAATCCTTGAGTTGAGGGACAGAGAGGTACAGTGAGGGAAAGTGTCAGTGTGCTATTCTGTTCTAAAACTATTTTGCTGAACCATATTTTCAATCCTTGAGTTGAGGGACAGAGAGGTACAGTGAGTGAAACTGACAGTGTGCTATTCTGTTCTAAACCAATTTTGCTGTTCCATATTTTCAATCCTTGAGTTGAGGGACAGAGAGGTACAGTGAGTGAAACTGACAGTGTGCTGTTCTGTTCTAAACCAAATTTGCTGTTCCATATTTTCAATCCTTGAGTTGAGGGACAGAGAGGTACAGTGAGGGAAAGTGTCAGTGTGCTATTCTGTTCTAAAACTATTTTGCTGAACCATATTTTCAATCCTTGAGTTAAGGGACAGAGAGGTACAGTGAGTGAAACTGACAGTGTGCTGTTCTGTTCTAAACCAAATTTGCTGTTCCATATTTTCAATCCTTGAGTTGAGGGACAGAGAGGTACAGTGAGGGAAAGTGTCAGTGTGCTATTCTGTTCTAAAACTATTTTGCTGAACCATATTTTCAATCCTTGATTTGAGGGACAGAGAGGTACAGTGAGTGAAACTGACAGTGTGCTATTCTGTTCTAAACCAATTTTGCTGTTCCATATTTTCAATCCTTGAGTTGAGAGACAGAGAGGTACAGTGAGGGAAAGTGTCAGTCTGCTATTCTGTTCTAAAACTATTTTGCTGAACCATATTTTCAATCCTTGAGTTGAGGGACAGAGAGGTACAGTGAGTGAAACTGACAGTGTGCTATTCTGTTCTAAACCAATTTTGCTGTTCCATATTTTCAATCCTTGAGTTGAGGGACAGAGAGGTACAGTGAGGGAAAGTGTCAGTGTGCTATTCTGTTCTAAAACTATTTTGCTGAACCATATTTTCAATCCTTGAGTTGAGGGACAGAGAGGTACAGTGAGTGAAACTGACAGTGTGCTGTTCTGTTCTAAACCAAATTTGCTGTTCCACATTTTCAATCCTTGAGTTGAGGGACAGAGAGGTACAGTGAGGGAAAGTGTCAGTGTGCTATTCTGTTCTAAAACTATTTTGCTGAACCATATTTTCAATCCTTGAGTTGAGGGACAGAGAGGTACAGTGAGTGAAACTGACAGTGTGCTGTTCTGTTCTAAACCAAATTTGCTGTTCCATATTTTCAATCCTTGAGTTGAGGGACAGAGAGGTACAGTGAGGGAAAGTGTCAGTGTGCTATTCTGTTCTAAAACTATTTTGCTGAACCATGTTTTCAATCCTTGAGTTGAGGGACAGAGAGGTACAGTGAGGGAAAGTGTCAGTATGCTATTCTGTTCTAAAACTATTTTGCTGAACCATATTTTCAATCCTTGAGTTGAGAGACAGAGAGGTACGGTGAGTGAAACTGACAGTGTGCTATTCTGTTCTAAACCAATTTTGCTGTTCCATATTTTCAATCCTTGAGTTGAGGGACAGAGAGGTACAGTGAGTGAAACTGACAGTGTGCTGTTCTGTTTTAAACCAAATTTGCTGTTCCATATTTTCAATCCTTGAGTTGAGGGACAGAGAGGTACAGTGAGGGAAAGTGTCAGTGTGCTATTCTGTTCTAAAACTATTTTGCTGAACCATATTTTCAATCCTTGAGTTGAGGGACAGAGAGGTACAGTGAGTGAAACTGACAGTGTGCTGTTCTGTTCTAAACCAAATTTGCTGTTCCATATTTTCAATCCTTGAGTTGAGGGACAGAGAGGTACAGTGAGGGAAAGTGTCAGTGTGCTATTCTGTTCTAAAACTATTTTGCTGAACCATATTTTCAATCCTTGAGTTGAGGGACAGAGAGGTACAGTGAGTGAAACTGACAGTGTGCTATTCTGTTCTAAACCAATTTTGCTGTTCCATATTTTCAATCCTTGAGTTGAGGGACAGAGAGGTACAGTGAGGGAAAGTGTCAGTCTGCTATTCTGTTCTAAAACTATTTTGCTGAACCATATTTTCAATCCTTGAGTTGAGGGACACAGAGGTACAGTGAGTGAAACTGACAGTGTGCTATTCTGTTCTAAACCAATTTTGCTGTTCCATATTTTCAATCCTTGAGTTGAGGGACAGAGAGGTACAGTGAGGGAAAGTGTCAGTGTGCTATTCTGTTCTAAAACTATTTTGCTGAACCATATTTTCAATCCTTGAGTTGAGGGACAGAGAGGTACAGTGAGTGAAACTGACAGTGTGCTGTTCTGTTCTAAACCAAATTTGCTGTTCCACATTTTCAATCCTTGAGTTGAGGGACAGAGAGGTACAGTGAGGGAAAGTGTCAGTGTGCTATTCTGTTCTAAAACTATTTTGCTGAACCATATTTTCAATCCTTGAGTTGAGGGACAGAGAGGTACAGTGAGTGAAACTGACAGTGTGCTGTTCTGTTCTAAACCAAATTTGCTGTTCCATATTTTCAATCCTTGAGTTGAGGGACAGAGAGGTACAGTGAGGGAAAGTGTCAGTGTGCTATTCTGTTCTAAAAATATTTTGCTGAACCATATTTTCAATCCTTGAGTTGAGGGACAGAGAGGTACAGTGAGTGAAACTGACAGTGTGCTATTCTGTTCTAAACCAAATTTGCTGTTCCATATTTTCAATCCTTGAGTTGAGGGACAGAGGGGTACAGTGAGTGAAACTGACAGTGTGCTGTTCTGTTCTAAACCAAATTTGCTGTTCCATATTTGCAATCCTTGAGTTGAGGGACAGAGAGGTACAGTGAGGGAAAGTGTCAGTGTGCTATTCTGTTCTAAAACTATTTTGCTGAACCATATTTTCAATCCTTGAGTTGAGGGACAGAGAGGTACAGTGAGTGAAACTGACAGTGTGCTGTTCTGTTCTAAACCAAATTTGCTGTTCCATATTTTCAATCCTTGAGTTGAGGGACAGAGAGGTACAGTGAGGGAAAGTGTCAGTGTGCTATTCTGTTCTAAAACTATTTTGCTGAACCATGTTTTCAATCCTTGAGTTGAGGGACAGAGAGGTACAGTGAGGGAAAGTGTCAGTATGCTATTCTGTTCTAAAACTATTTTGCTGAACCATATTTTCAATCCTTGAGTTGAGAGACAGAGAGGTACGGTGAGTGAAACTGACAGTGTGCTATTCTGTTCTAAACCAATTTTGCTGTTCCATATTTTCAATCCTTGAGTTGAGGGACAGAGAGGTACAGTGAGTGAAACTGACAGTGTGCTGTTCTGTTTTAAACCAAATTTGCTGTTCCATATTTTCAATCCTTGAGTTGAGGGACAGAGAGGTACAGTGAGGGAAAGTGTCAGTGTGCTATTCTGTTCTAAAACTATTTTGCTGAACCATATTTTCAATCCTTGAGTTGAGGGACAGAGAGGTACAGTGAGTGAAACTGACAGTGTGCTGTTCTGTTCTAAACCAAATTTGCTGTTCCATATTTTCAATCCTTGAGTTGAGGGACAGAGAGGTACAGTGAGGGAAAGTGTCAGTGTGCTATTCTGTTCTAAAACTATTTTGCTGAACCATATTTTCAATCCTTGAGTTGAGGGACAGAGAGGTACAGTGAGTGAAACTGACAGTGTGCTATTCTGTTCTAAACCAATTTTGCTGTTCCATATTTTCAATCCTTGAGTTGAGGGACAGAGAGGTACAGTGAGGGAAAGTGTCAGTCTGCTATTCTGTTCTAAAACTATTTTGCTGAACCATATTTTCAATCCTTGAGTTGAGGGACACAGAGGTACAGTGAGTGAAACTGACAGTGTGCTATTCTGTTCTAAACCAATTTTGCTGTTCCATATTTTCAATCCTTGAGTTGAGGGACAGAGAGGTACAGTGAGGGAAAGTGTCAGTGTGCTATTCTGTTCTAAAACTATTTTGCTGAACCATATTTTTAATCCTTGAGTTGAGGGACAGAGAGGTACAGTGAGTGAAACTGACAGTGTGCTGTTCTGTTCTAAACCAAATTTGCTGTTCCATATTTTCAATCCTTGAGTTGAGGGACAGAGAGGTACAGTGAGGGAAAGCGTCAGTGTGCTATTCTGTTCTAAAAATATTTTGCTGAACCATATTTTCAATCCTTGAGTTGAGGGACAGAGAGGTACAGTGAGTGAAACTGACAGTGTGCTGTTCTGTTCTAAACCAAATTTGCTGTTCCATATTTGCAATCCTTGAGTTGAGGGACAGAGAGGTACAGTGAGGGAAAGTGTCAGTGTGCTATTCTGTTCTAAAACTATTTTGCTGAACCATATTTTCAATCCTTGAGTTGAGGGACAGAGAGGTACAGTGAGTGAAACTGACAGTGTGCTGTTCTGTTCTAAACCAAATTTGCTGTTCCATATTTTCAATCCTTGAGTTTAGGGACAGAGAAGGACACTCGTAGAAATTATCAGTGTGCTATTCTGTGCTAAATCTTGTTTGTAGGGAGGGACAGAGTAGGACAGTGAGGGAAAGTGTCAGTGTGCTATTCTGTTCTAAAACTATTTTGCTGAACCATATTTTCAATCCTTGTGTTTAGGGACAGAGAAGGATAGGCAGGGGACAGTGTCAGTGTCATTGTTGCTAAGCCTCCTGCACAGTATACACCTGAAGGTAGCCCTTATTGCTGTTTTTCCCATCTCCCTGCAGGCCATCCATTAAAATGTCTGGAAGGCAACCAAGGAGAGGCAGACAGTCAGGAGGCAAAAAAAGAGGGCAAGCAGGCTCTGTGTCTGGGGGCAACAGTGCTGGTCGTGTACGCGGTGCATTGTCATCAGCACATGGCCATGGGACACGCTTGTCCTTGTTTTCGGCAGCTGGACATGTTGAGCCACATCATGCCGAAGACTTGGTAGAGTGGATGACCAAGCCCACCTCATCCTCCTCATCCTCTCTCACCCAGGCTCAGGGTACTGGCAAAGCAGCTGCCAAAGCGTCCTCTTCTCTGGTATCATTATCTTCATTAGTCAATCCTTCCCTAGACCCACCATGCCCTCCTCCTGAGGAGTCCCTCGAACTGTTTGAGCACAGTGTTGGGTACATGCTCCAGGAGGATGCCCAGCGTTTGGAAGGATCTGATGATGATACCCAGCTAGAGGAAGGCAGCAGCGTGAGAGCAGAGAGAGGGGATGCTCAAGAAGGACACCAATCTGGCAGTCATGCTCCAGCAGCTGCAGCATATTGCCAGATTGGCTCCAGTGATGAGGAGGGAGGGGATGATGAGGTCACTGACTCCACGTGGGTGCCTAATAGGAGAGAGGAGGAGGAGGAGGATGAGGAGGAGGCACATCTCCAACGAGGCAGGATGCCCTTGAGTGGCCAGCATATGGGCAGCACACCGACGGAATCACACCGCAGAGCTCCGCCTGTGCAGGGCGCTGCCTCTGCCCGTCATGCAAAAAGTTCTTTGGTGTGGGCCTTTTTTGAGGCGAGTGCATCAGATCGCACAGCTGCTGTTTGCAACATATGTCTCAAGCGTATATCGCGTGGCCAAAACATCAGCCGCTTGGGCACCACATGCTTGATCAGACATATGTTGACCTGCCATGCAGCTCGTTGGCAAGCCTACCTTAAAGACCCACACCAAAGAACAAAGCTGACCTCTTCTTGCACCGCATCAGCTGGGATCTCCAACCCCACTATACCTTCACTCCTCTCTGAAACCTGCTCTGAGAGGAATGAAGGTGTAGAATTAGGTGTGTCACAGGCAAGTACTTGCGGGCACTCTGCTAGCAGTACACCAACGTCCGATTCTAGCAGGCAAATTTCCCTGCCCCAGCTGCTGGACCGTCGAAAGAAGTTCACTCCCAGCCATCCACATGCCCAGCGGTTGAATGCTAGCTTGGCTAAATTGCTAGCGCTTCAACTGCTGCCTTTTCAGTTGGTAGACTCGGCCACCTTCCGTGAGTTTGTGCAATGTGCGGTTCCTAAGTGGCAGGTTCCCAAACGACACTTTTTCGCACGGAAGGCTATTCCGGCTCTCTACAGGCATGTGGAAGGCAATGTCTTGGCCTCGCTGGACAGGGCGGTCAGCGGTAAGGTGCATATTACCGCTGACTCATGGTCCAGCAGGCATGGACAGGGACGTTACCTTTCTTTCACGGCCCATTGGGTCACTCTTTTGGCAGCTGGGAAGGATGCAGGACAAGGTGCAGTAGTGTTGGAGGTTGTTCCACCGCCACGCCTCCAAAATGCTACTACTGGTTGTGACACACCTCTCTCCTCCACCCCCTCCTCTTCTTCTTCCTCCATGGCCTCGTCCTGTGGTTTGTCCTTGGAACCAGCGGTGCTCCATAGGCGTTCAAGGGGCTACGCAAGTACGCAGGCAAAAAGATGCCATGCCGTGCTTGCGCTGGTGTGTTTGGGGGACAGGAGCCACACTGGGGCAGAGGTCCTGTCTGCTCTGCAGGGGCAGGCCGAGAGGTGGTTGACGCCACGCCAGCTTAAGCCAGGAATGGTGGTTTGCGACAATGGCACCAACCTCCTCTCCGCCCTCCGACAGGGACAACTGACCCATGTGCCCTGTATGGCTCACGTCCTTAACCTGGTGGTGCAGCGGTTCTTGGGCAGGTACCCGGGCTTACAGGATGTCCTGAGGCAGGCCAGGAAAGTCTGTGTGCATTTCCGCAGATCTTATAATGCCAGTGCTCGCCTGCCTGAGCTTCAAAAGGAGTTGAACCTGCCCAAGAACCGCCTTATATGTGACATGCCCACCAGGTGGAACTCAACGTTGGCCATGCTGCAGCGGCTGCACACGCAGCAGAGGGCCATCAATGAGTACCTGTGCGACTACGGCACCAGGACAGGGTCAGGGGAGCTCGGGTTTTTTTCACCACGCCAGTGGGGCATGATCAGGGATGCATGCACTGTCCTGGCACCATTTGAGGAGGCCACGAGGATGGGGAGCAGTGACAGTGCATGCATCAGTGACACTGTACCTCTTGTCCACCTGTTGGAGCACACGCTGCGTGGAATAATGGACAGGGCACATGAGGCAGAACAGAGGCAGGAAGAGGAGGACTTCCTTGCCTCTCAAGGCCCCCTTTACCCAGACAGTGTTCCTTCTGTCCCACCCATCGCACAGGAAGAGGAGGAGGAGGAGGAGGAGGAGGAGGAGGATTGTGTCAGCATGGAGGAGGAGGCTGGCACTCAGCATCATCAGCAGCAGTCTTTTAGGGATGATTTACAGTCCCGAGAAACCAGTGGACTTGTACGTGGCTGGGAGGAGGTGGCTGCGGATCATGTCGTCCTTAGTGACCCAGAGGACTCCGGACTGAATGCCTCAGCTAACCTACGCTGCATGGCCTCCCTGATCCTGCAAAGTCTGCGGAAGGATCCTCGTATTCTTTGGATCAAGGAGAGGGACCATTACTGGCTGGCCACTCTCCTTGATCCACGGTACACGGGTAAGGTTGCGGACCTTATCGTACCGTCGCAGAGGGAGCAGAGGATGAGACAACTCCGGGAGGCCTTGCAGAAAGGTCTGTGCAACGCGTTCCCAGAGACTGGGAGGTTACAAACTCCTGGTCCTGGGCAACGAGTTGCTGAGGCTTTGGGCAGTCAAAGAAGGAGCGGTGGGGAAGGTGGCCGTCTGACCGATGCGTTCAGACAATTCTTTAGTCCGCAGCCCCAAAGTATGATCGGTTCCAGCAACCATCGCCAGCGTCTGATATACATGGTGCAGGAATACCTAGGGGCAAGGTCAGACTTGGACACCTTTCCCACCGAAAATCCTCTGGCTTACTGGGTCTTGAGGATGGATCACTGGCCAGAGCTTGCACAGTATGCAATTGAGCTACTGGCCTGTCCTGCATCCAGCGTTCTTTCAGAACGCACATTCAGTGCTGCTGGAGGATTTGTCACGGATCACAGGGTGCGCCTGTCCACCGACTCGGTTGATCGACTGACTTTCATCAAGATGAACCAGTCTTGGATCACCACCAGCTACCACACACCAGATGCTGATATAACAGACTAATTGATTTTAAAATGTCACATCCCTTCAAGACTGATGCTGATGCTGAGTGCCTGTGCTGTTATGTTGACTGGCTATCCTCCTCCTCCTCCTCAATGATACGATTAACGATGATAGCTTGGAAGATCATTTTGGTTTATGGGTGACGCCACCAGTGGCTAAGGCCCAATTTTTCAGCCCCTGTTTAACAGGGGCGTGTAATTAAAATTTTTGATGCAATACTTTGCAACAGGCCTCATTGCTGTGCTCCAAGTACAGTATCTGTGAGGGGTTGCAGTGTTGTGCCACCAGTGCCTAAGGCCCAATTTTTCAGCCCCTGTTCAACAGGGGCATGCAATTATAATTATTGATCTAATAATTCACAGCAGGGCCCATTGCTGCGCCCACCAAGAGTAACTGTCAGGCCTTACAGTGTTGTGGCACCAGCACCACCATCACCACCACCACCAAAGGCCCAATTTTTAAGCCCCTGTTCAACAGGGGCATGCAATTATAATTATTGATCTAATAATTCACAGCAGGGACCATTGCTGCGCCCACCAAGAGTAACTGTCAGGCCTTACAGTGTTGTGGCACCAGCACCACCATCACCACCACCACCACCACCAAAGGCCTAATTTTTCAGCCCCTGTTCAACAGGGGCATGCAATTACAATTCTTGATCTAATAATTCACAGCAGGGCCCATTGCTGCGCCCACCAAGAGTAACTGTCAGGCCTTACAGTGTTGTGGCACCAGCACCACCATCAAAGGCCCAATTTTTACTACCACTGATCAACAATTATATGTTATTACAATTCCTGATATAATAGTTGACAGCAGGGCGTTCCAGCACCCACCAAGAGTAACTGTGAGTGCTTACAGTGTTGTGCCAACACCAACACCTAAGGGGCCAATTTCTGCAGAGTATATACGGCAGGTCCCTACTTTCAAACATCCAACTTACAAACGACTACTACTTGCAAACGGAAGAAGACAACAGGAAGTGAGAGGAAATCTACCCCTTGGAAGGAAAATTCTCTCCTGTAAGAATTAATATGGGAGAAAGGTGTCTCCTCTCTACTGATGCTTTATCACCAATCCTTGTTTCAATAAAAACACCACATTTCAAAAACAGTTGTCATTGGGACGCAAAGTGAGGTGAAATGTTCTGAACAGGGGCACAGACAGCAAAAAAAATGTGACAGGGGTGATAACCGTTCCCTATGTTTTACAAAAAACGAAAAAAAAGGAATTTGCCATGGAGCTCCACTTAAACAATGCAGCTGTTCGAAATTATAAACAGATTCTACATAAGAACAAACCTACAGTCCCTGTCTTGTATGCACCGCCTGTATACGGCTGTTCAGAGTATATAGGTCCTTTTTTATTTTGTGTGCGGGGTTCCCCTTAATATCCATACAAGACCCAAAGGGGCTGGTAATGGGCTGGGGTAGGGGGGGGGGTGATGGGGTAGCTATGCCATTTTTCCTAAAGATTTTCATCCATATTACCGGGACCAGACATTGCATTAAAGCCGCAAGCAGTTTTAAATGGCTTTTTTTCCTTTAGAAATGTTATTTTGTGCAGGGACAGTTCTAAACACGGGAAACACGTGGCACTTCACAGGCATACTTTAGACACCCCCCAGGTACAATATTTAAAGGAATATTTGACTTATTTTTTTTCACTTTATGCATCATTAAAATGACTGCTCCCGGAAAACGTCCGTTTTTAAAACTTCTTTTTGTATTGATACATGTCCCCTGGTGCAGAAGCCGGGTTCCCAAACTCTGTTTCGGACAATAACATGGATAATAGTCGTTATAATTAGCACTTTAGAATCCGAACGTTCGCATCCATTGTATTTAATAGGGTTCTAATGTTCGTGCGAACTTTCGGTCCGTTCGCGGGTTCTGGTGCGAACCGAACCCGGGGGTGTTCGGCTCATCACTATTTGTAATATGATATAGCATTGAATGTATGTAGTGCTTGGTGGACTGTGGTAAGGAGGATTCTACATTTGATAACATCAAGATGATATCATCAGCGAATAGGCTAAAATATGTTGCTTTTTCCCCACGACAACACCTGAAATATCAGGATGGTTGCTTAGATAGGAGGCCAAGGGCTCCATTAGTAGATTGAAGATCAGTGGGGAAAGAGGGCACCCCTGTCTCGTCCCATTAGTTATGTCGAACGGAGTAGATAACGCACCCGATATGTAAACCTGGGCAGAGGGAAGAGTGTACAATGCCATTATCGCTGAGTATATGGAGCCTGTAAACCCAAACTTACACAACACCTGCGAGAGAAACTGCCAATGAATCCTATCGAACGCCTTCTCCGCATCCAATGCTAGGAGCAGAGAAGGCGTTCCCTTTCCTCTAGCTACATGGATCACATTTATCAGGCGTCGGGTAGCATCTGACGCCTGGCGACCCTTGGTGAACCCGGACTGATCCATATTTATTAGTGAGGGCAGTATATCAACCAATCTCATAGCCAGCAGCTTAGCATAAATCTTAACATCATTATTGAGCAATGAAATAGGCCTGAAGTTTTGAGGCTTGTCTGGATCCTTGCCAGGTTTTGGCAATGCCACTATCATGGCTCTCAGCATCTCTGGAGGAAAAAAGGACGAGGCAGCAGCTGAGTTAAAGATATTGACTAGATGTGGTAACAACGTGTCTTGGAATGTTTTAAAGTATTCACCCGTGAAGCCATCCGGTCCCGGGGATTTGTTGTTAGGTAGTTTATGTGTAGCGTGTCTCACTTCTTCCTCTGAAAAGGGGGAATTTAAATCTATAAGGTGTTCAGGGGAGAGTGTGGGTAGATTTATTTGCTGAAGGAACGATTCTATGTGTGTAGAATTTGGTTGTGGAATGGTGGTATCATCTTTAAGGTTATACAGCGAACCGTAATACTGACTAAAAGCATCCGCTATATCCTGAGGGTGGTACCTTTTGGTTCGCGTTGTGGTATGAATGATGTATGGAATCTGTGTCTTGTGTCTTTGACCCCTCAATTTGTTCGCTAATAGTTTGCCAGCTTTATTGCCGCTCGTGTAATACGTTAATTTTAACCTCCTAGATGCCTTTTCAAAGTCTTCTAGAAATAGCAGCCTTAGGTCAGTGCGGAGTTGTGTTAGCTGAGCCGTGAGGAGTGAGGATGGGTTAGTCATATTCTGTCTTTCGAGCGTTTCTATGTTAGATATCATTTTTTTCATATGCTGCTGCCTCATCCTCTTAGCCCTCGCTCCCTGCTGAATCAGAACCCCTCTCGCGAATGCTTTGTGGGCATTCCATATTACAAATGGATCGGACACTGAAGGACAGTTGATATCAAAAAATTCTCTTAGCTGTTCATCAACTCTGGCCTTGGCCGGAGCATCCTGGAACAGCCTGGAGTTAGCTCTCCATATGTAGGTGGGGTTGTGGTTAGAAGATTCGCCAACCGTTAAAGTGAGCGAGGCATAATCCGACCAAGTAATGCTGTTGATTTTAGCCCCTTTGCAATTAAGCAATAACCATTTATCCACCAAGAACAGATCAATCCGGCTATAGGATCTGTGACTGTTCAAAAAAAAAGTGTAGTCTCTTTCATTGGCATTAAGACATCTCCAGGAGTCATACAACTCATGAGTTCTCAAAGTTTTGCCCAGAGATGGTGGTGTCCTCTTTGTTATGGCTGTGGAATCTAATGAAGGGTCGGGAGTAACATTAAAGTCCCCACACACCAACACCTGGCCTTTCTTTATAGATTGAATCTTTTTCATAGTCTTGGTAAAGAAACGGATTTGTCCCTCATTCGGTGCATATATGTTTGCTATGGTATATGTGGTGGAGTTAATATCACATATCAAGATCAGAAAGCGACCTTGTGGGTCCACAACTGTAGTGTGTAATTTGAAGGCAATTGAGTCTTTAACTGCTATCATCACTCCCCTTTTCTTCGAGTCAGGATTGGCGTTGAATTGATGCAGGAACTTGGGGTGAGAGCATTTAGGGGGGATTGATTCAGAAAGTGTGTTTCTTGAACACATTAAATGGCACATTTGTGATGAATAGCCTCTTTCCATAACGATCGTCTCTTAGCCGGGTGGTTGAGACCCTTGGCATTAATGGACATAAACTTGATCACCATTGGAATGCAGGATGAAGAAGATTGGTGTATGTTGTGTATTCTTTACTTACTGTTTGCCGTTTAAGCGTCCAATATTGTAGGGTCACTGGCCTCAGGTGGTGATGTATGAGTTCCAGATCTTTTTCCCGTGTAACCATGGGGTCCTCTAGGTGGATGCAATAGGTTCTGACTAAGGAGAAGAACAAGTCATTTTTATGTGGACAATAACATAGTCTAACATAGGCTATAAGCCAAACAAGCATAAGCTGAACTTGAGTGTGGCCCATGGCCACTCAGATATTTGGGGGTGAAAAAGTTTGAGCTAGGAAAATGTCACGGAATGTATGGACATGAATTTTTCAGCAGGTGGATATGTTTAGGGTATACCCAAATCCGTGCTATTTGTGTGTGCGGGTGTTTTTCTGATTGACTGTGAGCAATTCTTGAGATGGGGTGGATCGGTGCACCTTAGGAGGATTTTGAGGCTGTGGATCCGGAATTATCCCCCATGTGTTGAGGAGAGCCAATCCTTTCGCCATTGATTCCAACACATAATCCACTCCCTCTTTAGTGACTATTAGTTTAGTGGGGAACCCCCATTTGTAGCTCAAGTTATGATTCCTGAGGGCTTTCGTTATCGTGTTTAGGTTCTTGCATTTTTGCAATGTGAACTGCGATAGATCTGCATAGAATTGCAGATTGGCGTATGGCGCAGGAATCATATCTTTTTGCCTGGACGCTGCCATTAATCTCTCTTTAGTTTGAAAAAAATGCAGTTTCAATATAACATCTCTAGGGACATTCTCGGAGAGGTAGGAGGGTTTTGGCAAACGGTGGATCCTATCCACAGTGAAATCAAGTTCCGACATATCAGGGAGGACTGCCGCAAGTAGCTGGGATACATATCTGCGCAGATCCTGTTGTTGCACCGATTCCTGTATTCTCCTGATCTTTATATTGTTCCTCCTGCTCCTGTCCTCTATGTCCGCCATCTTGGTTTTCAGCGCCTCTAGTTCATCATCCCTCCCATCATTTGCATCCACCAGGTCATTTATTGTAACCGCAAATTCCCCCATTTTGTTCTCAACATGTGTCACTCTCTCTGCAACAGAGTTTAAATCCTTACCAAACTTGTGCATACATGTCACCATGTCAGCCTGTAGTGAACTCCGTAGGGAGACCAGCATCTCCTTTAGGACAGTGTCTATAACTGGCTGGTTACTAGTAGGGAATACATCGATAAAGTCTGGTATTTCCCTAGTGTCCTCCCTAGAATCCTCTCTTGATAAATGGAGCGGGCTCACCTCAGCATCCAGCGCATCCGTCCGGAATCTGGACTTCTCAGGGCTTCCCGATGAAGGTGTAGGTGGCGAGGAGTTGGGAGACCTGGGAGGGCTGCTCCTTGGTTGTTTTTTCTTGCAGGGCAGGCTGAGACCTTGATCCTGATATCGGTGTGGAAGTGGCGCCGGTGCCATTTTGCTTAACCTCCAGGGAATAGAACTCCGTCAGTTTTTGGGGATGGTTCCCCAATTTTTTAGACCTGGTCATGGCTGTAAGCTTCACCGCTGTCAGGGGAGCTAAACCGCCATGCAGGGGTTCTTATTTGCTGCTTGGATGGGCTGCTGTGAGTCGCTTTAGGCCTGCTGATACCAGAGCTCCGCTCTCAGACGTCCATTTCTGTCCGCGGCTAACTCTGCCCCCAATTCATTTTTTAAGTAGGAAATTTTCTGTTGTTTGCCCGAACAGAAGAGCTGCCCTTCCACATTCTCAACCCCAGATGTAGGCCATTAGGTCTGGGCACCATTTACAGATCGCTTAGCATTTTCTCAATAAATGCAAAGCATTGTCTGATTGGATGAGGTAGAGAACATGACCTCACCACCCTGCCTCTCCACCTCATCCAGTCAGAGTACGTGTTGCATTCATTGGAAAAATGCAAAGCATTCTCTAAATGGCACCGGTGCGGCCAACCCCCTGTGTTTACAATGCAGCAGGGCAGTCCCTCAGGACAGGGACAGGAAGCAAGTGGCGATCACTGGAGTGAAGTGATTTCCAGATTCTAGAGAGATCCCACAGATATGGTATGTACATAGTTACATTGGTCCAAGCTTGGCTAATGTAACCATGTAAAAATATCCATACCTGTAATTTTAACAATTTCAGCTTGCACTTGATTGGATGATTGAAGTTAGCACAGCTCACCATATTTACTATAGCAAGAATGCTCATTATGCCCTCTGCCTTCCCCTTTTTGTATTGTAGCTTACAGGGTTCAGTTGCTCTTTAACACCTTAGCACCAGCTGTATGCATATACAGTCAGGTCCATAAATATTGGGACATCGACACAAATCTAATCTTTTTGGCTCTATACACCACCACAATGGATTTGAAATGAAACAAACAAAATGTGCTTTAACTGCAGACTTTCAGCTTTAATTTGAGGGTATTTACATCCAAATCAGGTGAACGGTGTAGGAATTACAACAGTTTGTATATGTGCCTCCCACTTTTTAAGGGACCAAAAGTAATGGGACAGATTAACAATCATAAATCAAACTTTCACTTTTTAATACTTGGTTGCAAATCCTTTGCAGTCAATTACAGCCTGAAGTCTGGAACGCATAGACATCACCAGACGCTGGGGTTCATCCCTGGTGATGCTCTGCCAGGCCTCTACTTCAACTGTCTTCTGTTCCTGCTTGTTTTCGGGGTATTTTCCCTTCAGTTTTGTCTTCAGCAAGTGAAATGCATGCTCAATCGGATTCAGGTCAGGTGATTGACTTGGCCATTGCATAACATTCCACTTCTTTCCCTAAAAAACTCTTTGGTTGCTTTCGCAGTATGCTTCGGGTCATTGTCCATCTGCACTGTGAAGCACCGTCCAATGAGTTCTGAAGCATTTGGCTGAATATGAGCAGATAATAATATTGCCCCAAACACTTCAGAATTCATCCTGCTGCTTTTGTCAGCAGTCACATCATCAATAAATACAAGAGAACCAGTTCCATTGGCAGCCATACATGCCCACGCCATGACACTACCACCACCATGTTTCATTGATGAGGTGGTATGCTTTGGATCATGAGCAGTTCCTTTCCTTCTCCATACTCTTCTCTTCCCATCACTCTGGATCCGCCCCCAGCATGTGATTGGACAGTAAAAGAAGAAGAAGAAGCACCGTGATGAGCTAATCTCTCTGTCACTCTGTCACAGTGGATTGCTAAAGACTAAATTCCCTGCTTGAATTAAAAAAATAAATTTAATGATATATTAATGATTACAGAGCTGCAATAATGTGTGTCTTATATCTGACTGGAATTCATCTTTTATTCATCACTGTGAAATACTGTCCAGTAAGCAGATCTCATTCGAGTCATGCTTCCACAATGTTGAGAAATACGAGCAAGCAAGGAAGACCTTGTAACCATTCATAGAATTGTGTGTCAGCAGCAGTACAGAGTCCTCCTTCCCCTTGTTCCAAGCCTGTACAGCCTGTCCTGATTATGCCGCAGTGTAAACTGAGCTCCTGTGCCTCATTATCCTGAATGAAAAGCAGAGCCCAAGCTAAGAACAGAGCATCGCTCTGGCACGTAGGGCCTGTGTGTGATCCCTTGATGTATTTGGGGGTCTATATGATGTATACCTCCATTGTTCTCCACATCCTTCCCAGCATCTGAGGTGTATGGTAGACCTTTCTTTCCTGTTAATAAGTTAAACAACTTCCAGCAGCCACATATAAACACTGAGCGTACATCATGTACTGTAAAATGAAGCGGCCAAAAATCATAAACCATATTTGCCAAACGAGAGAAAAAAAAGTCATGACCTCCGAGAGGTTTATTCAGAAAAATATTTGTGTCATGTCTCAAATCCTACTAGCCTTATGTATTCCATCTCATTGTAATTACATAGCTTGCACTGAATTTTGCATTTTTTGTAAAGTATGGTGCTGCTTGATTTAACTTAAATGGACCCTACCAGGTCTGTAAGCAAGCCAGTTATACTTACTTCCCCAACAGCTTGTTTCTTCTACCTTTCCCTGTCCAGGGGCTGCTGCCTCCATCTGTTCAGCATTTGACTATTCCAAGGGTGTTGAACGACTGTGTCCCCTGCCATATGTTGTGGTTCCATCCTCTGAATCCTACAATACTGCTAAGCCCCCTAACAACATAGGATCGGAGGTTGGAACCACGGCAGGTGGTGGGGGACATAGGTATTGGACACTCCTGGAAGTGTCAGGTGACAAAGGCATGGGTGGAAGCTGCAGCACTGAAGTAGAAGGAATGGGAGAAAGATGGGCTGCAGGAGTGGTGAGCCTTATGCCGCGTACACACGATCGGAAATTCTGACAAGAAAAGTCCGATGTGAGCTTCTGGTCGGAAATTCCGACCATGTGTAGGCTCCATCTGAATTTTTCTGTCGGAATTTCCACCAAGAAAAATTTGAGAGCTGTTTCCGATCGTCTGTATGCAATTACGGCGTGCAAAAAAACACGCATGCTAAGAATCAAGCAGAAGAGCCGAACTGCCTATTGAACTTCATTGATCCCGGCTCGTCGTACGTCTTGTACGTCACTGCATTCTTGACTGTCGGAATTTCCAAGGTTTTTCCGACGGAAATTCCAATCGTGTGTACGCGGCATAACAGCTTTTCTTTTGCAGGGGGCTTGTGTGAAGATATGTCTAGGAATCTAAATTAAAAAAAGGGTTGGTGGGTATGGTTAACAGTGCACCTACGTCCATAACAATCTGAAAGCAGGAAACAATTTGAAGCATTATTGGACTTTTTGTGGTGCATTAAGTATGTGCCATACAGAGATTATTAAAACTATTTCTTTATTATTTTTCTTTAAAAATTAAAAAAATATTTTTTTTACTTATTTTCCACTATATACTTAACATAACTCCTAGAGCAGGGGTAGCCAACCAGTGGCCCGAGGGCCACATGTGGCCCGCAGAGCCCTCTGATGTGGCCCTCGACCTCCTGCTCTGGAATGGTGAGTTGGCAAGCCCAGATCGCAGGTTGCCGACCCGCCATACCACAGCATCAGTGTTGTGAATGAAGCTGGTGGTAGAGGAAGAAAGCGGCTGCACCAGCCCCATAAGCCAATGCTTCCTCTACAGTGCTGGCTTTTGCCACAGACGGAGTCTATGGCAAAGTTCAGCTAACCCGCAGGATAGACACAGGTGCACTACGCTGCACCCGCGGTGTGGGTAAACCACAGAATATCAGTGTGAAAGCAGTCTTAGGCCCTTTTCACACAATCAGCCCGACCAAATGGGACCCTCAATTCACCTCTATAGAGCGACAGATGTCTGTACGCCCGCCTACCTCCAATCCAAAAAACAGAAGGGAGTTCGTCCCCTTTCATCTGGGCGGATCGGAGGGCCTATAGAGTAGCCGTGACCTGTCATCCACCTGGACCTCGACTGGTTACCAAATTGCTTAAGTGGCCCTCGCTCTTCAAAAGGTTGGGCACCCCTGTCCTAGAGGGACCTCTCAGGCTAGACAATACTGTACATGACTGAGTTACACTCCATAATTGCAGTGCAATCAAGTACAGCTTTTTCAAACAAAGTAGAGAGGTATCCCAATCCTCTACGCACTTCACAGATTAATCTGATTCCTCAGGAGGAGGGGGAATGGGGAACAAAGGAAGAAACAATCCAATCAATCCAGGGGTGACCGGCGTCTGTAAATCCTCCAACCATGCACAACACTTGGGGACACCCATCAACCCTGGGAGCGGATATGGAAAAACGCAAGAAGCAGAGAGCGAGGACACTGCCACGCATAGACACGTCACAGGAGCTGATCACAAATGGCAGCCACAAGGTTCATCGTAAGATGGACCACCCAGAGGAAGATCATAAAACACTAGGTTAAATATTGATGTCAAATCAATTCCCTGTTGTAAGGGAATTTAAATAATGTGTTCAAATTTGGCCTCCACCATAAGTTTAAACAGACTGCCAAAAGAAATGCCATTAAATGGCAGAGCATTTGTTCTGGAACCTGACAGAGCTCTTTGGAAGGGGAACCTGTCTTAGGGAAAATGCCTGTGCTGCCATTCATGACCTTCTTTCAAGCTCGCTGGCTGTCATGGGTATTCTGTGGCTTCACCGCATATTTGGAGAGAGTCATTGCTAAACATTTCTAAAAGTGCCTTTTTTGTAATTTTTAGAAAAAGGGTGAAGTTCCTCTTCAATAATGAAAGGTGGAACTTTTTTTTGAAGAAGGATACCATTCCTTTCTATAGCAATGTCTCTTTCCCAGATGTGTTAGAGGTTTCAATAAGAGGCCAATAGCTACAGTATGTAATAGCCTGTACTACCTCTTTTTGGCACTAACTTACCTGGTCTAAATTCTGCCTTTGATACTTTGCCAATTTTTTTTACTATATTTGTGTAGCGCACCCACCTATCCCCCTCCTGCATTTCATCTCGGCTCCTCGCAGGGGGAGACAGGCACACCGCACCACAAGCCCGTACCCTCCTGTGTAAAGAGGTTGAGCGGTGTTATTTTTGGGTCTTGTCTGCAGCCAGAGTCAAAGTCCTCCTGAGAATGATTCTCACTAGACTTGTGCACAACGGAAAAATTCGTTCCGTTTCGGTTCGTTTCTTTCCGGTCCTGTTGATTCGTAATCATTCGTAATTTTGCTAGACGGGATTTTTCGTGTTCGGACTCATTCGTATTTTTGCAAGCGACATTTTTCGTTGAATTTTTTGTTGCTTTATAATTCGTACTTTCGGTAGAGTACGTTGTTTTTCGTTGATTCTGGACACAACTCCTACTTTCGTAACTTTTTTTGGGTTCGTACTTTCGGTAGAGTACGTTGTTTTTCGTTGATTCTGGACACAACTCCTACTTTCGTAACTTTTTTTGGGTTCGTTGATTCGTAATTTTCCGTGTCTCTCTCACAACGACGCTGCCTATTATGCCTAATGTGCTTCGAATGGATTTGTACTTTTCTAAATACATTGCGGTTATTTGTAACGATTCGAAATCTCGTATTTTACTTTCGTTTTTAACATGCGGCTATAGGCTCCGCCCCTGTACACCATTTTGAGAGGGTTCAGCACGGTGAGGGAGAAGCAGAGAGCAGAGCAGAGTGTTATTGTGCTTCGAATGGATTCGAAATCTCGTATTTTACTTTCGTTTTTAACATGCGGCTATAACCTCCGCCCCTGTACACCATTTTGAGAGGGAGTTCAGCACGGTGAGGGAGAAGCAGAGAGCAGAGCAGAGTGAGTGTTATTGTGCTTCGTATGGATTCGTACATTCGTAACTTTTTCATAACGAATTATGCCGAAGACATTCGGGCATTCGCTATTTGCGGTATAATTTATTTCGGATTCGGTCTTATTCGTAATTGCTTTGTTCGGAAATTCGAATGCTTCCGAATGTCCGAAAGTTGCTAAATTCGGACGAATTTCAATTCGTTACGAAACGAATTGTACAAGCCTAATTCTCACCTCTACCGTGGGTAGAGGCAAGTCCTTGACTTCCCCAGTAACGTAATTGCCCACACCAGCTGAAAGTCCAACTCAGTATTTATTTTTACTTTGCAATAAACATTCTCTTGGATAGAGGAAAGGTTGGAGCAAGGAAACCATACAGCTTAAGGTGTGGAGGAGGTCCAGGCACAAACGTAGCTCAAACTCTTGACTGTTCGGTTTTCTCAAAACAGTTTTAGGCGCACCTTCTCTGCCACAGACCGTGAGGTTGGTCTCTGCCACAGACCTGGTGGATAAAGTCACTGCCACTGAACTGGTGAACTAGGCCACTGCCACTGACCGGGTGGATAAGGTCACTGCTGGTGAACCTTAGTCTCTTCCTTCTTAGAACATGGCCCCTATCAAGGAGAAGATGTCTCCCCCAGAGAGTCAACAGACCCTTCCTTCACCGTGACTCCCGCATCGGTCCTTCGGAATGGATCCTCCCTTCTCTTAGGGTGCGGGTCCCCTCGCAAGGCGGCACCCTGGACTCCTCAATCCTTAGCGGACCCCAGCCGACAGTGCTGGGCCCCGAGCCTTCTCTGCATCCTCTGGGTCTTTATACCCAGGCGATCAGGACAGCAGGGTAGTACCTCATCCCAGGCTAAAGGTGCCTGAGACAGAACAGGAACACAGCCTCCGGGCCTAGGGCACCCGGAGATGAGCCACACGCACTCCCAGGCTGAAGATGCCTGGGAGTGGACCCCGATCAGGAGATGTCTGCCCCTTTTATATCCTCTCCCGGCATGCACAGCAGGTTCCCCGCCACACTGCACAGCTGCTGAGAGGGGACACAAAAGGCACAGCACTACGCTCGTGGTTCAACCCTGGCCCAGAATGGCAGTGCTACCCGCAGGCCACAGGGAACTCATCACCAGCATTATCCCCTGAGGACAAAAAATGGTCCATAGCCACTAACAATCAAGGTGTCTGAGTCTAATTACCACTCAGAGACTTCCCTTAAATTGACCACCCCGTTACATTTGCATGTTATAAGGATATTACTACACCAGGACCTTTTGGATTGTTTTCAGTGTGTTGGATAATCATTATGTAGTTTAAAAATGTATTGGGAGGGAGCTATATGGGTATGTTACCCATTTAGAAAGGCCCAATTTGACCAGATCTTCCAGAAAGCACTAATTAGATTATTTTTAAATCCCCTATGAACCCCCTTGAAGGTTGATTGAATGCTTGGCTTGGATACTTTATCTGCTAAAACACACTGAATTATACATCGGCTCTCCACTTCTCCTGACAAGGCAGATACACTGAGAAATTTAAATATTACCACCAACCTTTAAGCCAGCATTATTTAGAATTAAAGCTGAAGTTTAGGTATGGACAATTTTGCATAGTTATACTGTTTCAGTTTGGGTCAGTGTAAGTATACATGTCACGTGCTATGTGTGGCTGTGCAAGCTAGAAATTACTGTAGTAGTCACTGCTACTACAGTGTTGGAAGCCAGCTTCTGGGTCCCATTCTAATATTTTGGATACAGTGGCATGGCCAAATTTCCTTGTCCACATCTCTTCTGCAGTTATCATAGCTCCCAACTGTCCCTGATTTGGAACAAAGTCCCTCTGTCCCTCTTTCCTCCTCATTTGTCCCTCATTTTGGTCTAATCTATATAGTTGTATCTAAAATGCAGTTTTTATCTTTCAAAAAGTGTTTCACAGCGCTAAACCTTTTATCCAATTTCTAAATTGCGGCATTTGTCAATTTCAAAAGCCAATATAAAGGAATAGTAGTGGTAAAAAACACTTGTAGGTTTAACTAATATTCTTTTTTTGTATCATTTTCCTTTAAGGGGGTGTGGCAGGGGGTGTGTCCTATACCTACATACTTTTGCTAATAGGTGTCCCTCGTTCCCATCTCAAAAAGTTGGAAGGTTGGCAGTTATGATCTCTATTATGACATGCCAGCAATGTTTTCTTGCAGGCTGAAAGGTTCAATTTGATTGGTAGCCACCTGTCTAAACTACCCTGACATTTTTTAAATGAAAAGGCAAAGGAGGTGTCTCTCTTCTCTAGGCTCCACCTTTATATCATCTAATTTTCTTTAACCCCACACAAGACCACATCATCTATCCCAAAAAATCTTGGTGTATCATCATACAATTTTAATGCTCTAAAGCAGGGGTTCTTGAACTTTTTAAACAAAGGGCCAGTTAACTGTTCTTCAGACTTCAAGGGGGCTGGACTGTGACCAGTATGAGTAGAAAATTCCCTGGCGTTAATGGGAGTAAATGATGCCCCATCATTGGTATTCATGGGAGGAATATTGCCCTATTGTTGGTATTGTGAAGGAACAGTGCCCCATCATTGGTTTTAGTGGAAATAATAGTTTCCTGCCAATGGTGTCAATGGGAAAAAAAGTGCCCTAAGGGCCAGATAAAGGCAAACAAAGGGCCACATCTGGCCCCTGGGCCACATATGGAGACCACTGCTCTAAAGTATGCATACAGGGATTTCCATTGTGTCTCCCTACAGTGTGTGCATTAGTGGAAACACACAATCCCAAAGCCTAGTATGGCAAGGCACTCCTTTGCTCTTCCACCCCCCCCCCCTTCCTTCTCCAAGCTAACAGACCTGCTCCAGACTGCACTGTCCACTGTTAACACTTACAAAATAAAAAGAAAATATAGCACTCACACCCTAAATTACATACAGCAGCCAGCACAGCAAAAGACAAATTCGAACAGATAATTATAAAAATTATAAATAGGGTCGAGCCTAGCTGATGTCTTTGCGTTAAACATACTGCTATTTGAATACCCCTACAAGCGCTTTTATATTCATCTAAATGTGATGCCGTGTACACACGATCAGTTTTACAGATGAAAACAGTCTGATGGACTTTTTTCATCGGACAAACCAATCGTGTATGGGCCCCATCGGTCTTTTTTCCATCAGTGATTAAAAATAGAACATGTTTTAAATTTATCCGATGGAAAAAAAAAACAATAGCAAATTCCGATCGTCTGTGTGGAACTCCATCAGAGAAAAAACCCACGCATGCTCAGAATCAAGTCAAAGCATGCTCAGAATCATTGAACTTAATTTTTCTCGGCTCGTCTGAGTGTTTTACGTCACTCGCGTTTGGGACGGTCGGATTTTTGACTGATGGTGTGTAGGCAAGACTGATGGAAGTCAGCTTCATCGGAAATCCGATGGAAAAATACATTGGATTTTATTCCATCGGAAATCCGAACGTGTGTACAGGGCTTGAGTGTTCCTACTTCTTTTTAATAAATTCCATTTTATGCCTACGGTTTTACACTATGTGGAGCATTTGTTTAATTTTTGGTTATAACGTGTGAGTGTACGGGGAAGACTTAGTCCACCTTTTGTTTGAGACAACCAGATTGTCCGGTTACTATCACTTCAAGCCATCCGTGGGATGGAGGGATTATCCCCCATTTTGGCCAGAAGTTAAAGGCGTAGATGTTCCATCTCATTGGTGTCTATACACCACAACCACAAGACAAGCCTTGGTGACTCATTCGGCATACGCCTTACTGAGTCCTTAAAGGAGAAGTCCAGCCTGAGCTTTTTAGGCTGGGCTTCTCCTCTGGGTCACAGGAGTGCAATTTGTTTTGCACTCCTGTGACCCGTTTTCAGCAGAGATCGGTCTGAAGTCCGCTCTCCACTGACGTCACCAAGATCAGTCCAGGCAGCGCGTCATCCCGACTTAGGAAGTCTAGATCCGCCAGCTGCCTGGACTGATGGCAGTCTCAACATCTCAGCAAGCTGATGAGAGGCTGAGACTGCCACTCCCTGCCCCTCCACATTTCAGCGCTCCAATGAGTGTAGAGAAGCAGAGAGGAGAGACACTGACTGACAGTCAGCAGCTCTCCTCTCTGGGATCTGTGAAAACCGAGCCATCGACGATGTTCTGTGGATCGGTTCTCAGTGCAGAGACGGCGGGGGACGGATGCAGCATCGGTCTGATGCTGCATCCACCTAGGTAAGTATGAATCTTTAATAAAAAAATAAAAAAAACATACTTCTCTTTTAAGTTCCGGTAAGCCTTCTGAAAGTTGGTGGTGGTTGTCTTCTATATTTACGTGATTCCCAAGATTTACTGATGCCATAAGGACTAAACCTTCTTGTCTGGATCAACTTCAACACTTATTTTTCACTCAGTGGACTGTTTATTTGTCACTACTCATTATCATCCCTTTTTTATGGACACATTCACTTTTGTCACATTTTTTACATAGTTAATGTTCATTCATTATTAACCCCTTCCTTACTGGGCACATATACCCCCTTCCTGCCCAGGCGAAATTTCAGCTTTCAGCACTGTCACGCTTTGAATGACAATTGCGCGGTCGTGCGACGTGGCTCCCAAACAAAATTGACGTCCTTTTTTTCGCACAAATAGAGCTTTCTTTTGGTGGTATTTGATCACCTCGGCGGTTTTTATTTTTTGCGCTATAAACAAAAATAGAGAGACAATTTTGAAAAAAAAGCAATATTTTTTGATTTTTGCTATAATAAATATCCCAATTTTTTTTTTATATATATTTTTTTCCTCAGTTTAGGCCGATACGTATTCTTCTACATATTTTTGGTAAAAAAAAAATCGCAATCAGCGTTTATTGATTGGTTTGCGCAAAAGTTATAGCGTTTACAAAATAGGGGGTAGTTTTATGGCATTTTTATATATATTTTTTTTTTATTAGTAATGGCGGCGATCAGTGAATTTTTTCGCGACTGCGACATTATGGCGGACACATCGGACACTTTTGACACTAATTTGGGACCATTCACATTTATACAGCGAACAGTGCTATAAATATGCACTGATTACTGTATAAATGTGACTGGCAGGGAAGGGGTTAACACTAGGGGGCGAGGAAGGGGTTAAATGTGTTCCCTATGTGTGATTGTTACTGTGGGGGGAGGGGACTGACTGGGGGAGGTGACCGATCTGTGTCCCTATGTACAAGGGACACAGCATCGGTCCCCTCTCCCTGACAGGACATGGATCTGTGTGTTTACACACAGAGATCCATGTCCTTGTCTCTGTAACCGCCGATCGCGGGTGCCTGGCGGACATCGCGGCCGCCAGGCACGCGCATCGGCATCTCAGTGATGCGCCGGGCGCGCGCACGTGCCGCCGGCGGCGCTCGCGCGCCCCCCAGTGGCCAAATAGCGGAGGCCGTATATTAACGGCCTCCCGGCATTTGACAACCACCTTGCGGCCGTATATTCTCGTACGGCGGGCGCGAGGTGGTTAATGTGAAATGGTTATTCATGTCGCCTTCTAGAAATAAGCGTTTTTTTGGTATATTGTTTTTATTGTCACTTACCTAGGCGGTCCCCGGGTTACAAACAAGATCGGGACTGTAGGTTTGTTCTTAATTTGAATCTGTTTGTAAGTCGGAACAGGTACATTTTTTAAGTGTAGCTCCAGCCAAAAAAACGATTTTTAAGCTTTTTGGATAGCATAGGGAAGGGTTATCACCCCTGCAACAGTTGTTTTGCTGTCTGTGCCCCTGTTCAGAAGATTTCACCTCACTTTCCGTCCCAATGACAATTGGATTTTGAAAATTTTGGGTTGTTGTGGAAACAAGCCTTGGTGATAAAACATCAGTGTAGACACCTTTTCCCCATAATAACTCTTACAGGAGTGAATTTCCCTTCCTAGGGGTAGATTTCCTCTCACTTCCTGCTGTCCCCTTCCGTTTGTAAGTAGGAGTCGTTTCTAAGTCGGATGTTTGTAACTAGGGGACCGCCTGTATATTGTCCTGTGGCCCTACAGAGACCCTTTTCACATTAGCACTGTTAACACTTTTCCTTGAAGACCGGAAGTTCAGGGAAGCAGCACTGAGACAGCAGGAGCCAGAAGCATTGAAAGATGTAAACTGCGAGTGCTGGGGTAATGTTTATTTTATTGTGCTTTTTTGAGCTAAAAAATGCTGAGGATTTAATACTAATCCAACTAATTAATAGCTGGAATGTCAGAAGCAATACTTGAATTTGTTACACCACTTGTTTCAACAGTCTGTGTATGTCCATTGTATTATAACAGTTTTACAGCCACTCTGAAGCAATGCTGTTTTGGAGGAAGCAAAAAAGAAAAAATATGGCTGAAAGAGCTCCAGAACTAGATCCAGTGACAGTAATACTATGGTGCATTTCAATATAGATAGGCTCATAATACATTCTAACAATACTCTTCTCTCTCCTGTTTTTCATATTCATTTCTGTGCATTTCTGTACTTTTATGTCCAGATAACAATTTCGCAACACATAAACGAGAGATACCTGGCTTCGCAGGGTATCTAAGCCCAGTGGGATTTGGGGTTTGAATGGTGTACAGATTTGTATTCCGAATTACTGGATATTACAGTATTGTGGATCTAACTTCCAACGTTTGTAAGACAACTGTTCTTAATTATCTTTCTTTCCCAGAAGGCTTCTGGCCACGCAAGAAGGCATAATTGAATCTTTTAAATTTGGAAAAGACGGTGAACAAGAAGCTTTTCATGCTTCCATTGATAATAAACAAATATGGCATGTGTCAGATTACCAACCCACTTACTGGTAGGTGCACGCGTCGGTTTACCAGACGGTTTACTGGTAAGGGATAAGTAGTGGTACAGTAACATCAGTGGTTTGGAACTATGTGGTTAATGAGTTTCGGTTTTCCTGTATTGAGTATCACGTATCTAAGACCTGCCCTGGATGTGAAGACTGGTCCATCTAATTTTATGGTAGATCACGCATCAAATACACACACTTTTTGGCATGAAATATATTTCAGCTTACCAGTCCTTAGACGATGTGACTGCATTTTTTTTTTCAATTATTATTACAGGTACTTACAGTGAGGGAAAAAGTATTTGATTCCCTGCTGATTTTGTATGTTTGCCCACTGCCAAAGAAATTATCAGTCTTTAATTTTAATAGGTTTATTTTAACAGTGAGAGACCAAATAACAACAAAAAAATCCAGAAAAACGCATTTCAAAAAAGCTATAAATTGATTTGCATTTAAATTAGTGAAATTAGTATTTGACCCCCTATCAATCAGCAAGATTTCTGGCTCCCAATTGTCTTCTATACAGGTAATGAGCTAAAATTAGGAGTATTCTCTTAAAGGGAGTGCTCCTAATCTCAACTTGTTACCTATAAAAAAGGCACCTGGCCACAGAAGCAATCAATCAGATTCCAATCTCTCCATCATGGCCAAGACCAAAGAGCGGTCCAAGGATGTCAGGGATAAGATTGTAAACCTACACAAGGCTGGAATGGGCTACAAGACCATCTCCAAGTAGCTTGGTGAGAGGGTGACAACAGTTGGTGTGATTATTCGCAAATGGAAGAAACACAAAATAACTGTCAATCTCCATCAGCCTGGGGCTCCATGTAAGATCTCACCTCGTGGAGTTTCAATGATCATGAGAATGGTGAGGAATCAGCCCAGAACTACACAGGAGAATCTTGTCAATGATCTTAAGGCAGCTGGGACCATCGTCACCAAGAAAACAATTGGTAACACACTACGCTGTGAAGGACTGAAATCCTGCAGTGTCCGCAAGGTCCCCCTGCTCAAGAAAGCACATGTACAGGTCCTTCTGAAGTTTGCTAATGAACATCTGAATGATTCAGAGGAGAACTGGGTGAAAGTGTTGTGGTCAGATGAGACCAAAATCCAGCTCTTTGGCATTAACTCAACTCTCTGTGTTTGGAGGAGGAGGAATGCTGCCTATGACCCCAAGAACACCATCCCCACCGTCAAATATGAAGGTGGAAACATTATGCTTTGGGGGTGTTTTTCTGTTAGGGGTCAGGAGTCAGGACAACTTCAAAACATCAAATGGAGGATGGATGGGGCTATGCACTGTCAAATCTTCGGTAAGAACCTCCCTTTCTCAGCCAGGGAATTGAAAATGGGTCGTTGGTGGGTATTCCAGCATGACAATGACCCAAAACACACAGCCAAGGCAACAAAGCAGTGGCTCAAGAAAAAGCACATTAAGGTCCTGAAGTGGCCAGTCTCCAGACCTTAATCCCATAGAAAATATGTGGAGGGAGCTGAAGGTTCGAGTTACCAAAGTTACCAAACAACAGCCTCGAAACCTTAATGTCTTGGAGAGGATCTGCAAAGTGGAACAAAATCCCTCCTGAGATGTGTGCAAACCTGGTGGCCAACTACAAGTAACGTCTGACCTCTGTGATTGCCAACAAGGCTACTATATGAAGAGGAAAAAATAAAAAATATGGACAGCCGCACTCCAAAAAACCTTTGACGGTCGCCTTTATTGTAAAAAGATGGAAAATTACACCAAAATTCATCACAGCATAGCCAGGGTAACTGCTTACATGTTTCACACTGAAGGTCAGTGCTTAATCATAGCTTAGTCGCTAGCGATAATCACGGTCTTCACCGGCAGGGACTGCTTCTCTTGCCCCTCCCACTTGGAAAAGATAATGGCCCTGCAGGAGGGGTTCCTGCATCAACATTGTCTGTGTTGATGGGGGAATCAAGCAAATGTCTTTCCTGCAACCTGTAGTTGCAGGAAAGAAATTCACTCCATGTATAGCTGGCCTAACTCATGTTCATACACATACATACTAGGGCCAATTTAAACAGGGGACAATTAACCTACCAACAATGAAAACTCTGTGCCACAGGCTAAACAAAAAAAAACAATAAAAGGGTAAAACAGATGATCGTGATTATGGCTGCTGCAATTTTCAAAATGTGTCTAAATTCCAACCCTTTAAATATATATATATATATATATATATATATATATATATATATGTGTGTGTAGCGGGTGCCAAATTTAGTGGGGTGTATCTGGGCAATAGATGGCCCAGATACATTGATTTTAGAGATTTATGGACACTTTGGAGTGTGGGAGGTATGAATGGTGTCATGTTCCCTGCGGTCCCTGGGTGGCGCTGTCACCTGGGACCAGGGTTGAACTGCCATTCTAGAGCTGTGCCCTTTTTGTCCTCTCGCGGTAGTAGTACGCACGAGGTCCATTCCCCAGGCACCTTCAGCCTGGGGGCTGCGGTTCGTCTGTGCCCAGGCGTGGAGTCGAGTTCCATCCCAGGCACCTTCAGCCTGGGGTGAGGCACTATACCAGGAGGCCTGGGGCCCAGTACCTTCGTCTGGGTCCCACGAGGGAGAAGCATTCCTAAGGTGCCCCCGGTATTGGGTGCCTGAATCCTGGGCGTAAGGGACTGGAGACGTGACCTCCCCGTAGAGCCAGCGCAGCATTTGCTGGTGCCGGATGTCTTCCTCTGACAGGGGTCGTTTGTTCTAAAGAAGGTACTTCATGTTCTCATGGTCTGTGGCAGAGACCCATCTTTCTCAGGTCAGTGGCAGGCCTCATCCAAGTCCTGTGACAGGGGCCTCATCGTTCACCCAGGTCAGTGGCAGTGACCAAATTCACGGTCGGTGGCAGCGACTGTGCGCCAAGCCTGTTTGCACTAAAGGGAACAGGAGAAACTTTAATTCATCAGTTGTGCCTGGACCTACTCTTCCCTACACCTTGTCTGTTCTTTTAAAAGTCAACCAGTTTCAAGGCAATAAAACAGTGTTGGACTTTTCTTGGTGTGGAACTCGTGTTACTGGAAGCTAAGTGTCCCTGTCAGTGACAGTGGCAATCATCCTCCACAGAGGAAGCTGAGGCTCCGGCCTAAAACACAGACCCGAGGGTAAATGGTTTAGCTCATATCTCTGCATTCTATATCAGAGAGCCGAGCTGGTGGTGTGCATCTTTCCCCCTTCTCCCAGATACCCTTAGATGAGTAAAACCAGCCATGAATAGAGGGGAGAAGCTGGGGGAGGACCGCTACACGTGGGGGCTCTAAGTCCGGGATTTGTGTTTATGCAATGGAGCCGGAGCTATCGGAGTTTGAACTTTGCTGCCCAGAAGAGTACAGAGTAGGTCGGCTATATTGGCCACTGCGCCAGCCTACACAGTTCGTGGGCGTGACATGGAAAAAGCCCGCGAACTAGTGTGCCAGAGACGAGGAGTCCGGCCATGTGAAGAGGTACACGTGGGGACTTTTGCACCAGTTATGCAGTGCGCGATGGAGCAGCAATCGGTCACTATGTTCAGCAATTCCTCGTGGGTTTCAGTCTCAAATACTATGAGGATGACTTCAACTGCTGCTCCGATTACAGATACGGGGATTCGGCTCAAGCCCCGGGGTCGATTTGCCTTGTATACATGCAAGGATGTTGAGGCCCTGGGTATGATTTGTCCCAAATGTTCGGGACTGGTGGTACAGCTAAAGCCCTTCGGTCGCTGCGAGGCCTGCGGGGAGTTCACGTTTGAGGTGGAGCAATCCATAGAGAGACCTCGAGTCTTCCACCTCAGCCCTACATCAGGCGTCGCCACTCAACAAGGAGAAATCAAGGCTTAGACAGCCATCCCTCCGCGCACTGTAGAGACCTCCGTTGAGGTCGCGAACAAAGGGATTGAGGATGCAAAATCCGGAGATGCTGCTTCGGTCACCACAGTTTCCTTACTCCCAGCGCCAACAAGGAAGGTCGGTCTTGTGAGAGCTTCCATCGGCCGAGATGGAGGACAACCCCTGTGCTTGCCTAGCCCGGATGGATCCGTCAGGAAGAGTCCTAGACATCCCTTCACAAGTTTGGGCCGAGGTAAGCCAGGGACTGGGACTTGGTGTTGGGATGGAGGTGTCAGGGATTCTCAGGGTCAGGGATGGGGCATCCTCAAACGGAAGGTGGAGGAGCGCAAGGTCTCTAACATCCACCAGCTCTGTGATGTCTTCATGGAGGAGTGGAAGAGGACTCCAGTGACAACCTGTGAAGCTCTGGTGAACTCCATGCCCAAGAGGGTTAAGGCAGTGCTGGAAAATAATGGTGGCCACACAAAATATTGACACTTTGGGCTTAATTTGGAAATTTTCACTTAGGGGCCTTTCACACGTGCGGACCGTTCAGATCCGTCTGTCAGTTTTTTCAGGCGGATCTAAATGGGCGCTCCATGTACCTCTATGGTATACAAGCTGTACACTCACTACTTTACATTGTAGCAAAGTGTCATTTCTTCTGTGTTGTCACATGAAAAGATATAATAAAATATTTACAAAAATGTGAGGGGTGTACTCACTTTCGTGAGGTACTGTATATATATATATATATATATATATATATATATATACAAGTATACAATAAGTACAAATATCCAAGTATGTCATATCATATTCGCTCTACTGTTTAATCACAGCAACAAAAATACTGGCCTGCACAGGGTCCTGACCTCAACCCAATAAAACACCTTTGGGATGAATTCTAGCGGAGACTGAAAGCCAGGCCTTCTCGTACAACATCAGTGCCTGACCTCACATATGCGCTTCTGAAAGAATGGTCAAACATTCCCATAGACACACTCCTAAACCCTGTGGACAGCTTTCCCAGAAGAGTTGAAGCTGTTATAGCAGCAAAGGTGGGCCAACTCAATATTGAACCCTACAGACTAAAGCCTCGTACACACGGTCGGACTTCAAACAAACTTTTCCGTGGATTTTTGTCCGAAGGGAGTTGGCCGGGAACGCCCATAGCATAAACACGGCAGGACTTTTCTGCAAACTTTCCCAAAACTTTCCCAACATCACGTGGTTTTTCTGCTCTTTTCTGCTCTTTACCGCCACCCTTTGGTCAACTTCTGCTATTGTTGGTTGATTTTAACATTGGTTCTGGGCATGCGTGTTTATACTTCGGACAAAAGTCCGATGGATTTCTGTACACATGATAGGACTTTGCACCGTCTGACTTTTGTTGCCGAAAAGTTTGTCCGTTTGCAGAGCGAACTTTTGTCCGATGAAAACCGAAAAAGTTTGTCCGATGGAGCGTACACACGGTCAGATTTTTTGGAAAACGTGCTCATTTTGAAGTTTGTTGGCAAAAAGTCCGACCGTGTGTACGGGCCTTAAGATTGAGATGCCATTAAAGTTCATGTGTAAAGGCAGGCGTCCCAATACTTTTGGTAATGTGTATTCATTCTTTCTATTTTTTCTTCTTCCATTCGTCTCCTTCTATCCCACTGTCTCAATGCTAATTTATCACCCTAGATAATGGTATATCCATGGATAAAGGTAAATGGAAGTATATTTTGAAATATGTTCTTTTCTGTATTCAGGAGCTGTCTCCAGTGAAATAAGACTATCCCTCTACAGATAAGAGAAGTTCTGCTCTACAGAGATAAAATAAATCCGGTAGCCTGGAAGAAGGGGTTAGCTCTCACTAACTTGAGCAAGCAGTGAAGTGATAATAACTTTCTCTGCAGTGACAGAGAGGGATTTCTGCTGCCATCCATTATGCTGATATAAAAAGAGGAAACAGTCATTACATTCTCCTTGGGGAGTAAATTCCTAGAGATCACTAATGGGAAAAAATACTCATCTAACACCGCTTAGTCTTCTCACACAAAGCAGATACATCAATAGCAACAATCATGCAGAATATACACTAAACCTAATTTGACTGGCAAATATCCCGTTATATATATTTCCTGTAGTAATTCTCACATTTACCAAGTGTAAACATATTTTGCATTGCTTTAGAGCAGACATGTCCAAAGTCCGGCCTGCTGGCCAATCGCGGCCCGCATCCCGGTTTCGGACGGCCCGCCTGGTAATCTTGACATATATATCTTTTGTGGCCCCCAACGAATCCCCGAGCGCCGGGGGCCACAAAAGATAGGTATGCTGCCTTGGAGGTGACGGGACGAGTGCTGTGCATACAGGAGAGTATTTCCTGTTTACACGGCGTCCTGGGTAAAAGGAAGTCCCATCTCCTGCGCAGCCATTGGACAACTGTTCTGTCCATCACAGGAGACGAGACTTTCAATTAAAGAGGCCCGCTGAGAAAACTGGAGTTTCTCCTGTATGTCTGTCGGCGCTCACTACATTCATGACAATGTAGTGAGTGCTGCATTCATGGCAATGTAGTGAGTGCTGCATTCATGGCAATGGAGTGAGTACTGCATTCATGGCAATGTAGTGAGTGCTGCATTCATGGCAATGTAGTGAGTGCTGCATTCATGGCAATGTAGTGAGTGCTGCATTCATGGCAATGGAGTGAGTACTGCATTCATGGCAATGTAGTGAGTGCTGCATTCATGGCAATGTAGTGAGTGCTGCATTCATGGCAATGTAGTGAGTGCTGCATTCATGGCAATGGAGTGAGTACTGCATTCATGGCAATGTAGTGAGTGCTGCATTCATGGCAATGTAGTGAGTGCTGCATTCATGGCAATGTAGTGAGTGCTGCATTCATGGCAATGGAGTGAGTACTGCATTCATGGCAATGTAGTGAGTGCTGCATTCATGGCATTGTAGTGAGTGCTGCATTCATGGCAATGTAGTGAGTGCTGCATTCATGGCAATGGAGTGAGTACTGCATTCATGGCAATGTAGTGAGTGCTGCATTCATGGCAATGTAGTGAGTGCTGCATTCATGGCAATGTAGTGAGTGCTGCATTCATGGCAATGTAGTGAGTGCTGCATTCATGGCAATGGAGTGAGTGCTGCATTCATGGCAATGTAGTGAGTGCTGCATTCATGGCAATGGAGTGAGTGCTGCATTCATGGCAATGTAGTGAGTGCTGCATTCATGGCAATGTAGTGAGTGCTGCATTCATGGCAATGTAGTGAGTGCTACATTCATGGCAATGTAGTGAGTGCTGCATTCATGGCAATGTAGTGAGTGCTGCATTCATGGCAATGTAGTGAGTGCTGCATTCATGGCAATGGAGTGAGTGCTGCATTCATGGCAATGGAGTGAGTACTGCATTCATGGCAATGTAGTGAGTGCTGCATTCATGGCAATGGAGTGAGTGCTGCATTCATGGCAATGGAGTGAGTGCTGCATTCATGGCAATACGGAGGGTGCTGCATTCATGGCAATGGGGTGCATGCTGCATTCATGACAATACGGTGGTTGCTGCATTCATGGCAATACAGTGGGTGCTGCATTCATGGCAATACAGTGGGTGCTGCATTCATGGCAATGGAGTGGGTGCTGCATTCATGGCAATATGGAGGGTGCTGCATTCATGGCAATACAGTGGGTGCTGCATTCATGACAATACAGTGGGTGCTGCATTCATGGCAATACGGTGGGTGCTGCATTCATGGCAATGGGGTTGGTGCTGCATTCATGGCAATGGGGTGGGTGCTGCATTCATGGCAATACGGAGGGTGCTGCATTTATGGTAATGTAGTGGGTGCTGCATTCATGGCAATGGAGTGTGTGCTGCATTCATGCCAATGGAGTGGGTGCTGCATTCATGGCAATGGAGTGTGTGCTGCATTCATGGCAATGGAGTGGGTGCTGCATTCATGGCAATGGCATGGGTGCTGCATTCATGGCAATAAGGTGGGTGATGCATTCATGGCAATAAGGTGGGTGCTGCATTCATGACAAAACGGAGTTTGCTGCATTCACAGCAATGGGGTGAGTGCTGCATTCATGGCAATGGGGTGGGTGCTGCATTCACGACAATGGGGTGGGTGCTGCATTCACGGCAATGGGGTGGGTGCTGCATTCACCGCAAAGGGGTGGGTGCTGCATTCATGGAAATGGTGAGGCTGTAGATGGGCACTGATCCTTATTTTGCTTCACAGTTCTTTATTTAAAATTTAAGATTTTTTTTCCTGAAACTTCCTTTTAAAAATGAAGGTGCGTGTTATAAGCCGATAAATACGGTATATCCAAATAATACGCCCAAGCTCATCTCTTCACCACACACAGCCACAAAGGCAAGAGAATTCTTGTTGGGCAGTGTATTAGTGCTTAGACGAACACACTTAGACCGAATTTTAATGGTTTAAAGAATGTCAGGCAAAATGGTCGGCCCTCAAGCATGTTCACTTCATCAAATCTGGCCCTCTTTGAAAAAAGTTTGGAAACCCCTGCTTTAGAGAATCCCTGTTCTATGCCCTCACTTGCCCACCTATACTTTCTCCAGGGACAGTTTTGGATGCAAGCCTATAACCTATATTTTTAATATAGAAGAAATGTACAAGATGCCTTAAAGTGTTTCTAAACTTCAAAACATAATTTTGCATGGCAGCTTACCAGTAATTAGATGAGATGTCTGCATTAGTTCTCTTTTTTTCAGGCCTGTTTCCCCTTTAATTTTACTGTGTAATCCTGCAAATAACACACTCCATGGCTATAACATGGGGACAAGCTGCTTTGGGGTGGGGGACGCAGGGTCCCTCAAGCCCCAAAGCACACACACCCCCATATTGAGGGCATGTGGCCTGGTATGGTCCAGGAGGGGGGGGTGCTCGCTCGTCCCCCCCCTTTCCTGACCTGCCGGGTTGCATGCTCAGATAAGGGTCTGATATGGATTTTGGGGGAACCCCACACCAATTTTGCGGGGGTTCCCCTTAAAATCCATACCAGACTGAAGGGTCTTTTATGCTCTTGGGTGGGAACCTCACACCAGTTTTTTTTCTATTTTGGCAAAGGGTTTCCCTTCAAGATCCTCAGCGCACAATCCCCCTGAGGAAGATACGTCATATCCCTGTATCGACACGCTTTGGGGAGGAGACAGGACGGTGCAGGAGACAGCTTGTCTGTCTCAAGGCGGAGGGACATGACCGCACCCGCGGGACCCGCGGACCTGATCACCACCGGTGTCCCGCGATCAGGTCACAGAGCTGAAGAACGGGGAGAGGTAAGTGTAAACAAACCTTTCCCCGTTCTTCCTAGTGGCATTTCAGTGATCGTCTGTTACCTGTCATAGGGAACGAAGTTCAGTGATGTCACACGCCAAGCCACGCCCCCTACAGTAAGAATCACTCATTAGGTCACACTTAACCCCTACAGCGCCACCTAGAGGTTAAACCCTTCACTGCCATTGTAATTTTCACAGTAATTAGTGCATATTTATAGCACTGTCGCTGTATAAATGACAATGGTCCCAAAAATGTGTCAAAAGTGTCCGATGTTTCCACCATAATGTCGCAGTCACGATAAAAATCGCTAATCGCCGCCATTACTAGTAAAAAAAATATTATTAATAAAAATGCCATAAAACTACCCCCTATTTTGTAGACACTATAACTTTTGCGCAAACCAATCAATAAACGCTTATTGCGTTTTTTTTTTACCAAAAATATGTAGAAGAATATGTATCGGCCTAAACTGAGGGAAAAAAATGTTTTTGTTATGAATTTTTGGGGGATATTTGTTATAGCAAAAAGTAAAAAATATGTAATTTTTTTCAAAATTGTCGCTCTATTTTTGTTTATAGCGCAAAAAATAAAAACCGCAGAGGTGATCAAATACCACCAAAAGAAAGCTCTATTTTTGGGAAAAAAGAGACGTCAATTTTGTTTGGGAGTCACGTCGCACGACCACGCAATTGTCAGTTAAAGCGACGCAGTGCCGAATCGCAAAAAGCGGCCTGGTCTTTAACCAGCCAAAATGGTCCGGGGCTTAAGTGATTTTGAAAATAAAATTTTTAGAAATTCGACCGTGTATTAAGTCAGTGGTTCTCAACCTTTCTAGTGGCGTGACCCCTTGATAAAATTTCCCAAGTTGTGGGGACCCCCAACAGTAAAATTATTGTCAGCACCCAAGGCAAGACAAATAATTTGCGCCCCTAACCCACGGACATTTAGTGCTCCCAGAGTCCCTTCCACTCGCACAGTATTAAAACCCCTTATGGTACATTTTAGGATGTACCACGCTTTCTCTTTATTCTCCTTTCTTTCCCTTTTATCTCTCTCTATCCTAATTTTTTATTTTTTTTCCCCCTTCCCTCTCTCTAGCCGTCTTTCTTGTTCTTTCTCTTATTCTTTCTCTCCCTTTTTCTTTGTTCTTCCCCCTCTTTTCCTCTCCCTTCCATATATTCTCTATTTTTTTTCCTTTTCTTACTACTTGGTTGGGGGGGTAGGGGGAATGGGATGAGTGGCAGTGCTGGGGGGAGTTCTGATCAGCCAACTTAGGGGCTCTTGATTAAGGTCATCTGCTGATCTGAGACTGTAGTGGGGACTTTTAATGGCAACTATAATGATAGGTAGTGTTACTCACTGTGTCTCCGGCTTCACTGTGTCTCCGACTTTGTGGTGTCCCGTAACAGTGACACCTATCTATAGGGTCTCCTCCAGCCCCTCCCACTTCACATTACTCACCAGTCAGCTGACCTCTAGTCTCTGCCCCCCAGCCATGCCATGAACTGAGTGGGCGGCCGTGAACAATCTGTGAGAGCAGCGCTGGCTTCAGGAACAGCCCAGGATTTGGTGACCCCCTGGCAAATCATCATTCAACCCCCGAGGGGGTCCCGACCCCAGGTTGAGAACCATTGCTCTAAGGTGAGCAGATTCTCATAGGGGGGAGCACCAGTGTGTGGACACGTGAACACGTTTGGATCACCCTGACAAGATTTAATTATGATTATGTTTGAAATGGACTTTGTGATTTATGTTGCATTGATTCATGAGATTCACTATCAGTGCAGTATATACATGTGCACTATAGCACTTTATTTCACATTGTCACTTTATTTATACATTTATACATTTGGATAATCATTTTATGTTTGTAATGGACTTCATGATGTAATCATGCTGTTTTGATCCACACGATTTATTAATAGTACATCATCTAAATGCACTTTAGCACTTTATCTCACTATTGTCCCTTTATTTACTCATTATTGCATATGTATTGTTCGAAAGCATTTATATATATATACATATAGAGTTTTCATTTAACTGCAGTAAACAAAGTGAGGTCATTGTTAGTAGAAGAAAAAAACCACCAACAGCTTGTATGGCAGAGGCACCCTTGGTAGTATGTGGTAATGATCATGGAAGGGTTGACACAGACATGTGCCTAGGATTGTCCAGCAACCAGGAGGCACTGAACCTCTGTGTCACACCAACAAAACTGATGGTTTATTAGCCACAAAACACGTCTTTTGGTGTAACCAATACATGTTGGCTCATTACTTGATGACTTTGACCCTTCAATGATCATTGCAAGCTGCTGATGTTTTTGTTTTTTTTTCCACTAAGAAGGTTGGGTTTCCCACAAACCTTGGCTACTCACAACCTCACCAAATGTAAATATCTTTACCTTTGTTAAACCATCCCACATCCAGCAACATTGTAAACTAACTACACTAGACGGCAGCCTTTCTCAGCCTTTTCATCCCCGAGGAACCCTTGACATGATTTTTAGTTCTTGAGGAACCCCCGGTAAAAAAAAAAATTAATTGGTGGGTCAGTTGGAAAAATGGCACTTACATTGGTGGTCAGTGGGAAGAATGCCCTCCTTGCAGTGGTGGTCAGAATGCCGCCATTAATCACATGCCGACCAGCGCACAACGATATATGTCGGCACAATGGCTCGGCAAATGGGCGTACAGGTACGTCCCCTTTAAATCGCGGCATTGTGGGCGTGCGCACGCTCCGTGACCGTGCCCGCGGGACCCGCAAACTTGATGTCCACCAATGTCCCACGATCGGGTCACAGAGAGGCAGAACGGGGAGATGACTTTGTAAACAAAGCATTTCCCTGTTCTGCCTAGTGACAGGACAGTGCCTGTGATCGGGAGCAGTGATCAGTGTTGTGAAACAGAAAACTCACCTGTTAGACTCTTACTGCATTATATATAAAATTACTTTGCCACATGTAAACCTCTTTTTTTTCAATAAAAATTGCAAGTTAAAAAAAAAAAAATTGCAGATTGCCGCCATTACTAATAAAAAAAAAAAATTATAATAAAAATTCCATAAATCTATCCCCTATTTTATAGACGCTATAACTTTTGCACAAACCAATGAATACACGCTTATTGCGATTTTTTTTACCAAAAATATGTACAAGAATACGTATCGGCCTAAACTGAGGAAAAAAATTGTTTTTTTATATATTTTTTGGGGACATTTATTATAGCAAAATGTAGAAAATATTGCTTTTTTTTCAAAATTGTCGCTCTTTTTTTGTTTATAGCGCAAACAAATAAAAACCGCAGAGATGATCAAATACCACCAAAAGGAAGTGAATTTTGTTTGGGTGCAACGTTGCACGACCGAGCAATTGTCAGTTAAAGCGACGCAGTGCAGAATCGCAAAAAGTGCTCTGGTCAGGAAGGGGGTAAATTCTTCCGGGACTGAAGTGGTTAAAGACAGTCGAAAAGATCACTGATGTAATAGAGATGGCTCTGCCAATTAGTGTTGGTTCTGGAAATAAGCGGGCACCATCAAATCTAAGGTCAATCAGCCAAAGCTAAAGGAACCCTTAGCAACTTCTGGAGGAACCCCAAGGCCATGGAACCTTGGTTGAAAATGGCTGCTATAGAGGTTTTCGTGTCGCTTTTTATATATTTTTTGGATATCACAGAGTTTTTCACTGCCACATCTCCTACAGGGGACCACCACCCCACAAATACTATATTGAGGTCATTAACTTTGCTGACCTGTCTGGAAGAAGTGCCTGGACCACCAGACTGACTGAACAGAATTACAATATCTTGGGCAATAAGTCCGTTCACATTTATATATTTAGCTGTTTGCTTGGAGTTCAGCTCCAGTGCTCTCATGGGTTCTTAATAAACTATGCAATGGAACTTGACTGACATTTTCAGAATATCGACTTTACAGAGCATGTAGCTTCCCCAGGAGCCTGAACACTGTGCTATGAAAGCCGCACGCAGGATTTTACCTTTTCCTCCTCAGGCTGGGGTTATGTACATAACGGTAAATCACAATACCACATTTAGTCTACATCTCATTTATTTATACACCGGAGGCTGAAATGGCTTTGAAGCTGAAAAATCGTACATCAGGAAATCACTTCTCCCAAACTCTATGAATCCACGGTCATTTTTCAGTAAGTCACACCATTAGAAGTCTTCTGGGAACGTAGAGAAACGAGGTTCACATTCGGCCAAGGGGGACACCGCTGCTCTGCACGTAAAATGTTATTTTTTCTCTGTAACCCGACAGTGCCCCAGGAAACGGAAATGAATGAAATCAAATTGAGTCCAACTGGGTTAGGCTCAAAAAGTGTACTTGGGTAAAAAAACGAAGACAATTGTAAAAGTCAGAGGTGCTACTAAAAGCCAATGGATTCACATACATCACAATTAACACTTATTTGGCAGCTCCGATACTAGGGTTGCCACCTTTTTTTCAAGCCAAACCCAAACATTTTGCAGCATGGGACACCTTTGGATGCACCAAGAAGAGTAGTAATGTGGTGCGCATAGCCATAGCGTGCCGCAGCGAACAGTGACTGTGGCCAAATTGCTATTGCTGACATCATCAGCCTGCATCACAGTGATGCAGAACCTGCCCCCCAGACAGCCACCCACAGCTCCCAGATGGCAACAGATTTGTGTTTGACTATCTTGGTTACTTGGGGAGCCACAGCCCAGTCTGATTAATGTGTCCGGGTTTCAGTTCGCCTGAAACTCAGACACATGTTTCAAAACCCGAACTGTCCGAGTGAATCCCGGACAGGTGGCAACCCTATCCGATACTCCTTTTCTGGGGTCCCAAGCTGCGCTCCAGGCCCCTCCTCTTCAGCCAGTACCCCCAGTGAAAGACGCTTTCTTTGGGGGCATCCATGCATGCTCGCTCCTGAACCAGCCAGTCTGCATCTCTTGACACAGGCCGGGCGACTTGGCCCTGCCCCCTGCTTCCTCGTCACAACATTTCATTGACAGCAGTGGCAGCCAATGGCTGCCACTGCTATCAATCTGTCCAATGAGGAGGGAGACAGCGTCGAGAGCCTCTGCTCTCGTGCACATTGCTGGATCAGGTCGGGCTCAGGTAAGAATAAGGTGAATTGTTTCTAAAAAAAGTGCGCTTGTAAGACTGTTGCACAAATACAAATACAAATACAAATACAGACTTTTTGTGTGACAAAAAGTATTGCAACGACCGCCATTTTATTCTCTAGGGTGTTAGAAACAAATATATATAAGGTTTGGGGGTTCTAAGTAATTTTCTAGCAAAAAAAATATTATTTTAACTTGTAAACAACAATTTTGAAAAAAAGGGGCGGTCTTATAGTGGTTAATCGGCTCTGTGATCACCTGGTGGAAGCTGCAGCTAGTCGATCGGGACTCCCGGTGTGATGGGAGATCCCGGTAAGACCGTTAGGATTGCTTTTACAAGAGAGTCGACCGCCGGCTCCAAAAATCAGTATGGGGATTATGCTTGCAGCTGCAGGCATCATTCCAGTATATCCACTTGAAGTCCAGCAGTGTACGGGTACGTCGCTGGTCAGCAAGTGACTTTGACAATAAAGGAGTAAGGAGGAGTTGTGAGAACTGATACAATGGCATAACATGCTCAAATAATTTTTAGGTGAATTTATCAAGTTACTGGATCAGTGTGGTTTGGAAAAATATATATGACCCCCAGCCAAAGGATAGAAAAACAAAAGGAAAAAAAAAAGGCATTGTAACCAGTTAGAAATTCAATAAGGTTCTGCAATACTCTGTAATAATGTCTGCCATCTCACTGTCCGGTGTATGTGGAGGTTCCAACGTTTGTGAAATTGGCCTCCAATACTAATCACCGACCATACTTCATTATCAGTTGATGCGTCACTTTTTTGAAGTTACGCTTATGCGTAATGCAACTGAGATCTCACTCTACTAGACGCAGAACTGTAAGTGGAAACACATTGATATGAAATGACTCACTGGCTGCTACTTTACTCTAAAGTCATAGAATGTGGACGTCACCATATATCATGTTTGGATCACCGTCTGCTCTTTCTACTCGCTGTGCCTGCTGCGATTAAAGAAGCCGCTGATATTTAATGTGAATCAGCAAGTTGTAGATTTCACAACTTCAAGAAGTGTGTCTAGTAGGAGTTAATCACATTCAACAAGACTTGTTTTGTAATGTTGAAGATGTTTCATAGCTTCTGCAGGCCACTTCTTCAGTACTAATGAGTGTCCAGATCAGCCAAGCTCAACCTTTTTACCTTAGAGCAAGGGTGTCAAACTCAATTTCATTGTGGGCCACATCAGCATTATGATTGCTCTCAAAAGGGCCGGTTGTATCTGTAACATTAGATGTCCAGCGCATCCCCTCCCCTTTACATTAGATGTCAAGAGCCACCCCATCATCAGAAGTTGAGTCCCCCACTCCCCCTTTTATCACAGTGCACCCCCCTTTCCTTATGCTGCTGCTGGGAAGAAGCTGGATGCATTGCTTGAAAGCAGAAAGTAAGGGTCTGGAGTAGGACCAGAGGAGGGCTGTAGCTCTCCTGCAGCTGCAGGAGAGGTGTGAGGGCCACATGAAATTGCCTGGAGTGACGGATTCGATTGCACAGCAGTGGAGAGGAGCAGCTGCAGCCAGGAGGGCTGGCAGTGCCTGAAAAGGTGGTGCTGGGAGCAGTAGCCACGTGGACAGCTAGCACTGCAAAGGGCATCTGCTTTAGGCCTGGCTGAGCCAGTGCCAGTCCTACAAATCAGTTCTAGCGCTCCATTACAGTATGACACAATGCAAATAGTGTATGTTTCTGCAATCCAACCATGCCACATACCTTCTTATAGCGCCGATGGGTGCTTCCGTGACCCGCCGGAGCTCTGCAGAGGAAGGGAGGCCCAAGATCCCCCCGCTGACAGCTTGGAGAGGGGGAGGTTAGCTGAGCACAGCTCGCCACTTCCATAGCCCGCCACTTCCATAGCCCGCCGGACCTCTACTCCCCGCTCCGAGCACTGCAGGGGGGGTGAAATCCCCCACTGAAAGCTGGGAGGAGAGGAGGAGAGCAGCAGGAGATCAGTTGATCACTGAGCAGCTATTCCGAAGGTACTTAGCACAATTAGATCAAAACACACACAGTCTACACTATAAAAAAACAAGGAGAGAGGCGCCTCTGAGATAGATATCAATATAACATTTATTAATAGCAATGTTTACTCACATGTAGAATGAAGTAGTAGTATTCAGCAGAGTGGAAGAGTAGAGGGACTACAAGTCATAGTAGGTCAATGAAGCTGACACCACAAGAAATCCTGTAAGGGAAACGTGTGATGACAGGCACGGGAGGAGAGTTCCTTCTGAGAGTTTCTTTCCACAGCCCAGCAGGTTTTTACTTTAATGCAGAGTGAAATGTTCAGTCAAGCAATTCAGGTTCCAAGGCAGTGGCTGGGGAAGGACATCCGAGCCAGATGGCTGGTTGTGCTGCGCTGCGGTCACAGGTGCTCGCTTGGCTTCTGGATAGATAGAAACACACGGCCGTGTGATCGGTTCTCAAAACGAGGCTTGGACAGCACAACAGTAGGCCGCCACGGGTCGTGACGTCATCAGCATGCGACGCGTTTCGGAGCTGGCTCGCTGTGTATGTTGGGACAGTGGCACTCCTTTGTCAAGCATAGGGTCTACACTATACATTACTGCAACAGAGTGGATTCCAGCACTCTACCAGCACTTTTAACTAGGGCTTATTTTTGGGGTAGGGCTTATATTGCAGCCCTTCCCGAAAATCACAGTAGGTCTTATTTTTGGGGTAGGACTTATTTTCGGTAAACCATCCAAAACTCAAGTGGTCAATTTTTCTTTTCTTCACAAAAGGGGAGTTACTCATAAAAGGGAACAGGGCAATGGTTGCCACGGCTCCACAAAAGGAGCTGCCAATATTGCCTCCCCTCTTTTACATTGTAGAATGCTTATAGGGTTGTTTTAAAAAAAGGCCATGTCACTTTAAGTATATACTTATAAATACAGGAATACAGTACATGAGAAGGGAAATGTGTGTTTAGGTTTAGCAGCCTGCTGTGATAATCATTGTCATGACTTGTTCCTTCCTCCTCACTTGTAATTGAACAGAGAGTTTGCGTTATCACTGTTTGTTAGTCACTTTTATGTAATCGAATGCACATGTTTTATATGTGGCTCTCATTTTTGGTTTTGATTAAATGGCGGGTTAAGGGCAGGTGCTGCGGTCATCATCGAGCCGCTTCCCTCTATACATCTAAGGGGCAGAGAAGAGTTAGCGTGCACCTCAGTTACCTAAGAGTGGGTTTCATTAAATATGGACCTGTTACAGAAGACGTCATCTCATCATTTCCCCGTAGACCATGACATACAAACATAACGCCTTGGCCTGTGTGATAGATAATTCAGTTCTTCTCTATATCACTCTCCTTTATTTACATTCACTTACTAACAAGGAAATTATAATGCTTTCTGGTCACTTTAATTAAAAAAAATAATATTTATGAATGTATAAACTGATGCTTTATATAATTTTATCTGTGAAAAAAAAATCTTAAAGGAGAAGTACAGCCAAAGCTTGTTTGGCTTTAGTTCTCCTGTGCATGCACAGTGCGCACCCGGCTGTGAAGCCGCAAGCAACGCTGTATCCTGACCTAGGCCAACAAGGCCCAGGCCTAGGGCAGCACTTTGCAGGGGGGCAGCACAGAAAGAGTCCCCGCCGGCTTGCGCTGTTAGTGTAGCGCCAGTCTTATGGGGCGGACTGGGATGAGAGGCAAATTAGTCTAGCGCTGCTTCTAATTTTGACTGTCCTATCATCCTGGACCACAAACCTTCCTCACTGTACTATTTGTTTTCTGCTGCACCATTGCCATGGTTATATGTTCTTAGTCCTCTCCATCAAATTATCAGAAATTTGTGCTTAAAGTAGAACTATAGGCAACACTTTTTTTTTTTTTTTTCATTTTGGATAGAGTAAGGGAGGGTTATAGCCCCTGTCAGTTTATTTTTTACCATCCCTGTCCCATTGCAGAGATTTCACTTCACTTCCTGACCCATAGCCGAACAGGAAGTGAGAGGAAATCTATGCAAATTAAGGGAATCCATTGCCCCCCCCCCCCCCCAGGCCCTCAGAACTAGTGTCCCCACTCGAAAACTTCAGGGCGCTCTTAAGCAGAAAGGGGTGTGGCCTTGACAGGAAGTGTGGGTCATATTTAAATTAGGGGTGCACGAGTTTAGTCAGGCCTAGGGCAGCACAAAACCTAAATACACTACTGGCCGCAAGCTGTCATAGCTGGGTGCCCACAGTAGTAATGACAGCGGAGAGGAGAAGGAGAGAAGCGAGGCTTCGGGCAGCCACATCCCTGGAACGTGGGACAGGTGAGTTTGTGTTTATCACCAGCTACACTTTTTGTAGCTGCTGACTTTTAATAAACGTACAAAACAGTGGAACTCCACTTTAAATATACTGCTATTTTGTTATGAGAAAATTCAGGACATGAAGTAAATCTTTCAGGTCACTGCTTAGGCAAAATTAATATTAAAGATGTTCCCTATGTAGCACACAGATCCCTGTCCTGCTTACCTTCACTGGCAGGATAGGACACACCATGCCACATGCCCAGTATCCTCCATTTTGTAGAGGGTGAGCGGTGTTAACAGTTTTGGGTCCTGCAGCGAGTTACCTCGTTTCATTGGTTCTCGTCCCTAGAGTGTAGGGAAAGTCTATTTTCTCTCTCAAGAAGGCCAATGTCCAGACAGTATTAAACCCCAACAAAAGAGTTTATTTTTCTTGCATAGAAACTTAGTAGAGAAAGTTGAGGATAGAGAGAGAGTTAAACGGGGAGGTAGTTTCAGGCACACGGCACTTATTTACTCTTGTCGCCACTCAAGCCTGAGTGGGTTTTGCTCACCCGGATAGATCCCTCTCGTGAAACACGGACATTTACTTTTCAGAAGATCCTCTGCCACAGGACCTTTCGGTTCTTAAATCCAGAACTTCTTAGGACCTGCTATTTTAGAGACCATAGGTGCCAATGGCGCACTTTAGAGGGCTGTTTCACAGATCACAGAATCCTTCCCTCTGACAGGTAACCAGGCCTCTCCCGAGACGGAGACATCCTTCACCGATCCCCTTAGAAAGGTCCTCCCCTGGTTGCCTCACCTTCAGAGCGGGTCACCCTCCCACGGGCACCCTGGGATTCCGCTGGTTGGTTGTAGGCCTCAGTTAAAGGTACTGGGCCTACCTGGAATGATGGGGCCTCGGGCTAAAGGTGCCCGGGACACAGCACATTCACACGCACCCCTGGCCATGAGGGCCACCGAAGGTGGGGTACGTGACGAGGACGAAGACGAAGACTCCGCGCCAATTGCCTCTGCCCCTTAAGTACCCTCTCCCAGCATGCACAGCAAGTAGACCATGCCCACTGCACGGCTGCCGAGAGAGGACACCCAATACACTGCAATGTTTCCTGTGGTTCAACCTGGGACCTGGGCAACATCGCCACCTGCAGCTCAAAGGGAACTGTACGACCAGACAACATCACAGCGGAGCGGAGTCCAATTTAAAGAAAACAAACAGCCTGAGCACTAATGCTCAGGCTACCCCCTAAATTTCAAACATAGCGGGCCCCAAATATGGGGACCCCGCTACACCTATAAAACAGAAAATCCAAATTTTTGGAGTTAAAGTTCACATTTGAGATAAGATATCAGCCACGCAGAGTGCATTGTTTTCAATCAGTTTGCCGACACACAGATTTCCATTGTGGGAAGGTGAAGTAAAAAACAACCATAGTGCAGAACTGCAAAAGAGAACACAGAGCTTGTGTATGTGATTAGGGATGAGCTCCGCGTTCGAGTCGAACATACGTTCGACTCGAACATCGTGTGTTCGATCGTTCGACGAAGATCGAACGTTTTGGGTCGTTCGCGCCAAATTCGAGTGACGCGAACGGCCCAAAATCCCGTGATTGGCCAAGCATGCACTGTGACCCTGCATGCTTGGCCAATCACAGCGCCGGCAGCGAGGAGAGCCAGGATGCCTGTGGCCAATTATAGCTATGGGGGGTTTAGTACATGCCCCACACTATAAAAGGCCGCCAGCGCGGCGGCCTTTTGTAGTTTGTTGGCTTGCAGGGAAAGACGTACATAGACAGGGACAGTGTTAGAGAAATTGTGTGTAGGGAGAGAGAAGGATAGGTAGGGACAGTGTCAGTGATATTGTGTGTAGGGAAAGAGAAGGATAGGTAGGGACAGTGTCAGTGATATTGTGTGTAGGGAGAGAGAAGGATAGGTAGGGACAGTGTCAGTGATATTCTGCTAAACCTTGTGTGCAGGGAGAGAGAAGGATAGGTAGGGACAGTGTCAGTGATATTGTGTGTAGGGAGAGAGAAGGATAGGTAGGGACAGTGTCAGTGATATTGTGTGTAGGGAAAGAGAAGGATAGGTAGGGACAGTGTCAGTGATATTGTGTGTAGGGAGAGAGAAGGATAGGTAGGGACAGTGTCAGTGATATTCTGCTAAACCTTGTGTGCAGGGAGAGAGAAGGATAGGTAGGGACAGTGTCAGTGATATTGTGTGTAGGGAGAGAGAAGGATAGGTAGGGACAGTGTCAGTGATATTGTGTGTAGGGAGAGAGAAGGATAGGTAGGGACAGTGTCAGTGATATTTTTGCTAAGCCTCCTGCACAGTATACAACCGAAGCTAGCCCTTATTGCTGTGATTTCCTGTTGTGTAACACAGGCAGGCATCTGCAGCACTTAAAGCAGGCGTAGTGTGATTCCTGCAAAATATACACCTGAAGCTAGCCCTTATTGCTCGTAGTTTTTTTTTTTTTGTGTTACACTAAGGTAGACTGACCAGACGTCCCCTTTTTCCAGGGACAGTCCCCGGATTGAGGACACTGTCCCCGGACCAAAACTGTCCACGGTTTTGTCCCTGGATTGGTGGCGGCACTTCAGCCGCAGTAGCCATGGCACTATTTTCTCACACAGTGCTCTGGACGGTGGTCTGAGGGGAGGCCTGTAATGTACACAGTGCTCTGGACGGTGGTCTGAGGGGAGGCCTGTAATGTACACGGTGGTCTGAGGGGAGGCCTGTAATGTACACGGTGGTCTGAGGGGAGGCCTGTAAATGTACACAGTGGTCTGAGGGGAGGCCTGCCCACAGGCGCAAAATGTTGTAAAACTCCACCAGCATTTTATGTTGCTTTTGTTCCTTTAACATTTGTAGTTTTATAACAGTTAGCTATTAATATTTGATTCTTTATTTTCGAAGGTATCCTACGTGTTGTTATTACCATGCGATCTTTTACTGTTCTGAATTGTTCATTTATATTGTTATTGTTGAACCACAATTCTTTGGTAAGAATAAAATACAAATTATGCATTGACAAGTTTTTTCTCTATCTTATCTACCTAACATTTGGTAGTTATATCCCAAAAAATTCTAAGTATCTTTTTTTTTATCTCATGGACGAAATGTGAGAAATAAAGTACCGTATTTATCGGCGTATAACACGCACAGGAGTATAACATGCACCCTAACTTTAAGAGAGAAGTTTCAGGAAAAAAACTTTCCACAGCCCCCTGCGTATAACACGCAGGCACAGTTTACCCTCTATTTTCAGGGTAAAAAAGTGAGTGTTATACGCCAATAAATACAGTATATATCATACAATCATTTCATAAACACATACACATACACTGCATATATCATATGAGGAAAATATGCTTATAAAATAGTTTTACCATTTGCCAATTAAAAAAAAAAAAATGTCCCCGGATTTTATTTTGAAAATCTGGTCACCTTACACTAAGGGCTCTTTCACACAGGACGGATCAGTAATGATCCACCCCGTGAAGCTCCGCTTGCTCAGCGGGGATCGCTCTGTTGATCCCCACTGAGCCGGCGGATGACTGGGCGGTTCCCGCACACTGTGCAGGGACCGCCCTGTCAGAGCGCCGCTCTCCCCTATGGGGGGATCGGATGATGACGGACCGTAGAGTCCGTTGTCATCCGATCCGCAGACGGAAGGAAAAATAGGGTTTTCCTCCGTCACACTTTTGCGGATCGGAGCGGGTCGGATGTCAGCGGACATGTCACCGCTGACATCCGTGGCTCCATAGGAGGACATGTAGCATCCATTCAGGTCCACCTAAAAAACTGACAGGCGGACCTGAACGGACCCTCCGTGTGAAAGAGCCCTAACAGGCATCTGCAGCACTTAAAGCAGGTGTAGTGTGATTCCTGAAAAATATACACCTGAAGCTAGCCCTTATTGCTGTGTTTTCCTGTTGCGTAACACAGGCAGGCATCTGCAGCACTTAAAGCAGGCGTAGTGTGATTCCTGCACATTATACACTTGAAGCTAGCCCTTATTGCTCGTAGTTTTTTTCTTTTGTGTTACACTAACAGGCATCTGCAGGGGGCATATAAAAAATATATAATGTGGCGCTTTGAGAGAAGTAGTAAAAAACCCTACTTTATGTATAGCACAATGGTGCACATAAAAATATGGTGTCAAACAAAACGTTTGCACACAATAGGTGTACACAAATGAATGTGATAAAAATGTAAGTGAATACTAACAGTGAAATAATTGGTATGGGGTATAGGTGCACAACAAAAACCAGCAATTAAACTGGAATATTGATCATACCCATAATAAACAAAAATGAAAATATAATGTAGGTGGAGACAAACTCATATAAGGCGTCACAGATGAGTATGTAGAATAATGTCCAATCTTATCACATATGAAAAGAAGTTCATAGGTCAAAATCCAACAAGGAGCTGCATCGTTTGAAAATAGGTTTGAAGGGTGCATCTATCACATTTTCTCTCACAGCGCCACATTATATATTTTTTATACGTTCTATATATCCTGTCTGATTTTATGTTTGGCTGCTTCATTTAGTATTTAGAGTTGGCGCAGTATTATTATTATTTAATCTGCAGGGGCATGCAATTACAATTCTTGATCTAATAATTCACAGCAGGGCCCATTCATGCGCCCACCAAGAGTAACTGTGAGGGCTCACAGTGTTGTGGCAACACCAACACCTAAGGGGCCAATTTCTGCAGAGTATATACGGCAGGCCCTTACTTTCAAACATCCAACTTACAAACGACTCCTCCTTGCAAACGGAAGGAGACAACAGGAAGTGAGAGGAAATCTACCCCTAGGAAGGGAAATTCTCTCCTGTAAGAGTTAATATGGGAAAAAGGTGTCTCCTCTCTACTGATGCTTTATCACCAATTCTTGTTTCAATAAAAAACCCACTTTTCAAAAACATTTGTCATTGGGATGGAAAGTGAGGTGAAATGTTCTGAACAGGGGCACAGACAGCAAAACAAATGTAACAGGGGTGATAACCCTTCCCTATGTTTTCCAAAAAGCTTAAAAATATATTTTTTGGCTGGAGCTACACTTAAACAATGTACCTGTTCAAAATTAAAAAACAGATTCTACTTAAGAACAAACCTACAGTCCCTGTCTTGTATGCACCGCCTGTATACGGCTGTTCAGAGTATATAGGGCCTTTTTTTATTTTGTGTGCGGGGTTCCCCTTAATATCCATACAAGACCCAAAGGGGCTGGGGTTCCCCTTAATATCCATACAAGACCCAAAGGGGCTGGTAATGGGCTGGGGTAGGGGGGGGGTTGATGGGGTAGCTATGCCATTTTTCTCAAAGATTTTCATCCATATTACCGGGACCAGACATTACATTAAAGCCGCAAGCAGTTTTAAATGGCTTTTTTTCCTTTAGAAATGTAATTTTGTGCAGGGACAGTTCTAAACATGGGAAACACGTGGCACTTCACAGGCATACTTTAGACACCCCCCAGGTACGATATTTAAAGGAATATCTGACTTTTTTTTTTCACTTTATGCATCATTAAAATGACTGCTCCAGAAAAAAATTCAGTTTTTAAAACTTCTTTTTGCATTGATACATGTCCCCTGGTGCAGAACCCGGGTTCCCAAACCCTTTTTAGGACAATAACTAACATATTAGTCATTATAATTAGCACTTTAGATTTCGAACATTCGCATCCATTGTATTTAATAGGGTTCTAAAGTTCGTGCGAACTTTCGGTCCGTTCGCGGGTTCTGGTGCGAACCGAACCCGGGGGTGTTCGGCTCATCCCTATATGTGATGAGTATGTATGGCTGCTCACATTTACATATACAATTACAATATACACATGTAGCGGGGTCCTCAATTTAGTGGGGTACACTTGGGGAGTAGTGTGACCCAAGTGTGTAATTATGTTAGGGTTCAGACCCCTTTTTCTTATTCGTGGAGGATTGGGTGGTGTAATATTCTCTTCGACCAGTAGGTGTCAGTGTACCTACTGGCTCGGGGTAGAATCACTACCGCAGTGCTACCCTTCTTTGTCCCTTCCTGGAGATGGTACGGCCGGGGCGGGGAACCCGCCGTGGTATCGACGGGAGGAGATAAAAGGGGGAGACGCCCTCGCCACGCGGTCTGTCTGTCTTCGGGGATCATCTCTTCACGCACCCAGGCACCTTCAGCCTGGGTGCGGGCGGTTCAAGGTCCCGGCCTAGGCACCCTAGGCCTGGCCGGGATGAAGATGGAGTCCATCCCAGGCACCTTCGGCCTGGGATGAGGTACTATTGAGGAGGCCTGGGACCCGGTGACTCCGACTGGGTCCCGCGAGGGTGGAGTTGCTCCAGGGCGCCCCTTGCGAGGGGACCCGCATCTGAGGGGAGGAGGCTGGGGAGGTCACTCATTCGAAGACCCGGTGTAGTGTCAACCCGGTGACGGATGGGCCTGCAGTAACTCCCTTGGAGGACATCTTCCCCTGATAGAGGCCCGTAGCGCAACGGAGGTATTCATATCAAGACTCCTACAACCCTTGGTCATAGCATAGGGGGTGTAGGGACCCAGATCAGTATAGTGCCTCGACCTGCTCATCCCACCGTATCATGCCATCGCATTGCCTTGTAACTGAAGATACGGAATAAATCTAACCGTTGGACTGTGATCGGTGTATGGACTCTGTTAATGGGAGCAAAGGGAGGTTTCTGCACGACAGACTCGGTACATGTTCAGGACACCGGCCCGAGGAAACTTTAGGTATTGGCCTTCACCTCGCCCGCAAGTAGTGGGGAGGACATGGGCCGTAGCGCACCTCACCCTGTCGCGTGACATACCCCTAGGCTAAAGAGGACGTGATGAGGGGGGGCGCTACACATGGGGGCTTGTCGTCCGGGATATCGTGTGTATTGGCGATGGAACTGAGAGCGTCTGTGTTTGAACTTTGCTGCCCGGAGGAGTTCCGAGCGGGTCGGCCATGTGATTGGCCAGAGTGCATCCCTGCTCGGAGTTGTGGACATGACCCTAAGTCGGGAAAGGCCCACGCAGAGGAGCGTAGAAAGGGAAAGGTCCAGCCGTGTGAAGTACTACATGTGGGGACTGTTAATGCACTGCGCCACGAGGCACCCCATGACTGTACAATTCGTGGGCGGAGGCTGGCGGAAGCCTGCGAAAACGTACAAGTTGTGGGAGGAGTCTGGCCACGTGTGGAGATACACGTGGAGACTCCGGCGCGTGGTCAGCGCGTGATGGAGCAGCAAGTGGTCGGGATGGCCTCAAGCTCCCCGTGGATACCGGTACCATACCCCACGAAGGTGACTGAATTTGCTGCTCCCCTGACAGACACGGAGATAAGACTTAGGCCCCGAGGACAGTTGGCTCTGTATTCATGCAGAGACACGGAGGCTCTCGGTGTGATCTGTCCCGGATGCTCGGGACTGGTGGTCCAACTAAAGCCATTCTGGCGATGTGAGGCCTGCAAGGAGTTCCTTTTTGAGGTTGAACCATACACGGAAAGGCCCCGGGCCCTACGCCTCAACTGCATCACAGGAACCGCCACTCCGGAGGGAGAGATCCAGGCCTCTGCGGAGGTCCCCGTACGCGCTGACCAGGGCGAAGTGACTGCCTAACCAGAGATTGAGAGAGAAAAATCCGAAGACACTGCTTCGGTCACCACAGACTCCCTGCTACCACCCCCGAAGAGGAAGATAGGCCTGGTGCAGGCCTCCTGTGGTCGTGGTCGAGCTTCACCCCGCCGCTTGCCTGGCCTGGATGGCGCCGGTAGAGAAGAGAGTCCCGGACATCCCAGTTCTTCAGTAGGTCCAGGTGAGCTAGGGGCTGGGACTGCGGTGTTGGTTGGAGGTGTCGGGAGTTCACAGCCGGTGGAGCCCGAAAGGGAAGGTAGCCTTCCGTCTACTAGAGACTACCTTCCCGCCGAGATGTATGACACCTCCGACTTAGAGTCGTTGTCAGACTGTGGGGATGACGGGGAAATAGACGAGCTGTTTCAACGGAAGGGCTGGGACAGACGCCCGCTACCTGTGCTGAGTAAACCACAGGATTTCCCCATGTCCATAGAAGATAATACGCTCCGGGCGCAGACCCCGGGGTTCCAGAGGAAATCTAACCCTTCGACCAACTTTCCACACTCAACTACATCATCCGCTTTGATGGTGGGGACGCAGCATGCTTCGTTGCGGGCACCAAAGACAAAGCAACCTGAGATGGTGAAGGTACCTCGGCACCCGGAGGCCATCGTACAGCCAGGAGAAGGTGAGCGAGATGTGATGCCGCCCCTAGCCAGATTGCAGAGACTTTTCTCCCAGAGAGTCGCCCGTGAATATGGGTGGGAGTACCCCTACTTGCCCCGGGACTTATTGTATGAAGTTGAGGTCCTGCGACCAAGGTGGTATGACGAGTTTGTAGGGGAAAACCTTAAAGTACCCCATGCCAGGCGATACCTGTCATGTTCGCCGCCTGTGTCTAAAAAGTTCAAGGACTGCAGAGCTGATTGGAGACTTGGGCGCCATATTCATGCTGATAAGGTGCTCATCTGTAGGAAAGAAGGAGAGGATGTCGAGTATTCAGTGGAAGTGTTTGACGGGCACCTGAAGCCCCTGTTTCTGCCGGATCCAAGGTTCTACTTATAGGAGGAGTGAGCTCCTATCTTGTTGCTGTTGAAACTTTCTGGATGAGACATTCCCAGACGCCTAGAACTGTGCCCTACTTTTGTTTTGATTTGGGCTTTTCTTTTACTCACTGGAGACTTGGGAGCTGTTGTGTTTTTTTTTCCTCCCTTTTCTTCATGTGCCAAAGGCAGAGACTTTTGGGGTAGAGTTAGAGTAGGCAAGCAGGAAGAATGAAGATCTCACCAAGTGTCATTACCGCAGCTCTGTCACCAGGTGGCAGTGTTGTGCAACGAATGTTTGAAAATTTTTACATATGCATTACTTGCTTATTGGAGTGAGCGGGTCTCTCGGCCGACAGACCCACTCAGGCCAAGTTAACACAGAGTGTTAGGATGTGTTTTCTTTTTGTTGTTTCCCTTCTGCAGGAGATTCATCGGTCAAGACTACTGAGAGTGGGGTGGTTCTTAGACAGCGATGGGAGGGATTGTACATGTGCACAGAACAGATGTTTTATACAAATGTTTATCGTTTATATTTCCCCTTTCCCTTTTGAGCAGGTCTTGGCACATTTAGTATCCAGAAATTTGAGGGACAGCCTCTGGGGCCCACTTCATGTCACCACTCTTTGGGAGACATGGGTGTGCACCTGATGCTGGGGACCAGCGTCAAATTACAGGGGGGAGTGTGTAGCGGGGTCCTCAATTTAGTGGGGTACACTTGGGGAGTAGTGTGACCCAAGTGTGTAATTATGTTAGGGTTCAGACCCCTTTTTCTTATTCGTGGAGGATTGGGTGGTGTAATATTCTCTTCGACCAGTAGGTGTCAGTGTACCTACTGGCTCGGGGTAGAATCACTACCGCAGTGCTACCCTTCTTTGTCCCTTCCTGGAGATGGTACGGCCGGGGCGGGGAACCCGCCGTGGTATCGACGGGAGGAGATAAAAGGGGGAGACGCCCTCGCCACGAGGTCTGTCTGTCTTCGGGGATCATCTCTTCACGCACCCAGGCACCTTCAGCCTGGGTGCAGGCGGTTCAAGGTCCCGGCCTAGGCACCCTAGGCCTGGCCGGGATGAAGATGGAGTCCATCCCAGGCACCTCCGGCCTGGGATGAGGTACTATTGAGGAGGCCTGGGACCCGGTGACTCCGACTGGGTCCCGTGAGGGTGGAGTTGCTCCAGGGCGCCCCTTGCGAGGGGACCCGCATCTGAGGTGAGGAGGCTGGGGAGGTCACTCGTTCGAAGACCCGGTGTAGTGTCAACCCGGTGACGGATGGGCCTGCAGTAACTCCCTTGGAGGACATCTTCCCCTGATAGAGGCCCGTAGCGCAACGGAGGTATTCATATCAAGACTCCTACAACCCTTGGTCATAGCATAGGGGGTGTAGGGACCCAGATCAGTATAGTGCCTCGACCTGCTCATCCCACCGTATCATGCCATCGCATTGCCTTGTAACTGAAGATACGGAATAAATCTAACCGTTGGACTGTGATCGGTGTATGGACTCTGTTAATGGGAGCAAAGGGAGGTTTCTGCACGACAGACTCGGTACATGTTCAGGACACCGGCCCGAGGAAACTTTAGGTATTGGCCTTCACCTCGCCCGCAAGTAGTGGGGAGGACATGGGCCGTAGCGCACCTCACCCTGTCGCGTGACATACCCCTAGGCTAAAGAGGACGGGGTGAGGGGGGGCGCTACACACATATAACTATTATTATTTTTTTTTTAAGATTGACACAAAGTAATAAGATATTTTGCATCAGGCTGATCTTTTTTATATTTATGAAAATGTTTACATTCCCTTTAAAGACTTTTACTGCCACCACCATTTGCATACATTGGTGGCGGTGAGTGGTTTTTCACACACATAGGGGACTTTTTAACCCCTATGAGAATAAAAATTAGGTTTAGTGAAAATAATGTAAATAAAATTGTAAAAAAATTATAGTTACACCCAATCATCAAAAAAAACAACAACCTTTTGAGCCCCCACCCTCACATGCATGTATGTACAAACATAAATACAGGTGTAAGAGGCCCCTATGTACGAAAACGTTGATTGCAACACGTTACATATCACAATCCATGCTGGAATAAGAGCAATAATTCTACACCCATTATTAAGACTAAACTGTTAACTCTAAACTGATGACCTTTAGCTGCTTTTAAAGCATCACATATAGAAAATATAGGGTACCGAAGTTTGTTGCCATTTCACAGGCACATGTGTGGTTTTGGGCTTGTCCACCACAAAATTGTGGCAATACATTGCAGCCATATACATCACCAGGAAGCGACGGCCGACGCACAGGAAGTGACGTAGGGCCCACATTTCCTGTCGTGTGGAGCGCAAGCAATACAGCGTGCATTCCGGACACTGAACCAGCCCAGGAGTGTTTCTATCAATATGGGTGAAGACTGTCCATCCGGCGCCATGCACCCAGCGGCCATCTACCAGTAAGATTAGCAAATGCTTGATGGCTCTGCATGCCACTATGCCACTCCTTGTGTTGTGTCATTGCTGGCACTTCACCCTTTAGCCTCCTGCTCCAATAGTGGATTAGATATAGTGTGCACATAAAATCAATCTGTCCATCAGTATTGCCACTACTTCTAGCTTCCATGCTTCCCTGAGGCGATTTGTATACTATTATTATTACCGTATATACTCGAGTATAAGCCGACCCGAATATAAGCCGAGGCACCTAATTTTACCACAAAAAACTGGGAAAACGTATTGACTTGAGTATAAGCCTAGGGTGTCATTCTGCATGCCTCACTGTGCTTGTGCCTCAGTGTGTCCATGCCTCACTGTGTCCATGACTAGACTGACGTTTAACATGGGAGTCTATGGAAGGGGTGCCCGGCTTTGAAAAATTGGTGGTCCCCGGCCGTAGATCCCCCAGACAACAAACTTTGCACACTTGTAGAGGAAGAGTGGGGCTACATGTGTGCCAAGTTTGGGGTCCAAGGGACCAACGGCCGGCCGGTACCTGTCCCCAAGTCCGGGAGATTAGGCACAAAAAGGTGACTCGAGTATAAGCCGAGGGGGGCATTTTCAGCACACAAAAAATGTGCTGAAAAACTCGGCTTATACTCGAGTATATATGGTATTTTCATTGTAATGTAATGTCATGACTATTGTCACTATTTTTGTCAGTGAAGGCCTCTTGCTAGTCATCTTTGGACGGGTGTGTTGGATGTCCTTTCTGTTTTTGGCAATTGCCATGTTATTATCCTCCCATTGGCGTTACCATTCGTTCTGTGACCGCCCATGGAGGTGGGAGAGCTTCCCAAGCCCCTCTGGGAGGTCCTTACTTGCCTGATTAGTGGTGCATATGTATATATACATGGACAGCTGAGGAAGGTAACACTGCTGGGCTCTGAGGAAGAAGGTTGTCCTTTGAAACGCGTCAGCCGGCAGTGGCCTTCGTCAATCCCTCTTTGACCATTTGGAGTATATTTGGGTCTGACTCATTGCTGCTACTTGTGGAAACGTTTGTGAGTAGTTTTCCTGTTTATCTATTTTTAATAAAAACCATCCAAAGGATAATGCACTAGGCTGGTGCGCCCTTTCTTTCTTTTTCTCGTTTATCGTTAGCATACCCCTATCCCTGAGGGCAGCAAGGCCAGTGACTTGAACCATCACGACATACAGACTGTCTGGTAATCCACTTGTGCGCAGGAGTGTTTGTTTTCTGTTATCACATTTAATTTTAAGCCTTGACATGTTGGGTACATATTTACTTGGCGCAACCTCATCTTTTATGTTTTACCAAAAATTGGGTAAAATATTGAGTTTGTGTATCCTTAAAGTGATTGTAAAGTCTTGTTTAAAAAAATAAATAAAATAACAAACATGTTATACCTACCTCCTATGTGCAGTTGGTTTTGCACAGGGCAGCCTGGATCCTCCTCTTCTCGGGTCCCTCTTTGCTGATCCTGGCTCCTCCCTCCTGTCAAGTGCCCCCCACAGCAAGCAGCTTGCTATGGGGCACCCGAGCTGAGTCACAGCTCCCTGTGTCCATTCAGACATGGAGCTGACGTACGGCCCTGCCCCCTCTCTCTCCTGATTGGCTAACTGACTTTGATTGACAGCAGCGGGAGCCAATGGCGCCACTGCTGTGTCTCAGCCAATCAGGAGGGAGAGTCCCGGACGGCCAAAGGAACTTGTGGACATCGCTGGATAGAGATGGGGCTCAGGTAAATATTAGTGGGGCCGCTGAACACAGAAGGCTTTTTATCTTAATGCATAGAATGCATTAGGATAAAAAAAAATCTTCTGGGGGGCGTGGCTAGCCGCGGACCGAGATGGCGGCGTGAGAGCTGAGCTCTGCAAACCAGGGACACAACGCGGCTAATAGCGGCTTTCCAAGGCATATTACAGTACCAGAGAAGGAGCGTTCTACACCCGGACAGCCCGAGGACCATGACTAGGAAAAGGAAGGAGCCCCCTAGGCCTCAGAAGTTGACAGACTTTTATGCATGGGGGATGCATGAAGGTAGGCAAAATGGCGCCGGCGCCACATCCACACCAGCCCTGACCGCACATCCCCGCTTACATCCCGCAGCACATAGCTGCAATGATGGGTCTCCTAATAGCTCTCACTCCCTCCCTGCAACCCCGCAGACAGCTAGCCCAGCTAAGGCTAGATTTAGGCTGGATGGCTCTGGATGCGATTCAGCAGCAGGCCCTGACATAGAATCTGGGGAGGACACGAGGGAGCTGCCAGACAGCATTGAGGTTTTCCCTACTATGAATCAACCGGTCATGGATACGGTGCTGAAGGACATGTTAATGTCACTTAGGAGCACACTCCAAAATGATATTGTATCATGCATGACTAAGTTTAATAAGGAGATTAAAGTGGTTGAAGCACGGGTAGAACATGTGGAAAATAGAATGGGAGAATTCGCGGAAACCATTAACGACTTGGTAGACGCGCATGATGAGCGCGGGGAGGAAATAGAAGGGCTTAAAGCAAAAATAGCAGATATGGAAGACAGGGCAAGACGAAATAATCTAAAAATAAGAGGTATCCCTGAATCTGTGCAACAAGGTGAGTTGAGGGCTTTTGCTATAGCCCTGTTTAAGGATATTCTACCTGACCTTACGGAGCTGGATGTCTCCATAGACAGGATTCACCGCCTACCCAAGCCATCCTACCTCCCCACTCAAGTGCCACGAGATGTTCTCCTGCGGCTGCACTTCTATTACACCAAAGAAAAGCTCATGGCAGTCATGCGCAACAAAGATCTCATTCCCCTCCAGCATCAACACCTGCAATTTTTTGCAGACCTCTCGCAACACACTCTGCAAAAGAGGAGAGACCTCAACACCATAACTAAGGCCCTGCGCAATCACAAGATCAGCTACAGATGGGGATACGCTACCAAACTTACAGTCATCAAAGATGAAACTACTTTTGTTATAGACTCCTTGGAAAAGGGATTGAAGCGGCTTAAAGAATGGCAGATCGTCCCAGAAACAGAGGGCCAGCCGGTGTCTACCAAAAGTAACCCCTATAAGGAGTCTGAGTGGCAGAAAGCGAATGCACAGAATAGCAAAAAGCACTAAATCTTGGAAACTGGCCATACGTGCCCTGAAGAGTGAGGCTCTCTCACGCCTGGACTCACCCCTTGAATACACTTGAGCAGCTTTTTCTGCACCCGAGGGTATACCCTCATTGTTTCTCTTCCTCCCTGAGGAATATGTTTACAACCTCTAAATTACGTGACTGTTTGCTGCGAGCTAAGCAGCATTCGTTTTTTCTTAGTTCTGTTTTCGTTGTTTTCTTTGTTGTTTATCAGTTTTTTTCTACACTGCAGCATATATGTAAGCCATTTATTCCAAAGCTGACGCTTACTCATAGAGCATCAGGAAGACCTGAGGAGGAGAGGTCAAGTCTCTGCGGAAAACTTCACTCCCGATCCAAACAACTTCCCAGTCACCAACTGATCCAACATACAGTGAGTACTTTCATCATGTTTACCTCAGAAATAATAATGTTCCAATGCATTACCACTTCTCACCACAGGAGGGAGATGTGGTCACTTGTATTACTCAACATTGATTCACAACATCCCATCAGCACATACTCCCTTCAACCATGGGGATAACATTTTTGTCTATGAACGCAAAGGGTCTTAACCACCCTGCTAAAAGAAGATCTATGTGGAAGGAGGCCACTCAGTTTAAATGTGATGTACTTTGTGTACAGGAAACCCACTTCAACGCCAAAGACCCCCCGCAATGTTCCAACAAAAATTTCCCTTACGTTTTTTCTGCCAACGCAGATGCTAAAAAGAGAGGGGTTCTTGTGGCATTCAGAGACACTGTTTCCTTCCAACTGCAGGAGGAAATAAAGGATCCACAGGGACGCTATATCATAATTCTATGTGAAATTAACGCCTCACAATATACCATAGTTAACGTGTACGCCCCCAACTCCAACCAAATTCGATTCTTTAATAAAACCATCAACAAGATAAGGAAACACCAAAAGGGCTCGCTGATTGTTTGCGGAGACTTTAATCTAATACCTGATCCTATTCTGGACTCTACTTCAGCGGGTCCTAGAGCGAGCAATCACCTTCAACCCGCTATTCATCAACATAACCTATTTGACGCCTGGCGTTGCCTACATGCTGGCGAAAGAGACTACACTTTTTTTTCTGCCCCACACAAATCCTACTCCAGACTGGATCTTTTTTTGGTGGATCAGGGAGTGTTGACCAGAACGATATCCACTGCCATCAATACTATCACATGGTCAGACCACGCTTCAGTGACCCTGACTATCTCCGATGCTATTTCTTCTAATCCGACTCCGGTGTGGAGAGCTAATCCCATTCTTTTGCAATCCAAAGACACTAAAAAATTGCTGGAACAACATTTGACTCAATATTTTACGGAAAATGAAATGTCTGTCGATGATAATTTTGTATTATGGAACGCCCATAAGGCTTATATGAGGGGTATTTTCATCCAGCTGGGGGCAAGAAGGAAGAGGCAGCAGCAAAAACTATTACAAGAACTAACACAGAAAATCCAACTCCTAGAAACCCAAAATAAAATCAACCCTTCACCACAAATCTCCCAACAGATATCCCAACTCCGTTATGACCTACGCCTGCTCTTATTGGGCGAGTTTGAAAAATCATCTAGAAGGCTTAACACTAATTATTATGCAAATGGGAACAAGGCAGGTAGGCTACTGGCCCAATGCCTAAGAGGTACCAGATACAAATCCAAAATCCCCTTCCTTGTACACCCTTTTACCAAAGAAAAACTATTCCATCCTAATGACATAGCAAACGCCTTCAGCCACTACTATGGCTCCCTATACAATCTATCAAATGATCCTACTATACCCCAACCTTCCACTGACCTCATTAATGATTTTCTAAAAAACATATCCCTCCCAAAAATTAGCCCTGAACAGCTTACACAACTTAACTCTCACTTCACAACCCCTGAGGTTGTGAAAGCCATACAAACTCTTCCAGCGAACAAATCTCCTGGGCCGGATGGCTTCATAGGGGAATACTACAAGACCTTCCAAGATTTTTTAGCACCATATTTAGCCAAAGTTTATAATGCTGCGGTTGCCTCTTCGTCCTTCCCCTCTGAGATGCTGAAAGCAGTAATAATCACCCTACCGAAGCCAGGGAAGGAACCATCTACCCCTCAAAATTTCAGGCCAATATCCCTCCTTAACAACGATCTGAAACTATATGCCAAATTAATAGCAATGCGCCTGATGGACATTCTCCCCCAAATCATACACCCAGATCAATCTGGATTCACAAAAGGCCATCAGACATCTGACGCAACGAGGCGATTAATAAATATTATTCATCAAGCGAACATACAGGGAACGCCTTCTCTGCTCCTAGCTTTGGACGCAGAGAAGGCGTTCGATAGAGTCCACTGGGGATATTTGTCGCGAGTACTACAAACCTTCGGGTTCGAGGGACCTATATATGCCGCTATAATGGCATTATACACTAAGCCATCTGCTCAGATATACAATTCGGGGGTGTTATCCAAACCATTCCAAATCTCAAATGGGACTCGTCAGGGGTGTCCTCTTTCTCCCCTGATCTTCAATATGATCATGGAGCCCTTGGCGAGTCACATCCGCAACCACTCTCACATAGAGGGATTCAAATTTCGAAATTCGTCACATGTCATCAGCCTATTTGCGGATGACGTCATCCTGATGCTCACGGATATAAAAACTTCCTTGGCTTCGGTTCATGGAGTACTGCAGAGATTTAATAGACTTTCATACTATAAAGTTAACGAAGATAAATCATTTATACTGGGTCTTAATGTGCCACAGGATACAATGCGTGAGTTAGCAGATAAATACCCTTATAAATTGACAGCATCAGGGTTGAAATATCTTGGTATTCAACTGACTTCTACTACAAAAGAACTGGTCAAGGCAAACTACTTAAAATTTTTAGATAGCTTGCATAAGAAGCTCCAAAACATATCCCTGCCAATCCCGGTACCCAACAGCTTCTTCGCAAGGGCCCAAACTTTAATTAACAAATACCTTTGGATGGGAAAGAGAGCAAGATGTGCTTTTTCCAAATTAACGTCTTCCAGGAAGGCGGGAGGAGTAGGCCTAACAGTCCTAAAAGACTACTACATAGCAGCCATATTGACACAACTTAGGACATGGTTCCCTCAACATAAAAGTAGTAGATGGGTAGAAATTGAGAAAACTCAGGTCTATAAGGTTAACTTACACCATTTTCTTTTAGCTAGCCCACAAGCCACCGCTAAGTCGGATGAATGGTCACCTACCATTAAAGCGTCATTATCAGCTTGGATGACACTACTAAACACCAAGTTTCATAATGTCAATCTTACAACCGTCCATATACCGTTGATGAGTATATCTCACATTATCCCGAATATAGATGTCAGTGCATGGGAAAGACTGGGGATTACACAAATCGATCATCTACTTATAGGTCCAGCCCCTAAGACTTTTCGAATCCTTCAAATAGAATACGGGCTCTCAGATGGGGAATATTACACTTATCTGAGACTGTTGAACTATCTGCACACTTCACCCCCTGCCGCGATTACTCTCCCATGGCAAGTGTCCCAATACTTTACTACCCTAACCTCTAAAACCAAAGGAATAGCCTTATTTTACAACACTTTGGGTAGTAAATATACCTTTAACAGGAATAACAGTATAATGGCCTGGGAGAGGGATCTCGGCAACGGGTACTCAGAGGAGCAGTGGCAATATGCCTTGCTAGCTAATTACTCAGTGACTAGGAGTGCAGGTTTATGGGAACTAACACAAAAAATTCTACTGAGATGGTACTTGACGCCTCACAGAATTGCCAAATTCTCCCCTCAGACATCGAACAAGTGTTGGCGGAATTGTGGATTGACAGGTTCACTGTACCACATTCTCTGGACTTGTCCAGTGATAACAGCTTTCTGGAAAAAGGTATTTCACCTGATCAGAAGGGTACTGCATTGGACGGTGCCTATCTCCTCGGGTCTTGCATTACTAACATTGACGATAGAATCCATACCTCATGAGCACAAAACTATTCTAGTACACATACTTCTCAGCGCTCGTTTGACTATTACGAGACATTGGAAAAACCAGATACTTCCAAGCATAGGCGAGGTCATTATGACTACTAATACCCACTCTACATATGAAAGAATGCTGGCCAGGGTTCAAAATAACCACTTAAAAGTCGATGCTCAATGGAAAAGATGGATAGATTGGTATGATACAAGCAAACTCCTTACATAAATTTTAGTAAATTTTAGTATATAAACCATAATTTACAGTCTCAATCTATTATCATAGTTGGATAGGTCACAAATCACCTATGACTCTAAGCGATGGAACATGACTCAGCAACAATACTCTAACTTTTATATCTGCTGCATTTTTGTTTATGTTCAAGTTTCTGTTTTTTTTTTTTCTCTTTTTGTTTGTTTAAATGTTCTACTAGCACTTATTCATTCCACCGACAATCTTCTGTGGTCAGGGTTCAACTGCCTCCTATGAAATGCACTGAGGTGTGGTTCCCTCTTACTTACCTTGTGCGTGTTCGGCGGGGTTGGGGCGCTACTCTCTGCCGGACGGCACAGCATGTTCCCTATCGGGGTGCTGGGGGCGGAGAGGGGCGGCCTGCGAGGGCTGAACGCCACGGGATGCTACGAGTTACCAAGTGTAGGACTGCACCAGATGGCATAGAACTAGACTACTTTCTTATCCCAAATTGTTCTGCAATTAATTATAGTTAACTAGGAAATTGTCTTACGTATAGCACCATTGTTAACATGTATACTTTACATTGCTTTGTATGTGAAAATTTAATAAAAAACTATTGAAATTAAAAAAAAAAATCTTCTGACTTTACAACTCCTTTAAATAAATTTTAGGGTATTTTTTACAAAAATGTTGCTTTTCAAAAACCATTGCACTTATAACTTGTGACATAACAATTTGGAGCTACCACTAATTTATTCCCTAGGGAGTCTGCTTTCAGGAAATATACACTGTTTGGGGGTTTTAACTAATCTTCAGGCCTAAAATGATTTTCTAAATATCTCTGCAAAAAACAAACAAAAAAAACGTTCTGGCAGCAAAAGGTTAAAGCCTACAAGTACCCCAAATCTGGGTTATATGATACGACTCCGAGCATACAGCTTGGTATAATTTTTGTTCTGGAGTTGATGATGGTGTATAAAGTAAGAAAACAGTCACCTTCGTGTGTGAATTGTACACATGTGCTGGAGGTGAGAAGAACGCATGCTTTTTTTTTTTTAGTGGCAGTCGCATGATGTCATCCGGGAACATATTTAGTGAGCACTTAAGATCACAGATGGCGAGGAGCTAAACACTGCTGTCCCCTTGGAATTGGCGCACATTTAGATGCTGAACAGATAAAGCACATGTGCTCTGAAATGGTCTGTTTGCATTAAAGGCTGCTGTAAGCATGAAATACAACAGTTGTGTCAACTCTCACTTTGATATTAACCTGCACTGGTAATATGCCGTGGAAGAAACAAGGAGACCTGAAACCCAATCTGAAAAAATGACCATTATCTACTGTTTATTGGCATACCTTCAACAACTTGGATTATATGCCAGTCTGTGCCCCCAGGCAGGCCAACCATCTTGCACTTCTCCCTCCTGCTCAACTCTAACATTAGAATCACACTAACTCATAGCTCCCAACTGTCCCTGATTTTGAGGGACTGTCCCTGATTTGGAACAAAGTCCCTCTGTCCTCCCCATTTGTCCCTCATTTTGGTCTGATCTATAAAGTTGTATATAAAATGCACTTTTTATCTTTCAAAAAGTGTTTCCCAATGCTAAACCTTTCATCCAAATTCTAAATTGCTGCATTTGTAAATTTCCAAAGCCAATATAAAGTGGTTAAAAAAAGCACTAGTAGGTTTAACTAATCAATTTTGTTTGAATAATTCTCCTTTAACCACTTAACGACCGCCCACCGCCGATTTACGTCGGCAGAATGGCACCGACAGGCAGAATCACGTAGATCTACGTGATCGCCTTTGTGCAGTTGGGGGGTCCATCCGGACCCCCCTTCACTGCAGTGAGCGGCCGTTAAGTGTTCGGGAGCGATCAGGCATGAGGGGGCGGCCGCTCGATTCCGCCCCCCCCTCGCGATCGCTCCCGGCAAATGAAAATGCTTCCTCCTGCCTGAAATGTAAACACAGGCTGGAGGAAGTGATGTCATCTCCCTCGCCGCGGTCTTTTCGTTCCCGGCGCCGAGGAGAGAAGACAGAGGTTAGTGCTCCAACAGTCCACTGACACGTAGGTACACATAGGCACACAAATCACCCCCCAGTCACCCCCAGATCACCCCCCAGGTCACCCCAAAGCCCCCAATCACAGTGTCACTGATTGCAGTGATCATTTATTTTACTGATCACTGCATTTAGTGTCATCTGTGATTGTAAAAAGTTGCAGGGCAGTTAGGATTAGGCCCCTTTAGGTCCAGGGTAGCCCCCTAACCCCCCCTAATAAAGGTTTAACCCCTTGATCACCCCCCAGGTAACCCTTTCACCCCCTAACTTCAGCGTCACTAAGCGATTGTTTTTCCGATCGCTGTATTCGTGTCGCTGGTGTTTTAGATAGGCAGTTATTTTTTTTTAGGTTCGCCGCAGGTTTTTATTAGTGTCAGGTACCCCCATATATTATTTTAACCCCCTGATTGCCCCTAGAGTTAACCCTTTCACCAGTGATCGCCGTATAAGCGTCACTGGTGTCACTGGTTAGCCAGTAAGTTATTTAGTTATTTAGGTTACCCGTCAGGTTTTTATATAGCGTCGGGTACCCCCATATTTAACCTAATAAAGGTTTTAACCCCCTGATTGCCCCTAGTTAACCCTTTCACCAGTGATCACCATATAAAGGTTACGGGTGACGCTGGTTGATTAGTTTGCTTTTTATAGCATCAGGGCACCCGCCGTATATAACCCAATAAAGGTTTAACCCCCCTGATCGCCCGGCGGGTGAGATCAATTAGGTTTTAGCGCCAGAGAGGGTCTGCGTCGCCCCAGGCAGTGTTAGGTTAGTGCCAGTAACGCTAACACCCACGCGCAAAGCATACACCCCCCTTAGTGGTATAGTATCTGATCAGATCTATACTAGCATCCCCAGCGGTTTAGGGTTCCCAAAAACGCAGTGTTAGCGGGATCAGCCCAGATACCTGCTAGCGCCTGCGTTTAGCCCCTCCGCCCAGCCCAGCCCAGCCCAGCCCACCCAAGTGCAGTATCGATCGATCACTGTCACTTACCAAACACAACACACATAACTGCAGCGTTCGCAGAGACAGGCCTGATCCCTGCAATCGCTAACAGTTTTTTTGTAGCGTTTGATATATTTGCTGACGACAGTCAGGTGCTTTTTTTCCTGTGAATCTTACTAGTGTACCCCTAAATTTAGAGCCCAAAATGGCAAGACGAAGGTACACTAGTAAAGAGGCCTACGAGATTCTGAGCATGACAGATAGTGAAGAGGAGGTCACGTATCTGTCAGATTCAGGCTCAGAATATCTTCCCGTAGAAGACAGTGACGTCAGCGGCCCCACGTCAGATAGCTCTGACGACGAAGTTGAGGTCCCTGCTAAGGTCAGGTGTACCCGATCCCGATCTTCTGAGGTTGTTGAGGAGCAAGAACCGCAGGTCTCTCGTATCATGGAGCAGAGTAGTACTAGCGCCGCTATTCCTTCTGGTGAACTGGCAAGCACCAGCGGCCTAGTACAGCCTGGACGTACATCCAGCACTGCAGTAACACTTGGTGACGTGGCGAGTCCCATTAGTGCAGTTCAAGCTGGCGAGGTGGCAAGCACAAGTAGTGTCCCGCTGCCACCAAGAAGACAAAGGCAGGCCCGTCGTGCCCATACTGCCCTTCCTGCAGAATTCGCCTATCCTGATTGGGTCCCCACCACTTCTGCAGAACCCGTACTTCCCCCATTCACTGCCCAACCCGGTATTCAGGTGGAAACAGATGATTTTATTCCAATTGATTTTTATTCGCTGTTTTTCACGGAAGATCTCTATAGATCTATTGTGGACCAGAGTAATTTATATGCTGGTCAATTTATCGCCGCTAACCCCCAGTTGCCTAAAATTGCCAGAAATTGGAAACCAATTACGGTTTCCGAATTTAAGACCTTTCTGGGCCTTTCCCTCAACATGGGCACACATAAATTTCCGTCATTGCGTGCTTATTGGTCCACGCACCCAATTGACCACATGCCCGTGTTCTCTGCCTCCATGTCCAGGGCACGATACGAGCAGATTTTGCGGTTCATGCACTTCAACGACAATGAACTTTGTCGTCCACGTGGGGACCCTGAATACGACCGGCTCTATAAAATTCGGCCCCTCATAAACCACTTCAACGAACGTTTTGCAGCCTTGTTTACTCCCGATCAAGTTGTCTGCGTTGATGAGTCCCTGATTAAATTTTCTGGCCGCTTGTCTTTCAAGCAGTACCTTCCCAGCAAGCGTGCCAGATACGGGGTCAAGCTCTACAAGTTCTGTGACAGGGCAACAGGCTATGTAGTGAACTTTACGGTTTATGAGGGAAAAGATAGTCAGATTGAGTCGGTCAACTGCCCGGATTACATAGGGAGCGCTGGCAAGATAGTGTGGAACTTGGTGTCACCCTTATTCGGAAAGGGGTACCACTTGTATGTGGACAATTATTACACGAGCGTGCCACTGTTTAGTCACTTGTTTGATCATCAGATTGGAGCATGTGGCACCGTGCGACCTAATCGCCGGGGCTTTCCCCAGCGGCTTGTAGATGCCCGTCTTAGGCTGGGGGAGAGAGCCTGCTTGAAGTGTAATAACTTGCTCGCTATGAAGTGGAGGGACAATAAGAATGTTTTCCTTCTTACCTCCCTTCATGCAGACACGACAGTCCAAATTCGTACGGCGACTGGTGTTGTGGAGAAACCCCTCTGTGTCCACGAATATAACCAAAATATGGGAGGGGTGGACCTCAACGACCAGTTGATGGCGCCGTATCTAATTGACCGTAAGGCGAGACGCTGGTACAAAAAAGTGTCTCTATCATTATTCCAATTGGCTTTGCTGAACGCTCATGTGCTATACAGAGCTTCAGGCGGGACGTTATCTCTTCTAAAATTCCAGAATGAGATAGTCACAGAACTCCTGTATCCAGGCGGTTCTGCACCTCACCATCCCCAACCAAATGCAGTAAGCCGGCTGCATGAGAGGCATGATTCGTATGTCCTCCCGAGTACCCCTACCCAAAGCCACCCCCAAAAAAGATGTCGTGTCTGTAGCAAGCGCGGATTTAGGCGTGACACCCGTAGTTTTTGTCCACTCTGTCCTGACAAGCCTGGTCTTTGCCAAGGTGAATGTTTTGAACGCTACCACTCAAAAGTGAAGTTTTAGCGTAGGGTACAGCATTTCACAGACAAGGACACACTTACACAGGGTCTCCCAAGATGCCATTACATTTTGAGAGACCCGAACCATTACAGTTGTAAAGTTACAAAAAAAAGTGTAAAAAAGAAAAAAAAAACGTAAAAAACAAAACACAAAAAAATATAAAATAAAAAAACCAAAAATAGTTGTCGTTTTATTGTTCTCTCTCTCTCTATTTTCTCTCTATTTGTTCTGCTCTTTTTTACTGTATTCTATTCTGCAATGTTTTATCATGCTTGCTTTTCAGGTATGTAATTTTTTGTTTTCAGGTGCGCCATTCAACTGCAGCGCGGAATTATTTATCTTGACAGCAACAGCGTTTGCTCCCACGATACATAAAGCCGTGACTCCAGTGCTGTAGGAGGTGATTTCACCACCACAGTTAAAAAAAAGAGCATATATGCCGAAGCATGGGGGCAGCAGGGGCGGAGGAGCGATTTTGCTCCTAATGCCGCGTACATACGGTCGAAATTCCGATGGAGGCCTGCCCGTGGAAAATTCCGACCGTGTGTACGCGGCATAACTTTTTTGCGGGAGGATGCCCCCATGCTTCGGCATATATATATTTTAGGCACAGGTTGCGTTAAAACATTTTTTTATTTTTTACTAGGTTTTGTTTTGGTATTTGCTTTGCAGGTATGGCATGGTAAGGTCTTACTGTTGTACTGTAATGTTACTTTGTTTTAATGTTAACCACCATTTGCTTAGCAGGTACGCCATTCAGTTGCAGCGCGGATCTATTTATCTTGACAGCAACAGCGTTTGCTCCCACGATACATAAAGCCGTGACTCCAACGCTGTAGGAGGTGATTTCACCACCACAGTTAAAAAAAAGAGCATATATGCCGAAGCATGGGGGCAGCAGGGGCGGAGGAGCGATTTTGCTCCTAATGCCGCGTACATACGGTCGAAATTCCGACGGAGGCCTGCCCGTGGAAAATTCCGACTGTGTGTACGCGGCATAACTTTTTTGCGGGAGGATGCCCCCATGCTTCGGCATATATATATTTTAGGCACAGGTTGCGTTAAAACATTTTTTTATTTTTTACTAGGTTTTGTTTTGGTATTTGCTTTGTAGGTATGGCATGGTAAGGTCTTACTGTTGTACTGTAATGTTACTTTGTTTTAATGTTAACCACCATTTGCTTATCAGGTACGCCATTCAGTTGCAGCGCGGATCTATTTATCTTGACAGCAACAGCGTTTGCTCCCACGATACATAAAGCCGTGACTCCAACGCTGTAGGAGGTGATTTCACCACCACAGTTAAAAAAAAAGAGCATATATGCCGAAGCATGGGGGCAGCAGGGGCGGAGGAGCGATTTTGCTCCTAATGCCGCGTATATACGGTCAAAATTCCAACGGAGGCTTGCCCGTGGAAAAGTCCGACCGTGTGTACGCGGCATAACCTTTTATGCCGCGTACATACGGTCGAAATTCCGACGAAGGCTTGACCGTGTGTACGCGGCATAACTTTTTTGCGGGAGGATGCCCCCATGCTTCGGCATATATGCCCATCATTAGAAGTGGGTGGATGAAGGGAGGTATTCTAATGGTGGGCATACCCACCAATCAATCTCTTTTTTTCGTTCAGCCAATAGGCTGTATGAAAAAAAAGATTACAATACATGTCCAACAAGGACCAGCAACGTACTGGTATGTTGCTGGATTTTGAATGTTTATACCAGAATGATGCCTGCGGGTTTAGGTATCATCTTGGTATCATTCTTTTCAGCCAGCAGCCGGCTTTCATGTAAAAGCAATTCTAGCAGATAATTAGCCTCTAGACTGCTTTTACAAGCAGTGGGAGGGAATGTCCCCCCCCCGGATATAAAAAGCGCCATTGGGAAATTGGGAAAGCATTTTATCACACCGATCTTGGTGTGGTCAGATGCTTTGAGGGCAGAGGAAAGAGCTAGGGTCTAACCCCCCAATTTTTTTCAAAAAAAGAGTACCTGTCACTACTTATTGCTATCATAGGGGATATTTACATTCCCTGAGATAACGATAAAAATGGTAAAAAAATAAAATATGGAAGGCACAGTTTAAAAATAAAATAAAAAAGCCAAATAAATAATAAAAAAAAAAAAAAAAAGCACCGCTGTCCCCCCCTGCTCTTGCGCAAAGGCGAACGCAAGCGTCGGTCTAGCGTCATATGTAAACAGCAATTGCATCATGCATGTGAGGTATCACCGCGAAGGTCAGATCGAGGGCAGTCATTTTAGCAGTAGACCTCCTCTGTAAATCTAACGTGGTAACCTGTAAAGGCTTTTAAATGATTTTAAAAATGAATGTAGTTTGTCGCCGCTGCGCGTTTGTGCGCAATTTTAAAGCATGTCGTGTTTGGTATCCATGTACTCGGCCTATGATCATCTTTTTTATTTCATCAAACATTTGGGCAATATAGTGCTTTTTAGTGCATTAAAAATAAAAAAAGTGTGTTTTTCCCCCAAAAAATGCGTTTGAAAAATCGCTGCGCAAATACTGTGTGGAAAAAAAAAATGCAACACCCACTATTTTAATCTGTAGGGCCTTTGCTTTAAAAAAATATATAATGTTTGGGGGTTCAACATAATTTTCTTGCAAAAAAATTTTTTTTTTCATGTAAACAAAAAGTGTCAGAAAGGGCTTTGTCTTCAAGTGGTTAGAAGAGTGGATGATGTGTGACATAAGCTTCCTAATGTTGTGCATAAAATGCCAGGACAGTTCAAAACCCCCCCAAATAACCCCATTTTGTAAAGTAGACACCTCAAGCTATTTGCTGAGAGGCATGTTGAGCTCATTGAATATTTTTTTTTTTTGTCCCAAGTGATTGAATAATGACCAAAAAAAAAAAAAATGTACAAAAAGTTGTCACTAAATTATATATTGCTCAAACATGCCATGGGCATATGTGGAATTACACCCCAAAATACATTCTGTTGCTTCTCCTGAGTACGGGGATACCACATGTGTGGGACTTTTTGGGAGCCTAGTCGCGTACGGGACCCCAAAAACCAAGCACCGCCTTCAGGATTTCTATGGGTGTAAATTTTTGATTTCACTCCTCACTGCCTATCACAGTTTCGGAGGCCATGGAATGCCCAGATGGCACAAAACCCCCCCAAATGACCCCATTTTGGAAAGTAGACACCCCAAGCTATTTGCTGAGAGGTATGTTGAGTATTTTGCAGATCTCGCTTTTTGTCACAAAGTTTTGAAAATGTAAAAAAAGAAAAAAAAAAGAAAAAAAAATGTCTTTCTTAATTTTCAAAAACAAATGAGAGCTGTAAAATACTCACCATGCCTCTCAGCAAATAGCTTGGGGTGTCTACTTTCCAAAATGGGGTCATTTGTGGGGGTTTTGGGCTATTTTGACATTTTATGGCCTTCAAAACTGTGATAGGTAGTGAGGAGTGAAATCAAAAATTTATGCCCTTAGAAACCTTGAAGGCGGTGCTTGGTTTTTGGGGTCCCGTACGCGGCTAGGCTCCCAAAAAGTCCCACACATGTGGTATCCCCGTACTCAGGAGAAGCAGCAGAATGTATTTTGGGGTGTAATTTCACATATAACCATGGCATGTGTGAGCAATATATCATTTAGTGACAACTTTTTGTACATTTTTTTTTCTTTTTGTCATTATTCAATCATTTGGGACAAAAAAAATATTCAATGGGCTCAACATGCCTCTCAGCAAATAGCTTGGGGTGTCTACTTTCCAAAATGGGGTCATTTGGGGGGGTTTTGTGCCATCTTGGCATTTTATGGCCTTCAAAACTGTGATAGGTAGTGAGGAGCGAAATCAAAAATTTATGCCCTTAGAAACCTTGAAGGCGGTGCTTGGTTTTTGGGGTCCCGTACGCGGCTAGGCTCCCAAAAAGTCCCACACATGTGGTATCCCCGTACTCAGGAGAAGCAGCAGAATGTATTTTGGGGTGTAATTTCACATATAACCATGGCATGTGTGAGCAATATATCATTTAGTGACAACTTTTTGTACATTTTTTTTTTCTTTTTGTCATTATTCAATCATTTGGGACAAAAAAAAAAAATATTAAATGGGCTCAACATGCCTCTCAGCAAATAGCTTGGGGTGTCTACTTTCCAAAATGGGGTCATTTGGGGGGGGGTTTGTGCCATCTTGGCATTTTATGGCCTTCGAAACTGTGATAGGTAGTGAGGAGTGAAATCAAAAATTTACGCCCTTAGAAATCCTGAAGGCGGTGCTTGGTTTTTGGGGCCCTGTACGCGGCTAGGCTCCCAAAAAGTCCCACACATGTGGTATCCCCGTACTCAGGAAAAGCAGCAGAATGTATTTTTGGGTGCAATTCCACATATAACCATGGCATGTGTGAGCAATATATAATTTAGTGACAACTTTTTGTACATTTTTTTTTTCTTTTTGTCATTATTCAATCATTTGGGACAAAAAAAAAAAATATTCAATGGGGTCAACATGCCTCTCAGCAAATAGCTTGGGGTGTCTACTTTCCAAAATGGGGTCATTTGGGGGGGTTTTGTGCCATCTTGGCATTTTATGGCCTTCAAAACTGTGATAGGTAGTGAGGAGTGAAATCAAAAATTTATGCCCTTAGAAACCTTGAAGGCGGTGCTTGGTTTTTGGGGTCCCGTACGCAGCTAGGCTCCCAAAAAGTCCCACACATGTGGTATCCCCGTACTCAGGAGAAGCAGCAGAATGTATTTTGGGGTGTAATTTCACATATGCCCATGGCATGTGTGAGCAATATATCATTTAGTGACAACTTTGTGCAAAAACAAAAATGTTTGTCATATTCCCGCAACTTGTGGCAAAATATAAAATATTCCATGGACTGAACATGCCTCTCAGTAAATAGCTTGGGGTGTCTACTTTCCAAAATGGGGTCATTTGGGGCGGTTTTGTGCTATTTTGGCATTTTATGGCCTTCGAAACTGTGATAGGTAGTGAGGAGTGAAATCAAAAATTTGCGCCCTTAGAAATCCTGAAGGCGGTGCTTGGTTTCCGGGGTCCCGTACGTGGCTAGGCTCCTAAAAAGTCCCACACATGTGGTATCCCCGTACTCAAGAGAAGCAGCAGAATGTATTTTGGGGTGCAATTCCACATATAACCATGGCATGTGTGAGCAATATATCATTTAGTGACAACTTTTTGTAATTTTTTTTTTTTTTGTCATTATTCAATCACTTGGGACAAAAAAAAAAAATATTCAATGGGCTCAACATGCCTCTCAGCAATTTCCTTGGGGTGTCTACTTTCCAAAATGGGGTCATTTGGGGGGGTTTTGTACTGCCCTGCCATTTTAGCACCTCAAGAAATGAGATAGGCAGTCATAAATTTAAAGCTGTGTAAATTTCAGAAAATGTACCCTAGTTTGTAAACGCTATAACTTTTGCGCAAACCAATAAATATACGCTTATTGACATTTTTTTTACTAAAGACATGTGGCTGAATACATTTTGGCCTAAATGTATGACTAAAATTGAGTTTATTCGATTTTTCTTATAACAAAAAGTAGAAAATATCATTTTTTTTCAAAATTTTCGGTCTTTTTCTGTTTATATCGCAAAAAATAAAAATCGCAGAGGCAATCAAATACCATTAAAAGAAAGCTCTATTTGTGGGAAGAAAAGGACGCAAATGTCATTTGGGTACAACATTGCATGTCCGCACAATTTACAGTTAAAGCAGCGCAGTGCCGAATCCCAAAAACAGGCCTGGTCCTAATGGCCCGAAATGGTCCGGGGCTTAAGTGGTTAAGGGGGCGTGGCAAGGTGTGTGTCCTAAGACTACATTCTTTTGCTAATAGGTGTCCCTCAGTCACATCTCAAAAAGTTACTAAACATGACATCCTAGCTACTGTCACTGATTTCAAGGGACTGTCCATGATTTATAGCAATGTCCCTCTGTCCCTCTTTTCTCCTCATTTGTCCCTAATTTTGGTCTGATCTATATAGATGTATATAAAATGCACTTTTATCTATCAAAAAGTGTTTCCCAGTGCTAAACCTTTCATCTGATTTCTAAATTGCTGCATTTGTAAATTCCAAAAGCCAATATAAAGGAATAGTAATGGTAAAAAAATCACTTGTGGATTTAACCAATCTTGTTTTTTTTTTTGTTCAAGTCTCCTTTAAGGAGGCGTGGCAAGGGGTGTGTCCTATGCCTGCATAATTTTGCTGATAGGTGTCCCTCATTCCCATCCCAAAAAGTTGGGAGGTATGTAGTGTTTTAATATTAATATATATGTGTATGTATTTTATATATTGTGTTATATGTCTGGCACGGTATATATGTGTCAAATACAGGCATTCCAGGACAAATCCATTTTACACATCAAAAGTGTGTTTGTTGACCAAAGGAAAGTGGCCAAACAAGATTTACTCCACATATCAAAGGGGACAGATAGTGACTCTAGCCTATGTTAATATGCAAGAATGCAAATTAGGGCAGTTTATGACTGCAGCTGTTTCCGGCTAGGGGTCATTGTCTGTCACTCTGAAAGACAGAAGCAGATCAAAGGCCTAATGGAAACAGCCAATCAAATTGCTCAGCCATTCAGTGTATAGGGAATATAACCTGGAGTTCAGTCTATTCCTTCTCCATGATTGATTATTAAGGCACAAATTTTGGAAAAATGGGACTCTGAGTTATATTTACTCTGTTGGATTTTGTCATCTGTTGCAAGACTTTGTTCTGTGTTGGAAGTCAATAAAGTGCATCTCTCTGGAAGAATCAGGTTTCTGCAGAACATTACTCCTATCATCATTATAATACCTAAATATCAATTACCGTATTTATCGGCGTATAACACGCACCTTTTTCCCCTTAAAATCAGGGGGAAATCGTGGGTGCGTGTTATACGCCGATACTCCGTTGAATTCCCCTGCTGAAACGAGCGAGAGGAGCGAGCGGAGCCGAAGTACACTCGGCTTTACTCGGCTCCTCTCGCAGTCCCGCCCATCTCTGACTGCGCCGCTGACATAGAGAAAGCCGAGTGTACTTCGGCTAGTCTCGGCTCCTCTCGCAGTCCTGCCCCTGACTGTGAGCAGAGCCGAGTCTAGCCAAAGTACACTCGGCTTTCTCTGTCAGCGGCGCAGTCAGTGGAGATGGGCGGGACTGCGAGAGGAGCCGAGTCTAGCCGAAGTACACTCGGCCCCGCTCGCTCCTCTCCACAGAAATCGGCGCCAAATTTAAAGAAACGCAGAGACTGACAAGATTGCAAAGGCACTGGGCAAGGCTGCAGTTGGACAGATGGACACTGGGCAAGGCTGCAGATGGACAGATGGACACTGGGCAAGGCTGCAGATGGACAGATGGACACTGGGCAAGGCTGCAGATGGACACTGGGCAAGGCTGCATGCTGCATTTAAATGTAAGTTTTTTTTCCTTGAATTTCCCTCCTAAAAGTTTTTTTCCTTTAAAATTCCCTCCTAAACTTGGGGTGCGTGTTATACGCCGGCGCGTGTTATACGCCAATAAATACGGTATCTACCCACTATAAGATATCACTACATTGGTGCTGTAAATTGGATTAGCTAGACACGGCACACCATAATGAAGGTTGAAAGAAGACGCTCTATGTTAGTACTCCTAAAATTTTGCCAACTAGGGGATTGGAAAAACTCTCACCCTACTTTGCTAGCAGCTTTGTTCTAGGTGTAGAGACCCAGAGTAGGTTAACTGTAAGTACACAGAGAGCTGGCAAAAGACAAGGATCTGGATATCCTGACTCATCGTAGGCTTAATAACAACATGCAATGGCAATCCACAGCTTGTAGAGTGAGCAAGATATTTTCTTGTATTAAAAGAAGCATAAGACCTAAAGGAGAATTCCAAGCATGGATATTTTTCCATGTTACATTGGTCTTCAACCAATGTAACTATGCATACACCAACTTGGCCGATGCCCCTGAAAGCTAGAAATCACTGAAGTAGATAGTGCTACTGCAGTATACTACACTTGCTTCTGAGACCTAGGCCGAGCAGCTGCCTTGCTGCATTGTGAACACAGAAGGTTGCCCACTCAGCACACACACCATTCAGGGATTGTTTTGCATTTTCTCAATGAATGCAAAGCTTTCTCTGACTGGATGAGGTGGTAAGGTGGGGTGGTGAGGTCACAATCTCCACCTCAGCCAAACAGAGAATGCTTTGCATTCATTGAGAAAATGCAAACCATTCTTGAAATGTCAAGCTGTTGAACTGTGTTCAGTAAATAGCCGGGAAGTCATTTAGGACAGGACCTGGAAGTTATTGGAGATCACTGCAGTAGCGATTAGGGATGAGCTTCGTGTTCGAGTCGAACATACGTTCGACTCGAACATCGGCTGTTCGATCGTTCGACGAAGATCGAACGATTTGGGCCGTTCGCGCCAAATTCGAGTGACGCGAACGGCCCACAATGCACTACGCCATCGCAGTGTCATCCAGGCGCTGTGATTGGCCAAGCATGCACTGTGACCCCGCATGCTTGGCCAATCACAGCGCCGGCAGCGAGGAGAGCAATGATTGGCCACAGGCAGGATGCCTGTGGCCAATTATTGCTGAGGGTGTTTGGTACACGCCCCACACTATAAAAGGCCGCCAGCACGGCGGCCTAGTGTAGTGTGTTCCGGAGCAGGGAAAGACAAGCATAGGCAGGGACAGTGACATTTATTTCTTTCTTGCTTAACCTGGATTCCTTTAGTTTAGGGAAAGAGAAGGATAGGTAGGGAGAGTGTCAGTGTGTTTTACTGTGCGAGTCCTTGTTTCTAGGGACAAAGAAGGAAAGTGAGGGGAATTCTCCTTGTGCTATAGTGTGCTTTAAAAAAACATTTTTTCTAGGGACAGAAAACTCTAGGTAGGGAGAGTGTCAGTTTCTTTCACTGTGCGAGTCCTTGTTTCTAGGGACAAAGAAGGAAAGTGAGGGGAATTCTCCTTGTGCTATAGTGTGCTTTAAAAAAACATTTTTTCTAGGGACAGAAAACTCTAGGTAGGGAGAGTGTCAGTTTCTTTCACTGTGCGAGTCCTTGTTTCTAGGGACAAAGAAGGAAAGTGAGGGGAATTCTCCTTGTGCTATAGTGTGCTTTAAAAAAACATTTTTTCTAGGGACAGAAAACTCTAGGTAGGGAGAGTGTCAGTTTCTTTCACTGTGCGAGTCCTTGTTTCTAGGGACAAAGAAGGAAAGTGAGGGGAATTCTCCTTGTGCTATAGTGTGCTTTAAAAAAACATTTTTTCTAGGGACAGAAAACTCTAGGTAGGGAGAGTGTCAGTTTCTTTCACTGTGCGAGTCCTTGTTTCTAGGGACAAAGAAGGAAAGTGAGGGGAATTCTCCTTGTGCTATAGTGTGCTTTAAAAAAAAAAAATTTCTAGGGACAGAAAACTCTAGGTAGGGAGAGTGTCAGTTTCTTTCACTGTGCGAGTCCTTGTTTCTAGGGACAAAGAAGGAAAGTGAGGGGAATTCTCCTTGTGCTATAGTGTGCTTTAAAAAAACATTTTTTCTAGGGACAGAAAACTCTAGGTAGGGAGAGTGTCAGTTTCTTTCACTGTGCGAGTCCTTGTTTCTAGGGACAAAGAAGGAAAGTGAGGGGAATTCTCCTTGTGCTATAGTGTGCTTTAAAAAAACATTTTTTCTAGGGACAGAAAACTCTAGGTAGGGAGAGTGTCAGTTTCTTTCACTGTGCGAGTCCTTGTTTCTAGGGACAAAGAAGGAAAGTGAGGGGAATTCTCCTTGTGCTATAGTGTGCTTTAAAAAAAAAATTTTTCTAGGGACAGAAAACTCTAGGTAGGGAGAGTGTCAGTTTCTTTCACTGTGCGAGTCCTTGTTTCTAGGGACAAAGAAGGAAAGTGAGGGGAATTCTCCTTGTGCTATAGTGTGCTTTAAAAAAACATTTTTTCTAGGGACAGAAAACTCTAGGTAGGGAGAGTGTCAGTTTCTTTCACTGTGCGAGTCCTTGTTTCTAGGGACAAAGAAGGAAAGTGAGGGGAATTCTCCTTGTGCTATAGTGTGCTTTAAAAAAACATTTTTTCTAGGGACAGAAAACTCTAGGTAGGGAGAGTGTCAGTTTCTTTCACTGTGCGAGTCCTTGTTTCTAGGGACAAAGAAGGAAAGTGAGGGGAATTCTCCTTGTGCTATAGTGTGCTTTAAAAAAACATTTTTTCTAGGGACAGAAAACTCTAGGTAGGGAGAGTGTCAGTTTCTTTCACTGTGCGAGTCCTTGTTTCTAGGGACAAAGAAGGAAAGTGAGGGGAATTCTCCTTGTGCTATAGTGTGCTTTAAAAAAACATTTTTTCTAGGGACAGAAAACTCTAGGTAGGGAGAGTGTCAGTTTCTTTCACTGTGCGAGTCCTTGTTTCTAGGGACAAAGAAGGAAAGTGAGGGGAATTCTCCTTGTGCTATAGTGTGCTTTAAAAAAACATTTTTTCTAGGGACAGAAAACTCTAGGTAGGGAGAGTGTCAGTTTCTTTCACTGTGCGAGTCCTTGTTTCTAGGGACAAAGAAGGAAAGTGAGGGGAATTCTCCTTGTGCTATAGTGTGCTTTAAAAAAAAAAATTTTCTAGGGACAGAAAACTCTAGGTAGGGAGAGTGTCAGTTTCTTTCACTGTGCGAGTCCTTGTTTCTAGGGACAAAGAAGGAAAGTGAGGGGAATTCTCCTTGTGCTATAGTGTGCTTTAAAAAAAAAAAAATTCTAGGGACAGAAAACTCTAGGTAGGGAGAGTGTCAGTTTCTTTCACTGTGCGAGTCCTTGTTTCTAGGGACAAAGAAGGAAAGTGAGGGGAATTCTCCTTGTGCTATAGTGTGCTTTAAAAAAACATTTTTTCTAGGGACAGAAAACTCTAGGTAGGGAGAGTGTCAGTTTCTTTCACTGTGCGAGTCCTTGTTTCTAGGGACAAAGAAGGAAAGTGAGGGGAATTCTCCTTGTGCTATAGTGTGCTTTAAAAAAACATTTTTTCTAGGGACAGAAAACTCTAGGTAGGGAGAGTGTCAGTTTCTTTCACTGTGCGAGTCCTTGTTTCTAGGGACAAAGAAGGAAAGTGAGGGGAATTCTCCTTGTGCTATAGTGTGCTTTTAAAAAAAAAATTTTCTAGGGACAGAAAACTCTAGGTAGGGAGAGTGTCAGTTTCTTTCACTGTGCGAGTCCTTGTTTCTAGGGACAAAGAAGGAAAGTGAGGGGAATTCTCCTTGTGCTATAGTGTGCTTTAAAAAAACATTTTTTCTAGGGACAGAAAACTCTAGGTAGGGAGAGTGTCAGTTTCTTTCACTGTGCGAGTCCTTGTTTCTAGGGACAAAGAAGGAAAGTGAGGGGAATTCTCCTTGTGCTATAGTGTGCTTTAAAAAAACATTTTTTCTAGGGACAGAAAACTCTAGGTAGGGAGAGTGTCAGTTTCTTTCACTGTGCGAGTCCTTGTTTCTAGGGACAAAGAAGGAAAGTGAGGGGAATTCTCCTTGTGCTATAGTGTGCTTTAAAAAAAAAATTTTTCTAGGGACAGAAAACTCTAGGTAGGGAGAGTGTCAGTTTCTTTCACTGTGCGAGTCCTTGTTTCTAGGGACAAAGAAGGAAAGTGAGGGGAATTCTCCTTGTGCTATAGTGTGCTTTAAAAAAACATTTTTTCTAGGGACAGAAAACTCTAGGTAGGGAGAGTGTCAGTTTCTTTCACTGTGCGAGTCCTTGTTTCTAGGGACAAAGAAGGAAAGTGAGGGGAATTCTCCTTGTGCTATAGTGTGCTTTAAAAAAACATTTTTTCTAGGGACAGAAAACTCTAGGTAGGGAGAGTGTCAGTTTATTTCACTGTGCGAGTCCTTGTTTCTAGGGACAAAAAAGGAAAGTGAGGGGAATTCTCCTTGTGCTATAGTGTGCTTTAAAAAAACATTTTTTCTAGGGACAGAAAACTCTAGGTAGGGAGAGTGTCAGTTTCTTTCACTGTGCGAGAGTCCTTGTTTCTAGGGACAAAGAAGGAAAGTGAGGGGAATTCTCCTTGTGCTATAGTGTGCTTTAAAAAAACATTTTTTCTAGGGACAGAAAACTCTGGGTAGGGAGAGTGTCAGTTTCTTTCACTGTGCGAGTCCTTGTTTCTAGGGACAAAGAAGGAAAGTGAGGGGAATTCTCCTTGTGCTATAGTGTGCTTTAAAAAAACATTTTTTCTAGGGACAGAAAACTCTAGGTAGGGAGAGTGTCAGTTTCTTTCACTGTGCGAGTCCTTGTTTCTAGGGACAAAGAAGGAAAGTGAGGGGAATTCTCCTTGTGCTATAGTGTGCTAAAGCATTCCTCATCAACCATCTTTGAAATCCTTGTTTTTTGGACAGTCAGGGAAATTGTCGTTGTGCTATTCTGTGCAAAAGCAATCATCCTCAACCATATTTAGAAATCCTTAAGTAAAGGGACAGAGAAGGACACCTGAAGGTAGCCCTTATTGCTTTTTTCCCATCTCCCTGCAGGCCATCTATTAGAATGTCTGGAAGGCAAACAAGGAGAGGCAGACAGTCAGGAGGCAATAAAAGAGGGCAAGCAGGCTCTGTGTCTGGGGGCAACAGTGCTGGTCGTGGACGCGGTGCATTGTCATCAGCACATGGCCATGGGACACGCTTGTCCTTCTTTTCGGCAGCTGGACATGTTGAGCCACATCATGCCGAAGACTTGGTAGAGTGGATGACCAAGCCCTCCTCCTCCTCCTCATCCTCTCTCACCCAGGCTCAGGGTACTGGCAAAGCAGCTGCCAAAGCGTCCTCTTCCCTGGTATCAATGTCAGACTCATCATCAGTCACTCCTTCCCTAGACCCACCATGTCCTCCTCCTGAGGAGTCCCCCGAACTGTTTGAGCACAGTGTTGGGTACATGCTCCAGGAGGATGCCCAGCGTTTCGAAGGGTCTGATGATGAAACCCAGCTACAGGAAGGCAGTAGCGTGAGAGCAGACAGAGGGGATGCTCAAGAAGGACACCAATCTGGCAGTCATGTTCCAGCAGCTGCAGCATACTGCCAGATTGGCTCCAGTGATGAGGAGGGAGGGGATGATGAGGTCACTGACTCCACGTGGGTGCCTAATAGGAGAGAGGAGGAGGAGGAGGATGAGGAGGAGGCACATCTCCAACGAGGCAGGATGCCCTTTGGTGGCCAGCGTAAGGGCAGTACACCGACGGAATCACACCGCAGAGCTCCGCCTGTGCAGGGCGCTGCCTCTGCCCGTCATTTAAAAAGTTCCTTGGTGTGGGCCTTTTTTGAGGCTAGTGCATCAGATCGCACAGCTGCTGTTTGCAACATATGTCTCAAGCGTATATCGCGTGGCCAAAACATCAGCCGCTTGGGTACCACATGCCTGACCAGACATATGTTGACCTGCCATGCAGCTCGTTGGCAAGCCTACCTCAAAGACCCACACCAAAGAACAAAGCGGACCTCTCCTTGCACCGCATCAGCTGGGATCTCCAACCCCACTATAACTTCAGTCCTCTCTGAAACATGCACTGAGAGGAATGAAGGTGTAGAATTAGGTGTGTCACAGCCAAGTACTTGCGGCCACTCTGCTAGCAGTACACCGACGTCCGATTCTAGCAGGCAAATTTCCCTGCCCCAGCTGCTGGACCGTCGAAAGAAGTTCACTCCCAGCCATCCACATGCCCAGCGGTTGAATGCTAGCTTGGCTAAATTGCTAGCGCTTCAACTGCTGCCTTTTCAGTTGGTAGACTCGGCCCCCTTCCGTGAGTTTGTGCAATGTGCGGTTCCTCAGTGGCAGGTTCCCAAACGCCACTTTTTCTCACGGAAGGCTATTCCGGCTCTCTACCGGCATGTGGAAGGCAATGTCTTGGCCTCGCTGGACAGGGCGGTCAGCGGTAAGGTGCATATTACCGCTGACTCATGGTCCAGCAGGCATGGACAGGGACGTTACCTTGCTTTCACGGCCCATTGGGTCACTCTTTTGGCAGCTGGGAAGGATGCAGGACAAGGTGCAGTAGTGTTGGAGGTTGTTCCACCGCCACGCCTCCAAAATGCTACTACTGGTTGTGACACACCTCTCTCCTCCACCCCCTCCTCTTCTTCTTCCTCCATGGCCTCTTCCTGTGGTTTGTCCTATGAACCAGCGGTGCTCCGTAGCCGTTCACGGGGCTACGCAAGTACGCAGGCAAAAATATGCCATGCCGTGCTTGCGCTGGTGTGTTTGGGGGACAGAAGCCACACTGGGGCAGAGGTCCTGTCTGCTCTGCAGGGCCAGGCCGAGAGGTGGTTGACGCCACGCCAGCTTAAGCCAGGAATGGTGGTTTGCGACAATGGCACCAACCTCCTCTCCGCCCTCCGACAGGGACAACTGACCCATGTGCCCTGTGTGGCTCACGTCCTTAACCTGGTGGTGCAGCGGTTCTTGGGCAGGTACCCGGGCTTACAGGATGTCCTGAGGCAGGCCAGGAAAGTCTGTGTGCATTTCCGCAGATCTTATAATGCCAGTGCTCGCCTGGCTGAGCTGCAAAAGGAGTTGAACCTGCCCAAGAACCGCCTTATATGTGACATGCCCACCAGGTGGAACTCAACGTTGGCCATGCTGCAGCGGCTGCACACGCAGCAGAGGGCCATCAATGAGTACCTGTGCGACTACGGCACCAGGACAGGGTCAGGGGAGCTTGTTTTTTTTTCTCCACGCCAGTGGGGCATGATCAGGGATGCATGCACTGTCCTGGCACATTTGAGGAGGCCACGAGGATGGTGAGCAGTGACAGTGCATGCATCAGTGACACTGTACCTCTTGTCCACCTGTTGGAGCACACGCTGCGTGGAATAATGGACAGGGCACTTGAGGCAGAACAGAGGCAGGAAGAGGAGGACTTCCTTGCCTCTCAAGGCCCCCTTTACCCAGACAGTGTTCCTTCTGTCCCACCCATCGCACAGGAAGAGGAGGAGGAGGAGGAGGAGGAGGAGGAGGATTGTGTCAGCATGGAGGTGGAGGCTGGCACTCAGCATCATCAGCAGCAGTCTTTTAGGGATGATTTACAGTCCCAAGAAACCAGTGGACTTGTACGTGGCTGGGAGGAGGTGGCTGCGGATCATGTCGTCCTTAGTGACCCAGAGGACTCCGGAGCGAATGCCTCAGCAAACCTACGCTGCATGGCCTCCCTGATCCTGCAAAGTCTGCGGAAGGATCCTCGTATTCTTCGGATCAAGGAGAGGGACCATTACTGGCTGGCCACTCTCCTTGATCCACGGTACAAGGGTAAGGTTGCGGACCTTATGTTACCGTCGCAGAGGGAGCAGAGGATGAGACAACTCCGGGAGGCCTTGCAGAAAGGTCTGTGCAATGCGTTCCCAGAGACTGGGAGGTTACAAACTCCTGGTCCTGGACAACGAGTTGCTGAGGCTTCGGCCAGTCAAAGAAGGAGCGGTGGGGAAGGTGGCCGTCTGACCGATGCGTTCAGACAATTCTTTAGTGCGCAGCCCCAAAGTATGATCGGTTCCAGCAACCATCGCCAGCGTCTGATAAACATGGTGCAGGAATATCTAGGGGCAAGGTCAGACTTGGACACCTTCCCCACCGAAAATCCTCTGGCTTACTGGGTCTTGAGGATGGATCACTGGCCAGAGCTTGCACAGTATGCAATTGAGCTACTGGCCTGTCCTGCATCCAGCGTTCTTTCGGAACGCACATTCAGTGCTGCTGGAGGATTTGTCACGGATCACAGGGTGCGCCTGTCCACCGACTCGGTTGATCGACTGACTTTCATCAAGATGAACCAGTCTTGGATCACCACCAGCTACCACACACCTGATGCTGATATAACAGACTAATTGATTTTAACATGTCACATCCCTTCAAGACTGATGCTGATGCTGAGTGCCTGTGCTGTTATGTTGACTGGCTATCCTCCTCCTCCGAGTCCTCAATGATACGATTGATGATGATAGCTTGGAAGATCATTTTTGTTTATGGGTGCCGCCACCAGTGGCTAAGGCCCAATTTTTCAGCCCCTGTTTTACAGGGGCGTGTAATTACAATTTTTTTTGCAATAATTTGCCATAGGGCTCATTGCTGTGCTCCAAGTACAGTATCTGTGAGGGGTTGGAGTGTTGTGGCACCAGTGCCTAAGGCCCAATTTTTCAGCCCCTGTTTAAAAGGGGCGTGTCATTACAATTTTTGAAGCAATACTTTGCAACAGGGCTCATTGCTGTGCTCCAAGTACAGTATCTGTGAGGGGTTGTAGTGTTGTGCCACCAGTGCCTAAGGCCCAATTTTTCAGCCCCTGTTTAACAGGGGCGTGTCATTACAATTTTTGAAGCAATACTTTGCAACAGGGCTCATTGCTGTGCTCCAAGTACAGTATCTGTGAGGGGTTGTAGTGTTGTGCCACCAGTGCCTAAGGCCCAATTTTTCAGCCCCTGTTTAACAGGGGCGTGTCATTACAATTTTTGAAGCAATACTTTGCAACAGGGCTCATTGCTGTGCTCCAAGTACAGTATCTGTGAGGGGTTGTAGTGTTGTGCCACCAGTGCCTAAGGCCCAATTTTTCAGCCCCTGTTCAACAGGGGCATGCAATTACAATTCTTGATCTAATAATTCACAGCAGGGCCCATTGCTGCACCCACCAAGAGTAACTGTCAGGGCTTACAGTGTTGTGGCACCAGCACCACCATCAAAGGCCCAATTTTTACTACCACTGTTCAACAATTATATGTGATTAAAATTCCTGATATAATAGTTGACAGCAGGGCGTTCCAGCACCAACCAAGAGTAACTGTGAGTGCTTACAGTGTTGTGCCAACACCAACAACTAAGGGGCCTATTTCTGCAGAGTATATACGGCAGGTCCCTACTTTCAAACATCCAACTTACAAACGACTCCTACTTGCAAACGCAAGAAGACAACAGGAAGTGAGAGGAAATCTACCACTAGGAAGGAAAATTCTCTCCTGTAAGAATAAATATGGGAGAAAGGTGTCTCCTCTGTACTGATGCTTTATCAGCAATCCTTGTTTCAAGAAAAACACCACATTTCAAAAACAGTTGTCATTGGGACGGAAAGTGAGGTGAAATGTTCTGAACAGGGGCACAGACAGCAAAACAAATGTTACAGGGGTGATAACCCTTACCTATGTTTTCCAAAAAGTTTAAAAATAGATTTTTGGGCTGGAGCTACACTTCAACAATGTACCTATTCAAAATTACAAACACATTCTACATAAGAACAAACCTACAGTCCCTGTCTTGTATGCACCGCCTGTATACGGCTGTTCAGAGTATATAGGGCCTTTTTTATTTTATGTGCGGGGTTCCCCTTAATATCCATACAAGACCCAAAGGGGCTGGTAATGGGCTGGGGTAGGGGGGGGGGGGTCATGGGGTAGCTATGCCATTTTTCTTAAAGATTTTCATCCATATTACCGGGACCAGACATTACATTAAAGCCGCAAGCAGTTTTAAATGGCTTTTTTTTCCTTTAGAAGTGTCATTTTGTGCAGGGACAGTTCTAAACACGGGAAACACGTGGCACTTCACAGGCATACTTTAGACACCCCCCAGGTACGATATTTAAAGGAATATTTGACTTTTTTTTTTTCACTTTATGCATCATTAAAATGACTGCTCCCAAAAACGACCGTTTTTAAAACTTATTTTTGCATTGATACATGTCCCCTGATGCAGAACCCGGGTTCCCAAACCCTTTTTAGGACAATAACATGCATAATAGTTGTTATAATTAGCACTTTAGAATTCGAACGTTCGCATCCATTGTATTTAATAGGGTTCTAATGTTCGTACGAACTTTCGGTCCGTTCGCGGGTTCTGGTGCGAACCGAACCCGGGGGTGTTCGGCTCATCACTAGTAGCGATGCCTACCTCAGAGATTTCCAGCTTCCAGGGGGATTGGATATATATTATACAGTGGGGCAAAAAAGTATTTAGTCAGCCACCAATTGTGCAAGTTCCCCCACTTAAAAAGATGAGAGAGGCCTGTAATTGTCATCATAGGTATACCTCAACTATGAGAGACAAAATGTGGAAACAAATCCAGACAATCACATTGTCTGATTTGGAAATAATTTTTTTTGAAAATTATGGTGGAAAATAAGTATTTGGTCAATATCAAAAGTTCATCTCAATACTTGGTTATATATCCTTTGTTGGCAATGACAGAGGTCTAATGTTTTCTGTAAGTCTTCACAAGGTTGTCACACACTGTTGCTGGTATGTTGGCCCATTCCTCCATGCAGATCTCCTCTAGAGCAGTGATGTTTTGGGGCTGTTGCTGGGCAACACAGACTTTCAACTCCCTCCAAAGGTTTTCTATGGGGTTGAGATCTGGAGACTGGCTAGGCCACTCCAGGACCTTGAAATGCTTCTTACGAAGCCACTCCTTCGTGGCCCGGGCGGTGTGTTTAGGATCATTGTCATGCTGAAAGACCCAGCCACATTTCATCTTCAATGCCCTTGCTGATGGGAGGAGGTTTGCACTCAAAATCTCACGATACATGGCCCCATTCATTCTTTCATGTACACGGATCAGTCGTCCTGTTCCCTTTGGAGAGAAACAGCCCCAAAGCATGATGTTGCCACCCCCATGCTTCACAGTAGGTATGGTGTTCTTTGGTTGCAACTCAGCATTCTCTCTCCTCCAAACACGACGAGTTGTGTTTCTACCAAACAGTTGTACTTTGGTTTCATCTGACCATATGACATTCTCCCAATCCTCTTCTGGATCATCCAAATGCTCTCTAGCAAACCTCAGACGGGCCCAGACATGTACAGGCTTAAGCAGGGGGACACGTCTGGCACTGCAGGATCTGAGTCCCTGGCGGCGTAGTGTGTTACTGATGGTAGCCTTTGTTACGTTGGTCCCAGCTCTCTGCAGGTCATTCACTACGTCCCCCCGTGTGGTTCTGGGATTTTTGCTCACCGTTCTTGTGATCATTTTGACCCCACGGGGTGAGATCTTGCGTGGAGCCCCAGATCGAGAGATATTATCAGTGGTCTTGTATGTCTTCCATTTTCTAATTATTGTTCCCACAGTTGATTTCTTCACACCAAGCTGCTTGCCTATTGCAGATTCAGTCTTCCCAGCCTGGTGCAGGTCTACAATTTTGTTTCTGGTGTCCTTCGACAGCTCTTTGGTCTTCACCATAGTGGAGTTTGAAGTGTGATTGTTTGAGGTTGTGGACAGGTGTCTTTTATACTGATAACAAGTTCAAATAGGTGTCATTAATACAGGTAATGAGTGGAGGATAGGGATGAGCTTTGAGTTTGAGTCAAACTCATGTTCGACTCGAACATTGCCTGTTCGCCCGTTCGCCGAACAGCGAACAATTTGGGGTGTTCGCGGCAAATTCGAAAAGTCTATGGGAGAAATCTAAAGTGCTAATTTTAAAGGCTTTTATGCAAGTTATTGTCCTAAAAAGTGTTTGGGGACCCGGGTCCTGCCCCAGGGGACATGTATCAATGCAAAAAAAAGTTTTAAAAACGTCAGTTTTTTCGGGTGTTTTTAATAATGCTTAAAGTGAAACAATAAAAAAGGGATTTTTATAACAGCTTACCTGTAAAATCCTTTTCTTGGAGTACATCACGGGACACAGAGCGACTTAGTCATTACTAATGGGTTATATAGATTACCTTCAGGTGCTGGCACTGGCCACTTCCAAACCGGAAGTACCCTCCCCTATATAAGCCCCTCCCATCCGGGAGCACCTCAGTTTTGTAGCAAAGCAATAAGTGTCCCAAAAAGAGGGGTGGGAGCTCTGTGTCCCGTGATGTACTCCAAGAAAAGGATTTTACAGGTAAGCTGTTATAAAAATCCCTTTTTCTTTTTCGTACATCACGGGACACAGAGCGACTTAGTCATTACTAATGGGACGTCCCAAAGCAATGCCAAATGAGGGGAGGGATACACTATACATAAGCTGGGCGCCATCAGGCATGAGGCTCTTTTGCGGCCTGCAACACACTGCGCCCAAAGGCGACATCCTCCTGACTTCTAACGTCTACCTGGTAGAATCTAGTAAACGTGTGTACTAAGGACCATGTTGTGGCCTTACAGACTTGAGCCAGGGAGGCTTGGTGATGCACTGCCCATGAAGTTCCAACTGCTCTTGTGGAGTGCGCCCTAACTTTGAACGGAGGCGGTCTCCTTTTCAAGCCATAGGCTTGTATTATGACCTGTCGAATCCACTTGGCTAAAATAGATTTTTGATGCTGCCTGACCCTTTCTGGGGCCTTCCAGCAGAACAAACAAAGTATCCGTTCTACGAATCTGAGCAGTGGCTTTAAGATAAGCTTTAACTGCTCTTACTACATCCAAAGAATGCAATAACTTTTCCTCTACCAAACTAGGTTTGGGGAAAAACGAAGGAAGAACCACATCTTGGTTCAAATGGAACCTCGATACCACCTTAGGGAGAAGGCTGGATGAGGACGTAATACTACTCTGTCCTTATGGATAACCAGATATGGCTCCTTACAGGACAAGGCGGCTAATTCCGATACTCTTTTAGCCGAACAAATGGCTACTAAGAAAATCAATTTCCTGGTGAAAAGAACCAAGGAAATGTGCCGCAATGGTTCAAATGGTTGTTTCTGTAGAACCGACAGAACCAGGTTTAAGTCCCATGGACATATGGGAATACTAACCGGAGGGCTAATACGCATCACTCCTTGTATGAAAGCTTTGACTAATGAATGCAAAGCCAAGGGCCTTTGAAAAAAATATTGACAAGGCCGTCTGACCCTTGATAGTACTCAAGGCAAGCTTCCTATGTACAGCCCACTGTAGGAAGTCCAGAATCCTACCTATTACGTACTTACGTGGATGCCATTTCCTGGCCTCACACCACATGATGTACGCCTTCTAGATCCTATAATAGATCTGCCTGGATACCGGTTTCCTGGCATTGATCATGGTAGATACCACAGGATTAGAGAGCCCTCTCTTTTTTAGAATGTGGGCTTCAATAGCCAGGCCGTCAAACCTAGGGCTGGTAAGGAAGGGTAGTATATCGGTCCTTGCGAAAGCAGGTCCGGACGATGTGGGAGGGTCCAAGGACTTCCCACTGACATTTTTACAATCTCCGCGTACCATGCCCTTCGGGGCCACGCTGGAGCCACCAGAATCACTGGTTTCTTTTCTACCCTGATTCTGCGGATTAATCGCGGTGGGAATGCATATATCAGCTTGAACTGATCCCAAGGGAACACTAGGGCATCCGAACCGCAAGCTAGGGGATCCTTTGTGCGAGACACAAATCTGTCCACCTTTGCGTTGAATCTGGATGCTAGCAGATCTACATCCGGTGTTCCCCACCGCTGGCATATTGCCTGGAAAACCTCGGGGTGAAGAGACCATTCCCCCGGGCATAATTGCTGGCGACTTAAAAAGTCCGCTCTCCAATTTTCCACTCCTAGGATGAAAACCGCGGATATGGCTGTGACATACCTTTCTGCCCATTCCAGGATGCAATTCGCTTCCCTCTGGGCTGCACGACCCTTGGAGTTTGGATGTCCATGCTACTAGGGCATACCGGGCTGCTCGTATCTCTAAGAGATTGGTGGGCAGGGCCTTCTCTGCTTCTGACCACTTGCCCTGGAGAGACCATTGCTCCAGTACTGCCCCCCAGCCTATGAGGCTGGCATCTGTAGTGACCACCTTCCAAGAACCTGGACTGAAGGGTTTCCCTTTTTCCAGATTCTGGGGCACCAACCACCAATGGAGGCTCTTGCGAACGGAAGGGGACAGGGACATTGGTAAGTCTAAAGCCTGAACTTTTTTGTTCCAGGCTGACAGTATGGCCCTCTGCAAGTTCCTTGAATGGAATTGACCGTAGGGTACTGCTTCGAATGAAGCCACCATTTTTCCCAGCAGCCTTATACACAGGCGTATGGATGGTTTTCTTTTTCGTACCCACTAAGTGGGTCAAATCTTTCAAAGACGACACCTTCTCTGGAGGTAAGAAAATCTTTCTCTGATTTGAATCCAGTCTTAGCCCCCAAGTATTCCAGACTTTTGACTGGTTTTAGGGCTGACTTGTCTCGGTTGATAATGCAACCATGAGATTCCAGATACTTGATTATCTTGTGAACGACCACTTCTATTTTTTTTCACTGAGTGGTCTATCAGCAACAAGTCGTCTAGATATGCCATTATCGTTACACCTTGTGTTCCTAGTTTGGCCAATCGTAGGGCCAGAATTTTTGTGAACACTCGTGGTGCTGTGGCCAGACCGAAAGGTAAGGCTCTGAACTGAAAATGGCGCCCTTCTACTGCAAAGCGTAGAAATTTCTGGTGGGCCGGACAGATGGGAATATGCAAATAAGCATCCCTTATGTCGATCGAGGCTAACCATTCCTGCCCTTGTAGGGCGGTGGCCACCGATCGGATCGACTCCATCCGAAAAAGTCCTGATATGTAGGAACTTGTTTAGCCCTTTTATATTTAATATGGGCCTCTTGTCCCCATTTGGTTTGGGGACTGTGACAAGGTTCGAGTAAAACCCGAACCCGTTTTCTTCCAAGGGAACCTTCATGATTACCCTTGGGGCAATAGTTGCTCTAGTGCCAGAAGGAGGGATCCACTCTTCTGGGGATCGCTTGGCACGTTTGACCTTATAAAATGGGCAGGAGGAATGTCTTTTAACTCCAGCCTGTATCCCAGACTTACTGCGGAGATCACCCATCTCTGATGGTGTCCCGCCAGGTCTCTGTGAACAACTGAAGTCTTCCCCTCACCCGATTGAGTGGGGGCAACCCTTCATGACTTAGGGGGAGGTTTTGTACCTCTCTTGACCCAGGGTTTCTTGTTACCCTGTGATTGTCCCTGATTTCTGCCCCCTGGATTTGACCGCGGAGGCCGTCGGAACTGTTTCACAGCCGATGTGCCAGGAACTGGAGAAGTAGGCCTCTTAAAAGAAGGACTTCTACCCTTGTTCTTAACCGGCAAGAGTGTACTTTTACCGGCAGAAGTTTTCTGGATATATTTGTCCAGATCATCTCCAGATAAGCGTTCTCCATGAAATGGGAAGCTAATCAGCAATTTCTTACAGGGAGCTTCAGCAGACCAGTTTTTGAGCCATAGAAGCCTACGCATATGTCTACAGACAGCGTAAAGCGGGATGCCTGTTGGATTGTATCCTTTATGGCGTCCACCGCAACACAAGGCTCTAGGTAGGTCAGCTAGGGCAAGAGCCTGCTGATCTGGTAAGTCCCTTAAGACTTGTTTCAACTGATCTTTCATTGCTTGGCAGACTCCAATCGCTGCTACTGCAGGTTGTGTCACCATGCTTGCTGTAGAGAAAGCAGATTTTAGTAAAGACTCCAATTTTTTATCTATTGGGTCCTTGAACATTGGAACATTATCTACTGGACATGTCAGTGATTTATTTACACAAGAGATGGCTGTGTCCACTGTAGGGACCCTCCATTTTTTTTTTTAATGAACTTATCCTCCATGGGATAGATCACTGGAAATCTCTTGGGGGGAGTAAATATTTTACAGGATGCTCCCAATCCTGGTAAATAAACCCTTCCAATAAAGGGTGGATTGGGAAGGAACAGACAGTCTGGGGAGCTTTCAGCGACCCCAGCGAGGAGACAGTAGTGGTTGATGGTTCCGCCAGAGGCATTTAAAATGCTGCTCGGACCATGTTAGTCAGAGACTGAACCCATAATCTTTCAGCCTGAGATGCTGAGAAAGGTTCTTCCACTGTTGATTCCTCTATAACTTTATCAACCTCACCTGATCCCTTTCAGGTAGGTCGATCTCTGGGACTGTTCCTCCACTAACAGGCACTCTGCAGGAGGAGACGGAGATCGGACGCGCTTTTCCTGTGACAGGGAAGCAGCGATCAATGCTGTTAATCTCTCTTCCAATCCTCCCAGAGTTGAGGATAAAACCTCCTCTGTTATATATACAGGAGCAGGTGGACTGGGGACAGCCGCAGTACCAGGTACACCTGCGGGGTTCCTACGGCTACTGACCTCTGAAATTTCAGGGGAGATTGACGCAGTACAGCATGCCCAAAATCCTCAGAGCCCGACGGAGACCCCTTTCGCTTCTTGGAAGATCTATTTCCAGAGCGTCTGGACGACATATCCTATAAGCACAAAGCTGAGGTATTCCCGTCGTCATACACCAATTTTGCTGGTAATAGTCTAACACAGTTGCTGCTATATACCCGCTGGTGTCCACTAAAGTGCCTTTCTATGGGGATGCCTGCATCAACCGCCTCTGTGTGCCACTGTTTGTTGCTAGCTCTGTTTGCATCCAGCTGACACTTGTACTGTGTCTTTATACAAGCTGGGACGCCTGCACATGCGCAGAAGCGCCGTGGCGTGCATCGAGCGTCATCCACCCGCCCCGCCCCTTTTTTTCATAGGAGGCGCGTGCACGCGCCCGCGCGCGCGCCCGTGCGCCATTGGCGCCCTTTTCGAAAATCAAACAGGGACTAGGAGCCAGGGCCCTTTTTGCCGGAGGGCCTGTGCGGTGGATGAGCGCAGCAACAGGGCAGAGAAACTTACCAACTGCCTGGATCTTTTGACTTGAGAAAACCAAAGATCCACATGACAAGAAAAATGGACCACAGCGGCCTCTAGTGGTTTAACACAGGTACCGCGGTCCTTTTTTTTTTTTTTCTTGACTACTATTAAAATTTTACATTTTCAGTAGTTACAGGCATACACAGATATTAGCGGGAATACCGTTAGGTAACAGACAGAAAGACAAATTAGGCTTGGGGGTCCCCCAATAGAACCAAGTTCCTGGGGGCCCCCACTTACCTGATCCCCGCCGCAGGACTTTGTTTGGTCCACAGAAGCCCAAACTTCACCTATCACGGCAGGCATTGTAATTAAACCTTCAGGGACCGGGTTCCCAAGGATTCTACTCCCCTGGACCTGTATAGCACCCTGCACAGACAACATCTTGGTCGTGGGTATGACCAGAGCTCTGGATCCCAGGGTCCAGCCCTCCTAAGAGAGGCATTACAGGCAAAACCTTGCTCTTCTGCTGCAAGGCCCGGGTACCGACCGTTTAGCTATGAAGCTTTTTTGGTGGGATCCGGAACAGCTTACTAAGGCCCAAAAGAACCTGTACGCAAGCCCAGTGAAAACACATGTTACTCTTTGGCCAACACCTTAGACACTGGCAAAAAACTGAGGTGCTCCCGGATGGGAGGGGCTTATATAGGGGAGGGTACTTCCGGTTTGGAAGTGGCCAGTGCCAGCACCTGAAGGTAATCTATATAACCCATTAGTAATGACTAAGTCGCTCTGTGTCCCGTGATGTACGAAAAAGAAAGTGAAATATGCCTTTAAATTTTGTACCTAGGGTGTGTGTATAGTATGCATGTAAAATCGCGCTTGTTTCCCGTGCTTAGAACTGTCCCTGCACAAAGTGTCATTTCTGAAGCAAAAAAAGTAATTTAAAACTCACTCGCGGCTATTAATGAATTGTCGGCTTCCAGCAATACATAGAAAAGTCATTGATATAAAAAAAAAAAAAAACGTGGGGGTCCCCCCGAATTCAATTACCAGGCCCTTCAGGTCTGGTATGGATATTAAGGGGAACCCTGCCGCAAATTTAAAAAAAAAATGCGTGGAGTTCCCCCCAAAATCCATACCAGACCCTTTATCCGAGCATGCAACCTGGCAGGCCGCAGGAAAAGAGGGGGGGATGAGAGAGCGCCCCCCCCTCCTGAACCGTACCAGGCCACATGCCCTCAACATGGGGAGGATGTCCCCATGTTGATGGGGACAAGGGCCTCATCCCCACAACCCTTGCCCGGTGGTTGTGGGGGTCTGCGGGCAGGGGGCTTATCGGAATCTGGAAGACCCCTTTAACAAAGGGGACCCCCAGATCCAAGCCCCCCCTATGTGAATTGGTAAGGGGTACATTGTACCCCTACCATTTCACGAAGAAAGTGTAAAAAAAATGTAAAAAAAAACACAAACCGACACCTTGGAAAAGTATTTTATTAAAAATAAAAAAATAAATAAAAAAAGAAACATTCCAGCGATGAAATCCAGTGTTCCGCGGCGATCCGATGTCCAGCGCTGTCCGTCATTGGCTGAGCCTGAGCGGACCTGATGGGGAACTTCCTCCGCAGTGTAATAAATGAATACACCCGCCCCTTCTAAAGTTCCCCATCAGGTCCTCAGCCTTACACCTACGTCATTGGCTGAGCGGACCTGATGGGGAATTTTAGAAGGGGCGGGTCTATTCATTTAATACACTGCGGAGGAAGTTCCCCATCAGGTATGCTCAGGCTCAGCCAATGACGGACAGCGCTGTACATCGGGATCGCCGCGGGACACTGGATTTCATCGAAGGAATTTTTTTTTTTATTTCTTTTTTTTTTTTTAATAAAGGACCTTTCCAAGGTGTGTGTGTGTGTTTTACTACATTTGTTTTACACTTTCTTCGTGAAATGGTAGGGGTACAATGTACCCCTTACCAATTCACATGGGGGGCAGGATCTGGGGTCCCCTTTGTTAAAGGGGTCTTCCAGATTCCGATAAGCCCCCTGCCCGCAGACCCCCACAACCACCGGGCAAGGGTTGTGGGGATAAGGCCCTTGTCCCCATCAACATGGGGACATCCTCCCCATGTTGAGGGCATGTGGCCTGGTACGGTTCAGGAGGGGGGGCGCTCTCTCGTCCCCCCCTCTTTTCCTGCGGCCTGCCAGGTTGCGTGCTCGGATAAAGGGTCTGGTATGGATTTTGGGGGGAAGTCCACACATTTTTTTTTAAATTTGCGGCAGGGTTCCCCTTAATATCCATACCAGACCTGAAGGGCCTGGTAATTAAATTTGGGGGGACCCCCACGCTTTTTTTTTTTTTATCAATGACTTTTCTCTGTTTTGCTGGGAGCCGACAATTCATTATAGCTTTAAATGACTTTTTTTCCTTCAGAAATGACACTTTGTGCAGGGACAGTTCTAAGCACGGGAAACAAGCGCGACTTTACAGGCATACTATATACACACCCTAGGTATGAAATTTAAAGGAAAATTTCACTTTTATTTTTTAATTTTAAGCATTATTAAAATCACTGCTCTCGAAAAAACAGCAGTTTTTAAAACTTTTTTTTGCATTGATACATGTCCTCTGGGGAAGGACCCGGGTCCCCAAACCCTTTTTAGGACAAAAACTTGCATATTAGCCTTTATAATTAGCACTTTTGATTTTGAACGTTCGAGTCCATTGTATTTAATAGGGTTCTAAAGTTCACACGAACATTCTGGCTGTTCGCAGGTTCTGGTGCGAACCGAACAGGGGGGTGTTCGGCTCATCCCTAGTGGAGGACAGCGGAGCCTCTTAAAGAAGAAGATACAGGTCTGTGAGAGCCAGAAATATTGCTTGTTTGTAGGTGACCAAATACTTATTTTCCACCATAATTTGCAAAAAAATATATTTCCAAATCAGACAATGTGATTGTCTGGATTTGTTTCCACATTTTGTCTCTCATAGTTGAGGTATACCTATGACGACAATTACAGGCCTCTCTCATCTTTTTAAGTGGGAGAACTTGCACAATTGGTGACTGACTAAATACTTTTTTGTCCCACTGTATATACATAGTTACATTGGTCTAAGCTGGAGGCGGTGGCAGATGATGAAGGAATTTCTGTCAGAGGGTTGGATTGGTTGTTGTATGGTCTACCCTTTTAAGTATCAGGGTCCCTATGTGAGGGCCTGATGCGTAAAAGAACCCTTCCATGGACTGGGCCTGGACAAGGGGCGCGCAAGGTCTCACGAAGTATACAGCAGCTTCCCTCCATGCCTTCGGGTTGAAGAAAGTAAAGTGTAATTTGTAATGTGTATAAAGATCTGGTGGAGGAAAATCAGTGTTCAAAGCTATTTGCCTCAAAATGACTCTGTAGCCAATGCTGGGACAGGTGTCACTAACAAGTGAAAAGACATTATCCTTTTGGTATGGAGCCCTGTGTAATAATTTGGCCTCCCGCAATAAAGGGGTGCTAACACACATTGGCAATGCCACCCTGCTTACCCTTGCCCCTGTACAAATAATTTTTCCCTTGTACAAATCATTAGTAGGACCTCATCTGGAATATGCAGTTCAGTTTTGGGCACCAATTCACAAAAAGGATATCGGGGAACTGGAGAAAGTGCAGAGAAGGGCAACCAAACTGATAAGAGGCATGGAGGAGCTCAGCTATGAGGAAAGATTAGAGGAACTGAATTAATTTTCTCTTGAGAAGAAGAGATTAAAGGGAGGATATGATCAACATGTATACCTGTAAATACATACGTGGTCCATAAAGTGAACTTGGTGTTGAGTTATTTACTATAAGGTCAGCACAGCGACTCTTTACGTCTAGAGGAAAGGAGATTTAATCTCCAAATACAGAAAGGATTCTTCACAGTAAAAGCTGTAATTTTGTGGAATAGAGGTGGTTCTGACCAGATCAGTAGATTACTTACAAAAAGGCCAGGGATTCTTTCCTAAATGTACATAATATAACTGGGTACTAACATTTATAAGTGAAGTTGATCCAGGGAATATCCGATTGTCTCTCAATGGATCTGCAAGGATTTCTTTTTACCTGATGGATCAAATTGGACCGTGCTTTGCTGGAGATTTTTTGCCTTCCTCTGGACCAACTTTGAGTATAGGATTGTGTATATAGTATTGTATGATTTATTTATTTATTTTGTATTTATTTTTTCCCTTTTATTGGTTGAACATAAGTCTTTTTTCAACCAGACTAACTGTGTAACTAAGTAACTATGTCATCTAAGTAATGATAGAAAACAGCACCCTTTACACACCATACTGTCATCATCATCATCCCTAATAGAAATCAGTATAATTTTAAAAGAGGTCAGTAGCATGAATTTAACTTTATATTTGTCTAGCTAGGAACAGAACAGCTGAAAGAAAAGTATAAAGGTTTTATCACATTTATTTATTTAAAAAAAACGGAAACCACAACAAATACACAGGTTAGCAACGGCTTGTGAGAATTTGTGTTATAGATGTTAGAGTCAAGGTCCATTTATTGAAAATGTTTCTTGCATGTCATCTGATGCATCAAGTCCACTTATCCATTTTGATTTCAAGTTCAGTAATGCAGAAAATCCTGTTTCATAGAGATAAGTGAAGGGAACCAGAACGTTTATTGCCAAGTTATGGTAAGCTGCAATCTGTTCACAAGGAAATTGCTTGACATCCAGTCCAGCTTTTTTTTTTTTTAATCAGGTTTCTTTTTTGAGTCTTCTTAGAAGCCACTGAAATCACCTTTAATGCCGCGTACACACGGCCGTTTTTAATGTCATTGAAAAAAACAACGTTTTTCTCGACGTGATTTTTCGTGTTTCCTCTCAAGCCTGCCTTGCCTACACACTATCGTGAAAAAAAAATGCTTGAGCAAAGCGCAGTGACGTACAACACGTACGACGGCACTGTAAAGGGGAAGTTCCATTCGGATGGCGCCACCCTTTGGGCTGCTTTTGCTGATCCTTGTATTATTAAAGTTTGGTGAGAGCCGATTCGCGCTTTTCAGCCTCATGCTCTTCAGTCCGTTACAGCGTGACAAATGTGCTATCTCCATTACGAACGTTAGTTTTACCAGAAGGAGCGCTCACATCTCATACTTGATTCTGAGCATGCAAATTTTTTTCCCCTCGTAAAAGCATACACACTACCGTTTTTCACGACGTTAAAAAGAACGAAGTGAAAAACAACGTGAAAAAATAGAGCAGGTTCTAATTTTTTTTAGCCCATTTTTCACATCGTTAAAAATGCTCTGGAGCCTACACACGATCGTTTTTAATGACCAATTTAAAAAATTGCATTTTTCACGTCATGAAAAACGGTTGTGTGTACACGGCATGAGGGCCCCTTCACACGGCCCACAGGGCCGGTGCTACCACTAGGCAAACTAGGCAGCCGCCTAGGGCGCACTGCTGCCTAGGGCGCCTGGCCACTGGGGTTCCTACTCTCTTCTCTCTGCAGCAAGCAACTAAGTCTCAGAATCAGCCTGCTGATTCAGAGACTTAGTTGCTTGCTGCAGAGAGAAGAGAGTAGGAACACCAGGGGCCGGGCGGAGGGCTGTGTCTGTTCTCCAACTCCCGAATTAATAAAAACAATCAAACATTCATTGATGGGCACTGGTAGGCTGCATTTGATGGGCGCTGGTGAAGCAGCATTTTATGGGTGCTGGTGAGGCAGCATTTGATGGGTGCTGGTGAGGCAGCATTTGATGGATGCTGGTGAGGCAACATTTGATGGGTGCTGGTGAGGCAACATTTGATGGGTGCTGGTGAGGCAACATTTGATGGGTGCTGGTGAGGCAACATTTGATGGGTGCTGGTGAGGCAACATTTGATGGGTGCTGGTGAGGCAGCATTTGATGGGTGCTGGTGAGGCAACATTTGATGGGTGCTGGTGAGGCAGCATTTGATGGGCACTGGTAGGCTGCATTTGATGGGCGCTGGTGAAGCAGAATTTGATGGGTGCTGGTGAGGCAGCATTTGATGGGTGCTAGTGAGGCAGCATTTGATGGGTGCTAGTGAGGCAGCATTTGATGGGTGCTGGTGAGGCAACATTTGATGGGCACTGGTAGGCTGCATTTGATGGGTGCTGGTGAAGCAGCATTTGATGGATGCTGGTGAGGCAACATTTGATGGGTGCTGGTGAGGCAGAATTTGATGGGTGCTGGTGAGGCTGCATTTGATGGGTGTTGGTGAGGCTGCATTTGATGGGTGCTGGTGAGGCAGCATTTGATGGGTGCTGGTGAGGCAGAATTTGATGGGCGCTGGTGAGGCTGCATTTGATGGGTGTTGGTGAGGCTGCATTTGATGGGCGTTGGTGGGCTGCAGTTGATGGGCGCTTCATTAAAAAGGTGGGCCATACGTGGACAGGGCAAAGGGGGTGGAGTCAGGGGTGGGACCGGGGAGCGGCAAAATTAGGTTTTGTCTAGGGTGTAAAAAATCCTTGCACCAGCCTTGACGGCCCGGATCCAGTTTTGCTCAGCAGGGCATTTGTCCACTGATCCCCTGCTGAGCTGAGTGGAGAGGCCAGATGATAGGCCTGTGTCTGCTCCGCTTATGCAGAACGGACATGGACACAGCCTACTGGAAGTCTGATGTAAATGGACCGACTGTCCATTCCCACCCACCTACCTATAGAGGAGAATGGAGGTTCTGCCTGAAAAACAGACAGACAGACCCGATCAAACTCCTTGTGTGAAATAGGCCCTACTGAATCGTTGTCCTCATGGTAGATGTATCACATAAGAAGGGGTTCATGATCCAAACAGCATTTGTTCATTTTAATCAGATTATTAGAGTCTATTTCTTGAATTATTTAGAGATCCAGTCTCTTATTCCCATTGTTTTATTCATATACCCCCAAGAGTAAAGAGCCCCAGCTGTAGAATGTTGATCCAGGAGGTAACAATTTGTCTATAGAGAGCAGGAAGGACTTCCTTACCTGGCCTGGATAGAGCTGAGAAACATTTAAGCTTTTGTCAGGTTTGATTGCCATCTGTGTCACTATTAAAAAAAAATCTCTCTTTTAGATTTAGAATGCTAAACTAAGTAAAAAAATGGCTGAATTTAAAATTTAAGAAAAAGTTTACAAATTTCAGTTTTTTTGGAATGTGTTAAAATGTGAAAAACATTTTGTAATACTTTTCATCCACCTTACCATTATTACCTCCGTATCACAAAATAAATGATGCCGTATCTTTGTATTTTGTATTGCAGTGAAGCGGAATGATGTGAACAGCAGATATAGAAATAAATTGGTGCGGCTTCCATGTGGCACAGACTTCCATTGTACGGCTAGTCATATCCAATGTGGGGACTCATACAGATAGCCAAGCTCTCCACATGTATAATTGATTATTTATTGCCAATTTACAGTGAGATGACAGGCACCATAGGATGTAGAAGTACCATTACCTTACAGTGAGATATTCAGTTACTCCCCACTTTCATATTCTTCTCCATGTCAAGTAGTTTGACAGAAGATTTAAACATTTCCTGCATGCAAACTCATATAATAAATCAAAAACTCGTTGACAGCTCAGTTTCCTGGTGAGGTGTCTTGCTGACCAACAAATCCTGGAAATTTATATGGATTGCTTTGAGGTCTGAGGCCAAGCTCCATGCTGGGACTCCTATAGAGTCTTCTAGATGTTGCAACTTGTCTCTATCTCACATAGATCATTCCTAAAGCTGAATATATTTTTTAAAAGATGCAAAGAATATGGACAGTGTGATAGTTTTAAGACAACGCTCAAATCTAATTCAAAAGTAGGATATTGCTTTAAATTAGGAGAAAGGTAGACAGTAGAACATTTAGGCAGTGCTGTCCATTAAGGTTTTTAACAGGGATCTACACCCTCAAATTCATTATCCCTCCACTCAACCTCTCCTCTTGTTCTCTACAAGCATAACAACACAGTTTTTTTCTTCATTTACCTTTTTTACTAAATTGTCCGGCTCTGCCCCCCCCCCTCCCTTGACTATCACCTCACTCTTTAACCAAACTTAAAGAGGAAGTAAACCCTCTCGGGAAAAAAAAAATTCACCCTGCAAGACAAAGGCATAATGAACTAGTATGCATAGCATACTAGCTCAGTATGAATTACTTACCTGTGATCGAAGCCCCCACAGCGGTCCTTGTTCGCCTCCTCCGCCATCTCTCCCGGAGTGACTTCCGGGTATCGCGGCTCCGGCGCTGTGACTGGCCGGAGCCGTGATGACGTCACTCCCATGCATGCACATGCTGCCACTAACGGCATGATCGCTGTTAGAAACGGCACGCTCAGTGCGCCTGCGCCGTAGACATCGGTGACGCTATTTCTGCAAATATCTCCTAAACCTTTTAGGAGCCCTCAAAAATTCCACTCGCATTTTGCGAGTGGAATTTAGTGCAGGGCGAGTGAGGAGCAGGGGTGGACCAGTCAGACAGCTTCCTGGCTGATCGCTTCTGGCAGAAGAAGTGCAGGCTTTTTTTACAGGACATCAGAGCGGCCCGGAGGGGGATTCCCTGACCCCCCCCGCCGCTCTGATGTCCTGGACAAAAGCCTGCACCGCTTCTGCCAGAAGCGATCAGCTGGAGGACACAGAGCGGTAGGACTGGATTGAACTGGGGCCACTTTGAGCGGAGGCTGCAGCGCTCCCCTCCCTCTCTCCTCCTCTGTGTGTCACGGAGAGGCAGGCTGTGTGTTACAGAGCCGGGTCTGTGTTCGGCGGCGCTGTAGCAAGGCCCAACCCCCCTAGACCAGCTCTTGTGATAGTAGATTAAATCAGTGTTCCGCCTATCACACAAGCCGGTCTAGGGGGGCGGGACCTTGCTACAGCGCCGTCGAACACAGACCCGGCTCCATGACACACACCATGGTGAGTGCTCCCAGCACTATTGGGTAATTGTGTATACAGAGCTTCACTTAGCTAATATAATATCATAGCCAAGATGCCTGGTCCATGATGCCTCACTTAGTATCATGTACGTACCAATGTGTCTCTATGCACTGTCTGATGTGTTTTGTCACCTGGACTTGGCTTCACCTGCATCTCCGTGAGTGCCCATTCACACAGGGGCGACTCATCAGGCGACTCAGCCACCTGACAAGTCACGTCCCGCTCTGTTCAATAGAACTGTTCTAATAGGAGCGACGCAAGTCGCTCCGACTTAGAAAAAGGTTCTTGTACTACTTTGGGGGCGACTCGGGGCGACTTACATTGACTTCTATACAGAAGTAATTTTGCAAGTCGCTTCTGAAGTCGTCTTCAGATCGCCTTGCTGAGTCGCCCCCAAAGTCGTGCTGCCCCTGTGTGAATGGGCTCTGAGTCTGTATTGATGATGGGCGCAGTGAGGATACATTTATGGGCACAGTGAGCAGTATTTATGGGCACAGTGAGGCTACATTTATGGGCACAGTGAGGCTGCATTTGATGGGCACTGTGAGGCTGCACTAATGAGCAATGATGAGGCTGCACTGATGGTTACTGATATGCTTTATGTTAATATTGTTAAAGTTGTTAATATTTTTTTTGGAACTTCATTCTGCATAAAACATTTAACAATGTAATTTCATGAGATAATTTATGAGGGCGTGTTTAGGGGCAGGGCAGGGGTTGGGTGGGGTGGGGCAACTGGTGGCGAGTAACTTTCAAGGCCTGGCTAGTGGCTCGGGACTTGAAATTTTGAGCCCTGCTTTTAGGTTTGGGAAATATTTATTGCACCTACAGGTAAGCCTTAATTTAGGCTTACCTGTAGGTTAAAGAGGTTGTAATGGGTTTACAACCACTTTAAATAACCACACATGACAACAACTTGGCGTTTAATAGCCACAGCAGTCCTTTATTAACGAATTCTATAAATTACGCACAAATAACATGTCAACAATAAACCCTGTATGAATGAAGCTCCTAGTGGGCCTCAAATGAAGCTAGTATCTGTGCCACTTAACGGTCGGCCTCCAGCTGCAAAACCACCAACTTGGAGACAAACAACAAACTGCAGGTACACCACACCAAATACTTGGAGCCATACCTTTAATGGGTCCCTACAATGTACTGTTGGGTCCCATCACAACCTACAAGGACCTTGTAACCTGCCAGCTGCAATGACACAACCACACAAAGTACAAGAACTGCCTATCTAAAGTCACAGAATCAACCATACTGAATAAAGGGAGGGAGGGCAGGACCTCCTGAGACCCTCCTGCTGACCACCCCTATGAAACCACATCCATTCCAACGTGACCTCCAGTCTGGTAAGTCTCTGCCAAAACTTTGTTTTAAAAGTGTCTACTCCCTCCTGGACCCAAATTCCTTTAATCCCCTTCATGCCAGCGCTCCATTCATGCTTTTTCATCTCTTATACTCCAGGCCTAACGTTTTTTAGTTTTAGGTATAGTGGAGATGGATTAGAACATCTATTAAGTTTTTATTGCTGTCTGTGTCCCCAAGAGGGAGATTCCCCCTCTCTGTGCTGTTTACCAATATCATTGAAAGTAAACATAAAATAAAATCCCACATTTTGGGGTTTTCCCAGAAAATAAATAGAGGGGAAACCTTCCAATGAGGACACTAGTTCTGGTGACCTGGGGACCAAGAGATTCTCTTAATTTTCTGTTTTGGCTATGGGAGAGGAAGTGAGTAAATCTCCCCAATGGGACACAGATGGCAAAAAAAAACAAAAAACAACTAATGGGGTTATAACTCTCCCTTAGTCTATCCAAAAGGAAAAAAAAAATTGCCTATAGTTCCACTTTAATAATAACAACAAAGTAACTTTCTTTGCAATACTTACCTTTAGTCTGGTCACGGTGTACCCCTTAGATCAGGCATGTCCAATGTCCAGCCCGCGGGCCAATCGCGGCCCGCGTTCCAGTTTCTAACAGCCCGCTTGGTAATTTGGACATGTATATCTTTTGTGGCCCCAGCGAATCCCAGAGTGCCGGTGGCCACAAAAGATATACATGCTGGCTGCCTTGGAGGGGACAGGGAGGGGGCGGGACGAGTGATGTACATACAGGTGAATTTCCTGTTTGCACGGCGGCCTCTGTAATAGGAAGTCCCGTCTCCTGTGATGCCATTGGACGACTGTTCTGTCCATCACAGGAGGCGGGACATCACAGGAGGCGGGCATGATGGGACTGTGACGCCATAAGGGGCGGGGTCACCGGGTGACATTACCCGGTGACCACGCCCCATGCCTATATAAGTCGTTGCGCAGCGCGCACACAGCATTACAGTGGGGGAGAGCGTTGTGTTAACATCGAAGAAGAGAAGAGGGAAGAAGACGGCAGAGAAGACCGGGCCAACGCTAGCAAAAGAGCGTCAAAAGCGCAGAAGAGAGCGGAGAGCGGGAGAAGAGAGCGGGAGAGGAGCCCGGCAGAAGAACCGGAGAGCGGGAGAAGAGAGCAGAGGAGCCCAGCAGAAGAACCGGAGAGCGAGAGAAGAGCCGGAGAGCGGGAGAAGAGAGCTGAGAAGTCAGAAGAGACCCCCAAAGTCAGAAGAAGACCCCTGGAGCTGCCTAATAAATTACTTTAAAAACCTGTCTAGTGTGTTTTTTTTTATTGACACTTTTTTCCCCCAGGTGAATGGGTAGGGATACGATGTACCCCATACTCATTCACATATGGTGGGGGGCCAGGATCTGGGGGTCCCCTTATTCTGGGGCTCCCAGAATCCGATAAGCCCCTCGCCTGCAGACTCCGACAACCAACGGCCACGGTTGTCGGGAAGAGGCCCTTGTCCTCATCAACATGGGGAAAAGGTGCTTTGGGGTGGGGGGCACAGTGCCCCCCCTGCCCCAAAGCACCAACCCCCCCATGTTGAGGGCATGTGGCTTGGTATGGTCTAGGAGGGGGGCGCTCGCTCGCCCTCCTTTCCTGCCGGGCTGCGTGCTCGGATAAGGGTCTGGTATTGATCCTGGGGAAACCCCCACGCCATGTTTTTGGATGTGGGGGTTTCCCCTCAAGATCCATACCAGACCAAAGGGTCTGGTATCGTCCTGGGGGGGAACCTCACGCAATTTTTTTTTTTTAATTTTGCGGTGCTCCCCTTCAAGATTCTCCGCACACGAGTCGCGCCGCAAGTCGGATCATCTTGATCCGACTTCTGGTGCGACCTCTATTCAAATCAATGGGCCCCCATAGGGAACCATTGATTATGTATAGAGAAAGAAATGCCGGACGAGGCATAACACAGCGTTAAGCCTCGTTAAATCACGTTTAGCACCCTTTGCTGGCGTCTTACGTCTTTACAGCTCTAACACTGGAGCTTCAGAACGCACTGGTCCTGTTTTTTTTTTTTTTTTTTGCAGCTTAAAAACAGCTATGCCATTTACAGCTCAAAAACGTCATGGTGGGCATAAGGCCATAGGTTAACATGGAGAAACGTTTTTAAGCTGCAAAAAACGCTTAAAAAAGTGGCTGTAAAAACGTCCGTGGGCATGACGCCTAAGGCTACAGAAGGGCATGGATCAGGCTGCACTCATGGCAATGGTGGTGCTGCATTCATGGCAATGGGGGTGCTGCATTCATGGCAATAGGGGTGCTGCATTCATGGCAATGGTAAGGCATGACAATGGTAAGGCATGTCAATGGTGGGGCTGCATTGATAGGCACTTATTAAGCTGCATTGATGGGCACTCATTAGGCTGCATTGATGGGCACTCATTAGGCTGCATTGATGGGCACTGACCCTTATTTTGCTTCACAGTTCTTAATTTAAAACATAATTTTTTTCCTGAAACTTCCCTCTTAAAGTGAAGGTGCGTGTTAAATCCGGTATAGCCAAATAACACGCCCAAGTTCATCTCTTCACCACGCACAGCCACAAAGGCAAAGAGAATTCTTGTTGGCCAGTGTATTAGTGCTCGGACGAACACACTTAGACCAAATTTTAAAGGTTCAAAAAAATGTCAGGCAAAATGGTCGGCCCTCACGCACGTTCACTTCATCAAATCTGGCCCTCTTTCAAAAAAGTTTGGACACCCCTGCCTTAGATAGTTCACTCCTCCACCAGATGGCTCCAGAGTTGCTAGAATGCAGGCAGCAGGGACATACATCATCATTGCTTGTTATGGTGCAAGTAGCCATCTGCACTAAGACAACCAATGATGCTCTGCAGCCCAGCTGCAAGCATCCTAGCAACCAGTGTACTGAGCTGCAGTGAGGACAGAGTGTCCATTATGGACATTGCAGCTTCAGTGCCGCCATACCCCTACAGAGTGCCATCTAAAGAGGTCACCTCATTTTGCCTTATTGCCAACTCCTTTATTGGAGGATGCTTAACAGCATCGGGCAGAAGCAATTAACCATGTGAGCTATGGAACAATCATGCAACTTTTACGAGTAACAGGTACATTTACGCACACTGCAATCTTACTGCTCAATGTAAGCACACAAATCCAATAAAACATACAGTAGCTGCTTGAAAAAGGCCCCTCTACTTATATGGGAGGCCTGGTTTTATTGCTGCCTGTTCCTTCCTGTCCCTGTGGAACCTATTTCCTTCACTTGTCCTGATATCACAGGCAGGGCCGCCATCAGGAATTTTGGGGCCCCTTACACAGCTTCAGACATGGGGCCCCCCCTGGAGCAAATTGAGAAGCGGGGGGGGTGCCACGAATGAATTGAGAAGCAGGGGGGTTGGGTGCTGACGAACACAAAAAAGGGGGGTTGCCACTCCTGGGCCCCTTACAAAAAAAAAAATATTATAAAAAAAAAATAATAATAATCATTTTTATAAAAAAAAAAAAAAAAAGAGGGAGGTTTCCATCCGGGGCCATGGGGACCTCCGTGCCTCTGGGGACCTCTGGGCCCCTTACAAAAAAGAAATAAAAATAAAAAAAATTTAATAAAAAAATGTATAATAAAAAAAATTATAAAAAAAATACAAAAAAGGGGGGTTGACATTCGTGGCCCTGGGGAACTCCGGGCCCCTGGGGACCTCTGGGCCCCTTGCAAAAAAAAAAAAGGGGGCCATCCGGGCCCCTTACAGGTGTACTGCCTGTACCCCCCTGATGGCGGCCCTGATCACAGGGGCAGGAAGTGGGGGAAAATCTCTCCAGTGAGGTCACCATCATAAATAATATAGCTGGAGTTACACTTTTTAGTTCAGCAATGTCATTTCCTGTGGCACCTCTTTGTCTTCAGTCTGAACACTGAATTAGTATCATTACATCTGTCCAGTGAACAAGGAGTTGGCCCAGAAAGTAGAATAGTGAACCGTAGTGACTATAAAAGTGTTTCACAAGAATGGCTCCACAAAGTTATATTTGCCTTTTAGGCAGGTACAATAGAAAACATACGGTATATGTATTTAATTAGTGTATCTAGCCTGGAGTCTCGCTATAAAAACTCGTTCATACCACCAGACTTGGGTTGCATTTCTCAGCGCAGTTCCAACACAGGGACAAGGCAAATAACTTTATTTTCTATGGTGTCAGTTCACACCAATGTGCAGATTTTGTGAGTCCTAAAAAAAAAAACATTGGACAGGTTGCATTTTTACGAAGTGCGTGGTGAAAGGATAGAAGTAAAAAAAAAAAAAGAAAAAAGGAACATATGCCAGTATCTGTGCATTATGCACAAGCTAACAGATGTGCTGCAGTGTGAATGAGACCATGAGGTCCACTATAGAGAAAAATATTGTATTCAGAAATCTGTTAGAGTTAACACCTGTAGTGATAGAATTTAGCATATGAATTCATTTTTTATTTCACGTTTTTATTACTATTTTTCTCCACAGGAGGCTCATTACAGGAAACTCCTACATAAAGGTAAAGTCTAACATTGGATTACTGCACAGATCTGGAAGAAATACCGTGCATCCGGAAAGTATTCACAGCGCTTCACTTTTTCCACATATTGTTATGTTACAGCCTTATTCCAAAATTAATTAAATTCATTATTTTCCTCAAAATTTTACAAACAATACCCCATAATGACAACATGAAAGAAGTTTGTTTGAAATCTTTACAAATTTATTAACCACTTCCTTACTGGGCGCTTAAACCCCCTTCGTACCCAGACCAATTTTCAGCTTTCAGCGCTGACGCACTTTGAATGACAATTGCGCGGTCATACAACGCTGTACCCAAATGATATTTTTATAATTTTTTTCCCCACAAATAGAGATTTCTTTTGGTGGTATTTGATCACCTCTGCGGTTTTTATTTTTTTGCGCTATAAACAAAAAAAGACAGAAAATTTTGAAAAAAAACACAATATCTTTTTACTTTGTTATAATATCCCAATTTTTTTTTTCTCAGTTTAGGCCGATACGTATTCTTCTATTTATTTTTGGTAAAAAAATTGCAATAAGCGTATAGTGATTGGTTTGCGCAAAAGCTATAGCGCCTACAAAATAGGGGATAGAATTATGACATTTTTATTATATTTTTTTTTTTACTAGTAATGGCGGCGATCTGCAATTTTTGTCAGGCCTGCGATATTGCGGCGGACATATCGGACACTTTTGATACTATTTTGGGACCATTCACATTTATACAGCGAACAGTGCTATAAAAATGCATTGATTACTGTATAAATGTGACTGGCAGGGAAGGGGTTAACACTAGGGGGCGATCAAGGGGTTAAATATGTTCCCTATTTGTGATTCTTACTTTATGGGGGGAGGGGACTGACTGGGGGAGGAGACCGATCTGTGTCTCTATGTACAAGGGACACAGCATCGGTCTCCTCTCTCCCTGACAGGACGTGGATCTCTGTGTTTACACACAGAGATCCACGTCCTGCCTCTGTAAAAGCCGATCGCATGTACCTGGTGGACATCGTGGCCGCCAGGCACGCGCATCGGCATCACGTGATGTGGAGCGCACAGCTGTTCCCCGCCGCGCGCCCTCGGCGCGCGGCAGGATGTAAACAGAGAAGGACAACCTGGGGACGTCCACCCGGCACTTGAGAGCCGCGCTGCAGCCGTCTTTCGGCTATAGCGCGGGTCTCAAGTGATTAAAAAAAAGACAAAAACAAATCACATGTACATAAGTATTCACAGCCTTTGCTCAATACTTTTGTAGCACTACCCCCAGTTAGGAGAGCAGCTGGTTTTGTTTCGGGCCTGTACCCTATCAACCCCAAGAAAACTTGGCTCAAACCTTCCCTTGGCACAACTGGTCTGTACTGCAATTGTGTAGTCTTTTTGGCACACCTATTTTTGGGCAGTTTCTCCCATTCTTCTTTGCAGGACCTCTCAAGCTCCATCGGGTTGGATGGGGAGCGTCAGCACAAAGCCATTTTCAGGTCTCTCCAGAGATGTTCAATGTGGTTCATGTCTGGGCTCTGGCTGGGCCACTCAAGGACATTCACAGAGTTGTCCCATAGCCTCTCCTTTGTTATCTTTTCTGTGTGCTTAGGGTTGTGTTGAACCTTCTCCCCAGTCTGAGGTTCAGAGCGCTCTGGAGCAGGATTTCATCAAGGATGTTTCTGTACATTGCTGCATTCATCTTTCCTTCGATCCTGACTAGTCTTCTGGTACCTGCCACTGAAAAACATCCCCATAGCATGATGCTGCCACCACCATGCTTCACTGTAGGGATGGTATTGGCCAGGTGATGAGCGATGCCTGGTTTCCTCCAGACATGACGCTTGGCACACAGGTCAAAGAGTTCAATCTTTGTTTCATCAGACCAGAGAATTTTGTTTCTCATGGTCTGAGAGTCTTTTAGGTGCCTTTTAACAAACTCCAGGCAGGGGCGGATCCAGAGTCTAGTCTCGGGAGGGGCACTGACAGAAAATATTTTTTTTGCGGGCAATTTATCGGGGGAAATGGCTGGTGTTTTGGCGCCTCAATCATCCTGGCACTATGATTGTTATGGTGTCAGGATGATTGAAGTGCATTATTTCTATTATTACATTGTAATATAAAGTGAAATAGTTCAACTCACCATAATGCAGAATCAGTGGGAGCCCTGAGAGTGTCATTTGCCACCGTCGCCTGCCACCAGATGCGGATTGTCACTTGCCACGTCAGCTGCCAAAAGGTTGCGGATCGTCACTTTCCACGTCACCTGCTACAAGTTGCAGATTGTCACTTGCCACGTCATCTGCCACACATTGCGGATTGTCCCTTGCCACGTCACCTGCCACAACTTGCAGATTGTCAGTTGCCACGTCACCTGCCACACATTGCGGATTGTCACTTACTAGGTAATCTGCCACACATTGCGGATTGTCACTAGCAACGTCACCTGCCAGAAGTTTTGGATTGTCACTTGCCACGTCACCTGCCACATGTTGCGGATTGTTACTTGCCACGTCACCTACCACACGTTGCAGATTGTCACTTGCCACCTCATCTGCCACACGTTGCATATTGTCCCTTGCCACGTCACCTGCCACAACTTGCAGATTGTCACTTGCCACGTCATCTGCCACACATTGCGGATTGTCACTTGCAACGTCACCTGCCAGAAGTTTCAGATTGTCACTTGCCACGTCACCTGCCACATGTTGCGGATTGTCACTTGCCATGTCACCTGCCACACGTTGCAGATTGTCACTTGCCACGTCATCTGCCACACGTTGCAGATTGTCACTTGCCACGTCACCTGCCACAACTTGCAGATTGTCACTTGCCACACATTGCGGATTGTCACTTGCAACGTCACCTGCCACAAGTTGCGGATTGTCACTTGCCACACGTTGCGGATTGTCACTTGCCTGCTACAATTGTCACTTTCCTGCTAAGGTGGGTATTGTTACATCCTGTGTCCCAGAGTGAAGTCATGCAGCAGAGAGATGATGCAATCTCTCTGCCGCCCGCGGCTGTCTGCACAGTGAGGGAGGAACTGCAGGGATGCAGGACGGGTGTCGGGTGGTGAGAGATGATGTCATCTCTCTGCTCCCTGCCCGCTGATTGGCCAGCCGCCCGCTCACCTGCCGATTGGCCTGCCCGTTCACCCACAGTGACCGAGCCGCCTGCCCGCTCACCCACCGTGACCGAGCGGCCCACCTGTTCACTCACCCGCCCGCCGTGCTGCCCACTCACTCATCGACCCGCCGAGTTGCCTGCTCCCGCCGAGCCGTCCGCTCCCTCACCCGCTGACTGGCCACAGCTCACCCACAACTGGATCCGCCCGGACTCTAGGTGGGCTGTCATGTGCCTTTTTACTGAGGAGTGGCTTCCGTCTGGCCACTCTACCATACAGGCCTGATTGGTGGAGTGCTGCAGAGATGGTTGTTCTTCTGGAAGGTTCTTCTCTCTCCACAGAGAAACGCTGGAGCTCTGTCAGAGTGACCATCGGATTCTGCGTCACCTCCCTGACTAAGGCCTTTCTCTCCCGATCGCTCAGTTTGGCTGGGCAGCCCACTCTAGGAAGAGTCCTGGTGGTTCCAAACTTCTTCCATTTACAGATGATGGAGGCCACTGTGCTCATGGGGACCTTCAATGCTGCAGAAAATTTTCTGAACCCATCCCCAGATCTGTGCCTCGATACAATCCTGTCTCGGAGGTCTACAGACAATTCTTTGGATTTCATGGCTTGGTTTGTGCCCTAACTGTGGAGAATAAGGAAGAAAATAATGAATTGAATCCATTTTAGAATAAGGCTGTAACATAACAAAATGTGTAAAAAGTGAAGCGCTGTGAATACTTTCCGAATGCACTGTATACAAAGCACATCAAGATTAAAGGAAGAATACACATGACTCTTGTATTAAGACAATATTTGCTCATCCCTGACAGGGCTGGGCCCAGCCCTTCCTTCTCTGAGCTGGCCGCTCAGCTTTTGGCTAATTGCCAGCACCTATCTCTCCACAGTGACTCACCTGTTGATGATCCTGCTCGTCAGTCCTGCCTACTTAAACCTTCCAGCTCACTTGCTCTCTGCCTTCACCTTGGTCAACATCACATAGACTATCTCCTGCGTTCCTGTTGAAGACTTACTTGGCTGACATCCCTTCTGACTCCTGATCCCGCTTGCTGTTCTACACGTTCTTCTCTGGCTCTCTGACATTTGGCTTGGCTGACTATCTGATCCGGTTCCTGAACTCTGTCTATGTTTTGACTATGCTTACTCTGTTTACCTTTTTATTATTATTATTAAACAAGTGTGATTTAGGCCTCATGCCCACGGGCGTTTTTTCAGCCGCGTTTTTGAGCGTTTTTTACAACTTAAAAACGCCTGTCCATGTTAGTCTATAGCTTCATGCCCACCTAGGCGTTTTTGAGCTGTAAAGAGCATAGGCGTTTGTAAGCTGTAAAAAAAACCCAGGGCCAGTGCGTTCCTCAGCGTCAGAACTAGGCAGGGAAAAACGCGAGCGTCAAAAAACGCGCAAAAACGCGCACTAACGCGCAATAACGCGCAAAAAACGCGCACTAACGCGCGGTCGCGTTTTTAGCTCCGACGTTTTTTTTTTTTTTTTTTTATTTTTTTTTTCAAAAAAAAAAAAAAAAAAAAAAAAAAAATATTTACAATAACATGGACAGGCGTTTTTAAGCTGTAAAAAACGCTCAAAAACGCAGCTGTAAAAACGCCAGTGGGCATGAGGCCTTAACTGTACTTCTGTCTCAGTCTGATTCATGGTTCCTGACAATCCCAGAGTTCAGCTTTTAAATGTGTTAGCTGGTGTTGAGCTGTTTGTGGCTTACTGAAAGTCGATTAAACACTACATGTCCATCTAGGACTACCCCAATTTGTTCTGCTTTGAAATCACACAGCAGTGTTGCCCCCCTGTGGGTAGTCCTAGATGAACCCTGTTAACGGAAGAGGAAAAATAACATACCTTCTGGCAGGATCAAAAGGTAATAAACCTTTCTTACAAGAGCCTATGAACAAGAAACACAAAAGCTGCTATGTCTGTGCATCGTATATGTCATTTTTGATTTCGCCCATAGTTCCACTTTAAGTGTATATTATCATAATAAATTGACTCTAGCTTAGTTCTAGCATAACAAAAATAAATCTAAAATGCATGTTTGGGGGAAGCAGGGCCATATCGCTGGGTTGATCTCATCAAGCAACAGTTAAAGAGATCCACGTGTCACTTCAGTAAATATTTAATCCCCATGTATTCAGTGATTTAGTTACGTTATGCTTAATGCCAAGCTTTCCACAGCAGAACGTTTGGAGTACGTATTTCCTCTATAAAATAATATGAACCATATCTACAAGCCTGGGATCTATAGAATTTATTTTTCATTGTAATGTGTTTAACCACAAACATTTAGCTTTTCAATCCCATGTTTTGTGAAGCATTACTAATTCCTTTACTGCTCTTTACTGTTTCCCCCATGTTTGCGGTACACTTGGTCCAATTGTAACAGCTTTCCCCTGTATAAAAATGCATATAAAAATGAGAGTTTATTTTCTCCCTTGGGATCACTGACACCACAATTTCACTGCTAGATTGGACCATGAATTAAAAAGGTTGTGAAAATATGATTACGCCTTTTGGGGTGAAACGCACCAGGGGGAGGAGCTTGTGCGGTTATGCTTTGAGCAATAAAGTTTAGGGGAGATCATATCTTGGTGTGTGGCTGCCATACTTCAGATGGTAATGAGTCTGGTATGAAAATGAGGGAAGAAAGTCTAAAGAGTAAATTAACTGATTTCATGGGGCAGGGTTAGGAAGTTTTTTTTAACCACATCAGCCCCGGAAGGAAGGTTTTACATCCTTAATGACCAGGCCATTTTTTGCAATACGGCACTGCATTACTTTAACTGACAATTGCGCCCTTGGTGTCCCTTTTTCTCACAAATAGAGCTTTCTTTTGGTGGTATTTGATCACCTGTGCGGTTTTTATTTTTTGCACTATAAAAAAAAAGCGACAATTTTGAAAAAAAAAAAAAATATTTTTTACTTTCTGCTAAAAATGCAAAAAAATCGAATTTCTTTATCAATTTAGGCCAACATGTATTCTGCTACATATTTTTGGTAAAAAAATCCCAATAAGCGTATATTGAAACTTTTTTTTACTAGTAATGGCAGCGATTGTTGATTTTTAGCGGGACTGCGACATTGCGGCAGACAAATCGGACACTTAACTGACACTTTTGACACTTTTTTGGGGACCAGTGAGTGACATTATTACAGTGATCAGTGCTAAAAATATGCACTGTTACTGTAATAATGACACTGGCAGGGAAGTGGGAAGTGAGGAAAGAGGAAAGGAAAGCCTTATAACCGGCTTTCCAGTTACAATGGACATTTACACTGATAATCAGGGCACTGGTCATCAGTGCCCTGATTATCAGTGTAGCCCCATCAGTGCAGCATATCAATGTCCATCAGTGCAACACATAAATGTCCATCAGTGCAGCATATCAGTGCCCATCAGTGCCGCCTTATCAGTGCAGCTTATCAGTCCCGCCTCATCAGTACCCATCAGTGCTGACTTATCAGTGCCAATCAGTGCAACCTCAACAGTGCCAATCAGTGACCATCAGTGCAGCCTCATCAGTGCAGCCTTAACAGTGCCCATGAATGCAGCCTATCAGGGCCCATCAATGCAGCCTATCAGTGAAGCCTCATCAGCGCACATCAGTGAAGTAGAAGAACTACTTATTTGCAAAATTTTATAACAGAAACAAAGAAAAAAATATATATATTTTTCAAAATTAAAAAATCCTGTAGTGATTAAATACCACCAAAATAAATCTCTATTTTTGTGTAAAAAATTATAAAAATTTTATATGTGTACAGTGTTGTATGACCAGTTGTCATCAAACTGTGACAGTGCTGAAAGCTGAAAATTGGCCTGAGCAGGAAGGGGGTGAAAGTGCCCGATATTGAAGTGGTTAAGGCTTGGAGGTCAATGGACCTACTGACCTACTGATTACCAACAATACAGACCTGATCATGGATGTGGAAATATGGGGCAATTTAGGTAAACATCGATCACAGGTCAATTGGCTTCAGTATAAGTCACACAAATAGGAAACATAAGGGGAACACAAAGACACTGAATTTCAAAAGAGCCAACTTCCCTAAACTACGAACCTTGCTAGAAGATATAAATTGGGATAAAATCTTAGGAACAAAGAACACGGAGGAGAGGTGGGTTTGCTTTAATAGCATATTTTATAAGGGCATTAGCCAGTGCATCTCATTGGGAAATTAATTTAAAAGAGCGAACAAAAGTCCTGGATGGTTTAACTCCAATGTAAAATACATATAAAAGCAAAGGTGAAGGCCTTCAAAAAAAAAAAAGGCTGACGGATCATCGCCAGCATTCAGAATTTACAAAGAATACAACAAGATATGTGAGGGTGCAGTTTGGGTGGCTAAGACAGAACATGAAAAACACATAGCAGAGGAGACCAAAAAAATCCCAAGAAATTCTTTTTTGTATATAAACAGTAAAAAAGGGAGGACAAACCATATTGGCCCCATAAAGAGTGAAGAAGGACATCTGGTTACAAAGGATGGGAAGATGGCGAAGGTATTGAATTTATTCTTCTCCTCAGTCTTCATGAGGGAATTGGGGGGCTTCAGTAACCAAAACTGTAGTGTTTGTCCTCTTGACACATCACAGGAAGCACCCTCATGGCTAAAAGAGGACAGAATTAGAAATAGACTTGGGAAACTTAACATTAATAAATCACCGGGACCAGATGGCTTGCACCCGAGGGTACTTAGGGAACTCAGTCAGGTAATTGCCAGACCATTGTTCCTAATTTTTACTGACAGTCTACTGACTGGAATAGTACCAGCTGATTGGAGAAAAGCCAATGTAGCACCAATATTTAAAAAAGGGCCAAAATACATCCCTGGGAATTACAGACCAGTTAGCCTAACATCAATAGTATGTAAGCTCTTGGAGGGGATGATAAGGGACTATATACAGGATTTTAGTAATGAAAATTGTATCATTAGCAATAATCAGCATAGATTAATGAAGAATCGTTCTTGCCAAAACAATCTATTAATCTTCTATGGGGAGGTGAGTTGCCATCTAGATAAAGGAAGGCCAGTAGAGGTTGGTGTATCTGGATTTTGCAAAAGCATTTGACACAGTTCCCCATAAACGTTTACTGTACAAAGTAAGTTCCGTTGGCATGGACCATAGGGTGAGTACATGGATTGAAAACCAGCTACAAGGGCGAGTTCAGAGGGTGGTGATAAATGAGGAGTACTCGGAATGGTCCGGGTGGAAAGTGGGGTCCCCCAGGGTTCTGTGCTGGGACCCAGTGGCCGAACTACCGCCATAGCGACACACGCGGCCGCTATGGGGCCCGCAACCGAGAGGGGCCCGTGGGGAGGAGGAGGAATGCATACTGCCGGGGGGCGAGCACCGCCCGCACGGTCCCCCAGCCAGGGGAGGTGAGGAGAGGAAGAGGCGAGCTGTCCGTACAAGCAGAGAGCTGTAATAGCTTTCATTTGAATGTCCTTGTCCTGTGTTCCCGGGGCTCACCGTCACATAGCCCCACCTCTTGGCCCGGCGCCTTTGATAGACAGAACGCCGGTCCAATGCGGGACATGTGACGTCATCAAAGGCGCCGGGCCAAGAGGTGGGGCTTTGTGACGGTGAGCCCTGGGAACGCAGGACATTCAAATGAAAGCTATTACAGCTCTCTGCTTGTACGCACAGCGCGCCTCTTCCTCTCCTCACTTCCCCTGGCTGGGGGACCGTGCGGGAGGTGCTCGACCCCCACTCTGAGGCAGCCCCATGCTCGCCAATAGCCATTTGAGGGCTGCAGTATGCATTCCTCATCCTCCCCGGTAGTTCCGCCACTGGCTCGCCTCTTCCACTGCACAGGTGAGGCTACATTGTGCACGGGTCATGCTGCATTGGGCACAGGTGAGGCTGTATTGGGCATGGGTCATGCTGCATTGGGCACAGGTGAGGCTGTATTGGGCACGGGTCATGCTGCATTGGGCACGGGTCATGCTGCATTGGGCACAGGTGAGGCTGCATTGGGCACAGGTGAGGCTGCATTGAGCATGGGTCACGCTGTATTGGGCACAGGTGAGGCTGCATTGGGCACGGGTGAGGCTGCATTGGGCTCGGGTAAGGCTGCATTGGGCACGGGTCACGCTGCATTGGGCACAGGTGAGGCTGCATTGGGCACAGGTGAGGCTGTATTGGGCATGGGCAGGCTACGCTGCATTGGGCACAGGTGAGGCTGCGTTGGGCACAGGCCACACTGCATTGGGCACAGGTGAGGCTGCATTGGGCACTGTACACGCTGCATTGGGCACAGGCCACACTGCATTGGGCACAGGTGAGGCTGCATTGGGCACTGGACACGCTGCATTGGGCACAGACCACGCTGCTTTGGGCACAAGTGGGCACAGGTGAGGCAGTATTGGGCACGGGCAAACCACGCTGCATTGGGCACAGGTGAGGATTATTGAAGCGCTAACACCAGGTGTTTGGAGTATCTTTATCTGTTAATTAAACTTTCTGGAATACATATATTGCTATTGTGGTGTAGGATCTGGGTCCTTTCTTTCTTTCTTTCATCTCAGACTCGAACCACACGCCCTTTAAACCACGCCCACTATTTAATTTAAGTCCGCCATTTTTTTTGTGGGGGGGGGGGGGGGCATACAACATTTTGCTATGGGGCCCTGTGATTTCTAGTTACGCCCCTTCTGGGACCAATTCTGTTTAATTCATAAATGACCTGGAGGATGGGGTAAACAGTTCAATCTCTGTATTTGCAGACAAAACTAAGCTAAGCAGGGCAATAACTTTTCCGCAGGATGTGGAAACCTTGCAAGAAGATCTGAACAAATTAATGGGGTGGGCAACTACATGACAAATGAGGTTTAATGTAGAAAATGTAAAATAATGCATTTGGGTGGCAAAAATATGAATGCAATCTATTAACTACTAGGGGGTGAACCTCTGGGGGAATCTAGGATGGAAAAATACCTGGGGGTCCCAGTAGATGATAGGCTCAGCAATTGCATGCAATGCCAAGCTGCTGCTAACAAAGCAAACAGAATATTGGCATGCATTAAGGCAATAATTCTCCCGCTTTACAAGACTCTGGTCCGGCCTCACCTGGAGTATGCTGTCCAGTTCTGGGCACCAGTCCTCAGGAAGGATGTACTGGAAATGGAGCGAGTACAAAGAAGGGCAGCAAAGCTAAAAAAAGGGTCTGGAGGATATTCGTTATGAAGAAAGGTTACGAGACCTGAACTTATTCTCTCTGGAGAAGAGATGCTTGAGAGGGAATATGATTCGATTTCAATTTATAAATTCCATACTGGTGACCCCACAATAGGGATAATACGTTTTGGTGGAAGGGAGTTCAATAAGACACGTTAAAATTAGAAGAAAAGAGGTTTAACCTTAAACTACGTAGAGGGTTCTTTACTGTAAGAGCGGCAAGGATGTGGAATTTCCTTCCACAGGCGGTGGTCTCAGCTGGAAGCATCGATAGTTTCAGAAAACTATTAGATAAGCACCTGAACGACCACAACATACAGGGATATACAATGTAATACTGACATATAATCACACACATAGGTTGAACTTGATGGACTTGTGTCTTTTTTCAACCTCACCTACTATGTAACTATATGTAATGGGAGTAAAAAAATTACATAGCGCCTGTGTTTAGTAGGAGGACTAATAGTATCCCGTCATTGGTGCTAGCGGGAGAAAAATCTCCCCATCGTTTATGTCAGTGGGATGACTAGTGCCCTGTAATTGGTGTCAGTGGAAGAAATTAGGCATCATTGTTGCTATCTGTAGGGGGGAAAAGTCCCTTGTATCAGTGAGAGGAATAATGCCCCAAGATAAAATTAAAGTGATTGTAAAGGTTTGCAATTTATGTGTTAAAAATACCAAGCATGTCATACTTACCTCCACTGTGCAACTCGTTTTGTACAGAGTGGCCCCGAACTGCGTTTTCTGTAGTCCCCCGGCGGCTGTCTTGGCTCCTCCCCTCTTCAGATAACCCCCTCTGGGAAGCGCTCTCCCAAGGGGGTTACCTTGCGAGCGCGCTTCCGGGGCCTGCATTCGGCGTTCATAGCCGCCGAGTGCAGGACTCGGCCCAGCCCCCCGGCGTCCGCGTCATTGGATTTGATTGACAGCAGCGTGAGCCAATGGCTGCGCTGCTATCAATCTATCCAATAAAGAGCCGAGAAGCCCGGGCAAAGGAAAGGTGAGGGGGGCTGGGGGCCGGTAACCGTCAGATGTTTTTTCACCTTAATGCATAGGATGCATTAAGGTGAAAAAACATGAACCTTTACAACCCCTTTAAGCAAAAGGCCACATTTGGCCCCTGGCCCACAGTTTGGAGAACACAGTTTTATGTAAATTGGGGGAAAATCTTTAAAATCTGCTAGATAAAATTGGTACAATCCCTCTCTCTTTGTCAGGGTATGGATCCTGCTTTCTATGTACTCTCCACAGTGCAATTTTATAATTAGAAACATAAGCAGATTAAACATGTTCAGATTTACTACTAAACTTGTTTCTCAATTCCCCTTGGGTCTTTAACTCTAGGATATATTTATGACGTCCCATGTAAAGCACAGCAGAGATACAGGCTTTAGTCACTATGTTGTACTGCAGCTTGGCCAGTAATAACCTTTCCTAATAAACTTAGGCAAATGTTCAGGAGCAGTCTATGCATCAAACAGGATGTGTCATTTGTTAAGAAGGATCTCAAGGAAAGAAGTCAATCTTCACTAAACTATAACTTTACTCACATAGCTAAAAACCCATTCCGAATACATGTAGATGAGCTGTCTCAGCCGAAAGATATTGAAATTCTGTTAGGACAACCTTGTGACCCAGGCACCCCTGTCAGACAGCACAACTAGGCCAGTGACCTTGCCTTTCTCCACTGTAATTAAGTTTTGTCACTGATAGCCTCCCAGCCTGTAGATTGGATGACAAGGGAGTGTGACAATACTGATGAAGTCATCATCCTATTTAGTCTCTTCTGTGTCAGAAATTTTCCAGAGTTAGCACTGTGCAGGGCAACAATCTGATTGGCTCATGTTATTTTTCTTCCCTGTCCTAATCTGATTCATGTCAACTGTATTTAACAATATATTTAATAATTACTTAAGGAAGCTCTGTCACTTAAACATATTCTCTATAAAAGCTCCCTGCTAAGAAGGGCCCTTCGTACTTAAAGCGGAGTTCCACCAAACAAAAAAAAAAATTTGCATAAATCAACAGCATTATGCATCAGCAAAAACACTGGAAATTTATTTTATTTTTTTACTCACCCCTTCAGCACTGTTGCTATGTAGTCCTGTGTATTCTGCCACTTCCTCTCTGTGGCGCCTGACGTCATTTCCCTCGGCGCCCATGCTCGCTGGTGCTCCTGGGAGATGTGTGTCATCATTTCCCAGGAGTTAGTGGGCAGCGCGGAGGGCTTCGTTGCCATCACAACGGGGCAGGCACTTCCGCCGCCGCCGCCCGTTGTGATGGCAACATCTGAAGTGTACGGCGCTGCAAAGCGTTGATACTGCGCATGCGGGAGAATGGGCGGTGCATGCTGGTCGCTCAGCTGCACCGTGTCCAGGAAGATAGTGCTTGTGGGCTTCACATGCCCACAAGCAATATGGAAAATGCCAACAAGGCATAATAAAAGTTATATTTGTTTGTGAAATCGGCAATCAAGCAGCGATCAATACGTAAAACGTGAGTAATATCACTATGATTAATAAAAAAACAATATTCATGAAAAAAAATAAAACATTTAAACAGTGGGAACTCCGCTTTAAGGAGGCAGTACAAGAAGCTATGGTACAGTGGATGATGGTGCAGCCCAGTCCTGGATAAATGAGAAAAGATCTGATCTTGATGATGGCCGGTAGCATTGTGGGTACCTACAAACTTTATTGAGTATGCAATGGCACTAAATAGCCATCCCTAATATGTTTGGTGCCTTGGTTGGTAATTCCCATTGTGGTGTTCCTGTCGGTTGGTGCTCTGCCCTTTTAACAGCATCTGGGACAACACGCCTCCTTTGGTCCTCTTCCATTACACTCGATTGTCGTTGCCGAAGAAGGATAACATTTTTACTATACAGTATCTCACAAAAGTTAGTACACCCCTCACATTTTTGTAAATATTTTATTACATCTTTTCATGTGACAACACTGAAGAAATTACACCTTTCTACAATGTAAAGTAGTGAGTGTACAGCTTGTATAAAAGTGTCAATTTGCTGTCCCCTCAAAATAACTCAACACACAGTCCACAGCAATGAAGTGGTGTTCCTCAAATTAATAAATATGGAAAGGCTGATATGCAGGGCATCCAAAAATGGAAATGAATCTTCTCTAGAGTAATAAGAATGAATACCCTTGCCGCAACTGGTGGATCCGTCTGTCAGCGACAGCGGATCATATGAGCATGGATAACCAAATCGATGTGTAGCCCAGACAGTGGAAAGGACCCGGGATCTCCAGTGGAAACTTGAAAAGAACCTCGTGGCACTCCAACCGGACTGGAAGGGCAGACGACTGGATAGGATCGCCACACTAGCTATGACCCCAACACGATATGTGGAGACAGGGCAGCCATAAGAAATTTTGGGGCCCCTTACACAGCTTTAGGCCTGGGCCCCCTGGGGGCCCTCCCACTGGTCGTCCCACCGAATCCGCCCACCGGCCATGCCACGAGTCCTTCGGTGCATCTACGTGGGTGGGGAAGCGTTGTGGAGACTAGAGGGATGGATGGTACTGAGCATGGGTGGGGAAGTGTGGAGACTGGGGGGATGGATGGTGCTGGGCGTGGGTGGGGAAGCATTGTGGGGACTGGAGGGATATATGGGGCTGGGTGTGGGAGGGCATGCGTTGTGGAGACTGGAGGGACGGATGGTGCTGGGCGTGGGTGGGGATGCGTTGTGGAGACTGGAGGGATGGATGGTGCTGCATTGTGGAGACTGGGGAGATGGAGTAGATGCTGGGAGGGGATGAAGATGATTGAGGTGCATTGTGAAAATAGATGAGGATGGCTGTGGGTGGGGATGAGAGTTACATAGTGAAAAGGCGGGCAGCTAGCTCTCCAAAATGTAACTCATTTGCACCCAGAGTCATCCATTTTCACAATGCAACTCAATTATACCACTTGTCAGCCTCAGGGTGTCCCATCCAAGAAGAAAGAGATAAATAAAGTCCAACTAAAATCTACAGGCAGCACAGGGGGCACAGTCAGCAGGAGCACACATTACATTTTTGCGACTGTAGCGGCCTCACTCTCTCTCTCTCTCTTGTATCAGTTTTTTGTGGCTGTTGTCTAGGTGTACTCTGGAGGAAAGAGTGCAGGACACCCCGCCAAGCTCTCACCCTCAGTGTATGTGAGGTTTGAGCAAAGTCTTTTTTAAATTACCTTCGGGTCTGCATTCTGCATATGGAGCCTCCGCTTCTTCTGTGGAGGTGTATCTGCCAGTAATAGAGCCCCACACCATTAAAAGTTCAACACTCCTTTATTTCTTCAATGCCAGAATGAACATAATCAGTTGAACTTCCATAACAGACAGACAGGGGTGTGGATACGAGTAGGCCCAGGCACAATGAACTCTCCTATCCCTTTCTCGTGCGGATAGGCCTGGCGCACGGTCTCTGCCACCGACCACCATGAAGTTGGTAGCTGCCACCTACCGGGTGAACTGTTTGGAGCCCCTGTCATGGGCCTAAGTAACGGTCTCTGTCATGACCTTAGAGTAACGGTCTCTGCCACCGACCTTAGAACATGGACCCCCTTCCGTGTGAATATGGCCCCTGTTTGGCGAGGACATCCGTCCCGACGGTCTCCGGGGGCCCTGTCCCGGCACTGGCAATCTGCTGCACCAGATCTACGGGAAGGTCACCTGCGCGGTCCCTTACGCCTGGATTCAGACACCCGATCCTGTGGGTGCCTTAGGATGGTTCCTCCCGGGTGGATCCAAGTGGAAGAAGCTGGGCCCCAGGCCTGAACGATGCACCTCACCCCAGACTGACTCCCGAACTCCACTTGTCCAGGCCTAGGCCGCCTGGACACCGACCGCTGGACAGCAGCCCTCAGGCTAAAGGTGCCTGGGACTCGCACCTCATGGCGAAGTTGTCCGCCCCCTTTATAGCTTCTCCCAGCTAGCACAGCGGGCTCCCCGTCCCGCCGTACAACCGCTGCGAGAGACCAAAAAGGGTACGGCACTCCAGAGATGGTTCAACCCCGGCCCAAAGTGACAGCGCCACCTGCTGGGCCGCAGGGAACTGGACATCACTGATGTCTCCACCCGAATCAACATACTGAAAAGTACCTACCCGCTACACGACTTACCCTCTATGTTGCACTCTCGGATCTGTTATTGCTGTCTGTGTCCATGTGCACTATCGACAAGCTGGCCACTCCCCCTGTCCTGGCCAATCACAGTCCAAGCAAGCCCTGCAGCAGCCATCAGGCTCCGCCTCTGCAGGGAATGGATGAGGAGCGAGCGCTGGCCGTGATCACCTGCTACTGGGGATGTTACCACTGCCAGCCTGAAAAACTGTGTTGGCTGTAGCTCGAGTAGCGTGCTTGTCAAGTTACATTACTGTCCACAACACTCAACACTTAACTATTGCTGGCGAAAGTGAAAGTGTCATATCATCTCTGCAGCGGCGCACTGACCTTATTATCGGCGGAGCGGGTGGAAGGTTCATTACATGTTATGCTGTGGGGGGAGTGGTCCCTGGCCGGCCGGGCCCCTGGGGACATTCGGCCCCTTACATGTGTAATGCCTGTACCCCCCTGATGGCAGTCCTGTGTGGAGAAAAGAAGGGGGGCTCCAATAGTGACAGAAAATTTACACTGTTATACAAGCTGTACACTCACTACTTTACATTGCAGCAAAGTGTCATTTCTTCAGGGTTGTCACATGAAAGATATAATAAAATATTTATAAAAATGTGAGGGGTGTACTCACTTTTGTGAAATACTGTACATATACATACACACACTCTTATGAATACATTTTAAAATGTATTAAAACATGTCAGCAGGGCAGTGGACGTTGTCTGTAGAGCAGTGGACATGTCAGTAAGGCAGTGGTTTTTTATTTTTATAATTTTATTTTTATATTATATTTTACACATTTTAATAATTTTTTCCAATTTTTTTTTTTTTTTTACTATTTTTTTTAAGGAGCACCATTGGGGGGATTTGATGAAATATCAAGTGTCTAAACAAACCCCTAATGTCTCATCTTTTTTTGAGACAGGGAAAAGGGACTGAGGACAAATATTCTCCAGTCCCTTTCTCTACAGTGGACAGTGAATGAATGGGAAGTGCTCTGTGCTGAGCAACCTACTGTTTATTTACAGCTGGAAGCGTAGTAAACTGTGTTTACTATGCTTCAGTTATAAATGAACACAGTGAGTGATTGGTACCGGTCAGAAAAGTAAGAGGCCTGTATATGACATATTTACCAGCCCTTTCCCCCACTCTCTATTCTGAAATATGCCCCGAACCAGCCAGCAAAAGAAGAGAGGAGGGAGGCCGGCAGCACTGCGGGGTAAGAAAGGTGTGTGACACAGGGACCTGGGCAGCAGGGGGCATCTGCACCACAGAGTGATTAGGGGGTGCCCAGGCACATCTGGCACACCCTGTGCGCACGCCTATGCAAGCTTCTGACACACCCAGTGACTACAGCTCTTCATCAATACAGCGTAAGAAATCGCTACCCACCAAAGAGGTAGACATAAAGAGTCTTCTTTTTGAGTTGCCATAACGTGTATCTATACTCAAAAACAGTCCTTCAGTGTGGTGGCTGCCTTGATTTTCTTTTTTTAGGCCAAGTACATTTTGTGCGAGTACAGAAAAGTTCCTATTGATCATGTCAAAAATCTTGTGCCCATGTGACTTAATTTATCTGACCTATCCATACATCCAGTTGTGGAATACCTGCTCCCCACCATGTGCTGTGGCTCCTCCCATCGGCTCAAGATGTATGAGCCAACGGGAGAATCCACAGCGTGCGGCAGGGGTAACAGGTATTCAACCCATCCAACTGGTCTATATACCTGCTGCTGTGGTATTTCAACACAGGGGCCTCTGGATGGGTAGGCATATTTAAAGTTGATTTGTGATAACAGGGTTAAATTATTTTAATTTTGTATATCTGCCTGAAGATCATTAGTAATTTGAGTTTTCTATTTTCAGTTTAGGATTTATCAGACTTTTTTTTTTGTACAGTACTTCAGGACTAGTTCATGCCAGCAGTACCAGAAATTGCCTGCTATTTACAAGAGAGATACTGGCTGGTAAAAGTCAGATCTTGCAATAGATTGGTTTGTTATGAACAAAAAGTTGCTTAGTGAATTAAATATGCCAGCTTTGTGTTTTCAGCCCTAGACCATTGTAGGCTCCTTGCAGTAAGTGATGACCTGAATGTACCTGGGTTCAATTCGCCCAACTGCTCCTTGCTTTGAGTATTAATCTGAATCCTATTACAGTCAATGGGAACTGAATCTTTAAAATCAATTTTGGCCACTTTTCAGGGCAGAGGCAAGGGAACAAAGGGCATGGGGAGTTGAGTAGTGCCCTGGAGGGCCAATGCAAAAACTAAAAAAAAAAAAACATTCAATTTAGCAAGCAGCAGCTCTTTTAAAAATGCTTAAAGTGAAACATAAAAAATACAAAATTCCCTTTCATGCTTGGGAGATGTCCTAAACTTCCCTGTGACATGGTGTATCTGTACAATGTATACAAGAAAAAGTGACATTTGCAACAACAAAAAAAAAAAAAACATTTAAAGGGGTTGTAAAGGTTCCTGTTTTTTTACCTTAATGCATCCTATGCATTAAGGTGAAAAAACATCTGACGATTACCGCCCCCCGTTTTACTTACCTGAGTCCTGGAAATCCCGCGTCGCGAATGCGCTGGATCTTTGCCTGGGGTTCTCGGCTCTTCATTGGATAGATTGATTGTCGTCGCCGCGCTCTCCGGTTCTTTCTTCTGCCGGGCCACCGCTATCTTCTTCCAGCTCTTTTGCTAGCGGGGCCCGGTCTTCTCCGTCGCCGCCTTCTTTTCCCGCTCTCCAGTTCTTCTCCGGTTCTTTCTTCCGCCGGGCCTCCGCTATCTTCTTGCAGCTCTTTTGCTAGCGGAGGCCCGGTCTTCCCGACGTCTCGTCCGGCTCTCTGTTGTCCTTCTGCCGGCCCCTCCACTATCTTCTTGCAGCTCTTTTGCTAGTGGAGGGGCCGGTCTTCCCGTCGTCGTCTTCTTCCCTCTTCTCCTCCTCGATGTTGACTCGTCGCTTCCTCTCGCAGTAATGCTAAATCTTCGGGCCGCAGCGATTTATATAGGCTTCTCATGACGTCACAGTCACATGCTCCGGGTGGCCCCGGAGCATGTGACGTCATGGGAACATGTGACTGTGACGTCATGAGAAGCCTATATAAATCTCTGCGGACCGAAGATTTAGCATTACTGCGAGAGGAAGCGACGTAGGAGAAGGGTCTGGTAAAGATAAAAGGCAGGTAGTGGGATAGTGGTTGCTAAGACACCAGCAGCCGAATGCATCTTAGCAACCAATGAAACTGTGAAGCCTGCGCAGTAAGAAGTAGTTATTTATTGGCGGTAGTAATACCAACAATAAATGAATGCCTGCTGCAGAAGCAGTAGGATGCAGAGGCTAAAGAATTGGTAAAATTGTTTGGCTGGTCATGCAACACTGAATGCAGTGAGTTAAACCCAAACACATTCCTACTTGCCCTATCAAAGACAGGAAGGTTGCACAGCATATAGTCATGTGACATGAAAATGTATTCCCATGCAGAGCCAATGATGAGGCCTTGCATCACCAAAGCTAAAATGAATTTAATACATTTAACGGTCTTTCTGAATTCATCACAGTCTCAGTGTTTCCTGGATAGTATCAGCAGTCCACTGACTGAATCACTGATTGCGGCCTGGAGCTGCTCATTACATAGAAATGTTTCATGTTTGACTGTTCCCAACAAACAGATGTGTGCTCTAAAATCTGCATATGAAATATCCTTGCTTGATGCAGAGCGGATGCTTAATTATAAATATCTTAAAGAGTGAGCATTAAATAAAAGTTAATATCTGTCCCTTGCAGCTTATGGGTAGTAATTAGAAACACACAAACAAGTGGTTTCAGTTAAGATGACGGTCTAGAACAAACGCCATGTCATTCGTACCACATTCTGTAAACACTTCGATCCAAGCAAAACTTCTGTGTGACTTGCTAAAATTCTAATTTGTTTTTGAGAATTGTAGCTGAGCAAGCACTAACATGTCAACATTGGGATGTGCAGTTCGACTTGGGCCCCACAAGGCAGGACACATTTCCCGGGGGCATGGAAATTTCATGGAAAATTCAGAGTACTCTACAAAAAATCTCTGTGCTGTGACACCTCAAGGAAGCACTAAAACGTATTGCACCTGATATGATAAGTTTGGTACTTTTTGGGTTATGTTGTTGGTAGATAGCAGTGGTGGCTGGTGCTCCATTTTTTTTTGGGGGGCGACAAAAATTAAATTTAGTTTAATTGGGACTACTGCACCGCAGCCAGTTGACGGTTGAGGCATGGCCTCATTGACTTGAATAGCCAAGTTTGACAGGCAGTGCTGCCTGTCAACTTGACATACCATGGTAAATTTTTCACAATGCCAGACAGCTGGCACTCCACGCCCGCAATATCCCCCCGCCCCCCCTACTGTGGCAATTTTTTTTTTTAAATAACTTTTCCAATATTTTTTCACAGTGCTTCTGGGGATTTGTGGCAGTGGACAGTGTCAGTAGTTTTTTATTTTTACATATTCATTTTTTTTACTATTTAATTTGTTTTTCATTTTTTTCATAATGCTTTTTTTTTGGGGGGGGGGGGGGGAGGGGGTTGGGGCAGTGGACAGTGTTGGTAGGGCAGGGGAGAGTGGTGTCAGTATTTTTTTTTTTTTACACTTTCATTTTTTAGAATTTATTTACAATTATTTTTTTTTATATTTTTTGGGGGCTTTGGTGATTTGTTAGGGTTCTAAACAGACCCCTGACATCTCCCCTTTGAGACAGAGAAAGGGGCTGAGGACACAGATTCCCCAGTACCTTTCTCAGCATTGAAGATGAATGAACAGGAGACAGAGTCTCCTGTCCATTCATAAACTGAAGCAGAGTAAACACAGTTTACTTATCTCAGTTATCACAGGAGCGATCTCGCTCACTGTGTCCAATTCATAACAGGAAGGGACCGGTAAATGACAAATTTACCGGACCCTTCCTCCACTGTCTGACCTGACAGATCTCCCCGAACCCGGCTGGAGAGGAGGGAAGCTGGCTGCGGGGGTCTAGGGGGGGTGGGGCGGAGGAGAACACAAGAGGGCCGGAGGAGGAGTACACAGGGAGCAGCTGGGAATGATCAGTGCAGCGGTGAACACCGATCTGTCTGTATAGCTTTTTAGCTGACAGCCGCAGGGGGGAGAGAAGTAGAAGTGACTGTTAGCTAAAAAGCTATACAGGGAGATCAGTGTTTACAGCTGCTCCCCACCGCACCGATTATTGCCGGGATATCGCAAGGCGCTTGCGGGTGTGCGGGAGCCGCAGCAGAAATGCGGGAGCAAAGCATTGTGGCTGTGTGTAGACAGGTAATGGTTAATACTGCCCCAGCTATGTTTGTCGGTTACTTGCATGACACTCCTTTAGTGACTTTAGACCAGGCAAAGGCAAAGTTTCAAAAGCTTTACTTAAATAATTTAACATGATAGCATTCACAGGTAACAGTTCAACAGGAAGTGCAGTCTTTTCACTAACGCCCCTAACTCAGGCTTGGGGCTTCCCCAGCTTACCTGCATAGGAAAGAGTCCCTACTTAGCAGAGTCAATGGATGGTATCTTCAGGAAGTTTCAGCAATCCTCCTACATTGCAGAAGGTTCCCGAATACAGGTACTGTAAGTGGCAGCTTTGCTTAAATTGGGAACAGGAACACTCTCCTGCATCTTACTGGCTGTCTGTGTCTTTCCTCCTATACAGACTGTGTTTCTGGGCAGAGCCCTCCCCCTTTTATTTGCAGCATTTTTGCTGAGCTCTGCCTCTCTTTCTGTGCTGTAAATAAATAACGAGGAGGGCTCTGCCCAGAAACAAAGTCTGTATAGGAGGAAAGACACAGACAGCCAGCAAGACACACAGGTCTCAGAAGACAGCAGGGACCACTCAGAACGCGCAGAGCGACTCACGTATGCACAGTAGGGAACCAGGCTGATTCCCTTACTTGGCGCCTCCACCCAGAGCTGAGGGACGTGTCGGGTTTGGGTGAGGATATCGCGGGGACCTGGACAGGTAAGTGTCCTTATTTTAAAAGTCAGCAGCTGCAGTATTTGTAGCTGCTGACTTTTATTTTCTTTTTTTTAGGCGGAACTCCGCTTTAAGTAGAGGTCTGTCTGATTTCTGTCTGCTCCTGCCCTGGATAGAGGTCTGTCTGATTGTGATATTCTGTCTGGCTGTTTATGCCTTGGAATACTTCTGTGATTATTTGGACTGCATTTGTACTTAGCTTGTCTGTGCTTATACTAAACATCAGACTATTTCTGTTGGTATTGTCAGTATGTGTTTGGCCTACTTGTATGGAACCTGGGCTCTTAGGATTGTTTTGTCTGATTTGACTCTGAGGCCTCATGCACACTGGACATTATAATAACGTTATAAAAATGCCAGTAGCTTTACAGAGTTTGTTTTAATGTTTTTGCACTAGCGATTTTTAAAGTTTTTATAGCGTTCGCATTTTTTAGCGTTTCTTTTTTTTCAATGGATCAAAAAGTTTAAAAAACGCTGGTGAGACGTGTTTTTGAGCATTCATCTGCGTTTTTAGGATTTTTTAGACGTTAGAGCGTTTTTTTTTTTGACAGCTGAAAAGCGCCTCTCAGAACCCACTAGTTTTGGGGTTTTTTTACAGTCAAAAAACGCCCCAGCCAAAAACAGTTGATAACAGCCTATGTGTGCATGGACACATAGGATAACATGCTAGAGAGTTTATTGAATGTAGAAAAAAATGTCTGAAACCAAAAACAGCAGCTGTAAAAATGTCCAAAAACATCCAGTGTGCATGAGGCCTTATGCCGCGTACACACGGCCGGACTTTGCCACGGGCAAAACTTCCGACGGAAAAATAGAGGACCTGCTCTCTATCTAAGTCCGTCGGAAATTCAGACCGTGTGTACGCGGCATTAGCCTGGTGATTTTTACACTGTCTGCTATTTGCTCCAAACATCTGTCTCAGGACTTGCACTGCTGTAGAAATTGTCCTGCCTAGTAGTCAGGTAGGTCCACTGAAGTCCATATCAGCAGTTTATAAAAATACACTCAGTACGATGTTTACCTTTACTGAAGATAAATCCTGTTTTCCGAATAAAGTTGATTCTGCATTTGCATTAGTACTTTCTGCAAAGATGCGATTCCTGGCCACCAATAGAGGGCGGTGTTTGGAGACAAGAGGCCTGCCCTGCATTGAGCTAAATGAACAATGTTATACCATAGCTGTTTACCTTTTTTTTTTCACTTTATTGAAACGTCAAAAAAATTACATTTCTTTTAACTCTGTAGCACATCTTAATTGCTATTTTAGTGTAGCGACCTCACTCCCTCTTCGACTTTATCGGTTACACTCCAGCTCATGTCTAGGGGTTCCTGGGTTGTGAGAGTGAGATGCGCCACGGCCCATGTCCTCCCCATTGTAGTAGGGAGGTGAAGGCCACTTCCTGATGTTTCCTCGGGCCGGTGTGTTCTGTGAATGCACTGAGTCTGTAATTGCAAGCTCACCAGCCTCCCCTTTGCTTCCAGTAACTGGAGTTCGCACACCGAAGAAAGGTCCAACACTTGTTTATTTGACACTCCAATACGCAAAGCACAATAAACAGTTCTTTTGCAACAAACTGGTTGGGACCTATAACCTTGCCAACGGTGGGGCGAGCAGATCGAGGCACTTCCTAAAGTTAAGTTCTATGCCACTGTACTATGACCAGCGGCGCCTAAGCCAATCCGGCTGTTACAGAACAGGAAGATGGGGTCTCTTCCAGCAACCCCTATGAACAGCAATGGAGCCCTCTTCGATACGCTGTGGCCCCTATCAGGGGGATGTGTCCTCCCAAGAGAGTTCCCAGAGGCCCACTGTCACCGGGTTGGTGCTGCTCCGGGTCTCCAGTGGGTAACCTCCCCGGCCTCCTCACCTCAGGTACGAGTCCCTCCGCTCAGGGACCCTCGGACAGTCCACCCTAGCGGGACCCAGTCGAAGGTACTGGGCCCCAGGCCTCCTCGATAGTACCTCACCCCAGGCTAAAGGTGCCTGGGATGGACGCCAACATGACTCCGGACCAGGCCATGGGCACCTGGACCAGACTCCTGGATCTCCCGCACCCAGGCCTAAGGGCCCTGGGTGCGGACCGCAACCCTCCTCCTCCGAGGACCTCCTTCTCCGCAAGACCTCGTGGTAAGCGCGTCTCCCCCTTTTATCTCCTCCCATCAACGGCCCGGCGGGTTCCCCGCCCCAGCCATACCATCTCCGGGAAGGGACAAAACAGGGAGCACTGCAGGAGATGATTCTACCTGAAGCCTGTGGGTACCCCGCCACCCACAGGCAAAGGAGAATATTACATCCTCCAATCCTCCACGAAACAAAAAGGGGTCTGAATCCTAACACAATTATACACCTGGGTCACACTATTGCCCAGGTGTATCCCATCAATTTGAGGACCCCGCTACACACTCCCCCCTGTAATTTGACGCTGGTCCCCAGCGTCAGGTGCACACCCATGCCTCCCATAAAGTGGTGACATGGAGTGAAACCCCTGAGGCAGTTCCTCTAAATTTCCCAAGTGCCAAGACCTGCTCAGGGAATGGGGAACATATAAAACAACTTATGTCATAAAACACTTTAAACATCTGCATAGTCACAGCCCCTCTCCCACACTGTCTAAGAGCCACCCACTCTCAATGATCTTGACTGACGATTCTCCTGCAGGGGAAAGAAAAACAACATCCTAACATAATTTCGTGTCATTTGGGATGAGTGAGCCCGTCAGCCGAGAGACCCACTCACTCCAACAAGCAAGGTGATGTGTGGGTGAAATATTTTCAAACATTTGTTGCGCAACACTGCCACCTGGTGACAACGCCGCGGTCATGACACTCAACGAATCTTCGTTCTTCCAGCTTTTCCCTACTCTGCCACTATTCCCAAATGTCCTTGCCTTTGGCACATGAAGAAAAGGGGAAACACGAAAACACAACAGTCCCCAAGTCTCCAACGAGAAAAAGAAAAGCCCAAACAAAAACAAAAGCAGGGCACAGTCCTGCGTGTCTGGGAATGGCTCTTCCAGAAAGTTCAAGTGCACAAAAGAAATAAACAGGAGTTCTTTTCTCCTATAAGTAAAACTTTGGATCCGGCAGGTACAGGGGTTTCAGGTGTTTGTCAAATGCCTCTATCGAATACTCGACATCTTCTCCTTCTCTTCTGCAAATGACTATCTTGTCAGCATGGATATGGCGCCCCAATTTCCATTCAGCTTTGCAGTCCTCAAACCTCTTAGACACTGCCGGCACACATTCCAGGTACCTGCGAGCATGGGGCACCTTCAACTTGTCCCACACAAACTCGTCATACCATCTTGTTCTCCAGACTTCCACCTCATATAGCAAGTCCCGGGGTAGATACGGGTACTCCCACCCATATTCCCGAGCTACTTTATGGCAAAACAGTCTCTGCAAGCGGGCCAAAGGTGGCATAGTGGCTTTCTCTCCAGTTCCAGGCAGCACAATAGCTTCCGGATGCCGAGGTACCTTTACCAGCTCCCTGGAAATGACTTTCGGCGCTCTCAGAGAAGCGCGGGGTGTCCCCACAACCAAAGTAGGTGAGGTAACAGTAGATGAGGACACAGGTGGAGGGGTAGGTTCCCTCGTAAGCTGCGGGTCTTCCACCCGAGGCGTGCTGTCTCCTGTGTACATAGGTGAATCCCGTACCGCACGGGAAGCAAGAAGTGGCACTCTATCCCAGCCCTTGCGGCTGAACAGTTCGTCTATCTTGCCATCATCTCCGCAATCAGACAGCGACTCTAGGTCGGAGGTGTCATACATCTCCGCAGGCAGATATCTTCCGGTGGACACAGAATCAACCTCCCCGGGGGGCTCCACCTCCAATGGGCCCCCGACACCTCCAACCACCACCACAGTCCCAGCCCCTGGCTCACCTGACCCTTGTAGAGGACTGGGATGTCCGGGACTTCCTTCTCGACCGGCGCCATCCAGGCCAGGCAAGCAGCGGGGTGAAGCTCGACCACGTCCATAGGATGCCTGTACTAGGCCAACTTTCCTCTTCGGTGGTGGGAGCAGAGAACTTGTGGCGACCGAGGCAGCATCCTCGGATTTTTCTCTGTTGGGCAGTCCATCGCCCTGGTCAGCGCGCACGGGAACCTCGACAGAGGCCTTGACCTCCCCTTCTGGAGTAGCAGTACCCGTGAGGTGGTTGAGGCGAAGGGCCCGGGGCCTTGCTGTGGACGACTCGACCTCAAAAAGGAATTCTCTGCACTCCTCACATCGCCCGAATGGCTTCAGGGTGACCACCAGTCCCGAGCAGCCGGGACAGATCACACCGAGGGCCTCCGTGTCTCTGCAAGTGTACAGAGCCAACCGCCCTCGGGGCCTAAGTCTTATCCCCGTGTCTGTGATGGGGGCAGCAAAGGAAGTCATTCTCGTGGGGTGAGGAACCATAATCCACGGGGCACTTGAGGTCATCCCGACTATCTGCTGCTCCATCATGCACTGACCCCGCGCCGGAGTCTCCACGTGTATCCCCACACTTGGCCAGACTCCTCCCATGAGCTGTACATTTTCGCGGGCTTCCTCTTGACTCCGCCCACGAACGATGTCGCCATGGGGTGCCTCGTGGCGCAGTGCGTTAACAGTCCCCACGTGCAGTACGTCACACGGCTGGACCTCTCCCTTTTTCCGCTCCTCCGCATGGGCCTTTCCCGTGTTAGGGTCATTTCCACAACTCCGAGCAGGGACGCACTTTGGCCAGTAATATGGCCGATCTGCTCGGAACTCCTCTGGGCAGCAAAGTTCAAATGTAGACATTCTCAAGTCCATCTCTAGAACACACTCTATCCCGGACTCACGAGCCCCCACGTGTAGCGACCTCACTCCCTCTTCGACTTTATCGGTTACACTCCAGCTCATGTCTAGGGGTTCCTGGGTTGTGAGAGTGAGATGCGCCACGGCCCATGTCCTCCCCATTGTAGTAGGGAGGTGAAGGCCACTTCCTGATGTTTCCTCGGGCCGGTGTGTTCTGTGAATGCACTGAGTCTGTAATTGCAAGCTCACCAGCCTCCCCTTTGCTTCCAGTAACTGGAGTTCGCACACCGAAGAAAGGTCCAACACTTGTTTATTTGACACTCCAATACGCAAAGCACAATAAACAGTTCTTTTGCAACAAACTGGTTGGGACCTATAACCTTGCCAACGGTGGGGCGAGCAGATCGAGGCACTTCCTAAAGTTAAGTTCTATGCCACTGTACTATGACCAGCGGCGCCTAAGCCAATCCGGCTGTTACAGAACAGGAAGATGGGGTCTCTTCCAGCAACCCCTATGAACAGCAATGGAGCCCTCTTCGATACGCTGTGGCCCCTATCAGGGGGATGTGTCCTCCCAAGAGAGTTCCCAGAGGCCCACTGTCACCGGGTTGGTGCTGCTCCGGGTCTCCAGTGGGTAACCTCCCCGGCCTCCTCACCTCAGGTACGAGTCCCTCCGCTCAGGGACCCTCGGACAGTCCACCCTAGCGGGACCCAGTCGAAGGTACTGGGCCCCAGGCCTCCTCGATAGTACCTCACCCCAGGCTAAAGGTGCCTGGGATGGACGCCAACATGACTCCGGACCAGGCCATGGGCACCTGGACCAGACTCCTGGATCTCCCGCACCCAGGCCTAAGGGCCCTGGGTGCGGACCGCAACCCTCCTCCTCCGAGGACCTCCTTCTCCGCAAGACCTCGTGGTAAGCGCGTCTCCCCCTTTTATCTCCTCCCATCAACGGCCCGGCGGGTTCCCCGCCCCAGCCATACCATCTCCGGGAAGGGACAAAACAGGGAGCACTGCAGGAGATGATTCTACCTGAAGCCTGTGGGTACCCCGCCACCCACAGGCAAAGGAGAATATTACATCCTCCAATCCTCCACAAAACAAAAAGGGGTCTGAATCCTAACACAATTATACACCTGGGTCACACTATTGCCCAGGTGTATCCCATCAATTTGAGGACCCCGCTACACAAGCATGATTTCTTTTGGGAACAATTCGTTATTTCAGGAGAATATATATTCTCTGTTCCGAAACGATTAGTATTTTTGAAAGTCTGGTATTTTTTTGTTATTTTGAAAAATTGGATATATTAATTTTAACGCATTAATAATAATAAGTAGTTAATCTTATTTCACTTTTATACCTTACTGTATTTATTGCAATATGTTTCAACCTCATATCTGGTGCATTTTTTATAATAATAAAAAATGTTAATGCACAAATAATCTGCTGGCTATCCAAGAGTCATAGACTCCCATATGCTCTATTATATATCCATTTATTATGTTATAAAGTTAAATACAATTTATCATTCCCAACTGACTTTGTTGGGCCATGCACATACAAATTAAATGACTGATCTCTCAAGTTCAGCCCGTATAGAAAAAGAATCCTATAAAAATATTCATGCTACGTCCACTAGAATAAATACAAATGGATCCGAATTGGATACTTTGCTGCAGTCCTTTATCTGGAAGCCAGTAGACATAAGTTGTCATGGAAGGTTCTCAAATCTAACATCTTTAGCCTCGTACACACGAACGAGTTTCTCGGCAAGAAACGACAAGAAAACTGCAGAGAGAGCTTTCTTGCCCAGAAATTCGTTCCTGTGTATGGTTTCGCGTCGAGAAAACCGACAAGAATCTCGACGAGAAATATAGAGAACCTGCTCTCTATTTTCTCGTCGAGATTCTCGTCAGCCTGTTTCTCGACGAGAAAATTGTGTGTGTGTACACTTACCTGTCCGCCGGGAAGCCCGCGCATGCTCAAAATGACTTTGACGCATGCGCGGTAGCTTCCTAGGCATAGATAGGGTGTAGCAAGATGGCGGCGACGGCATCGAATGTGTCGATGACGTCACCGCATTCGCTCCATTTAAAGAACCGCAGGTTCTTTGAATCGAGTGTGTGTACACTCGGCCGGGACAAGTTTATTGTCCAAGAATCTCGTCAAGAAAAACAACGTGTTTTTTCTTGACGAGATTTTCGGCCGTGTGTACGAGGCTTTTGGGTGGACTTGCAGTTCCTGACCTTGGACTATACTACCTGGCGGCAGAGCTCTCCCACTTTTACCACTTTGACAAATACGATAAACAAAGCTACCTCTCTTTGGTCTGTCATGCCCACGGACGTTTTTACAGCCGCGTTTTTTACAGCTTAAAAACGTCTATGCTATTTGCAGCTCAAAAACGCCTAGGTGGGCATGAAGCTATAGACTAACATGGACAGGCGTTTTTAAGCTGTAAAAAACGCTCAAAAACGCGTCTGTAAAAACGTCCGTGGGCATGAGGCCTTAGAAGCACATCTCCCACATCTATTCTGTGATGTGCTGAGAGGTCTGGATGGCTCCCCTGTCTTTCTGAGTCGCTCTGGCCTCCTTTTCCAGCACAGAAAGATCTGGGACCTGGTGGCCAAAATGAACTGTTCTATGTTACATAACACCCCACTGTGGTATAATAAACATCTGGCTGAACCTCTTTAGATCCCTGACCCATATATATGGATCTTAAGGGGCAGGGCTTTTTTTCAGCTGGAACGTGGGGGAACGCAGTTCCGGCACCTCCAGAACTGAATGGCAAGGGGTGCTGGGGTGTGCTGGAGAGTCTATTGATGTTGGCTGTTGAGGAATCTATTGTTGCTGGAGGGGATCTATTTTTGGGGAGGAAGGAGGTCTACTTTTGCTGGGGAGGATGTCTGTTGCTTGTGGGGGATCTATTGTTGCTGGGTGTGGGTCTTATGTTGCAGGGGGGTCAATCATTGCTGGGTGGGATCTACTGTTGAGGGAGGGGTATTTGTAGCTGGTTGCTAGAGGGTCTATTGATGCTAGCTGCTGGGGAATCTTGTTGCTGGGTGGAATCTTTTTTTGCAGGGGGGTCTATTGTTGCTGATGGGGATCTATTGTTTGCTGGGGGGTGGGTCTTATGTTGCAGGGGGATCTACTGTTGAGGGAAGGCTCTAATGTTGCTGGCTGCTGAAGGGTCTATTGATGCTGGCTGTTGGGTATGTATTGTTGTTGGAGGGGATTTAATGGCCCTGGGCTGTCTATTGTTGCTAGATCTATTTTACTGCCTTTCCTGTCATCATTAACAAATTCCATATAAAATACTTGGTTCTGTATTCTCTAAAAGGGGCAGTACTGGGAGGTGGGTAAGGGTTGGACCCAAGGAAAGGTGCTCGGAGGTGGGTAGGGGGCATAGTCAGGGGGTGACTCGGAAGGGGGGTTCCTGCACCTTCTCTCTGAGAAAAAAAGTCCTGTTAAAGGGTATATATATATATATACTGTGAGGGGGTTAGCTCGGCAGCGGGTGTGTGTGACCCCCGGGATGGGCTCCCCACACAAAACAGGCCCAGCAAACGGAGGTTGTGGTTTTCAAAATCAAAAAGGTGCGGTTTATTTTCTATTTACAGTGACAAAACACAGCAAAGCAAAAGAAACATAAACAAAATAAATCCTGGTCAACTTGACCTCTGACTAAACATACAGGTTTCCTAACTAACAACTGGGATCAGCCTAGGGCTGTCCTAGTCCCTAAGTCCCTGGTTTTAAATGTCCAAGCAAATAGCCACACAGGCTTTGTCTCACCGCACAGGGGTTCACTCTCCCTAGACAGTCCACACAGGTCTGGTTCCAGGCATGAGCTAACACCTAATGAATCTGGGAGTTCTTATAGAGGCCTAAATGAGCTGACAAGCTTCAGCTGGTCTCATCAACTCCCTGTCTGCACGACGCCCAGCACTCTCCCTAGAGGTATGAATCATCCATGAGCCCACTAGCCTCAGCTGGGCTTCATCAACTCCCTAGTTGTATAAGTCGGCATAAAGCCTGAATCTGGGAGAAATATATCTACCCCCCTGGATGCAACCAGGTGACTTTACCTTCCTGCTGTCACATACCCCCCCCTCTTGTTTTAACCTTGGGGTTGGAACACCAGCAATCAGGCATTCATGTACTCGAGACAAAGCATCCACATTCCCCATTTGAACGCCAGGGCGATGCTTTACTGTGAAGTTGAATTCCTGTAGGGCCAGGAACCACCTATTCACTCTTCTATTTGTCTCCTTGTTTTGAGCCATCCACTTTAACGGAGCGTGATCCGTAACCATGTCAAAGTGCCTACCTAGCAGATAGTACCGAAGGGAATCTAGAGCCCACTTCACCGCTAAACACTCCTTTTCAACCGTGGCGTAATTTACCTCATGGGACTTCAACTTCCTGCTGAGGTAAATGACTGGGTGCTCTTCCCCGTTCCAGACCTGGGACAATACTGCTCCTAACCCCACATCTGACGCATCACTTTGTACGACAAAGTCTTTAGAGAAGTCGGGTGAGTACAACACTGGCTGGCTACATAAGGCTTGTTTCAAGAATTGGAATGCTGCCTCAGCCTCGGGGGTCCATTTAATCATGACCGACCCTTTCCCTTTCGTCAGGTTGGTTAGGGGCACAGCCTTAGAAGCAAAGTGGGGAATGAAGCGCCGATAATAACCCGCGATTCCCAGAAAGGCCCGTACCTGCTTCTTGCTGTTGGGACGTGGCCAACTCTGGATGGCCTCGACTTTGTTGAGTTGGGGTTTTATCACTCCCCTGCCAATGGTGTACCCAAGATATTTGGCCTCCTCCTGCCCAATGGTACACTTCTTGGGGTTAGCCGTAAACCCCGCTTCCCGAACAGAGTCCAGGACTGCTTGCACTTTTGGCAGATGTGAGGCCCAATCTGTGCTATGGACAATTACGTCATCCAGGTAAGCCGCAGCATACTTCCGATGGGGCCTCAGCATCTGGTCCATTTTCCGCTGGAATGTGGCCGGCGCATTCTGTAACCCGAACGGCATTCTTTTATATTGGAACGCCCCGTCTGGGGTTACAAATGCGGTTTTCTCTTTGGCCGACTTGGCCAGGGGGATTTGCCAATACCCTTTTGTGAGGTCAAGAGTTGTCATGTATCGGGCTGTTCCCAGCCGGTCGATCAACTCATCTATACGTGGCATGGGGTAGGTGTCAAATTTTGTAACTTTGTTCAACTGACGAAAATCGTTACAAAATCGCCAGCTCCCATCCGGTTTAGGCACCAACACAATGGGACTAGACCAATCACTTTGGGACTCCTCTATCACCCCTAAGTTCAGCATTTTCTGTACTTCCTCCCGTATTGCCTCCCGTCGGGCCTCTGGGATCCGATAGGGTTTTAACTTCACCCTTTCACCGGGCGGGGTAATGATGTCATGCTCTACCCCAGATGTTTGTCCCGGCAGCTCAGAGAATACCTCCTTGTTGCGAAGCACAAACTCCTTAACCTCCTGTTGTTGGGGTTGTGACAAGGTGGCTGCTATTCCAACCTCAGGAATCACGCAACCAGTTTGAGCTGGTGACCAAGTGTCTGCGACTAGGGACTCTCTATCCCTCCAGGCTTTCAACAGATTAACGTGATAGATCTGTTCGGGCTTTCGCCTTCCTGGTTGTCTGACCTTGTAATTCACTTCGCTCACTTTTTCCATTATCTCATAGGGGCCTTGCCATTTGGCAAGGAATTTACTTTCAACCGTAGGGACAAGTACCAGTATCCTATCCCCCGGGGAAAAGGTACGGGTCTTGGCTCCACGGTTGTACACTCTCTGCTGTGCTAACTGCGCTTGGGCCAAATGTTCCTTCACGATGGGCATTACCTGTGCAATTCGGTCTTGCATCAGGGCGACATGCTCAATCACACTCCTGTGGGGAGAACTCTCACTTTCCCAAGTTTCCTTGGCAATATCCAACAGCCCTCTTGGGTGTCTCCCATACAGTAACTCAAAGGGGGAGAATCCCGTAGAGGATTGGGGCACCTCCCTAATAGCAAACATCAGATAAGGAAGTAGACAGTCCCAATCCTTTCCATCTCTATCCACCACTTTCTTCAACATTTGTTTTAGGGTTTTGTTGAATCTTTCAACCAGCCCATCGGTTTGGGGGTGATACACAGATGTACGTAATTGCGTCACTTTGAACAATTTACACAGCTCCTTCATAACCCGGGACATAAAGGGTGTACCTTGGTCCGTAAGCAGTTCTTTACAAACACCCACCCGGCTAAACACAAGAGATAGCTCTTTGGCTATGGTTTTGGCCGAGGTATTTCGGAGAGGGATCGCTTCTGGATAACGGGTGGCATAGTCCATTATAACTAATATGTACTGGTGCCCCCTAGCGGACTTGATTATAGGCCCTACCAAATCCATGGCGATTCTCTCAAACGGGACCTCAATGATGGGTAGAGGGACCAGCGGGCTACGGAAATGTGGCATCGGGGCCGACCTCTGACACACAGGGCAGGAGGAACAATAATTTTCTATGTCCTTCATCACCCCCGGCCAATAGAATCTCTGTAATACCCTCTCTCGGGTTTTCTCTGTCCCCAGATGACCTCCAAGAATGTGCCCATGGGCCAACTCCAACACCAACTTCCTGTAAGGTTTGGGCACCACAAGCTGCTCAACTGTTTCTTCTGCCCTTTTTGCCACCCGATACAGTAGGTCCTTCTCTACGCTGAAGTATGGGTAAGTGCAGGTATTATCTGGGTTCACTAACTCGCCATCTATTTTCACTACGTTTTCCCGTGCCTTTATTAGGGCGGGGTCTTTCAACTGTTCTGTGGCAAAGTTTTCCCTGTGAACCTCAAGATCAGAAAACTCCACAGACGGTAGGTTTTCGTCTGAGGAGGTGGGCTCCTCTCCAGTTTCTTGAGTCTCCCCTGCCAATACTGATAAGGGAAATTCCGGAGAGTCCTCACCACTCTCAGGGGAGTTCTGGCTATCACATTCCTGGTACATAGGGGCACCAGTGGGGGGCTCAGGATCATCCCACAGTTCCCAGAACTTCGGAAAATCCCTTCCCACAATGGCGTCATGCGGTAACTGAGATACTAAGCCCACTGGATGAGAGAGGGTACCTTTGGGGGTCTCGAAACACACTGTAGTCACTGGATACTCTCGGGTGTCCCCATGCACACAAATAACAGCTACCTTGCTATTCCCAAAGACCTCTGTTTTAACTAACTCAGCCTTTATCAGGGTCACAAGGCTACCTGAATCCAGCAATACCACAACATTTCTACCATTAACACACATTTTGCATAAATGTTTCTCAGTTCCTCGAATGGCAGTGCATGCGACTGTCGCACACAGCGACTGACGTCTGCCCGTCAGAAAGTCACACTGCATGGGTTCCTCCACACCCGGGCAATTGGCTGCAATATGTCCCGCTTGCCGGCAGCGGTAGCAAACGATCCTTCTTGCCGCCTCTTGAGCCGCTGATTTCCCAGGCTGTTCTCGCCAAACTTGGGGTAGAGCTCCCACCCTCTCACTCTCTCCACCCTCACCCCTTGGAATCCTCTTATCCGCCCCTGGGGATGGTCTGGTCTTAGGGTGGAAAGTCCGAGTGTCTCTGGAAGAGGCCGTCAGGTTCTCTGTAGCCAAGTATTTCTCCACACGATCCACAAGACCATCGGCCGTCTCTGGGTCTCCATGGCTTACCCACTTTTGGATGGCAGTAGGAAGAGCTCTCAAAAACCGATCCATTACAACACGTTCCACAATCTTTGGTGCGGACAAAGTCTCTGGCTGTAGCCACTTTCTGCTCAGGTGAATGAGATCATACATTTGAGACCTGGGGGGTTTTCCAAGCTGGAAAGTCCAGTTATGCACACGCTGAGCCCGGACAGCCTGGGTGACACCCAGCCTTGCCAAAATTTCAGCTTTTAGCATCACATAGTCTTTTGCTTGGTTAGGCTCTAGGTCATAGTAAGCTTTCTGCGATTCACCAGTTAACAGAGGAGCCACCAGTCCAGCCCACTGCTCCTCAGGCCACTTTTCTCTTTCAGCGGTCCTTTCAAATGTGGTCAAAAATACCTCTGGATCATCCTCTCCAGTCATTTTTGTCAATAAACGACTCACCCCAAAGGACGCGGTATTAGTGGGACGGCTTTCCTCACTGGTCTGCGGACGTTGCTGCATTGCTGCTTCCATTTGTTGTAGTCTCTGCTCTTGCTTCTGTAACAGGTCTATGAAGCGGGCCTCAGATTGCTGCTGGGCTTGTTGCTGAGCTTCCAGACTCTGTTGGTGAGCTTGCTGCTGGGCTGCAAGGCTCTGTTGATGAGCTTGCTGCTGGGCTGCAAGGCTCCTTTGCAAACCTGCATTTGTCTGCTGTTGATTGGCATTTGCTAGAGCCAGCTGTTTCAGTATCTCCTCCATGCTGGCTTAAAAAAAACTGCCACTGGTTCTCCACCAACTGTGAGGGGGTTAGCTCGGCAGCGGGTGTGTGTGACCCCCGGGATGGGCTCCCCACACAAAACAGGCCCAGCAAACGGAGGTTGTGGTTTTCAAAATCAAAAAGGTGCGGTTTATTTTCTATTTACAGTGACAAAACACAGCAAAGCAAAAGAAACATAAACAAAATAAATCCTGGTCAACTTGACCTCTGACTAAACATACAGGTTTCCTAACTAACAACTGGGATCAGCCTAGGGCTGTCCTAGTCCCTAAGTCCCTGGTTTTAAATGTCCAAGCAAATAGCCACACAGGCTTTGTCTCACCGCACAGGGGTTCACTCTCCCTAGACAGTCCACACAGGTCTGGTTCCAGGCATGAGCTAACACCTAATGAATCTGGGAGTTCTTATAGAGGCCTAAATGAGCTGACAAGCTTCAGCTGGTCTCATCAACTCCCTGTCTGCACGACGCCCAGCACTCTCCCTAGAGGTATGAATCATCCATGAGCCCACTAGCCTCAGCTGGGCTTCATCAACTCCCTAGTTGTATAAGTCGGCATAAAGCCTGAATCTGGGAGAAATATATCTACCCCCCTGGATGCAACCAGGTGACTTTACCTTCCTGCTGTCACAATATATATATATATATATATATATATATATATATGTGCTTTCGCATTACTTTCATATTGTTAAGCTTAAATCTTTTGTCCAACTGAAATTAGAGTTCACCTTTCCGAACCATATGTTATTTCAGTACTTCCAATTACGACATGCATACACAATTTGCTGGTAAATATCAAGTCCTGTCTACCTTAGATGATCTAGCTGTGATAAGCAGGGATGAGCCCCCCAAACTAATATCTGTTTTCTATGATATGTTTATTGCCCCATCTGCATCCCAACTCGCTTACTCCCTTCAAGCCTAGATAGGAAGCTGAGGCAGGGGAGATGGACGATGAGGACTGGAGTGTGGTGCTGGAAGCTTGTAAACTAGTGTCTCCCAAAATGTCAGATAAACTTACACAAGTGTAGCGGGGGTACCAAATTTAGGGACTGCTATGCCAAATTTAAGGGTGATTCGAGTGGTAGTTGGCTTAAATCTTTCAATTTGCTGGACTCTGCCTTGCTGTTGTTTTGCCTGGTGTGCAGTTCCCCTTAGAGGTGTGGGTGGCGCTGTCACCTATACTCGGGGTTGAACCACAGGTAATAGGGCAGCGATTTGGTGTCCTCTCTCGGCAGCCGTACAGTGGGTGTGGTTGACCTGCTGGGCATGCCGGAGAGGATACATAAGGGCAGATGCCGCCTAGGAGGGGTCTTCTGTTCGTTCCTGGTTCCAGAGTCGGAGTCCTGGTGCGTAGCGTGTGGGCCTCCAGGCCATGGGGCCGCGTGCACTTCAGTCCCAGGCACCTTTAGTCCTGGGACTGCAACTTCAGCCCTGGGCCCGGCACCTTTAGCTGGAGCCCACTTTGGGAGGAGGAATCCCAGGGTGCTGCCCTTCGAGGGCACCCGTTTCTAGAAGAGGAGGCTGGGGGAGGACCGTTCCGAAGGACTGGTGAGAGATCACAGTGAAGGAAGGGGTCCAGTAACTCTCTGGAGGGATGTCATCCACCCGGAAAGAGGGATCTAAACAACAGGACCATTAGGAGGTTTGGGAAACTATAGATCCTGTGGCAGAGGATCTCCTGAACGCATCCATTAGGGAATCAAATAGACTGTTTGAGTTACACGCCGGCTGCTAGTGCCTTCGGTGACTATCCGGGTGAGCTATACCCACTCAGGATCGAGTGGCGAAGAAACAAGAGTGCCTGAACTGATCTGTCTTCCTAACACTTTTCTCTTCTCCTCATTTGTGGATGTTCGTGCATAAAGAAATAAACTCTATGTTGGAGTTGATGCTGGTGTGGACCTTGGAGTTACTTGGGGCATAGAGACTTTTGTCCTTACACTATAGGGACAGAAACAAACCCAGGGGGCCTGCTGCAAAGACCCGTAAGTGAAACTAAGTGTGCTTAACCTCTGCAACCCAGGGGGTACGGGCATGGTGGTGACTATGCGCCTTCCTCTCCAGTGAACGAGCCAAAGAGTGGAGAAGGAGGGTGGCGTGGTTGCTACACAAGTATATATCCTTCATAGAACATATCTTACTCCAGTGCCAATGGCCAAGTTCTGTCCCTCTCGTAGCCCTGTGTTCTCCAAATGTTTAATCTCCACTGGTACCTTTGGGCATCTACTCTGACATTGCCCTCATATTTGGGGATTTTGGATGCACGTTGTTGAGTTGCTCCATGACCAGATGGGCTCACCGGTGACACTGGATCCTAAACAGTGGCTATTGGGTTTATTCCCTGACTCTGATATGGATAAACATACCCTTAAGTTTGTGCATGAAACGCTGTTTAGTGCCAGAAAGGTGGTGGCTCGGGGATGGATACAGGCCATACCTCCTACTCTTGCAGCCTGGATTAATGAAATAAACAACACCATACCCTATAAAAAGGTTATCTATACTAATAGAGCCTGCCCGGGTAAATATAATAAAAATTTGGGGTAGATGGTTACAGTCTCCGTCGACCTGTACCTCATAGTGGTGACTTAAGCCTCGTACACACGGGCGCAAAGAACCATGATTTATTTTTCCCTCTTTTATGCACGAAAGGCTATTTTATTATGTTGGAAAAAACCTGAACCACCCACAGTGTCCTTCTGGAAAGACTTAATCAATAAAGCGCTACCATTTTACAAAGCAACATACTTAAGCAGGGGTTGTCCGAATTTTTTTAAAAAAGTCTGACAATGCTGGCTTGACGCTAAGGACACATTGATCTAGCATGCCAGGGTGGGAGGGCGCCTTATTACAGGCGCCCTTAGTTTCTTGGATGATTTGACGGAATAATCTTTTGACTGTGTGAGGATTGGGTGCACCACTGACTCCGTGGGTGGATTGATTTTTTGATTGAAAAACGTTATGAGCATAACATATGATTCTGTACTTGTTGGAATGCTGCACATGGGACGGGAAGTGGGGAGGGAGGGGGAGTGGGGAGATGTTGGTACATGTTTGTACTGTATGTGTTGTTAAAAACTGCAAATAAACATACATTTTCAAAAAAAGCCTCGTACACACGATCCGATTGTTGGCCAACCGAGCGTCTGATTTTTGTCAAAAGGGCGTGTGCCAGGATCTTGTCTTGCATACTAACGGTACACAATTGTCAGCCAACGAACACGAAAATATTGACGTACTATGAGGAATTTCAGCTCTTGAGCGCCACCCTTTGGGCCTCTTCTGCTAATTTCGTGTTTGGTGAGCACTGATTTCGAGCATGCGTAATTGTACATTCGACTTTTGCGTGACGGACTTGTTTACTGACGATACGAAAATCAGACAACAGACCATTGTCCGCCGAAAATTTACTAGCCTGTCATCCAACATTTGTTGGCCGAAAGTTGAACAACAATTGTCAGAAGGAGCGTACTAACGGTCAGATTTTAGGACAACAGTCTATCAACAGACAATCCCCTTTCAACAATCGGATCGTGTGTACAAGGCTTTAGGCCTTTAGCTCACTAATGGTGTATCCTTCAGTTTGGGCTGCGCTTAGTATGCTCTTGGGAATAATTCCCTCACTATGCTTAGGCTTATTGTGATGTTACTTCTTTGATAGCATATATTGTCCATTATGGCTTTGCCTCTCGCCTGAGAGGATTACCTGTATGTTAATATTATTTCCCTTTTTTTCCCATTTAATTCTGTTTTAATAATGTCATGACTTGGTGTCTCCATATACCAAACTCAATGTCACCATATTTTTTTTTTTTGCAGTTGGGTTTTATACCAATGTATGCAATGTTATCTACAGTATATTCATATCTTGTACTTTGTACGAAACTCAATACTTAGTTGTTGACTATAAAAAAAAAAAATGGATCAGAATCAATTCGGATAATTTGTTATGTTGTTACACAAGGCCCAAACTATTGCATCATGTCATTCGAATGAATACAAATTAATTTGTTGTTGTCGTTATAATTTATTTTAGATTAATTGAAATTCATTACTATTGTGATTTGGAGATTCCGAAACATCAGAATCTCAAATTATGTTTAAAATTTAATGCGTAAATAAACAAATCACACATGTTTAACCACTTCCATACTGGGCCATTGTAAAATGACGCCGGCAGGAACCCTCTCTCCCCCTGGGTGGACGTCATATGACGTCCTGTGCTTTGTGGGGGATATCTGAATGATGCCTGCAGCTAGAGGCATCATTCAGATATCCTTCTCTTCTGCCGGCGATTCTGCGCACCATAAGAATGATCATAGCGGCGGTTCCGCCGCTTGATGATTCTTATAGGCGGCGGGAGGGGGGGGATGTCCCGTGCTTCTCCGGGCTCTCCCGTGCCATCGGGGGCCCAGAGAAAGAATCATCCGGCGCCAGGGGTTGGTCACATGACGAGCATAGAGATGACTGGTCATCTCTATGACCGTCGGAGGCCTGGGCGCGATGTGATGACGTCACGCCCGGGTTCCCAAAGGTAAACAAAGCCGCGATTGCGGCTGACAGCATGAGATCGGTGATTTATTTTTCCCGATCTCATGCTTTCCAGCCTGGAGGAGAGATGTGGGGTCTTATTGACCCTGCATCTCTCCATAAAGAGGACCTGTCACACACCATTCCTATTACAAGGGATGTTTACAAGTGAATAAAAGTGATAAAAAAAAATAAATAAAAAAAAAGTGTAAAAATAAAAAAATGAAGTAAAAAAAAAAAAAAAAAAATTTAAAACGCCCCTGTCCCCAATAGCTTGCGATCAGAAGCGAATGCACACGCAAGTCCCGACCACATATGTAAGCGCTGTTCAAACCACATGTGAGGTATCGCTGTGTGCGTTAGAGCGCGTGCAACAATTCTAGCACTAGACCTGCTCTGTAACTCTAACCTGGTAACCTGTAAAAAATTTCAAAGCGTCGCCTATGGAGATTTTTAAGTACCGAAGTTTGGCACCATTCCATGATCCAATTTTAAAGCGTGACATGTTAGGTATCCATTTACTCGGCGTAACATAATCTTTCATATTTTACAAAAAAATTGGGCTAACTTTACTGTTTTGTTATTTTTTAATTCATGAAACCATTTTTTTCCCCAAAAAAAGGCGTTTGAAAAAGAATTGCGCAAATACCGTGCAATTTAAAAAGTTGCAACGACCGTCATTTATTTCCCTATGGTGTCTGCTAAAAAAACATATATAATGTTTTGGGGTTCTGAGTAATTTTCTAGCAAAAGAATGATGATTTGCACATGTAGGAGAGAAGTGCCAGAATAGGCCCGGTATGGAAGTGGTATAAAAAGCCCTGTATTGAAAGGGTTAATAAAAGAGCCATTATGCGTAAAAGCCCAACTCTCTGGAGTCCATTCTCTTCCTACACAGAGCAACACCCCCAACACAAACTGGAATTATTAGAAATATTGAGGCTAACCAGGGGCCCCTTTTTGTTTAAAATACACCCTGGAATTTTCGAGTTGAGACGCTAGTTCTGAGGGCCGGGGGGGGGGGGTGCATGGATTCCCTTAATTTGCATAGATTTCCTCTCATTTCCTGTTTGGCTATGGGGCAGGAAGTGAAGGGAAATCTCTGCAATGGGACAGGAATGGTAAAAAAATAAACTGACAGGGGCTATAACCCTCCCTTACTCTATCCAAAATGAAAAAAAAAAGTGTTGCCTATAGTTGTACTTTAAGCACAAATTTCTGATCATTTTATGGAGAGGACTAAGAAGATATAACCATGCCAATGGTGCAGCAGAAAACATATAGCACAGTGAGGAAGGTTTGTGGTCCAGGATGATAGGGCAGTCAAAATTAGAAGCAGCCCCCCCCCCAGTTGCAGAATGCCGGCCTCCCGCATACCGGAAGCAGTGTGGCCACTTTATGGGGGCGCTAGACTAATTTGCCTCTCAGCCCAGTCCGCCCCATAAGACTGGTGCTACACTAACAGTGTAGCTCAAGCCGGCGGGGACTCTTTCCGTGCTGCCCTAGGCCTGGGCTGTCACAGATCAGCTGCGGAGCTGATCTGTGTCTTACCTATACTGCTGTAGGTCGGCTGGCAACTGTTGTTCCACTAGCTTGTGTTCAGCTCTGGCTGCACTCTGCAGCTATGGGAGTCGCCGGCTTCACCTGTGGCTTAATATATTCTTCCTTCCTGCTACTTCCTGTCCAGCCTCCCATGTGCCTCACTATTTAAATTGCACTCAGACCAATTTCTGGTTGCTTGAGCAACACTTGTTTCAGAGCTCCCTGCCTGTAACCTACTTAACCAGACTTCTTGTGTACTGAATCGGCTAGTTCTCCTATTTGCTCTGTCTGCTGCCCGCCCCGACCTTGGCTCGATCTCCGGCTCTCCTTTTGCTTTATCCATCCATCCCTCTGTGTCTTCTGGTACTCTCCTCACGAGCAGGGTGAACCTGGGGGTCGTGACCTGGGGTCAGCACTCAGCTAAGTCCAAACCCTCGTGAGGGGGTCCCTGGCGGATTACCGGCTGGCCCTTAGATTCCACGCCCTGGGGGATCCCGTGTCACCTGCTCGCCTGTGGGCTCACTTCAGTACCATTGTGACATGGGCCTTGTTGGCCTAGGCCAGGATACAGCGTTTGGTGACTCAAGGGGTGGGCCCATGACATTATGTCCTCAGCAGGGATGAGCTTGTGTCAGAACCCACCTGAGCTATCATGCTGGTAAGCTGTCAAAGCAGACAGCCAATCATAGGTGCCTTCTCCGCCCTGCAGCCACATGTATACACGCCCCTTACATACATGCAGCTACAGGGCGAGGAATGCCTTTCCTGCCTATGATTGTCTGCTTAAGGATGGCTCAAGTGGGTTCAGACTTGAGTTTCAACACGGGTGAGCTCATCTCTAGTCCATAGTATTATACCTTGACTGATGCTGAGAACATCTAATGGCGGAGAAGAGGTACTGCAGAAGACAGCTCCAGACTGAAGGTGAGTATTGTAACATGAACTGTTTGTTTTTTTTTCCAGATTTTTTTAACACTTCCTGGGGGACCATATAAAAATGGTCTGGAGTTGGGCTTTAAGCACTTCCTGGCTGGACCTATAGCACACCATAGACCAGTTTCTTTATCTCTGCTTTGACAACACCAGCTGCAGTTCAGCTTCCCCTAAGGCTATAGAATTTTATTTATTTTTTTATTATTTTCATGATACTGTATGTTGCATGGAGTCAGTCTGCATTTCAAAGCACAAAAAAACAACCCGTTCACTACAAATAAATGTCTCTTTAAGAAGAACAAATTGCGGTTAAGCATTGTCCCCGATGCTTTCTAACAGATATTGCGCTGAATTCATACAAAGGGCAGTTATTAAATTATTGTTGACAAAGGTAATCGCTTCCATCTGTCTCTTTTTTACTAAACAGCAACATTTTGCCGTGGTTTCCTTCATGTGAATCTGGGTCTTTAACCTCTTGTGTGTTGGCTGAGAAACCCATCATTGAAAAGTAGCCTAAAATAATACAAAATCTCGACAACACATCCGCCCGACACCTACTGGTTATGGCCAAGTTTAGTGAGTTTTTATAGCGAGTTCGCCAATTTACGAGACTTAAAGTATATATAAACCCTAACAATTAACTTCTCTTATTTGCTTAATTTTGGTCTGTTAAATATAACACTGAAAGTGCTTTGTATTATCTGTTATTTAACGTGGATTTAAACCTAAAAACACAAATGTAATATAGTGCAGCTTAACAGTGCTTAGAAGAGGTGACTGCATTTGTTTTATTTTTCTCAGGGTAAAAACCTTTTCAGCAAGTACAGGAAATGCATGTTGATCCTGCTGGAAATGCAGTGCCATTGCCACTTCCAGTATGCTGAAAAAAGCAGAGTCTTGCTTATCTTTATTTTTTGTAAACTACTACTGCTATCAATTCCCCATGTTATGGAGATCAACAAAGGCAGCCATTTTGAAGTCCAGCCTGTAAAAGCCATGGCTGCCTCCATAGATACAATGGAGAATTAATTGTACATGTAAAGGGACAGAAAGTGTCATTCCCAAGTGAAAATGTAAAAATTCCATAGGTGATGCACTTTCACTGTTTATGCAACTCAGTTGCAGCGATCCAGGGGCTTTGAAAACCACACTGTTCTTCCTCTTCTTTCCCTAATGACACCAGGACAGATCAGAGCAGTTCCATGCTAGGGGACAAGGTGCTTTGGGATGGGGTGTTCACTCACCCCCTCCCTTTTCCTGACCTGTCGGGTTGCGTGCTCGGATAAGGGTCTGGTATGGATTTTGAGGGGGGGACCCCACACCGTTTTTTGAGCGTTGGGGTTTCCCTTAAAATCCATGCCAAACCGAAGGGTCTGGTATGGTCTTGGAGGGGGAACCCGTGCTATTTAAAAAAAATAAATTTGAAGTGCCTGGCTTTGTCGGATCAAAGTCGAATCCCCGTTCACTGAAGTCGTACGGATGTTGGACTTCAAGTCGCAGGACAAAGTCGGATCCATAGTCGTACGACTGTCGTGTCGTACCAGTGTGAACCCGGCCTCACTCTGGAAAGGACATGGTGAAAGAATCAGCTTATTCAGAACAGAAAATGTTGAGAATCTGCAACAAAGTTTGGTAAAATCCTTGCAAAGTATTATGATCATACAGAGCAGATTTTTTTTACAAAGTTGAGCTACGCTTTAAATTTTTGTTTTTTGGGTTTGGATTTATAACAGTTTAATTGTCATACTCAGGGCCGGATTAACACAGGGGCTATTGGAGCTGCAGCTCCAGGCCCCTTCCTCAAGATAGGCCCATTTGCCCAAAAAAAAAAAAAAAAAAAGATCGACTTTGAGGGTTGTAGCTCGACGACCAGGGGTCAGAGACCTACCCCACAACTGGTCAAAATGTGGGGCTCCTATCATTTATAGTTCCAGAGTAGGGATGAGCTCGGTGTTCGAGTCGAACATACGTTCGACTCGAACATCGGCTGTTCGATCGTTCGACGAAGATCGAACGATTTGGGCCGTTCGCGCCTAATTCGAGTGACGCGAACGGCCCACAATGCACTACGCCATCGCAGTGTCATCCAGGCGCTGTGATTGGCCAAGCATGCACTGTGACCCCGCATGCTTGGCCAATCACAGCGCCGGCAGCGAGGAGAGCAATGATTGGCCACAGGCAGGATGCCTGTGGCCAATTATTGCTGAGGGTGTTTAGTACACGCCCCACACTATAAAAGGCCGCCAGTACGGCGGCCTAGTGTAGTGTGTTCCGGAGCAGGGAAAGAGAAGCATAGGCAGGGACAGTGACATTTATTTTTTCTTGCTTAACCTGGATTCCTTTAGTTTAGGGAAAGAGAAGGATAGGTAGGGAGAGTGTCAGTGTGTTTTACTGTGCGAATCCTTGTTTCTAGGGACAGGGAAGGACAGTGAGGGAAATTCTCCTTGTGCTATAGTGTGCTTTAAAAAAACATTTTTTCTAGGGACAGAAAACTATAGGTAGGGAGAGTGTCAGTGTGTTTTACTGTACGAATCCTTGTTTCTAGGGACAGGGAAGGACAGTGAGGGAAATTCTCCTTGTGCTATAGTGTGCTTTAAAAAAACATTTTTTCTAGGGACAGAAAACTATAGGTAGGGTGAGTGTCAGTGTGTTTTACTGTGCGAATCCTTGTTTCTAGGGACAGGGAAGGACAGTGAGGGAAATTCTCCTTGTGCTATAGTGTGCTTTAAAAAAACATTTTTTCTAGGGACAGAAAACTATAGGTAGGGAGAGTGTCAGTGTGTTTTACTGTGCGAATCCTTGTTTCTAGGGACAGGGAAGGACAGTGAGGGAAATTCTCCTTGTGCTATAGTGTGCTTTAAAAAAACATTTTTTCTAGGGACAGAAAACTATAGGTAGGGAGAGTGTCAGTGTGTTTTACTGTACGAATCCTTGTTTCTAGGGACAGGGAAGGACAGTGAGGGAAATTCTCCTTGTGCTATAGTGTGCTTTAAAAAAACATTTTTTCTAGGGACAGAAAACTATAGGTAGGGAGAGTGTCAGTGTGTTTTACTGTGCGAATCCTTGTTTCTAGGGACAGGGAAGGACAGTGAGGGAAATTCTCCTTGTGCTATAGTGTGCTTTAAAAAAACATTTTTTCTAGGGACAGAAAACTATAGGTAGGGAGAGTGTCAGTGTGTTTTACTGTACGAATCCTTGTTTCTAGGGACAGGGAAGGACAGTGAGGGAAATTCTCCTTGTGCTATAGTGTGCTTTAAAAAAACATTTTTTCTAGGGACAGAAAACTATAGGTAGGGAGAGTGTCAGTGTGTTTTACTGTGCGAATCCTTGTTTCTAGGGACAGGGAAGGACAGTGAGGGAAATTCTCCTTGTGCTATAGTGTGCTTTAAAAAAACATTTTTTCTAGGGACAGAAAACTATAGGTAGGGAGAGTGTCAGTGTGTTTTACTGTACGAATCCTTGTTTCTAGGGACAGGGAAGGACAGTGAGGGAAATTCTCCTTGTGCTATAGTGTGCTTTAAAAAAACATTTTTTCTAGGGACAGAAAACTATAGGTAGGGAGAGTGTCAGTGTGTTTTACTGTGCGAATCCTTGTTTCTAGGGACAGGGAAGGACAGTGAGGGAAATTCTCCTTGTGCTATAGTGTGCTTTAAAAAAACATTTTTTCTAGGGACAGAAAACTATAGGTAGGGAGAGTGTCAGTGTGTTTTACTGTACGAATCCTTGTTTCTAGGGACAGGGAAGGACAGTGAGGGAAATTCTCCTTGTGCTATAGTGTGCTTTAAAAAAACATTTTTTCTAGGGACAGAAAACTATAGGTAGGGAGAGTGTCAGTGTGTTTTACTGTGCGAATCCTTGTTTCTAGGGACAGGGAAGGACAGTGAGGGAAATTCTCCTTGTGCTATAGTGTGCTTTAAAAAAACATTTTTTCTAGGGACAGAAAACTATAGGTAGGGAGAGTGTCAGTGTGTTTTACTGTGCGAATCCTTGTTTCTAGGGACAGGGAAGGACAGTGAGGGAAATTCTCCTTGTGCTATAGTGTGCTTTAAAAAAACATTTTTTCTAGGGACAGAAAACTATAGGTAGGGAGAGTGTCAGTGTGTTTTACTGTGCGAATCCTTGTTTCTAGGGACAGGGAAGGACAGTGAGGGAAATTCTCCTTGTGCTATAGTGTGCTTTAAAAAAACATTTTTTCTAGGGACAGAAAACTATAGGTAGGGAGAGTGTCAGTGTGTTTTACTGTACGAATCCTTGTTTCTAGGGACAGGGAAGGACAGTGAGGGAAATTCTCCTTGTGCTATAGTGTGCTTTAAAAAAACATTTTTTCTAGGGACAGAAAACTATAGGTAGGGAGAGTGTCAGTGTGTTTTACTGTGTGAATCCTTGTTTCTAGGGACAGGGAAGGACAGTGAGGGAAATTCTCCTTGTGCTATAGTGTGCTTTAAAAAAACATTTTTTCTAGGGACAGAAAACTATAGGTAGGGAGAATGTCAGTGTGTTTTACTGTACAAATCCTTGTTTCTAGGGACAGGGAAGGACAGTGAGGGAAATTCTCCTTGTGCTATAGTGTGCTTTAAAAAAACATTTTTTCTAGGGACAGAAAACTATAGGTAGGGAGAGTGTCAGTGTGTTTTACTGTGCGAATCCTTGTTTCTAGGGACAGGGAAGGACAGTGAGGGAAATTCTCCTTGTGCTATAGTGTGCTTTAAAAAAACATTTTTTCTAGGGACAGAAAACTATAGGTAGGGAGAGTGTCAGTGTGTTTTACTGTGCGAATCCTTGTTTCTAGGGACAGGGAAGGACAGTGAAGGAAATTCTCCTTGTGCTATAGTGTGCTTTAAAAAAACATTTTTTCTAGGGACAGAAAACTATAGGTAGGGAGAGTGTCAGTGTGTTTTACTGTGCGAATCCTTGTTTCTAGGGACAGGGAAGGACAGTGAGGGAAATTCTCATTGTGCTATAGTGTGCTTTAAAAAAACATTTTTTCTAGGGACAGAAAACTATAGGTAGGGAGAGTGTCAGTGTGTTTTACTGTGCGAATCCTTGTTTCTAGGGACAGGGAAGGACAGTGAGGGAAATTCTCCTTGTGCTATAGTGTGCTTTAAAAAAACATTTTTTCTAGGGACAGAAAACTATAGGTAGGGACTAGGGAGAGTGTCAGTGTGTTTTACTGTGCGAATCCTTGTTTCTAGGGACAGGGAAGGACAGTGAGGGAAATTCTCCTTGTGCTATAGTGTGCTTTAAAAAAACATTTTTTCTAGGGACAGAAAACTATAGGTAGGGAGAGTGTCAGTGTGTTTTACTGTGCGAATCCTTGTTTCTAGGGACAGGGAAGGACAGTGAGGGAAATTCTCCTTGTGCTATAGTGTGCTTTAAAAAAACATTTTTTCTAGGGACAGAAACTATAGGTAGGAAGAGTGTCAGTTTCTTTCACTGTGATAATCCTTGTTTCTAGGGACAGGGAAGGACAGTGAGGGAAATTCTCCTTGTGCTATAGTGTGCTTTAAAAAAACATTTTTTCTAGGGACAGAAAACTATAGGTAGGAAGAGTGTCAGTTTCTTTCACTGTGATAATCCTTGTTTCTAGGGACAGGGAAGGACAGTGAGGGAAATTCTCCTTGTGCTATAGTGTGCTAAAGCATTCCTCATCAACCATCTTTGAAATCCTTGTTTTTTGGACAGTCAGGGAAATTGTCGTTGTGCTATTCTGTGCAAAAGCAATCATCCTCAACCATATTTAGAAATCCTTAAGTAAAGGGACAGAGAAGGACACCTGAAGGTAGCCCTTATTGCTTTTTTCCCATCTCCCTGCAGGCCATCTATTAGAATGTCTGGAAGGCAAACAAGGAGAGGCAGACAGTCAGGAGGCAATAAAAGAGGGCAAGCAGGCTCTGTGTCTGGGGACAACAGTGCTGGTCGTGGACGCGGTGCATTGTCATCAGCACATGGCCATGGGACACGCTTGTCCTTCTTTTCGGCAGCTGGACATGTTGAGCCACATCATGCCGAAGACTTGGTAGAGTGGATGACCAAGCCCTCCTCCTCCTCCTCATCCTCTCTCACCCAGGCTCAGGGTACTGGCAAAGCAGCTGCTAAAGCATCCTCTTCCCTGGTATCAATGTCAGACTCATCATCAGTCACTCCTTCCCTAGACCCACCATGTCCTCCTCCTGAGGAGTCCCCCGAACTGTTTGAGCACAGTGTTGGGTACATGCTCCAGGAGGATGCCCAGCGTTTCGAAGGGTCTGATGATGAAACCCAGCTACAGGAAGGCAGTAGCGTGAGAGCAGACAGAGGGGATGCTCAAGAAGGACACCAATCTGGCAGTCATGTTCCAGCAGCTGCAGCATACTGCCAGATTGGCTCCAGTGATGAGGAGGGAGGGGATGATGAGGTCACTGACTCCACGTGGGTGCCTAATAGGAGAGAGGAGGAGGAGGAGGATGAGGAGGAGGCACATCTCCAACGAGGCAGGATGCCCTTTGGTGGCCAGCGTAAGGGCAGTACACCGACGGAATCACACCGCAGAGCTCCGCCTGTGCAGGGCGCTGCCTCTGCCCGTCATTCAAAAAGTTCTTTGGTGTGGGCCTTTTTTGAGGCTAGTGCATCAGATCGCACAGCTGCTGTTTGCAACATATGTCTCAAGCGTATATCGCGTGGCCAAAACATCAGCCGCTTGGGTACCACATGCCTGACCAGACATATGTTGACCTGCCATGCAGCTCGTTGGCAAGCCTACCTCAAAGACCCACACCAAAGAACAAAGCGGACCTCTCCTTGCACCGCATCAGCTGGGATCTCCAACCCCACTATGACTTCAGTCCTCTCTGAAACATGCACTGAGAGGAATGAAGGTGTAGAATTAGGTGTGTCACAGCCAAGTACTTGCGGCCACTCTGCTAGCAGTACACCGACGTCCGATTCTAGCAGGCAAATTTCCCTGCCCCAGCTGCTGGACCGTCGAAAGAAGTTCACTCCCAGCCATCCACATGCCCAGCGGTTGAATGCTAGCTTGGCTAAATTGCTAGCGCTTCAACTGCTGCCTTTTCAGTTGGTAGACTCGGCCCCCTTCCGTGAGTTTGTGCAATGTGCGGTTCCTCAGTGGCAGGTTCCCAAACGCCACTTTTTCTCACGGAAGGCTATTCCGGCTCTCTACCGGCATGTGGAAGGCAATGTCTTGGCCTCGCTGGACAGGGCGGTCAGCGGTAAGGTGCATATTACCGCTGACTCATGGTCCAGCAGGCATGGACAGGGACGTTACCTTTCTTTCACGGCCCATTGGGTCACTCTTTTGGCAGCTGGGAAGGATGCAGGACAAGGTGCAGTAGTGTTGGAGGTTGTTCCACCGCCACGCCTCCAAAATGCTACTACTGGTTGTGACACACCTCTCTCCTCCACCCCCTCCTCTTCTTCTTCCTCCATGGCCTCTTCCTGTGGTTTGTCCTCTGAACCAGCGGTGCTCCGTAGCCGTTCAAGGGGCTACGCAAGTACGCAGGCAAAAAGATGCCATGCCGTGCTTGCGCTGGTGTGTTTGGGGGACAGAAGCCACACTGGGGCAGAGGTCCTGTCTGCTCTGCAGGGCCAGGCCGAGAGGTGGTTGACGCCACGCCAGCTTAAGCCAGGAATGGTGGTTTGCGACAATGGCACCAACCTCCTCTCCGCCCTCCGACAGGGACAACTGACCCATGTGCCCTGTGTGGCTCACGTCCTTAACCTGGTGGTGCAGCAGTTCTTGGGCAGGTACCCGGGCTTACAGGATGTCCTGAGGCAGGCCAGGAAAGTCTGTGTGCATTTCCGCAGATCTTATAATGCCAGTGCTCGCCTGGCTGAGCTGCAAAAGGAGTTGAACCTGCCCAAGAACCGCCTTATATGTGACATGCCCACCAGGTGGAACTCAACGTTGGCCATGCTGCAGCGGCTGCACACGCAGCAGAGGGCCATCAATGAGTACCTGTGCGACTACGGCACCAGGACAGGGTCAGGGGAGCTTGGTTTTTTTTCTCCACGCCAGTGGGGCATGATCAGGGATGCATGCACTGTCCTGGCACCATTTGAGGAGGCCACGAGGATGGTGAGCAGTGACAGTGCATGCATCAGTGACACTGTACCTCTTGTCCACCTGTTGGAGCACACGCTGCGTGGAATAATGGACAGGGCACTTGAGGCAGAACAGAGGCAGGAAGAGGAGGACTTCCTTGCCTCTCAAGGCCCCCTTTACTCAGACAGTGTTCCTTCTGTCCCACCCATCGCACAGGAAGAGGAGGAGGAGGAGGAGGAGGAGGAGGAGGAGGATTGTGTCAGCATGGAGGTGGAGGCTGGCACTCAGCATCATCAGCAGCAGTCTTTTAGGGATGATTTACAGTCCCAAGAAACCAGTGGACTTGTACGTGGCTGGGAGGAGGTGGCTGCGGATCATGTCGTCCTTAGTGACCCAGAGGACTCCGGAGCGAATGCCTCAGCAAACCTACGCTGCATGGCCTCCCTGATCCTGCAAAGTCTGCGGAAGGATCCTCGTATTCTTCGGATCAAGGAGAGGGACCATTACTGGCTGGCCACTCTCCTTGATCCACGGTACAAGGGTAAGGTTGCGGACCTTATGTTACCGTCGCAGAGGGAGCAGAGGATGAGACAACTCCGGGAGGCCTTGCAGAAAGGTCTGTGCAACGCGTTCCCAGAGACTGGGAGGTTACAAACTCCTGGTCCTGGACAACGAGTTGCTGAGGCTTCGGCCAGTCAAAGAAGGAGCGGTGGGGAAGGTGGCCGTCTGACCGATGCGTTCAGACAATTCTTTAGTCCGCAGCCCCAAAGTATGATCTGTTCCAGCAGCCATCGCCAGCGTCTGATAAACATGGTGCAGGAATATCTAGGGGCAAGGTCAGACTTGGACACCTTCCCCACCGAAAATCCTCTGGCTTACTGGGTCTTGAGGATGGATCACTGGGCAGAGCTTGCACAGTATGCAATTGAGCTACTGGCCTGTCCTGCATCCAGCGTTCTTTCGGAACGCACATTCAGTGCTGCTGGAGGATTTGTCACGGATCACAGGGTGCGCCTGTCCACCGACTCGGTTGATCGACTGACTTTCATCAAGATGAACCAGTCTTGGATCACCACCAGCTACCACACACCTGATGCTGATATAACAAACTAATTGATTTTAACATGTCACATCCCTTCAAGACTGATGCTGATGCTGAGTGCCTGTGCTGTTATGTTGACTGGCTATCCTCCTCCTCCGAGTCCTCAATGATACGATTGATGATGATAGCTTGGAAGATCATTTTTGTTTATGGGTGCCGCCACCAGTGGCTAAGGCCCAATTTTTCAGCCCCTGTTTTACAGGGGCGTGTAATTACAATTTTTTTAGCAATAATTTGCCATAGGGCTCATTGCTGTGCTCCAAGTACAGTATCTGTGAGGGGTTGGAGTGTTGTGGCACCAGTGCCTAAGGCCCAATTTTCAGCCCCTGTTTAACAGGGGCGTGTCATTACAATTTTTGAAGCAATACTTTGCAACAGGGCTCATTGCTGTGCTCCAAGTACAGTATCTGTGAGGGGTTGTAGTGTTGTGCCACCAGTGCCTAAGGCCCAATTTTTCAGCCCCTGTTCAACAGGGGCATGTAATTACAATTCTTGATCTAATAATTCACAGCAGGGCCCATTGCTGCACCCACCAAGAGTAACTCTGAGGGCTTACAGTGTTGTGGCAACGCCACCACCACCACCACCACGAAAGGCCCAATTTTTCAGCCCCTGTTCAAAAGGGGCATGTAATTACAATTCTTGATCTAATAATTCACAGCAGGGCCCATTCCTGCACCCACCAAGAGTAACTCTGAGGGCTTACAGTGTTGTGGCAACGCCACCACCACCACCACCACGAAAGGCCCAATTTTTCAGCCCCTGTTCAAAAGGGGCATGTAATTACAATTCTTGATCTAATAATTCACAGCAGGGCCCATTCCTGCACCCACCAAGAGTAACTCTGAGGGCTTACAGTGTTGTGGCAACGCCACCACCACCACCACCACGAAAGGCCCAATTTTTCAGCCCCTGTTCAAAAGGGGCATGTAATTACAATTCTTGATCTAATAATTCACAGCAGGGCCCATTCCTGCACCCACCAAGAGTAACTCTGAGGGCTTACAGTGTTGTGGCAACGCCACCACCACCACCACCACGAAAGGCCCAATTTTTCAGCCCCTGTTCAACAGGGGCATGCAATTACAATTCTTGATCTAATAATTCACAGCAGGGCCCATTGCTGCACCCACCAAGAGTAACTCTGAGGGCTTACAGTGTTGTGGCAACGCCACCACCACCACCACCACCACGAAAGGCCCAATTTTTCAGCCCCTGTTCAAAAGGGGCATGTAATTACAATTCTTGATCTAATAATTCACAGCAGGGCCCATTCCTGCACCCACCAAGAGTAACTCTGAGGGCTTACAGTGTTGTGGCAACGCCACCACCACCACCACCACGAAAGGCCCAATTTTTCAGCCCCTGTTCAACAGGGGCATGCAATTACAATTCTTGATCTAATAATTCACAGCAGGGCCCATTGCTGCACCCACCAAGAGTAACTGTCAGGGCTTACAGTGTTGTGGCACCAGCACCACCATCAAAGGCCCAATTTTTACTACCACTGTTCAACAATTATATGTAATTACAATTCCTGATATAATAGTTGACAGCAGGGCGTTCCAGCACCAACCAAGAGTAACTGTGAGTGCTTACAGTGTTGTGCCAACACCAACAACTAAGGGGCCTATTTCTGCAGAGTATATACGGCAGGTCCCTACTTTCAAACATCCAACTTACAAACGACTCCTACTTGCAAACGCAAGAAGACAACAGGAAGTGAGAGGAAATCTACCCCTTGGAAGGAAAATTCTCTCCTGTAAGAATTAATATGGGAGAAAGGTGTCTCCTCTGTACTGATGCTTTATCAGCAATCCTTGTTTCAAGAAAAACACCACATTTCAAAAACAGTTGTCATTGGGACGGAAAGTGAGGTGAAATGTTCTGAACAGGGGCACAGACAGCAAAACAAATGTTACAGGGGTGATAACCCTTACCTATGTTTTCCAAAAAGTTTAAAAATAGATTTTTGGGCTGGAGCTACACTTAAACAATGTACCTGTTCAAAATTACAAACAGATTCTACATAAGAACAAACCTACAGTCCCTGTCTTGTATGCACCGCCTGTATACGGCTGTTCAGAGTATATAGGGCCTTTTTTATTTTATGTGCGGGGTTCCCCTTAATATCCATACAAGACCCAAAGGGGCTGGTAATGGGCTGGGGTAGGGGGGGGGGTCATGGGGTAGCTATGCCATTTTTCTTAAAGATTTTCATCCATATTACCGGGACCAGACATTACATTAAAGCCGCAAGCAGTTTTAAATGGCTTTTTTTTCCTTTAGAAGTGTCATTTTGTGCAGGGACAGTTCTAAACATGGGAAACACGTGGCACTTCACAGGCATACTTTAGACACCCCCCAGGTACGATATTTAAAGGAATATTTGACTTTTTTTTTTCACTTTATGCATCATTAAAATGACTGCTCCCGAAAAACGACCGTTTTTAAAAGTTCTTTTTGCATTGATACATGTCCCCTGGTGCACAACCCGGGTTCCCAAACCCTTTTTAGGACAATAACATGCATAATAGTTGTTATAATTAGCACTTTAGAATTCGAACGTTCGCATCCATTGTATTTAATAGGGTTCTAATGTTCGTACGAACTTTCGGTCCGTTCGCGGGTTCTGGTGCGAACCGAACCCGGGGGTGTTCGGCTCATCACTATTCCAGAGATACGGGGCTGCCTGTCAGAAGCTACATACAGAGCGGTCAGTTTAAATACAAGCTGACACACTCTGCAGCAGACTGAGAGGATGAGCTCACAATGCTTATAATAATTATTTGTATATTACTTATGGTAATTAACCCCTTGCCACCCAGGCCAATTCTGACTTCTCTCCTACATGTAAAAATCATCATTTTTTTGCTAGAGAATTACTCAGAACCCCCAAACATTATATATATTGTTTTAGCAGACACTCTATGGAATAAAATGGTGGTCTTTGCAACTTTTTATGATACACAATATTTGCGCAGCAATTTTTCAAACGTGTTTTTTTTTGGAAAGAAACGGTTTCAGTTATACTAATAATAATGAAAAAAAAAACACTAAAGCTAGCACGATTTTTTTTGTATACTAAGCAATGCTTTACATTTTTTTACAGGTTTCATGTTTAGAGTTACAGAGGAGGTCTAGTGCTAGAATTATTGCTCTCGCTTTAACGATCGCGGCGTATGTAACCTGTGTGTATCTGGCTCTGATACTAGCCAGTGCCTACCCTGCCACTGACTAGTATCTCTCCCCAGCCTGTCCCCATACACCCTCTCACCTGCTGACCTGTGGATGGGGGAATCATTCCTGTAGTGTTATTGTGTTCTGCCAGTGAATACAATGATTAGTGTTGCTAACTATAGCTGGCAGCACTGATTGTTTTGGGAAAAACCTGACAGGCTGGTTGTACTCAATTGAAAAAATAATGATGATCTGGACAGCCGCACTCCAATACAACTTTGTGAATAAAGCCACGTTGGATTGGAGTGCGGCTGTCCAGATCATCATTATTTTTTCAATTGCCTAGTGCATTGCCAGCACCCTCGGTTCCTGGAAAGGTGAATTTTATTTTGGGTAAGCCTGTTTGGAGCGGCAATCCTTGTTTGTATATATTTTGGTTGTACTCAAGTCGATTAATAGATTGACTATGGCTGGTCTCTGCTTAATTGGCTTAATTTCAATCCACGTGAGGCCCGCTCAACCACTACGCAGTCCCTAAACATCCTTCCACAAACCTTTAAATTTTTCCTTCCCAGATTTCTTTATCCTCCTCACCTGTACATAGTGCCCACTGTCGTACCCTCCACACTCCTCTCCTGTACATACTGCTCACTGTCCTACCCTCCACACTTCTCTCCTGTACATAGTTCCCACTGTCATACCCTCCACACTCCTCTCCTGTACATACTGCCCCCATCATACCCTCCAAACTCCTCTCCTGTGCATACTGCCCACTGTCATACCCTCCACACTCCTCTCCTGTACATACTGCCCACTGTCATACCCTCCACACTCCTCTCCTGTACATACTGTAACCCAACCTCTCCTGTACATACTGCCAACTATCTTTCTCTCCACATTCCACTCCTGTACATACTGTAACCCAACCTTACCCTCCACACTCCTCTCCTGTAAATACTGCCAACTATCTTTCTCTCCACATTCCTCTCCTGTACATACTGTAACCCAACCTTACCCTCCACACTCCTCTCCTGTACATACTGCCTACTGTTATACCCTCCACACTCCTCTCCTCTACATACTGCCAACTGTCATACCCTCATGCACTTAGGCACTGCCCAAGGGCCACCGGGTCAGTAGGGGGGGGGCATGAGAGGCTCCTGGGATCCTGTGATATGAAAGTAGTAGTAAACTTCGCTATCATTACTACTTTTTGGAGGCCCTGAGGTAGCTTATGTCACAATGTACAAGTATGCACAGCATATTTGCACTTTAGGGTAAACTTAAATTGTCAGACTGAGCCCTCCAGCGCTGTGATCAATCCGGCGGGGCCAAGGGCGCTTCCATCTTCACCGGTCTTCCTTCTGAGTTCTGTGCCTTCGGTCACTTGCCTTGGCCGGGCTGCGTTGATGTCATTCCCATGCATGCGCATGCGCATCCTCTCTCTCTCATCCCCCCTTTCTCTCTCATCCTTCCTCCCTTACCCCTCACTCCTCTATCATCCTCTTTCTCTTCCTCTCTCTCTCATCCTCCCTCTCTCTTTAATTTAATTTGTTATAACAAAAAATTGTTTGCATTTTTATTTATTTATTTATTATTATTTATAAAAGGCCCCCCCAAAATCCTCAGCACCAGGCCCATGATGTTCTTAATCTGGCCCTGGTCATACTTACACATTACTGGGCATGAATATATTTAAAGCATATTTCAAGGCAAAATATAAAATAAATGCAGTACATCTCTGCCATACATGCACAATTCCTGCGTGTTTTATGCCTTTAGCTAGGGATGAGCCGAACACCCCCCCGGTTCGCATCCAGAACATGCGAACGGACCGAAAGTTCGAGCGAACTTTCAAACACCGTTAAAGTCTATAAGACTCGAACGTGAGAAATCAAAAGTGTGAATTTTAAAGGCTAATATGCAAGTTATTGTCCAAAAAAGGGTTTGGGGACCCGGGTCCTGCCCCAGGGTACATGTATCAATGCAAAAAAAAGTTTTAAAAACTGCCCTTTTTTCAGGAGCAGTGATTTTAATGATGCTTAAAGTGAAAAAATAAAAGTGAAATATTCCTTTAAATATCGTGCCTGGGGGGTGTCTATAGTATGCCTGTAAAGTGACGTGTGTTTCCCGTGTTTAGAACTGTCCCTGCAAAAAATGACATTTCTAAAGGAATAAAAGTCATTTAAAACTGCTTGCGGCTTTAAATGTAATGTCTGGTCCACGGCAATATGGATGAAAAGCATTGAGAAAAACGGCAGCCCATTACCAGCCCATTTTGGTCTTGTATGGATATTAAGGGGAACCCCACACCCAAATTAAAAAAAGGAAAGCCCCCCCCCCCCCCGGCCCAATATACTCTGAACAGCAGTATAAAGGCGGTGAAAACAAGACAGGGACTGTAGGTTTGTTCTTAAGTAGAATCTGTTTGTAATTTTGAACTGGTACATTTTTAAAGTGTAGCTCCAGACAAAAAAAACTATTTTTAAGCTTTTTGGAAAACATAGGGAAGGGTCATCACCCCTGTAACATTTGTTTTGCTGTCTGTGCACCTGTTCAGAAGATTTCACCTCACTTTCTGTCTCAATGACAATTGGATTTTGAAAATTTGTTTTTTTTAGGGAAACAAGGATTGGTGATAAAGCATCAGTGGATAGGAGACACGTTTTTACCATATTACGGTAACTCTTACAGAAGAGAATTTCCCTTCCTAGGGGTAGATTTCCTCTCACTTCCTGTTATCTCCCTCCATTTGTAAGTAGGAGTCGTTTGAAAGTCGGATGTTTGAAAGTAGGGGCCTGCCCTATGTACTCTGCAGAAATTTGGGCCTTAGGTGTTGGTGTTGCCACAACACTGTAAGCCCTCACAGTTACTCTTGGTGGGTGCTGGAACGTTCTGCTGTGAACTATTATATCAAGAATTGTAATTACATGCCACTGTTGAACAGTGGCAGAAAAATTGGGCCTTTGGTGGTGGAGGTGCTGGTGCCACAACACTGTAAGTCTTTACAGTTACTCTTGGTGGGCGCTGGAACAGGCTCTGCTGTGAAATATTATATCAAGAATTGTAATTACATGCACCTGTTGAACAGGGGCAAGCCCTCACAGTTACTCTTGATGGGCGCAGGAATGGGCCCTGCTGTGAAATGTTAGATCAAGAATTGTAATTACATGCCCCTGTTGAACATGGGCAGAAAAATTGGGCCTTAGGCACTGGTGCTGGTGCCACAACACTGCAACCCCTCACAGATACTATAGTTGAAGCGCAGAAATGAGCCCCGCTGCAAAGTATTCCAGCAAAAATTGTAATTACACACTCCTGTTAAACAGGGGCAGAAAAATTGGGCCTTAGCCACTGGTGGCGGTGCCCAGAACCAAAAATGTTCTTACAAGCTATCAACATGAACATTGAGGAGGAAGAGGATAGTCACTCAGCATAACAGGATAGTCACTCAGAATCAGCATAGGCAATCTTGAAGGAAACTCACATTCCAAAAAAAAATATTCGGTTACATCAGCATCAGGTGCTTGGTAGCTGGTGATTAGTGTTGAGCGAACCCGAACTGTAAAGTTCGGGTCCGTACCGAACCTTAGCTTTTTCCCGAACCCGAACCCGGACTTTGCCCAAAAGTCCGGGTTCGGGTTCGGCAATCTAATAACTCATTTAGAAATGCTTCAGGGGCCAGCCAATCACCTTTTGATTAGCTGGTGTGCCCTTAGAGGCCATCATAGCCATGCCTATATAAGCTAGATGCACACAGCACACATGACACTCTGCTTCAGAATAGATAGGGAGAGGATCTAGTCTGCTGCTGCTGCTTTTAGGGAGAGATAGAAAGATAGATGAGGTAGTCCTGATTCTACAATCTGAGGGAAAAGATAGAGAGATAGTGTAGTGTAGGGCCAGGTTCCTGTGTTGGTGCTTTCAGGGAGAGAGAATATTATATAGAATATTATATAGGAGTCCAGATTCAGAGATTAAAATCAGCGATCTGCATAGGTCTACCTATTTGTGTTGCAGTGCAGTCTTTTTACACTGCCATGAGCCCAGTGTCAGAGAAAATCTAACTTTTAGGGGGAAAAAAAAGGCACTTTATTGTTCTCTTTTCCAAAAGACCCATAGGGCAAAAAAAAAAAAAAAAAAAAAGCATTTTATTTTGCTCGTGCAAAAAAAGACCCGTTTAGGGCAAAAAAAAAATAAAAAAAAAATAATTTGCACTTTAATGTATGCTTGCAAAAAATGCCGTTTAGGGGCACAAAAAAAAAGTTTGCAGTGTGTTATACATATTTTGAGGTGTGTGAAATAAACAATTTCTTTATAGTTTTCTCCTACTGTGCTATACTAAAAAAACAAAATTTTTTTTGAATAGCATTTTCTGCAGTTCTGTAGCTGTGCGATTCAGCGGTTACGTACTGTGGGTGTGTTCTGCTCTTCCAAAAAACGCAGTTTAGTGGCACAAAAAAAAGTTTGCAGTGTGTTATACATATTTTGAGGTGTGTGAAATAAACAATTTCTATATCGTTTTCTCCTACTGTGCTATACTAAAAAAACAACATTTTTTTTTAATAGCATTTTCTGCAGTTCTGTAGCTGTGCGATTCAGCGGTTACGTACTGTGGGTGTGTTCTGCTCTTCCAAAAAACGCCGTTTAGTGGCACAAAAAAAAGTTTGCAGTGTGTTATACATATTTTGAGGTGTGTGAAATAAACAATTTCTATATAGTTTTCTCCTACTGTGCTATACTAAAAAAACAACATTTTTTTTGAATAGCATTTTCTGCAGTTCTGTAGCTGTGCGATTCAGCGGTTACGTACTGTGGGTGTGTTCTGCTCTTCCAAAAAACGCCATTTAGTGGCACAAAAAAAAGTTTGCAGTGTGTTATACATATTTTATGGTGTTAGAAATAAACAATTTCTTTATAGTTTTCTCCTACGTTGCTATACTAAAAAAACAACATTTTTTTTGAATAGCATTTTCTGCAGTTCTGTAGCTGTGCGATTCAGCGGTTACGTACTGTGGGTGTGTTCTGCTCTTCCAAAAAACGCAGTTTAGTGGCACAAAAAAAAGTTTGCAGTGTGTTATACATATTTTGAGGTGTGTGAAATAAACAATTTCTATATAGTTTTCTCCTACTGTGCTATACTAAAAAAACAACATTTTTTTTTAATAGCATTTTCTGCAGTTCTGTAGCTGTGCGATTCAGCGGTTACGTACTGTGGGTGTGTTCTGCGCTTCCAAAAACACCCATTTAGGGCAAGATCCTAAATTTTTAAAATATGAGGAGAAGGTCAAAGGGACGTGGTGGCCCCGGTCGTGGTGCTGCTGGTGGAGCTCCTGTTGCAGGGAGAGGACGTGGTGGATCTGTGCCAGATACACGCACAAGTGAAACACCTTCCTCAGGTGCGAGTAGGCGACCGAGCCTGCGGTGGTATTTTGTCGCGCCTAATGAGGCTGTACGAATGTTTAGGCCAGGACAAGTACAGGCGATAGTAGATTGGGTTGCTGACAGTGCCTCGGGTTCCTTCACATTGTCTCCCACCCACTCTTCTGATGAAAGATCAGAGTTGACACCTGAAACCCATGTCCATCAGTCTTTCACCTCACCCCCTTGCAAATCAGCCAAGCAGTCTGAGCCCCAAATCATGCAGCAGTCTCTTCTGCTTTTCGATGACTCTGTTAGCAGGGTTTCCCAGGGCTATCCACCTAGCCCTGCCCCAGAAGTGGAAGAGATTGAGTGCACCGATGCCCAACCACTTATGTTTCATGATGAGTACATGGGAGGACCATCGCAGTACGTCTCGGATGATGACGAAACACAGGTGCCAACTGCTGCTGCTTTCGCAATTGTGCAGACAGACAAGGAGGGCAGGGGTGAAGACTGGGTGGAAGATGATGTGGAGGACAATGAGGTCCTCGACCCCACATGGAATCAACGTTATGCAGGTGACCAGTGTAGTTTGGAGGAAGAGGCGGTGGTCGCACAGAGCCACCAGCACAGCAGAAGAGGGAGCAGGGTGCAAAAGCGGAGCGTCTGTCAGCTAGACAGTATGTCTGCTACTGCCCAACGCAGCAAGGGACCGAGCACACCAAAGCCAGGTCCAAGGAGTTCCCCAGCGTGGCAGTTCTTCACACAATGTGCTGATGACAAGACACGAGTGGTTTGCACGCTGTGCAATCAGAGCCTGAAGCGAGGCATAAACGTTCTCAACCTGAGCACAACCTGCATGACCAGGCATCTAAGTGCAAAGCACGAGCTGCAGTGGAGTAGACACCTCAAAAACCAAGAAAGGTCTCTGGCTCCTCCTGCTTCCTCTTCTGCTGCAGTCTCGGCCTCTTCATCCACCTCTGTAGTGACAGTGGCACCTGCCACCCCGCAAACAGAGGATCTGCCAGCAACACTACCACCTGGGTCACCAACCATCTCCACAATGTCCCATGGAAGCGTTCAGCTCTCTATCTCCCAAACATTGGAGCGGAAGAGGAAGTACCCCCCTAGCCACCCGCGATCCCTGGCCCTGAATGCCAGCATTTCAAAACTCCTGGCCTTTGAAATGCTGTCATTCCGTCTGGTGGAGACACAGAGTTTTAAATGCCTGATGGCATTGGCTGTCCCACAGTACGTCGTGCCCAGCCGCCACTATTTTTCCAGGCGAGCCATCCCTTCCCTGCACAACCAAGTGGGGGACAAAATCAGGTGTGCACTGCGCAACGCCATCTGTGGCAAGGTCCACCTAACTACGGATGCGTGGACCAGTAAGCACGGTCAGGGACGTTATATCTCCCTAACAGCACACTGGGTAAATGCAGTGGCGGCTGGGCCTGAGGCAGATAGCAGTTTGGCGCATGTCCTTCCACCACCGAGGATTGCAGGGCGCTTCAGTTTGCCTCCTGTTGCTAACTCCTCCTACTCCGCTTCCTCATCCTCTACCGCCTCCTCATCCGGTCAGCGCAACACCTTCACCACCAACTTCAGCACAGCCAGGGGTAAACGACAGCAGGCAGTTTTAAAACTTTCCTGTTTGGGGGAAAAACCCCACTCCGCGCAGGAGTTGTGGAGGGACATGGAACAACAGACCAATAAGTGGTTGCTGTCAGTGAGCCTCAAGCCCGGCCTGGTGGTGTGCGATAATGGGCGAAATCTCGTAGCAGCTCTGGGCCTAGCCGGTTTGACGCACATCCCTTGCCTGGCGCATGTGCTGAACTTGGTGGTCCAGAGGTTCCTTAAAAATTACCCCAATATGCCAGAGCTGCTGCAGAAAGTGCGGGCTGTGTGTGCGCACTTTCGGCGTTCTCACCCTGCTGCTGCTCGCCTGTCAGCGCTGCAGCGTAACTTCGGCCTTCCCGCTCACCGCCTCATATGTGACGTGCCCACAAGGTGGAACTCCACCTTGCACATGCTGGCCAGACTGTGCGAGCAGCAGCAGGCGATAGTGGAGTTTCAGCTGCAGCAATCACACGTGAGTCGCTCTGCGGAACAGCACCACTTCACCACCAATAACTGGGCCTCCATGCGAGACCTGTGTGCCTTGTTGCGCTGTTTCGAGTACTCCACCAACATGTCCAGTGCCAATGACGCCGTTCTTAGCGTTACTATCCCAGTTCTATGCCTCCTTGAAAAAACGCTTCGGGCGATGATGGAAGAGGATGTGGCACAGGAGGATGAGGAGGAGGAGGAGGAAGCGGGATCATTTCAAAGGCTGTCAGGGCAGTCTTTCACAAGTGGCTACGAGGGTGGGTTCCTGCACCAACAAACGCCAGGTACACAATTGTCCGGCAGAAAGGGCACAGTTCTGGAGGATGACGAGGTGGAGGAGGAGATGGAGGAGGAGGAGGAGGACGCCAACGCAGCCGGGGCACCGGCAGCACCTCAGAAGGCAGGGTTAGCATGGCTGAAATGTGGAAAAGCTTTGTCAGCACGCCACAACAACCAGCACCACCAGCTGAGATGGAACGTCTTAGCAGGAGGCAGCATTTCACCAACATGGTTGAGCAGTATGTGTCCACAGGCCTACACGTACTGGATGACGGGTCTGCCCCCTTTAACTTCTGGGTCTCCAAATTGGGCACATGGCCTGAACTTGCCCTTTATGCCTTGGAGGTGCTGGCCTGCCCTGCAGCCAGTGTATTATCTGAACGTGTATTTAGCACGGCAGGGGGCGTTATCACAGACAAGCGCAGCCGCCTGTCCAGAGCCAATATGGACAAGCTCACGTTCATTAAAATGAACCAGGCATGGATCCCACAGGACTTGTCCGTACCTTGTGCAGAATAGACATGTATACCGGTGTTGTGACAAAAACTGTCCGGCCATCGGATTGTGTCCGGCCCATACTGCGAAGGCACAGCGCTTGCGCAGTACAGAGGACAAGGAGATTCACAAAATCTCCGAAGATGAACGGCGCCTGCGCTGTGAGTGCAGGTTCAAGCCCCACCATCCAAGTGGACATACGGTAGCACATAGTAACAGGGCCCCTCACGGGCTCGGTTCGATCGCCACGCTTCAGGCACGGCCTCACTTGGCTCGTCTTGAACCACGGATGGTGTGGCCTTCACCTGAACTCACCACGCAGGCGCTGTTCGTCTTGGGAGATTTTAGAAATCCCCTTGTCCTACATACTGAGCAAGCGCAGTACAGGGTGGACACTATTTGACGGGGGACAGAATTCGACACATCACCGGCATTACACAGCCATTGTTGTATTTTTGAATCAGTGTTGGCTACCTCGTCCTCCTCCACCGCCGCTTCCACCTACACAGCCACATCCACCGCCACTTCAACCTCCTACTCCATATGGACCTCGTCCTCCTAGGTCAAGATTATTATTTTTTATTTTTATTTTTTTTATGTTATTTTAAGTTATTTCCCTATCCACATTTGTTTGCAGATCACTTGCCATGCTCTTAACAACATTTTGCTGCCATTTGCAGCCCTCTAGCCCTTTCCATTACCTTTTTAGAGCCTTTTTAGTCCTTAGAAGTCCGGGTCCCCATTGACTTCAATGGGGTTCGGGTTCGGGTCTGGGTTTGGGTTAAAGTTCGGTCCCGAACCCAAACTTTTTTCCGAAGTTCGGCCGAACCCGTCGAACCCGAACATCCAGGTGTCCGCTCAACTCTACTGGTGATCCAAGACTGATTCATTTTTATGAAGGTCAGCTTATCGACCGAGTTGGTGGACAGGCACACCCTGTGATCGGTTACAAAGCCTCCAGAAGCACTGAATGTGTGTTCTGAAAGAACGCTGGATGCAGGACAGGCCAGTAGCTCAATTGCATACTGTGCAAGCTCTGGCCAGTGATCCATCCTCAAGACCCAGTAACCCAGAGGATTTTCGGTGGGAAAGGTGTCCAAGTCTGATATTGCCCCTAGGTATTCCTGCACCATGTGAACCAGACGCTGGCGATGGTTGCTGGAACCGATCATACCTTGGGGCTGCAGACTAAAAAATTGTCTGAACGCATCGGTCAGACGGCCACCTTCTCCACTGCTCCTTCTGTGACTGACCGAAGCCTCAGCAACACGTTGTCCAGGACTAGGAATTTGTAACCTCCCAGGCTGTGGAAACGTGTTGCACAAACCTTTCTGCAAGGCCTCCTGTTTCATCCTCTGCTCCCTCTGCGACGGCTGAATAAGGTCCGCAACCTTACCCTTGTAACGTGGATCAAGGAGGGTTGCCAGCCAGTAATGATCCCTCTCCTTGATACCACGAATACGAGGATCCTTTCGCAGGCTTTGCAGGATCAGGGAGGCCATGCAGCGTAGGTTTGCTGAGGCATTCGGTCCGGAGTCCTCTGGGTTACTGAGGACGACATGATCCGCAGCCACCTCCTCCCAGCCACGTACAAGTCCATGGGTTTCTGGGGACTGTAAATGATCCCTTGAAGACTGCTGCTGATGCTGAGTGCTAGGCTCCACCTCCATGCTGACACAATCCTCCTCCTTCTCTTCCTGTGTGATCGGCGGGCCCGCAGGAAAACTGTCTGGATAAAGGGGGCCTTGAGAGGTAAGGAAGTCCTCCTCTTCCTCCCTCTGTTATGCCTCAAGTGCCCTGTCCATTATTCCACGCAGCTTGTGCTCCAACAGGTGGACAAGAGGGACAGTATCACTGATGCATGCACTGTCACTGCTCACCATCCTTGTGGCCTCCTCAAATGGTGACAGAACAGTACATGCATCCCTGATCATGACCCACTGGCGTGGCAAAAAAAACAAGCACTCCTGACCCTATCCTGGTGCCATAGTCGCACAGGTACTCATTGATAGCCCTCTGCTGCGTGTGCAGCTGCTGCAGCATGGCCGACGTTGAGTTCCACCTGGTGGGCTTGTCACAGATTAGGCGGTTCTTGGGCAGGTTAAATTCCTTTTGGAGGTCAGCCAGCCGAGCACTGGCATTATATGACCGGTGGAAATGCCTACAGAATTTCCTGGCCTGCCTCAGGACATCCTGTAAGCCCAGGTACCTGCCCAAGAACCGCTGCACCACCAAGTTAAGGACATGAGCCAAACAGGGCACATGGGTCAGCTGTCCCTGTCGGAGGGCGGAGAGGAGGTTGGTGCCATTGTCGCAAACCACCATTCCTGGCTTAAGCTGGCATGGGGTCAGCCACCTCTGAGCCTGCCCCTGCAGAGCTGACAGAATCTCTGCCCCAGTGTGGCTCCTGTCCCCCAAGAACACCAGCTCAAGCACCGCATGGCATCTTTTTGCCTGCGTACTTGCGTAGTCCCTTGAACGCCTACGGAGCACCGCTGGTTTTGCCTGGGTGACAGAGGATGAGGAGGATGAGGACGGCTTGGTCATCCACTCTACCAACTCTTCTGCATGTTGCAGCTCAACACGGCCAGCTGCTGAAAAAAAGGACAAGCGTGCCCCACGGCCACGTGCTGATGAGGATGCACCGTGTCCACGACCAGCACTGTTGCATCTAGACCCAGAGCTTGCTTGCCCTCTTTTATTGGCCTGTAAGTCTCTGCCTCTCCTTGTTGGCCTTCCAGACATACTGTATTTGATGTATTGGTATAGGTACACAAGGAATGGCCTGCTGCCAGCTTTACCTGAACACTGTGCCCAGTATAGAGTACACTGACTTAATATACTGCAGCTTAGCTCAATCAACTGCCTGCCTGTATTATTAGGAAGAGAAAAGGAATGGTCTGCAGTCAACTTTACCTGCACACTGTGCCCAGTATACAGTACACTGACTTAATATACTGCAGCTTAGCTCGATCAACTGCCTGCCTGTATTATTAGGAAGAGAACAAGGATGGTCTGCAGTCAGCTTTACCTGCACACTGAGCCCAGTATATAGTACACTGACCTAATATACTGCAGCTTATCTCAATCAACTGCCTGCCTATATTATTAGGAAGAGAACAGGGATGGTCTGCATTCAGCTTTACCAGCACTCTGTGCCCAGTATACAGTACACTGACTTAATATACGCAGCTTAGCTCAATCAACTGCCTGCCTGTATTATTAGGAAGAGAACAGGGGTGGTCTGCAGTCAGCTTTACCTGTACACTGTGCCCAGTATACAGTACACTGACTTAATATACTGCAGCTTACAGGTAGCTCAATAAACTGCCTGCCTGTATTATTAGGAAGAGAACAGGGATGGTCTGCAGTCAGCTTTACCTGCACACCGTGCCTGCCCAGTATACAGTACACTGACTTAATATACTGCAGCTTAGCTCAATCAACTGCCTGCCTGTATTATTAGGAAGAGAACAGGGATGGTCTGCAGTCAGCTTTATATGCATACTGTGCCTGCCCAGTATACAGTACACTGACTTAATATACTTCAGCTTATCTCAATCAATTGCCTGCCTGTATTATTAGGAAGAGAACAGGAATGATCTGCAGATGACGCAGTGAATTATGGGCCGTGACGCGCCACTCGAATTTGGCGTGAATGGCCCATAATGTTCGAAATTCAGTGAACGATCGAACAGCCGATCTTCGAGTCGAACTCATGTTCGATTTGAACTCGAAGCTCATCCCTACCTTTAGCCTGGGTTGAAACTCTTGGGATGCGGGAACCAGCGCAATTTCAGTGCAGGTTCCTGCATCGTATTTCTCCCGCAGGCAGTTCACACTGCCCTCTGCAAACCACTGTGGGTGTCAATACAAAGTTAATGACACCCCCAGATTGGTTTACATATCGCAGTGCGAACTGTGTATTCTGACAGGAATTGGATCGCATGGGTGTGAACACCCATGTGATCCGATTCCAGTGCGGGAAAAAAAAAGTCCCTGCACCATTTTTGTGCGAATCCAATGCAAGTTCAGCCATACAACTGTATGGTTGAACTCGCATTACACAGACATCGCATGTGATCCGCACAACAATGCGGGTGCAATGTCTGTGTTCGCATATGTGTAAACCCAGGTTTAAAGGCCATGAAAGTACAGAAAAATGCTTGTACATTATAGTAGAAGTGCAGCCAACTCCCTATTTCCTCTTTCCAGCTGACAATATGGTTAATTTGCTACATTGAAATCATGACCCTATGGGGTTGATTTACTAAAACTGGAGTGTGCAAAATCTGGTGCTACTGTGCATGATAGCCAATCAGCTTCCAGGTTTTTTTGTCAAAGTTTAATTGTACAAACTGAAGCTATAAGCTGATTGTCTACCATGTAGAGTTGCACCAGATTTTGTACTCTCCGGTTTTAACAAATCAACCTCATGGTGTCAGCCTTACCTAGTCTTATGAAACCACAGATTACCTTCCTCTCTCCTCATTTCCATAACACATACTTGCCAACAGTCCTGATTTTGCCAGGACATTCACAGTATTCAGACCTAAATCCTGGTCTTACCGTGTCCTGGGAAACTTGGGAAATTGGATTTGTCCCGGTGTTCCGTGATGAACCGCCAGAGCCGCCACTAGAGATCCGGTGCTGCTGACATTTTTGTGAAGAGCAGCTCTCCTTGAGGCCAAGGCAGGGAAGAAACAAGAGGCGGAGCGTGGGTTGTGGGCCAGGCCGCGAGGCTGGGGGTTGGCGGCAACCCCATTTCTATTGGCATCAGCTTTCATTGCCACCCGGGCTCCGCCTCCTATTTGTTCCCCTCAGGCCTCCACAAGAGCTGCTCTTTGCAAAAATGCTGGTGGAGACAATTTCACCAGTAACAACTTCAGACCTCTAGCGGTGGCTCTGGTGATACAGCAGCATGGAGGTCTCAGAATCTGGTAGCAAGCTGCATCTTGGTGACAAGTAACAAGCTGCATCTGGTAACAAGAGAGCACTGCATCTCTGGTGACAAGTAGCAAGCTGCATCTTGGTCACAAGTAAGCACTGCGTCTCTGGTGAAAAGTAGCAAGCTGCATCTCTGGTGAAAAGAAGCAAGCTGCATCTCTGGTGGCAAGTAGCAAGCTGCATCTTGGTGACAAGGGAATGCTGCATCTCTGGTGACAAGTGAGTGTTGCACCTCTGGTGGCAAGTAGCAAGCTGCATCTCTGGTGACAAGTAGCAAGCTGCATCTTGGGGACAAGGACGTGCTGCATCTCTGCTGACAAGTAGCAAGCTGCATCTCTGGTGACAAGTAGCAAGCTGCATCTTGGGGACAAGGGCGTGCTGCATCTCTGGTGACAAGTAGCAAGCTGCATCTCTGGTGACAAGTAGCAAGCTGCATCTCTGGTGACAAGTAGCAAGCTGCATCTCTGGTGTCAAGTAGCAAGCTGCATCTCTGGCGACAAGTAGCAAGCTGCTGTTAGTGACAAGGGAGCACTGCATCTCTGGTGACAAGGGAGCACTGCATCTCTGGGGACAAGTAGCAAGCTGCATCTCTGGGGACAAGTAGCAAGCTGCATCTCTGGTGAAAAGTAGCAAGCTTCATCTCTGGTGAAAATTAGCAATCTGCATCTCTGGTGGCAAGTAGCAAGCTGCCTCTTGGTGACAAGGGAGTGCTGCATCTCTGGTGACAAGTGAGTGTTGCACCTCTGGTGGCAAGTAGCAAAATGCATCTTGGTGACAAGGGAGCACTGCATCTCTGGTGACAAGTTGCAAGCTGAATCTCTGGTGACAAGTAGCAAGCTGCATCTTGGTGACAAGGGAGAACTGCTTCTGTTGTGACAAGTAGCAAGCTGCATCTCTGGTGACAAGTAGCAAGCTGCATCTTGGGGACAAGGGAGTGCTGCATCTCTGGTGGCAAGTAGCAAGCTGCATCCCTGGTGACAAGGGAGCGCTGAATCTCTGGTGACAAGTAGCAAGCTGCATCTCTGGTGACAAGTAGCAAGCTGCATCTTGGTGACAAGGGAGGGCTGCATTTCTGGTGACAAGTAGCAAGCTGCATCTCTGGTGAAAAGTATCAAGCTGCATCTTGGTGAAAAAGGAGCGCTGCATAGTTACATAGTTACATAGTTACATAGTTAGTCAGGTTGAAAAAAGACACAAGTCCATCCAGTTCAACCATAAAAAATAAATAAAAAAATAATAATAATATATCGTACAATCCCATATACCCAATTCTATACCCACAGTTGATCCAGAGGAAGGCAAAAAAAAAACCAGAAGAGCATGATCCAATTTGCTACAGCAGGGGAAAAAATTCCTTCCTGATCCCCCGAGAGGCAATCGGATATTCCCCGGATCAACGTTACCTATAAATGTTAGTACCCAGTTATATTCTGTACATTTAAGAAATAATCCAGGCCCTTCTTAAAGCAATCTACTGAGCTGGCCAGAACCACCTCTGCAGGGAGTCTATTCCACATTTTCACAGCTCTTAAGCCTCGTACACACGACCGATTTTCTCGTCGTAAAAAACACGTCATTTTTTTCGACGAGATTTTTGTTAAGCTTGTCGATTTTCTCGTCAAGCTTTCTATGCGTACACACTGACATTTCCCAATTTCCTCGTTGTTCTCCGCGCTCACGTCCAGCACGTACAACGGCACTATAAAGGGGAAGATCTTTTTTCTTGGCGCCACCCCTTGGGCTGCTTTTGCTGATCTCGTGTTACCGCGTGTGAAGTAAAAGTTTGGGAAGAGACGATTCGCGCTTTTCAGTCTTCGTACTTTTCAGATCGTTTTCTGTGGTTCAGTTTGTGCTTGTGGGTAGGGATGAGCTCGATGTTCGAGTCGAACATACGTTCGACTCGAACATCGGCTGTTCGATCGTTCGCCGAACAACGAACGATTTGGGCCGTTCGCGCATAATTCGCGGCCCACAATGCACTACGCCATCGCAGTGTCATCCAGGTGCTGTGATTGGCCAAGCATGCACTGTGACCCCGCATGCTTGGCCAATCACAGCGCCGGCAGCGAGGAGAGCAATGATTGGCCACAGGCAGGATGCCTGTGGCCAATTATTGCTGAGGGTGTTTAGTACACGCCCCACACTATAAAAGGCCGCCAGCACGGCGGCCTAGTGTAGTGTGTTCCGGAGCAGGGAAAGAGAAGCATAGGCAGGGACAGTGACATTTTTTTTTTCTTGCTTAACCTGGATTCCTTTAGTTTAGGGAAAGAGAAGGATAGGTAGGGAGAGTGTCAGTGTGTTTTACTGTGCTAAACCTTGTTTGTAGGGACAGGGAAGGACAGTGAGGGAAATTCTCATTGTGCTATACTGTGCCAAAGCATTCCTCATCAACCATCTTTAAAAAAAAAAAATTATAGGGACAGAAAACTATAGGTAGGGAGAGTGTCAGTGTGTTTTACTGTGCTAAACCTTGTTTGTAGGGACAGGGAAGGACAGTGAGGGAAATTCTCATTGTGCTATACTGTGCTAAAGCATTCCTCATCAATAGTGATGAGCCGAACACCCCCGGGTTCGGTTCGCACCAGAACCCGCGAACGGACCGGAAGTTCGAACGAACATTAGAACCCTATTAAATACAATGGATGCGAACGTTCGAATTCTAAAGTGCTAATTATAACAACTATTATGCATGTTATTGTCCTAAAAAGGGTTTGGGAACCCGGGTTCTGCACCAGGGGACATGTATCAATGCAAAAAGAAGTTTTAAAAACGGTCGTTTTTCGGGAGCAGTCATTTTAATGATGCATAAAGTGAAAAAAAAAAAGTCAAATATTCCTTTAAATATCGTACCTGGGGGGTGTCTAAAGTATGCCTGTGAAGTGCCACGTGTTTCCCGTGTTTAGAACTGTCCCTGCACAAAATGACACTTCTAAAGGAAAAAAAAGCCATTTAAAACTGCTTGCGGCTTTAATGTAATGTCTGGTCCCGGTAATATGGATGAAATTCTTTAAGAAAAATGGCATAGCTACCCCATGACCCCCCCCCCCTACCCCAGCCCATTACCAGCCCCTTTGGGTCTTGTATGGATATTAAGGGGAACCCCGCACATAAAATAAAAAAGGCCCTATATACTCTGAACAGCCGTATACAGGCGGTGCATACAAGACAGGGACTGTAGGTTTGTTCTTATGTAGAATCTGTTTGTAATTTTGAACAGGTACATTGTTGAAGTGTAGCTCCAGCCCAAAAATCTATTTTTAAACTTTTTGGAAAACATAGGTAAGGGTTATCACCCCTGTAACATTTGTTTTGCTGTCTGTGCCCCTGTTCAGAACATTTCACCTCACTTTCCGTCCCAATGACAACTGTTTTTGAAATGTGGTGTTTTTCTTGAAACAAGGATTGCTGATAAAGCATCAGTACAGAGGAGACACCTTTCTCCCATATTTATTCTTACAGGAGAGAATTTTCCTTCCTAGTGGTAGATTTCCTCTCACTTCCTGTTGTCTTCTTGCGTTTGCAAGTAGGAGTCGTTTGTAAGTTGGATGTTTGAAAGTAGGGACCTGCCGTATATACTCTGCAGAAATAGGCCCCTTAGTTGTTGGTGTTGGCACAACACTGTAAGCACTCACAGTTACTCTTGGTTGGTGCTGGAACGCCCTGCTGTCAACTATTATATCAGGAATTTTAATTACATATAATTGTTGAACAGTGGTAGTAAAAATTGGGCCTTTGATGGTGGTGCTGGTGCCACAACACTGTAAGCCCTGACAGTTACTCTTGGTGGGTGCAGCAATGGGCCCTGCTGTGAATTATTAGATCAAGAATTGTAATTACATGCCCCTGTTGAACAGGGGCTGAAAAATTGGGCCTTAGGCACTGGTGGCACAACACTGCAACCCCTCACAGATACTGTACTTGGAGCACAGCAATGAGCCCTGTTGCAAAGTATTGCTTCAAAAATTGTAATGACACGCCCCTGTTAAACAGGGGCTGAAAAATTGGGCCTTAGGCACTGGTGGCACAACACTGCAACTCCTCACAGATACTGTACTTGGAGCACAGCAATGAGCCCTGTTGCAAAGTATTGCTTCAAAAATTGTAATTACACGCCCCTGTTAAACAGGGGCTGAAAAATTGGGCGTTAGGCACTGGTGGCGGCACCCATAAACAAAAATGATCTTCCAAGCTATCATCATCAATCGTATCATTGAGGACTCGGAGGAGGAGGATAGCCAGTCAACATAACAGCACAGGCACTCAGCATCAGCATCAGTCTTGAAGGGATGTGACATTTTAAAATCAATTAGTCTGTTATATCAGCATCAGGTGTGTGGTAGCTGGTGGTGATCCAAGACTGGTTCATCTTGATGAAAGTCAGTCGATCAACCGAGTCGGTGGACAGGCGCACCCTGTGATCCGTGACAAATCCTCCAGCAGCACTGAATGTGCGTTCCGAAAGAACGCTGGATGCAGGACAGGCCAGTAGCTCAATTGCATACTGTGCAAGCTCTGGCCAGTGATCCATCCTCAAGACCCAGTAAGCCAGAGGATTTTCGGTGGGGAAGGTGTCCAAGTCTGACCTTGCCCCTAGATATTCCTGCACCATGTTTATCAGACGCTGGCGATGGTTGCTGGAACCAATCATACTTTGGGGCTGCGGACTAAAGAATTGTCTGAACGCATCGGTCAGACGGCCACCTTCCCCACCGCTCCTTCTTTGACTGGCCGAAGCCTCAGCAACTCGTTGTCCAGGACCAGGAGTTTGCAACCTCCCAGTCTCTGGGAACGCGTTGCACAGACCTTTCTGCAAGGCCTCCCGGAGTTGTCTCATCCTCTGCTCCCTCTGCGACGGTAACATAAGGTCCGCAACCTTACCCTTGTACCGTGGATCAAGGAGAGTGGCCAGCCAGTAATGGTCCCTCTCCTTGATCCGAAGAATACGAGGATCCTTCCGCAGACTTTGCAGGATCAGGGAGGCCATGCAGCGTAGGTTTGCTGAGGCATTCGCTCCGGAGTCCTCTGGGTCACTAAGGACGACATGATCCGCAGCCACCTCCTCCCAGCCACGTACAAGTCCACTGGTTTCTTGGGACTGTAAATCATCCCTAAAAGACTGCTGCTGATGATGCTGAGTGCCAGCCTCCACCTCCATGCTGACACAATCCTCCTCCTCCTCCTCCTCCTCTTCCTGTGCGATGGGTGGGACAGAAGGAACACTGTCTGGGTAAAGGGGGCCTTGAGAGGCAAGGAAGTCCTCCTCTTCCTGCCTCTGTTCTGCCTCAAGTGCCCTGTCCATTATTCCACGCAGCGTGTGCTCCAACAGGTGGACAAGAGGTACAGTGTCACTGATGCATGCACTGTCACTGCTCACCATCCTCGTGGCCTCCTCAAATGGTGCCAGGACAGTGCATGCATCCCTGATCATGCCCCACTGGCGTGGAGAAAAAAAAACAAGCTCCCCTGACCCTGTCCTGGTGCCGTAGTCGCACAGGTACTCATTGATGGCCCTCTGCTGCGTGTGCAGCCGCTGCAGCATGGCCAACGTTGAGTTCCACCTGGTGGGCATGTCACATATAAGGCGGTTCTTGGGCAGGTTCAACTCCTTTTGCAGCTCAGCCAGGCGAGCACTGGCATTATAAGATCTGCGGAAATGCACACAGACTTTCCTGGCCTGCCTCAGGACATCCTGTAAGCCCGGGTACCTGCCCAAGAACCGCTGCACCACCAGGTTAAGGACGTGAGCCACACAGGGCACATGGGTCAGTTGTCCCTGTCGGAGGGCGGAGAGGAGGTTGGTGCCATTGTCGCAAACCACCATTCCTGGCTTAAGCTGGCGTGGCGTCAACCACCTCTCGGCCTGGCCCTGCAGAGCAGACAGGACCTCTGCCCCAGTGTGGCTTCTGTCCCCCAAACACACCAGCGCAAGCACGGCATGGCATCTTTTTGCCTGCGTACTTGCGTAGCCCCGTGAACGGCTACGGAGCACCGCTGGTTCATAGGACAAACCACAGGAAGAGGCCATGGAGGAAGAAGAAGAGGAGGGGGTGGAGGAGAGAGGTGTGTCACAACCAGTAGTAGCATTTTGGAGGCGTGGCGGTGGGACAACCTCCAACACTACTGCACCTTGTCCTGAATCCTTCCCAGCTGCCAAAAGAGTGACCCAATGGGCCGTGAAAGAAAGGTAACGTCCCTGTCCATGCCTGCTGGACCATGAGTCAGCGGTAATATGCACCTTACCGCTGACCGCCCTGTCCAGCGAGGCCAAGACATTGCCTTCCACATGCCGGTAGAGAGCCGGAATAGCCTTCCGTGAGAAAAAGTGGCGTTTGGGAACCTGCCACTGAGGAACCGCACATTGCACAAACTCACGGAAGGGGGCCGAGTCTACCAACTGAAAAGGCAGCAGTTGAAGCGCTAGCAATTTAGCCAAGCTAGCATTCAACCGCTGGGCATGTGGATGGCTGGGAGTGAACTTCTTTCGACGGTCCAGCAGCTGGGGCAGGGAAATTTGCCTGCTAGAATCGGACGTCGGTGTACTGCTAGCAGAGTGGGCGCAAGTACTTGGCTGTGACACACCTAATTCTACACCTTCATTTCTCTCAGTGCATGTTTCAGAGAGGACTGAAGTTATAGTGGGGTTGGAGATCCCAGCTGATGCGGTGCAAGGAGAGGTCCGCTTTGTTCTTTGGTGTGGGTCTTTGAGGTAGGCTTGCCAACGAGCTGCATGGCAGGTCAACATATGTCTGGTCAGGCATGTGGTACCCAAGCGGCTGATGTTTTGGCCACGCGATATACGCTTGAGACATATGTTGCAAACAGCAGCTGTGCGATCTGATGCACTAGCCTCAAAAAAGGCCCACACCAAATAACTTTTTGAATGACGGGCAGAGGCAGCGCCCTGCACAGGCGGAGCTCTGCGGTGTGATTCCGTCGGTGTACTGCCCTTACGCTGGCCACCAAAGGGCATCCTGCCTCGTTGGAGATGTGCCTCCTCCTCATCCTCCTCCTCCTCCTCTCTCCTATTAGGCACCCACGTGGAGTCATTGACCTCATCATCCCCTCCCTCCTCATCACTGGAGCCAATCTGGCAGTATGCTGCAGCTGCTGGAACATGACTGCCAGATTGGTGTCCTTCTTGAGCATCCCCTCTGTCTGCTCTCACGCTACTGCCTTCCTCTAGCTGGGTTTCATCATCAGACCCTTCGAAACGCTGGGCATCCTCCTGGAGCATGTACCCAACACTGTGCTGAAACAGTTCGGGGGACTCCTCAGGAGGAGGACATGGTGGGTCTAGGGAAGGAGTGACTGATGATTTGTCTGACATTGATACCAGGGAAGACGACGCTTTGGCAGCTGCTTTTCCAGTACCCTGAGCCTGGGTGAGAGAGGATGAGGAGGAGGAGGAGGGCTTGGTCATCCACTCTACCAAGTCTTCGGCATGATGTGGCTCAACATGTCCAGCTGCCGAAAAGAAGGACAAGCGTGTCCCATGGCCATGTGCTGATGACAATGCACCGCGTCCACGACCAGCACTGTTGCCCCCAGACACAGAGCCTGCTTGCCCTCTTTTATTGCCTCCTGACTGTCTGCCTCTCCTTGTTTGCCTTCCAGACATTCTAATAGATGGCCTGCAGGGAGATGGGAAAAAAGCAATAAGGGCTACCTTCAGGTGTCCTTCTCTGTCCCTGGAAACAAGGACTTGCAGAGTGAAAGAAAAAAAACACTCTCCCTACCTACAGTTTTCTGTCCCTAGAAAAAATGTTTTTTTTAATCACAATATAGCACAAGGAAAATTAACTCACTGTCCTTACAGGTCCCTGGAAACAAGGACTTGCAGAGTGAAAGAAAAAAAACACTCTCCCTACCTACAGTTTTCTGTCCCTAGAAAAAAATGTTTTTTTTAATCACAATATAGCAAAAGGACAATTCACTCACTGTCCTTCCAGGTCCCTGGAAACAAGGACTTGCAGAGTGAAAGAAACTGACACTGTCCCTACCTAGAGTTTTCTGTCCCTGGAATAAATGTTTTTTTCAGCACAATATAGCACAAGGACAATTAACTCACTGTCCTTACAGGTCCCTGGAAACAAGGACTTGCAGAGTGAAAGAAAAAAAATACTCTCCCTACCTACAGTTTTCTGTCCCTAGAAAAAAATGTTTTTTTTAATCACAATATAGCAAAAGGACAATTCACTCACTGTCCTTCCAGGTCCCTGGAAACAAGGACTTGCAGAGTGAAAGAAACTGACACTGTCCCTACCTAGAGTTTTCTGTCCCTAGAATAAATGTTTTTTTTAATCACAATATAGCACAAGGAAAATTAACTCACTGTCCTTACAGGTCCCTGGAAACAAGGACTTGCAGAGTGAAAGAAAAAAAACACTCTCCCTACCTACAGTTTTCTGTCCCTAGAAAAAAATGTTTTTTTTAATCACAATATAGCAAAAGGACAATTCACTCACTGTCCTTCCAGGTCCCTGGAAACAAGGACTTGCAGAGTGAAAGAAACTGACACTGTCCCTACCTAGAGTTTTCTGTCCCTAGAATAAATGTTTTTTTTAATCACAATATAGCACAAGGAAAATTAACTCACTGTCCTTACAGGTCCCTGGAAACAAGGACTTGCAGAGTGAAAGAAAAAAAACACTCTCCCTACCTACAGTTTTCTGTCCCTAGAAAAAAATGTTTTTTTTAATCACAATATAGCAAAAGGACAATTCACTCACTGTCCTTCCAGGTCCCTGGAAACAAGGACTTGCAGAGTGAAAGAAACTGACACTGTCCCTACCTAGAGTTTTCTGTCCCTGGAATAAATGTTTTTTTCAGCACAATATAGCACAAGGACAATTAACTCACTGTCCTTACAGGTCCCTGGAAACAAGGACTTGCAGAGTGAAAGAAAAAAAATACTCTCCCTACCTACAGTTTTCTGTCCCTAGAAAAAAATGTTTTTTTTAATCACAATATAGCAAAAGGACAATTCACTCACTGTCCTTCCAGGTCCCTGGAAACAAGGACTTGCAGAGTGAAAGAAACTGACACTGTCCCTACCTAGAGTTTTCTGTCCCTAGAATAAATGTTTTTTTTAATCACAATATAGCAAAAGGACAATTCACTCACTGTCCTTCCAGGTCCCTGGAAACAAGGACTTGCAGAGTGAAAGAAACTGACACTGTCCCTACCTAGAGTTTTCTGTCCCTAGAATAAATGTTTTTTTTAATCACAATATAGCAAAAGGACAATTCACTCACTGTCCTTCCAGGTCCCTGGAAACAAGGACTTGCAGAGTGAAAGAAACTGACACTGTCCCTACCTAGAGTTTTCTGTCCCTAGAATAAATGTTTTTTTTAATCACAATATAGCAAAAGGACAATTCACTCACTGTCCTTCCAGGTCCCTGGAAACAAGGACTTGCAGAGTGAAAGAAACTGACACTGTCCCTACCTAGAGTTTTCTGTCCCTAGAATAAATGTTTTTTTTAATCACAATATAGCAAAAGGACAATTCACTCACTGTCCTTCCAGGTCCCTGGAAACAAGGACTTGCAGAGTGAAAGAAACTGACACTGTCCCTACCTAGAGTTTTCTGTCCCTAGAATAAATGTTTTTTTTAATCACAATATAGCACAAGGAAAATTAACTCACTGTCCTTACAGGTCCCTGGAAACAAGGACTTGCAGAGTGAAAGAAAAAAAACACTCACCCTACCTACAGTTTTCTGTCCCTAGAAAAAAATGTTTTTTTTAATCACAATATAGCAAAAGGACAATTCACTCACTGTCCTTCCAGGTCCCTGGAAACAAGGACTTGCAGAGTGAAAGAAACTGACACTGTCCCTACCTAGAGTTTTCTGTCCCTGGAATAAATGTTTTTTTCAGCACAATATAGCACAAGGACAATTAACTCACTGTCCTTACAGGTCCCTGGAAACAAGGACTTGCAGAGTGAAAGAAAAAAAATACTCTCCCTACCTACAGTTTTCTGTCCCTAGAAAAAAATGTTTTTTTTAATCACAATATAGCAAAAGGACAATTCACTCACTGTCCTTCCAGGTCCCTGGAAACAAGGACTTGCAGAGTGAAAGAAACTGACACTGTCCCTACCTAGAGTTTTCTGTCCCTGGAATAAATGTTTTTTTCAGCACAATATAGCACAAGGACAATTAACTCACTGTCCTTACAGGTCCCTGGAAACAAGGACTTGCAGAGTGAAAGAAAAAAAATACTCTCCCTACCTACAGTTTTCTGTCCCTAGAAAAAAATGTTTTTTTTAATCACAATATAGCAAAAGGACAATTCACTCACTGTCCTTCCAGGTCCCTGGAAACAAGGACTTGCAGAGTGAAAGAAACTGACACTGTCCCTACCTAGAGTTTTCTGTCCCTAGAATAAATGTTTTTTTTAATCACAATATAGCAAAAGGACAATTCACTCACTGTCCTTCCAGGTCCCTGGAAACAAGGACTTGCAGAGTGAAAGAAACTGACACTGTCCCTACCTAGAGTTTTCTGTCCCTAGAATAAATGTTTTTTTTAATCACAATATAGCAAAAGGACAATTCACTCACTGTCCTTCCAGGTCCCTGGAAACAAGGACTTGCAGAGTGAAAGAAACTGACACTGTCCCTACCTAGAGTTTTCTGTCCCTAGAATAAATGTTTTTTTTAATCACAATATAGCAAAAGGACAATTCACTCACTGTCCTTCCAGGTCCCTGGAAACAAGGACTTGCAGAGTGAAAGAAACTGACACTGTCCCTACCTAGAGTTTTCTGTCCCTAGAATAAATGTTTTTTTTAATCACAATATAGCAAAAGGACAATTCACTCACTGTCCTTCCAGGTCCCTGGAAACAAGGACTTGCAGAGTGAAAGAAACTGACACTGTCCCTACCTAGAGTTTTCTGTCCCTAGAATAAATGTTTTTTTTAATCACAATATAGCAAAAGGACAATTCACTCACTGTCCTTCCAGGTCCCTGGAAACAAGGACTTGCAGAGTGAAAGAAACTGACACTGTCCCTACCTAGAGTTTTCTGTCCCTAGAATAAATGTTTTTTTTAATCACAATATAGCACAAGGAAAATTAACTCACTGTCCTTACAGGTCCCTGGAAACAAGGACTTGCAGAGTGAAAGAAAAAAAACACTCTCCCTACCTACAGTTTTCTGTCCCTAGAAAAAAATGTTTTTTTTAATCACAATATAGCAAAAGGACAATTCACTCACTGTCCTTCCAGGTCCCTGGAAACAAGGACTTGCAGAGTGAAAGAAACTGACACTGTCCCTACCTAGAGTTTTCTGTCCCTGGAATAAATGTTTTTTTCAGCACAATATAGCACAAGGACAATTAACTCACTGTCCTTACAGGTCCCTGGAAACAAGGACTTGCAGAGTGAAAGAAAAAAAATACTCTCCCTACCTACAGTTTTCTGTCCCTAGAAAAAAATGTTTTTTTTAATCACAATATAGCAAAAGGACAATTCACTCACTGTCCTTCCAGGTCCCTGGAAACAAGGACTTGCAGAGTGAAAGAAACTGACACTGTCCCTACCTAGAGTTTTCTGTCCCTAGAATAAATGTTTTTTTTAATCACAATATAGCAAAAGGACAATTCACTCACTGTCCTTCCAGGTCCCTGGAAACAAGGACTTGCAGAGTGAAAGAAACTGACACTGTCCCTACCTAGAGTTTTCTGTCCCTAGAATAAATGTTTTTTTTAATCACAATATAGCAAAAGGACAATTCACTCACTGTCCTTCCAGGTCCCTGGAAACAAGGACTTGCAGAGTGAAAGAAACTGACACTGTCCCTACCTAGAGTTTTCTGTCCCTAGAATAAATGTTTTTTTTAATCACAATATAGCAAAAGGACAATTCACTCACTGTCCTTCCAGGTCCCTGGAAACAAGGACTTGCAGAGTGAAAGAAACTGACACTGTCCCTACCTAGAGTTTTCTGTCCCTAGAATAAATGTTTTTTTTTAAGCACACTATAGCAGAAGCACAAAACACACTGACACTCTCCCTACCTATCCTTCTCTTTCCCTAAACTAAAGGAATCCAGGTTAAGCAAGAAAGAAATAACAGTCACTGTCCCTGCCTATGCTACTCTATCCCTGCTCCGGAACACACTACACTAGGCCGCCGTGCTGGCGGCCTTTTATAGTGTGGGGCGTGTACTAAACACCCTCAGCAATAATTGGCCACAGGCATCCTGCCTGTGGCCAATCATTGCTCTCCTCGCTGCCGGCGCTGTGATTGGCCAAGCATGCGGGGTCACAGTGCATGCTTGGCCAATCACAGCGCCTGGATGACACTGCGATGGCGTAGTGCATTGTGGGCCGTTCGCGTCACTCGAATTTGGCGCGAACGGCCCAAATCGTTCGATCTTCGTCGAACGATCGAACAGCCAATGTTCGAGTCGAACGTATGTTCGACTCGAACACGAAGCTCATCCCTACTCATCAACCATCTTTAAAAAATTTTTTTTTATAGGGACAGAAAACTATAGGTAGTGTGAGGGGGTTAGCTCGGTAGCGGGTGTGTGTGACCCCCTGGATGGGCTCCCCACACAAAAACAGGCCCAGCAGACGGAGGTTGTGGTTTTCAAGATCAAAAGGTGCGGTTTATTTCTCTATTTACAGTGACAAAAACACAGCAAAGCAAAAAGAAACATAAACAAAATAAATCCTGGTCAGCTTGACCTCTGACTAAACATGCAGGTTTCCCTAACTAACAACTGGGATCAGCCTGGTGCTGTCCTAGTCCCTAAGTCCCTGGTTTAGTAAATGTCCAAACAAATAGCCACACAGGCTTTGTCTCACCGCACAGGGGTTCACTCTCCCTAGACAGTCCACACAGGTCTGGTTCCAGGCATGAGCAAACACCTAATGAAGCTGGGAGTTTTTATAGAGGCCTTAAACGAGCTGACAAGCTTCAGCTGGTCTCATCAACTCCCTGCCTGCACGACGCCCAGCACTCTCCCTAGAGGTATGAATCATCCATGAGCCCACTAGCCTCAGCTGGGCTTCATCAACTCTCTCCCTAGTTGTATAAGTCGGCATAAAGCCTGAATCTGGGAGAAATATACCTACCCCCCTGGATGCAACCAGGTGACTTTACCTTCCTGCTGTCACATACCCCCCCCTCTTGTTTTAACCTTGGGGTTGGAACACCAGCAATCAGGCATTCATGTACTCGAGACAAAGCATCCACATTCCCCATTTGAACGCCAGGGCGATGCTTTACTGTGAAGTTGAATTCCTGTAGGGCCAGGAACCACCTATTTACTCTTCTATTTGTCTCCTTGTTTTGAGCCATCCACTTTAACGGAGCGTGATCCGTAACCATGTCAAAGTGCCTACCTAGCAGATAGTACCGAAGGGAATCTAGAGCCCACTTCACCGCTAAACACTCCTTTTCAACCGTGGCGTAATTTACCTCATGGGACTTCAACTTCCTGCTGAGGTAAATGACTGGGTGCTCTTCCCCGTTCCAGACCTGGGACAATACTGCTCCTAACCCCACATCTGACGCATCACTTTGTACGACAAAGTCTTTAGAGAAGTCGGGTGAGTACAACACTGGCTGGCTACATAAGGCTTGTTTCAAGAATTGGAATGCTGCCTCAGCCTCGGGGGTCCATTTAATCATGACCGACCCTTTCCCTTTCGTCAGGTTGGTTAGGGGCACAGCCTTAGAAGCAAAGTGGGGAATGAAGCGCCGATAATAACCCGCGATTCCCAGAAAGGCTCGTACCTGCTTCTTGCTGTTGGGACGTGGCCAACTCTGGATGGCCTCGACTTTGTTGAGTTGGGGTTTTATTACTCCCCTGCCAATGGTGTACCCAAGATATTTGGCCTCCTCCTGCCCAATGGTACACTTCTTGGGGTTAGCCGTAAACCCCGCTTCCCGGATAGAGTCAAGGACTGCTTGCACTTTTGGCAGATGTGAGGCCCAATCTGTGCTATGGACAATTACGTCATCCAGGTAAGCCGCAGCATACTTCCGATGGGGCCTCAGTATCTGGTCCATTTTCCGCTGGAATGTGGCCGGCGCATTCTGTAACCCGAACGGCATTCTCTTATATTGGAACGCCCCGTCTGGGGTTACAAATGCGGTTTTCTCTTTGGCCGACTTGGCCAGGGGAATTTGCCAATACCCTTTTGTGAGGTCAAGAGTCGTCATGTATCGGGCTGTTCCCAGCCGGTCGATCAACTCATCTATACGTGGCATGGGGTAGGTGTCAAATTTTGTAACTTTGTTCAACTGACGAAAATCGTTACAAAATCGCCAGCTCCCATCCGGTTTAGGCACCAACACAATGGGACTAGACCAATCACTTTGGGACTCCTCTATCACCCCTAAGTTCAGCATTTTCTGTACTTCCTCCCGTATTGCCTCCTGTCGGGCCTCTGGGATCCGATAGGGTTTTAACTTCACCCTTTCACCGGGCGGGGTAATAATATCATGCTCTACCCCAGATGTTTGTCCCGGCAGCTCAGAGAACACCTCCTTGTTGCGAAGCACAAACTCCTTAACCTCCTGTTGTTGGGGTTGTGACAAGGTGGCTGCTATTCCAACCTCCGGAATCACGCAACCAGTTTGAGCTGGTGACCAAGTTTCTGCGACTAGGGACTCTCTATCCCTCCAGGCTTTCAACAGATTAACGTGATAGATCTGTTCGGGCTTTCGCCTTCCTGGTTGTCTGACCTTGTAATTCACTTCGCTCACTTTTTCCATTATCTCGTAGGGGCCTTGCCATTTGGCAAGGAATTTACTTTCAACCCTAGGGACAAGTACCAATATCCTATCCCCCGGGGAAAAGGTACGGGTCTTGGCTCCACGGTTGTACACTCTCTGCTGTGCCAACTGCGCTTGGGCCAAATGTTCCTTCACGATGGGCATTACCTGTGCAATTCGATCTTGCATCAGGGTGACATGCTCAATCACCAGGGATGAGCCGAACACCCCCCTGTTCGGTTCGCACCAGAACCTGCGAACAGACAAAATGTTCGTGTAAACTTTAGAACCCTATTAAATACAATGGACTCGAACGTTCGAAATCTAAAGTGTTAATTATAAAGGCTAATATGCAAGTTATTGTCCTAAAAAGTGTTTGGGGACCTGGGTCCTGCCCCAGGGGACATGTATCAATGCAAAAAGAAGTTTTAAAAACGGCCGTTTTTTCGGGAGCAGTGATTTTAATAATGCTTAAAATGAAAAAATAAAAGTGAAATATTCCTTTAAATTTCGTACCTGGGGGGTGTGTATGATATGCATGTGAAGTGGCGCATGTTTCCCGTGCTTAGAACTGTCCCTGCAAAAAATGTCATTTTTGAAAGAAAAAAAATGCATTTAAAACTGACTCGCGGCTATTAATGAATTGTCGGCTCCCGGCAATACATACAAAAGTCATTGAGAAAAAAAAAAAAAAAAAGCGTGGGGGTTCCCCAGAATTCAATTACCAGGCCCTTCAGATCTGGCATGGATTTTAAGGGGAACTCCACCCCAAGTTTAAAAAAAAATGGCGTGGAGTCCCCCTAAAAATCCATACCAGACCCCTTATCCGAGCACGCAACCTGGCCGGCCGCAGGGGAAAAGGGGGGGACGAGAGAGCGGCCCCCCCTCCCTCCTGAACCGTACCAAGCCACATGCCCTCAACATGGGGAGGATGTCCCCATGTTGATGGGGACAAGGGCCTCATCCCCACAACCCTTGCCCGGTGGTTGTGGGGGTCTGCGGGCGGGGGGCTTATCGGAATCTGGAAGACCCCTTTAACAAAGGGGACCCCCAGATCCCGCCCCCCCCCCTATGTGAATTGGTAACGGGTACATTGTACCCCTACCATTTCACGAAGAAAGCGTAAAATATATGTTTAAAAAAACACACAAACACCTTGAAAAAGTCCTTTATTTAAAAAAAATAAAAAAAAACATTCCAGCGGTGAAATCCAGTGTCCCGCGGCGATCCCGATGTCCAGCGCTGTCCTTCATTGGTTGTGCCTGAGCGGACCTGATGGGGAACTCCCTCTCAGTATTTTAAATGTATAGACCCGCCCCTTCTAAAGTTCCCCATCAGGTCCGCTCAGCGGACGAGATGCGGAACATGAGAAGGGGCGGGTCTATACATGTATTACCAAAGTGAGAGCAGTTCCCCATCAGGTCCGCCCCCTCGGTATGTCGGACCCGCCTACGTCATTGGCTTGAGCGGGGAACTTCCTTCACTGTGTAATTTAAATTTACATAGTGAAGGAAGTTCCCCGCTCAAGCCAATGACGTAGGCGGGTCTGACATACCGAGGAGGCGGACCTGATGGGGAACTGCTCTCACTTTGGTAATACATGTATAGACCCGCCCCTTCTCATGTTCCGCATCTGGTCCGCAGAGCGGACCTGATGGGGAACTTTAGAAGGGGCGGGTCTATACATTTAAAATACTGAGAGGGAGTTCCCCATCAGGTCCGCTCAGGCACAACCAATGAAGGACAGCGCTGGACATCGGATCGCCGTGGGACACTGGATTTCACCGCTGGAATGTTTTTTTTTTTTTTTTTTAAATAAAGGACTTTTTCAAGGTGTTTGTGTGTTTTTTTAAACATTTTTTTACGCTTTCTTCGTGAAATGGTAGGGGTACAATGTACCCCTTACCAATTCACATAGGGGGGGGGCCGGGATCTGGGGGTCCTCTTTGTTAAAGGGGTCTTCCAGATTCCGATAAGCCCCCCGCCCGCAGACCCCCACAACCACCGGGCAAGGGTTGTGGGGATGAGGCCCTTGTCCCCATCAACATGGGGACATCCTCCCCATGTTGAGGGCATGTGGCTTGGTACGGTTCAGGAGGGAGGGGGGGCCGCTCTCTCGTCCCCCCCTTTTCCCCTGCGGCCGGCCAGGTTGCGTGCTCGGATAAGGGGTCTGGTATGGATTTTTAGGGGGACTGCACGCCATTTTTTTTTTAATTTGGGGTGGAGTTCCCCTTAAAATCCATGCCAGATCTGAAGGGCCTGGAATGGATATTTGGGGGAACCCCACGTCAATTTTTTTTTTATTTGCGGCGGGGTTCCCCTTAATATCCATTCCAGACCTGAAGGGCCTGGTAATTGAATTCTGGGGAACCCCCACGCTTTTTTTTTTTTTTTTATCAATGACTTTTGTATGTATTGCCGGGAGCCGACAATTCATTAATAGCCGCGAGTGAGTTTTAAATGCATTTTTTTCTTTCAAAAATGACACTTTTTGCAGGGACAGTTCTAAGCACGGGAAACATGCGCCACTTCACATGCATATCATACACACCCCCCAGGTACGAAATTTAAAGGAAAATTTCACTTTTATTTTTTCATTTTAAGCATTATTAAAATCACTGCTCCCGAAAAAACGGCCGTTTTTAAAACTTCTTTTTGCATTGATACATGTCCCCTGGGGCAGGACCCGGGTCCCCAAACACTTTTTAGGACAATAACTTGCATATAAGCCTTTATAATTAGCACTTTATATTTCTCCCATAGATTTTTCGAATTTGCCGCGAACACCCCAATTTGTTCGCTGTTCGGCGAACGGGCGAACAGGCAATGTTCGAGTCGAACATGAGTTCGACTCGAACTCGAAGCTCATCCCTATCAATCACACTCCTGTGGGGAGAACTCTCACTTTCCCAAGTTTCCTTGGCAATATCCAACAGCCCTCTTGGGTGTCTCCCATACAGTAACTCAAAGGGGGAGAATCCCGTAGAGGATTGGGGCACCTCCCTAATAGCAAACATCAAATAAGGAAGTAGACAGTCCCAATCCTTTCCATCTCTATCCACCACTTTCTTCAACATTTGTTTTAGGGTTTTGTTGAATCTTTCAACCAGCCCATCGGTTTGGGGGTGATACACAGACGTACGCAATTGCGTCACTTTGAACAATTTACACAGCTCTTTCATAACCCGGGACATAAAGGGTGTACCTTGGTCCGTAAGCAGTTCTTTACAAATACCCACCCGGCTAAAAACAAGAGATAGCTCTTTGGCTATGGTTTTGGCCGAGGTATTTCGGAGAGGGATCGCTTCTGGATAACGGGTGGCATAGTCCATTATAACTAATATGTACTGGTGCCCCCTAGCGGACTTGATTATAGGACCTACCAAATCCATTGCGATCCTCTCAAACGGGACCTCAATGATGGGTAGAGGGACCAGCGGGCTACGGAAATGTGGCATCGGGGCCGACCTCTGACACACAGGGCAGGAGGAACAATAATTTTCTATGTCCTTCATCACCCCAGGCCAATAGAATCTCTGTAATACCCTCTCTCGGGTTTTCTCTGTCCCCAGATGACCTCCAAGAATGTGCCCATGGGCCAACTCCAACACCAACTTCCTGTAAGGTTTGGGCACCACAAGCTGCTCAACGGTTTCTTCTGCCCTTTTTGCCACCCGATACAGTAGGTCCTTCTCTACGCTGAAGTATGGGTAAGTGCAGGTATTATCTGGGTTCACTAACTCGCCATCTATTTCCACTACGTTTTCCCGTGCCTTTATTAGGGCGGGGTCTTTTAACTGTTCTGTGGCAAAATTTTCCCTGTGAACCTCAAGATCAGAAAACTCCACAGACGGTAGGTTTTCGTCTGAGGAGGTGGGCTCCTCTCCAGTTTCTTGAGTCTCGCCTGCCAATACTGACAAGGGAAATTCTGGAGAGTCCTCACCACTCTCAGAGGAGTTCTGGCTATCACCTTCCTGGTACATAGGGGCACCAGTGGGGGGCTCAGGATCATCCCACAGTTCCCAGAACTTCGGAAAATCCCTTCCCACAATGGCATCATGCGGTAGTTGAGATACTAACCCCACTGGATGAGAGAGGGTACCTTTGGGGGTCTTGAAACACACTGTAGTCACTGGATACTATCGGGTGTCCCCATGCACACAAATAACAGCTACCTTGCTATTCCCAGAGACCTCTGTTTTAACTAATTCAGCCTTTATCAGGGTCACAAGGCTACCTGAATCCAGTAATACCACAACATTTCTACCATTAATACACATTTTGCATAAATGTTTCTCAGTTCCCCGAATGGCAGTGCATGCGACTGTCGCACACAGCGACTGACGTCTGTCCGTCAGAAAGTCACATTGCATGGGTTCCTCCACAACCGGGCAATTTGCTGCAATATGTCCCGCTTGCCGGCAGCGGTAGCAAACAATCCTTTTGGCTGCCTCTTGAGCCCCCGACTTCCCAGGCTGTTCTCGCCAAACCCTGGGCAGAGCTCCCACCCTCTCACTCTCTCCACCCTCACCCCTTGGAATCATCTTATCCGCCCCTGGGGATGGTCTGGTCTTAGGGTGGAAAGTCCGAGAGTCTCTGGAAGAGGCCGTCAGGTTCTCTGCAGCCAAGTATCTCTCTACACGATCCACAAGTTTACCGGCCGTTTCTGGGTCTCCATGGCTTACCCACTTTTGAATGGCGGTAGGAAGAGCTCTCAAGAAACGATCCATCACAACACGTTCCACAATCTCCGGTGCCGACAAAGTCTCTGGCTGTAGCCACTTCCTGCTCAGGTGAATGAGATCATACATTTGAGACCTGGGGGGTTTTCCAAGCTGGAAAGTCCAGTTATGCACACGCTGAGCCCGGACAGCCAGGGTGACACCCAGCCTTGCCAATATTTCAGCTTTTAGCATCACATAGTCTTTTGCTTGGTCAGGCTCTAGGTCATAGTAAGCTTTCTGCGATTCACCAGTTAACAGAGGAGCCACCAGTCCAGCCCACTGCTCCTCAGGCCACTTTTCTCTTTCAGCAGTCCTTTCAAATGTGGTCAAAAATACCTCTGGATCATCCTCTCCAGTCATTTTTGTCAATAAACGACTCACCCCAAAGGACGCGGTATTAGTGGGACGGCTTTCCTCACTGGTCTGCGGACGTTGCTGCATTACTGCTTCCATCTGTTGTTGTAGTCTCTGCTCTTGCTTCTGCAACAGGTCTATGAAGCGGGCCTCAGATTGCTGCTGGGCTTGTTGCTGGGCTGTGAAGCTCTGTTGTTGAGCTGCAAGGCTCTTTTGCAAACCTGCATTTGTCTGCTGTTGATTGGCATTTGCTAGAGCCAGCTGTTTCAGTATCTCCTCCATGCTGGCTTAAAAAAAAACTGCCACTGGTTCTCCACCAACTGTGAGGGGGTTAGCTCGGTAGCGGGTGTGTGTGACCCCCTGGATGGGCTCCCCACACAAAAACAGGCCCAGCAGACGGAGGTTGTGGTCTTCAAGATCAAAAGGTGCGGTTTATTTCTCTATTTACAGTGACAAAAACACAGCAAAGCAAAAAGAAACATAAACAAAATAAATCCTGGTCAGCTTGACCTCTGACTAAACATGCAGGTTTCCCTAACTAACAACTGGGATCAGCCTGGTGCTGTCCTAGTCCCTAAGTCCCTGGTTTAGTAAATGTCCAAACAAATAGCCACACAGGCTTTGTCTCACCGCACAGGGGTTCACTCTCCCTAGACAGTCCACACAGGTCTGGTTCCAGGCATGAGCAAACACCTAATGAAGCTGGGAGTTTTTATAGAGGCCTTAAACGAGCTGACAAGCTTCAGCTGGTCTCATCAACTCCCTGCCTGCACGACGCCCAGCACTCTCCCTAGAGGTATGAATCATCCATGAGCCCACTAGCCTCAGCTGGGCTTCATCAACTCTCTCCCTAGTTGTATAAGTCGGCATAAAGCCTGAATCTGGGAGAAATATAGCTACCCCCCTGGATGCAACCAGGTGACTTTACCTTCCTGCTGTCACAGTAGGGAGAGTGTCAGTGTGTTTTACTGTGATAAACCTTGTTTGTAGGGACAGGGAAGGACAGTGAGGGAAATTCTCATTGTGCTATACTGTGCTAAAGCATTCCTCATCAACCATCTTTAAAAAAAAAATACTATAGGGACAGAAAACTATAGGTAGGGAGAGTGTCAGTGTGTTTTACTGTGCTAAACCTTGTTTGTAGGGACAGGGAAGGACAGTGAGGGAAATTCTCATTGTGCTATACTGTGCTAAAGCATTCCTCATCAACCATCTTTAAAAAAAAAAAAAATTATAGGGACAGAAAACTATAGGTAGGGAGAGTGTCAGTGTGTTTTACTGTGCTAAACCTTGTTTGTAGGGACAGGGAAGGACAGTGAGGGAAATTCTCATTGTGCTATACTGTGCTAAAGCATTCCTCATCAACCATCTTTAAAAAAAATAATTTTTTATAGGGACAGAAAACTATAGGTAGGGAGAGTGTCAGTGTGTTTTACTGTGCAAAACCTTGTTTGTAGGGACAGGGAAGGACAGTGAGGGAAATTCTCATTGTGCTATACTGTGCTAAAGCATTCCTCATCAACCATCTTTAAAAAAACATTTTTTATAGGGACAGAAAACTATAGGTAGGGAGAGTGTCAGTGTGTTTTACTGTGCTAAACCTTGTTTGTAGGGACAGGGAAGGACAGTGAGGGAAATTCTCATTGTGCTATACTGTGCTAAAGCATTCCTCATCAATCATCTTTAAAAAAAAATTTTTTATAGGGACAGAAAACTATAGGTAGGGAGAGTGTCAGTGTGTTTTACTGTGCTAAACCATGTTTGTAGGGACAGGGAAGGACAGTGAGGGAAATTCTCATTGTGCTATACTGTGCTAAAGCATTCCTCATCAACCATCTTTAAAAAAAAAAAAAAAATTATAGGGACAGAAAACTATAGGTAGGGAGAGTGTCAGTGTGTTTTACTGTGCTAAACCTTGTTTGTAGGGACAGGGAAGGACAGTGAGGGAAATTCTCATTGTGCTATACTGTGCTAAAGCATTCCTCATCAACCATCTTTAAAAAAACATTTTTTATAGGGACAGAAAACTATAGGTAGGGAGAGTGTCAGTGTGTTTTACTGTGCTAAACCTTGTTTGTAGGGACAGGGAAGGACAGTGAGGGAAATTCTCATTGTGCTATACTGTGCTAAAGCATTCCTCATCAACCATCTTTAAAAAAACATTTTTTATAGGGACAGAAAACTATAGGTAGGGAGAGTGTCAGTGTGTTTTACTGTGCTAAACCTTGTTTGTAGGGACAGGGAAGGACAGTGAGGGAAATTCTCATTGTGCTATACTGTGCTAAAGCATTCCTCATCAACCATCTTTAAAAAAAAATAAATTATAGGGACAGAAAACTATAGGTAGGGAGAGTGTCAGTGTGTTTTACTGTGCTAAACCTTGTTTGTAGGGACAGGGAAGGACAGTGAGGGAAATTCTCATTGTGCTATACTGTGCTAAAGCATTCCTCATCAACCATCTTTAAAAAAAAAAAAATTATAGGGACAGAAAACTATAGGTAGGGAGAGTGTCAGTGTGTTTTACTGTGCTAAACCTTGTTTGTAGGGACAGGGAAGGACAGTGAGGGAAATTCTCATTGTGCTATACTGTGCTAAAGCATTCCTCATCAACCATCTTTAAAAAAAAAAATTTTTATAGGGACAGAAAACTATAGGTAGGGAGAGTGTCAGTGTGTTTTACTGTGCTAAACCTTGTTTGTAGGGACAGGGAAGGACAGTGAGGGAAATTCTCATTGTGCTATACTGTGCTAAAGCATTCCTCATCAACCATCTTTAAAAAAAAAAAAATTATAGGGACAGAAAACTATAGGTAGGGAGAGTGTCAGTGTGTTTTACTGTGCTAAACCTTGTTTGTAGGGACAGGGAAGGACAGTGAGGGAAATTCTCATTGTGCTATACTGTGCTAAAGCATTCCTCATCAACCATCTTTAAAAAAAAAATTTTTTATAGGGACAGAAAACTATAGGTAGGGAGAGTGTCAGTGTGTTTTACTGTGCTAAACCTTGTTTGTAGGGACAGGGAAGGACAGTGAGGGAAATTCTCATTGTGCTATACTGTGCTAAAGCATTCCTCATCAACCATCTTTGAAATCCTTGTTTTTTGGACAGTCAGGGAAATTGTCATTGTGCTATTCTGTGCGAAAGCAATCATCCTCAACCATATTTAGAAATCCTTAAGTAAAGGGACAGAGAAGGACACCTGAAGGTAGCCCTTATTGCTTTTTTTCCCATCTCCCTGCAGGCCATCCATTAGAATGTCTGGAAGG